>CM066036.1:213606481-214887737 GCA_033557465.1 Ichthyophis bannanicus
ATAAGACAGCAGTGGAGAAAGCTGAAGGATTGATAGTGTGAAGATTCCTAAACATGTTTGTGAAGATCAGTCGAGACCGAGATGGGAGGTGAAAGTTAGCAGATGATGGTCAGATAGAAGAAGGACTGAGGCAGAGAGGTTTGAGGCTGAGCAGTTAAGAGGAGAAGACCAGGTTAAGGTAGTGGCCATGCTTGTAAATAGAAGTGGTACAGCATAGCTGGAAGTTGAATGAGGAATTTAGAGAAAGGGGCTTTAACGCATAAGGGTCAGAAGGGTCACCAACGTAAATGTTAAAATCTCCAGGAATAAGGGAAGGGGAAGATAACATCCAGGAAGAAAGAGTGCCAGGAGTCAAAGTTGGTGAGAAAGGTAGAGGTGAACTTGAGGATTGAAAAATAACAGCTACCCAGAGAGGTAATGGTGCAAATAGGCAGATGGCATGATCTTCAAAGAAAGCAAATGAAGTAGACAGAGGCAGAAGGAAGGGCTGAAATTGGTAGAATAAGAGAGTAGAAACCCAGCACCACCACCATGGCCAATAGGCCAAGGTATGTGATAGAATAGATTGTTTCAGTCGCTGCCCTCTGTCATGGAGACTGAGTCTTCAGGGAGAAGTCAAGTTTCAGTAAGAGCCAGAAGATGCAGAGTATTATTGATAAAGAGTCCATGAATGAATTACTGGAGACAGAATGTGCATTCTCAAGGCACATGAAAAAGGAAGGGAAGAGGGAGAAAAAAAGAGAGATATGAACAAGGTGTGGAGTGGAGGAGTGGCCTAGTGGTTGGGGCAAGGTAGGTCAGGGGTTCAAATCCCACTAGAGGACAGCAACCTTGAGCTGGAAGGACTGGGGTTTCTAGTCCCACAGGTGCTCCTTGTGGTCTTGGGCAAGCCACATAACCCTCCATAGCCCATGTTCCCTGTAAAATAGTTATCTCCAAGTTATAATGCCCTGTTCAATGTTATTTCAGTTTGTTCAATGTAAACCACACTGATGCAGAATAGTGCAGTATATAAGAGAATGTAAATAAATAAATAAAAAGGTTTGAGAGATTGCACATTGATCTGCTTTGGGAGTGCAAAGAAAGTCTAGGGGGGCCAAAGTTAGGATTGATATCTTCAGATGATAGGAGAAGGAGCAGAAGGGAACCAGGGAGTTAGGAAGAGACCCAATGGAAGCGAGGTCCTCTCAGTGAAAGTGGAGATGGCTGAATGAGAGGAAGAAAATGGTGAAGCTTGAGGACAGATGATAAGGTAGAAGACAAAATGGTAGGGGAGGTGGAGGGTAATACTGGTTGTTGTGGTCCATGTGGGTAGTAATGGATATAGGAAAGTGTAGGCAGGAAGTTATAGGATCTAATCTTAGACTTAAGTAGAAAGTTGAAATTCAGAACCTCCGTGGTAGCAATTTCAGAAATGTTCCCCATCACACGTCAAGATTTCAGAGAAATCAGTGCTCTAGAGCAGTGGTCCCCAACCCAGTCCTATGGGGCCCACCGGCCAGTCAGGTTTTCGGGATATCCCTAATGACTATGCATGAGATATATATGCATTAGAGATATCCTGCCAACCTGACTGGTTTGTGGCCCTCCAGGGCTGGATTTGGAGACCCCTGCCTTACACCTCTGTCATTTAAGATTGTGAGTGGGCAAGGTGCAGATGTCCAAGACATCAAAAAGGTTAGATAGAATTTGTCACAGTCCTCCTCACTTCTCACCACCACCAAAAAATTGTCTATTAGACAACTTTTTGGTGGTGGTGAGAATCGAGGAGGAATGTGACACATTCTATATACCCTTTTGATGTCTAGGACATCTGTACCTTGCCCACTCACAATCTTAAATGACAGAGGTATAAGGCAGGGGTCTCCAAATCCAGCCCTGGAGGGCCACAAACCAGTCAGGTTGGCAGGATATCTCTAATGCATATATATCTCATGCATAGTCATTAGGGATATCCCGAAAACCTGACTGGCCGGTGGGCCCCATAGGACTGGGTTGGGGACCACTACTCTAGAGTCTCGGTGAGTAGATAAGATGATGGTGTATGGAAAAGGGCTGTGGATTTGTTAATAATTGGGCAATAATTTTGGAAAGAAGGAGTTGGTTCCAAAACAACCAAAGTGAAATCTGGCTACTGGCATTACAGTTTAAAATGGAGAGAGAGAGCAACTTTTAAACCAGAATATGGGGGAAAACTGACAGTTGCTCAGCAACACATGGTTCAACGTGAGATATCTTCAAAAGGATACTAAAAAAACAGGGCAGTTAGGTCTTCTCGTGAGATAGATTGCAATAAACTCAAAGTAGCCCAGGTGAAGTAAAGAGAAGTTAAAACTGAAAGATTTCAAATCATTCCTGTCAACTGTGTGACAGGTTGTAAATACAACCAGAAAACATCTTGAAACATCTATATGCAAATACCAGAAATCTAAAATTAAGATAAGAGAGTTAGAATGCATAACACTAAATGAAGAGGTAGACATAACTGGCATCTCAGAGATAACCAATGCAATACTAAGGTACAAATTATATTACAAAGACAGGGTGGATCAAATTGGTTGAGGAATGATGCTATATGTCAAAGATGGCATAGAGTCAAACAGGCTAAAGGTTCTGCAGGAATGTTATGGATAGTAATTCCATGTATGATGAGAAGAGTATAGTGGTAGGAGCATGCTCTCTTCTATCTGGCCAAAATGAACAAATAATGGTATGCCATCAAAATTAAGGAAACTAACAAATTTGGCTACTAAATAATAATGGCAGATTCCAAATACCCTAATATTGACTGGATACCGTTATTTATTTATTTATTAAATGCTATGCACTATCCATCATGAAATAAAACAGTTTTCAGACATCAAACAAGGTTCACCTTCCCCTGCCATTTCCCAGTACAGTTTAAGAATAATACAGCTCAGAAATATTACAGTTCCTAATGACACAACTAAATGTTCTTTTCTATTCAAAGTATGCTTCATCAAGAAGTCATGCCTTAAGTCTTTTTGAAAGTCCTTAATATCTGACATAAATCTAAAGGTCTATGGCAAACAAGTTCCAAAACTCAGGCCTCTTTTGGCACTTCCAATAGCCTCATATTTTGTGAACATAATGAGTGTTTAGACTGGTAATCTCATAAATAGGCATCATTAATAATGGCTGCCTCAATCTTAGGATCTTATAAACCTATAGTAGAATTTTAAATTGATTGAGGTCTAATCAGAAGCTGATGCAAGTTCTTTGTAACAGGGGTAATGTGATAAATCGTGTTCTTGTTATTAAAGAAGCTTCAGCATTTTGAAATACTTGGAGGTCTTAATGCTTTTAAATGGAAAACCTAATACCAATGAATTATAGTAGCCTATAAGAGAAAGTACTAATTGTCATACAGTCTGAAAATCCTCATTAGAAATATATTATCAAATATTTTGTAAAAGGCACAACTTATAAAGCAATGTTCGCAAGATGTCGTACATGAAAAATCAATAATAATTTCTCATCATGCCTAAGTTCTTCATTTTTTTATATATTTGAATCACTTCGTCATCTATGGCTATTGATGCTTTGATGTAAATGTTACATCAGGACATGCAAAGAAGGAAAAGTTTCTAGATAAAATAAATGGCTTGTACATGTATGAGTGAAGTCAGAACCACAGCTTATACTAGTGTAAGAAACCCTTCGGTTATCAAAGTACTTCTCCAGCAAGGGTGTACCTAGTTCCAGATGTGAAGTAGTCCATTGTCTTTGTTTTGATCCAGAAAGATGGAGGGCATCTGACTTGTGCCAAAGATCCTTGAGTTGACCCTGCATGGCTTGCAAGGCCTCAGCAAGGTTCCGCAAAGACTGTGACTGATTCTATTCTGACACAGTGCCTGACCAGGACTAGTTCAAGCTGTTAGGGCCTACTCTGAGCAGTAGCATGGTAGAAAAACTCAAGCCCAGTGTAGGGCAGAGCACTGCAGATGTGAAATAGAAACCAGGCGTGGAGCAGGAATCAAATGTAGAGCAGGAACAAGGCATGGAGCAGGAATTTAGAGGTAGTAAGGAATGCACCCCCACTGAAGAAGTGAAGTGGAGCAGGGTACAGTAAATAAAGATCAGGCCCACCAAACAGTGTGGAACCAATAAGGGTGGATCTGGCTGGTCATATAGATTCTCATTAGAAATACCCCTTGTTGGAACAATGGACTCTTCTAGGGAGGGATTATTCTTCTGGCATTTCTAGCTCATGAAACTAGGATTGTAGCTGAGCAGCCCCTGTGGCTCAACCACAAGTCTCCAGTCACTGGTACACAAAATCACAAGTTTAATCCCAATAAAGCTTATACCATACACATTCTACTCAAGGAAGCTAATTGCAACTGAGGAAAACTACAACATCTACAACAAGGAATTGAAACTGCCTTTGAAGAACAGTATCATCAAGTCCAGGTCTACGTGGGCCATAAGAATCTGGAATTTTTTAATACCTCATGAAATACGAACTCAAGAACAAGCTCACTGGTCACTTTTCATGCTTTAACTTCTTTCTGGCCTATCTACTGGGTGGAAACCATAGAAAAGTAGACAGACAATGGCCACTCAGGTTCAGGTAGGGAACCTGATTAAAAAGCATTCTTACTGAAATAGTAAGAATACCTGAACTTCATTTATACCTACTGAACAAACAATTTTAATGAATAATCATCTCGACCTCTCATACTGGTGAGTTTTGCTGAAACTCAGCCGAGTCGGGTCCCTTAATAAAGTTAGTGTGTTGCATAGGCATCCTTGAGTGGCCATTGTCTACCTCCATTCATGTTGCTTCTCCTTGGTTCATCTTTTGGAGGTCTCCTTCTCTTGTTTCTGGCTATCTAGTGGGTATCCAAAATAGCAAGGGCAATGCCCTCTCCCTGAGAGAAAAGAATAAAGTGCCAGTCAGTCTCCTATCACAACCCTCCATCTGGAGAACTTCATCCTGGGCAGCCATAAGATGGACATTCTGGAGCATGTAAAGGCAAGTCTGCCTGTTGATGAGTTTATTCAAGATCAATAGAGGGGAATGACAAGATCAGGGGATTAGATGGGTTGGAACTGGCATCAAGGATTCCAGTAAAGGAACAAATTTGATATAGTCAAGGGCAACTGTGGCACCAAAGATTCCCTTAAGGAGTCAGATAACAAAGGTGTGTGTGGGGGGGGGGGGGGGAGGACAGGGAAGGACCCTCCAGGGATAGTCTGTTCCTCAATCCCAGACAAAAACAGGCCTGATCCCCTTCCTACAGCTCGGGAAGGCCCTGATCAGTGGTATGACAATACCCACAACCCCATGTAGTTAGGAAAAATCCTCAGCAGAGGGTTATGGGCAGGAAAGTTCCTGTTGCTGGGGAGACCAGAGGGAGGGGTAGGACCTGCAGTTTTCCTTCCAGGAGCCAATCACAACATGAGGGAGGTAACTGTTACCCCTGGAAACCAGGGGAGTGGTGAGAGCTGAGAGTTTCCCTGGGATAGAGGGGCCCCAGGAATAATAAAGGGTGGCTTCCCACAGAATTGGGGAAGAGGGGAGGCCTCAAGGAAGCAGCAGCAGAAGTCTCCAGGAGCTTGCTTGTGTTGGCAGAAGGGAACCCAAGCTGGAAGGGCAGAATTCTCAGAAAGAGAGAGGAAGGAAGGGCTGGAGGCTTTGGCAAGTGAGGCAATGGCAGCAGGGCCTCGGTGTGTCCTTCAGGGAGCTGCCATGGAGGAAGTCAGAGGCAGGTTAAAGGTAACCCTGAGAAGTAGTGGGGGAAGCTGCAGGAGTGTCCTCAAGAGGAGGAGGGGGCTTTTAACCATTCTTCCTTTATCTTTATTGTTTCTTGATATACTACACTAGGCAGCCAAGGCATCAGAGCGGTGTACAAATGTTTAAAAAAAACCCCACAACAACAAAGTGAAGGAAAAGAAAAGGAACACCATTAATGGATAGGAAAGGTAACATACAGAAGAGAGCAGAAAGAGAGGAGAGAGTAATCAGGAAAGAGAAGAAGGCAGATCATAGGTGATTTGAAAGAGATGAGTCTTGAGGAGGGATTTAAACCGAGGTAGTGAGGGCTCTGCATGTATGTTTATGTTTATTGGCTTTTGATATACCGCCCTTTGTTACTTCAGGGTGGTTTACAATATAAAATCAACATTCATGAGTAGGCTCTAGGGAAGTAGGTAGGAAATTCCATTGTGCAGGGGCAAGAAAGAAGAAAGCAGAGTGTCGTGTCTGTTCCAGTCATGCTCATGAAACAGAGGGAAGAGTCAGATGGTGGGTATGACAGGACCGGAGGAGACAATGGGGGATATGAAAATGAAGAAGATCAGCTAAATACTGTGGGAGACCTGTGTGGAGTGCCTGGTGTGCTATGTGAGTAATTTACAGTCACTGCAGTATTTTACGGGAAGCCAGTGAAGGCGGATGAGGGTGGGTGTAATGTTGTCATGATGGGAGGAGTATGTCAGGGTCCTAGTTGCTATATTTTGAACAAGCTGAAGAGAGTGTAGTTGGTAGAGGGGGAGACCTGTGAATGCACAGTTGCAATAATCCAGTCTGGAAATCACTATTGAAAGCAGAAGGATAGTGAGGGAGGGAGTTTCTAGGGAAGGGCGAAGGGCACAGATCTGATGCAGAAAAAAAGAAAGACCATTGGACCAGAGTAGAAAAGTGGTTGTGGAATTTTAGGGAGGAGTCCAGATAGCACAAAGAAGAAACTAAGGGAATCAGAGAGTGGGAAAGAAGCAGAGCTAGACAAGGCCATGGGGTAGTGAGAGCAAACCATATGGCAGTGCACATGGAGGGGTTGAGGTGCAGGTGATTGCTAAAAAGCCAATTGGAGACAGCAGACAGGTGTTCATAGGAGTCAGATCGGGACAATGTGGATCAGTGTGATAAAGAAGAAAGATATCATCTGCATAAAAATACGCAAAGCTACCAAAATGTTGGATTAACAATGCAAGGGGAGGACAGGAAAATATTGAAGAGGAGGAGAGCCAGGACCGAACCCTGGGGAACACCCAAGCTAAAGGGAGAGAGGGGGAGGAGTACATAGTACACAAAAAGAGTGAGGGAATAGAAGGACTGAAACCAACAAAATACAGTACCCCGTAGCCCACAGTCCGAGAGGTGAGAAAGCAACAATGTGTGATCCACTAAGTTGAAAGCTGAGGAAAGGTCTAGGGAAACTGCAAGGGAGATGTTACTATGGTCATGTGCTGTGTGGATTTCATTAAGTAGGGACAATATGATGGTCTCTGTACTGTGGCCAGGATGAAAACAGGAATGATGAGGGTGTAGGAAGTGAACAGAGTTGAGATGGGAAAACAGCTGTGCAAAGACTAGTTTTTCAAGAATTTTAGAAAGAAACGGAAGATTTGAGATAGGGTGCCAATTAGCAAGAATGTCAGGGGCAAGAGAGGGCTTCTTAAGGATGGGGCGAATAAGGGCATGTTTCCACTGGGAGGGAAAGATGCCTGAGATGAGACTAGAGTTGAAAATGGTGAGTACATAGGGGAGGAGGGATAGGGAGGGTTCCGAGATCCATGCTGAGGGTATGGGGTCGGTAGGACAGGTGGTCTTATGGAAAGACTTGAGAGTCTTTAGCAGGGCTGATGCAGTGATGGTAGAGAAGTGGGAAAGGGAGAGGGTAGAGGAGTGGGAAAGGGAGAGGGTTGAGGAAGGCTGGAGGGAGGGGGAGAGGGAACCTTGAACAGGACTGGTGGAAGAAAGTGAGAGCTTGACTGTGGAGGAACAGGCGAGGGAGAATGTAGAATGCAGAGCAGTGATCTTCCATCCCCCAATCCCTCCCATGCTTCTAACTTCCTAGATGCAATGTCAGAAATGGGATTCCAACAAATCGTACACTCCCCAACTCACACAAGGGGAAACCTACTCGACCTAATCTTCCTACCGACCCTCATTAGAAATAACTGCATGTCTATGCCCCCCATAATAACTCAAGTACCCTGATCTTATCACCACCTGGTGACATTCTACTTGACCTTCACATCTACATCAACCACAGAACCACAACAAAGGAAATATGCCCACTTCAATAAAGAAGCGTTCTTAAATAAAGTTCTGCCACAACTTACAACCAATTCCAATGACATTAAGAACTCTATAAATACATGGAACAACTCCATTCAAAATGCTTCCAACTCCCCCCATCAGACCCATCGGGCAACCAACAAAAAGATCGTAAAAATGGTTCACCCACGAGCTTACTAAATTAAAAAGACAACTAAGAAAGCAAGAAAAAAAGTGGAGACTCGGCAAAACTCAAGAAAACAAAACACTCAACGACAACCTGCTTACAAAAATGCCATTAATAATATGAAAAACAAATACCACACTAAGACAATAAACTCTTCCTTAAACCATCCCAGAGAACTATTCACAATTGTCAGATCACTTACAAGAACTGGTCAGGCTGAATCAGAAATGGGTAATATTCACCCGCAAACCCTTGCCAACCATTTTGCAGAAAAACTAAGAAATAAAAACCCCAACAGTATCCTCCCCCAAACTGAACGAATAACAAATATCAACAATTGGCAGATGTTGTACCTAACTGACCAAAAATGCTTACTACACATAATTTCTAAAACAAACACCACAACTTGGCACTATATGTAAAAAATACTATTAAATCTTTGGAATTACAGAGCTTAAAAGGGAGAGAGGAGGCACTGTGGGTTAAACTAGAAAGAGGGAAAAAGAAATCTATTTGCATTGGCATGATATACAGACCTCCCTCACAAGAGGAAGAGGTGGACAGAGAGTTAATTGAAGACATATGCAGCATTGCTAGGAAAGGGGGAGTGCTACTGATAGGGGATTTCAATATGCCATCTATATTTGGAAAAACTTAGAGAAGCTAGCAAAGTAGTCAGGAAAGCAAAGATTCAAAAAGAGGAGGAAATAGCCAATGCAATAAAATGGGGGGGGGGGGGGATAAGACGTTTTTCAGATATGTTCGTGAGAAGAGGAAGGGCAAAAGTGGTATTGTCAGACTCAAGGGTGAAGGGGAGGAATATGTAGAAGCTGATGAGGATAAAGTGGAATTGCTTAACAAATATTTCTGTTCTGTGTTCACAGATGAAGAACCAGGAGCAGGACCTCAGCAAACACCCACAAACAGGAACAGCAGATCCACTGACTGACCTATCCAATGCCTCATTGGAGTCGGGAGTGGTGCCAAAGACTGGAGAGAGGCTCATGTGGTGCCTTTATCTTTATTTTAACATTTGATAGACCGCTTTTCGTTGAAACATAAAGCGGTGTACAATAAAAGGTTAGCAATGCAAAAACATGGAAAAGAACATCATAGTAAGATAGGAAAGCAAAAGTACAATAAAGCATAGACAAGTAAAATAGACAAATGGGCCAAGACTTCCATGAGACATAATAACAAAACAAGGTAACAGGCCCAGACAGGGGAGGACAGGACAATGTATAAGTAAGCAGACACACACGGCTAACTGTAACATTAGGGGGGGAACATCAGGAGAGAGATTAAAGGCTTGTTGAAACAGATGAGTTTTGAGTAATATCTTAAATTGAGGATAGGAGGATTCTAATCGGAGTGGTGGTGGTAGTGCACAAAAGCAGAAGTAAGGATGTGGTTGAAAACTACAGGCCGGTTAGTTTAACTTGGGTGGTGAGTAGATTATTGGAAACACTTCTGAAAGAGAAAATAATGTGGTTTCTGGAGTCCCGCGGATTACAGGATCCGAGGTAGCATGGATTCACCAGAGGCAGGTCTTGTCAGACAAATCTGATTGATTTCTTTGACTGGGTGACCAGGGAGTTGGACCGAGGGAGAGCCCTAGATGTGGTGTATTTAGATTTCAGTAAAGCCTTTGACACTGTTCCTCACAGGCAACTTATAAACAAACTGAGCACCCTAGGGATGGACCCTAAAGTTACTTCTTTTGGGTTAGAAATTGGTTGGGTGGGCGACAAAGGGTAGAGGTAAATGGAGCTCACTCTGAGGAGAAGGATGTTATTTATTTATTTATTTATTTTATTTATTTTCATTTCTTATATACCGCACTATTTGCAATCAGCGCGGTTTACATAAAACAAACAGTATCCGACAATAAACAAAAGTCAGGTCATTACATTGAACATGTTAACAATGGTGTGCCCCAGGGATCTGTCCTTGGTCCAATTCTTTTTAACATCTTTGTTAGTGATATAGCAGAAGGGCTGTCGGGTAAGGTTTGCCTCTTTGTGGATGATATCAAAATCTGCAATAGAGTAGACACCCAGAAAGATATAGATAACATGAGGAGGGATCTAGCTAAGCTTGAAGAATGGTCTAGAATTTGGCTGCTGGGATTTAATGCTAAAAAAATATAAGGTCATGCATTTGGGCTGCAGCAATCCAAGGGAGCAATACAGTATAGGGGTGAAGTACTTTTGTTCACTAAAGAAGAGCGGGACCTAGGTGTGGGTGTGTCTGATGATCTTAAAGTAGCTAAACAGGTAGAAAAGGTGACGGCAAAAGCTAGAAGGATGCTTGGGTGCATACAGAGAGGAATGGCTAGGAGAAAAAAGGAGATGATAGTGCCTCTGTATAAGTCTTTGGTGCGACCTCATTTGGAGTATAGTATGCAATTCTGGAGACCACACCTTCAAAAGGATGTGACCAGAATGGAGTCAGTGCAGAGGGTGGCTACTAAAATGGTTAGTGGTCTTCATTATAAAGCATATGAGGACAGACGTAAGGATCTTAATATGTACACCTTAGAGGAAAGGCGGGATAGAGGTGATATGATTGAGATGTTTAAATACCTCCGTGGCATAAATGTTCAGGGGGAGAGCCTAATTCAATTGAAAGCAAGTTCTGCTATGAGGGGACATGGGATGAAGGTGATGGGGGATAGATTCAGGAGTGATATGCGGAAATGTTTCTTTATGGAAAGAGTGGTGGATCCATGGAATAGTCTCCCAGTGGAGGTGGTAGAGATGAGGACAGTAACTGAATTTAAAAAAAAAAATGGAACAAACACAGAGGATCTCTAAAGGAAAAAAATGGGACTGTTGTAGTTGTTGATATGGAAGGACAGACTAGATAGGCCATGTGGTCTTTTTCTGTCTTCATATTTCTATGTTTCTATGATCCATGCCCGGTTTCATGGATCAAATCCACAAAGACCGAATTAGCGCCTTATCTCCTAAACATAGTCAACCAATCCCTCTCACAAGGTATTATGCCTACTGATCTGAAATGCACATCCATTCACCCTATCAGACTCCTGATCCCGTAGGCAAAATGCAAAATGCTGTCTGGTAACACCAACCTCCATACGCAAGACAAAACAGTCCACCAGCTCCAGAGCCTTCTCCTTCACTGCTCCTAGTCTCTGGAACTCACTGCCATTGTCAATCCGTGCAACCAAAGACCTACAGTTATTCAGAAAAGAAATGAAAACATACCTCTTTACTGAACACTATGGTAACATCAATGATAACCCAACCTCACAAACACCTACCTCACCTCACCTTATGATCACCACCCAACCCTCTGTACCGCCCCCCCCCCCCCAATCAATAGTCCCTATTCATATTTAAAAACTCGCAGAAATACACACAAGCAGTAAACTGTAAATAGTTACTAGTCGTCAGTCCGGACAACTATGTATATAAAGCATTTGCTGCATGTTAAATGTACCTATGGATCTATGTAAATAGTTCAACCTCTGTTCTTTGTAATATGTTGTGTTAAATGTAAACTGCCCGTGATCTCTGGAAGGGGCGATATAGAAGAACCAAATAAATAAATACAAAAAATAAATAAGTGGTTAGCGAAGTTGGAGGGGTAGGGTAAAGGGTGGGAAGGAAGGGTTGTAGGGTTGGTATGTGGCAGGGATAGAGAGCATAAGGTAGAATAGAGCTGCCCAGAAGAGTCTGTAGCGGATGAAATAGCAGAGGTATAGTACAGTCTTATGGCTGTGCAGACTCGTACTCAAGAAGTAGAAGTAGGGTGGGTCACTAGGCTGTAAACTTTATGTTGTTTTGCTGCTTTGTTTTTTTACCTTTTGCCTGGAATGTTTTGAGGGTAGTGCAAGAGGAAGGCATGACGAGAGAGTAAGTCATAGAGATGTGGGCACCCCCCCACCCTTTCTTGCCCCACTGTTTGAGCCATAGTAGCCATTTTTCTCTGGTATGGGACTGGGAAAGCGACATTATATTTTGTTTGCTTTTTGCCTGGAGGAACAATTGAAAGAATGTTTTGGTTTTCTCTGTGGGTAGGAACTGAACAGCGTAGGGAGGCTGGAACTATACCTATATGAGACAGCCTCTGTAGTGGGAACTATTTTGGAAAAGGCGGAGGCCTTTGGGGCTGAACTAGGCAGACACCTAGGCTGCAGCCTGTAGTGTGGTTGATTTGTTTTTGTACCTTTTTGCTGACTCACCAGTGGGGTAGGAGTGTGGAAACTATGTTTTCTGAACTCTGGTTGGAACTATGGTGAACAGAACAAGAAGTATATAGGCTCCTGCATAGACCCTATACTTGATTGATTACCGGTGCAGCTCTCCCACCCCCCGAGCTGGTAAGACTTACATGACCACTACCCAAAGCGGACTCCCACCAGTGGATGGACCCAGCACCAGATTACATAACACATGCCTGGAAGTGCTTTGTGACTGCCATGGTGCCTTACTAGCAGCTAGTATTTGTAGGCCCAGTTCTTGTCTATATCTGGTTCCGGCACTACTCTGCCCTAGACTTAGCATCTCCATCCTCATTCCCGCCCATTGTAGGTGCTGACACTTTTATTCTCCAAATGGGTTAGTTTGCACATCCCATGACAGTCATGACCCTCACTCCTATGCCAGGGGTATGTGGCATATCATCTCAGTCTCTCAGATTTACTGCTAGCATTCACCATAGTGCTTTCATTCTGCCAAACAGAGCTTCCCTATGGAGTTTATAAGATGTAAGATGTATGGGTAATTTATCAAGGTGTGACTGGAAATTTCGCTTAATCAGGCTTGTGGCTCCCACTACAATGGGAAATATTTCTGTATTTTTCTGCCACATTTTCCTTGTCTCTGCATTTCTTGGCACTTCAGGGTCTTCTCCCTCTCTGCATGATTCACAGAATAATCACTTGGAAGTGACAGATCTATTATCAATGCCATTCTGGTGCTTTTCTCCTTTATCACTATGTCGGGTGCCCTCGCCTCCAGTTTCTTATCCATCAGAATGGGAATGTCCCAACTTATCAAAATGTCTGCATTCTCTGTAATTCTCCTGGGGTCATCATCCCAGTGCTTTTAAAAAAACAGTGATGTTGTAGTGCTGTCAGAGTTTCCAGTAAATGAGACCTGCCGCCTTATTGTATCTTTCTGTACAGAAATGGTATGCCATCAGAACTTCATGACCAGCTACAAGATGATTAACTCTTTCCAGTTCTTTCTTACTGAGTCTGCATGTGTCTCTTTTACCAGTCTTCTCTATGCTCACTGCTGCTACTATTACTATGACATCATTTGTACAAGGTGTATGTAGCACTGTATATATAGATGTAAAAGACACTCCCTGCTCATCAGAGCTTGCAATCTAATTAAAACAAAGAACATCACAAAATTAGGGACTAGAGTATGATAATATACATATAAGTGGTGAAAAAGAGAGTGACAAGCATCAGGATCTAAAAGCATTCTTGGTGTTTTTTAGCCTGGATTTGAATGGGGCTAGAGAAGGAGACTGACGTATTGACTCAGGTAGTTCATTCCAGGCATATAAAGCTGCAAACCGGAATGAACGTGGTGGCCGAGAAGGGCGCACTGTGAACCATCTTGTCCAAAATCCACTATCCTAGGCTTCAGCTATCAGTTTGCATCTCTTTAACCACTCATGTGTTCTTGTTTGATCAACAAATGGCTCCCAGAATGCAATTCTTATTGTTTTACATGTGGGAAGGGCAATGTTTAAAAGTGTTTATAGAAACAGTGAAAATGATGGCAGATAAAGACCATACATCCTATTTAGTCTTCCTCTCTCTACCAACTATTGTCGGTTATTGTTTCAACTGAAAGTTTTATTCCATCAGCTTATATTCTAGCTGAATACTTTGATATGAAGGTTAAAAATTGAAGACAATCAATGATTAATTAAATAGGTGGCACAGATAATTCTTGTTTGATGGAAGTCTCTGATGCTTCATTGCCTACAAGAGCAGACTGTCTCCAGGAACATTTTTTATTAGTGGACATAAATGAAATCAAAAGATTATTAAAGAGGTTTTCTAAAATTAATTGCCTGATAGATCCCTGTCCAGCAGCTGTTTTGGCAGAGCCTCTAACTGAAGTTTTAAGATGGATTACTTCCCATTTTGACCTTCCTACAATATTTTCATAACATTTTCCAGATAATATAAGGGAAATTATTTTGACTCCTATTTCAAAATGAATAACTTGGACCCAAGTATATCATTACATTATAGACCAATTGCAAATTCAGTATTTTGTCTAAGCTTTCAGAGGCAATCATATCTATGCATTTCTTTAACTATCTGTAGCCTGCAAATTGCTAGATCATAAGCTCTTTCTATTGGGGTCGTTTTAAAGTGGTTCCAATAATTTTTATGTGTCTCTTATAAAGTTAAAAAGCACAATATCCTGTCAAATGTACGGTGACCTGTTTGCAGTGTCCCATAGGGTTCTCCATTGTCTCCTATTTTATTTAATGTTTTTCTTTGTTCTTTTAGATTAAATAGGTATACACTAGCAGCCTGATTCCGTCCCAGATGTAGAACCTTCTGTACGTCCCATCTGAACCAGATGTACAGAAAGCATTGCAATTCTCCTTCCGCGGGGCACGTCTAGCCCCGCAGGATCAGAATCGCGATCAGTCCTGTACATACAGGCTGGGACTGCGATTCAGCCAAGCCTGCACATACAGGAAAAGTCTAACTCTGTCAGGGCTTTTAAATGGAGCCACAGCACCATGGCGCCCGGTTGCCATAGCACTGCGGCTCCATTTAAAAGCCACGATCCCGGCTGCCGAAACAAACAGCTTATTCCCCAAAGCCTGACCCCCGATTTGGCCTCCCAAGGCCAGGGTCTGGCTGCAGGGAATGCTCTCTACCCTTGCTGCCCTTTTCCAGCCCTGAGTCCGCCAATCCCCCAGGAAGTTATTCCACCTTGAAGGTGGAATAACTTCCCCACTCAAGTTGTTGGCCCTAGACATACAGGGCCAACATTAGAATCAGTCCTATACGTCCAGGGCTGGTGACCGTCCACTGCCTGTCCTAACGCCACCCCCGATCCTCCCCATTCCCGCCTCCATCTAGCTTCCCCATACAACTGGTGAGGAAGCTAGATGCTGGTGGAAGGGGGCACAAATATTTGTGGCTCGGAATGAGCCTGTAGATGTTCTTCCGTATTCTTATGGTGATGAGATTTTAATTTTAGTATCAGAACAAATTAATATACCACAGGCCTCTGCACATTACTTAATAAAGCCTTCACCCAAGTAGAACAGTGGACACATAGTCATGGGCTATGTTTGAATAAAATGAATTGGCTGTAGATAGGCAACCCTTCTGATAAGATTTCAAAGGAATTTCCAGTTGTGTCTGGCTTCAAAAATTCCATTTGTCTTTTCATTTAAGATTTTATGAGTAATGTTGGATTTTTCATTACACATTTTTTCTATATAATAGAAAAGGTGCTTTATAAATTATGGCATCTTGGACAGAGTCTCACTTGTATGAAGAACTCTTTAGAATCCTAGTTCAAGCTTTGATTCTACCACAACTTGACTATTGCAATATTATTGATTTAGGTAGACTTAATAGATGTATTTAATATCAGACAACCAAAAAGATTCCAGCTGCTAGATTGATTTTTCAGGCCCATGTAAGCATTAGAGACACTCTGTTATTAGTTAAGTTGCACTGGTTTCTAATTCAAGTGAGAATTATTTTTCAATTATCATGTTTTGTTTTCAAAATTATGCATGGTTTTGCTCCAGAATATATGTCAAAATTATTGGTCGACCTTGAAAACTATAGGAGACATATTTACTAAAGAGCACTAATGGTTAGTGTGTGGTTTACCACATGCTAAGTGTGCCGTATTAACTGTTATCACATGCTAGAACAGCCAGCACAGTAACAATCATGCAGACTGCTTAGGAGTATGTTTAAGGGCGTTAAAGTAACAAGCATTAATGGCAGTGATAATGGGTGTTACATGCATAAAAGGCGCATGGCAAGTAGAAGGCGTTCTGGCATAAAGGGCGCTATGGGCCATTTGAAATGCGTTAACAGGACATTGGGCATTAAGGTGTCAAGCATACATCTTAACATCTGAATAAGGCTGTAAACCTAATGCTGGATAAAGAAGCACCAAGGAAAGTCAATCTAAAAGTGATGGATGGAAGGACTGGTGGGAGCTGATGGACCTGCATATATCCATAAGCACCCTACATGGCAGCCACTAAAGTGGACAAACATGTGGGAGGCAGCTGTACTGATGCAACGGGTGGTGCTATTGTAAAATAGTGCAATGTCAGTGTGTGGCATAGGATGGGGAAGACATGTCTCCCAGCAGACTCAGAAGTGGCAGGATGTGTGCAGCGACCGGAGGACAGAGTAGTAGTGGTGACGTGCAGATCAGGCACAAGAGAGGTGTACGTGAAGAGCCAAAATGTGGTAAAAAAAGGACCAGTGTAGGCCATGGTGTAGCAGCTTGCACAAGACGACATGACTGCACAAAGCTGACAGAGGAGAATGGATGGGCTGAAGGAAGGATGGCGGCTGAGGAGAGGGTGGTATGGGCTGGCAGCACTGATGTGCCATAGGTGCTATCCTCAACATATTTGTACTGTACATGAAAATGTGTACCAGTGTCACCTGGAAGGCCTGACACCAGACATATGGAACTCACACCTGTCCCAGCCACACAGCCACCATACAACAGCTCAGACAAATGTGCAGGTGTCATCCAAACTGGGCAAATGGGGCACGCATGGCTATCCGAGGGGTAGGATGTGCCTGCATGTACTGCAGAGATGTAATGGAGCCAAAGCTGTACAGTCACAATCATGATGTCACCCAGTACTAATTTGTGGTACCAGGGAAGGAGAGCTTTATTGCATACAACTTTAGCCCAAACGCCCGACACAGGCCATGTTTTGAATCCTCTTCGTCAGGGGAATTCAGGCCTACTACATCCATAAATACATGAACAAACAATAAATAAATAAAATGTTGTTAATAAAAAACATCATAATCACAAAATGTAAAAGTTAAATAAAACTAACAAATAAACAAATTAAAACTATGATAAAAAAAACCATACAACTCTATAATGGTAATATAAAACATTAACAACACTGAAAAAAGAACTAAAAGATGAAATAAAAAGAAGAAATAAAAAATGTTGGAATGCCCAAAACTAATGTAAAATGAAAAAAACATCAAATATGACATAAATGTAAACTATTGTAAAAATATTAACTTATAAAGGAATCAGAAAGGGTGTGACTACTAAAGAGAACTAATGAATCCTTTAAAAACAATAACTTAAGGTTCAAAACTATTGTATAAACCTTGTGCTAAAAGGGAGAGGAAAAAAAAAGCCGGTATTAAACCTTTTAGCGCAAGGTTTATACAATCGTTTTGAACCTTAAGGTATTGTTTTTAAAGGATTCATTGGTTCTCTTTTGTTCATGTATTTATGGATATAGTATGCCTGAATTCCCCTGATGAAGAGGATTCGAAACACGGCCAGTGTCGGGCGTTTGGGCTAAAGTTGTATGCAATAAAGTTCTCCTTCCCTGATACCACGAATTAGTACTGGGTTTCTTCTACTCACGTGGTACCATGCTTCTTTGGTGGACCTCACAATCATGATGTCGTACATGACTCATGTTGCCCAAATAGGCTACTGCTGTATGCATGTAACTGCCTGTTAGTATACCACTGTAGCAGAGCAGTCACATCGGGGTACATCTATAACAACCTGTAACAAGAAACCATGTAACTAATATTGTTAATACCCTTGTTCTCTGTAATGTTCCTTGTTTATTGTTTAATGTAAACTGCTTTGACTATAAGAAAAGTGTTATAGAATAATTGTTAAATAAATAAATCTTACCTTCACAGTTGGTGATGTCCGGGGACTGTACGGACCGGCAGTCAGCTGAGCCATTGGTGAGTTAAGTGATCATAAGGAGGTGTTGTTAGTCCATGAAGGTTGTGGCAGACATAAAACGTGACAGAAACACATTCCGAAATGTCACATAAGGGCCTCAAACCCTGGTATCTTGGCCCCCAAGCCACTGCAATTGCCATCACATCATGCCTGACATCTGCAGGGTGAATATGTCTGATCCCCTGCAATGGGCTACAGCAGAGTCAATAAAGTCTTGCTCTCAGAAGGCCATGATGGGGAATAGCATGTTTGCTGACCCAAAGTGTGGCCAGAATGCATAACAAAGTAGAAGGATGAGTATCTGCAAGTCACAGCAGAGCATGGACTGTGACAGGCGGGAAATCCAATGGAGAGCAGAAAACCCACACTGATGGCAGGAAACAAAAACAACAGCTACGTAGACATGTGGTTAAGGTTCTTTATTCACAAAAGAAAAAACCCTGATGTACTTCAGCCACATCGACCTTCTTCAGGGGGTACAAGCCTCAAGAGACAAAATGAATGTATATTAGATAAATAATAAATACATTAATGCAATAAATGAAAATAAGATCAATTAAAATCTTATAATTGTTAAATCAAATAAAGATAAAAGAATAATAAAAACCTTAAAAGAATAAATAGAAACAAATTAAAATCCAGACAAAACATGCAAGGCTGAAAAGACATCTACAACCCTGAGACATTACAACCCTGAGATTTTGTACAACATTGACTTTTATGACTTTATGGTCTGCTTTTGTGTTTTCATCTGTTTTCACCCTTTTATAATCAATATATCACATTGTAGCTCTGTTTAAGCACAATACTTCAATATATTTGTTTTGTTATCCCTTAGGGCTCACGCAGAACCAGTTCTTTCTGTAATCTCCGATATTATTTTTAATGATATATGTACTACAGTTACTAGATCATCTTCATAAACATTAACTATGAGGCCCAATCTATACATTTTTTTTTCATTTTAAATTAATTTTTGCAACCTTATGTCATATACAGCTAAAACACTGTAATTACCGTTAATACCAATACTGGTTTCCTTGTTTCCTGCACAATTGCAGCATGCTGTATGCGCCAGAAACATCTAGGCCCTGTATCTTGCCCCTGCTGGACAGTGACCCTCCCAGAACAGTGCATGTCAATAAACAGTGTTAAACTGCTGATGTCATGGACGCCAACTGCCATGGGGGCTTCTATCCTTATATGGAGTTGTTACTACAGTCTTGCTGTCCTACCATTACCACTAGAACACCTGCTGTCCCAAACACCTAGGACTAACAATCATCCACGCAAGCACAGCCAGACTGCATCTGCTTCCCACCATGCACATACCAACTACGGACAGTTCTCTGGTCAGTACACATTGCATGTGCACAGAGCAACCATGTGCACCTAGGCTTGAGATAAATGGCACGGACACCCAGCATTTGGTTCAGTGACCAGGCCCCCAGGACAGGAAGTGCACCTGCATCACTGTAGCCAAACACTATATAGCACTATGTGGATACATAGCCATGCCATGGTCACTGTTCGGTCAGAGTGAGAGTGCCCTCCCAGCCTGACTTGCTGTGGCCACCCAGTCTATGCATGTGGCAGACGGTCACTATGACATCTCAGCCATTGACCTACCTCCGAAGCAGACACATCCTACCAATCCGCTCTGTTTCACGCCATATCCACAATACTATGCTCCTCATCATGAACATTTGCAGACTAATACTGGGAACAGTTTAGGCAATGTGAGGTTCAGTGAGGTGTAGAAATCCACAAAACAATGGAGAGACAAAAACACACAAACACCTCTTTGTGCAAAAATGGGGATGGTTGGCATTCCTACCTGCAACTTTGGTCTCCATATCAGCTCAAGAATTTTTAACATGTGCTTATTGTGCAGGTGCTAGTAGCACACTCTGTTATTAATGCCCGTTGTTAGCACCCGCTCAATTTGCCAGATTCTCCATCCAGTTGTGGATACTGGAGCTTGCCTGTGTAGCTGATGGGTGTTTGGACTCTTGCTGGCTGATTCAGTGGGGGTTGCACATGCCGGTGTTGTACTGCACTGCAGGCTAAAGTTTAGCCACAGGGACATACAATGCATGAAACATAGCCAAGACTTGAACTTGTAACCTTCTGCTCATATACCCACCAACTGTGTGAGTTGAGCCACAGTGCTGCCATATGGTTACAACAGTCCCTGGGACTGACATGCTCCCCATCAGATAGACCTAGGCACATGTTGCAATGTGCATGGCACACAGGACCAGGATATGGCTTTGGTCTGCTGCAGGTGGGTGCCTCTGCCCCCTCTACCAACATCCCCATACCATGCTGACATGCCCATGTGCTGTCAGTGTTGGTGGTGTGCAGTCCCAGCCTATCCAACATGCAGATTGGTAGGTGCCTAGGGTGCAAGGTCTGGATGGGGGGGCAGAGGCATACATGGATGGCCACACAGCCTCCCGTTAACCATCTGCCTCTGCAGGGACCCCATCACTGCCTACCAATGATATGTCTCAGGGGGAAGGATGACAGCCACTGTTGTGGTAGTCCCCCTGGCACCTTCATGCCACAGCTATCTGGAGGGCTACAGCTGCTGGCGCTATCTGCTGCTTCTCCCACAGCCGGGTTCAGTGGTAGGGGGGGGGGCAGCCAAGATTTCTGCCTGGGGTGCCAGGCCCCTTGGACTGCCCCATGTGGTGCATCTCCTTTCCACAGCAGCAGAATGTCTGTGTATCACCATCGACACTGTGGGATCATGATGGACATCACAGATGGTAATGCAGATGGCAGGATACCCCTATGTTGTTGTTGTTAAGTGCCGTTGAGTTGGAGTCGACTCATGGTGACCCTCTGGATAGCTATCCTAAATTGTGTCCGGTCTTGAGTCAGGCAGCTGCTGTTATTGTATCGATCCATCTCATTGCTGGCTTTCCTCTTTTGCGCTGACCTTCTATCTTGCCAAGCATGATGTCTTTCTCTAATGATTTCTCTCTCCACATACCCCTATGAGGGGAGGCTAAAACGGTTGGGGCTCTTCAACCTGGGGAAGAGACGGCTGAGGGGAGATATGATAGAGGTCTATAAATTAATGACTGGAGTGGAGCGGTAAACATAGTTTGATTGTTTACGCCATCAAAATGTAGAAAGACTAGGGGGCATGCAAAGAGGCTACAGTGTAACCATTTAAGACTAATAAAAGAAAATATTTTTTCAGTCAATGCATAATCAAGCGCTGGAATTCATTACCGGATGGTGTAGTAAAAGTTGTTAGTGTAGCTGGGTTTAATAAAGGTTTGGACAGATTCCTAGGGAATGGTCCATAAAGCATTATTAAAGGGAGCCCGGGATATGTATAAGTTCAAGTTTATTGTAAACTGCCTTGATTGAATGAAAAGGTGGTATAGAAAAAAATAAATAAATAAACCCACTGCTTGCCCCAGTATAAGCATTGTGGAACCTGTGTGTCTTTTGGGAAAACTGCTAGGTACTTGTGACCTAGATTGGCCACTGTTGGACACAGAATACTGGGCATGATGGACATTGGTCTGACACAGTATGACATATTTTATGATCTTATGTGCCATCTGAGAAGCTTCCTGGTCCACCCTGTGCACAAGCAACTCCCCCCCCCCCCTGCATGACCCATGTGTCACCTCTTTGTCCCATTTGCACCATCAACATAGTGCCTTTTCATACTTGGGCACAATGCTGTTGCTGCTAATGGAGCATTACTATCATATCTTGGGCTCCTCTGTCTGTGCATCACATTGCAGACATGAAAATAGGCTCTCTCTCCTCAAAATACACTCTTTCCACAAGATTTTACCAGTCATTAGGATTCCCAACGTTAAAGGACTTTGACACACATTAGCGAAACAGGCGTTAAGGGAACACTCCATTGTTAACATCCTCTCTCCGCCCACTCACCACCTACTGTGACCTTAACGCTGCAGGAGCCTTTTTCACAGCATTAAGGGCACAAGGGTGCCGATAACAGGCGGACAATTGTAGCTAGCTAAGTGGAGGATAGCATGTGCTAATCATCAATGTCATAGTTAGCATGGGTGCGCTTACCATTTCCTCAATGGGTGGTGGTAAGTGCAGCCGAGTTCATTGTGATTGCCAGTTTAGCACATTGGTTTTATTATCATTATGCTGTGAAGTACTCCAATCTGACAGTAATATGTTTTATACCTTGTTTTAATTTTTTATGGAATTGATTTCTTTTATTATTGCAAACAGTTTACTATGAGTTATTGAGCTGTGTTATACGCATATTTTATTATGAACTCTCTTTCACCAGGTTTAAAGCTGCCTTAAAGTCTCATCTCTGAGTTAGCCTTTGACTTGCCTCCCCCCCATGATTACACCTAACATGTCCAGCCTTACTCTAGACTCCTTGTAAGTTCTTCCTCTCTCCTCCTACTCTTTCTCACTCTCCTTATCTATTGATTGGCATTCTTTTCCTTTCCTCTCTTCACAGTCTTTATATTGTATGTTATAAACTGCTTGTATGCCTCGGCCCAAGCGGTATATCCAGAAACGAAATAAAGATAAAGGTTATGTAATCCATTTTGAATTTAGAATATTGCAGAATATAAAAATGAAATTAAAACTAAGCCCTTCAATCCCCTCCTTTCCATTAGAGATCCTCTGTGTTTGGCCAATGCTTTCCTGAATTCACATACAGACCTTGTCTCTAACACCTCCACTGGGAGTCTATTTCACCCATCTACCACACTTTCCATAAGGAAATCTTGCCTCAGATTACTCCCGAGTCTGCCCTCTTTCACCTTCATCCTATGCCCCTTCGTTGCCGAGCTTTCTTTTAATTGAAAAAAGCTCTCATCCTGTACATTTTTGCCATGGAAGTATTTACATGTCTCTCTCATATTTTACCTCTCCAGCCTTCTTCCAAAGTATACATATTAAAATTTTTAAGTTTGTCCTCCTATACCTTATGACAAAGACCACTGACCGCTTTAGCACTGACTACATCCTATTTATATCCTTTTCATGGTCTGGTCTCCAGAACTGTACACTGTACTCTAAATGAGGTTGCACCAGAGAATTATACAGAGGCACTATTACCTCCTCCATCTTGCAATCAAGCATCCTTCTGGCTGTTGCTGTCACTAGTTTTACCTGTTTGGCTACCTTCTGGAAAAATTGGTCTTCTCTCAGCTTTCCTCCCACCTTGAGGTTTCTTTCACTCTCCATCCTCGTCAATCAGGTTTTCGCCCAGGTCATAGCAAGGAATCTGTCCTTCTTTCCCTTCTTAACGATCTTCACATTGCTCACGACCGTGGTTTACTCTCTCTCGCTGTCTCTCTAGATCTTTCTGCTGCTTTCGATTTGGTTGATCACCGTACTCTTCTATCTCATCTTCAGGATGCCAGCCTCTCCGGTTTGGTTCTTCGTTGGTTCCACTCTTTTCTGTCTAGTCGTTCTTTCTCAGTTCACACTGGCTCAGGGTCCTCTCCTTCCACTTCTCTTCCCTGTGGTGTTCCCCAGGGCTCTGTTCTTGCTCCTCTTCTCTTTAAAGTGTTTCTGGCCCCTCTCGCTCTCCTTATTCAACAGCACGGTGTTTCTGCCTATTACTATGCTGATGACATTTTTCTTCTCTTCCATACTGACTCGGCTGCTCCTGACATCACTGCCTTCAACACCTGTCTCTCTTCCGTAGCCTCCTGGCTCTCGGCCAATTTTCTTCACATCAATCTCTCAAAAACCTCAGCTATTTGGTTCACCTTTGGTAATCCCCCCCCCTCCTCTCACTCCCTTGTTCTCTTCCACACCCATCCCCATTGTCTCTTCTTTGCGCTACTTGGGTGTTATTCTCGATTCCTCCCTCTCCTTCAAAGAACATATTTCCTCTGTTATTCAACGTTCCTTCTTTACTCTAAGACAACTTCGTGCTGTACGCCCTTTTCTCTCCCCCTCCTCCATGGCCACTCTTATCATTTCCCTCGTTATGTCTCGTCTCGATTATTGTAATGTCTGTCTTGCTGGGCTTCCCCAATCCCAAATTTGTCGTCTTCAACGGGTTCAAAACACTGCTGTCCGTGTCCTCTCTCATGCCTCACGTTTTGATCACATCACCCCCTTGCTAATACATTTTCACTGGCTCCCTGTTACCTTCCGGTATCCCCCTGTATCTTGCAAATCAAGTTCACCTCCATACCCCGCATCGGTCTCTATGTTCCATCCATGCCAACTGTGTCTTTCTTCCCTCGCCCTCCCAGGCTCACTTAGAATCCACCTGATCTTCAGCTTTCTTTTTTCTTGGTCCGAGGCTTTGGAATTCACTTCCTCACTCCCTTCGATTAGAAACTTCCTACCCGTCCTTTAAAGCTAAACTAAAAACTCATCTTTTCTGTTCTGCATTTAATCTCCCCCTTCCTGCTCCGTCCCCTTCTCCTTCCTAGTATTAGCATGCCAGCTCCTTATCCCTTTCTTTCCTCCACCCTTCTGTATTGTCGATGTGTTTCCCTTCCCCCCTTAGGTTGCCACCTTTGTTCCCCGACTGTTCTCTGTCCTCATCTCTTTTCTGTATGATTTTATGGCGTTCTCTCTCTGTTTCTCCTTTCGCAGCTCTCTTTTTAATTTGGTTTTATGTATTGTGAACTGCCCAGATGCTAACTGTATTGGGCGGTATATAAAGTTTTAATAGACATAAACATAAACATGATCTGATATGATCAATGCACAAAAAAAGAAAGGAGCAGGACCTGAGGTGTGAAGTACTTCATTTCTTATACTATACATCCTCCTTGGCTTGCAGCAAAAAATTTGAGACCTTGCATTTTTTGCATTAAATCTTAGCCGCCAAATTCTCAGCCACTCTCCAAGCTGAGTGCCGGCCAGGAGGAAGGTGCTGCTTCCCAGCCCTCAGAGAGGAGGTGCGCATGGTAAGCCACCTTTGCTGAATTGCCGCTCTGCCTCCTCTCAAGATCTAGTAGCTGTTCTCTCCCAGCAAAGTCTCATGGTGCAGCTGTTCTCATGAGATTTCTCCAGGAGGGAACAGCCACTGGGCCTAGAGGAGGCAGTGTGGCAAGCCAGCAAATGTATGCTTGCTTTACATGCCTCCTTCATAAGGGCCCGATGGGAAGGTGAGCATCCTCTCCAGGGCGGGGGTGCCCACTCTGGGTGCCCAATATCCTTGGAACGCCATTGTTAGCACCTTTAAAATTAATGGCAAAGGATTCCACAACAATGGTGCTTTACAAAAAACTAGATATATATCTATATATAGATATAGATATATAGATATTCAGAATGAAGTCCCTCTCGTTGCATAATCTGAATATCTGGTACCACCAAACAGTGGCCTTCCTCTGAACACAGTACCCATCTTGGAACATAGGTTTGTAAAAGATACCACAAGAAAGAAGAACTTGTATACAATATTTGTTTCCAAACTGGCAACCAATATAATTTTTGAAATTACATAGAAAAATGCTAGAAAGAACCAAACAGAGTGGAGGAGTGGCCTAGTGGTTGGGGCAAGGTACTTCAGGCTGGAAGGTCGGGGGTTCAAATCCCACTACAGAACAACAACCTTGGGCCGGAAGGACTGAGGTTTCTAGTCCCACAGGTGCTCCTTGTGGTCGTGGGCAAGCCACTTAACTATTTTACAGGGAACATGGGCTATGGAGGGTTATCTCCAAGTTATAACGCCCTGTTCAATGTAATTTCAGTTTGTTCAATGTAAACCACACTGATGCAGAATAACGCGGTATATAAGAGAATGTAAAAAAAAATAATAATAAAAAATAAATCAAGGAACAGAACCTGTGGCACACCATGATAATGTCTCTATCCTCAGAGTGAGCTCCTGACTCCATAGGGAGCTTATGTGCCTAGTGGAGCCCTGAGTTATGGCTTCTAGTTCTGTAGAAGCCAGGAGAGGGCCAGCAAACATGCTGTGGCCCAAATGAACCATTCTACATCAGGTCCAGACTTCTTGGCCTAGTCAAGTGGGTGAGCGTTCCTCTCATGTGAAGAATCTGTAGGGCTCCAGGAAGGAGCTCTGCAAGGATCCCAGGTAAGTTGTGGGGAGGAAAATGGAGAAGAGTTTTTGGTCCCTTACAATATCCCTGCATTTATAGGTTCTGGTCTCCCTTCTACTGGGGAACCAGATGGTCAGCATGCAGAAAAGCAGCTCATAATGAAACCTGCTTTGAAGGGCTCTATAAAGCCTCCAGGATGAAGCATCTCATCTGCCAAGGCACTTGGTGAGAAGAAGGTTTCTCCTGAATTGCAGTTGAAAAGCCCTGCTATGGAGTTGCCAAGTTACCCAGTTCCAGGAGTGTAAGTTGAAGCCAGTCCTGGATTTCTGGCAATCTCATCCTGATGCATTATAGGATCTACAGCATTGATTCCAATCATTAAAATCAGGGACCACAAATACCATATTGCACTGCAATGCAAATTTAAAATCAGAATTGGCAAGAAATCTCATTCCTGGACCTGGGTAACTTGACAACTTTGCTGCTAAAGTAATTACTGCCCCTAATCTGTTAGACGTAGATTCTTTACTTTCCAGTTTCACTGAGGACTGCTCTGAAGAAAATGAAGCCTAAGAGTCCTCTGGGGACAGGTACATGCCTGCGGTTTGTCAGACGGCTGCCTAGGGTGAGAACTTACACAATCTTGACGATGCATATATTCATATGATTCTTGCAAGGTATTGTGGGTATTGTAGTTCATTCACTCCCAAACACAGCTGATGACAATAATTTGAGTTGTGAAACCAAGTGGTAAGATCAATAAAATACTTCTTTTATTGATGGGGTTTAATTCACCCAGCACATGTATGCTTGATAGCACTATAAATGAGGTTACTTGCTTGCAGTGTTTAAAATGGATAACAAAAAGTCACAAAGTAAACCAGAAAACAACCTTCAGCTTGTCAGGCAATTAGCTAATGTTTTCTTAGCAAATAATTACCAAATACAAAGGCACAACGAAAAGAATAAACTTTGCTGGTTAGGTTAACTTCTGCTTATTTTCCACGCTGATCTCAGCAGTGATTCTCCCTTGCTCACACACACAATCAGGTGCAGCCCTAATTACTATCCATGGACCAGCTGAAAGCCTTTAGCTGGCTGGCTGCTACTGTGTGAGCCCAAATCCTGCTTTAAGAGCTGTTTGCAGTGGAAATAAAGAACAAAGTTAGGTTTCTTTGTGATGGCTGATGTGTTTGCTCATAGAAAACTAGCAATAGCATTTAGATAAAGAACAGTCCATGTAAATAGTTTCATCTGCTGTATTTCCCCCTGCATCAACAATCATAGGGTCAATATCATACATTGGCACAGATGAGTCTTTCATTAAGGCACTATCATGAGAATGCTTATTCCCTTGCTGCCATTCTCTATTATAGATAGGGTCTGGATCAGTGTTCATACCTGAGCCTCTCCTGCTATCATTATTCCTCTCTGTATAGCCTGGCCAATATGTAATCCAATTCTGATGTCCAGCCTTCCAATCTTGATCCCTGGACACTGGATCTTCTCTCACATACCTTCTGGCCTTGGTCTGAAAGTCCCTTCCACATGCAGTCTTCTCTCTTCCAGGTAGCCACTGGTGATTCCTATCTCTGCCACTCCATTCCTCTGGCTGAATCCAGTCCAATGGACTCTGCTGGCCTTTGGAATACCTCCCAGTATGAGTACTGCCTTGGAATCTCCCAGACCTTCCAATGGCCTTTCTTCTCTTCCTTCCAGAGAGTTTCCTTCTCTCTCTATCTGCTTGGCTTGGCTTCTGTTTCTCCAGGTGATACTGGTGCTTGTAGCCGTTGAAGCTCTCCCCTCTGTATCTCTTCCTGAAGCTGTTCTTGAAACTGTTGCTGAAACTGTTTCCTGAAGAATATGCTCTATTCTTATTCTGTCCTAATGTGTGCTGCTCCCTAACACAGCGCAGCTGTGTTGAATCAGGCCCTGCCCTTTGAGATGAGTGCTTAGGGATTACCTCATAGCTCTCTTGATTGCACACACATTCTCTCACTTCAGCCCCTCTCATGGCTGCTGGGAACCTGGTGCATTCTGGGACTGGTAGTCTTTTATGTGAAAACTCTGTTTTCTTGCTTCTACCAGAACTGACAGGTTGCTTGTTCAGAGTCACATCATCTTTTCTATAGCTCCTACCTGAGCTATGATAAGCTTCCTTATCACATATCCCCCTGCTTAAGTTATTACGGACTGGTTTTACTGGTAAAACTTCTTCTCTACAGTCCGTAATACGGGAAAGTGCATCCGCATTCTTGTGTAACTTCCCGGCACGATGTTCAACCTGAAAATCAAACGCCTGTAAGGCCATGTACCAGCGTGTCAACCTGGCATTGTGGTTCTTCATTTGCTGCAACCACTTAAGTGGGGCATGGTCCGTGACCAACTGGAACTTTCTCCCTGTAAGGTAAAACCTTAACGCCTCCACTGACCACTTGATAGCCAAACACTCTTTTTCTATCGTGGAATACTTTTGTTCAGCCAGTGACAACTTCCTGCTCAGGTACATCACAGGATGCTCCTCCCCATCATGGCACTGGGATAGGACTGCTCCTAGCCCTACATCCGATGCATCGGTTTGAACCAGAAAGGGTTTCTTGAAGTCTACTCCTTTCAGTACCGGTCCTGTACACAATTTTTCTTTTAATACTGAAAACGCTTTTTCAGCTTCTGGTGTCCACTTTATCTGGTTTGGACAATTCTTTCGCAGCATATCCGTGAAAATGGCACTTTTCTCTGCGAATTGCGGTATAAACCGGCGGTAGTATCCAATAAGTCCTAAGAAACTTCTTAGTTGTTTCTTGGTTGTTGGAGGAGGAAAATTCCTGATGCTATCTATTTTGCTTAATAGAGGTTTAATTTTTCCTCTTCCCACTAGGTGGCCTAGGTATTTTACCTCCCTATTTGCAAAGGCACACTTCTTCGGGTTTAAAGTGATTCCCGCTTGCTTCATAGAGCACAAGACTGCCCTGATCCTCTTCAAATGCTCTGCCCAGGTGTTACTATGGATTATGACATCATCCATGTATGCAAAAGCATAACTTTGGTGGGGTTGAAGTACCTGATCCACTAACCTTTGGCAGGTAGCCGCTGCTCCATGCAGTCCGAAAGGCATCCTCTTGAACTGGAAAAGGCCAACGGGGGTGCTGAACGCAGTTTTCGGCTTCGACTCCCTGGTGAGCGGGATTTGCCAATATCCTTTTGTCATATCAAGGGTGGTTAAGTATTGAGCCTGTCCCAGCTGGTCTAGCAGCTCCTCAATTCTTGGCATTGGATATGCATCAAAAACTGATATGGCGTTTACCTGCCGGAAGTCAATACAAAATCTTAAGGATCCATCAGGCTTCGGCACCAGGACTATGGGGCTATTCCAGGGACTCTTTGACTCCTCTATTACCCCCATGTCCAACATCTCCTGGACTTGTGCCACTACCTCCTGTCTTTTGGCTTCAGGCAAGCGGTATGGCCTTTGACGAACCAATTTCCCAGGTGGAGTTATTATTTCATGGGCCACCAAATGGGTCTCCCCAGGTATGGGTGTCAACACATCTGGGAATTCCTTAAGCAACTTCCTAATTTCTTCCTGTTGTACCATTGTCAGGTCCTCACCTATTTGGGGCTCTGATTTTTCTTTACAATCAGATACCTGGGGTCCCAAATCTTCCTCTTCACTCACCTCCCTCTCTCGGGCACAGGTGGCAGCTAAGCTTTTAACCCCTTTGACATCAGTAGAACCAAAGCCTTTGGCTCCACGTTCAGAATTCTCTAGGGATGTGACCTCCTCCACAGGTGGAAAACCCAGCCTCTCACAAATCAATTGGGCAATTTTGTCTCCTGTCTTCACATGATACTCATTCTGTCCAAAGTTAAACAACAGAACTTTAATATTGCCCCTGTAATTGGGATCAATTACTCCCGCACCCACATCGATGAAATATTTAAGGGCTAATCCGGACCTTGGGGCTACTCTCCCATAACATCCAATTGGTATTTCCACTTGGAGACCGGTGTCAACCAGGGCTCTCCCTTGGCTAGGTACAATCACATTTTCTATGCTGCACAGGTCAAACCCAGCAGACTGAGGGGTTGCCCGCCTAGGAGCTTGGGCCTTCTCAGAGACCTTATGGTACTTTAGGACGAATATCTGCTTTGGGGTAGCTTGGTCTTCTGGACGCTTAACCATCTTTTTAGCTGGGGTCTGAGGACTTCCAAATAAAGGCCCGGGAGCTACTACCATTAAACCTTCTCCCTCCTTTTTTCCTAGTCCTTCCACTAGACCCTGCTTAAATCTTGGCCAGTCTCTTCCTAGAACCAAATCAAAGGGTAGCCTAGGCATCACTGCTAATAGGACTTCCTCTTGTTTCCCTAGGCACTTAACCTTTAGCCTATAGGTGGGATATGATGATGCAGCACCATGAATGCATCTGATGTGAACTTGGCTTTCAGGGGTTCTAGGCACAAATCTTTCTTGGGCCTCTATCCTCTTCCAAAGCCTTTTTGACATCATACTCTGGTCTGCCCCAGAGTCTAATAATGCATTTGTGGTAATTCCTTGCACATCAACCATCAAAAGAAATCCTTCCTTGGGTTGTTTTAAATCCAGACCCATTAAACTAGTGTGTGTCTGGCATCTCTTCTCTAAGTGTCCCACTTTTCCACACTTGAAACATTTCTTTCTATTCCACTGTGTCATCTGGTTTGATACAGTACATTCATTTTTAGAAACATTCCTAATTATTCCTTTTTCTGATACAGCACATCTAGCCTCAGCATCCATCTTTAGAGGGCCACCCATTCTATGGCAAGCCTGCGTGGCTTCCAAGAATCTCTCTGCTAGCATGGTTGCCTCTCCAAGATTTTGGCAATTTTGCTGTATAAGAAAAACATTCAAATCTTTAGGTACCCCAAGCATAAATTGTTCCAGCATTATAATATCTAATAACATTTCTACTGTCTTTTGCTCAGGCTCCAACCATTTTACAGCTAAACTTCTGATTCTCTGACTCAGAGCCCTGGGTGTCTCACCCTCTTTCAATGTAACAGCTCTAAACATTCGCCTATACTCTGAAATAGACAACCCTAGGCGATCTCTAATAGCTGCCTTTACATCCTTATAAATCAAAGCCTGGGCTGCTGGCATTGCTCTGTAAGCTGCTAGTGCCTCACCAGTTAATGAGGCTGCCAGCCTTACTGCCCACTGGGTCTCTGGCCATGCTAAAGCCTGTGCCACTCTTTCAAAAGACTCTAGAAAATCATCAACATTATCTTCTGGAGTTAATTTCCCAAAATTAAATGCCCCAATCCCTTGATTGAGTCCCACAGTGTACACATGTGGTGTACCAGTACTAACTGCTGGTCTTGCATCTGTTCCACTTTGGCTCTGCAGCTGAACTAGAGCTTGCACCAGATCAAGCACTGGTTTCTGCTGTTCCATTAAGGCCTTCATAGCAGTGTCCTGGGCCTGCTGTGATAGCTCCTGCTGCTTGCTGAATTGGGCTGCCATCCACTGAGCCATCTCCGTCGGATCCATCTTGACCCCTGCAAGAAAAGAAAAAAAAAAACCAAAGAGCAGCACCTTCTAACCAGGTGTGGTTTTTTGTTTTTTTTTTCCAAACTTTTTTTTTTTTTTCCAATTACCCCCTGTGCTTACACACATCCACCACTAGACATGCCCAGGTACATATTACCTTGTCTCAGTGATGAATCCAGCTTTTCACAGGGTCTTTTCCTCTGGGACAGCTTCCTGGAACAACCACTTTTCCTCCAAAGTGCAGATGAGGGAAAAAAATCTTCTTACAGCTTTAAACTTGACTTTTATTTGTAATCCACAACAAGTAAATCCTCTTGGTGCAAGAGCAATCCGAAAAACTACGCCATTTGTCAGACGGCTGCCTAGGGTGAGAACTTACACAATCTTGACGATGCATATATTCATATGATTCTTGCAAGGTATTGTGGGTATTGTAGTTCATTCACTCCCAAACACAGCTGATGACAATAATTTGAGTTGTGAAACCAAGTGGTAAGATCAATAAAATACTTCTTTTATTGATGGGGTTTAATTCACCCAGCACATGTATGCTTGATAGCACTATAAATGAGGTTACTTGCTTGCAGTGTTTAAAATGGATAACAAAAAGTCACAAAGTAAACCAGAAAACAACCTTCAGCTTGTCAGGCAATTAGCTAATGTTTTCTTAGCAAATAATTACCAAATACAAAGGCACAACGAAAAGAATAAACTTTGCTGGTTAGGTTAACTTCTGCTTATTTTCCACGCTGATCTCAGCAGTGATTCTCCCTTGCTCACACACACAATCAGGTGCAGCCCTAATTACTATCCATGGACCAGCTGAAAGCCTTTAGCTGGCTGGCTGCTACTGTGTGAGCCCAAATCCTGCTTTAAGAGCTGTTTGCAGTGGAAATAAAGAACAAAGTTAGGTTTCTTTGTGATGGCTGATGTGTTTGCTCATAGAAAACTAGCAATAGCATTTAGATAAAGAACAGTCCATGTAAATAGTTTCATCTGCTGTATTTCCCCCTGCATCAACAATCATAGGGTCAATATCATACATTGGCACAGATGAGTCTTTCATTAAGGCACTATCATGAGAATGCTTATTCCCTTGCTGCCATTCTCTATTATAGATAGGGTCTGGATCAGTGTTCATACCTGAGCCTCTCCTGCTATCATTATTCCTCTCTGTATAGCCTGGCCAATATGTAATCCAATTCTGATGTCCAGCCTTCCAATCTTGATCCCTGGACACTGGATCTTCTCTCACATACCTTCTGGCCTTGGTCTGAAAGTCCCTTCCACATGCAGTCTTCTCTCTTCCAGGTAGCCACTGGTGATTCCTATCTCTGCCACTCCATTCCTCTGGCTGAATCCAGTCCAATGGACTCTGCTGGCCTTTGGAATACCTCCCAGTATGAGTACTGCCTTGGAATCTCCCAGACCTTCCAATGGCCTTTCTTCTCTTCCTTCCAGAGAGTTTCCTTCTCTCTCTATCTGCTTGGCTTGGCTTCTGTTTCTCCAGGTGATACTGGTGCTTGTAGCCGTTGAAGCTCTCCCCTCTGTATCTCTTCCTGAAGCTGTTCTTGAAACTGTTGCTGAAACTGTTTCCTGAAGAATATGCTCTAGTCTTATTCTGTCCTAATGTGTGCTGCTCCCTAACACAGCGCAGCTGTGTTGAATCAGGCCCTGCCCTTTGAGATGAGTGCTTAGGGATTACCTCATAGCTCTCTTGATTGCACACACATTCTCTCACTTCAGCCCCTCTCATGGCTGCTGGGAACCTGGTGCATTCTGGGACTGGTAGTCTTTTATGTGAAAACTCTGTTTTCTTGCTTCTACCAGAACTGACAGGTTGCTTGTTCAGAGTCACATCATCTTTTCTATAGCTCCTACCTGAGCTATGATAAGCTTCCTTATCACAGGTTAGAAAACTCTAAAAAAAAGCAGTGGATGCTGTGAGACATCTGCAGAAACATGAGAAGGAGGCCAATAAACTTCAACAGATTTACGTGCTATGAGCTTGGATGTGCCAGGAAAAAAAAAAAAAAAACCCTTGGAAAATTCACTAAGGAATTGAATTCGCTAAAAGAAAAAAATAAGACTTGCTTTGAAATTAGACCATATTGCCTTCCTAAAAGAATGTGGCTGTGGGGCAGTCATCAGCAAAGATGGAAGAACATGCCTTCCTTTCAGAAAGCTTCCAGGATGGCTACCACTTTAGACAGTTTACCTTCCACCCAAAAGACTACTGGGGAATCCTGCAATGCCTTCAGCTTTAGCATCTCCTGCTCTGCTGTAGCAGCAAAGCGCAGACAAACCAATGATACCAGGAGTCTGTTCAGAAGGTCCAAATCATTTATTTGTGCACAAGTCTCAAGCAAGGCAATTTCAAAATGGCTGAGCAAAGTTTTCAAGCATTACAACAACTTTTATAGACTTCTGTTCCATTCTAGGTATAGAAAAACAATTCATTGGTCCCGGTACGCTCCCGTACCTCCCGTACCACTTCTATTGGAACCGGTACTGATAAGTTTCTCCAATTATGTTCCTTCTGTGGTCTTCTTTAGTCATGACAACTGCCTGACCCCCTTCTAGTCCCACATAAAAAGGTCAGTTCATCAAATTGTTACTTTCCAACTATCAAGGATATGGGACTCGTTGTTCGTGCTGAAGCGCAAGGTTCTGTTACTCATCTGTCAGCACTCCTCAATATTTCTCTGCAAATGTACTCTTTCTTATCAGTAACTTTAAAACACATCTTTTCTGTATTTTTCCATTTCTTAATTCTGCAATTCTGCTTATCTAAGCTAATTCAATATTTCTACTGAGTTCTATCTTACAATAGCAGCATATTGGGGGATGTGCAATCCTATATGCCTCTCCACAGGCCTCATTTACAGGTCAAGCTAGCCATGCTGGCCTGCCTATGTCAGACACCGTGGGTCACAGGCCTGCACCTGCCACATTCCCCCCTTTGATTAATCTCACCCTATTACTCAATAAGGTGTGAGAATTAAATCACTTTCTAGACGATTCACATCATGATTGAAGGATTCTTACTGGTTCCACTAGGGCTAGCTTTGTATAAAGCCATTATTTTAGTTGCGGTCTTCCGCTCTACTGTACTATCAATAGCACTATGAATGGAACGCATACAACATGGGATTAAACATGGTAAGCAGAAGATAACAGCAACAAGGATTAGTACTAAGACAATGAAAGTCTTAAATCCCCCCAGCCAAGAGAAAAGGTTAGCAAACCAGTTAGGAAATTTCAATGCATGCCAAGTCTGTACTGGCACATAAGCATGTCTTTGCATATCTTTAGCAATTTCTTCAACTACTTGACCTTTATAATCTATTTTCAAACAGCAATTAGTTAAATTCAGTTTACCACATACTCCTCCTTCAGCTGCTAGCAAATAATCAAGGGCTAAGCGATTCTGGTATATAGCAGTGCGCATCTGAGTACTTTGTCTAGCTAAGAGCGTAAGAGCATGACTAGTTTCATTGGTTATTATTTCAACTACTGCTTGTAAGCGAATAATACGATTGATCATATAAATTGGGGTACGATAACCATACATACCATCATCATTCCAAGTGGCAGGTCCATAATACTCAATAATTCTTTCTGGTGGCCAATCATCACCTCGCCACTTCTCCCATTTGCCTATCTGTAAGGCCTCTCTTCTTCTGTCTGGATGCTCCTTTGTGTTTGTGGGTAGTGTATACAGGGTATCCTAATTGTTCTCCATGTTCAGTGTTTAACAGGAAGAAAGAAGGTCTGATGGTTCCTAAGACACATGCTCCTCCCCATTGTGGCGGGAGTTGCGCATATGCTCGGTTTCCACAGATCCAATATAGGCCAGGTGGGGCTTGCCAGGCTTGGACTTTGGCAAGGTTAGTCCATAGACCTGCAAGTTCAGGAAATCTAGCTAATGGGTTAGGAGGTTCAGGATGTCTGATTCCTGACCACCATGCTGTCTTTTTAGTCGTGGCATTATAGTACTTCTGGCTAAGACAGACCAGCTGTCCTACCTTTTGGGTGAACTGGGGTCCAGTTCTGGCAAAGCAAAGACGTCCAACGATTGAGTGCGCTAACACCCATTCACTGGTTGTCTTGTGTAATTCAGTCTGGTTGTAGATCATGGAATAATTCAATTCTTGGGCTTCCCAGGGCCATTGGTCTCCCATTTGGGTTCCGCCACAGAAATAACAATCTGTGATCTTAAGACTAGATACTACTGCTCCGGCTAATTCTAGAAACAAATTCTGTGAAGGGTGGGGGATCTCAAACTTATTTACATGCATAGCTTCATAAAAGGTATTATGAATATGATATTTAGATGACTTGTGGGCTTGAGTAGTCAATCTGATATATACAATGGTCCCTGGATCTATTGCTCCTCCAGCAATACGTAAACCAAACTTGTATCCTTGTTTCCATGCATGGGGATTATGTACACGCAAGTGTAAGGGGTTGCAAGCATCTTTCTGACATTTATCATTTTTGGTTGACTTGGTTAGAGTAGCCATCCGCTTATCTATTTTCTCATCAGTTATACCAGTGTTCCAGGTAGCATAAAAAACACATCCCCAATACGGGCAATAGTAGTCTGCTGCTGGGGCAGTACTATAGCCTGGTTCCTTTTTACCTGTACACTTCCTCCATCCCGTGGCACCTTCTGGACACATGTACTTATGGTCATTTCCGATACGCTTTCTCCCATGTACCACAGGTGGAATAACTATCTCTATTAATGGCATTACATGCATCAAAATTCAAAACAGCAGGTTTAGTAATGTCCTTAAGTGGTGGTGTAGCAGCTAATATAGGTCCATCTGCATCCTTCCATCTTATTTCCAACGTGTAATAGGATGGATTCTGATGCGGATTATAGCATGCTTTAATTTTGCCATGAGTGCAAACATTTAATTCAGTGGTGTTATAGATACACCGAGTTATTGTTCCCTTGCAGGTATAGTAAGAATGGTAAAGCAAAGTCTGAGTTACTTTCAGTCCAGTTCTAGTAGAAGTAATGCAAGCAGTGCATGGAGGTAAAGCATAAGTCAGTTCATAACCTCCAAAGAAGGCAACCAAGGCAAGGCAAAAACAAAGATACATGTTGATGTTGATTGGAGTTCTTCTGAATCCTCAGCTTGCTGATCTTGATCACGACGATCTATTATTCTTCGTCCCGTTTGCTAATGAAGCAATTTAACGGGTGCTGAGTGTTGATTGAAGATCCTCAAGATGTTCAGTACACATTAACCAACTTAGCAATTCAGTTGGCTTGTGAAGTCTGGCTCAGTCAATGTAGTCTCAAAGTAGTGTGTCAAATCACACACAAGTTGGGTTCGTTGAAACAAAACTGTTGCTGCATGGAAAACAGCAATCCTCTTCGAAAGACTTGGCTACTGCAAAGCACTTGTGATGAAGTGTCTATGCTGCTGGTTGCCATCTCAGAGTAACTCGCAAGGGTACATCAGGGTGCTGCTCTGCTGTCCACTGCTCTGGTTCAGGATCGGCGGCGGGCTTGACTCTGCTGTGGTGGATCCAGGCGTCGATCTCGGCTACCTTTACTGCAGTTGGGGTAGACAGGATGACGGTGTACGGTCCCTTCCAATGGGGTTCCAACGGTATCTTCTTCCAATCTTTGATCCACACCGAAGTTCCAGGCTGGTAGGGATGCAAGGGTTCCGTCAAGTTGATAGGCAACTGGTCTTGGATCCACGCATGGAGAGTCTGCAGAACAAAACTAAGAGCTAGGAGTTCTTGTCTGGTTACTTCTGAACCAATCTGGGCTAAACTTCCTTTGACTCCCTGCACTATTGGTGGGGGTTTACCATACAAAACTTCAAAAGGGGAAAATCCTGTTGACTTTACAGGGGCTGAGCGTATTCTGAGTAAAGCTATGGGGAGCACTTGAGGCCATTTCAAGTGTGTCTCCTGACAAAGCTTGGACATTTGGGCTTTCAACGTACGATTCATTCGCTCAACTTTCCCTGAACTCTGGGGTCTGTATGCAGTGTGGAGTTTCCACTGTATCTGCAAAGCTTTGGCTAACTGCTGAGTAACTTGGGAGACAAATGAGGGTCCATTGTCTGACCCTATTACTGCTGGGATTCCAAATCTGGGGACAATCTCTCTCATTAAGACTTTAGTAACTTCTCGGGCTTTCTCAGTTCTGGTTGGGAATGCTTCTACCCACCCAGAGAAAGTACAAACTAATACTAGTAGGTAATGGTATCCATTGGCTTTTGGCATTTCGGTGAAATCAACTTGGAGGTTGTGCATGGGGGTGACACCTCCTGACTGAACTCGGGGTGCTGTAATAAGGCCTTGCTTGGCATTATTTTTGGCACAAGTTACACATTGACGTGCTACTGAGGCTGATATGGTTGTCATCAGAGGGATGTAGAAATGTGGTCTGAGTGCTTTCTCCATAGCACTCTTCCCATAGTGGGTAGCTTCGTGGAAAGCTTTGACAAAGGATGGTCCTAACAGTTCTGGAATTACTATTCGTCCTGGAGGTTGGCTGCCCTCTTCTGGTGGCAGCTCAATCCATCCATCTTTCAGTATTCCATTTTCTTTGTCACAATAGTAATCCAATTCTTTGGTGGTATATCGTGGGGTCCATAGATTCAAAGGTACTGGAAACAATGCTGCTTGCATTGGCATAGCTTGTGGGGCAATTTGTCCTGTCATAGCTGCTTGTCGTGCTGAGGCATCTGCAAATCTGTTTCCTCGAGCAACTTCTCCTTTTCCTGCTTGATGTCCTCTGCAATGCATAACAGCTACACGTGTTGGGGCCCAAACTGCATCAAGTAACATCAATATCTCGGGACCATACTTGACTGATTTTCCTCCGGATGTGATGAGTCCTCTTTCTTTATAGAGAGCTCCATGGGCATGCAAGGTGGTGAAGGCATATTTGGAATCTGTATATACATTTAGCACAAGTTTTTCTCCTAACAACAATGCTCTGGTGAGTGCTATCAATTCGGCTTTCTGGGCTGATGTGCCTGAGGCTAGAGCTGATGATTCAACTACTTCATGTTGAGTGACGACTGCATATCCGGCACAGCGTCGTCCGTCAAGGATGAGACTGCTCCCATCAACATAATAGATCTGGTCGGGATTGTCTATGGGCACATCTGTTAAGTCAGGTCGACTGGAGAACACAGTTTCCATGACTTCGATACAGTCATGTTCTGGGAGTTCTTCACTGATGGGTATCAAGGTAGCTGGGTTCAAGGCATGGCTCACTTCAAGTTGTATCTGTGGGTTTTCACATAACATGCTCTGATACTTCAACATTCGGGAATTGGTGAGCCAATAATTTGCTTTTTGTTCCATAAGGGCAAGGACTGCATGTGGCACAGTGACTCGTATGTTCTGTCCTAGTGTGAGTTTGTCTGCTTCACTCACTAGTAGCGCTGTAGCTGCAACTGCTCTCAAGCAAGGTGGCCATCCTTTGGCCACAGGGTCCAATTGTTTCGATAGGTAGGCTACAGGTCGCTCCCAATTTCCTAATTTCTGAATCAACATGCCTAGGGCATTTCCCTGTGCTTCATGTACAAACAAGTGGAAAGGTTTGTGGACATCTGGTAGTCCAAGTGCTGGTGATGACATCAATTCTTCTTTTAACTTCTGGAAGGCTGTGTCCTGCTCAAGTCCCCACTCCAGTGGTGACTTCTCTTCTCCTTTTGTGGCTTCATACAGTGGTTTGGCAATTTGGGCAAAGTTGGGTATCCAGATTCGGCAATATCCTGCCGCTCCCAGAAAGGCTCTGACCTGCTTTCTGGTTGTTGGAGTTGGAATTCTGCATACTGCTTCTTTTCTTTCTCTGCCTAATCTTCTGCTTCCTTGGGTGATACGAAAACCCAAGTACTTCACTTCTTTTCGGCATAGCTGTGCTTTGGCTCTGGAAACTTTGTATCCAGCTTCATCTAGTAACTGCAAGAGATCTTTTGTGGCTAGTATACATTCACTTTCTGATACGGCAGCTATCAACAGATCATCCACGTACTGGAGAAGCACTCTCTTCCCCGGGGCTACTGGATAGCTTGAAAGGTCTTGATTTAGTGCAGCACTAAAGATGGTAGGTGAATTCTTGAATCCTTGGGGTAATCTTGTCCAGGTGAGTTGGCCCCCTCTTCCAGAGATGGGGTCCTGCCATTCAAATGCAAACAATATTTGGCTTACAGGGGCTAATCTTATGCAAAAGAATGCATCTTTCAAATCCAGTACAGTGAAATGGGTAGCTTCAGCAGGTATCAGTCCTAGAAGAGTGTAAGGATTGGGCACAACTGGATGTATGGTTTCAGCTGCATCATTCACTCTTCTCAAATCTTGCACTGGGCGGTAATCATCTGTCCCAGGTTTCTTTACTGGCAAAAGTGGGGTGTTCCATGGGGATTGACATACTTTTAGTAGGCCATACTCGAGCAATCTTTGTAGGTGGCGATGGATGCCTTCAATTGCGGCTCTTGGGAGAGGATACTGTTTAACGTGTACCGGTGTAGCACTAGGCTTGAGGGTTACAATCACTGGAGCTATATGCTTGGCTAGGCCTGGGGGACTGCCTTCTGCCCATACTCCAGGTGGTGCATCAATACTTTTCAAAGTTTGTTCAAAATAGGTGTCTTGGACAGAATCATCAATGTAATACCTCCATTCTTCTTCTCGGGGAACTGTCAGCAGCATTACTCCTGCTGGCTTGGCTTGGGAATTTACTGTCATTTGCATTTCTCCTTGCTCAGAGAAAGATATTTGTGCTTGAAGCTTGGCTAGCATATCTCGTCCCAGTAGTGGTACTGGACATTCGGGCATGTAAAGGAATTGATGAGTTACTTGCTGTCCTCCTAGACTGCATATTCGGTTTTGAAGAAAAGACTTTGTGGCTTTGGCACCAGTTGCTCCTATAATGGTGACTGCTTTTGTAGTAAATGGGGCTATCTTTTTGTCTATTACTGAATGCTCTGCTCCAGTATCAACCATAAAGTTCATAATTTGGTCTCCTATTTGTATTCCGACCATAGGCTCCTGGAGACATAAAGCAAACTTGGAGCCCGGTCTGTCCTAATCCACGTCATCCTCATCATGGGCTGGTGTGGCCAATGCTTGAATGGCTCCTCCTCCTCTCTCTCGCTGGAATTGTTCTCGATTGGCTCCTCCTCGGCCTCGGGGACGGCCTCGTCTTTCTTCTCGCCACTGATGATCGTTGTCGTCATCTTGCTGGGCGTCTTCGAGTTGCGGGCACGTATCTCTCCAATGTCCTTCCTCTCTGCAATAGGCGCATTGGTTCACGCCTAGTCTCTGGGTCCGGCCTCCGCCTTGACCCCGCCCTCTTCCTCTGCTCCTTCGACTAGGGACACCTCCCCTTTTCTTTTCAACTATGGCCGCAGCCAAAAAATCAGCTTTCTTCTTCATCTTTCTATCACATTCTCTCTGTCTTTCAGTATCACGATTCACATACACTTTATGAGCGACTTCCAATAACTGTGTTGCATTCATGCCCGCAAACCCTTCTAATTTCTGTAATTTACGTCTAATGTCTGGTTGAGACTGGTTTACAAAAGCAGAATTCACCATACATAAACTTCCTGGTGCCTCGGGATCATAGGGAGTATACATTCTGTAGGCTTCAGTTAATCTTTCATAAAAATCTGCTGGGCTCTCATCTATCCCTTGGATAACTCCTGCAACTTTGGAAAGGTTCATAGCTTTTTGGCCCCCCCTTTTCAGGCCTTGTAAAAAGCCTTGGCGAAAACGGGCTAGGGCTGTGGATCCTTCATCTGTATTTGGATCCCATTGGGAGTCTTCATTCGGGAATTCTCTCTGAGCTGCTTCCCTACGGTCTATTATATTCTGCCCCTGTGCCGGAGCTACAGGGTTTTCTGCCATCCATTCAATAGCTGCTTTTCTAATTCTCGCTCATTCTTCTGTAGTGAATAGGGTGGTCAGGAGCTGACGGCAATCTGGCCAAGTGGGTTGGTGAGTTTCCATAATACTAGTTACTAATTCTGTCAGCTCCTGGGGCTTACTAGTATAGGAGGCATAATGCGACCTCCAATTTAATAAATCAGTTGTAGAGAAAGGGATGTACACATAAGTTAGGGGTCCCGCTACCACTTCATCATTATCATTCTTTACGGGCACTCCCGGGACTTGCCGTAAGGGAAACAGTTTGGCTGCCATGGGTGTCTTTTGGGATCTAAGGGTTATTGTCGTTGCCTTTGCAGGAGTCACTTTCTTTTTCTCAACGGGTTTTGCTTTGGGTTTCTCTTTTACTGGCGTGCTAGCGCTAGCGCTGGCTTTCTCGATTATTTGTACACTGTCCTCCTCTTCTGGGGAATTCTCTCTTTCTCCTTCTTCTATCTCCGCTTCTGACTCACTTTTTACATCCTCCACTTCTCTTTCCACTAATTCTTCCTCTTTCTCTCCTCCAGGAGGGGGATCGGGGGTTGGGTCCCGCCTCGGCTCTGGCCGTCTCTGGGGTTCTGGGGCAGGACGCCGGGCTACTCTTACTGGACCTGGGGTTCGGGGCTGCCTGAGGACTATCTCTGGGGAATCAGGATCTACCAAGATGGGCTTCTTCTTGGCTTTCTTATCCTGCTCTTTCATTCTAGGCTGTTCCGTTTTCTGTCTAGAATCTGTTTTAGCTAACATTATTCTGCACTGTTCCTCATAACAGCGCTGCGCCCAGGAGGGCGGATCTTCACAAATACTTAACCAGGAATCTATATAGGGGTACTGATCGGGGTGCGCTACCCGCACTCTACGGTGTATTGACTGAATAATCTCTACAGTGAACGTTCCCTCTCGGGGCCAGATGGGGTCTAGATCGGGCCACTCCCTAGTACACAAAATCTGCAAACGGGCTGCTGTCATTTTAATACCATAATCTCCTGAATATCCCTCTTTAAAATGTGTGATCATACATTCTAATGGAGTGTTTCTAGTAGACCCCGCCCCTCCCATTTCGATGTGTGCGCGCAACAACAGACAGAAGGGAAAAGGAGGGCGGACCGTGGGTAAGGGGTCCTCACGGCCCTGGAAACGTATAGGGAATACAAATAACAAGACAAGACGACAATCGCTTCCCCCTTTTCGCGACCTGAACGCGGTCGCCCGGTCAGGAAATGCGCTAATCAGGGGTCCGCCTTCACTTGGTCCGTGCTGCCAGACCTCTCATTCACACTTCGTTCACACAATCATGCTAGCAACGTATCCCAGAATGCATTCGTTTCTATCTGTTCTGACTAGTCTTTTTCCCAATTACAAAAAGGATGAGGGTTTCCCCCAGCGAATTCCCATGCCAGGTTACTCGGCTCTTCCTTGAGAGTTGATCATGCTCTCTTACCAATTCCCAATATCTCGAGATTACAAATTCCAAATTCCAATGGCAGTACTGCTCTTTCTATTTCTGTCTAGACCCAAAATCAAAACTATACTCACCGGATCCGGTCCTCAAACTTCCCAAGCAGGCGCATGAGTTGGACCTCGGACTCCCCTCACTCGGGTTCGAGGCGTTGGCTCCAACCGGGCCCGGCACCCGCTGAGGTCCGACCAGCTCCCTCCGATACAAGGGACCGGTGGCGCCAGGGAGCGGCCCTCGTCGGAAGGGCGCGATCCCGGCAGGACCAAGCCTATAGAGGCGGAAAGTCGTGGTATATTGCCCTATATACACTTTGAATCCACAACTTCCCGGCCAACGCACCAAGGAATATGTAGCAGCAAAGCGCAGACAAACCAATGATACCAGGAGTCTGTTCAGAAGGTCCAAATCATTTATTTGTGCACAAGTCTCAAGCAAGTCAATTTCAAAATGGCTGAGCAAAGTTTTCAAGCATTACAACAACTTTTATAGACTTCTGTTCTATTCTAGGTATAGAAAAACATTTCATTGGTCCCGGTAACCTCCCGTACCTCCCGTACCTCTTCTATTGGTCCCGGTACTGATAAGTTTATCCAATTATGTCCCTTCTGTGGGCATGACACCTGCATGCCCCCCTTCTAGTCCTAATTACAATGGCCAGTTCATCAACTTGTTACTTTCACACTCTCAAGGTTATAGAACCAATTTGTGCATACAGAAGAGCAAGGTTCTGTAACTCATCTGTCAGCACTCCTCATTATTTCTTTGCAGATGTACTTTTTCTTATCAGTAACTTTTAAACATGTCTTTTCTGTATTTTTCCATTTCTCAGTTCTGCAGTTCTGCTTACCTAAGCTAATTCAATACTTCTACTGAGTTCTATCTTACAATAGCAGCATATTGGGGGATGTGCAATCCCATATGCCTCTCCACAGGCCTCATTTACAGGTCAAGCTAGCCATGCTGGCCTGCCTATGTCAGACACCGTGGGTCACAGGCCTGCACCTGCCACAACAGTATGAAACAGAAGAATACGAGGTTAGGATTTAAAAGCATGATAAGTAGCATTGCATGCTGTTCTCTACACGGTATTTAGCAAGCACATTGTAAGGTCTTAATTTTAACACCCACCTAGGACAAGTTGTTAGTATGTTAGCTCATACATTATATAAGAAAAGCAACTACCAGGATACATTCCGTGGCACAAATAGCGGGGATGGATGTCCTGTTGGGATGTCCATCCCCACTATTTGTTCCCCCTCCCAATCCTGTCTAACTTCCCCGCTCATTGTACGGGGACGTTAAATGGGGGTGGGGAAGGGGGAGATCGGGGGCAGCATTAGGGTGGACGGTGGGTGGTCGTCGGTCCTCTGAGGTGGAATAAGTTCCCCTTTGCAGGAGGAATGGCAGGCCCAGTTCTGGGAAGGGGTAGCATGGGGCAGAGAGCATTTCCCACAGCCTGACCCTGGCCCTGAGAGGCCAGATCGGGGGTCGGGCTGCGGGGAAAGCACTTTGGGAGCCGGCGGGCGGGGATTGTGGCTTTTCAATGGAGCTACAGTGCCATGGCAACTGGTTACTATGGCGCCACGGCTCCATTGAAAAGCCCTGACTGAGTTAGTCGAGCAAGGCCTGTGCATGCAAGCTGGATGGAATCGGGGTCCTGGCCTGCACATATAGACCTGCTCATGATTCTGACCCCACAGGGCTAGACGTGCCCCGTGAGATCAGAATTGCGACTCTCTCTGTGCATCCAGTTCTGACCGGGCACACAGAAGGCCTGGATATCAGGGATGGAATCAGGCTCATTATGTTTATGTTTGAATTTATTTGATATACAACAGATCTGTATTCATTATTTATGACAGGAAAAAAATAATAGTACCATCTGAAGACATTTAAATTGGTATTGAGGGAGCCCTAAATAAATAATGTTGCAGTAATCTACCTGTGCCATGACTGTATGAAGTACAACTAAAATCTGAGATGCTGAATCTAAAAAAGGTTGTACCCCGCAAAAACATCAGAGTGCACAAAAAGAGGCCTGGACAACTTGGGCCAATTGAGGAGAAAATGATAATTGAGAATCTAAGATTATGCCAAGGTATTTTAAGGTAGACTGTAAAGTCACAAGTACTCCTTCCATCATGGGAGTGAGCACAGGGATCTGTGAAGAATTTGTTAACCAGATGGCCGTAGTCTTGGATGGGTTAAGCTTTAATGAATTGCTTCACAGCCATGTGGCATAGTGCAAACAAGAGTTAATCCGGGAAATATCAGGTTAACGTTCATCAGTGGAAAATAGTAACACTCCCACTAGCACTCTTTGTGGTCGTGGGCAAGTCACTCAACCCTCCATTGCCTCAGAAAAATCCATGTTATCAATATCCCTGTTTAATGTACATTACCAAGTTTAAGTTACAATGTAAACTGCTTTGATTGAAATGATGAAGCAGTACATAAAACCTGTTAAATAAATAAATAAAATAAATAACATGCTGTCATCTGCATAGAAAAAACTGGAAACACCAGTATTCTGAATGAGTGTGACAAGAGGGCTAAGAAAAACATTAAAAAGCATGGGTGAGAGAGTGGAGCTGCTCCGGTTTTGGCAGGAGGGTTTGCAGCTGTCTTCCGGGACCCACAATGACTGTCAGACTTCAGTGAGTGATTGCTGATGCCAGAGGTGATTAGGGAAAAGCAGGGCTTGCTCGGCGATCACAGCAGGGGCACCAACTCTGCAATCGGTGAGTTCCTCAGGCAGCGGTTGGCTGGCGCTATGGGTTTTCATCAGTTAAGGGTGTTAATGAGGCATAATCCCTCATGGTTTCAAAGTTCAGGCAAAGTGGAGCTTGAAATATTTTTGGATGAATGGAGAAATGTATAAGTATATCATCATCTTTGGTGATTCTTATGTTGGGCTACCAAAACTTGCCAAGAACCCAGAGAACAATGCAGTGAAATTATCAAATAACCCATAAGATGGAACATAATACAATACTATATAGTTCAAATTGAAGTGGACTCAGCCATGAATAAGAATAGATGCTTCTAGCTTCAGGAAGAAGGTTTGCAGCCTATTTAAACACCTGGGAATGACTTTTTCATTCAGCTACCTATGTACAAGTTATCTCATGGTTCCCTAGTCTAGTCAATACTAGATTTCCAGTTAGATACTTTAGTCATGGTGCCTAGGGCCTGCAAAATTTTTAGGGCCTATGAAGGAGGAAAAATGTTTAAAAAGCGAAAAAAGGTAAAAAGAAATATAATGCAACTAAAATTATCAGAATTACTTTTTGAAAACATAATAAGAATTTCTAGGCATTTCCTAAGAAAGTTTCTTTCTTTGGTTTTTCTTGAAGCAAAGTCATTAATGATGTCCTCAAAGTCCATATTTCAGAGTGAAAGTATCTAGGACCTACAAACACTAATATCTAGGCCTGGGTTTAGTATGCTTTGCACTCTCCCCACTGACATCATCTGGGAGAGATTTAGAGAAATCCATTATATGGTTATGTATCCCCTCCTTCATGAGCAGACAGTGAGTTGTAGCTTGGTATTATTTAGGGGTGCTAGGAGGGTTGGGAGTACTATGGCATTTCTAAGTGGGTGATTTTAATAGGTGGATGGTAATTTTATAATGCAACACATTGTTAAGGAACTAATAACCAGTAGGCTGCAACACAGAGTGAAAATTTTATTATCTACAAGTCATAGATGCCAGCTAGCATATAAGCATCCTCCTTCATAAGGAATTCCAACTTTTTTTCCACTTGACCATGCAAGAAATTCACCATCACCAAATCCTTTCATGTGAGTTCCTATTGCTTCCAAAATCTGTTAAAACTTTGCCTGTAAAATACTCACTACTACTGGGATGAGAAGACCCAGGGTAGCACTTATGGAACTTGGTTCCTCCACGACATCCTTAAAGGGCTTTAGGAGTTCCATAACCTGTGTGATAACTGTTAAGTCCTGGTGATCCAAGGGCCTGTCAGTGCCGATCATAGTCTCCGATGACATCTAATGTAAGACAGCCTGTTGCTCCATTAACAACTTCAGCATGTCATAAGTAGAATTTCACCTGGTGCTAATATCCTGTTTGAGCTGGTACATAGTGCCCCTCTTGCTTGCTGCTTCTCATGCAGCTGACACCCACTCTTGATACTCCAGTGACAATACAGAGTTGTTTTATGGTGCTTTTTAATAAGTTTTCCCAGGACAGGGCTGCCGCTTTCCTTGCTCACCAGACCTAGGGAGTCTCTTACAACCAGGTACAGTGAGTGTTCAAAGCATCTTGTTTATGTTTATTTTTCACTTGATATACCACACCTTCGATGCAACAGGGTTTTATACAATTAAAACGATTAAAATATAGAAGAAGGAACACCATTTTTAGGACAGGAAAGATACTTATTCATACAAGAAATAGAGAGGACAGAACAGAGGGAAGGGGTGATTAGGAGTTGGATTATGGAAGGTCAAAAGCAGTGTGGAACAGATGTGTCTTGAGTTTAGTCTTGAATTTCAGGTAGGAAAGCTTGAGTTGAATGTCTGGTGGTAAGGAGTTCCAGAGGTTGTGGCCAAGAAAGTACAAGGCAGATGAGCAGGTGGACTCCAAAAGGGTCTAAGAAGCAGAGGGTAAGTGAAGACGATTGGATTGTATAGTAAGGAGAACTCTGTGGCATGCATGGAGGTGCACGATGTCAGAGAGATAAGTGGGGGTGCCAGTATGAAGGGCCTTATGGATGAGAGTGAGAAATTTGAAGTGAGAATGATACTTGAGGGGAAGCCAATGGAGTTCAATCAGAAGAGGGATGATGTGGTAAGAACAAGTGGCATGTGTGATGATACAGGCAGCGGTATACTGTACAAATTGCTAATGATGAATCAGGTATTGACAGAGACCAAGGAGTACAATGTTACAATAGTTAATTTAGCCATAACTAGAGTCAGAAGAAGGGTAGTAAGAGAAGAAAAAACAAGAAGGGGTGAATAGTTCATATGCGATGAAGTGAGAGGAAAGAAATGATGAATAAGAGAGGATAGATGCATGTGGAAGGTAAGAGTGGAGTCCAGGATTATCCCAAGATAATGGAGGGAATCTATTATATGAAAAGAACCAATTGGAAGAAAAGGAAGCAGTGAGGGGGAAGGGCCAGCAAAGGGGAACCATATGGCTGCAGAAGGACTGAGGTGAAGTAAATTCTCATAGAGCCAAGTAGCAATGCAGGAGAGACAGGTGTTCAATGGTAGAAGGTCAGGGACAGAGGGATTAGTGTGGTGTAAGAGAATAATATTATCAGCATAAAAATATGCCGCGATGCCGTGTTGTTGAATAAGCAAAATCAAGCAGATGTTGAACAGTAGGGGGGTCAGGATTGAGCCCTAGGGGATACCACAAGAAAGTGAAAAAGAAGAGGAGAGAGAAGAGGAGGGGGAACCACCATGAACAGAGAAAGACCTGTGGCAGAGAAAAGAGTGAAACCAGTGGTGAACAGTGCCATGAATAGAAGATTGTGCAATCGAGCAAGAAGAGTGATGCAATCAACAAGATCCGATATAGATGACAGATCCAAGGAAATACTGTAGCTAAAGAAATATCACTTTGATCATGATACTGGTGAATTTAATTCAAGAAGGAGAGAAGGATAGTTTCTGTGCTGTGACCAGTGCTAAAACCTGACTGATGAGGGTGCAGTGTGTGAGTGGCATCGAGATGAGAGGCAAGGTGAGAGAAAACCAACTTCTCAAGAATCTTTGAGAGAAAAGGAAGGTGGAAACTGGATGAAAATGAACTGGTACAGAGGAGTCAAGGGAAGGGTTCTTCAAGAGAGGCCTGACTAAAGCATGCTTCCAAATAGAGGAGAAGATACCATATGACGAAATGTTATTGAAAATAGAAAGGATCAGGGGCAAAAGGGCCAGGTTCCATGAGCCAAGCTGAAGGAATGGGATCAGAGGGGCAAATGGTTTATCATAAAAAGCCCCTTCCTTCACTGCCTTGACCATATTTGTTCTGCCATCTGTTACAATGAAACCTGGATGCATGGTGCTCTGTTTCCTCTGTGCCAGTCCTGCAGTATTGCCTTTATGTATGCTGAGATATAGGCCTTATATGGCTGTCATTCATCACCTAGCTGTGCAGCATAACCCATCAGTACCCATTTTCTGTTGCTTCCAAATTAGACCTACGGTCTATTCCTGCCCCATCCAGCTGTCACCGGTGTTCTAACAGGGAGAGGTAGGTGTGCACAGTATTCTGGCTAGTCCAGATGCCAGTGGTAAATACATGCTAGTATTGGCCTTGAAGGCACACGTTACATTTGTGTTGGCTTCTGCTTCTGCAAGCTATGCCTGCAGCTAGCGATGCAACTGATTATATAGGCTGAGAATCACCTGCTTATTAAAAGTTGCCCTGCTATAGCTCCAATAGAACTGGATTCACAGTATTTAGGACCAGAGACTTCCTTTTTTTTTTTTTTTTTACTCTTTATTTATATTATAGCTTTATGTAACTGCATTCTATGAACATGGGATGCAGTAGGAACAGTAAGGTGCCCTCCCATTTCCCAGCTGCTGTGACAGACAATAGGTGAAGATTGTTGCAAAAAAATGTAGCAATTGCATCTTCTGGTTGTTCAATGGAATATAAATATTTAGATAGAGAAATCTCTTCTTCCAGCACAGCCAGTGGCTGTGTTGTATCAATACAGTACGCATATCACATCATACCTTCTTGCATCGATGCTCAGGAGTGAAAACAATTGAACTGTGGAACTATAAAGGCACTCCCTACCTTATCCAAACTTTTCAAGCACCTAGCTATGAAAGCAGACCGTGCAGTACTAAGCAAGACAAGAACATGCTCAAACTTTTTTTCTGATTTTTTTTGTGCTTTAAAGTAGCAAGCAAGCCTCACCCAATAGTCAATCAGGTGGTGTCCTTATAATGACAAAAAAAGAACTAAAGGCTAAACCACATCCATCTGATCTCCCAAATAACATTGACACCCTCATCTTAAAAATAGATCATATCAAAATTTGCTTATTATACAGGCCACTGGATCAAAAATCTGAAAACTTAGATGCCCTAATAGAACTCCTCAGCTCATCCACAGTCTCCAACCCTATAATATCACTAGGAGATTTTAACCTCCCATCCCTGCCACCTTCACACTCAGCTCTTTTCTTAGAATCAATAGCAGATATGGGTTTCCTCCAAATAATCAATACAAAGACTCATAAGAAAGGTGGAACCCTTGATCTAGTCTTTCTACCAGAAGCTTTCCAACAACATTTCAACCAGTCATCGCTTGAGTGTATACCAGTTTCTTGGTCAGACCACCACCTGATCAAATTCACCTTAGCCTACACTGGAAGAAACAACAAAAATAACCTACAAATTACCCCTCCACCTAGATTCACAAAATTTAACGCTGATGAATTTATCAATCTAACTATTCCCTATCTCACCCTTGTACCAACTGACCTAGATGAAGCTGTCGCAACTTGGCACAAAACAATTAACAATGCAGCTGCTTATAAACAATCCATTAAGAAGAAAAGCTACTCTAGAATAGGAGATGCCCCCTGGTTCAACAGTACCTTAAGACGTATGAAGAGAGAATTGAGAAATATTGAATCTAAATGGCGCAAAACCAAATCCATCCCTTATTACAATGCGTATCACAGCCACCTTAAAATGTACAAAGAAGCTTCAGACGGCGCAAAGAAAAATTACCACTCAACCATACTAAACAAATCCATTAATAGACCAAGAGAACTTTTTAGTATCGTCCAAAACTTAACTAATAACTCATATGGGACCAGCAACGATACTATCGATATCTCTGCCCAGACTCTAGCAAACCACTATATGAATAAAGCAAAATCATTTACATTCACACCAAATCCTCTATCCCTTTCCCACCATCAATTAGAAAAATGGTCCGACTTCCACCCTATAACCAAAGACACTATTAAGACTACTATCTCAAACCTGAACACTACGACCTCTCAACTTGATCCATGTCCGGTAAACTGGATCAAGCATACCCTCACTACACTATCCCCCTTTATCCTTCCCATAGTCAACCTGTCGCTGCGCCAAGGATACTTACCACCTTCCCTCAAACATGCACAAATCCGACCAATAATTAAAAATAACACCCTTGACAAAACATCACCCAACTCCTACAGACCTATCTCTAGCATTCCATTTATGGCTAAACTGATTGAAAAGGTCGTCCAAACTCAAACACAAGATCATATAGAAACCTCAGCCCCACTTGATGACCAACAATATGGCTTTCGCCCCTACCATGGTGTAGACACTCTATTAACAGTACTCCTCGATACATTAATACGAGGTATTGATAACCCTAAACAAGCTTTCATTCTCCTCTTTCTAGACATCTCTGCAGCATTTGACAGTGTACACCATGCTCTAATGCTTAACAGACTAAAACAAATAGGAACCCACTCAACTGTACAAAATTGGTTCACCTCATATCTAACTGATCGAACCCAAACCGTCCGAACTAACACAGAAACATCTAAAACATACAAACAGGAAATTGGTCTCCCACAAGGCTCCGCCCTCTCTGCCCTCCTATTTAATATATATATTCAACCAGTCTGTGACATTTTCAAGAAATTTAAAGTCCACTATCACATATACGCAGACGACATGATGATGTACATACCATTCACAATCCCAACACTCCCACTACAACTGTTAACAGAATGCTTCTCTGAATTAACAATCTGGCTAAAGGAACACAATCTCCATATCAATCATTCTAAAACGGATATATTAATAGTAACTAAAAATCAATCCTACATACCTCCAACACACATCACTCTCCAAAATCACAACATTACTATAAAAAATGAAGTGAAATACCTAGGTGTCACCCTTGACTCACACCTTAGTATGGACACACATATTAGAAACATCACTAAGAAAATCTACTTTAAACTCAAAATTTTAAAACAATTACGGCCTCTTGTACTTCTACATGATTTTCTGAGCATTGTCCAGGCCATCATCACACCACACTTTGATTTCGCAAATCTCACCCTACTAGGAACAACAAAACAAAACATTAAAAGACTCCAACTTGCCCAAAATGCAGGAGCAAGAATTGTAATGAAGGTTCCACCATTTGAACACATTACCCCTATACTAGCAAACCTTCACTGGCTCCCAATTCAATCCAGAATAAATCACAAATTGATTATCACTACATTTAAGACACTAAATACAATGGCCCCAGTCCCCTTAACAAAACTTATCACTAAAGACACATCCCAAACTACGCTACGGAGAGGCCACACGAATAAAATTAGGATCCCGAAAGATTTCACAACTACTAAAAAAACTACTAATAAAAAAGCGTTTTCACATGCAGCTCCCACCCTATGGAACTCCCTCCCCGAAGAAATAAGGGCATTAAATGATGCAAAGGAACTCCGCAAGAAATTAAAAACATATCTATTCATCTCCCATTTTGGCACACTTGAAAATACCTTACCTCTAACAGGTAATGGTTAATAGCGACCTAGGGTACACCAACTCCAATTCTCCTACCTAACTACAATTAGAGTCGATTAAATAACTACTTGTAAATCTTGTAAATAGATATATGTAATAGTTCAAAATATGTAAATAGTTCGATTGTTATTTAACAAATTATTTACCATATTTAGTCCATTCATGTTTAATATATTTAGCAAAATTGTACCTAGTTAACTAATGTTCCATGTAAAACAGACTTGTAAATCTGTTCATTCCTTGTTCACTGTAAACCGCACCTGATCTGTGGAAGGTAGCGGTATATAAGCAACTGTTAAATAAATAAAATAAATAAATAAATCATCCCTCCTCAGTACCTCAAAGTTTGGCTTGAATCTATGTTTTTTCCTTTCTAATCCTTAACCCCAGACAACTCTAGAGAAGCTGCTATTTTCTCCTTTCAAATCCTAAACCCTAGCCACAGGCATTCACAGCTAATATGCTATTTTTTTTATCCTTTCCGATCCTAAACTCTAGTCATACAGCTGTTTTTCTCCCTTCCAAACCTAAACTCAAGCTGGAACTCCTTCCTCACTTTCTGAAGTCAGACACAGAATAAATCTCTAGGACTAGAGTTAGGGTGTGTATTTTAGTCCTTCTGTGACCTCATTAGCCCTAGAATTTGCATAACTTAGACATGGATAGGTTTCTACGGCAGCTTATAAAGGATCTGTAGTATTATTAGCTGCAGTATCTTGTACTGGCTGTTGGTGACCCTTCCTTGAGCTCCTACCCCTATCAGAGTGACTCCAGTGAGTATGACTGCAGACATATGCACAACAAAAGTTCATGAATGGTGATTCAAGCTAATTTTCAGAGCATACAATCTCAGTTAGTTAATGCTGGGATAAACCAAAAATTGGAATTTTCATCAATTTTTTCCGTTTATATTAAAACGAATGCACATGCCTAGTTAATGGAAATCTATGCCCCCCTTTTAAAAATTTTCTTTGCCCTCTATGGGAAAAAGGGGTAGTGGTCAGGATGAAATTGACTAGCTAAATAATAAGGATGTGCAAATTCAAGAAAAAGTCAGCTAGTTTTAATATTTTTCATGTAATTTTCCTGATTTTTGAGTGTTTTTTTTCTGCTAGTTTCAGAGATTAGCTATTCTTTTTTTGTGCCAACAAGTCAGTGTTGACTCCTAGCAACCCTGCTTCGTCTGGGTTTTCTTGGCAATGTATCACCCGGCCTTTTCTTCCAAGGCAATGGAGGGTAAAGTGACTGGCCCAGTACTTGGTGATTTGCTATCTAGATGACAGCACCGGGCACTGCAATATCTGAATATTCGGTGCTGGCTGTTATACGGATAACAGTGCTGAATACTCAGTTTATTTAACTACAGTGACTAATGTTAAAAAAAAAAAGATAGTCAAGAGTAAATAGTGCCCGGTAACTTTGTAAAAGACCATTACTGAGAATCTTCATCAAACTACAGCAAATTCACAGTCAAAATATTCTTTGCATCTCTGATTTGTAAGTTATCATAATACAATATAAAAATGTCACTTGTACACACATTTCACAAAAGCAGAATGAATTACTGTTGAAGAATAACAAGTATGAACTAATTAGCATATGCTGGCATTCATAAAGTTGGCCATAAATATCCACCTGCTCAAGAAATTAATTCTGTTGTCAGTTTCTGAAATTAAGTTTTGCTGATCAAGTTTTTGTTTCGCAAATCAAAGCCAAGAAATATATATAAATTGCAGGTGTTTAATAGGTGATAGAGAGGTGAAAATTAAAGTACAGTATAATTTGTTGTGGTAGTTTAGCAACATGTAAAGCAGAAATGTATTTGGGGTGAAATAAGTTTACTAAACGTAATGCTTTTTTTAAATTTGATTTTAACCATACTTAACAATAAAAAAGCATAAGGACATATTCAGAAATAACCAAAAGAATCTAGCCATAATAGGATAATCTTGAAACAATATACAGTCCACATCTAGGGGAGAATTCATAAGAAAAAACAAATAAACAAAATGGAGATTACTTCACAAACTCAGAGCCAATATTGCAATACAACATCTTATGATAGATAGTATGATAATACAAGATCATGTTTACTACTACTACATACTGGTCTGTGTTTATTCTGCAAAAAGAATATGCTTGAGTACATTTCAGGAATATTTCTCCTTATAGAATGAAATGTAAGATACATTGACAACACAACATATGGACTACTACATTTTATCATTATTTGTTTACAGCATTTGTAAATTTGAATGCACACAATATATGATGATGTTTCATCACTGCTCTTCAAGAGATTGAATCAATTTATTTTCCTCTTTGTGCTTTTAAGATAAACATTATTTAGCTGTCATATAAAAATAAGTCCAGCCCCCCTTCCCTATGAGAAGCTGAGAATGGAATAATAACACGGCTAAGCCCACCATTCAATTTGCTGTAGGGAGGAGGTGGCATGGGGACAGAGGGTAGGTAGGGGAGGAGAGAATTTGTCCAAAAACAGCTGGAAAGAGCCTGCGCAGACTCACCTTGTCTGGTGGGCTTTTTTCCAGGGACAGACATGCTGGGCAGGAGAAGCAGTGGCACTAGAGGCTTGAATGTGCTGCTGAACCTGATTCTCTTCTTCATAGTGGGGACCATGGTCAGTGGTTTTATGAGCTATCAGTGGGCTGTAGTGAGGGTGCTGTCGGAAAGAAGGTAGGGTCTGAGTTCCCTGGGTGAATGCCGTGCACAGCTGGTGTCCATTTCATCAGTGTGCTTGGCAGGGCATGCAGCATTGGTTGGTGAGATTGGGGAGGCTTGGGTTGAGTGAAGGGTTTCTCATGTTGGCAGAAGTGCTGGGGTCTGAAATTGAGTGACCCAGTGCAGCTGCATTGTTTAAGGAGAGCTGGTTTCTCTCCCTGTTGAGGTCTGCTATGGTTTATGCACTAATGGGGTCCTAATGCCTGTCGGATTGGCAGCCAAACAAATAAATACAGATTCAAATTGATGCAAGCAGGCGGGCTGGTCAGGGATTGAGGCAAGTTTGCATTTGGGGTGGTCAGGCGGGCACGGGACAGGTGCTTAGACTAGAAGCCATTTGGGCATATGAATGTACAAAAAATAAACTAAACCAATAAATAGACAATTAAAACTTAAATTAAAATAAAGTGACGTGAAGTGAATGAAGAGAGAAAAGAGAGGAAGGCTCATTGTGACCATATTGATGGCAGAGGTGGGTAACGTCTAGGGCCAGAAAGCAAGGGGATCCTTTAAGCTGCCTTCAAAATAGCCAGCTTTTCAAACTGTGCAAATGAGGCCTTTGAGAGGCTGAGGGGGGAATGAGAGATGAACAATGGCCTGGTGCTTTGGAATTAGAGTGTCATTTCAGGAGGGGAACTCACAGAGACAGACCAGCAAGGAGCAGATAGTGGAGTAAGTGGCTGACCCAGAAGTAAGTAATTAGGAGCCCAGGCCAGTGTGTGGTGGGAAGCAGAGCAAGAGTGATACATGTCTTGGAAGACATGCAACATCAGCAACAGAGTCAGATCTGCTTTGGGGGAAGGAGGGCAGTGTAGCGGCCAAAAGCGCGCATGCAGGGAAGGGAGGGAGGCATGGAAAGAGAGATAAAACTCTTGTCAAACTTGTGAGACCAGACATTTTTATGAAATTTACATAAGACAGTGAAGAGGATGAGATATGAGAAGCCCTTTCGCCATCTAGGAGACGAGGCTGCAGTCTGGGTGTGGGATGCATTGGATTCATAGGATTCATAGGATTCCTCAGACAGATCTGAAAAAAGAGAAAGGATGAGATGGTGGCTGAACCTGTGCAGAGGTGGCTGTCTGCCATTAAGGACCTGGGGGAGAGTAGATTTAGAGGTGTAGTGCTTAATGTCCAAAGGGGGCATACTTTGATAGCTCCTCTAGACAGTCATGTTTCGTGGAAGCTTTATGCAAAAGCGCTACAAGGGAATACATCAATATTTTTGCACTTGAATCAGAAGATCAGCTACAAGAAGAAGGGTGATAAGTAAGGAGGATAGCAAAAAGGGGTAGTACAAGATGCCCAGGATGATTAATAATTGGATACTAGCTTTTCATGTTTTTACCAGCATATTAAGTGGTGCCAGGCCTGCCATGTATCCAGGCTTGCTTTGATATCTAGACATGATATTGCGGAACCACAGGACATACAGTATATAGGTTGTGTGTGGATAAATTACAATGAGCAATTTTGTAAGTGTCTGGCTAAGATTAAGTCGGAAGCCTGCAGGTATCAAGATGCAAATTGTTTGCTGAGACGACACCGAGTTGCTTTTATTTTTGGAGGTTGGCTGGTTCATGGCCAACTCGGCAGGTTTTGGGGGCACAAGATTTCTTCATGCTGAATGTGTGGCAGGGCTGTCAGTGGGAGGTGGGGCCCCTGGATCATCTACTGTTGGGACATTGTTCCTCAATCTTGGGTGTTTTCAGGGCAGTGGGAAAGGACAATGCTTGCTTGCAATTTAACACTGGCCATTGCAAGCATCCAGTTTGTTGTTTTTGGCATATATATGTGATGTGCAGGAGAGTGCACCCTGCCTTTTGATGTTCATTATACAGAAGCAAACTTGCAAGAGGGGGGCCATTTTGGACCTTGGGTACATCCTCAGCAGTGGTCCCTGGACAAGGTCTCGGCCCCTGTTAATCTGGAGGTGCTGGAATATTGGCTTCAAGATTACACAAATCAACCTGCAGCCTGACTGTTAAAGGAACTGTCACAGCAAAACTGCAAGAAAAGCTGGAGATCAGGAGAATTGTGGGGCCTTTTAACTACCCATCCTTGCCAGATTCAGGTTAATTCATAATTATAATCTGTCCCATCTGAGCAGAAATAGTGTGAATTTCTTTATAAACCCAGCTCTTTTTTCAACACAGTATACTTCTTTTGATTCAGCAGTTGAGCTGCTGCAGTGTGTGGGATGATGTGCTCTCATTGCCAAGACTGGCATCAAGTCCTTTAAGCTGCTGCCCTTTCACTTCAATTCCTTTTATCTGTTGAAGTTTGCATTCTAGGGAAATTCTATGGGACAAGTACATGCCAATGGGATGCTTAGTGGTGTGCATCCCATTGGTCTTGTCTACCTTTGTACACTGGGCAATTCAGCAGGTGGTAGGATCTATATTCATTGTATATTATTTTAGATTATTTTTTTAATTTGTGGGTTCAAGGGCTTGGGTGGAATACATCTGACTGGTTGGTGTTTGAGCACCTGGGAGCAGTTTTCAATTTGCTGTTAGCAGAGGAAAGGAATGAGGCACCGAGTACCTCTCTTAAATATTTAGGAATCAAACAAGAGTCCCATCTGCCAAGAAAGAAGGTTAAAATGATGGTGCTGCTGATGCAGCGGGCATTAGCCTATCCAAAGTTGACCTTGATGCAGGTTCTGGAATTATTGTAGCACTTTAATTTTGTCTGCTGACTTATTCCCATGGATAAAGGCTTTATAAGCTGGTTGGCTTTTCTGATGAGAGGAGTTGAGAAGAAACATTATTTTCTATGGATGAGCACTCTTCTTGCTCAGATAATATGGCAGTGTTGCAAGTGATTAATCAGCAGTCAGTAACTTTGCCTTAGTAATTGAACTAGTGCTCTTGCAGGTCCTTCAGTGCCTGCAGTTGAATGTGATGTTTGCTGCAATGCTTGTTATGGGTGTGGATAATGTGATAGTGGACTCTATCTTGTTTGCAGTAGGCCAGGATTTGGGCTTTGGTGCCTGGAATGGACAACTTCCCATCGCCAATGCCGGGACATTTTTTGGAAGTCCGTCTAGGCCACTTGTGAGATTGCAGAGGTCCCTATTGTCATTGAACACGTGGATGACTTAAGAGGCTGGATGGCACTGCTTCATGAATATTCTGACAATTAGGACTATTTCCCCAGGAAGGATGATTGGACCAGAGGTAGTGCTCGAATTTATCAAGTGAGTGGCAAAGAGCAAACTGTCCCCTAATTACCTGTCAGGGTCTCTGGCTAGTCTCACCTTTTTGGCTAAGGTTCATGGGCAGAAGGATCCCACAGCATCATTTCTGGGATGCAAGCTGGGCATGGTTTCACTAGGTATAATGAGGCCTTTGTATCATGGGTACTGTGGCAACCATTCCTGCATAATATGCTGTACAGTCTAAACCAGGAAATTCAAAAGGTGTGTACTACTCCTTACAATGTGGAGCTTTTCCGAATGGTGTTCACTTTTGCCTTCTTCTCTACCTTATGAGTTAGTAAGTTAGTGGCAGCAGCAAAGACCTTATGTGGGGAACAAGGTCTGTTATGGGGCAATGTAGTAGAGTTGTCAGGGGGAGTGTGCTTGCAGATATGGTACTATAATACTGATCAGTTGAGCAGAGGCACGTAGGTTTTTCTTAGATGTGTGCCCAGGCTGATTACATATCCGGTTTATTGTATGCATGCCTTTTTACGCATAAGAACTCAGGGCAGCCTGCTTTGACTGTGTCATGAGAGCAGGGATGCCTTAACCAGGTATTAATTTGCCACCATGCTGAAGCTTGACTTAGCAGTGGCAACTTTCCCCTCAGAGAGTTTTGAAACACATTTGTTTAGGATTGGGGTTGCAACATTAAGTGTAACACAGGTACACTACCAAAAAACTGCCTCCAGTTTTGCAACTGATTCCTATAGATTTTGGGGTGCTGAATCCAGGAAAAATAGCCAAAATGTTCCATCACATCACGTTTTCTTGCAAAATTAGATTTCTTACCCATATAAGGAATGTTCACATAATTTCTTTTTAGCCGACTGCAGTTTATTTTCTTGGCCCAAAATAGAGGTTGTAATGTTTAACTAACTAGAAACACTCCCTCATGATATTTTAGAGTGTTTTGTATTCATTTTATACATTAACAGAACAATTGGGAGGCGGGGGGCTAAATCCAGTACTCGCGCTGGCGCATGTTCTTTCCAGTTCGCCTCGCCTCGTTCGCTCGCTCAAACACGGTGGTTGCGACATGAACGTTCCTGTCAAATTTCAGTTTCTTGCAAGTTCATTATTACCTTTTGTTTGCTCAGTCGTAATCCAGCTTTATTCCGAAGTGGTTCACTACAGTTGTAGTTTGCAGTGCTGTGTATTTGTGATGGCTCACAGAGCCAGAGGTTGCGTCAACTCTCCGGACAGTTTTTGTTTATTTGTGGGGAATATACCGTGAAAAAGCGGCAGAGGAACATTTCTGCATTTATTAAAAAAGTATATTTCGCCTATTTCGGTTTGAAGTTAGGCGATCAAGACAAACCGTGGGCTCCTCACAAAGTGTGCAAGACATGTGAGGAAGATCTACACTTATGGATGAAAGGTAAAAAACAAGCATTTCGTTTCGGAATACCTATGATGTGGCGTGATAAAATTCTATTACCACCTCTCCACATTAAGTTGGGTCTCATTAAGCAATTCATCAAGTCCCTTCCAAAAGATGGTGAGTGCTTTCGGTACCTTTGCTCAAAGTTCCCCCGACTTTCTGAAGCAAAGCTAAAGGAAGGAGTGTTTGTTGGCCCTGATATAAGGAAACTCATTTCAGATGGAGCATTCGCTGAAACGATGTCTGAGAAGGAAAAAGAAGCCTGGGATTCCTTCAAGGATGATGTTCTCAAATTCTTGGGGAACAGGCGGGATGAGAACTATAAGGATATTGTTGCCAGGATGCTCAATGCCTTCAAAGAACAAGGCTGTAACATGAGCCTGAAAGTCCATTTCTTGCACTCCCATGTGAACTACTTTCCCGAAAACTTGGGGGCGTACAGTGAAGAACAAGGTGAAAGGTTTCACCAGGACATCAAGGACGCAGAGAGAAGGTACCAAGGAAGATGGAACACCACTATGATGGCTGATTTCTGCTGGTTGCTGCTGCGAGAAACCCCAGATGAAAAATACGCCAAGCAGCGCACCAAGAGAAGCATTCGGGGGAAGAAGAAACGGGCCCACCAGGAGATTGATTGACCCAAGAATGACTTTAAAATCTAAACTGTGTTGACAAATATCGTGTTTTTACTAAACTTTGAAATAAAACTTTGCTAGTTATTACCACAGTGTCGGATCTCATTTATTAGAATTTTATTTTCACACCATTGGGTGTTTGTCTTCATGTATTGCAATGGTGCGGTTTGCGTTTTCTATTCTTACATACATACCTGTACAACATTTTTTGCACATTTCTTTGCTTTGCTTTGTGTCTAACCTCGCTCTTATATGCTCAATGTTTGTGCACATGTATGTGGCTGTTTTAAGTGCAGACAATTTTGCTACCATCACAGTGTGTTTTATTGATATTACTCTATTCTTATGTGCTGCCTTGTTACAATTTTCTTTATTCTTATTTGAATAACTACTAAACAATTAGTATAAAGAATTCATCCAAGAAACTTTTATCTCGATCGCACTCAATCTGAAACGTTCACCTCAAACTGCTAACCCAATGTAGCAAAAACTCTGTACGTGATGGAGCAAATTGGTTACCAGATTTGGATTCAGCGCACCAAAAAACGTAAAAATCAATCGAAACATTAGAGGCAGTTTAAAAAAAAAATTTTTTAGTGTACCTGTGTAATTAATTCAGCAAGTTGTCTTCTAGCATTTTAACTCATACAAGTCTTATATCCATTAAATAGTGGCCCTTTTTAGGCCCTTCATGTGTTGTTGTTTTTTTCAGTTTGTTCCAGCCCAGTGAGATGAGAATTCCAGATATGGATGTGTGATCATTCTTTCATTTTCTGGACCAAAATAGAGCAGTGGCATTGAGATTTGGGCTGAACCTGGGCCTGGTGGCTGACAGTATGCTGCTGCAGTGAATAGACATGTGATGGTCATAGCTCCTTCCTCGGCTATTAGACACTCTCCAGCATAATCATCCACAATGTATCTTTATTCACTTCATTGGGAATGATATTCACTAAATCAAAGGTGTTAATCTTATCTGACAAATGAAACGTGATTTTTTTTCCTTATTTGCTGTCAATTTCCTTCTGTGATGCTCAGTTGGTCACAGCTCATTCCTCAGAAAACTGGATATCATGTTGTACTGCACAGTGTGTGACTGAGGATGAAACTCTGAGTGGTGGCTTTGGGCCCTGTTGCATCAGCTCTGGCCAAGGCTACTTGCAGTATACAAGTGAGAGGGCATAGAGGCAGTCAAATAGGGGTCCATTTGTTGTGGGCCACTGTATGATGGATGAATGAGCAGCCAGTGATAGGTCACTGACATGATAAAACCTGTGTGGACACTGAGGCACCCAAACTACAATGCAGTCAGCTGTAGTTGAGTATGGCTGACCCCTGGCAAAGGAGTCATGTCTTGCAGTGTACCATGTGGCCGTTATGGAGCTACTGTATAGTCTGGGAACATGGTGTGCTAAACCAAACATAGTATATCTGCTGGTTTAGATGTAGGTAGTCCTTTAGGAGGTATCTGTATGCATACCAGTGTCATTTTCCAGAGGTACTCTCTTCCCCTGGATTGACCTGTGAATAGTGGCAGAAACCATATGCTACAGGAAGAGGGGGTCTTAAGTGAGAATGTGTGTGCGCATGGATTGTGGCCCTGGAAGGTAGATTGGAGTCATGTAGTTCTGTTTGAGTGGGGTCTGCTATGTATGGCATTTCAAGCCCTTACAGTGGCTATGTGCTTGGCCAGGTTTCTGCAGGATTTTAATGGTGTGACTGGGGTTGATGTGGCCAGCTGGGATATTATATCACCAAACCCCCTATGAAACTCACTCAACGTTTTTTGTTGGATAATACCGGAAAGGTACATGGACTGAAAACCATGCTCTCCACACGGTTATATCCTATTTAATCATTTTTTTAAAAAAGAGAACTCAATGAACATTCTCAAAAATAGACGTTTGTTACTTAGCTGATTCGAAGAACTAGACCACGACGTGCACGTTTCAGGTTGAACACCCTGTTTCAAGTGCTAACATGTCATGTGAAAATCCTTAATAGGACGCTGTGAAACAGCTGTTTCTTAAGAGGACATAACTTATGTGAATGGCTATACTCTGCCTTCAATCAATCAGACAACCAATTGGAACAGGAGGGAATTCCCACCAATCAGGGAGTCCCTCAGCCAATCGGATGACGTCAAACAAAACTCATCCATTCAACTTCTTTGTTAAGCCCAGTGGGGTGGACGGTGCCCAAACGAAAAATCCAAGATTGTTCTAAACGTTGAAGTTTATTGACACGATCTCCTCCTCGAGGATCTGGAGGGACAAAATCAATGACAGTCCAACGTAGGTCCTGATATTCATGATGTAATTGCTGACAGTGATCCACCATCGGGGTTGTCTCCACATGTTGTCGCAATCGTGAGGCATGCTCACCCATTCTCACCTTGATAGCACGTTTTGTGCGGCCCACATAAACTGATAATGAATGATAAAGGATGATAATGAACAAGTATATTATTGGATGTACGCCTCTCCAGACACTGACCATACTAAGCATGTTACTTTTGATAGTTCTTCAGGGGACACTGATGATAGCACTACAGGTTCTGATAGTTCTAAATCTAAAAAAACACCTCAGGTTTTTCAACGAGGTCAAGGTCGAGGCGGACGTCCTCGACGAATCTATCAGACCAATCATTGGGACCCCCCAATGACACGACAAAGAACACGACAACAAATATCTCCATAGTGGTCACCGTGGCAAACGCTATCTTAACTGGAGATCAAGAACGTCTTCTTAATCATGGTCTTTCTTTTGTGCCGACGGTGTCTTACGACCCATTTTAAAATGCGAGTTCATCTGTATAGGTTTTTCAGGAAACTGCGGATAATACATTTCTTTGCTGATCAACCAGAACAAATAGATGATTCGGTTGTACGCCCTGTGTCTACTTGGTTACCACCTGGAACACCTGATCCTTCTATTTTAACGTACCAGAATTTGGTTTTACATGATTTATCCCGATTAGAGCAAGATACTCCAACTTCATGGGTTAATTTAGATAAGGTTGGTTGGGCAACTTTACAACGATTGAAATATGACTCAACCCTTACTATCCGTCGGGCAGATAAAGGGGGAGCAATTGCAGTACAACCTACTTCTACGTATGAGGCTCTTCTGAGGGCCCATTTGTCTGATACAGTTACTTATCAAGTGTTGTTACAAGACCCTACTTTAGAAATTCAGAAGAGGGTTAAATCCTTGATGGAAGAAGCATATCGATCAGGATGGCTGACACGAAAGGAATATCGTTTTTTGACACCTGCAAATCCTAAAGTTCCGATATTATATCTAGTCCCTAAGATACATAAATCGTTGCTTTCTCCCCCGAGCAGACCTATAGTCTCTTGTAGGGGTTCTGCCTTGGAACCCTTGTCCCAATTTTGTGATGTTTTTTTGAGTCAAGAAGCGGGGCAAGTGCGTTCTTTTCTTCGGGACACAGCTCATTTTCTTCAATTATTGGCACAGTTTGAATTCCCTACCCTGCAATTTCAGATGGTAACATTAGACGTTGCTGCTCTATACACCAACATTGATCAAGTGGAGGCATTAGAACTTCTTTCGACTAGATTCATTTATGCACCGGCCCGTCTCCCTCGTTCATTTTTGTTGGAGATGATTACGTTAGTTTTAACACGTAACTATTTTTTGGCATTGGGGCAATATTACTATCAGATTTTTGGCATCGCAATGGGGGCATCAGTAGCGCCCTCTATTGCAACCATATATATGGCCGAGTTTGAGGAATGCCATTTATATAAGTCTCCTTATTTTCATAAGATCCCTTTTTGGAAACGTTACCTAGATGACATTTTCTTTTTGTGGACAGGGTCTAATCTTGAGTTACAAGATTTCTTGACTTGGTTGAATTCCTTAAAATCTAATTTAACTTTCACAGCTATTGTCTCTGATCATCATATAGATTTTTTGAATCTAACGGTGTTTAAGGAGTCGGATGGTTTCCATACTTCTCTTTATCGTAAACCAGTACAACGAAATAGTCTCCTTCAATATCAGAGCTTCCATCCACAATCCTTGAAAAGGGGCCTTCCGTATGGACAATTTTTACGTATTCGACGTATATGTTCAACTCTGGATGATTTCAAAGTTCATGCAGCGGAACTTGGTCAACGTTTATGGGCTCAGGGACATCCCCACAAAGTGATTCGCTTAGCATACCATAGGGCATTATACACGCATCGTGAATGGTTGTTTCCTCTGCGAACATCTTCTTCGGAATCACCATCACTACAACCTTTAGTGGGCATTTTGCCATATATGTCATCTAGTATAGCTGTGGCAGCTATCCTATGAAAATATTGGTCAGTGTTGGAATTGCTTCCTTGCTTTCGTCGATCATTTATGGTAGCATATTCAAGAGGAGCTAATCTTGGTGACCTTGTGGCCCAAACCACTTTACCGATAGATAGACCTTTGGTTCCACCACTTCAACATCGGGGACATAATATCTGCCACAATTGTATGCATTGTGCCTTGTCCTTGACAGGAATTCACTGGATTCATCCTTTGACTGGTCGATCTTACCGGAGACGATGGGAGACGGATTGTACCACAAAGTTTGTGGTTTATTTAGTTCATTGTCCTGGTTCCTTAGTTTATGTGGGCCGCACAAAATGTGCTATCAAGGTGAGAATGAGTGAGCATGCCTCACGATTGCGACAACATGTGGAGACAGCCCCGATGGTGGATCACTGTCAGCAATTACATCATGAATATCAGGACCTACATTGGACTATCATTGATTTTGTCCCTCCAGATCCTCGAGGAGGAGATTGTGTCAATAAACTTCAACGTTTAGGACAATCTTGGATTTTTCGTTTGGGCACCGTCCACCCCACTGGGCTTAACAAAGAAGTTGAATGGATGAGTTTTGTTTGACGTCATCCGATTGGCTGAGGGACTCCCTGATTGGTGGGAATTCCCTCCTGTTCCAATTGCTTGTCTGATTGATTGAAGGCAGAGTATAGCCATTCACATAAGTTATGTCCTCTTAAGAAACAGCTGTTTCACAGCGTCCTATTAAGGATTTTCACATGCCATGTTAGCACTTGAAACAGGGTGTTCAACCCGAAACGTGCACGTTGTGCTCTAGTTCTTCGAATCAGCTAAGTAACAAACGTCTATTTTTGAGAATGTTCATTGAGTTCTCTTTTTTAAAAAAATGATTAAATAGGATATAACCGTGTGGAGAGCATGGTTTTCAGTCCATGTCCCTTTCCGGTATTATCCAACAAAAAAAGTTGAGTGAGTTTCATAGGAGGTTTGGTGATATAATTTCTTTTGGAGAGATCATTTGGATATCACTAATTTGGGGGCTTTTTTGTTCAGCTGGGATATTAGGCATACAGGTGTTCATGGGTCCCAGGACAGTCTCAGTGTATGCTGTAGATTGTGGTCATGGGATGGAGGAAAGCTGCATAGGTACAGTGGTGCATTTGTGAACATGCTAACACAACAATTAACACATATTACATAAGATAAGAACTTAAGAAAATAAGGTATGCCATACTGGGTCAGACCAAAGGTCCATCAAGCCCAGCATCCTGTTTCCAACAATAACTAATACAGGACACAAATACCTGCCTGGTTCTCAAAAGGTAAACAGATTCCATGCATTACCTGCCTGAACCATTTGTATATTTACAAAAATCCCATATTTACAGGGTAATACTCTACTCTCTACCCTCCTCCATGTGCCATACTCTGGGTTTCTTTGTACTCTTGTCTATCTGGTCTCTCACTGATTGCTATGATATGGGCCACACCAGTTGTAGTGGTGGTGTATGTGTGTGTGTGTGTGTGTGTGTGTGTATGGGTATGCATAGGGTGTTGGGGGACGTTCTTTGTCAGGCTGCACATGGATTCATAACAGCCGGACATATAGAGGGGATCGCGATTCTGATCCTGCAGGGTGCATCTAGCCCCTCGGGATCAGAATCATGAACAGCCCTGTATGTACAAGCCAGGACTGTGATTCAGCCTGGCCTGTACGTATAGGACTGTCCCCGGCTAACTCAGTCAAGACTCTTATATGGAGCTGCAGCGCCATGGCGTCAGGTTGCCATGGCACCACAGTTCCATTGAAGAGCCATGATGTTGGCCACCAGACTTCAGGGACTCATTCTCTACAGTCCAACCCCTGATCTGGTCTCCTAAGGCCAGGATCGGGCTGCGGGGAATGTCTTCAGGCCCCCCTGCCCAATCCAAGTCCCAGGCCACCGATCCTTTACATATAGGGAAGTTATTCCACCTCGGAGGTAGAATAACTTCTCTGTACAAGTTGCTGGCCTTAGACTTACAGGGCCAACATTAGAATTGACCCTGTATGTCCAGGACAGGCAACCACCTACCACCCTCCCTGCCTCCGCCTCCAATCCTCCCCTTCCCAACCCCATCTAACTTCCTCGTACAAATGAATAGCGGGACATCCATCATCGCTATTCGTGGTGCAGAATCGGGCCCACAGCCTCCTGACACACATAACCCTTCAACACATGCACACATGCAGCTTCCCAACACAAACACACACACACACACACACATAGCCCCCTGTCACATACACACATGTACATGCAAGTGCTAACACTCACACACATATACACAAATATGCACTCCTCAACACATACACATATAGAGACCCACTCCATCCCCTTAATCTCCCTCTGCAACAAGCATAACTCAATGCTCACACCCACTCCTATCTCCCACACCACAATACACACACTCCAATATATCCCCCATACTCTGACTCTCAACTCTTACATCTCCACAGAAAAACATCTAAACACGTCCTGTGGAAATATCACCCACCCTTTTCAGTCTCTTCATTTTCCCTCTCAAATTGCTGATTCAAGAACTCAGTCTCAGTTCCTATTTATATGTGGATGATGTACAACTTGCTACTGACAATTCAAACCACAATTTTCTACAGGACCTTGAATCAAAACTGAGTAAAATTGAAGACTATCTTCAGAATTATAAACCCAAAGAAAACTAAAGCACTATGGTTCACAACCAAAAACCTCTCCCTTGGTAACCTTCTATTTCCTCCATTCCTATCTTAGTACAGAGATCCATTTTCTCCCTGGGTATCATTCTTGACAGCCAGCTTATCTTTGCACCTTGGATTTCAAAGACTCTTGAAAGCTGTTTATTTCTCCCCCAGAAAATTAAGGCTATCAAACCATACCTTGACCCTGGATCATTAAAAACAGTTATTCACTCCATTATGATTAACAAAATAGATTACTGTAATTCCTTATTGGCAGAAATCTCCCAACATTAATTAAATACTCCAGATTATCCAAAATACAGAGTTAAACTCATATAGAATGCTAAGAAATCACGTTATGTACCCCCGCTGCTGTGTGAACAAAATTGGCTCCATATTTCTCAAAGAATAAAACATAAAATTCTTCTACTAGCTCATTTGACCTTTTATTCCAGCCTTCCAATATATCTCCATTCACAACTTGATCGAAAATCTGCTAAAACAGAGGATAATGAGGTTTATAGAGTCCAATTGATTGCATTATCTGAGACAGCATGGTTTTGCTAGGGGCAGGTCTTGTCAGACAAATCTTATGGATTTCTTTGACTGGGTGACCAGAGAGTTGGACCGAGGGAGAACCCTAGATGTGGTGTACTTATATTTCAGTAAAGCCTTTGACACAGCTCCACACAGATGACTTATACTGTAAATAAATTGAGCATCCTAGGAATAGACATACTTGGTTTGCAGCTTGTGATGCTATGAGGACTTGTGTGCATCAGTGATGCTCAGAGCTAAGTTAACGGTAGCTTAACTACTGGAAAAGGTCTTCAAAGATAGACAATTCTCCATTGAGGTGCCAGACAGAGACAAACCACCCATCTGGGCAGCAGCAGAATGGGATGGTTTGGTGGTGGAGGAAGATATTTCTGTGACAACTGCAACAGCACTAGAATTAACTGCATGGAAGAAACACCTGGCAAATCTACTTCTGTATCTTGCCATGAAAACCCAATAGATAGTCACAAAACAAATTGCACTATAGTGCTGGAAGATGAGACCCCCAGATCGGAAGGCACTCAACTGGCTACTGGGGATGAGCTGAAGACTCAAAGCCAGAATTTATGATGTGGTTGGATCTGATGATGTACAGTAGCTGTGCATGAAATGAGAGTCAGAAATCGCAAAGATGTCTTATATATTGGGACATGGAATGTATGAAGCATGAACCAAGGGAAGTTGGAGGTGGTCAAGAATGAAATGGAATGTGTACAACTCGATCTGTTGTGTGTCAGCGAACTGAAATGAACTGGAATCAGTCACTCTGCATCTGATGATCATATGGTCTACTATGCTGGAAATGAAAGACAAAGAAGAAATAGTGTCGCATTTATAATTAAGAAGAAACTTGCAAGAACTGTAATGAAATTCAGTGCAGTCAGTGGACGCTTAATTTTTATTCGTCTATGAAGAGTGCTCATCAACAGAATTATAATTCAGGTATATGCCCCAACAACAACTGCACAAGAGGAAGACATTGATGAATTATATGAACAAGTACAAACTAAAATTGACAGAGCATGCAAACAGGATATCCTGATAGTCATGGGTGAATGGAATGCAAAAGTTGGCAACAAAGAGGAAGACAAAGTGATTGGAAAATGTGGACTTGGCAACAGAAATTAAGCTGGAGAAAGATTGATAGAATTCTATAAGACCAATGATCTATTCAACTCGAACACCTTCTTCCAGCAACATAAGCTCTGACTGTACACATGGACTTCATCCAATGGACTGTATAGGAATCAAATTGACTACATCTGTGGAAGACAGTGATGGAAAAGCTTGATAACATCAACAAAGACAAAAGCTGGAGATGATTGTGGTACAGATCACCAACTACTAGTATGCAAACTCAAGCTAAAGTTAAAAAAGAGCAAGCCGCTCATGAATGTATCAAAATATGACCTTGAGATTATACCACCAGAATTTAAATACTACCTGTAAAACTGATTTGCTGCTTTAGATAGACATGACAGAGTTCCAGAAGAGTTATGGGATGACATTAAGAAGGTTATTTTGGAAGAACGTGAGAAGTCTCTATAAAAGGTGAAAAGCAAGAATGGCCAAATTGGATGACTGAAAATTGCCCAGAAATGCAGAAAAGCTAAAGCCCGAGGAGAAAGAGATGCAATCACAGAACTCAACAGAGATTTCCAAAATGCAGCAAGACAAGACAAGGAGAAGTACTACAATGATGCATGCAAGGAAATAGAATCAGAGACTATTAGAGCTTTTGTAAAGCTATGAGAGTTAAAGAAAAAAATCTCAGCCTCAAATTGAAATGCTATGAGATGCTCAGGGATCCATGTTGAATGATGCTGAGATAATTAAGAAAAGATGAATGAATATATAGAGTAATTATACCATAAAGATCAAGTTTCAACCTGTACCTTATGATCAGGAACCATTGATTATGAAAGAAGAAGTGAAGCAGCATTGAAAGATTTATCAAAGAACAAAGCACCAGGCATTGATGGCATTCCCATTGAAGTACATCAGCAATCGGATGAAGTTGTTATCATACATACAAGGCTCTGCAAGGAAATTTGGAAGACAAATTCATGGCCAACTGACTAGAAAAGATCTTATACCAATACTGAAGAAAGGTGACCCAACTGACTGCGGAAATTATCGCACAATCCCTCTGATCCCACATGCCACCAAGATTTTACTCAAGATCATTCAGCAGAGACTATAGACATACCTGGAACGAGAACTGTATGAAGTACAAGCAGGGTTCAGGAAGGGGCGAGGAATGAGAGACATCATTGCGAATGTGAGATGGATCATTGAAAAAACAAAAAAAATACCAAAAGGATATCAATATGTGGTTTTTTGACTACAGTAAAGCTTTTGACTGTGTAAACCATGAGAAACTCTTGACCACCTTAAGAAGCATGGGTATATCAGAACACCTGATAGTTCTCTTGCACAACCTTTATACTGAACAAGAAGCAACAGTTTGAATGGAACTAGGAGAAACAGAATGGTTTAAAATCAGCTGTGCATCAAATAAACAGGTAGAGGGAAAGTCAGCTGTGCATGAATCAGCTGTGCATAAATTAAACAGATAGGGGGAAAGTATGCAGCCTTTTTGTACCTGTTTAATTTATGCGCAGAACAAATCATCAGAGAAGCAGGACTGTATGAAGACAACCGAGGTGTGAAGATTGGTGGAAGACTCATCAACAACCTTCGCTATGCTGATGATACCACATTACTTGCTGAAAGTGAAGATGATCTGAAACATTTGCTTCTTAAGATAAAGGAAAATAGGCTTAAAATGGGCCTGCATCTTAATGTTAAGAAGACAAAAATCCTGACAACTGGCAAAATCAATAAGTTCATACTTGATGGAGAAGAAATTAAAATAGTTGACAACTTTAACCTACTTGGATGAACAACCGATAAAGAAAGGACAAACAGTCAAGAAATCAGATGACATATTGCTCTTCGCAGAATGGCTATGGAGGACCTTGGCAAGATTCTCAAGAGCAGAGATGTCTCTCTCCATACAAAGATTTGACTTGTCCAGGCCATGGTATTTTCAATAACATCATATAGATGTGAAAGCTGGACAGTGAACATAAGAACATAAGATATGCCATACTGGGTCAGACCAAGGTCCATCAAGCCCAATATCCTGTGTCCAACAGTGGCCAATCTAGGTCATACGTACCTAGCAGTTTCCCCAAAAGACACAGGTTCCACAATGCTTGTACTGGGTCAAGCATTGATATCCTGAGTTCCTTCTTAATAATGGTTTATGGATCTTTCCTCCAGGAACTTGTCCAAACCTTTTTTAAACCTAGCTACACTAACAGCCTTTACTACATCCTCCGGTAACAAATTCCAGAGTTTGATTACACGTTGAGTGAAAAAATATTTTCTTTTATTAGTCTTAAATAGTTTACCCTGTAGCTTCATTGCATGTCCCCTAGTCTTTCTATATTCTGATAACGTAAACAATCGATCTACGTTTACCCATTCCACTCCGTTCATTAATTTATAGACTTCTATCATATCTTCCCTCAGCCGTCTCTCTTTCCAGGTTAAAGAGCCCTAACCTTTTTAGCCTTTCTTCATAGGAGTATCCTTCCATCCCCTTTACCATTTTGGTGGCTCTTCTCTGAACCTTTTCTAATAACGCTATATCCTTTTTAAGATACGGCGACCACAATTGCACACAATATTCAAGGTGCGGTCTCACCATGGAACAATATAGAGGCATTATAATATCTTTTGTTTTATTTTCCATTCCTTTCCTTATGATACCTAGCATTCTATTTGCTCTGTTGGCCGCCGCTGCACACTGGGCCGAGGGTTTTAACATGTTATCCACAATGACGCCTAAATGTTTTTCCTGGGTGGTGGTTCCTAATGTGGAATCTTACATCGTGTAACCATAGTTTGGGTTGTTCTTCCCTAGGTGCATAACTTTGCACTTGTCCGCATTAAATTTCATCTGCAATTTTGATGTCTTCCAATTTATCAAGATACTCTTGCAATTTATCACAATCCTCGTGGGTTTTAACAACTTTAAATAGTTTTGTGTCATCTGCAAATTTGATAACCTCACTCGTTATTCCACTTTCTAGGTCATTTATGAATATGTCAAAAAGCAGCAGACCCAGTACAGATCCCTGGGGTGCACCACTATTCACCTTTCTCCATTGGGAAAATTGCCCATTTAGCCCTACCCTCTGCTTTCTATCTTTTAACCAGTTCCTGATCCACAGTAGTGCACTGCCTCCTATCCCATGACTCTTTAGTTTTGCCAAAAGTCTCTCATGAGGGACCTTGTCAAAGGCTTTCTGAAAGTCCAGATACACTATATCAACCGACTCACCTTTGTCCACCTGTTTATTCACACCGTCAAAAATTTTTTACAGATTTGTAAGACAAGATTTTCCTTGTCTAAAGCCATGTTGGCTGTCTCCCGTTAGGCCATGACTATCTACATGCTGAGTAATTTTATTCTTTATGATGGTTTCTACCATTTTTCCCGGTACTGACGTGAGGCTCACCAGTCTGTAGTTTCCTGGATCACCCCTGGAACCCTTTTTAAAAATTGGTGTTACACTGGTGATCCTCCAATCTTCAGGTATTAGAGATGATTTTAATGATAGTTCACAGATTACTAATAGCAGGTCTGAAAACTCATATTTCAGTTCTTTCAACACCCTTGGATGTAGACCATCCGGCCCAGGTGATTTGCTACTCTTCAGTTTATCTAATAGTTGTAATACATCTTCCCAATGTATCGATATTTCCTTCAATTCTTCCACACCTTTAAATACCACTTCAGTCACGGGTAACATCCCTACATCTTCCACAGTTAAGACCGAAGCAAAGAATTCATTCAGTCTCTCCACTTCGTCTTGTTGCCTCTTAGTGCCCCTTTAACCCCTCTATCATCTAATGGACCAACTGACTCTCTCACAGGTTTTTTGTATGAATGTTCTTGAAAAAGTCTTCATTTCGCATTTTTGCTTCCGCAGCAAGCTTCTTCTCAAATTCTCCCTTTGCCTGCCTTATCAATGCCTTGCATTTGACTTGCCAGTCCTTGTGCTGTTTCCAGGTTTCGTCATCTCCCTAGTATGTCCTGCAGTGACACTGACCCAGTCGATACCGGGGTAATTGAAATCACCCATTATTATTACTGTGCTGTAACCTTTGTTACCTTCCTTGATTTCTTTGAGTATTTCATCATCCATTTGTTCATTCTGACCAGGCAGTCGATAATACACCCCCACTGCCATCACCTTCCCCTTTTTACATGGAATTTCAATCCATAGAGATTCTACAGCAAATTTTGTTTCCTGCAAAACTTTAATCCTTTCTGACTCAATGCCCTCTCTAACATAGAGCGCAACCCCTCCACCAATTTGATCAGCTCTATCATTACGATATAGTTTGTACCCAGGTATCACAGTGTCCCTCTAGTTGTCCTCCTTCCACCATGTCTCTGATATTCCAATCATATCTAACCTCTCATTTAGTGCTATATATTCTAACTCTCCCATCTTATTTTTTAGACTTCTAGCATTTGCTTACAAGCATTTTAGAGACTGTATTTATTCATATTAATTTGGCTATTGGTAGACATGGGTAATATGGGATCTTTAAGCTCTGTCTGCTCCATACTCGAGGGCATTTGGGCTACTTTACTCTTTTTTGGAACTTCTCTGCTTTTGGTAGTATCCTTCAAGGATACATTCTTCCGAACCATCTGCTCTTGGGCGACTGTCGGCTTTCTCCTATTATCTAGTTTAAAAGCTGCTCTATCTCCTTTTTAAAGGTTAATGCCAGCAGCCTGGTTCCATCCCGGTTAAGGTGAAGCCCATCCCTTTGGAAGAGCCCCTCCTTTCCCCAGAATGTTCCCCAGTTCCTAACAAATCCAAAACCCTCATCTCTGCACCATTGTCTCATCCACGCATTGAGACTCCAGAGCTCTGCCTGACTTTTGGGTCCTGCGCGTGGAACGGGAAACATTTTAGAGAACACTACCCTGGAAGTTCTGGATTTCAACTTCCTACCTAAAAGCCTAAATTTAGCCTCCAGAACCTCCCTACCACATTTTCCTATGTCATTGGTACCGACATGTACCAAGACAGCAGACTCCTCCCCAGCACTATCTAAGACCTTATCTAGGTGGCGCATGAGGTCCGCTACCTTTGCACCAGGCAGGCATATTACCAGCCTATTGTCACATCCACCAGCCACCCAGCTATCTACATGCCTAATGATCGAATCACCAACTATAATGGCTGTTCTAACCCTTCCCTCATGGGTACATGGCCCTGGAGAAACTTCCTCAGTGTGAGAGGGTTTTACATTACCTGGAAGACAGGTCCTAGTTACAGGATCACTTCCTGCCACACCAGGATAATGCTCTCCTGTCACATGACCTCTCTCCTCCATGGCAACAGGGATGCTGCCTGACTGGAGGTGGGACTTCAGGACTATATCCCTGTAGGTCTCGTCTATGTACCTCTCTGTCTTTCTTATATTTTCTAAGTCTGCTACTCTAACCTCTAGAGAACGGACTCGTTCCCTGAGAGCAAAGAGCTCCTTGCACCTAGTGCACATGTAAGACCTCTCACCAACAGGGAGAATATCATACATGTGGCACTCAATGAAAAAGACTGGAAAGCCCCCATCTCATTGCTGGACTGCTGTCTGCATCTAAGTTTTAAGTTTGTGTTTAGATCTTTAGGTTTTTTACTTACTAAGGGTTGCTATGGACTCATATTTATACTAATAAAACTGTACCTAATATGTTTAATATACCCTGTTCACCTGAAGCTTAATTAATCTCAGGTCCTTAGTGTATGACTGATTTGGGTAACGAGCTTCACCTGAGAGCACCTCCTGTCTTTTAAGATGTGCAAGTACCTATAAAGCTACGATTATCCCAGGGGTGGGTGGGTGTTGGTGAGGGAGGGAGGGAAATAACACTTATTAAAAGAGGGATGCTACACAGTACCCTGTCCTGTGCTGCTGAGGTACGCTATATTCTGATTTGATTTAAATTATAGCTCTTTGCTGCTGATAGGCTCTAACTTATTATGAAATTTAAACTACAAGCTCTCTGCTGTGTTCCAAATTTAACCAGAAAGCTCTCTTCTGTGTTTTAAATTTAAACTAAAAGTACTTTGCTGATGCTAGGCCCTGAGTGACTATTAAATTTAAACTGCAAGCTCTCTGCTGGGTTCCAAATTTAACCAGAAAGCTCTCTTCTGTGTTTTAAATTTAAGCTAAAAGTACTTTGCTGATACTAGGCCCTGAGTGACTATTACATTTAAACTACAAGCTCTCTGCTGGGTATGATATGTAACCAGAAGGTTCTCTTCTGTGTTTTAAATTTAAACTTAAACTGCTGCTATTAGGCCCTGGCTGATTTAACAAAAAATAGTGGATTCACAGATTAGCTTTAATAAAAAGAATTCCTTTCAGAAAATTCCCAGAAATATATACCCACAATTGCAGATCTCTCTCCAGAAGTAACAGTCCCCTTTTCTAGTCCTTCAAGACTGAGGATCACAGAGCTCTGGTTGAGCTATTTATGCCTGTGCTGCTGAGGTAAGCTGTGGCCAACTTCCTGGGTGATTAACAGTCCTTGCTTGGATAGAAGGAGTCTTTCAAAATGGCCTTTTGACCTGCCACCTGGTGTTAACACCTATTGAAAAAGTTTCACAGGTCTCTTGCCCCCTATGTAGAAGGCCTCTTTGTAAAGGTCTCTAGAAGGCTTTATTTGTTGCTCAAAAAGTACTGACCCTGTTTTGCCTTTTGTGCTAAGCTATATTCTGATTTGATTTAAATTATATCTCTTTGCTGCTGCTAGGCTCTAACGTATTATGAAATTTAAACTACAAGCTCTCTGCTGGGTTCTAAATGTAACCAGAAAGCTCTCTTCTGTATTTTAAATTTAAACTAAAAGTACTTTGCTGATGCTAGGCCCTGAGTGACTTTTAAATGTAAACTACAAGCTCTCTGCTGGGTTCCATATTTAACCAGAAAGCTCTCTTCTGTGTTTTAAATTAAAAATAAAATAGAAAAAAAAGATAGACAGGAAGAAAATTGATATCTTTGAATTTTGGTGCTGGCGACGAATACTGTGTATACCATGGACTGCCTGTTGAACAAACCAGTCAGTACTAGAGGAGGTCAAACTCCTTAGAAGCTCAGATGAGAAGACTTTCATACTTTGGACATGTCATGCGAAAAGAGAGATCAATAGAGAAAGAGATAATGCTTGGCAATGTAGAATGTCAACGTAAAAGAGGAAGGCCGGCAATGATATTGATTAATACTATAACAGCAGCTGTGAGTGCCACTCTATGAACAATGAGCCGCCTAACTGAAAACCAAACACAGTTTAGGTCAACTATCCAGAGGGTCGCCATGAGTCGACACTGACTCAACAGCATTTAATTACAACAACAACAACAACAGGAATAGACCATAAAGTGACAGACTGGGTTAGAAATTGGTTGAGTGGGAAGCGGTAAAGGGTGCAGGTAAATAGAATTTAGTCTGAGAAGGATGTAACCAGTCGTGTGCCGCAGGAATCTGTCCTTGGTCCAATTCTTTTTAACATTGGTGTTTGTGATATTGCTGAAGGACTGTCAGGAAGGTTTGCCTCTTTGCAGGTGATATTAAAATCTGCAATAAAGTAGACATCCAGGAAGGAGCAGTTAACATAAGGAGGGATCTCACTAAGCTTGAAGAAAGGTTGAGAATTTGGCAGCTGAGATTTAATGGTATAAAATGCAAGATCATGTATTTGGGCTGCAAAAGTCCAAGGGAGCATTACAGTATACGGGGCGGAGAACTTCTGTCCTGGAGAGAAAAGCAGGACTTGGGTGTGATTATTTCTGAGGATCTTAAGGTGGCTAAAGAGGTAGAAAATATACCATCAGTCTGTCTGCCCATCCAACTACAGATGCCCTGCCGCCTTTTGAGTCACACATTACCATAGTTGTTTCAATCAAATCTCCCACACAAACATGCCCGAGTCTACAATTGGAGGAAAGGGGAAATGCACTATTTCTTCACACTATATGTATGCACTTTACAATTTGTTATTTAGTACTTATGTGCCCAATATTGAGCTGGGCAAGCTAAGCGCCATGTTAGTGCACAGCCCTGCCCACTCACTCTTAACACCTGATATTCAATGCCGTGCCGACAGCATTCAATATCCAGTTTGGATGCCCTGGGGAAACCACCACACAGCCTTACAAGTTAATGGTGATATTGTATCGCTACCCGGTTGGCATCCACGGCTAAGCACAGAATCGGGACCTATATCTTTTATAGGAAGACACATAGATGTTTAAAAAAAATTAATGTTGGCTTTTGCACCATCCCTGAAGCACATGTGAATGCCAGTCCCCAGTTAAGATCTGTGGTCTCAAGAAATAGGCAGGCACAAAAGTTGATGGCACCCCCTGAAAGGTAAGGAGAAACATAGGAGATTAAGCATATCAGGATCCAAAAGTAACCTAAAAAAGGTGAGCTTTTAGCATGGATTTGAAAGGGCCAGGGATGAAGCTTGACGTACAGACTGAGGTAATTTGTTCCAGGCATAAGGAGCAGCAAGGTGAAAGAATCTAAGTCTGAAGTTGGTAGTGGAAGAAAAGGGCTCCTGGAGAAGCAATCCACTAGAAGACTGGAGTTCATGAGGAGGGGTGTAGGGAGAGATGAGAAAGGAAAGGTAGTGAGGACCAGCAGACCTCTCCCTCCAACATCCACCATACCCTATCTGCACATAAATTTCATTCCTGAATATATATGGGGGGGGGGGGGGGGTTCCCAGCTTCATCCAAAAACACTACTCTTTTTTAGGCATTTAACTTTGATCATATATGGGTCAATATTCAAAGCAAGTCATGTGTTGGCTGCTGAGTGGTCAACTCATAACCTGTTTATCTGTAGAAATGTAAAAATTATACAGATGACATTAGGCAATTTAAACTACTAAATGGCCCAATACTATCCATATAATTATGAGATGGGTTAGAATGAAGTGAAGGCAGCCCTAAAAATGATCTAGATATTCAGCTGTTAGCCAGATACACTCTGTGTCAATATCTTACCCAAAGAATATTTGTTATTGTCAGAGCCTTCAGAAGGACATTGTGCCAGGACATTAAAACCCTACTGCCACATAGCATCCAGATAAGACTGTAGAAAATATGGCACAATTCCCTGTATTGCTTTAAATGCCAATAAATATGCACACACTTTAAATGAGACTTACATACAATGAGTGTCTTTCAGTCCAGGCTGATTCCTGGCAACCCAACAGCTTCTGGTTTTCTTGGCACTATGACCAGAAGTAGAGTGACAGAATTTTCTTCTGAGAGAAAGTAACATGCCCAAGGAACACTAGTGGGTATCAAACCCTGATCTCTCTGTTACAAAGCCAGTGCACTAACTACTAGGCCACTACTCCATTGCAATGCTTGATGCACTGATTTTATTTCCTTTGATGACATGCTTTTCCCCAAAAAACTTCAATGCAAGGTGTAATACAAATCTATCAAAATATAAGTTTCATAAAATAAACCTCTGGAATGCTTTTGCTATTCACATATATATGTTTTTTTTTTGCTCATAGTGTCCTGACCTGAAGAAGGAGGTTTTCACCTTTGAAAGCTAGTCAAAAAATGTATTAAGTTGGTCCAATAAAAAGGTATCATCTTATTTTCTTGTTGTTTTCTTTTTATCAACCATTGAAGCAGTCTAACGTGGCAACCCATTACGTTATCCAAAAATAAACCTCCAGATCACCATCCAATAACCACATATTCCCAAAATCCCACTCAGAATGCACATACGTATTATGTTAGAATGAATCCTTAGTAATGACATTGAAAATCACCTTGGTTTGGGTTTGTACCTTTGTTCAGTTCTGTATGCCAAAATGACTTATTCAGTCTGAAGAAAAAAAAAGTAAAACGTGTCTACTCTAAACATAAAGAATATTGACAGCAAGAAAAGGCCATTCAACCTAAGGAGGATTGCCCCTTATAATACATGTTCTCCCTGAGGACAACATTTAATTGCTTCTTGAATGACTGCAGTGTCTTGTCTCAACAACTTTGCCCAGTAGGCTATTCTGACCGTCTATTATACTCAGATTGAAAACATTTTCATGGCTCTATTGTGATTTTGACTCTTTACCTTCCAGGTTCATCTTTTTTGAGCAACAGCAGTCACTGGCACTGATTTGGAGGGCACAATCTAAGACTTTCTAAATTTCACATAATTTCAATCTAATACCAACAATTTGGAGATAACATTCAAATAGCCTGCATAGTTGCAAATTATAGAAGACAATTCATGCAATGGAGGCACCCGTGGATATTCAGTGCCAGTGAATATCCCACAGATCAGCATTTACATGGTTTTCAGGTCTGCAAGCGTGTGAATGCGTTTGGCTATCCCCTCCCCCCCCCCCAAGTTTGTCAAATCTGTGCAGTCATGTAGGCACATGTAAGTATGTTTTCCAAAGAGATTGCACATGTAGATGTTTAAGGGGGGGGGGGGGTTGAGATAGAAGAGGGGGTGATGTAGGAGGGTATTTTTTTTAATGAAATATGCATAAACATTCAGAGTACCTGCAGACATTTACACCTTATTCAGAGCAGGTACAAATGTGTGTCTGAGTTTTGTGCACTCTCGGAGCTGATTCTGTTTGCTTATTTTATAAAGACACATAGATACGTATATTGACCTTATAGTATAAAGTATTATTAATATGAACCCAAGATCATGGAAAAATGAATGACTTCATTCTGTTAGAAATCCCATCCCTAGAATAGTAGTTTAACCGGGCCATTAGAATTGAGAGGTTTAAACCAGTATTACCTTTAACCATTTCAGTTATCAGTCCCTTAGTCCATAGGAAAATTTGTTTTCTGTATGCTTTTGAAATCAAATCATTTTTGGAACTGATTTCACAACAACACCCCTCTCACACAACCCTGAAAAAGTGTCTAATTGGGCATCATCCCTACAAAGAATTGCCTGATGACTTTTTGGGACATGTTTATGAAACTGTGATAATAGTTAATGTGTGCTTTAGTGCACTCTAATCAGTTTTCAAAGAGCCACAGTAAATATTATCATGAGCTAGTAGCCAGCACTTTCAAAATTTTGTGCTAACTGCATAGCATGCAATGGGATGGAAAATGGGTGGGTTAGGGGCTGAGGGTGGGCATTGACTGCACATTAAATGGGGATTATTAATGTGTACCAATTGTCAATGTTGATGTTAAAGCAGATGCACTCAACATCACTTAAGTGGCGACAGGTCCACCTGCATTCACTGTCACTGTCACTGTTCTGGTATACCCATGCTTCTTAATGTGGCCCAGAATTTCTCATGGTTTGCACAGTCAAAAGCTTTGCTGTAGACAATAAAACACATATAGATATCCTTTTGGTATTCTTTAGTCTTTTCAAGAATCTTTCCATCTCACATACGTGATGATGTCTCTCGTTCCTCACCCTTTCCTGAACCCTGCTTGCACTTCAGGCAGTTCTCGTTCCAGGTATAGTTGTAGTCTCTGCTGAATAATTTTGAGTAGAATCTTGCTGGTATGTGGGATCAAAGCGATAGTGTGATAATTTCCACAGTCAGTTGAATCATCTTTCTTTAGTATTTGTGATCTTTCCAGTCAGTTGGCCATGATGTTGTCTTCCAAATTTCCTGGCAGAGCTTTGTAAGTATGATAACAGTTGCATCCGATTGCTGTAATACTTCATTGGTAATGCATCAATCCCTGGTGCTTTGTTCTTTGATCACCCATGGCTCCAGATCACAGTGTACAGGTTAAAACGGCTGTTGGTCGACTTGATCTTTATCATATAATAACTCAATTATTCTTTCAAACTTTTCTTGAACAAAAAACAGGATTAAAAGGAAACCTATTTGGTTTTCAAAAGAAGTGGCTGCTCACATAAAGGCAAAAAACACAGCTTTCATAAAATTTAGAAGCTCACAAACAGAGGAACACATAAAGGAATACAGGATCAAACTAAAAGAGACAAAAAGAGAAATAAGGATAGCAAAATCAAAGGCAGAAGAAAAGATGGCTAAAGATATGAAGTGTGGTGACAAAACTTTCTTCAGGTATATTCGGGAGAGGAGGAAAATCGGAGCTGGAATTGCTGGAAATGGATTTGTGGAAAGTGACATTGAAAAAGTGAAAATGCTAAACAAATACTTCTGCTCTGTTTTTACTAAAGAAAATCCTGGAGAAGGACCACCTGTGACTCCCAATATTTATGCATGGGAATGGAGTAGATACCACACCATTCACAGTAGATGATGTGTTAGAACAGCTTGCAAAACTGAAAGTGGACAAGGCCATGGGACCGGACGGGATACATCCTAGGATACTGAAAGAGCTCAGAGTGGTTCTTGCTCAGAGTGGTTCTTGTTAAAGGATGTTTTTAACAGATTCTTGGGGACAGGAGAAGTTCTACAGGACTAGAGAATGGCTGATGTGGTACCTCTTCACAAAAGTGGTAACAGGGAAGAAGTGACAAACTACAGAACAGTAAGCCTTACCTTAGTGGTGGGAAAAGTAATGGAGGCGCTCCTGAAAGACCGAATAGTGGACTTTCTCAAAACCAACAGGTTGTATGATCTGAGGCAACATGGTTTTAGCAAAGGACGATTTTGCCAAACAAATCTAATTGAGTTCTTTGACTGGGTGACCAGAGAACTAGATCAGGGGCATGTGATGGATGTTATGTACCTGGATTTCAGCAAAGCCTTTGATACTGTTCCGCATAGGAGGCTTATCAATAAACTCAATAGCTTGGGTATGGGTCCCAAGGTGGTGAACTGGATCATAAATTGGTTGACTGACAGATGACAGAAGGTGATGGTAAACGGAACTCACTCAGACAAAAGGAAGATGATTAGCGGTGTGCCCCAGGGTTCGGTGCTGGGATCAGTACTGTTCAATGTATTTGTGAATAATATTGCTTAAAAACTGAATTTATTTATTTATTTATTTATTTAATTGGATTTCTATACCGCCTTATCATACAATCAAAGCGGTCTTACAAACAAAGATATTAAGAGTATTAGTGAGAAAATGTAAAGAAATAAAAATTAAAGTTATGGTATACTGTGTTAGAGTGAGTTGCATTATCTACATAGTGAGCTATACTATAATGTGAGCTATTATACAATATGTATATGATTTACATTCCAGACAAATTAAGTTAGTTAATTGCATGACCGTAGTGTTCTATAAACAAAGATGTTTTCAGTTGCTTTCTAAAGTCATTGATGTCTTGAGCTGCTTTTTGCAGATGACATGAAAATTTGCAACAGAGTGAACTCCCCTGTGTCAGTGGAAAACATGAGGAAAGATCTATAAAAGCTGGAAGAATGGTCTAATAGTTAAGATTTAATGTAAAGAAGTGCAGTGTCATGCACTTAGGAGGCAGAAATCCAAGGTAAATATATGCAAAGGGGGCGAGAGGTTGGTGTGCACAGACCAGGAGAAGGACCTTGGAGTGATTATTTCTGAGGATCTCAAGGTGGCGAAACAGTGTGACAAGACGGTGGCAAAAGCCAGAAGGATGCTGGGTTGCATACCAAGAGGAATTACCAGCAGAAAGGAAGAGGTACTAATGCCACTGTACAAGTCACTTGTGAGGCCTCACTTGGAATACTGTGCTTAGTTTTGGAGACCGTATCTTGCAAAGGATATAAAAAGACTGGAAACGGTTCAGATTAAGGGGACCAAAATAATTTGGAGCCTGCATCAGAAGACTTATGCAAAGAGACTTGAAGACCTAAATATGTACACTCTGGAGGAGAGGAGGGACAGGGGAGATATAATTCAGACTTTAAAATACTTAAAGAGTGTTAATGAACAAACAAACCTCTACCAAAGACGGGGAAACTGTAAAACTAATGGGCATAACATGAAGCTTGCAAGGGGGTAAACTGAAAGTCAATGTCAAGAAATACTTTTTCACTGAAAGGATGGTGGATGCTTGGAATGCCCTCCCGATGGAAGTGTTGGGGGCAAATACAGTGACAAGAATTCAAAATGCCATGGGACAGATACAGTGGATCCCTTTATAGCAACAGGATAAAATCAAAATAAACTATCTCTTATATCTCAACAAATAGGGTTCCCTACATGGGCATGAGGAGGGGTGACATGCATGGAGCGGCAGTTACACCTACACTTGCCACATTGCTGGGCAGACCAGATGGACCATACTGCTCTTTATCTGCCGTCATATACATTCTTACTATGTTACTATATATCTCAGCATCATTCAAAATGGATCATTGAGCATCTTATAACATTCCATTTTGAGGCTGGAACTTTTTTTTAACTCTCTTAACTTTAGGAAAGCTGATCTGGTTCTTCCTCTAATATTTTCTGCTTTTATTTTCTTGCATTATAGTATTTCTCCTTGTCTTGTCTTGCTGAATGTTGGAAATCTCTGTTGAGTTTTGTGATTGCCTCTCTTTCTCCTCTGGCTTTAGCTTCTCTGCATTTCTGGGCAATTTTCAGAGTTTCTTCGGTCATCCATTTTGGCCGTTTATGCTTTTTCACCTTTTGTAGAGATTTCTCACTTTCTTCCAACACAACCTTCCTGATGATATCCCATTTCTCTTCTGGAGCTCTGTCATTTGTATCTAAAGCAGCAAATCTATAATACAGGCCATCTTTAAATTCTGCTTTATTCATGAGTGGCTTGCTCTTTTTCAACTTTAGCTTGAGTTTGCATACTAGTAGTTGGTGATCTGTACTGCAGTCAGCTCCAGGTTTTGTCTTTGTTGATGTTATAGAGCTTTTCCATCATTGATTTCCACAGATGTAGTCAATTTGCTTTTTTGTACAATCCATTGTGTACAGTCACCATTTGTGTTTCTGGAAGAGGTGTTTGAGATGAATAGATTGTTGGTCTTGTAGAATTCTATCAGTCTTTCTCCAGTTTCATTTCTGTCGCCAAGAATTTATTTATTTGAACAGTTTTTTTATAGCGCCCCTTCCAATGATCACGGACGGTTTACATAGAACAAGTAACTCAGTTACAAAGAAAATGTTGAACTATGATACATTGAAACTATTTACAAGCCAGTTATCCACATATACTGTAATATAATGGTAGCCGGGGTCCTTAATGATTTTCATGCTGTCTCTTAACTGCTAGACTGGAGGGACGATAAAGAAGAAAGCATTGCTGGGACATGTTCAGGTTGAGGGAGGGACAGTACATATTTTCCAATCACTTTGCCTTCTTCTGTGTTGCCAGCTTTCGCATTCCAGTCAGGATATTCTATTTGCATGATCTGTGAATTTCAGCTTGTACTTGTTCATAGAATTCATCTACTTCATCCTCTTCTGCAGCTGTTGTTGGGGCATATACTTGAATTATAATTGTGTTGATGGGCATTCCTTGTAGAAGAATAGAAATTAAGCATTCACTGATTGCATTGTATTTCATTACAGTTCTTGCAAGTTTCTTCTTAATTATAAATGCTACACCATTTCTTCTTTGTCTTTCATTTCCAGCATAGTACACCATGTGATCATCAGATGCAAAGTGCTTGATGTCAATCCATTTAAGTTCACTGACACTCGACAGTTGAAGTTGTACACGTTCCATTTCATTCTTGACCACCTCCAACTCACCTTGGTTCATGCTTCATATGTTCCATGTCCCAATATGTAAGACATCTTTGCAGCTTCTGACTCTCATTTCATGCGCAGCTACATCAGCAGTCAGATGTCCCAAAGGCTTTGTTCTAACCACATCATAAATGCTGGCTTTACTCTAAAAATTCTTCAGTTCCTTCCCAGTAGCCAGTTGAGTGCTTTCCAACCTGGGGGTCTCATCTTCCAGCACTATAGTACAATTTGTTTTGTTGTAACTATCCATTGGGTTTCCATGGCACGATTCGGAAGTAGATTGCTAGGCCTTTCTTGAGCGCAGTTTTAGTGTTGTTGCCATTGTCACAGAAATGTGATCATCCACTGCCAACACCGTCACATTTTACTGCTTCCCAGATGGGTGGTTTGTCTTGGTCTGGCACCTCAGCTGAGACCTGTCCATCTTGAGAGACCCTGCCAGTAGTTAATCTACCGATACGTTAGCCCTCAGCATCACTGATGCACACAAGCCCTCACAGCATGACAAGCTGCAAACAAAGTGAGGTCTATAAACCATGTAACTGCCTTTCAAATATCAGGCCCTAATGTACAAGCTGTATATTTACACATCATTGACCAGCGATGATAAGAAAGCAGATGTTTAAATACTAAGGGCCCGATTCTATGCCATGAATAGCAGGGATGGACGTCCCATGGGATGTCCATCCCCGCTATTTGTGCCTTCCCCCGCCACGTCTATCTTCCCTGCGGGCTATGTGGGGAAGTTAGATGGGGGCGGGGAAGGGCAGCTCGGGGTTGGAGTCTGGGTGGGCAGTTGGCAATCGCTGGCCCTGAATGTAAAGGGCCAATTCTAATGTCGTCCCTGTACAACCAGGGTCAGCAACATGTGCAGGGAAGTTATTCCACCTCCAAGGTGGAATAACTTCCCTGGATGTGTTATTTTTTCAGTGCTGGGGCACAGATGGGGCAGGGGGGGCTACAGGACATTAGGAGGCCAAATTGAGGCTCAGGCTGCGGGGAGTAAGCTTTTGTTTCCAGCGGCCAGCATTGCAGCTCTTAAATGGAGCTGCAGTGCCATGGCAACATGATGCCATGGTGCTGCAGCTCCATTGGATAGCCTTGACTAAGTTAGCCGGAAAGGTCTTGTATGTACAGGCTGGAATGAATTGCAGTCCCAGCCTGCACGTACAGGACTGTTCCCAATTCTGATCCCGCGGGGCTAGATGTGCCCCACGGGATCAGAATCACGATCCCCTCTGTATGTCCAGCTCAGACCAGATGTACAGAGGGGATCTATGTCTGGGTTGGAATAAGTCCTTTAAAGGGTATTAAAAAACAAACAAACCTTTTTCAAAGATAGGGAAGCTGTAGAACCAGAGGATATGGAATGAAGCCGCAAGAAGGTAAAATTTTAAAAGCAACATAAGAAAATACTCTTTCGTGGAAAGGGTGGTGAATGTCTGAAAAGCTCTCTAAAAAGAAGTGGTATGGGCAAAAACAGTGATAGGGTTCCAACAGCCATGGGACAGATGCAGAGGATCACTACATATCTAGAGGATGGAATCAACACACACATAAATAGCTATCTAACCCGGCTAAACCCTGCCAATCAGTCAAACATTTTTCCAGATGAATCACTTCAAGAAAAACGTAAGAAGCGCCATCAAAATTAATGAGGCACTTACAAGGGAAACGTAAGAAGAAAGTAGCACCCAAAGCCAAAACCCGAGGCTTAAGAGATAGAAATTGCCTTCGTCGCAATTGGGTGCTGCGAGAGACATCCGGAAAAATATTGACTGCCTGTCCACAAAATAAAGCTGACTTAATCTTAAAAAAAGCGTTTAAGATTCGCTGCTTCACCACAACAGATAAAAAGGTAAAAGCAAAGTGGAACGTACATTGATATTATCTGAGAAATCTTCCAAGAATGCAGTAAGGTTAGCCATCAAAGGAACAATCACATCCAGTTCCCCATCTGCGGAATTTATTTTTTTAGTACCAGAGGGAATATAATATATTTGTAGAACATCAATAACATTGGATATGGCGAGAATCTCTTTAAAGTACTTATCAAAAAGAATTTTAAGTGACAAAAGAGGAGTTTGGGGAAAATTCAAAAATCTTAAATTACAAGCCCGCATAGATATCCCACTGATATTTAAGCTATGACATTTCAATATCAGTCTTTTTGAATGTTGACCCCAAAGTGCTTACTTTAACATGTAAAACACTGTTATACCTGCTCCAGTCACTTGCAAAATTACCCCTTATAAACCATTGTGGGCTAGTGGTGGGGTTCTGCTTGCGATTGTTATTACCTTTGATTATTCTGTATTTGTTTTGTTTCTTTGGAAGCGTCCCCCTTTTCCATTGCAAGTTTGTTTATGCTTGTAATTTTTGTTGAAATCAATAAAATATACATTTAAAAAAAATTACCCCTTATGAGGGTAATATTATAATAAACCACTTAATTTATGTAGCCAGTACAAGCATAAGTAACACCAAGGGGTACGTTTACAAAGCGGCGGTAGCAGCCTCCGTGCGATATCGGAGCCGCGGCCCCATTGAATTCAATGGGCTCTGATATCGCACGGAGGCTGCTAGTGCTGCTTTGTAAACATACCCCCAAGTTTTAACATACACTTTCCTTTAGCAAAAAACATCCCACTGGAATAAAACACACATTTATATTTACTATTTTGTATCACAGATTGTGAGTCTATTTATGCACATACCTTTGAAAATTCAGACATATATGCATTACTGAAAACTGTTCCCAAACTTTGGGGAATGTCTCTGGTATTTTGCACATACATTATCTCCATATCTGGACAATTTTGTAATAATATACTGTATTTCCATGCATCACACGTTATGCATGGGAACATCTTTGAAAAATATCCCTCAAGTAAGAGTATACAGTATATGAATGTTGCAGAAATGCAGCCTGCAAGTGACTGGGTGTATCGGGTCAAACTCAGAAGTCAATGCTGCAGATTTTGTGCATTCTAAGAGCAGTAAACAGGAAGTGTCAATAAGTGAGTTAGAAAATAGTCCTGCTATTGGCAGATGGAGGTTAATAGTGCCATTGACAAAGAGGAGAGAAACATCTGGTAACTGACAGAAGAAGAGATCTAGGGCGTTGAGGATCCCATACCTTCAGGAATGGAAAGAGTTCTCCTGGCAGTTGGAAGAACCCATCCTTCCAACAGCTGAAGAGGAAGACAAGGTCCAGGGTAGCTAGAAGAGCCCATATCAGTGGACAGAGGATAAGTAAGAAGTGAAACATGCCACTGGGGAGTGGCAGTAGGAGGTACCACATATCACCAGGAAAGAAAGGAGAAGGAGGAGACAAAACAGGCCATCACTTGGACAGAGGAGGAAAAGGTGAAACAGCCCACTAGAGGGCAGAGGTAGATGCAAGAGTTAAAACATTCCTCTATGCAGTGGGAAAGGAAAACAGGAGTGAAACAGGCACCATGAGAGGGAGTGGGGAGGATGAGAAACAACCTATCAATGGCTGAGAGAGATGAGGAGGAGGAGGTAGTACAGCTCACTGGATACAGGAAGCAGAAGTGAAACAGCCCACTGGGAGGAAAAAGGTGAAAAAAATCACATGTGGTACCTCTTTCCCACTGGTACACACTTAAATGCTGCCTCAAAACATCTGAGGAAGCATTGTTCCAGGAGGTGATATTGTGTGAATATCTGAAAAAACAATAACCATTTCAGTGCAGAAGTCTGAGACTTCTAGGAAAATTACCATTAGTGCTAGGAATTGCTTGTGCATAGCACAAATATACAAGTCAAAAACAACACTTCTAATTCCTATTATATCCCACAAAAGCAGTCACCTAACCCCTATTTACAATAACTCTCTGCTCACCGTGGATTAGGATCAGTACCAACAATCACGTCATTGAGAGAGAATTGCTCTATATACCTTTCTTATAGATGGATAATGTTTTGATTAATACGAGGATGCATTCTTGAAAGGTTGCATATTAGACTACTTCTGTACAGAAAAACTGCTCTATAATGCTACATTACTGTTTCCCATTTGAATACAACAGTTTAAACCTAAACAAAAAGGTAACAGGATATTATTCTCCAATTATGTGGTCACTCACTTGGATTTAATGAGATAATGACAAGCCAAATTAAATGGATGATTTGTATAATGTCATAAACTTTGTAATGTCTTTAAAGATATGAATTAGGCATAAGAGGTACAGATCATTTGCTTTATGGTTGCCATACTCTAGAGTGAAAAATAGGGATTGCATTAAAATGAGGTGTATGTGCCTTTAGGTTGTACAATGGGTAATGCTTTTGTGATGAATCATTTGAACAAGTCAGAATCAAACCAGAGTTAAAAAGAATCAGACAGTTTTCAAAAGGTAATTTTATAACCAGGCACCTAGTTTAAGGCACTGAGAATGCACCCGCTTTAGGTCTATTTTATAAGGAAAAATATGTACTTATCTTTATAAAATAATAGTGTAAGTGGCTGAAAATGCATGCTACATTCAGGCAGGCACATTTAAACCAGCCCTAAAGCTGATATAAATGCCTGCACCTAGATTTTTCCAGCACACATGTAAATTATATTGTACAATTGACTTAGGGCCAGATATTCAGTGCCGCCGGCCAGGCACACATACAGCACTTAGGGGTATGTTTACTAAACTCCGAAATTGTGTGGGGCCGCGGTAGTGTGCCTGTGCCATATAAGGAGTGGGCGGTTCAGGCAGAGAAAAGAAATGAACCGAGAGAAAGCGACCGTACTTGTGCGCGTCGCGCTAATGTGCGGGGTCCACATTAGCGCGTGGGAAGGCTAAGTGGCGTACTGCTGGGCACAGAAAAGAACAGAGCCATAGTACAATGGTGAAGACACTGACCAATGGTGCAGGGGCCATGGGTTCAATCCCCCATTGTGCACAACAAAAGCTGTTGTCTGAGGCAATAACTGTAATGGGTTAAAGTGCTATAGGAGGCATATTAATTTTGTGCGGCATAAGGCAGCGCACTGTTAATTTTGGGCGACATTAGGCGGTGCGCTGTTAGGTGTGGGCGTCATATGGCGTAGCACTGTAAATAGTGGGCATTAGGCGGCGCGCTGTTAGGTTTGGGCGGTTTGGGCGGCAGAAGGCGGTGCGCTGCTACGTCATGAAGGCCTAAGGCAGTGCGGCAATAACCAAACACAGGAATAGAGCCACAGCACAATGGTTAAGACACTGACCAATGGTGCAGGAATGAGGAGTTCAATCCCTCACAGTGCCCTGTGAACAAGGCTGACTGAGGCATAATGTATTATGGGGATGAGTGCTGTAGGAGGCATATTAATTCTATTTTATTTATCAGTACTAGCAAACTCACTCTCAAAGCGTGTTAACATAAGGCAGCCCATACGGCACATGTTAAAGTTCACTGTCCGCCAAGGCACCCTAGAATGTCCCCTATAGGTCACCATATATGTTGCGTCACAGAATAATGTATAGTGCACCTTATATGGACGGCAACCATAAGGTGCCCTATAGGGCGCCCTATAAAGCACCCTCAGCGGCACCTTTTGGGTACAGTATGCTGCGGGTGTTTTTGCTGGCATCAACATATGTACATTAAATAAAAAAAACTTTGGACAACCCTAGCAAATTACCCCACTGTGGGTTTGAACCCATGACCTCTGGCTTCTCAGGCAATGAAGTAACCATTGGGCTACAGCTGCCAGCAAGCCCCTGGCTGGCTGCAGAGAGCCTGCATGTCACCACACAGACAGTCTGCTGTGGTACCCAGGATAGGGTTAGGCCACCTGTACCCATGATGCACTGCACATGCAAATCAGCTGTCCACAGATGAACACAAGATGGGGAATGCACCCCAACAGCTCCCCGGCGTGGTAGAGGGAAGTGGCCGTGTGCACCCACACAGCACCTCGGCCTGGTAGGGGGTACTGACCGGGTGTTTTACTGGCACAGAGTAGCTACACACCGTCACATTGTGCGGGTACTGTGCTCACCCTGAGGGTGTGAAGAGGCGCCCAGGACCAGGTCCACAACACCCTCCATGAATGAAAGAGGCCATGCCAGAGCTCCACAGCAGTATTAATTTGTGAGATAGGTAGTTTCTGCAGAAACACCTTGGATATCACATTCTGTCTTTGTCAGGGGAGCCCCTTATGGACACGTAGGTGGGCTATGTACCACCACCCAAGGTTGAAAAACAGGGTCTCCTATCAACAAATCCACATTCTACTTCCCTGCAATGGTGGCAGTAAAGTGGACCATCAACCCCAGTCCTGTTGGGGAACAGACACCCTACAGGGCAGTCAAAGCAGCTCTATACACCTCCATAACACAATATCAGACAGACATTAGGCCTGGATATGCTAAGCTGCACCCCACCACTATCTGATATTCTCCTACAGCAAGCCTTCAGCCGCTGCACCCTGCAAGGCGCTCCATCACGACACAGACCAGCTGAAAACAGTCTGCTAGCTAGTCCTGGTGGAAATGCATGCACCCAGAACTGGGATGGCAGTGCACACCAGCAGATAAGTCAGTGACTGGGCCCCAAAAGGAAACCCATATATATCACATGAGAGAAATACTATATAGCACTATGGGGGTGCCTAGACATGCTGTGGTCACTGCACAGTCAGGGTGAGAGTGATCCCCCAGCAGGACAGAAAGAGGTCACCCTGTCTGTGTAGGTGGTGGCCGGCCACGACAATTTTATTTATTTAATATACATTTTGTATACCGCTACTTCCAGCGATCAGCAGCAGTTTTTGATTACAGATTGGAAATTGTCAAATCATGACAGGAAATTTTTGAGGTATAAACACATTGATTAGACAGGAAAGCACAGCACACAGAGAACTATTTTACAGGGAACATAGGCTATGGAGGGTTAAGTGGCTTGCCCAAGACCACAAGGAGCACCTGTGGGACTAGAAACCCCAGTCCTTCCGGCACAAGGTTGCTGTCCTCTAGTGGGATTTGAACCCCCAACCTTCCGGCCTGAAGTACCTTGCCCCAACCACTAGGCCACTCCTCCAGGCAGTGCCCTATGCCCTGTGCAGATGCATCCTGGCCAGCCCACCCTGTCTGAGCTATACCCATGGTACCTTGCTGCTCATTATGCACATTGGCAGGCCAATAATGGCAACAGTGCTGGCAGTGTGGGCTGTGGAAGGTGTTTGCAGCCAACACACACTGTATAGACCAGGGGTGGGCAATCTCGGTCCTGGAGGGCCGCAGACCAGTCAGATTGGCAGGATATCTGTAATGCATATATATCGCATGCTTATTTATTAGGGATATCCCGAAAACCTGACTGGTCTGCGGCCCTCCAGGACCAAGATTGCCCACCCCTGGTATAGACAGACACACACTCCCACACGTATGCCAGCATTGTGCTACTATAGAGGAGTTTATCAGCCTTGCCCACCACACTAGTCCTGGGCACAGCACAGGCATGGATATGGTACGCAATACTGTTGGGGGTCACTCCCCAGGGTGGTGACCACTGTCAGAGGCCAGACCTGAAGCACACACCGCAGACATCAGAAAGATTGTTATGATGGAGCTCAAAGAGCAAACTGTGCTTAACGTAGGAATGTCTATCTGCCAGTACTCATAGCAAACGTTTGAGAGCTGTGTACCATATACCCAGGTGTAGGGTGGCATTGCTAAGGTATGCAGGTGCTAGTATTGGGAGATGCATGCAGGGCCCAATGTCCTGCCTCTCCAGGAGGCATTGGCCAATGGGGCCTGTGGGTGTGGGTGTGTCTGCCCCTGTTGGCTGCTGCTTTACGGCAGAGGTTCCCAACTCCAGTCCTGGTGTGCCTAACACTGTTCGGGTTTTCCTGCTGTCCCTCATGAATATGCATGAGCTACATCTACATGCCATGGGGTGGTGCATAGATATGCAGCACAGGCATTTGTATTAGAGGCAGCATGGAACCTGAATGGTGTGTGGTCCTCCAGGACTGCATTTCGGATACTCTGCTCTAGGTAATGCCCCTGTTCATGGTGTCTGTGCTCGGTGTGGTAAAAGATAGGCATATTACCAATGCGTATGCCCTCAGCAATAAAGGTTTGTCCTTACTATCACGGTTTAGTTGTGGGAAAAATATGTGGACAGGATTGACAGTAGCCCCAGCTGGGCTTTGAACCTGTAACCTTCTGTTCTTGTACACACTGTTTGTGTGCACTGCACCACTGTGTTGCCACAGATTGGCTGAATTCCCTGGGAGGTCCATGACTGTACATCCAACAGGGCCTGTCTGTTTCAGTGGACGGTGCCATCCTGCACATGGCTAGGCCACTGTCTTCTGTGGCTAGCAGCCACTGCCCCTCCACCACCTGTACCCTTTCGCCAACATGCTGGCATGTCCTTATCGTAGTAAAACCATATGACCTGATTGAGTTGTGGCACTCCAGGCCTGCATTTGGGGGACTCGGCTGCAGGTAATGCCCATTGTTATGGTGTGTGAGCGGTGTAGGGTAAAATATGGGTGTTTGCAACATGCTTATGTTCTCTGCAATAAAGGAGTGTCTTTACTATCTCTGTTTAGTGGTGGGTAAAACATGGGGACAGAGCTGGCAGGTGCCCCAGCTTGGATTTAAACCTGTGAGACCTAGAGACACTGGCTCTGTCTGCTGCACCATACTGTGGCCACAGAGACAGTGCAATCCCTGGAGATAGGAAACCTGGCAAGAAGGAGTCGGAAGCCATGCATTGCACATTTTTACTGTGGGCTCGTTCACCTTGTCTGGGGACAAAAGTGCAAATACACCACGAAAATGCCTGCAAAAAAAGGGGGAAAAAAGATAGCCAAGCTGGGCAACAGTGTTATTAATGAGCAACCATACAAAACACTCCAAGGAAAGCTCCAATAGCAAGAAATGATTTTTGGAAGTGTCTCCACTCCGTAGACCCTTCCAAAATTCATTTCTAATTTTATGGAGCTTTCCAGGGAGTGTTTTTTGTTGTTGGCCATTAATATCACTGTTGCCCAGCTGAATTACTATTTTTAATATTTTTGTTGTGGTCATTTTCGCTTTTTAGTTGCACTTTTGTTCTGTGCACATGTATCACACTGCTCACGTTTTGTAGGTTTCCCCGGTTTTCCTGTACATTGCTGACGTAAATGGTTTCTCTTCCCTTTAAATGACCTCTACCGCGAGTGTTTCAATCGCAATATTTTTTACTTGTATATTCGGCCACGTAAATGTGCGAGGAGCCTCTCCCCTCCCCTTCCCCGCCCATTACAGCCGTCTCTCCGCCCCTCGGGAGCCTTCCTCCGCCCTCTGTTAGCCTTTCCACGCCTCTATCGGACATTTGCGGGCCCGTACTTGTGCGGGGCCCGTTAGTGTGCCGCGCACGTGTGCGGGGGTGACGCGCACGTGTGCGGGGCGCTTAAGAGCACTTAAGTGCTGCTTTCCTGCGCTATTGCGCGCATGCGCAATTGTGCGGTGTTTAGTAAATATACCCCTTAGTCATCGATGCTGAACTTTATTTATTTATTTATTTGTGTTTTTTATACTGCCTTATCATGTAATCAGAGCGGTTTACAAAGAACTTTAAACCTGGAATATTCAATGCTGGGATCATATGCAGCCCTGGCATTGAATATCCGGGTTTGCCGCATGGCCTTTGCAGTCACAGAAGCTGACCGGGTAGTGGCAATATTGCACTGCTATCCAGTTAGCTCCTATGGATAAAGCTAGGCCAACTTTTACTACGCCTAGGGTTTTTTTTTTAAGTTTATTTTCAAGTTTCAAATAACAAAACATAAGATGATACATGTCAACAATCTTGACCCATTACATCTATACCCCCCAACACCATCCAACCTCCCCCCCCCAACTCCCTACTGACCCCTCTCCCCCCCCCCCCCCATGTCTCCTTGTGGTACCTCGCTAACTCTCTCCATCGGAAGAAGCAAGAGAGTTATATCAACTGACCCTTTGAATATGGCCATAACCATTATTTTGCTTTTGCAACAAATTCTTCTAGGTATCGCCATTTATTCATCTTTGAGTTTCCCTTTGCCCATTCCTGCATGGGAACTTCTCGCAAATATTTATTAACTCTTGCAAAACAATATTTATCATGTTCTAACTCAAAACTTACATACATACAAAGTAGGTTCCACCAATAAAGATCATCCAATTTAGAGGAGTCTTTCCAACAGCTGAGAATCACTTTTATAGCAATGACCATCATGAAATTAAACAAGTATCTTTTGTCTTTGGTTAATTGTAATAAATCATCAGTTCAACGCATTATTACTGTTTGCCACCTAAGTTGAGCCTGAAAACAAAGAATCTGTTGCATCCTGTCCCAAACTCTGATCCAGAAAAATTGAACGTGAGGGCAATTGAACAGCATATGTTTCAATGTAGCCGGGCTTTGATGACATGTCCAGCAAGCATTCTTAATTTTCCTTTCCCATTTGGAAAGTTTTACTGAAGTGATATGAGCTCTATGAATCAAAAAATATAAGGACTGAGTGATCCCCGCCCCTCTCAAAACTCTGTTTACCTGTCTCCAAATCCGTTCCCAAACGGCCGCCGGAATATGAGTTCCCAGGTCCCTATCCCAAATCTTTTCAAGCCCCAGTAGTCGGTAGGGGGTACCATCCCTTAATATAGCATAAAACCGTGAGGCAACACCCTTTCCAGAACCACACACTTCCACCGTTCTTTGCAGTTCCCACTCCACAGAGAGGAAGGGCACCTTTACCTTCGCCTTATATAGACAATGCATCAATTGCAACCATTGAAAATAAAAGGCGTTTGGCACACCATACTCACGCTGCAGCTCCGTAAATGATTTCCAGTTTGAGGGGGTCACCAATTGACCCAACGTCCAGATTCCTCTAGCTTGCCATGCTTTCCATGATACTGGTTTTTGACCAATTTTAAAATGGGTATTATACCAGATAGGCACCTGGCTTGAGAGAGTACCATCCTGACTTATAAGCTGAGCTAGGAGAAGAAACACTTCCTGTGTTGAAGTTATTATTTTACCGCGTGGGAAGGAATCTGGCCATTTCATACCCATTAATAACAAAATCGGAATCAGAGTGGCTATACGCTTCTCCACCTCCAACCAAATTGGGATCCCTATCTGGCTTTCTTCAGAAGACCATACAGCACCTTGCTTGAGGCGAAATGCATAGTGATAATTTTTAAAATCAGGAAATTGAACCCTCCCTAGATTCTTTTTTGCCTTTAACTTACAAGTCACAATTTTGGGAGTCTTACCTTGCCAAAGGAAATTAACTAACTGTCGCTCAATGGAATGATATACCTTGGGAGGGAAACTCACCAGAAGCATTTCTAAATCATAGTTAATCTTCGGTGTCAAAACCATTTTAATTGACTCAAGCCTTCCCCAAGTAAGATGTAACGGGGATCATTGTTTTGTGAAAGATTGAACCATCTCAGCTAAAGTTTTGGCATTAATGTTAATTAAATCATCCAGTTCTCTTGTAAAATGCACTCCTAAATATTTGACTTCTACAGGAGCCCAGACAAAGGGATGAGGATCCAACATTGATTTAAAGGTCCATTTGTTCAGAGGGAAAGCCACGGATTTTGTCCAATTAATTTTGTAACCGGATAAACTAGAATAGGTTTCAATACAATTTAGCAAACTTCCAATAGAAGAGGGATGGATAAAAAGTAACAAATCATTGGCGTAAGCTGAGATTTTGACTTCAAGGTCCCTTATCTTGAATCCACAAATCTCCTTATGAGAATGAATGAGAAGCATTAAGGGTTCGAGCGCTAGATTAAATAATAAGGGGGAAAGGGGACAACCTTGTCTGGTTCCCCTGTGTAGTGGTAGAGGGGATGAAAGGATCCCATTAGCGAAAATACAAGCTGCTGGACTAGTATACAGAATCTGGATTAGGCGTATAAATTTTTCTCCAAACCCAAACCATCTCAACGTCTGAGTCAGGAAGGCCCACTCCAGTCAATCAAAGGCCTTCTCGGCATCCAGAGATAGACCCATCGCTGGATTGTCCTGACTGCCCGCTATAACTAATAAATTTAAAAGAAGCCACGCATTGTCAGACGTGGCTCTACCCGTCATAAAACCACATTGATCAGGGTGGATGAGGTCTGACATGACTTTTGATAGCCGCCGTGCCAGAATGGAAGCATAAATCTTATAGTCAGCATTTAATAGGGAAATTGGTCGGTAATTCTTCACCCGCTGCGGATCCCTGTCTGGTTTAGGAATAATGACTATTGTTGCATCATTAAACAAACCTCTTGCAGGCAATTGCACATCCAAAAGGCTGTAATATTCCAGCATATGAGGAATCAACTCATTCTCGAAAACTTGGTAAAATTCAGAAGGGATTCCATCCGGGCCTACCGCCTTCCCTGGCTTCCCTGCTCTAATGGCATCTTTAACCTCAACAACTGTTACAGCATTATCTAACTCCCCCACCTGGATGTCAGAAGGAGTAGGATGTGTGATGTGACCTAATATTGACTGAAAGTCCTCTGCCCTCATTTGATTTTCTGAGACGTATAGTTTTGCATAAAAGCACCGCAGACCCTCTACAATATCTGAACTCCTTGTTAGGATCTCCTGCTTATCCCCTTTAATGGCTTCAATTCTAGACTTAGCTGCACAGGGCATTAAAGTCTGAGCCAGCAAACTTCCAGCTTTATTGGCTTCTAAATAATGACTAGACTTCTGGCGAAAGATCGCCTGCGAAGCCTCCGAACTTAATATTTGATTGTATTGGAACCTCAACCTCTGCAGGCGAAGCAATATACCTGGATCCACTCTAGAAACCCGCAGTCTCTCACCAGCTTTAATTTGCGAATCCAAAGCAATTAATTTAGCTTTCCTTACCTTATTCGATGTGATAATGTAACTGGTTATTTTAGCTCGAATGGTTGCCTTAAATCCCTCCCACCAGGCCCAACCCGGGGTTTCTCCTGGGAGGTTAACATCAAAACACTCCTTGATTGCCTGTCTTATGTAGTCACAAAACCCTTTGTTGCCTAGAAGGGATCTATTGAAAAAGAAACTCGATCTAGAGACTTCCTTTTCCCCCAGGGAGAAGGTAATAGCCGCATGGTCAGAAATTTGAGTAGGATTTATATCGGCCTTTGTGACCAAAGAGATTAAGGGGCATGTTTACTAAAAACCGCTATTTTGCGCGGCGCAAAATAGCGCACTAAAAGCAGCACTTAAGTGCTCTTAAGCACCCCGCAAATGTGCGTCGAACCCCCGCACACGTGCGCGTCACACTAACGAGCCCCGCACAAGCACGGGCCCGTAAATGTCCGATAGAGGCGTGTAAAGGCCTACGGAGGGCGGAGGAAGGCCCCGGAGGGGCGGAGAGACGGGGTTAATGGGCGGGGAAGGGGTGGGGAGAGGCCCCTCGCACAGTTGCGGGGCCGAATTTCCATTGCAAAAATAGCGCGAGTGAACCACTCGCGGTAGAGGGGATTTAAAGGGAAGAGAAACCATTTCCGTCAGCAATGTACAGCACAGCCGGGGAAACCTGCAAAACGTGAGCAGTGTGATACATGTGCACAGCACAAAAGTGCAACTAAAAATAGAAAATGACCACCACAAAAATATTAAAAATAGTAATTCAGTTGGGGAACAGTTATAGTGATGGGCAAAACTAGAAAACACACCCAGGAAAGCTCCAAAAACAAATGATTTATGGAAAGGTGTACGGAGCGGAGACTCGTCCAAAAAACATTTCCCTTTTTCTGGAGCTGTCCTGGGAGTGTTTTCCATGTTTGCCCATTAATATCACTGTAGCCCAGCTTGGTTATATTTTATCCCCCTTTTCCCATGGTCATCTGTGGGCTTTACTTGCACGTTTGTCACCAGACAGGGTGAAGGAGCCCACAGTAGAAATGCACACAGCAGGCTTTGCGACTCCATCCTGCCATGTTACTATCTCCAGGGACTGCATTGTCCATGTGGCCACAGTGTGGTGCAGCGGACAGAGCCAGTACCTCTAGGACCAGAGGTTCAAATCCCAGCTGGGGCACCTTCCAGCCCTGGCCATATATTTTACCCACCACTGAACAAAGATAGCACACACACCCCTGTCTTGCAGGGAACATAGGCATGGGGAGATCACCCATATTTTACCCAACACCACACACACACCACAACAATGGGCAATACCTACAGCCAAGTCGCCCAAATGCAGTCCCGTACGACAGAGGCCTAGCCATGTGCAGGCTGGCACAGTCCACAGCAACAGACAGGCCCTGCCGGATCCACAGTCATGGACTATCCAGGGAATCCAGCTAATCTGTGGCTACACGGTGGTGCAGTGCACACAGACAGTGCATGCAAAAACAGAAGGTCACAGGTTCAAAGACCAGCTGGGGCTACCGCCAATCCTGCCCACATATTTTCCCCTCAAATAAACAGTGACAGTAAGGACACACCTTTCATGACGAGGATATATGCAATGTTAATACATCTATCTTTTACCCCACTGAGCACAGACACCATGAACAGGGGCAGAACTTCCAGCAGAATCCCCCAAATGCAGTCCTGGTGGGCCACACACCAGTCAGGTTCCATGCTGCCACTCATACAAATGCCTGTGCTGTATATCTATGCACCACCCCCACGGCATGTAGATGTAGCTCATGCATATTCATGAGGGACAGCAGGAAGACCCGAACAGTGTGATGCAAAACTGGACCGGATTTGGGAAGCGCTGCCGTAAAGCAGCAGCCAACAGGGGCAGACACCCCCACAGGCCCCATTGGCCAATGTCTCCTGTAGAGGCAGAACATTGGACCCTGCGTGCATCTCCCAATACTAGCACCTGCATACCTTAGCAATGTCACCCTACACCTGATGTTCACAGCTCTGAAACGTTTGCTAAGAGTACAGGCTGATAGATATCCCTACGTTACGCACATACTGCTAGTTGACCCCATCCGAACAATCTGTTTGGTGTCTGCAGTGCGTGCTCCAGGCCTGGCCTCTGATGGTGTTCACCACCCTGGGGAGTGACCCCCAGCAGTACTGCGTACCATATCCATGCCTGTGCCGTGCCCAGGACCGGTGTGGTGGGCAAGGCTAGTCACCCCCTCAATAGTAGCACAATGCTGGCATAGGTGTGGGAGTGTGTGTCTGTCTATACCAGGGGTGGGCAAACCTGGTCCTGGAGGGCCGCAGACCAGTCAGGTTTTCAGGATATCTCTAATGAATATGCATGAGATATATATGCATTAGAGATATCCTGCCAACCTGAGTGGTTTGTGGCCCTCCAGGGCTGGATCTGGAGACCCTTGCCATACACCTCTATCATTTAAGATTGTGAGTGGACAAGGTGCAGATGTCCAAGACATCAAAAAGGTTAGATAGAATTTGTCACAGTCCTCCTCACTTCTCACCACCACCAAAATATTGTCTATTAGACAACTTTTTGGTGGTGGTGAGAATCGAGGAGGAATGTGACACATTCTATATACCCTTTCGATGTCTAGGACATCTGTACCTTGCCCACTCATGATCTTAAATGATAGAGGTGTAAGGCAGGGGTCTCCAAATCCAGTCCTGGAGGGCCACAAACCAGTCAGGTTGGCAGGATATCTCTAATGCATATATATCTCATGCATGTTCATTAGGGATATCCCGAAAACCTGACTGGTCTGCGGCCCTCCAGGACCGGAGGTGCCCACCCCTGGTCTATACAGTGTGTGTTGGCTGCAAACACCTTCCCCAACCCACACTGCCAGCACTACTGCCAGTATTGGCCTGCCAATGTGCATAATGAGCAGCAAGGTACCATGGGTATAGGTCAGACATGGTGGGCTGGCCAGGATGCATCTGCACAGGGCATAGGGCACTGGCTGTGACATTGTAGTGCCCGGCCACCACCTACACAGACAGGGTGACCTCCGTATGTGCTGCTGGGGGAGCACTCTCACCCTGAGTGTGCAGTGATGACAGCATGGCTAGGCACCCCCATAGTGCTGTATTGTGTTTCTCTCTTGTGATATATATGGGTTTCCTGTTGGGGCCTCCTCACAGAACTCTCTGCTTGTGTGTGCTGCCACCCCAGTTTTGGGTGCATGCATTTCCATCAGGGCTAACCAGCAGACTGTTCACAGCTGGTATGTGTCTTGATGGAGTGCCTTGCAGGGTGCAGTGGCTGATGGCTTGCTTCAGGAGAATTTCAGATAGTGCTGGGGTGCATCTTTGGATATCCAGGCCTAAAGTCTGTCTGATATTGTGTTATGGATGTGTGTGGAGCTGCTTGGACTGCCCTGTAGGGTGTCTGTTCCCCAGCAGGACTGGGGTTTGATGGTCCACTCTACTGCCATTGGGGGAGGAGGATGGGGAATCTGTTGGTGGGAGGCCCTGTTTGCCACCCCGGGGGGGGGGGGGGTGTTGGTGGGTACCTTGACCACCTAGGGGTACATGGGGGTTTCCACTAACTGAGACAGACAGAGATATCCAAGATGTTTCTGCAGCACCTTCCTATCTCACAGATTAGTACTGTTTTGGAGCTCTGTCATGGCCTCATTCAGCCATGGCTGGTGTTGTGAACCTGGTCCTGGGCGCCACATCACACCCTCAGGGTGAGCACAGTACCTCCACAATGTGACGGTGTGTAGCTACTCTTTGCTGGTAGTCCACCCGCTCAGGACCCCCTACCAGGCCGAGGTGCTGTGTGGGTGCACACGTACAATTCCCCCTACCAGGCCGGGTAGCTGTTGGGGTGCATTCCCCATCTTGTGTGCATCTGTGGACAGCTGATTTGCATGTGCAGTGCATCATGGGTACGGGTGGCCTAACCCTATCTTGTTTACAACAGCAGACTGTCTGTGAGGTGACGTGCAGGCTCTCTGCAGGCAGCCAGGGGCTTGCTGACAGCTATAGGGCTGTAGCCCAATGGTTACATCACTACCTTTGCAGCCAGCAGTCATGGGTTCAAGCCCACTGTGGGGTTCTGTGATAGGGTTGTCCAGAGCATTATCTTTGTTTACTGTACATATGTTTATGACAGCAAACACACCCTTGGCATACTGTACCCATAAGGTGCCTCTGAGGGTGCTCTTTAGGGCGCCCTATAGGCCACCTTATGGGTGCCATCCATATAGGGTGCACTATACATTATCCTGTGTCGCAACATACATGCTGCCCTGTAGGGGACATTCTAGGGTGCCTTGGTGGACGGTGCACTGTAACATGTGCCTTATGGTCTGCCTTATGTTAACATGCTGTGAGAGTGCGTTTGCTAGTAGTTATCACTAAATAGAATTAAAAAGCCTCCTAAAGCACTCCACAACATGAAATATACTGCCTCAGCTAGCCTTTTTCAATGGGCATTGTGAGGGATTGAACCGCTGGTCCCTGCACCATTGGTCAGTGTCTTAACCATTGTGCTGTGGCTGTGTTCCTTTGCTTTAGCATCAGCGCGCCGCCTTGTGGCCATCAGCGCGCTGCATCCTGCTGCCCACAATGAACAGTGCGCCGCCTTATGTCGCCCCACAATGAACAGTGCACCGCTTTATGCCGCCCCAATATGAACAGTGCGCCGCCTTATGCTGCCCCAAAATTATTTTGCCTCCTGACACACATTTCCACATTCAAGGTGGTGCCTCAGCCAGCCTTTTTGGGCTGCACACACTGGGGGATTGAACCCATGGCCCCTGCACCATTGGTTATTGTCTTCACCGTTGTGCTATGACTCTATTCCTATATGTGCACAGCTGCGCCCCACTTAGCCTTCCCACGTGCTAATGTGGGCCCCGCACATTAACGCGACGTGAACACATCCGGTCTTTTTTTTTCCTTTTTCGGCCTGAACCGCCCACTCCTTATATGGCACAGGCACACTACCGCGGCCCCGCACGTTAGGAATGTTTAGTAAACATGCCCCTAAGGATTTAGCAATTAGAAAATAATCTATCTGAGAATGAGACTTATGGGGAAGGGAGAAGAACGTGTAGTCCCTCTCATTGGGGTGCTGCAAACGCCAAATATCCAACAACCCTATTTCCTGCATTATTTATTTTTACATTTGTATACTGCTACTTCTAGCAATCAGCAGCGGTTTTGATTACAGATTGGAAATTGTCAAATCATGACAGGAAATTTTTGAGGTATAAACACATTGATTAGACAGGAAAGCACAGCACACAGAGAACTATTTTACAGGGAACATGGGCTATGGAGGGTTAAGTGGCTTGCCCAAGACCACAAGGAGCACCTGTGGGACTAGAAACCCCAGTCCTTCCAGCCCAAGGTTGCTGTCCTCTAGTGGGATTTGAACCCCCGACCTTCCAGCCTGAAGTACCTTGCCCCAACCACTAGGCCACTCCTCCACTCCTACTTCACTCCTCCACTTATGGCTAAGACCACCGAAGTGGCATGTTGAAATCTATACGAACGGAAAGGATTACAATCTATCAGTGGATCTAAAACCAAATTAAAATCCCCTCCCAAAACAATGTCATATTTAGCTAATGCTAATAACTCTTCTGCTACTTTATGATAAAACAATACATCATCCTTATTGGGAGCATATAGATTCAAAATGGCCAGTTTCTTCCCACCAATTTGAAGTAAAACGGATGTCCACCTGCCGGCAGAGTCGGCATGGGACAACTCTACTACAGGCAACAATTTTTTCTTAACTAGGATAACTACTCCATTTTTCTTCTGAACAGTGGTGGAGTGAGCCACTAAGACAAAATTCCCCAAACCCAATTTATTGGCTTCCAAGGTCGTCAGTCGTGTTTCTTGCAACAGAACCACATCTGCCTGTTCTTTAGTACAATATAACAGGATCTTTTTACGCTTAATTGGATTGTTTATTCCCTTCACGTTCAATGATAAAAACTTAAGCGAGCTCATGGGACAGGATGGCTACCCAATTCTGCACAAAGGAGTCCCAATAAAAAAAAACAAAAAAACGTTATGTATCATTACATAAATGCAGGTCACTTCCTTAACATATTCCCCAAATCCACAAGGAGACACAAACCTTCCCCAATGATAGGGCTGACACGGGTGAGACAGCATTACCTGATTGCTACCTATACCCATGAACCCAATAAAAAACAAAGGAAAACATCCCCTCCTGCTCCGAAACAAGTAATATACCTAAGTACCCCCCTTAAAGCCTCACACATCCCCCCCCCTTCTCTTTTTTTTCCTTCCCCCCCCCCTTGGGTTTATGTGAAAACAGCACCACAACAGCCTAAAATCAACATTGAGAGATCATGATCAATACAAACCAAAATAAGAGTTTAACGTTCAGCGACCAACTACAGCCACCCAAACTTCTTTGTCGCGTCATATCAGGCCTCACTACATTGATATGCACAACAGCAGACTTGCAGAACCTCTCAGCTCATCTTCAAAGCCTCATTTTCCTCCACAAAGGCTCCCAAAGCAGTAGGATCATCAAATGTATGCGTTTGATTATGTAGGGTGACCCGGAGCCTGGCTGGAAAGAGGAGTCCATAACGGGCCTCTAAAGATTGCAGCCTTGGATAAAAAGCTAGCAGTTGCTTCCTTCTCTCAACTGTAGCTTTATGTAGGTCAGGAAAGAAGGCCACTTTTTGACCATCCACTGCGAGGGAAGGAGCCGCTCTAGCAGCAGCAAGAATCTGCGTTGCCTGAGAATGTCTGAGAGCGCACAAAATGATGGGGCGCGGCTGCCTTATATTGGGGCCCGGATGCGTCGGGATCCTATGGGCCCTCTCAATCTCAAACGAAGGAGATTTTCAGTAGCTTAGGAATCATCAAAATCAGGTAAGAAATGATGTTAGAGCCCTCCACGCCTTCTGGAACACCGACAAGTCTCACGTTATTCCTTCTCGTTCTGTTGTTCAAATCCTCAAGGCTCCGTTCCAGTTGCATTATCCTCTTGGAGTTGGCAGAGACCAGCAGCAGCCTCTCCTCATGCACCACAACTTTACCCTCTAAACAGCTAAAGTTTCCAGCCAACATAGCAACTTGTGCTTTCAATTCTTTTAATTCAAGAATATCTGCTTGTAATTTGCTAAGCGTTTCGCCGTTCGAAGCCACCATCTCATGAACAGCTCGAATTTCAGCGAGAACCTCTTGCAGTCCTTCAGGGCTTTCTCTTACGTTCGCCATCTTTTGTGGTGAGGGTGGATCAGGTTTAGCTCTTTTGCTCCGGAGCTCGCAACAGAAGCATAGTCCAGCCGTGTGGGTTTACCAACAGACATTCCTACGCCGATTGAGTCCTTAGAGTCCAAGGTGTGAGGCGTCTATAATGCAGGAGGGGAGAGGATTCTTCTTAGGATTAGGGCAGCTCATGGATTAAGCAGCCATCTTGGACCCTGCTGGCTCTGCCTCCCTGCTGCGCCTAGTTTTATCCACAGGTCGCTAACTGGGTAGCTGTGCAGTATCGCTGAACCCGGTTAGCCACTGTTGCCGCCCGTGACACACCCTGGAATGCCCATGACATGCCTTAATGCTAAGCGGTTAGCATCGGGGCATATAGCGGCAATAGTTGGGGATATCCAGCGGCCCTAAGCATGTTAGTGCCATTGAATATCCTGTTCAGCGGCATTTACATGGTTGTCAGGTCTGTAAACCATGTAAATGCCTTTCAATATCAGGCCCTTAGTTACTTGTGTGCTCTGCCCGCAATCCACTCAAATTCCATGTGCATGCCCACAGTGAAAGTACACACTATGCAAACTAAGTGCCTACTTTTATGCTAATTGATATTCCGTAAGAGGTCACTTTTGGGTGTAAAAACTAAAACACCGGCATTTAGGATGTGTATTTGCTACCTAAATCTAGGCGGCTTCCTCTAAACTTACCCCCCTTAAGGACCGCTGCTAATTGAAAGGTCCCTTATCTATTGATTTTCAGTTGCACTATCTGGATGATGCCAGTGAAAATCTCTCTAGCCACTATGGCACTCTATAGATAGTGTTGAGGCAGAGTTAGGGTCCACTGAGAGCAGAATGACTAATTATGTGGATAGTGGCACTGCTTAGTCACTCTTATGCCAATTCTGTCCTGGACGTCAAAGTCCTCTGTACGTCTGGTATGGATAGAGGGCATCGCAATTCTGATCCCGCGGGGCACATCAAGCCCCATGGGATCAGAATCACGAAGAGTCCTGTACATGCAGGCCAGACTGCAATTCAGTCTGGCCTGCACCTACAGGATATGCCCGACTAACTCAGTCAGGGCTTCTAACTGGAGCCGCGGCACCATGGCGTCCAGTTGCAATGGTGCTGTGGCTCCATTTAAAAGCTGCAATCCCGGCCGTCGGCTCAAGCAGCTAATTCCCTGCAGCCCAAACCCCGATCTGGCCACCTACAGCCAGGGTCGGGCTGTGGGGAATGTCCTCAGCCCCCCTCCCCATCCGTGCTCTGGGCCTGCTGATCCACCACGTCCAGGGATGTTATTCCACCTCAGAAGTGGAATAACTTCCCCATACAAATCACCAGCCCTAACTCCGCCCCCGATGCGCCCCCTCCCTGCCCCCATCTAACTTCCCTGTACTACCGGCAAGGAAGTTAGACACTGTTGGGACATCCATCCCTGCTATTCGGAGGAATAGAATAACCCCTTCTTTGTCTAAGTGGTTTACTTTAGACCTGTGAAAAATCAGACCTAAATTAAACTACTTAGATATAAGACTATTGGCTGAATATTGCTGCTATACATATAGCCGGTGGCAAGGACCTCCTTATAGATATATTTACCACTATTTCTTGCCTGTATACTGGCACCGAAGATCTGTATTTTTAAAATGCTGCAGGCAGCATTTAATTAAATAAATAAATATGAAAAAATAAATATACAGTTTTAACGAAAGCATTTATTTTAGTCACATTAAAAGTGGTATTTTAGAAAGGCAAATAGTGCTTTTCTAATAACCACCAAAATTGTTGTTATGCAAAATCAAAAGAAAAATCATCTATTTAAAATGGAAAGGAAAAACATGGCTGAACTCACAGTGAATATTTAGATATAGCTCTTTCAGGGATCTCAATATTAATTAGATAATCTTTGCACTAGGACTAAGGGGCATGTTTACTAAAATCCGCAAAATAGCGCGCCGCAAAATAGCGCACGGCAACGCGGCACTGAAACGCGCAGAAACACGTTTAAATGCCCCGCACACGTGCGTGTCACCCCCGCACAGGTACGCGGCTCACTAACGGGCCCCGTACAAGTGCGGGCCCGCAAATGTCCGATAGAGGCGTGGAACGGCGAAAGGAGGGCGGAGGAAGGCTCTGGAGGGGCGGAGGGACGGGGTCAATGGGTGGAGAGTGGGAGGGGAGAGGCTCCCCGCACAGTATCGGGCCCGAATTTGCATGTAAAAACTACCGCGAGTGAAACACTCGCGGTAGAAAGCATTTAAAGGGAAGAGAAACCATTTCCGTCAGCAATGTACAGGAAAACCGGGGAAACCAGCAAAACGTGCGCAGTGTGATATATGTGCACAGCACAAAAGTGAAAATAAAAATAGAAAATGACCACAACAGAACTATTAAAAATAGTAATTCAGCTGGGGAACAGTTATAGTGATGGGCAAATACAGAAAACACACCCAGCAAAGCTCCAGAAAAAAGAAATGAATTTTGGAAGGGTCTACTGAGAGGAGACTCTTCCAAAAAACATTTCCACGTTTTGGAGCTTTCCTGGGAGTGTGTGCTATGGTTGCCCATTAATATCACTGTTGCCCAGCGTGGTGATATTTTGTCCCACATTTCCCGTGGTCATTTCAGGGGTTTATGTGCACGTTTGTCACCAGACAGGGTGCATATGCCCACAGTAGAATTGCGTAGAGCAGGGTCTGTGACTCCATCCTGCCAGGCTTACTACCTCCAGGGGGTGCATTGTCTCTGTGGCCATAGTGTGGTGCAGCAGACAGAGTCAGTACCTCTAGGACCAGAGGGTCAGAGGTTCAAAACCCAGCTGGGGCACTTGCCAGCCCAGTCCCTATATTTTACCCACCACTAAACACAGATAGCGCAGACACCCCTGTATTGCAGGGGACATAGGCATGGGGAAAACACCCACATTTTACCCAACAACGCACACACACCACAACAATGGGCATTACCCACAGCCAAGTACCCCAAATGCAGTCCCGTACTGCCATATTCCAATCAGGTCATCTGCTCTTTATGGGAGACGCTCATGCCAGCATGATGGCGGACGAGTACATGTGGTGCAGGGGGCAGTGGCTGCTAGCGACAGAGGACAGCGGCCTCCGTCCACTGCAACAGACTGCAACAGACAGGCCCTGCCGGATCCACAGTCATGGACATTCCATGGAAGCCACCCAATCTGTGGCTACACGGTGGTGCAGTGCACACAGACACTGTATACAAGAGCAGACGGTCACAGGTTCAAAGCCCAATCTTTTTTTCCCCCAATTAAACAGTGATAGTAAGGGCACACCTTTCCTGGCGAGGACATATGCAATGGCAATATGTCTATCTTTACCCCACTGAGCACAGACACCAGGAACAGGGCCAGTACCCAGAGCAGAATCACACAAATGCCGTCCTGGTGGGGCACACACCAGTCAGGTTCCATGATGGCACTCATACAAATGCCTGTGCTGTATATCTATGCACCACACCCATGGTATGTAGATGTAGCTCATGCATATCCATGAGGGACAGCAGGAAAACCAGAACAGTGTGATGCAAACCTGGACTGGAGTTGGGAATCTGTGCCGTAAAGCAGCAGCCATCAAGGGCAGACACACCCACACCCACACCCACAGGCCTCATTGGCCAATGTCTCCTGGAGAGGCAGACCATTGGACCCTGCATGCATCTCCCAAAACTAGCAATTGCATAACCTACCAATGTCACCCTACACCTGAGGTATACGATGCACAGCTCTGAGACGTTTGCTAGTTCCGCACATACTGCTAGTTGACCCCATCCGAACAATCTGTAGGTGTTTGCGGTGCGTGCTCCAGGCCTGGCCTCTAACGGTGTTTACCACCCTGGGAAGTGGCCACCAGCTGTACTGCCTACCATATCCATGCCTTGCCGTGCTCAGGACCGGTTTTGGTGGGCAAGGCTGATTACCTCCTCAATAGTAGCACCATGATGGCATAGGTGTGGAAGTGGGTGTCTGTCTATACAGTGGGTGTTGGCTGCAAGCCCCTTCCACAGCCCACACTGCCAGCACTGTTGCCAGTATTGGCCAATGTGCATAATGAGGTGCAAGGTACCATGGGTATAGCCAGGACAGGGTGGCCTGGCCAGGATGCATCTGCACTGGGCATAGGGCACTGGCAGGGACACTGTAGTGTCTGGCCACCACCTACACAGACAGGGTGGCCAAAGCATGTCCCTCTGGGAGATCACGCTCACCCTGACTGTGTAGTGACCACAGCATGGCTAGGTACCCCCCATAGTGCTATACAATCTTTCTCTCATGTGATGGGTATGGGTATCTATTTGGGGCCCAGTCACTGAGTTATCTGCTTGCTGTGTATGCTGGCAGCCCAGTTCTGGGTGCATGTGTTTCCACTAGGAACATGCACTATGGACCAACCAGCAGACTGTTTGTAGCTGGTATGTGTCTTGCTGGAATGGCTTGCAGGGTGCAGTTGGCTTGCTGCAGGGGAATACCTGGTGGTGGGGTGTAACCTAGTCACATGTTTGTCTGCTATTGTGTTATGGCTGTGTATTGGGGGGGGTGTGTTTGTTCCTCAGCAGGACAGGGGTTGAATGTTGCTCTCTACTGCCACTTTGCAGGGAGTTAGAGTGTGGATCCCTTGATGGGGGACCATGTTTGCCGCGGGGGGGGGGGCGCGGACGGCTGTGCCTGACTGGGATATCCATGGTGCTTGTGCAGAAACTAGCTATCTTACACATTAACACTGCTTTGGAACTCCCACTTGGCCTCCATCAGCCATGGAAGGTGTTGTGGACCTGGTCCTGGGCGCCTCATTGCACACTCAGGGTGAGCCCAGAACCCGCACGATGTAACGGTGTGTAGCTACTTTGTGCCAGTAAAACACCCGGTCAGTGCCCCCTACCAGGCCGAGTTACTGTGTGGGTGCACCCGGTCACGCCCCCCAACAGGGCCGAGGTGCTGTGGGTGTGCATTCCCCATCTTGTGTCCATCTGTGGACAGCTAATTTGCATGTGCAGTGCATCATGGGTATGTGTGGCCTAACCCTATCCTGTTTACACTGGCAGACTGTCTGTGAGGTGACGTGCAGGCTATCTGCAGCCAGCCAGGGGCTTCCTTACAGCTATGGAGCTGTAGCCCAATGGTTATGTCACTGCCTGTGCAGCCAGAGGTCATGGGTTCAAACCCACAGTGGGGTTCTGTGAGACAGGTGTTCAAAGCATTTTTTAAATTTACTGTACATATGTTGATGCCAGCAATGACACCCTCAGTGTACTGTACCCATAAGGTGCCTCTGAGGGTGCTTTATGGGGCGCCCTATAGGGCACTGTATGGTTGCCATCCATATAGGGTGCACCATACATTATCCTGTGTCGCAACATACATGCTGCCCTATAGGGGACATTCTAGGGTGCCTTGGCGGACGGTGCACTGTAACATGTGCCTTATGGGCGGCCCTATATTAATATGCTGTGAGTGTGCGTTTGCTAGTAGTTATCACAAAATAAAATTAAACAGCCTCCTACAGCTCTCCCCAACATAAAACATACTGCCTCAGCTAGCCTTTTCCCTGGGCATTGTGAGGGATTGAACCCGTGGCCCCTGCACCATTGCTCAGTGTCTTGACCATTGTGCTGTGGCTCTGTTTTGGCAGCAGCGCGCAGCCTTGTAGCCATCGGCGCACCGTCTTGTTGCGCACAAAATTACAATTAACAGCACGCCGCCTTCTGGCGTGTAACATTAACAGCGCCCAACATGGGCATGCCCCTTAAAATACTGCCTCAGCCAGCTGTCTTCAATGGGCACTGTGGGGAATTGAACCCATAATGCCTGCACATGTGGTCAGTGTCTTAACCATTGTGCTATGGTCCATTCCTGTTAGTTGCACATCAGCGCGCCACTTATCCCTCCCACTATTGGGCTGCCCCCTCACACATCAGTGCGCCGCCTTCTGCCCACCGGCTCGCCGCCTTCTGTTGCCCAATTTTATCAGCGCGCCGCCCTCTGCCGCCCAACCTTAACAGCGCGCCACCATCTGCTGCCCACAATAAACAGTGCGCCGCCTCATGCCGTTTAAAAACATAAGTGCGCTGCCTTCTGCCGCCCATGATCAATATGCCTCCTACACCACTTTTGCCCATAAAAGTTGATGCCTTAGCTGGTCTTTTTTGCTGGGCACAATGGGGGTTTGAACCCCTGGCCCCTGCACCATGGGTCAATGTCTTCACCGTTGTACTACGGCTCTGTTGTTTGGTTAAGCAGCAGCGCCCCACTTAGCCTTCCCACGCGCTAATGTGGGACCCGCACATTAGCGCGACGCACACACGTACGGTCCGTTTTTTTCCTTTTTTCTGCCTGGCCCGCCCACTCCTTATATGGCACCAGCACACTAACGGGAACCCGCACAGCACCGGTGTTTAGTAAACATGCCCCTAAGATAACTATTTGTGTTGCACCTATAAATAAACCTTTGCAACGTTACTAATAATTTTGTCTACAAGATAGGTTTGGCTTTAATTCAACAACATGCAGACTTCAATTGATTTCCAAATGAGATTTAATCATGTCTTTTCAATATGTCATGTTTAGCACAGTCAGTATGTCTCACCACAAGCTCTTCATTTCACAAGATTCCTTATATACATAGGGCCCGATTCTGAGACCTTGCAATGCTGCCCCCTATTCCCCCTCCGACTTTCCCCACATGGCTAGAAGAACAGGACAGGGAGAGCCGATGGGGGGGTGGGAGGGGCAGAGTCTGAGCAGATTGGGGCAGGCCGAGGTGGTAGGACATACAGGGCCAATTCCAGTCATGGCCCTGTATGTCCTGGAGGTTTGGGGGGACGTGCTGCTTATTCTACCTCAGGGCTGGGGCCAGGTGTGGGTAAGTTCCCGCTGCTTGATCCAAGCATAGGCTGCCCAGCTGTGGGTCGGACGACAGGGACGAAGATGGTCTGCGCCATGGGAGCCAGAGGAGCCTGCGGGGAAGACATTCCCGTCCTCGGGCCCAATTCCTTATGCTGCAGGAATGTTTTTCTCCCGTGACACAGAATCGTGTCCTAACGGGCCCATCCTGCTCAGGGCTATCCGGATGACCCGGACATGCTCCTTTCAGAATCAGGCTCATAACCCCCAGTTTCCTGCAGCAGTTACATTTCTGAAATGTTGCAGCTCTTCAATGGCACTTATGCATAGATTTGTGTGTTCAAAATTGTAATTTATCTTTGTCCTTAAAAAATAAGATCCCTTTCCAATCTTTCTTTTGTATCTGGGCAATTTATTTGTTTACTTTTTATTTTAGTGAGGGAAATATTCCTCTTGATTGGTATGGGAGAGGCAATATTAGCATTAATATGAGATCTTAGGTATGGGAGAGGAGAGAAAGGGGAGATCAGAGATGCAGGAGAAAGGGAAGGATGTAGGGAGAAGAGGTATTGGAGGACTGGAGGTGGGGAAGAAGGGAAAGATCAGAGATGAGGTACAAATAGGAAAGGAAGTGAGAAGCATGAGGGGTAGAGTTTGAGATGGGGTTTAAATGAAATACTCTGAGATTGGATCCAAGACTTGGGAGGTGAGGGAGAGGCAGAGGATCAGGAAGGATGGAAAGAGGGACAATCTAGAACTGTAGAGAGATGATCTTCTCTCTCACTCCCTCTCCCCATCCGGTACTGTTTTTCTATTTTTCAGACACATTGATAACTTCTCACACGTATTCATCTAGCAAGAATTTTGTGAAGGACAACAGTGAAACAAAAGATCTAATTCCCACTGGCAAATTACTGTATAGTATGGGGCTACAAAACTCGAACTCTGTTTATCAGCCACATGGAATTAGTTTATTTCATTGATGGACGTACCAAGCAATTTTTATCTTAAGAATATCACCCACTCACTAGTGCACATGCTTTCCATAGGGAACTAACGCTCAACCTTCCCACCAAGCAATCAGGAAGTGCCAGCCCCAGAGTTTTCAAAATTCTTGGCATGTTGGCACAGACTGTGTAAGGTGGTCAGCAGCCTAAGGTTACCTGAGAAAGGAGAAGGGCTATCGGGGAAGTAATGGTAAGAGGCAGGAGGAAGGGGCAGGGAATAGATGTTGAACAAAAGAGAAATGGATAGTTGGTAAATACTATGAGCTGCAAAAATGGGAAAGGCCCATCGGGTCAGTCTTCGGCTATTTCTTCACTGCCTGGTTTCTCTCTGAGACGTCCTGATGTGTTTTCATTAGAGGCTATTTGGCAAGCAATTTTTGATTTGGGCACAGCTCTTGCTCTGGCTATTGACACTTTCATCTAACGTTTCCTCTTTGGATCAATGGGTGACTAAAGTGGAGGAAGAAGTAAGAGGATTCAAAGAGTATTTTCCTAACTAGAAATAATGGCAGGTTCAGATTTCCCATTCTGAGGCACTTTTAGTGAAGGATAATATCCTTTTGCATAGCAAGGTGGAAATATAGGAAAATGTTGCCAGCACTGTTCCCTCTAAGCTGTGCGCGTGTGCGCGCGCATACACCTCGCCGAGCAAGCGCACACAACTTTTAAAGGAGCACACAAAAATTACCGATTTCATGAGTTTTCAAACCTTGGGTTTAAGGCCGCGGCTGCACCACTGCCATTCTGTAATTTTCGTCACTTCCGAATCTGTCTGCACTGAGTCCACTGCCCCTCACCCCTCTCACGTGACTGACGATTGACGAATCATGGCAGGCTAGAGGGAAATAAAAGGGAGTGGCAGCCAGCAAGCCAGCCTCTTTCTGCTCTTGTGCCTGCCTGCCAGTCACGCACCTCCTTGGATCCTTCCCTCAGCCAGCCTTCAGTGCCACGTGCTGCCTTGGATGAGAGCAACACACGCACCAGCGAAGAAGAGGAGACTGGTGCTCCGGGACTGCTGCCTGGGGACGGGCTATCGGCAGCGGAGCTGGTGAGTGCATATCTATGTGGCTGTTGCTGTTTTTCTTGCTGGTGCATGTCTACTCTGTACTACGCCCAGCCCTGCCTCCCACACCGTCACCCCGCCACCAGCAGCAGTGCCCCATCGCCGCTGTAATGCAAGTAAGTGGGCATTTGTGGTGAGGGGGATGGGGATGTTGGGCGTCTGTGGCCTCTTCTCCGTGCCCCCTGCTTAACTCCGGCCGCGGTGTTCTTTGTGCCGCGTGCCGCCCTCACCTGGTGCTGTCGGGGTTCGCAGCACATGTACTGCGTGTAGCATTTGAAATGTTTGAGGTTTATCTTCGCAGGCAATTAGGTGCATTCTTTGGGTCCGAAAAATAGCAATTTATTGTTTTATGGTATTTTTAGGAAGTGTAAACACTGCAATGGGGGCAGCGTGGAAGGAGCAACACAGATGGCAAATCTACTCGGGTCAATGCTGCGAATTTCAGAGTTTATCGCTTATAACTAAAACCCAATTTTATCATCAGGGGTGTTCTATTGGTGTAAACCAAATATATTTACTAGAAGTAAATGAACTTTGTCTGGAAATAATCACTGAAAAATACTGGTGTCTGCTAGTTTAGTGACTTTAGTCTAAAAATCATTAGTTGTTTCTTTCTTTCTTTATTAGAGCATTCATTTAAAGCTTAAAATGCATGTCAGCGAAACTCTACCAAGGCAACATTATATTTAGCAATGCCTCTTCTGAACTCATAACTTGCAGAATGTTGGGTGCTCTAGGGCTAGGCAAATTTTCAGTCTTACGTTTCAACTCCTCCCCCCCGCCCCCCCCCAAGATCCTGATAATTAAACTCAAGAATGATCATCCCAATACCATCCCTCCTACAACAATCCGGTAAGAACTGTAAGTAGGCAACATACTTTTAAATGTTAAGCTCTGTATATATGTGCGGGTCCATTCTCCTAGCAATTAAAATAATGAGCTCTTTGAGTTAGAGCTATCAGGATCTATTCTTTTGTTTTCATTTGACTGCTGCTGCTCTTTGCTGCCTCTGGAAAGCTGCTGCCCTAAGCAACTGCCTAGTCTCGCCTGCTGAGCCAGCCCTGACAATAAAGCAACATCTCTTTGTACTGAAATATAATTAAGCCCAAGCAGATATAATCTTAGATCCCTGTAACAGTATCAGACAGAGAGGAGTAAACCACATGCCTAAGGCATTGGAAGGGGACAACCAACTGGAACCCTGGAATGCCAAAAGTATTTATTATTTTTACTACATATGCCATCCATCACCTTTTTTATTAGTGGTACTTTTTAGTCCCATTTGTTTCCACCCTTTTCTTTTAAACAGATAGAGCTCTTACAATACAATGTCAGTTTCTTTTTCTTTTCTTTTTCTTCCCCTTCCCCCCTTTCCTTCCCACCTTTCCTATCTCCCTTCCCCCCTTCCTCTCCCTCCCCCCATGTTATTGATGCTTTTTATCCCTCGGTCGTCGATTTTTAGTGTTCAGCTATTTTAATGTCATTTTAATGTTTTGACCTTTTGGTAAGTCACTAGGCCATATGTTTTTTTTAGTTGCTTTACATAAAATCTTGGTGTGTGTATGTTTTTATACATGTACATACCTTATAGATGTTTTTTATGTGTTAATCTTGGCTATATCCATAGTTTTAAGTCACTTTTCTGGATTTGTGTTAAACTGTTAATCCATGTAAGTAATACTGTGCCTTCTTTTTTACTATGTATTCTTTTTCTCTTTGTTACCACTATAACAATATTGTTATATTGCTTGCAGTTCCAACTTCCAAGCCCATCAGGCTTTGGATGAAATGCATTGGGGCATTTCTTTTGAATAATAAAGCACCTGCTGTGACCACCACACCACTTTTAAAATGTCGAAACCAATAGCAATGAGAGGTGCAAAACGTAAGAGAACGGCCAGAGCTTTTAAGCCTGAATGGCATGAAGAAATTATTGAAATGGAGACACCGAAATCTCGGGATAAAACGTGCGTTCAACTGCGTGAAATATTCACTTACGAAGAGGATGGCGGAGTAGTCTGTTTATACTGCCGAGATGCAAAAAACATTGGAGAGTTTTCGAATGGCAAAATTTGGGATGATGTGTGGAAACTGGACTTTTTGAAACGACATCTGCCTACTATGACTCATACTGAAAGTGTTAAGAAACTTAGAGCTAAAAATCCAAATTTAAGAGGAGGATTAACTTGTTGCTTGAGAGCACCGCTGAAAAAGAGAAAAGGCAAATTAGTAATGAACGGAAACGTTCTACACCAGAAGAAATTAAAATTCTAATTGATAGTGTTTTGCTGGCTGTTCAGATGAATATTTCCATGCTCTCTGTTCAAGATATTAATGAACATATGTCCAAGTACATAACCATATCTGAAAGCTGGAGAAGCAAAAACTATTCGTTTGAATTTCTTGAAATTATAAACATGAATGTCCAAGATAAGCTCATGGCAGATGTTGCATCAGCAGCGTATCATACATTAACTATTGATGAAAGCACAGACATTTCTGTCAACAAATACTTAATACTGTACTTCAAATATCGGCCAGTAAATTCATGTCTGTATAAAACTTCATTTGGTGGGATGCTACAGTTGGAAGCATGCGATGCTGCATCAATAGTCAGTGCACTCCGGGAATTCTATGGGAAATACAAGCTTGACCTTAACAAAATGGTCATGTTTACTTCGGATGGTGCCTCTGTCATGTCAGGCAGAATAAATGGTGTTGCTGCGCAGCTCAAACAAAATATTTCGCATTTAGTGCAGCAGCATTGTGTTGCTCATCGTGAAGATTTGGGGATCTCTGAATCATGGAAGGAAGTAAAGTTGATGAAAGAAGTTGAAACTTTCATGAGAACTGTTTACACAACCTTTTGTCGATCTTCTACTAAAAGGTCACAATTTAAAGAATTAGCAGATGCTTCTGAATGCGAGTCAATTGCTTTTAGACCTCTGAACGAAGTGCGGTGGTTATCTAGACATTTTGCTCTTCAAGCAATTATTCGAAATTATGATCCATTATTAAAAACTTTGAAGAAGAGAAGGATGATGATCCCATTGCAAAGTACTGTTATAAAAAGCTAAACAGCCATCAATTCCATATAACACTGCAAATTTTGAATGATGTTTTATCTGAACTAGCTTCATTAACAATGGCATTTCAGAAACGTGGGCTAACACCACTGGAAGCATATCATCTTGCACAGGGTAAGCTGAACAAAATCTGAATGCAATACTTGGGTGACACAGTAAAATGGACTGATAATGTTAAAAATCTTCTCGACAAGATACCTGGAGACGTTTCAGTGGATACTGGTTCCACACTTACTTTCATTAATATGCTGTGTCTGCATTTAGGGGAAAGATTTCCTGAAAATGAAATTGAGGAATGGTCTGCTTTTGACTTGACAGCAATAGCACAGTGTGATTATGAATTTGGAATTGAAAACATCCGATCACTCTGTTTAAAGTACAAACAATTTCTTATGGAGGAACATATTATTCTTCAGCAGTACAATGACTTCAAGTTTTTAGTCGCAGAAAAAATCAAAAGTAAACTGATAAACAGTTTTCCGGATATGGTGACTTTGGCATTTCAGAATGCTCAGTTTGCAGATTTAGCGAAACTGATCGATATTGGTGGAACATTTTTGGCTTCTAGTGCAGATTGTGAGCATGGTTTCAGCTTGATGAACAGTTTAAAAACCAAAATAAGGAATCGCTTACATTTAGAACATTTGGAAATGCTGATGCGTGTTAAGAGTCATCTTCAAGATGGCGGATCAGTAGACCTTGATAAAATTTATTCAGACTGGTTTCATTTGAAAGATCGAAGAGAGAAATTTTGAGAACATAGTAAGTGACGGCAGATAAAGACCAGCATGGTCCATCTAGTCTGCCCAGCAAGATGGCAAGAGTAGGTGCACCTGTTGCTCTGTGCAGGCCACCTCTCCCCATGTCTTTGTTTAGGGGTGAACCCACCACTCCATGTAGGACACCGAACTCTTTTTCCATACATAAATTATTTACATGGAATAACAATGGCTTTCAATAAAAATTAACTGAAATAATACCACATTTGTGATTGTAATTACTAGAAATTTTCCACTTCATTTAGTAATCGTCTATTTTCATTTAATTTGATTAACATCAATGTGGTGTACATACTGTATTCTAATGTGTAGTCAAATTTTAAAGTATATAATTCCAAGTGTCATTATGTAGCGCACAAAAAATTTAACCTTCCTTCAAAAGCCGCACAGCTGATATTTTATGCGCACACAGCCTACAGAAAATTAGAGGGAACATTGGTTGCCAGACAGTCCAATATAAGGATAATTAACTTTCCTAAGGTGCCTCTAATACCTCTTTGTGATAAGTTTAAGTGTTATTTGTTTAAAATTTTGAAGGTCTTCCCAGAGGCTATTCGTCCCATCTCTATGGATGTTTTAAATATTTCCGCTATCCTAGAGTGTTCTGCGACCCTTTTAGTGACTTTGCCTTTCTGTCGGACCAGGGATTGTTCATGTGACTCTTTTTCCATCACAAAATGATTTGTTTCTTTCTAATAAAATAAGGATGTATCCAGATGTGTCACGTGAGACTCAGAGTTGGAGGAGGGAGTTTTTGCTGTTGAGATCTGGTGTTTTGCAGCTTGGGGCTCTGTTTTGTTTTGTTTTTTAATATCCCTGCAATATAAATCTGCTAGATATGTTTTTACTGACCCAGTTCAGTTAACTTCCTTTGTTTCAGCCCAGCGGGCCTTCTCTAGTTCTGCTTAATGTTTGTTAGCTCATGACCCGTATAGTAGGTTAAGTTTGCTGCCTACATCTTTCATCCTTCCTTTTTCATTGACAGAGTTGTATAAAACAATGTTTCCTTGGGCCTTTTGTTTTGGATCGCCCCTTTTCTGTCGTGGGCTGGTGTTCATCTTTGGCGCCTATCTTTTCCTTTGTATTGTTAGAATTGTTATTTTCACCAAATGTCGACTTTTTCAGTACAAGAATTTCTACTTGAGAAAGTTGTAAAATTCATTAAAGATAAAATTAAAAAAAATATGGGCAAGGTATAGAGATAAGGTAAGATGTGTAGTTGAAGGAATAGAAAAAGTCAGAGGTATGTAGACACGGAAAACAACAGAATCGTAAGAGAAAGGAAAAGAGAATGAAAGGACAGGAGAGAGAGGAAAGATGTGAGAAAAGCTGTAGAGGGATGAGAAGGACTGCCAATGGAATGGAGCCCAAGATAGCTCCAGAGAGGATGTGTTTATGCTGAGCTTGAAATGTTTACTACTTTTTTCACATTAGATGCCATGTAAATGGCTAACACAGCTTAAGCCCCTGAATGTTATACAAAAGAATAAATAGCAGCTGAATACTCTGTTTTTCAAGAGTAAATGCTGTATTTGGGAAGCCTAATATTTGGGACTTATTCACCTAATGCAGTGGTTCTCAACCCAAGCTGTAACCTAATTCATGCCAAAACATCCATAGTTGAAAGCAACTCATAATAAATATCCAAATGAAAGCAAAGTAAAATATGCAAATAATGACCAAGGAAACATGTTGCATGATCTTTATGATATGGTAAATTAAATATTTCAAAATATTCACTAAGATCTGCTGGGAATAAAAATTGCCATTTATTGATCCACTACTGTAATTTTGTACAAAAACTTGCCATGATCAGTTCTTCATTAATAATTTTACCATAGAGATTATAATCCAAGGGCCTGAATTTCAGTAGGGTGGTACTATGCTCCATGTCCAACGAAAATCGGTGTTACAAGAGTAGCGCCATGGCCCACCTCCGCTCCACCCCAGAACATCCCCATCACGCCCCTAGGCTATGCTGATAATATCTGGGCACATTAGGGACATATCCGGGGTTTTTTAAGGACACTATCCATTTGGTGCCCTTCGAAAATCCCAGATAAGGCCTTTACACAGGTAACTAGGGAAGTTACCTGTGTATTCTTTTAGACAGCACTACTATGCTCAAAGATCCTTACATGCAGCAACACTATAGTTTCCTATTTTTTGTCATTTTATATTCACCCTACTGTTCGAGAGGGTTCCACGTCAGGATATCTTTAAGAACTGTGTCTGGCTGATATAATTTAAGTATATAAGGAGCATTATGAACTGAAGTTACCAACGTTAGCCAAGATTTGGAACCATGTTTCAACATTTCAGTACTTGGTAGAGAAATGTTTGCTGATAGAGTTGTGATTGTGGTGTTAAACAGGATGCATTGAGAAATCATGGTTGAAAAGTTTTATTTGGAAATCAAAGTAATCCATTTTGTTGCTGAAGTCTTTTAGGTAGAGAACTACCAGAATACTTACAGGTGTTATAGGAACAACCCCTTAAAACAATTCCTGTTTCTGCTTGATGGTGTGAGTATTTAATGAGAACTTATTTATATTGAGACTCCAGTAATAATCAGGTCACGGAGGCCCCTCTTCTCACCCTAAGTGTAAAACCTTTCCAGCCCCCTCAAATCATTAACACCATGACCCCCCCCCCTTCCATAACAAAAGACACGCACACCAATTCTGGAACAACCTTGGTCGCAGCTTTATTATCCAGATATAAACACTGGCCCAGAACACGGACCCAAACATTTATAACATCTCAACATAACCCCGCCCCCCATTCCGGATGATGCCCCCCACCCGCCATATTATTAGCAAGGTGGTGCATCATCCTCCCCCCAACCCCGCCGCCTGCCTTGCCATGTTAGTAGCAAAGGCCGGCCCCCACTACCCTAGACTGGGCAGAGACCCCCAACCGAGATGTCTCGCCTCACTCTGGGGAGCCCTTTGCTCCCCCCAGTGCGCCTTAATTTGTTTAAGCCCCGCCGTCTCGGCGAGCGCTAGCTTTATACCCCGCCACTGGCACAAGGTAGCTTGCCTATCTTTGTGCCGCCCCCACCAACAAAGCTGCGACCAACCAACTCCTCCAGTGCCTCCTGCCAGTCATTTAACAACAAATCTTGTCCCACTGGAGAGAGGTGCACTTCATCCGTGCGATATAAACCCGCACAATGCACATCCTCCCAAGGATGCTGCACCTGCATACCGCCGGTCTGCTGCACCCATCGCCCAATCTGCCTGTTGATCTTAATCAGGCCTCGAGTCCAACGACGCTGAGATTGGCATGCCGGGCGAAGAATGATGTCAGACCAGATGATCGCCACTCCTGGCAACAACTCCCGCATCAGACCAATGTCTCTCTGAACTGCACGAATGAGCTGTCTACAAGACCAGCTGGAAAGATCATTGCCACCCAGGTGAATCAGCAGCCCCTATGGCTGCTGTCACTGACTGGCCCTCTGCTGCACAAACGGAAGGAGCTGCCACCATCGCATGCCACGCTCGCCCATCCATATCAGCCACAAGTTGCAAGTCACCAGGCCCAGTTGCACTCCAAGAGGACGTGAGATGGTGCGGCGTTCCGCCCAGTACACAAAGGAATGTCTTATGAGCCACCACTCACCGCCATGGACGTGAACGCCACCTGTAACCACACTCCTTGGATTGCCACTCGCTGGAGATCCTGTAAAATGAACAAAGTCATTAATATCCCTCCCGCACCTCCCCCCTCCACCCCCGTTCACTCCCCCCCAGCATTCCCGCCACAGGAAGACCCTCAACCAGAGCAACTCACAACTTTTCTGGGCGAACATAACCCGCGTAGGCCCCAGAGTGCCACCTGCCAATCCGCTGAATCCCTTCGAGCCCAGCCGCCGCCACACTAGTAGCAGCCCCAATCTGGAAAGAATGCGAGGCAAACTGCATCTCATCACAGCCAATCCGCCGGACAGCCAAGCGAAGCAGTACAGTAAACTGGAACTGGGTCACGGGCTTCCCATCTTCGTGCAGAAAGAAGTAGCCCGGTATCCTTGGCCGCCGGCTCAAATACAAAGCCAAATTCTGCATTGGGCAGGAGCACAAATCAGGGATTGCTTTTAGCACCACCCACCCACCTTTCCCAAACTGGTAAGTTTTTGACTGGGGGAGAAAAAAAATGCACTTGTGTCGTTGTTAGCACCACATGCTTGAGCTCCAATCCCCCAAATGCATCCTGTTTATTGGAGCAGGGCAGAAGCTTGCAAACGCGAAATGCCCCAAAAAAGGCAGTGACGAACAAGGATCTAAACAACCTGGAATCAAAGTCAGAGACCGCCACTCCCGGAATCACCTCCCAGATCTGCACCAGCAACTTGTGTGACACTGGGCGATGCCAATCTTGCACCTTGGGGCGCTCTTTTGCCCACCCCATCAACAGGTGCCGCACTAACAAAGAAACCCTAGGACTGCCCCAACCTGCAGCCTCACAGAAGAATGAAAAGCCAGCTAACGCCGAAAGGACTGCCGACCTAGACCAGCCTTCGCCTTTGGCCCACGCGACAAACAAACCCAGCAGACTATCATCCACTCTCCCTCCCCCCAACCCCTCCCCTTCAAGAACTCACACACCCTGGCGTATCCCCACAGATACAATGTCCTTGTCCCTTGCGCCACCGATGAACGCAACAATGCCATCACTCCAGGATCCCAATGTGCCAAAGATGATCTGGCACCACCGATGCTTCCTCTTCTGCCCTGGGGCCAACAGACAAAACTGCGACCACTGAAAACGGGACAAAGCATCCGCAATTGAGTTCTGAATGCCAGGCACATGACGCGCCCTGGCCGTCACATTGAGATGCAAACAAGCTAATACAAAAACTCTCATCAACGCCACCACCCGCTGGCACTTGGGCGAGTGCCTATTAATTATTTCCACCACCGTCGCATTGTCGCTTCAAAACACGACCCTCCTATTCCGCAACCATAGGGCCACCACAATGGGAAACAATTCCAAAAATGCTATGTTACGGTTCAACCCGGAAATTGTCCATGCAGATGACAAAGCTTCCGCACACCATGACCCCTGACAATATATGCCGAAACCAGAACTACTCGCCGCATCAGAAAACAGCTGCAAATCTGCATTTGACACTTCTGGTAACTGCACCACTGTGCAGCCGTTGAACTCCGATAAGAACGAATGCCACACCCGCATGTCCTCTCACATCCCAACCGATACATGAATACGATGATAAGGCCGCCGAACCCCCACCATAGCTAATGACAATCGCTGTGCGAAGGGACGCTCCATTGCGATAACTCTACAAGCAAAATTAAGATGACCCACCAAGGACTGCAAGTCCCTGAGCGTGACCTTAGAAGACACCACTGGCGCCACCAGACCTTTTAGCCATTCCACTTTCTCCGCAAGCAAGCACACCACCACATCCACAGAGTCTATCTATATCCACAAAAAGGAGAGGCACGTCACTGGCCCTACTGTCTTCTCCTCTGCTAACAGAATACCGAAGTCGTTGGCCATCTCTTGAAAGGATGCCAGCAAGGTAGCACACGTCTCTACCTGACTGGGACCCACAAACAAAAAATCATCCAAATAATGAACAATGGAACAGGACCCCATCTGCTGCCCCAACACCCAATGCAAAAAAGAGCTAAAGGCCCTGAAATAGGCGCACAAAATCGCACAGCCCATCGGTAAACACATATCAAAATAGAACTGTGAATCTAACTGAAACCCAACAGCGGAAATGCCGACGGGTGCACCGGCAACAGCCGGAAAGCAGACTCAATATATACCTTTGCCATCAGCGTGCCCTCACCGCAACTACACACCAAATCAACTGAAGTATCAAACGACGCGTAATGCACTGTGCACAATTTGTGCGGAATGTGGTCATTAACTGACTGCCCCAGCAGGAATGACAAATTATGTATTAGCCTAAAGCACCCCAGCTCTTTTTTAGGAACCAATCCCAAAGGTGAGACAATGAAAAGTGAAAATGGTGGATCGCCAAAAGGCCAAGCTATTCTGCCCAACGCACATTCCGCCTCAATCATCCTGCGTACCACATCACCCAACCACCACACCGAGCTATTATTATTGGCGAACACGTCAGTCACCTCACCAAGAAAAGGTATATGAAAACCCTGCAAGAAACCTAACAATAACACCCTCCAAGCCTTACGCTGCCGACTCCCCCCAAAACGAATCAACCACGGGCACAGCGCCTCCACCCTGATAGGGGTAGGTGCCAAAACCGAACTTCAGCCCTCACTTGCCCCAGCTGGAGCACCCACCACCCCTTTCCTACTACACTTTGTGGCAGGATGTCCCGTCCCCCCGCACAAAGCGAACAGGCATGCCAAAACTTACAGTCCAGGAAGAGACAAGAGGATTTGTTGAAATGCCAACACAGGTCCCCCCCATTCTGGCCCCCACTTCGGCGGCGCCGAAAATCTTGCTGGCGCACGAAAGGACCTAAGGCCCGTCGTTGCAACTTGCGAAACCGCCTTAGCCGTACCGCTCGCCCCCCCATCCTCTTTTTGGCCAACATTTGTGTAAGTCACAAATTAATGACCTTTGTCCCCCACGACAACTGCGTATTTTCCTCCATCATGTCCTGGAACTCGTCATCATACTTTAACCAGGCCCAGCCCTCGTGGGCCTGAGATGCTGCCAATATATCATCAAAACCCCCGAAAAACCCCCAACAGAACAACCACTCCACCGAATAGAAACAAAAATGATTGTCGGTGATGCAGGCAATATACGAGCATGATCCCTTTTAATCAATCAATCAATCAGTCAATCAGTGTGATGATGTGAAAAAACAAACAAGTTTAAAAATAGCTAAAACTTAGCTTCAAAGTCCAGAATCCACTACTACCGCCTACCGCAGACACGCGTGTTTTGGGCCAACAGGCCCTGCTTCAAGTTAACCTTGTTTAAGAAAAAAGGATCTGGTACCAAAAAACGCCGAGTCCCATGGCTCGTATTTCACAGTGCCTGCATGTACTGTGATTGGCTGCCTAACGTGATGTCATCCAAAGGGGAGAATTTAATGACAGGAAAACCCTGTTTATAAAGAAATAGTCTCACAAGCTCCCCCTTTCCAATTCCAAATTTAAACCCGCAGGGATTACTGTTCCTAAGTGAAAAATCCACCTCTGTTCAAGGCATTGCAAACATTGTCTCCAAAGAGGAGACTTTAATGACAGGAAAACCCTGTCAATAAAGAAATAGTCTCACAAGCTCTTCCATTCAAATTCCAAATTTAAACCTGCAGGGATTACTGTTCCTAAGTGAAAAATCCACCTCTGTTCAAGCCATTGCAAATGTAGTCGATCGCCTCATCTCGGGTCCTCTGGAACCATATTGATTACTCTCCATTTGAAGTCCAGGAATGTATGGCCCAAAGAGATACAGTGCTCCACCAAGGGAGCAGAAAGTGTGGAGGTCCGGATCTGGGATGCGTGTTAAATCAAACGAACCTTCACTGGGCAACTGGTGCGGCCAATGTACAGTAAATCGCAGAGGCACCGTAGCAGGTATACAACAAAACTACTAGTGCAGAAGCTATCACCCAAAAATTGATACAGGCTCAATACAGCTACGGGCCGCCTGTATCAATTTTTGGTTGATAGCTCCTGCACTAGTAGTTTTGTTGTATACCTGCTATGGTGCCCCTGCGATTTACTGTACATTGGCCGCACCAGTCGCCCGGTGAAGGTTCGTTTGATTGAAAACGCATCCCGGATCCGGACCTCCACACTTTCTGCTCCCTTGGTGGAGCACTGTATCTCTTTGGGCCATACATTCCTGGACTTCAAATGGAGAGTAATCGATATGGTTCCAGAGGACCCGAGGTGAGGCGATCGACTACGTTTGCAATGGCTTGAATAGAGGTGGATTTTTCACTTAGGAACAGTAATCCCTGCGGGTTTAAATTTGGAATTTGAATGGAAGAGCTTGTGAGACTATTTCTTTATTGACAGGGTTTTCCTGTCATTAAATTCTCCTCTTTGGATGACGTCACGTTAGGCAGCCAATCACAGTACATTTAGGCACTGTGAAATACGAGCCATGGGACTCTGCGTTTTTTGGTACCAGATCCTTTTTTCTTAAACGAGTCGCACTTGAAGAAGGGCCCATTGGCTTGAAACATGCGTGTCTGCGGTAGGCGGTAGCAGTGGATTCTGGACTTGAAGCTAAGTTTTAGCTATGTTTAAACTAGTTTGTTTTTTCACATCATCACACTGATTGATTGATTAATTAAAAGGGGTCGTGCTCACGTTGGGAGTTCAAGCATATTTATTCTCCCCTTTTGAGCGAGACCCGACAAAAAAGAACTAAAATGATAAAATAATATATATTGCCTGCATCACAGACAATCTTTTTTGTTTCTATTTGCCAATATATCATCAGCATATGCCAACAACGCATCATATTGGCCCGGGTCATAATGCCCCCATAAACTTGCTAACCTTAAAAAAGCCTGCGTCCAATTTAAGGTATTGTGAGAGACCTTCCGCACCCTATCTGCCTTCTTGTCCTCTTTTTGCTCCTTCCTACTCTCACCAGAACGCTTCCGCACATCCAGCAGTCAAAATATATCAGTATACCAACGCTTCCTGATCCGGCGCCTCAACATCCATGGAATGCCTTCCCACAACTCAGCACAGCAATCCCTCTTTTCAACATTCACCCCAGCCATTCCCACCGAGGAACTCCCCGAAGACGACGACAAAGACGATGAAGACGAAATGTGACAACAGCAACACCCATGTCTATGCTTCAACTTGGCCTTGCGACTCGATGCAGACCCGGTCCCAATGGGCGACACCACCCCCCCAAACTACCCCTTCCCCCACACACTCACCATCCACTGCATTGCTCGCATCCTGCTCACGTGCGACCTCTGCCTCCGCAACAAGATTGGACTGACCTGGCACCTGTAACATTGAGGCCGCACTGCTGGTCTGATTAGAGTCGGATATATTGACCCTTGCACTCCCCTCCGCCGGCACCTGTATAGGGAGAGAAGTACAAACACCAGCAGCCACAGCCCCAGAACTGCTAGCCCCTCTGTCCCCCGTCCCCAATTCCACTCTGATGAGCCCAACCTCCCAGCCGCCCACCCAGCCCCCTCCATCATAGGTGACTTCCCAACACCATTGTGCCCCACACCAGACCAGTCTCCCCAACCGTAACCCCATGGCCCTGCTCCACCTTGCTGACCCTCCTGGACCACATGCCCACCAGGATGCCATGGGATATAGCTGCCCAGAAAAAATGAAGGGAACAGCACCCCAGCGGCATTGAACCCTGTTAAAACCGGGCCCATGCCTACCGGGGTTTCCCACGCACTCCCCAACCCCCCAGTTTCATAACCCGGCATCCCTGCCCCTGACCTTTGCCCCGCCTCACCTGAAGCCTCCCCCTCCCCCAGGGACCCATGGCTTACCTGCTCCTCCTGCGGGGACCCCCCATGGCACCCTGAGCCACCCCCCTAGCACTTAACCCCCTCCAGACACAGAACGCATCCTTCTCCCACCTCCCCTCCAGGAACCAACCCCAGCCGACCCCCTACTCAGACAAGTAACAGATGCCGCAGACTGTGTAGAACCAGGCGAGCCGACACTCCGTAACCTGCCAGCTTTCACCCCAGCCCGAGAACCTGAGCCCCCCCCCCCGCTGCCCCCCCGCACCTTGCCCCTTCTGTGCTCGCCCCATGGCCAGCCTTTTCTTACAATTACCTGGCCCCTATCTCCCACACCCAGCTAAACTGCCAAACCCCCTCTAGCCCACAATGCTGTACTTGATTTTATTTATAGTTCGGAGTTTTTTTGTAGCTACACTGCCCACATCAGCAATCACCCCCTTAAGCTGCTTAAACCACCTTCAAACAGCTACTCCCACACCCCACCTATCAAGGCAAACAGCCCCCCTACAAAGATGCTCACCCACAGCACACACAGAACCAGCAAAATTCCCCTCCCCCCTGAAACCGACAGCTTCTAACACTTCCTTGCACCTTAGCAGAAACTGCTGCCACCGCCTGCCTCCCCCACTCCCCACCTGGCCCAGCACGTCTCACTGCAAAAACCCCACCGATGCTCCTACCTGTGAGATCATCCGACAACGGACATGAGGCCCCACACTGCTGCTCCGATCGCTGCTGACCCAATCACCGCTGTGACCCGATTACCACTGACCCAATCCCTGATGCCTCGCAAAAACCGCCACCAAGCTGAAACCGCTCGACACCTCAAGGATTCTCCCCAATGCTTACTTGCCGCTGCCACTTGCAAAACTGCTGGAGAACCACTCTCCGCGGATCCCAGCAGGCTCCTCCGGCCCCGCCCACAACATGAAAGCCAATGAAATCGCCCCAATCATACGACGTGGGGCAATTTCAAATAATGCCTACGCTCTGTACTCCCCCCCTCCCACGCACTGAGCACGAGGCCGAGGACCGGGCCGCGGGAACCTGGTTATTGGTAGCATCAGGACTCGGCCCTGCGGCCTTGATCAATATTCAGTAGTGTCTGAAACCTATTGGTTCTTCAAAGTTTTTAAATGTATTATTTTTTCTCATATTTTTATAAATGTGATTATTTTTTCTCATATTTTTATAAATGTGATTATATATTTTCATTCATAATACAATATAAGTTAGAGATTATACTTTATTTATACTCTATGGGCCTGATTCTGATGCAGACGTAGATCCCCTCTGTGCATCCGGTTTGAATCGGACGCACAGAGGGGATTGCGATTCTGATCCTGCGGGGCACGTCTTGCCCAGCGGGATCAGAATTGTGAAAAGTCCTGCAAATACAAGCTGGAACAGCTATTCTGTTCGGCCTGCACCCGTCTAACTCAGTCAGGGCATTTAAATGGAGCTGAGGCACCATGGCGTCCTTTTGCCATGGCACCACGGCTCCATTTAAAAGCCACGATGCAGGCCGCCAAGAACCAAAGTTTATTTCCACAGCCTGACCCCTGATCTAGCCTCCTAAGGCCAGGGTCAGGCTGTGGGGAATAAATCCTGACCTCCCCTGCCCCATCTGCGCCCCGGGCCTTCCAAAACAAAATGCCCATGGAAGTTATTCCACCTCAGAGATGGAATAACTTCCCTGGACATTTTGCCAGCCCTGGATATCCAGGGCAGACAGTAGAATCGGCTCTGTACATCCAGGGCTGGCGACCACCCACTGTTCGCCCACTCTCCGCCCCCATGCCACGCATTCCCTGCCCCATCTAACTTCCCTGCATAACCAGCAGGGAAGTTATTTGGGGGCAGGAGAAGCCATGAATGGCAGGGATGGACGTCCTGTCGGGCCGTCCATCCCCACTATTTGTGACTCAGAATAACCCCCTATGAGGATAAAGAAACCTCATCAAAACTAAAAATTGTCAAATGAGTACAAAGTGGAAAAATATAGCATTGAGTTCATACATTAAACCACGTTCAGTAGCTTTTACAAAAAAACAAGATAGCTCCAGGGATTATGATGTTAAATTGGTATAAAAAACAATGTGTATTTGCACTATGGGATATGTTGGCATTTCCACACAATTTTCTGGAAGAGAATTTATTCTTTGTTTTTGTTTAATAATCTGACACCTCTACAGTGAAAAAAATGTTCTTCCATTTTCACCTATTTCTAAAAATGGCTATGCCATCCATGTGGGGCTTCAGCACTCAGGCATCAAACTTGGCAAGTTTGTTGGCTAAAGGTATAACAGCTGTAACGGGAAATACATGCTGACCTCCAGTGACTTTTCACAGTTTCTATTGATTGCATAAATGGAATTGAGAGATTTGATTACAAAGTAAAATACCCATTTAGCAATCAAACTGTCATGAGTTGTCCATGCAGGAAATGAATCTGGACGTCAACAGGACCCTTTGGGAGCCATAAGTCTAGGAAGTTCAAGCAGTGAATAAATGTACCAAGTCTACCTGAGAACTGGGATATCTCAGTAACCAACATTAATTTAAAATAGCTCAGAGTTTGATGTTTCTAGAAGTCAGCTCTATAATTACCTCAACTTTCAAATTTCCTAGACATATCTATCATAAAAAATTCCATTAGCCAGTAATATTACCCACGTACTAATTAACATACCTGGAAGTATTAGCTGCTTTTTAAATTTATGTGTATTTCCTGTGTCATGCTATCAACCATCACATTTGTGGTTTTACAATTATTATTACTAATCTAAACAGGATTGTGCATTGCTTTACAATCACACTGTTGTACTCTAATATCAGCTTCTCCATTGAAGGCCCATGTAATAGTCTTAACATTGAGCTATTTAGTTTACTAAACAAAGTAGATGGAGATAAGATAAATTACTCAGAACGAGACAGAACCAGAATAGGAACAACATAGCCGTGAATCCGAGTAGTATGTTTTTATCACTAGACTACAATATAGTTCTTCCCTGGAAGGCAGGAAAGATAAATACTTTATCAGTGCCTCCAGTGTTAAAGTAAAAAAAAAATGTTTAAGAAATACTGATAAACAAAATTCAACATTTTGTTCAATTGCAGCATGGAATATATGCATCATAGGAACTATTGTGCAGTCTGAGGTTTCGCATTCAGAAGAACATATTTATTTATATTTGTTAATCAATTGCCTTAGGGCTGAAGACAATGTGCAATAGAGGTAGAATGCTACTTGCATAAAAATTTCAGAACAACACAATTCTATACTAGTCTAATTTCATGTATCCCATTTTTAGCTAACCTATCCCTATGTGCCAAATAAAAATCAACAATATAATCCTACATTTAAAAAATTCAAAATACATGTTGCCTTGTCACGCAACTAGGTAGACAACCAATTGAAACAAACCAAAATTAAGTTAGTCTATGCATCTGTAACCAATGCCCTGACAAACAGTCATTGCAATCTCTCTGAGAAGATACAGAGTTGAAAATCTTTTGGAAGAAGTGGACTTTCAGATATCATTTGAAGCTTTATTTTATTTTTTTTTGTAATATTTAGCTCACACCTTTCCAGGGAGAGATCAAGGTTAGTTACATTGAAGTACAGTATGCTTTGATTATTTTCCTGTGGTCTCAACTACTTTGATAACAAGTTTCATAAGGCTAGAGCACTACAAATAAATGTTCACAATTCAATTTAGCTAGCTTCTTTTCTAGATGAATGCATGCAGGACATACTTTGTGATTTTACTTAACAAACTGTCATACTAGTTCAGACCATCAACCCCTGTATACTGTTTCCAATGGTTGCAAATCCAGGTAACAAATACATGGAAGGAGATCAAAAAGTATTAAGATTCCATGTTTCTTGCTCCTAGGGATAAGCTTGGACTTCTGCAGGAACTTTCCAAATAATTAAAAAATAAAAGCAGCTGTGCTAACTGCTTTTGCTATATCCTACAACAATGAATTCCAGAGCTTAACGATGTAAACTTAGGGGTCTGTTTACTAAGTGGTGCTAAAAACAGCTTCCATGCAAAATCGGAGCTGCAGCCCAGTTTTATTCAATGGGGCCATGGCTCCGATATCTCATGGAGGCCGCTAGAGTCGCTTAGTAAATAGACCACTTAATAAATTCATGGCATGCCCTCTAGTTTTGTATTTTTTTGGAAAGAGTAAATAATTCTACCATATCTCCACTCAGATGCCCTCTTCTTCAGGCTGCTAAGTCCTCACTTGGTATGTAGATTGTTGTGCTGTGAGGGCTTGTGTGCATCAGTGATGCTGAGGGCTAAGCTATCGGTAGCTTAACTACTGGAAGGTTCTGCCAAAATGGACAGGTCTCAGCTGAGGTGCCAGCCCAAGACAAACCACCCATCTGGGCAGCAGCAGAATTCAGCAGTGTTGGCGGTGGAGGATCACATTTCTGTGACAACAGCAATAACACTAGAATTAAACTGCACAGAAGAAAGACCTGGTAATGGATAGTCACAACAAAACAAATTGCACTATAGTGCTGGAAGATTAGACCTCCAGGTCAGAAGGCACTCAACTGGCTACTGGGGATGAGCTGAAAACATTTCAGAGTAAAGCCAGCATTTATGATGTGGTTGGATTAAAGCCCTTGGGACGTCTGACTGCTGATATAGCTGTGCATAAAATGAAAGTCAGAAGATACGGAGATGTCTAACATACTGGGACATGGAACGTACGAAGCATGAACCAAGGGGAGTTGGAGGTGGTCAAGAATAAAATGGAATGTGAACAACTCGATCTGTTGGGTGTCAGCGAACTAAAATGGACTGGAATCAAGCACTTTGCATCTGATGATCACATGGTGTACTATGCAGGAAATGAAAGACAAAGAAGAAATGGTGTTGCATTTATAATTAAGAAGAAACTTGCAAGAACTATAATGAAATACATTGCAGTCAGTGAATGCTTAATTTCTATTTGTCTATGAGGAATGCACATCAACACATCTATAATTAATATATATGCCCCAACAACAGCTGCAGAGGAGGATAAAGTTGATGAGTTCTATGGACAAGTACAAACTGAAATAAACAGAACATGCAGACAAGATATACTGATAGTCATGAGTGACTGGAATGGAAAAGTTGGCAACAAAGAAGAAGGCAAAGTGGATGGAAAATATGGACTTGGAAACAGAAATGAGCTGGTGAAAGACTGAAAGAATTCTGCATGACCAACAATCTATTCATCTTAAATACCTTCTTCCAGCAACACAAGGGGCAACTGTACACAAGGGGCAACTGTACACATGGACCACCCAATGGATTGTACAAAAATCAAATTGACTACATCTGTGGATGTCAATGATGGAAAAGCTCTATAACATCAACAAAGACAAAACCTGGCGCTGACTGCAGTACAGATTACCAACTAATGGTATGCAAACTCATGCTAAAGTTGAAAAAGAGCAAGCTACTCAAGAATGTAGCAAAATATGACCTTGAGAATATAGCACTGGAATTTAAAGACTACCTACAAAATAGATTTGCTGCTTTAGATACAAATCACAGAGCTCCAGAAGAGTTATGAGATGATATCAAGAAGGTTATGTTGGAAGAAAGTCTCTACAAAAGGTGAAAAAGCAAAATCAGCCAAAATGGATGACTGAAGAAACTCTGAAAATTGCCCAGGTACACAGAGAAGATAAAGCCAGAGGAGGAAGAGAGGCAATCACAAAACTCAACAGAGATTTCCAACGTGCAGCAAGACAAGACACGGAGAAATTCTACAATGATGCATGCAAGGAAATAGAAGTAGAAACTATTAGAGGAAACATAGAAACATAGAAATATGACAGAAAAAGACCACATGGCCTATCTAGTCTGTCCTTCCATATGAACATCTACAACAGTCCCCTTTTTTCATTTAGAGATCCCATGCTTTTTTGAATTCAGATACTGTCCTTGTATCTACCACCTCCACTGGGAGACTATTCCATGGATCCACCACTCTTTCCATAAAGAAATATTTCTGCATATCACTCCTGAATCTATCCCCCTTCACCCTCATCCCATGTCCTCTCATAGCAGAACTTGCTTTCAAGTGAAAGAGGCTCTCTCCCTGAACATTTATGCCACGGAAGTATTTAAACATCTCAATCATATCACGTCTATCCCGCCTTTCCTCTAAGGTGTACATATTAAGATCCTTAAGTCTGTCCTCATATGTTTTATAATGAAGACCACTAACCATTTTAGTAGCCACCCTCTGTACTGACTCCATCCTGTTTATATCCTTTTGAAGGTGCGGTCTCCAGAATTGCACAGTATACTCCAAATGAGGTCGCACCAAAGACTTATACAGAGGCACTTATACAGAGGCACTATCACCTCATTTTTTTCTGTTAGCCATTCCTCTCTGTATGCACCCAAACATCCTTCTAGCTTTTGCCGTCACCTTTTCTATCTGTTTAGCTACTTTAAGATCATCAGACACAACCATGCCTAGGTCCCGCTCTTCTTTAGTGGACAAAAGTACTTCATCCCTATACTATATTGCTCCCTTGGATTGCTGTAGCCTAAATGCATGACCTTACATTTTTTAACATTAAATCCCAGCTGCCAAATTCTAGACCATTCTTCAAGCTTAGCTAGATCCCTCCTCATGTTATCTACACCTTCCTGAGTATCTACTCTATTGCAGATTTTGGTATCATCCACAAAGAGGCAAACCTTACCTGACAGCCCTTCCGCTATATCACTAACAAAGATGTTAAAAAGAATTGGACCAAGGACAAATTCCCGGGGCACACCACTGGCAACATCCTTATGTTTATGGTTATTTATTTGATATACCGCCCTTCCTTGGAAATCAGAGCGGTTAACAATTTACAAAATATTAAAAGATGGCACAAGGCTGGTAAATTTGAAAAGAAATTACAATATAAGACAGGAAAGTGATAGTAAGAGGGCAGGGCAGAGAGAACACATAAATAGACATACTTTGGAGACCAGGATCAGACATGAGGGGAGGGAAGGTCAAGGGCTAGGGAGAAGAGGTGGGCTTTTAAATCCTTCTCCTCAGAGTGAGCTCCATTTACCTGTACTCTTTGTCGCCTCCCACCCAACCAATTTCTAACCCAAGCAGAAATTTTAGGGTCCATCCATAGGGTGCTCAGTTTGTTTATAAGTTGCCTGTGAGCAACAGTGTCAAAGGCTTTCTGAAATCTAAATACACCACTTCTAGGGCTCTCCCTCGGTCCAACTCCCTTGTCACCCAGTCAAAGAAATCAATCAGATTTGTCTGAGAAGACCTGCCTCTGGGGAATCCATGCTGCCTTGGATTCTGTAATCCGATGGACTCCTGAAACCTCACTATTTTCTCTTTCAGCAGAGTTTCCAATAATTTACTCACCACTGAAGTTAAACTAACCAGCCTGTAGTTTTCAACCACATCCTTACTTCTGCTTTTGTGTAAAGGCACCACATGAGCCTCTCCAGTCCTTTGGCACCACTCCTGATTCCAACGAGGCATTGAAAAGGTCAGCCAGTGGAGCTGCTAGAATGTCCCCAAGTTCCCTCAGTATTCTAGGGTGTATCCCATCCAGTCTCATCGCTTTGTCTACTTTAAGTTGAGCTAGTTTCTCATGAACACAGTCTTCTGAAAATTGTTCAAGATGTCCCTCGCTTCTGATCCTGTTTGTGGGTGTTTTCTGAGGTCCTGCTCCTGGTTCTTCATCTGTGAACACAGAACAGAAATATTTGTTAAGCAATTCTGTTTTATCCTCATCAGCTTCTACATATTCCTCCCCTTCACCCTTGAGTCTGACAATACCACTTTTGCCCTTCCTCTTCTCACTAACATATCTGAAAAATGTCTTATCCCCCCATTTTATTGCATCGGCTATTTCCTCCTCTTTTTGAATCTTTGCTTTCCTGACTACTTTGCTAGCTTTTCTAAGCTTTTCCAAACATAGATGCCTGTCTTCCTCTCTCTGTGATCTCTTGTATTTCATGAAGGCCTCCCTCTTTTTCTTCACCTTTTCAGCTAATTCTTTTGAAAGCCATAGTGGCCTCCTTTTATTTTTTTACCTTTATTTACCATTTTAACGAAAAGGTTGGTTGCCCTTAAATATCCTCTTTCAGTTTTGTCCACTGTTTTTCTACATGCCCCAGCTATTCCCATCTCACTAACGACTCCCTGAGATATTGGCCCATCTTGGCAAAGTTAGTCTTCCTAAAGTCTAAGGTCCTCACCTTTGAATGGATTCTAACAGCCCTAGTTCCAATACTGAACCACACCATCTCCCACTATAACATCAGTAACACTTTCACCATTGGTAAGCACCATGTCCAGTGTGGCCCCTTCACGTGTGGGGTCTGTTACCAATTGCCTGAATAGTTCTCCCTGTAGAGAATACAAGATCTCTTTACTTCTAAATGATACTGCAGCAGGAATGTGCCAATCAGCATCTGGCATATTGAAATCCCCTATCAGTACCACTTCCCCTTTTCTAGCAATGCTGTGTATGTCTTCAATTAACTCTCTGTCCACCTCTTCCTCTTGTGAGGGATGTCTGTATATCGCACCTATGCAAATAGATTTCTCTTTCCCTCTTTCTAGTTTAACGCACAATGCCTCCACTCTCCCTTTTAAGCTCTGTAATTCCAAAGCTTTAATAGTATTTTTTACATACAGTGTCACTCCTCCACCCCTTCTTCCTACCCTGTCCTTTCTGAATAAAGCATAGCCAGGTATAGTTACATCCCAGTCATGGTTTTCTGTGAACCATGTTTCTGTAACTGCCGTTAAATCCAAGTCGTCCACTCCCACCAAAGCTTCAACATCAGTGATCTTATTTCCTATGCTACGGGCATTTATGCACACTGCTTTCCATATGATACCCCTGTTACCCATTTCCATAAAGGTATTTAATTTATCTCTTACCTGGGGGCTTTCATTTACCTGGGGGATTTCTTCACCCAACCCCAACAAATCAAGTTTAAAGCCCTCTTCAGTAGATTAGCCAGTCTACTACTGAAGATGCGTCAACCTTTCTTGGACAGATGGATGCCATCTCTGCTCTGTAACCCTTGGAACAGCATCCCATGGTCTAGGAAACCAAAACGCTCTCTATGACACCATCCACACAGCCATGCATTCATCTCCAGGATGTGAGCCTCTCTGCCTTGGCCTTTACCCTCAACAGGGAGGATTGAAGAGAACACCACCTGTGCACCTAACTGCTTCATCATCTGTCCCAGAGCCATGAAGTCACTTTTGTATGCTCAGAGGGATACCTGGCAGTATCATTTGTTCCAACATGGATTAGCAACAATGGGTAATAGTCAGTGGGCTTGATGAGTCTCTGCAAACTCTCCGTAAAATCTTGGATTTTGGCACCAGCAGACAGCATACCTCTCTGGACATCAAGTCTGGTTGGCAGATGGACGCCTCAGTATCCTCAGAAGAGAGTCACCAACCACCACTACCATTTGCTTCCTTGTGGTCACTGATTCTGCAACTTTGGGGTACTTGAGCTCTGGTTCTTCCCTTTCCAGGGATGCTTTCACCTCCTCCACATCCAGGACTGCATAATGGTTCTTCAATTCAAGGGCTGGAGAAGTTGGATTGGTGATTCTGCAGGCCCTGGTGACTTGTGTCCAACCTTCGTCATTCTGTTGGCACCCATCTTCTCCTCTGCTGGAGAACTTGGTTGCTGCAAGAAGCATCTCATCAATGTACTTCTTACTGTCTTGAATACTCCTCAGCCTTGTCACCTCCTCTCTGAGTTCCTCGACTTGTTTCCTCGAAGCTTCAGCATGCAGGCACCCTGCACATGGAACCGATCCTTCAACTAACAATGGGACCTCTGTCTGGACAGAGGCAGAAGCTGTAACAGGGGAAACAGCTTTAGCAATATGATTTTTCCCAGCCATTGTTCTGTTCTTGGAGCTTAGGTATCTGTTAAAGCGAAAGAAAGAGATCTACCAAAGTACCAGCTGGTTTCCCAGCTATCCTTTCAGAGAAAAAGCAGTTAAATCTCTTTAATTACATTCAAAATGTGCTGCTCCAAGTTCCTGTGGTTTGTTAAATGGGGAGGTACTCTATAAAGCAAGACTGCTCACAAGGGGTGGGTGGGAGTTGGGGGCGGTAGGGAGGGAACTAACACCTAATTAGGTGTCAGCAGTTCTCAAGAGCTGAGAAAGTTACCAAAGCAGAGTTTTAAACCTACCCCACTAAAGAAAATATTTCTACTAAAGCACAAAAAATAATGCAACTTTGTTTTCAAAATATACCAAAACCCTTTTAAGAGCTCCCAGTTAGAGAGCTAGCAAATTAATAAAAATAAGCCCTCAAATTCTTACCGTTGTTTGACCTGTAGAGCCCCTGTTAGGAATGCCTCTACAGGGCAGGGCTCTGAAGCCTTTTATGCAGGCCTCAGCTGCTCTCAGTTCATTCACAGACTAATCAGAAGCTCAGCCCCTGTTAGGAATGACTGAACCAGATCAGCTTTTCTAAAGCTACAAGAGTTAAAGAAAAAATTCCAGCCTCAAATTGGAATATTACAAGATGCTTAAGGATCCATGTTGAATGATACTGATAAGATCAAGAAAAAGGGAAAAAATACAGTCATTATATGATAAAGATCAAGTGGACCAACAGCCGTTTCAATCTGTAACTTATAATACAGACCTATTGGTGATAAAAGAAGAAATCGAAGCAGCATTAAAAGATTTATCAAAGAACAAAGCACCCAGGCATTGATGGCATTCCCATTGAAGTATTACAATATTCTGATTCAGCTGTTACCATACTTACAAGGCTCTGCCAGGAAATTTTGAAGACAACATCATGGCCAACTGACTAGAAAAGATCTGTGTTTATACCAAAACTAAAGAAAGGTGATCTAACTGACTATTGAAATTATTGCACAATCACTGTATCCCACATGCCAGCAAGATTCTACTCTAAATTATTCAGCAGAGTCTACAACCATACCTGGAACAAGAAGTGCCTGAAGTGCAAGCAGGGTTCAGGAAGGGGTGAGGAGACATCATTGCGGATGTGAGATGGATCCTTGAAAAGACTAAAGAATACCAAAAGGATATCTATACAGTATATGTTTTATTGACTTCAGCAAGGCTTTTGACTGTGCAAACCATGAGAAACTCTGGGTCATATTAAGAAGCATAGGTATGCCAGAACACCTGATAGTTCTCTTGCACAATCTTTACATTGATCAAAAGCAACAGTTCGAACAGAACAAGGAGAAACAGAATTTATGTATTTATTTAACCAGTTTTCTATACCACTTTATCCTTCAATCAAAGCAGTTTACATTATGTAATTACTACAGTCAGGTACTGGATATATTCCCTTGTCCCCAAAGGGCTCACAATCTATGTGTACCTGAGGCAACTGAGGGTTAAGTGGCTTGCCCAAGGCCACAAGGAGTGCCTATAGGACTAGAAACCCCAGTCCCTCCAGAATGGTTTGAAATCAGCAAAGGTGCATGACAAGGCTGCATACTTTCCTCCTATCTGTTTAATTTATATGTAGAACAAATCATCAGAGAAGCAGGACTGTGCGAAGACAACTGAGGTATGAAGATTGGCAGAAGACTCAACAACAACCTTTGCTATGCTGATATGACCGCATTATTGGCTGAACGTGAAGATGATCTGAAACATTTGCTTCTCAAGATCAAGGAACATAGTCTTAAAATGGGCCTGAATTTTAATGTAAAGAAGACAAAGATCCTGACAACTGGCAAAATCAATAAGTTCATCGTTGATGGAGAAGAAATTGAAAGAGTGGACAACTTTAACCTACTTGGATCAACTATCAATAAAGAAACAACAAGCAGTGAAGAAATTAGATGACTCATTGCTCTTGGTAGAATGGCTATAAGGGACCTAGACAAGATTACCAAGAGCAGAGATGTCTCTCTCCATACAAGGATTCAACTCATTCAAGCCATAGTATTTTCAATAATGTCATATGGATGAGAAAATTGGACAGTGAAAAAGATAGACAGGAAGAAAATTGATGCCTTTGAATTATGATGCTGGTGATGAATACTATGTATACCATGGACTGCCTGAAGAACAAACCAGTCAGTAATAGAGGAGATCAAATCTAAGTTTTTTTAGAAGCTCAGATGACAAGACTTTGACTTTCATAATTTGGACACATCATGTGAAGAGAGATCATTACAGAAAGGCATCATGCTTGGCAAGGTAGAAGGTCAACGCAAAAGAGGAGGTCCAGCAAAGCGATGGATCGATACAGTAACAGCAGCTGTGGGTGCCACTCTGTCAACAATGAGCTGACTGACTGAAGACCGAACTCAGTTTAGGACAACTATCAAGAGGGTCACCATGAGTCGACACAGACTTGACGGCACTTAACAACTACAACAAATAATTGATACATGTTTACCTGTTCCACTCCACATGGGATTTTCTAGACTTCTACCATATCTCCTCTCAGATGTCCTCGTCTTCAAGCTGATAGGTAGTATCCCCCCTAGTGCCATCTGTGGCTTGGGGGAGTACCATAACATGGCCGAGCCTGTCCTGTGCTGCTGGGAGAGGGCAAGGGTTAAGAAATGAGAGGTGAGGGGGTTGGGTGGAGGGGAATTGACATAGACTGGTGTTGGTGGGTAGGGATTGGTTGGGCTGGCAGTGATCAAGTGGTGAGGGAGCGAGGGAGCTGGACCAGGGTGTTAGCATGCATTGGAAGCAGAGCACAAGTAGGGAGGTGGGAAGATTGTTTTACTGGAACATTGCTGACTTACCCTGTCCTTTTTTTTTTTTTGCCTGGCTGTCAGTCTGCTGTGGGAATTGGTGGTCTGGAGAACTTTGGGGTCCAGGGGTCTGGTGAAGTTTGTGCTGGGTTGTCTTTAGTGATCGACTAATTATTTACGTGTGTTGCAGCAGGAGGCTCCAGGCTGAACAGGATGCTTCCTGTATGACCTCAGACCTATGCTTGAACCATCTGACTTCCGCACAATCTTCCAGGCATTAGTCACTCCTCATTTTGACTATGCAAATATCGTTCTTCATGGCCTGCCCAAGAGCACTCTAAACCCGCTTCAATTGGCCATGAATACAGCGGCCAGAGTTCTTCATGGATCCCTAAAAAGCCAACATATTACTCCCATCCTATTTGACCTCCACTGGCTCCCACTAACTTGCAGGACTTTATACAAAGCTCTCATCCTGACCTTCAAAGCATTCCACCATATCTCATCATCCTCCTTATCTGATCTCCTCCAACACACACAGAACACCAGATCTAGACGTTCTGTAACAGAGAACATGCTAACAGTCCCAAATGACAGCAAAAAACTCACTCAAACAACCACTTTAAGAGCATTCTCTTCCTTCGCCCCTAGATGCTGGAACACGCTTCCACCTAGTATTAGATCACAAAAAGACCTGTCCCAGTTCAGAAAATCCATAAAAACACACCTCTTCCTACAACACTTCTCACAATATACTGACCCCCCTCCCACACAGACCTTTGATCACGGCTAGTCAAATAAGCTCCCGAAACCTTACCACTCGATCTAGACCAAGCCTCACAAACCCTACCTTTAGAGCTCGAGCATTTAAGAACCTATTGTAAATAATTAAAAATATCTGTTAATTGTTAATCCCTGTTATCCATGTTTTTACTCCCTGTTCTCTGAAAACTTAACATTTGTTTTATGTTTAAGTACAAAATTTGTTAAAATGTAAACCGCGCTGATATCAAAAGTGCGGTATATAAAAGCTGTTAAATAAATAAATAAATAAATAAATAAATAAATGGCAATGTGGCTTTGTCGAGGGCCTAGTGATGGTCAGATACTGGCTGTAGAAGCAGGATTTTTTTAAGTGTTCTGACTGAAGTGTTGGGCAGTTGATGGTTGGAGGAGGGTGAAGGTTGCCTGGAGGGGCGTTCTGACACAAAGTGGGTCCTCATGAGTCTTTGGTCTGGGCATGGGGTTGCGGCTGTTTGGAGGGTGAAAATGGTGGAGTGACCAAGATTGTAAAAAAGCAGTAGGTATGGTGGCTCCTTCAGGGGGAAGAAGCCACAACACTCAGTAAAAAGTGTGGCTAAATGTCCCAAGCATGATTCAGGGTCTTGTGGGAGTGTGGTCTCTCTTATCCTGACTCCCATGGCACCATCCACTAGGGGTCACAACCAGAGCCAGCCTAATGAATGAGGTATAAGGACAGGCCCACAGCTCATTAATGAGGGAGGCACTCCAAAGTGGTGTTTAGCTAGCCAGAGGACAGCAGTGGTGAGTTGGAGAGATCAATTGTGTGGACATTATTTGATGGGGGATAATAGGGATAATTAGGCTTCTTCAGCAGTGAGTAGGGAAGCTGTGGGGCCATCTGTGGGGCAGGCATTGAGGTCCTGTGGGTCAGGGAAAGAAATTAATGAGGCACCTCCACAGAGTGGTTAAGCACCTTGATAGGAAGACGGGGCAGTGGCGGACCCACGGTCTCAATCCTATGAGGGTCTGAGAGTCCTTGGGTCTTCAGATAGTGTCTTGCTCCTCATTGTCTTCCTATGGATTAAGCAGGGTGGTGAGTGCACTGGAGGGACTGGTAGGCATTTGGGTTATGGATTTGGCGGGTCCGCAGTAATCACAGAATGGGCATTCTCTGTGTGATTGCTCCTTTGTACTGTCAGATGCCTCAGAAATTGAAGCAGAACATTCTGAGGAGGAAGTGTGTGGATATGTTTCTTTTGCTTGAGAAGGAAGTTGTTCCAGGGAATCAGAAGAGGGCTGATGATAGGAGGGAGGAGGTTAAGCACAAGTGGCTTTCCATGCTTTTGCGAGTATGCTGTGTAAGGTTAAGCCCACTTTTTATCTTGGTTTATTGTGTTACTTGAACTTGATTCTGAGAGCCTATCAAATGTATGGTGGGTGGGTCTGGCTGAACGACAATGATAAGTTTCATAAAGTTGTAGCCAAGGACAAGTCAGAGGCATGGGGTGTTAGGGACGTCAATATCTGGCTTTCAAAGATGACACCTGCTCGTTCCTGGCCATTTTGGACAGGGGCCCCTGCAGAAGTGTTCCCATCTATGGGAGGGCCCTCCACTTCAGAACCATTTGGGGTGTCCAGGGGTCTGTATGATATATCCAGTTGGGTAATGCTGGGAATGCTGCATTGCCCAGTAGCCAGTGTCCAGGAGTGGTGTCCAGTTTTAACTTCTACTTCAGTGCATGATGCTGTAACCACACTGCATTCTGATTCCACCATAATTGCAGTGGGTGCAGCTGAAATCACCCCATTTTTCATTGGTCCAGCCCAGGTGGGTGGCCTAGAAGGCAAGGGGGATCACCAGGGTTTCTGCCAGTGACTGGGGCTAGACATCAAGGCACCTTTCCCCATTAGCCTGGTAGCATTGTGGCAATGGTTGCTGGATTACCCTGATGAGGAGAGTGCCCAGATGTTTTCAATGGGGTTTCAAATTCCTTTTCATGGTTCACCATTGCATCTTACAAGTAGTAATTCATCATTGGTGGCTCGGAATAAGAATATTGGGTGCAAGAAATTGGCTAAGGAGTTGTATTTGGGGAGGATTACGAGTCCATTTCAGGAACCCACTTTTGCTGATCTGGTCATCTTCCCTTTGAATCTTTTTCCTAAAAAGAAGTTGGGTAAGTTTAATTGAATTCACAACCTTTCTTACCAGGTGGGTGTAGTGTGAACTCTTTCACTGATCCCAGCTTATGCTTTTACACTATGCTTCATTCGACCAGGCCATCAGCACCTTGCAACAGCTAGGCCTAGTGGCATTGATGATTAAGGTGGATATTGAGGCTATGCTCTACCTGTTGCTGGTTTACCCAGCCTCCTTTCACCTGTTGGGTTTTTCCTTTGAGGGAGAATTATTTTAACAAGTGTATGCCAATGGGGTGCTGTAACTTGTGTTAGTTTCAAAGCTGTCACCGCTTTTTTTGTACTAGGTAAAATAGTAACATAGTAGTTACATAGTAACATAGTAAATGACGGCAGATAAAAACCAGTATGGTCCATCTAGTCTGCCCAGTACGAGGTGGTCCAGAGGGTATCAGGAAAGGATACAATTGTGCATTATTTGGATGATATTTGTTTGGGAGCATTCCTGATGTGGAGGACAGTGCACAACTGGTTGTTCATAGAATGGCATTGGAGATGAGTGTAACACTTGAGAGGAGAAGTAAAAAGGACCGTGTACCTGGCTCAACCTTTTAGGAATTGAATTGGACTCAGTGTAAACGGAGTCCCGATTGCCACAGGAGAAGATGGTGGCTCTGTTGAGTGAAATTTGGGGGAGAAGTACTCTTATTATCGTTCTAATATTTCAACATTCTCTCTAATAGACTGTCTAGAGGAATGCCCCCAGGGTCCTTATCCCTGACCCCATCCTTACTCGAGTTTCATTTAAAATTCCTGACACCCATTGAGACCTGTTTTACCAATGTGCCTTTCACTTCATCTTTTTCCGGCCGCACTTCTCGCAGATGTGTCGGAACCGCAGATTGAGACTCCGCACTCACTTCATGTCTAGGACACGTCTCATACACACAATAGTCTGTCTCAAAAACCAACCACCAAGGTAATATTTTACAGTCTTGTTTCTTACCTTGGTCTGTGCACAGAATTTCTTGGTTGTCATTTATCTTTGTCTAATACCTAGTCTGCTTCACTGAGTCTGTATTGATTTTTCCTTCATGGTATCAGGATTCTACTGTCAGTCCACTGTTGGAGCCCTCAGTCACTGATAAATGAGGCTGTTGAACTCAACGGGACGTGTCTCCCCATCCTCAGGGCCGGGGGTCTCCTCCAGTGATGACACAATCCCAGACGGCCCCCAAACTGTAAGAAAACATAACTTTTTACACAATAACAGACTTCTCAGTAAAGCAGAGTTTAATGTCTTTGCTTGCAAGTAAAGGGTAAGACGCTTCAGTAAGCACTCACACCCAACCTCTGTTTCACAGTTATTTTTATAGCAAATTTGGTAATTAATAATTGTCAGGCTACGTATTATTTAGCCACATGGTCTCTCTTCCCAGAATGTAGACATACAGTAAGGAAGTCAGAAAATCATTACATACATCAGGCTACGTGTTATTTAGCCATGTATCCCTTTTTCCCAGAATGCAGACATACAGTAAAGATGAATCAGCCTTGTACATCTGCACATGTGACAGGCTACGTATTATTTAACCACGTAGTCTCTCTTCCCAGAATGCAGACATACAGCAAAGGTGAATCAGCCTTGTGCCTCTGCACATATGACAGGCTACGTATTATTTAACCACGTAGTCTCTCTTCCCAGAATGCAGACATACAAAATTATATTACAGAATGGTGAATGAATGGAATACAAGCCTTATATTACATTGTAAAAATAGCATATCACATTAGTTTATATCATCTTCACTTTCAGCCAGCAAAATGGTATCATCAGCATTGTGAAGGTTGTTGATGAGTCTTCCACCGATCTTCACACCTCAGTTGTCTTCATACAGTCCTGCTTCTCTGATGATTTGTACTGCATATAGATTAAACAGGTAAGGGGAAAGTATGCAGGTTTGTCATATACCTTTGCTGATTTTAAACCATTCTGTTTCTCCTTGTTCCATTTGAACTGTTGCTTCTTGATCAGTGTAGAGGTGGGGCAAGAGAACTATCAGATGTTCTGGCATACCCATGCTTTTTAATGTGGTCCAGAGTTTCTCATGGTTTACACAGTCAAAAGCCTTGCTGTAGTCAATAAAACATATATAGATATCCATTGAGTGTCACATGTATGATTTTCTCCCAGTTGGTGAGAGGTCTTATGTGTGCACTAAGTGCAAGGAGCTCTTTGCTCTCAGGGAATGAGTCAGTTCTCTAGAGGCTAGAGTAGCAGACTTGGAAGACATAAGAAAGACAGAGAGGTACATAAACGAGACTGACAGGGATATAGTCCTGAAGTCCCACCTCCAGTCTGGCAGCATCCCTGTTGCCATGGAGGAGAGAGGTCACATGACAGGAGAGCATCACCCTGGTGTGACAGGAAGTAATCCTGTAACTAGGACCTTTCCTCCAGGTGATGTAAAACCCTATCGCACCAAGGACGTTTCTCCAGGGCCATGTGTCCATGAGGGAAGGGTTAGGACAGCCGTTATAGTTGGTGATTCGATCATTAGGCATGTAGATAGCTGGGTGGCTGGTGGATGTGAGGATCGCCTGGTAACATGCCTGCCTGGTGCGAAGGTAGCGGACCTCACGCGCCACCTAGATAAGGTCTTAGATAGTGCTGGGGAGGAGTCTGCTGTCTTGGTACATGTTGGTACCAATGACATAGGAAAATGTGGTAGGGAGGTTGGAAAATGTGGTAGGTAGGTAGGAAGCTGAAATCCAGAACTTCCAGAGTAGCGTTCTCCAAAATGCTTCCCGTTCAACGCGCAGGAGCCAAAAGGCAGGCAGAGCTCTGGGGTCTCGATGCGTGGATGAGACAATGGTGCAGAGATGAGGGTTTTGGATTTGTTAGGAACTGGGGAACATTCTGGGGAAAGGAGGGGCTCTTCTGAAGGGATGGGCTTCACCTTAACCGGGATGGAACCAGGCTGCTGGCATTAACCTTTAAAAAGGAGATAGAGCAGCTTTTAAACTAGATAATAGGGGAAAGCCGACAGTCACCCAAGAGTTCATGGTTCAGAAGAATGTATCCTTGAAGGATACTACCAAAAGCAGAGAGGTTCCAAAAAAGAGTAAAGTAGCCCAAATGCCCTCGAGTATGGAGACAGAGCTTAAAGATCCCAAATTACCCATGTCTACCAATAGCCAGATTAATATGAACAAAATACAGTCTCTAAAATGCTTGCATGCAAATGCTAGAAGTCTAAAAAAATAAGATGGGAGAGTTAGAATATATAGCACTAAATAAGAGGTTAGATATGATTGGAATATCAGAGACATGGTGGAAGGAGGACAACCAGTTTAACACTGTGATACCTGAGTACAAACTATATCGTAATGATAGAGCTGATCAAATTGGTGGAGGGGTTGCGCTCTATGTTAGAGAGGGCCTTGGGTCAGAAAGGATTAAAGTTTTGTAGGTAACAAAATTTGCTGTAGAATCTCTATGGATTGAAATTCCATGTAAAAAGGGGAAGGCGATGGCAATGGGGGTGTACTATCGACCGCCTGGCCTGAATGAACAAATGGATGATGAAATGCTCAAAGAAATCAAGGAAGCTAACAAAAGTTACAGCACAGTAATAATGGGTGATTTCAATTACCCCGGTATCGACTGGGTCAGTGTGATGGCAGGACATGCTAGGGAGATAAAGTTACTAGATGAAATAAATGACTGCTTCTTGGAGCAGATGGTTCATGAACCGACCAGAGGGGAAGCCATATTAGACCTAGTCTTTAGTGGAACACCAGATCTAGTGCAAGAGATAAGGGTGTTGGGGTCATTTGGCAATAGTGATCATAGCATGATCACATTTGATTTATTTAGTGGAGGAGGGATAGTAAGGAAATCCACAGTACTACCTTTTAACTTTCGAAAGGGAGACTATGATAAAATAGTTAAGAAAAAACTAAAAGGAGAGGTTGCAAAGGTTAAAGACTTACATCAAGCTTGGGTATTGTTGAAAAATACTATCATGGAAGCCCAGACCAGCTGTATTCCACGCTTTAAGAAAAGTGGAAGGAAGTCCAAAAAACTGTCAGCATGTTTTAAAGGTGAGGTCAGAGAGGCTTTGTTGCCAAAAAAGCATCTTTCAGAAAATGGAAAAAAGAGCCAAATGACAAAACTTGGAAACAGCACAAGCACTGGCAAGTCAAATGCAAGGCATTGATAGGGCAGGCAAAGGGAGAATTTGAGAAGAAGCTTGCTGCGGAAGCAAACATGCGAAATAAAGACTTTTTCAAGTGCATTCATAGCAAAAAAACTGTGAGAGATTCAGTTGGTCCATTAGATGATAGAGGGGTTAAAGGGGCAGTAAGAGGGGACAAGGCCATAGCGGAGAGACTGAATGAATTCTTTGCTTCGGTCTTTACTGAGGAAGATGTAGGGATGTTACCCATGACTGAAGTGGTATTTAAAGGTGCGGAAGAATTGAAGGAAATATCGATACATTGGGAAGATTATTACAGCTATTAGATAAACTGAAGAGTAGCAAATCACCTGGGATGGATGGTATACATCCAAGGGTGTTGAAAGAACTGAAATATTAGATTGCAGACCTGCTATTAGTAATCTGTGAATTTTCATTAAAATCATCTGTAATACCTGAAGATTGGAGGATCGCCAATGTAACACAAATTTTTAAAAAGGGTTCTAGAGGTGATCCAGGAAACTACAGACCTGTGAGCCTGAAGTCAGAACAAGGAAAAATGGTAGAAACCATCATAAATAACAAAATGACTCAGCATGTACATAGTCATGGCCTAATGGGAGATAGTCAACATGGCTTTAGACAAAGAAGATCTTGTCTTACTAATCTGTTATGTTTTTTTGACAGTGTGAATAAACAGGTGGACAAAGGTGAGTCGGTTGATATAGTGTTGACAAGGTTCCTCATCAGAGACTTTTGGCAAAACTAAAGAGTCATGGGATAGGAGGCAGTGTACTATTGTGAATCAGGAGTTGGTTAAAAGATAGAAAGCAGAGGGTAGGGCTAAGTGGCCAATTTTCCCAATGGAGAAAGGTGAATAGTGGTGTACCCCAGGGATCTGTGCTGGGTCTGCTGCTTTTTGACATATTCATAAATGACCTGGAAAGGGGAATAACGAGTGATGTTATCAAATTTGCAGATGACACAAAACTATTTAAAGTTGTTAAAACCCAAGAGGATTGTGGAAAATTGCAAGAGTATCTTGATAAATTGGAAGACTCGGCATCAAAATGGCAGATGGAATTTAAAGTGGACAAGTGCAAAGTTATGCACCTAGGGAAGAACAACCCAAACTATGGTTACACGATGCAAGATTCCACATTAGGAACCACCACCCAGGAAAAACATTTAGGCGTCATTGTGGATAACATGTTAAAACCCTCGGCCCAGTGTGCAGCGGCGGCCAAGAGAAAAAATAGAATGCTAGGTATCATAAGGAAAGGAATGGAAAGTAAAAGAAAATATATTATAATGCCTCTCTATCGTTCCATGGTGAGACCGCACCTTGAATATTGTGTGCAGTTCTGGTCGCCGTATCTTAAAAAGGATATAGTGTTATTAGAAATGGTTCAGAGAAGAGCCATGAAAATGGTAAAGGGGATGGAAGGATACTCCTATGAAGAAAGGCTAAAAAGGTTAGGGCTCTTTAACCTGGAAAAGAGACGGCTGAGGGGAGCTATGATAGAGGTCTATAAATTAATGAATGGAGTTGAACAGGTAAACATAGATCGATTGTTTATGTTATCAGAATATAGAAAGACTAGGGGACATGCAATGAAGCTACAGGGTAAACTAGTTAAGACTAATAAAAGAAAATATTTTTTCACTCAACGTGTAATCAAACTCTGGAATTTGTAACCGGAGGATGTAGTAAAGGCTGTTAGTGTAGCTGGGTTTAAAAAAGATTTAGACAAGTTCCTGGAGGAAAGGTCCATAAACGATTATTAAGAAGGGACCCAGGATATCAGTGCTTGACCCAGTACAAGCATTGTGGAACCTGTGTCTTTTGGGGAAACTTCTAGGTACGTATGACCTAGATTGGGCACTTTTGGAGACTGGATACTGGGCTTGATGGACCTTGGTTTGACCCATTATGGCATATATTTTGTTCTTATGTTCTTATTTGGTATTCTTTTCAAGGATCCATCTCACATCTGTGATGATGCCTCTCATTCCTCGCCCTTTCCTGAAACCTGCTTGTACTTCAGGCATTTCTTGTTCCAGGTATGTTTAAAGTCTCTGCTGAATAATTTTGAGTAGAGTATTGCTGACATGTGGGATCAGAGTGATTGTGCGATAATTTCCACATTCAGTTGGATCACCTTTCTTTAGTATTGGTATAAACACAGATCTTTTCCAGTCAGTCGGCTATGCTGTTGTCTTCCATATTTCCTGGTAGAGCCTTGTAAGTATGGTAATAGCTGCATCCGATTGCTGTAATACTTCAATGGGAATACCATCAATGCCAGGTGCTTTGTTCTTTAATAAGGCTTTCAATCCTGCTCCGATTTCTTCTTTCATCATCAATGGTTCCTGATCATAAGGTACAGATTGAAAAGGCTGTTGGTCCACTTGATCTTTATTGTATAATGACTCTGTATATTCTTTCCACCTTTTTTCAGTCTTCTCTGCATCATTCAACATGGATCCTTCAGCATCATGTAATATTCCAATTCGAGACTGGATTGTTTTCTTTAACTCTCATAGGTTTAGAAAAGCTGATCTTGTTCTTCCTTTAATAGTTTCTGCTTCTATTTCCTTCTATGCATAATTGTAGCACTTTTCCTTGTCTTATCTTGCTGCATGTTGGAAATCTCGAGTTCTGCGATTGCCTCTCTTTTTCCTCTGGTGTTAGCTTTTCTGCGTTTCTGGGCAATTTTCAGAGTTTCTTCGGTCATCCATTTTGGCCGTTTATGCTTTTTTACCTTTTGTAGAGACTTCTCACTTTCTTCCAACACAGCCTTCTTGATGCCATCCCATAACTCTTCTGGAACTCTGTCATTTGTATCTAAAGCAGCAAATTGATTTTGCAGGCAGTCTTTAAATTCCGGTGGTATATTCTCAAGGTCATATTTTGCTATATTCATGTGTGACTTGCTCTTTTTTAACTTTAGCGTGAGTTTGCATACCATTAGTTCGTGATCTGTACTGCAGTCAGCTCCAGGTTTTGTCTTTGTTGATGTTATAGAGCTTTTCCATAATTGACATCCACAGATGTAGTCAATTTGATTTTTGTGCAATCCTTTGGGTGAAATCTATGTGTACAGTGCTGCTTGTGTTGCTGGAAGAAGGTGTTTGAGATGAATAGATTGTTGGTCTTGCAGAATTCTATCAGTCTTACTCCTGCTTCATTTCTGTTGCCAACTCCATATTTTCCAACCACTTTGCCGCTTTCTTTGCTGCCAACTTTTGCGTTCTAGTCACCCATGATTATCAGGATATCCTGTTTGCATGTTCTGTCAATTTCAGATTGGACTTATTTGTAGAACTCAGCAACTTCATCCTCTTCTGCAACTATTGTTGGGGTACATACTTGAATTATAGTTGTGTTGATGGGTATTCCTTGTAGACAAATAGAAATTAAGCATTCACTGATTGCATTGAATTTTATTACAGTTCTTGCAAGTTTCTTCTTAATTATAAACGCAAAACCATTTCTTCTTTGTCTTTCATTTCCAGCATAGAAGGCCATGTGATCATCAGATGCAAAGTGCCCAATGCCAATCCATTTCAGTTTGCTGACATCCAACAGATCGAGTTGTACACATTCCATTTCATTCTTGCCCACCTCCAACTTCCCTTGGATCATACTTCGTATGTTAAATGTCCCAATATGTAAGACATCTTTGCAGCTTCTGACTCTTTGTTAGTTACTTGCATTTTTTCCTCCTGACAAGGACATGGTTTTGAGACTTTGGGATATGGTTACTAAAATGCAGTATTTTACCGTGTATTCATCTCCAAAGTTTAACATAGTCGAAGCTATAACAAATAAAGGCATGCACGGCATGTTCCCATATAGTTAGGGGGCTCTTCATGCCGGCTGCCTGCCCCTACGAACTTCCCCGTCGGTTGTGCGGGAAAGTTAGTAGGGTGTGGGGATGAGGTGGCCTGGGGGTGGAGAGTGGGTGGGTAGCACGGTCGTTGGCCCTGGACATACAGGGCCAATTCTAATGTCGACCCTGTACATCCAGGGCTGGCAAAATGTCTGGGGAAGTTATTCCACCACCGGTGTGGAATAACTTTCCTGGATGTTTCTTTTTGGCAGACTCAGAGCACGGAAGTGGCTGGGGGGGGAGGGAGGGGGGCAAAGTTAATACCCTGCAACCCAACCCCGGCCTTAGAAAGCTGGACCGGGGGTCAGGATGTGGGGAATTAACTTTTTTAGCAGCGGCCGGCATCGCAGCTTTTAAATGGAGCCGTGGTGCCTTGGCAACAGGACGCTATGGCGCCATGACTCTATTTAAAAGCCCTTGCTGAGTTAGCTGGGTTATGGCTGTACATGTAGGCCGGGACTGAATCACAGTAGGATCAGAATCGCAATTTCCTTTGTATGTCCGGCTCAGCCCGAACATATAAAGGAGATGAACGTCGGGATCAGAATCGGGCCCTTAGTGTGCATCTAGCGGAACCCTCATGCTAAGCCGTTTGCTGTGATTATCTTGGGTGCAGTTACCATCATCCACTGAGGGCCTTAAGTGCTTCCATATTAACTGAGACATTGCCAGTAAGCATGCACCAATGGTGCCAAGTTAACAATTATGCGCAATCACCACCCAAACTTTGTTCCTAACTCACACAGTCTCCACCCCACCCCAGGGTTTAAGCATGGCAACATTTTTTTTTTTTTTTTTTTTGCATGGCAACATTTTTAGCTCACATTAATGGCTACCTTAGCAGAATGGACACAGGTACTGTAAATCCTGTGCTAAACCATTAGCATGGTTTAATAAACATATCCCTTTATTTCAAGATTTGCCAGTCATTATTTTTTTTGGGAACTGATTTAGATGTTTCTTGATCTATCTTGGGACACAGAAGATGAACAGGAAGTTTCTTGCAGCTGGAGATTTTGATCTTAGGTGCTTCCAGTTTTATTTGCTTTCCTTGTAAAAATATTTTATACTACAAAGGTGTTAAATATGTATTTTATGAACCTTCTCTATTGAGAAATGTATTGGATTCCAAATAGGTGTAATGGGTATTTTGACCATGAATCTGCATTTTGAAATTATGCATGGACTTAAAGATTTAGTTTGTGCTGACTAGAAATTTATTTTGGATTCTTTATTTCTGTTTATTTTGTATTTTTTTTTAATTTCTATTTGTTTTGCATTTTTTAAATTTCTATTTGATTCCTTGCTCCAAAGATGTTTTTTCTTTCTTTTGTTTTTAACCCTGGTATATGTGAACTTTAGGTTATGTCATATTGCCATTTCTCTTTTGTTATTTCTTGAGGGATTTTTTCTTTTATGTGATCTCAGCCTTTTATATGATTAAGCTGATGCTTGACTAGGTAATATTGAAATTTGATGAAAATAAAATTTAAAAAAAAAGAACTTGGGTCCACTCATTGAATCTTTTGCATTCTCAATGAAGACCTACATTATGCAAGCATACCGTATACTAAAAAAAAAAAAGGAATTCAGATCCCTACACCTTATACCAAATCTATGTAGCCCTGGAGCAACTAGAAAATACAGATGTTTTACTTCCCAAGAAGAGACAATATCTGAATCTAAAGTAAAGATGCAAGCTCCTATTGTGGCTTGACTGTAAAAAAAATTTAACCGAGTAACTACTAGGCTATTCCTCTTTAAGCAGGTTTCATTGAAAATGGATGGAAAACCCCACTGCTGTAGTACAAAATTGCTTGCCTCATTGACTTTAATGGAAACAAATAAAAGCAATGAAACAAATCATTTGGTATCAAAAAATTTAACTGAATGGGTGATTAATCTGAAAACAAACTAAACTGAAATATTTATCTTTTTAGCCCTACATCTTTAAGTAGTTGCCCTCGGTACACGTTTTTCCTTCATTTTCCTTGTAAATGCATGATATTTGAGACAAAAAAATGTACCTTTTATAAACCAGTCCAGCTTAAGAATTTTCTTGTGGTCATGTCTTCATTAGCAGTCTGTGGTTGTTTTGTTAATCACTCTGATCACAACTTATAAAAATCCACCAAATACACATTTGCTAGCACATTCATGTGTAAAATCCTGAACGATGCCTCTGCATGAAATCCTAGCAAAAACATATGATCTGTATATAAGTATTTTACAAATGGTCCTGCATTTGGCAAAGCCTTTTGTAAAATATAGTGGAAATTCAGTATGCTTCAACCTGGTCGTATCAATTCCTAACTCATGACCTATGCAAAATGGGGCTTCACATTTCAAAACATATAGCGTCAGCATGCTGATCTTAATCAATAGTCTGTGTCAGCTGACTACATTTACACATAATATGTAAAATATTCCAGCCTTCCTTTGTAACCACTCATTTATCTTTGGATCTTATTCTCCAACCCCCACAGAAACACAGAAACGCACACAAAACAACCCCTACCACAGATCTCAGACCCATATAATCGATGAGTCTGGTAGTAGCCTAAGTAGGGTGGGCAACTCCAATCCCCAAGTGCCAAAAGCCAGTTGAGTTTTCAAGATATCTACACAGAATTGCCATGGATGCAAAGTACACACAATCACTTGCTTCTGATTTTTCAATGGAACAGATTTTGCTTGGCATTTTAGGTTGTAATAACTAGCCATGGTGAACGCTAACATGTGGGCATGCCAGATACCAGCTGCTAAAATGCACATTAACTCTCAGCCATCTGCTAATGTGGAGAATGGGTGAGTTAGGGGTAGAATGTGAGTGTGGAGAGCACATTAGCGTGTGATCACCATCAATGTGCCAACTAGCATCGGTGCACCTAACAGTATTTATTTATTTATTTATTTAACTATGCTTATAAACCGCTTTTCACCAGGTCAAAGCGGTTTACATTGAACAAAAACAGTTTTTACATGGAACAGATAAATAACTTAGATACATAGAACAGGATAACATTGTAGTAAACAATCAAGAATAAATGTATATATCGAAATATGTACAATTACAATAGCTATACCATAAGAACATAAGATATGCCATACTGGGTCAGACCAAGGTCCATCAAGCCCAGTATCCTGTTTCCAACAGTGGCCAATCTTGGTCATAAGTACCTAGCAGTTTCCCCCTTTCGGTACGTTCTTTAACTATTTACAGATGTAAGTTTTATTATGCGTGTGTCCATCACATTTTTATCGTGTTAGTGGGTAGGTTAGGTGGTGGGTCCAAAGTGGTCGGTGAATAAATCAGGTGTTTGGGGAAAGAGGGAAGGTCAGTGATGCTCCTTAGTGTATCAGGTATAGAGTTCCAAAGGGATGGTGCGGAGAGTTCAAATGCTCTTTGGCAGGTGTGTTGACTGAATTTTGTTTTAGAGTGTGGTATTTTGAGCTTGTTAGATGTGGTGGATCTCCGTGGTCTGTTTGTGGTGAACTTCTGAAGAGGGATTATAGGAGGGTGTGAGTGTAGTGCTTTGTGTGTTAGTAAGAAGGTTTTATATCTAACTCTGCTTCTGAGAAGCAGCCAGTATCTCTGTGGCTATCATTAGGTGCACCCATGTTAATTGGGCTGCAAGTTAGCATACACATTTGCATGTTAACTGCCAGGAACATGCTGACCGTGCCACTAATAGTTAACGTGGAGACTTTGAACTTACTGTGCGATAAAAACACACATTGAGATTTACTACTGTAAAATGATCCCTTAATGTGAAGATTTTAAAATTTAGTCTATAGATGTCCTTATCCTCCTCCACCCTAAATAGACTCCCAAGAATGTTTTCTTTCAGTGTTGTTAAAAGTATGCATGCTGTTGAACAAAGTGAAAACGTTTCACCACATTGAAAGTTGGCAGTTTTCAGACAGTCATTTATACAGATAACATGTTTTTGTTTATAGGAACCTCTGGGTTACAAGTGTGAGGTCTGGCTTTGATGCTGCTTAAGCTGCACAGGGTTTTTTTTGAAGTGACGGTTCACTGGTTTTTAGCAGTTTTTCTCCCATATACTGTGTTCTTATACTGATCTGTTGGTCTATTTGTTAAAATGCAAAGGAGAGGGGGGGGGGGGGAACCCTGCATTTGATAGTTTTGCTTGTTTACCACCATGCACAGTTTAGTATTGGTGGAATTTAAATGCTCTTAAATAAAATAAATAAACAAATACAAATAGATGGAGATTTGATAACATTCATGTCCTGCCCACGGGAACATCTAAATTGAAAACCGGCCTCATTGAACCTAATTTCTCATACATGTGTCTAGACATACCCACGGGTATGGAATCAGGAAGGTAGACACGGGTGCAGGCACAGGCCATGCGATATAATGGAGAAACACGTCCCCCGTCAATATTATGGGAAATAGGTAAACGTTTTGGACGTCCCTGTGCCCACCGTATTCCAAAAAGTTGCACGTTTCCAATACTGCACGTCTCTGCGATGTACCCATGGAAGCCATGCCTCCTCAGTAAAAATGTGCATCTTCTAAGCTGCCCGTCACACTGACAGTAGGTTGCTGATGCATACTAGGCATAAATACGAATGAGAAATGACCGCTGCTGCAACCTAGACCATATACCAGTCCCCTTCACACCCTGAAAAGTGCTAGGTAATCCCACTGCATCCTAATATGGTATAAGATAATGTAAATATGAACATGTATGTCTGGACATACCTTGCAACACACTTTAAACTGCTAAGGATGGATTCCACAGGTACACTAAAACAATTTTTTTTAAACTGCCTCTAATGTTTCGATTGATTTTTACGTTTTTTGGTGCGCTGAATCCAAATCTGGTAACCAATTTGCTCCACGTACAGATTTTTTGCTACATTGGGTTAGCAGTTTGAGGTGAACGTTTCAGATTGAGTGCGATCGAGATAAAAGTTTCTTGGATGAATTCTTTATACTAATTGTTTAGTAGTTATTCAAATAAGAATAAAGAAAATTGTAACAAGGCAGCACATAAGAATAGAGTAATGTCAACAAAACACACTGTGATGGTAGCAAAATTGTCTGCACTTAAAACAGCCACATACATGTGCACAAACATTGAGCATATAAGAGCGAGGTTAGACACAAAGCAAAGCAAAGAAATGTGCAAAAAATGTTGTACAGGTATGTATGTAAGAATAGAAAACGCAAACCGCACCATTGCAATACATGAAGACAAACACCCGATGGTGTGAAAATAAAATTCTAATAAATGAGATCCGACACTGTGGTAATAACTAGCAAATTTTTATTTCAAAGTTTAGTAAAAACACGATATTTGTCAACACAGTTTAGATTTTAAAGTCATTCTTGGGTCAATCAATCTCCTGGTGGGCCCATTTCTTCTTCCCCGAATGCTTCTCTTGGTGCGCTGCTTGGCGTATTTTTCATCTGGGGTTTCCCGCAGCAGCAACCAGCAGAAATCAGCCATCATAGTGGTGTTCCATCTTCCTTGGTACCTTCTCTCTGCGTCCTTGATGTCCTGGTGAAACCTTTCACCTTGTTCTTCACTGTACGCCCCCAAGTTTTCGGGAAAGTAGTTCACATGGGAGTGCAAGAAATGGACTTTCAGGCTCATGTTACAGCCTTGTTCTTTGAAGGCATTGAGCATCCTGGCAACAATTTTATTTATTTTATTTATTTAGCAAACATTTATATACCGCTACTTCCAGCGATCAGCAGCGGTCTGATTACACAAGGAGAACATTAGGAGGACTGTCAATCAGTACAGTAAAATTTTGATGTGTACAGGTTGATCAGGAGGGTAGGCACATCACACGAGGGGTTTGTTAAGTATATGAGTACTAATTACATATATACATATATACATTATACATAAACGAGCAGGAGTACATAAATATGTTCTGGACTTAGACCCCTTAGGTTAATTCAAGTTATAATGACTCTGGAAAAGATGAGTCTTGAGGTTTTTCCTGAAGACAGTTAGGTCTTTGCAATCTCGTAACTCTGGCGGCAGATGATTCCAGAGTGTAGGTGCTGTGTATGAGAACGCTCTATTACTAGTATTGGTTTTAACAGTTCTTATATCAGCTGGAATGAGGAGGGTGTTGGAGTTGAAGGTTCTTCTGCTTCTGTTGGGTGGTTGTGAGCATATCGAGGTGGAGAGGAAGGATGGAGCAATGTTATGTAGGAGCTTGAAAGTGGTCGTGAGTGATTTGTATTTTATACGAGCCGTGATGGGGAGCCAGTGGAGCTCAATCAATACCGGGGTGATGTGATCAGCAAAGCCTTTTTTCGTGATGACCCTAGTGGCTACATTCGGCGCCATTTGCAGAATGTTCAGAGTTTTCTTTGGGAGACCCTGCAGGATGGCGTTACAGTAGTCGAAATGCGGCATGATGAGTGCCTGGGCAATGGTCCTGAAGTCCTGAGGTTCGATAATGCTCCTTAGCGGTTGAAGGACTCTAAGCTTGTGAAAAACGGCTTTGTTTGTTTTGCGGAGGTGTTTCTCCATTTTTAGATTACTATCGAACGTTACTCCCAGATATTTTATTTCCTCCTTCGTTTGATAAGTATTGTTACATAAGGTGATTGTTGCGGGGGGATCGAAGTTTGGCTTTCTGGAGATGTACATTACCTCTGTATTTTTGTGGTTGATCGTCATGTTACTTTGGAGTAGCCAGGCTTGCATCTCACTTAGGCACTCTTCGAGTTGTGTGTAGTTTGGGTTGGCAGTGTCAAGTTGCGTGTACAGCATAATATCGTCTGCATAGACGTGGTATTTGATATTATGATGTTGGAAGATTTTGCAAAGTGGTTGCATGTAAATATTGAACAGGAGTGCTGAGAGAGCCGAACCCTGCGGTATACCCTGTGTTTGCGTGAATGCTTCTGCCTTTTCTCCGTTGAACTGGACCAGTTGCATTCTGTTTGATATGTACGAGGAGAACCATTTTAGAGGGGTTCCTGTTATTCCAATGTTTAAGAGGCTATCCTTATAGTTCTCATCCCGCCTGTTCCCCAAGAATTTGAGAACAACATCTTTGAAGGAATCCCAGGCTTCTTTTTCCTTCTCAGACATCGTTTCAGTGAATGCTCCATCTGAAATGAGTTTCCTTATATCAGGGCCAACAAACACTCCTTCCTTTAGCTTTGCTTCAGAAAGTCGGGGGAACTTTGAGCAAAGGTACCGAAAGCACTCACCATCTTTTGGAAGGGACTTGATGAATTGCTTAATGAGACCCAACTTAATGTGGAGAGGTGGTAATAGAATTTTATCACGAGGTACCAAGCTCTCATGAAGAACATTTTTCTCACCGGGTCTCAAATACTCCCGAATTGGCCAGTCTTTTTTCCCCCAGTGTAGGTCGCGGGCCCGGCTATCCCACAAGCAAAGGAAGCAGGGATATTTGGTGAAACCGGATTGCTGCCCTAATAGCATGGATAGAATTTTAAAGTCTCCACAAATCATCCACTTATGCTCATCATAACGAATCTTCTGAAGAATCAGGGCCAAATTCTCGTATTTTTCTTGGAGAATAACAGAGTGAGCAATAGGAACTGAAGCGAATGTGTTGCCATTATGAAGAAGAACACCTTTTATGCTGTCTTTTGACGAATCAATGAACAGCCGCCATTCAGCAGGATCATACTTGAGTTTAAACTTTTCCATCACTCCGTATATATCGTTGCAAAATACCAAATCTTCCTCTTTGCTGAAATACTTCAAAAATTGTGTCTCGCGATTGCGGTACCAATAAAAAGTTGTTCCTGGTGACAATAGATTTTTCTGTTTAAGCTGAGAACCTAGCAGTTGGGCAGCATCTTTTGGGAGTCCTAAATCCCGGACTAAATCATTCAATTCAGCTTGAGAGAAAAGTTCAGGTTTCGGATCTGGTTCAGTTTCAAACTCGGAAGTACTGGACTCATCGGGAAAAGCCATCTGATGAGTCTCATCATGATCAGAACCGTCCACACAAATATGATCCAAAGATTTTGGTGGTTCAGGCACAGGTACTTCGTTGCTATGAGGCATAGGCCTAATTGCTGAGGGAAGGTTGGGGTAACTTATTATGTTCTTATTTTTTAAGTTGTATCCCTTCACAATGCAAGAGCAAAAATAGCAGTCACTGCTGTGGTCTCTTTGTTCACGCCATATCATAGGTATTCCGAAACGAAATGCTTGTTTTTTACCTTTCATCCATAGGCGTAGATCTTCCTCACATGTCTTGCACACTTTGTGAGGAGCCCACGGTTTGTCTTGATCGCCTAACTTCAAACCGAAATAGGCGAAATATACTTTTTTAATAAATGCAGAAATGTTCCTCTGCCGCTTTTTCACGGTATATTCCCCACAAATAAAACAAAAACTGTCCGGAGAGTTGACGCAACCTCTGGCTCTGTGAGCCATCACAAATACACAGCACTGCAAACTACAACTGTAGTGAACCACTTCGGAATAAAGCTGGATTACGACTGAGCAAACAAAAGGTAATAATGAACTTGCAAGAAACTGAAATTTGACAGAAACGTTCATGTCGCAACCACCGTGTTTGAGCGAGCGAACGAGGCGAGGCGAACAGGAAAGAACATGCGCCAGCGCGAGTACTGGATTTAGCCCCCCGCCTCCCAATTGTCCTGTTAATGTATAAAATGAATACAAAACACTCTAAAATATCATGAGGGAGTGTTTCTAGTTAGTTAACCATTACAACCTCTATTTTGGGCCAAGAAAATAAACTGCAGTCGGCTAAAAAGAAATTATGTGAACATTCCTTATATGGGTAAGAAATCTAATTTTGCAAGAAAACGTGACGTGATGGAACATTTTGGCTATTTTTCCTGGATTCAGCACCCCAAAATCTATAGGAATCAGTTGCAAAACTGGAGGCAGTTCTTTGGTAGTGTACCTGTGTTCTTAACAACAAGTGCACAAAACCCAAAACTAGCATTGCAATTCCCCAAAGGAATAATAGTGCTGAGCAACAAATGTATGCCCTTCACATGCCTATGGCCTATAAGTGCACTCATTCTGCTGCTCCTTACTACCTCTCCTCTCTTATCTTTCCTACACCCCTTCTTGGGGACTCAGCTGTTCTGGCAGATCACTTCTATTTGTGCCCTTCACCTCTACTGCCAACACCAGACTTTGTTTCTTTCACTTTGCTGCTCCTTATGCCTGGAACAAACTACATGAGCCTGTACATCAGGCTTCTTCTCTGACCCTTCTCAGATCAAGGCTGAAGGCTCACCTCTTTGTTGCCACTTTTGGATCTGATCCACCCAGGGCCGGCTTGTCCACTAGATGAGCTAGGTGGATACCTAGGGTGGCTGATCTGGGTGGGTGGTGGCAGCGGCACACGTGACCAGTTGCACCACCCCCTCCCCCCAGCTGCTGCCAATTCTGTTTGGGGGAAGGCAGGCAGTGGCTGCATTTCCAAAAATGACTGCTTTTTTGCTGCCGCTTTTTGAAATACTGCTGCTGCCTGCCTCCCACTCCCGAGATGGAATCAGTGGCAGCTGGGGGGTTGCGGAAACATCTGGGGGGTGGCGTCAACTGTGGGGGGGGGGGCAATGAGGTCGGGGTTTCTGCCTAGGAAGGCATTAACTCTTGGGCCAGCCTTGGATCTGCCTAATCTCCCTTGTGTTTTCTTACCATTCTCCCTAGATGTATCCTGTCCACAGCTGCTGCGTTGTCTGTCTTGACTAGTTTGTAAGCTCTGCCGAGAAGGGACCATCTTTTACGTGTGTCTGTGCAGTGCTGTGTATACCTTGTAGTGCTTTACAAATGATCAGTAGTAGTAGTAGTTGTAGTAGTATGGCCTTCTGGCTATGGCATCTGATTCCCACATATCTGGATGCTGGTATTTCTCACAGCCAGGGGCGGCCCAAGGGGGGTGCGGGGCCATGTGCGGAGACTCGGTGCGGGGCCTCATTTGCATAAGGTGCCTCATTTGCATAAATATTTGCATAATGTTACCATACACTAACTTTTAGTAAACATGCCTCTTAATGAGTATATGGATAAAGAAAGACTAAAAGGTTACTACATTACTATAATCCAGTACCAACCGCCAGGCACATTAGGAACTACTACAAACACTGCCCATTTAGAACCCATAGCAAACCCGCCGTATCCTAACAGCACTACCAGGACTCACAAAGCACCATACCCTAACTATCAAAAGGCAACACTGCAAATATTAAACCAATACATTTCAGAGAACAACTATACATGACCTACTGGGGAAAGAACAAGTGGCAATGTCAAATAGGAATTATATAAACAGAATACCTCAGCTCAGTTACACATGCAGAACATAGACCATCACCAAACAAGGAATCACAATTTAGAAACAGGAAGACAATAATTAAACTGGGAACCCCAAAAGCCAAACTTGGAATATACAACAACACTGTAGAAATAAAACTATAAATTAATTTCCTCTTGTACTAAACAAAGCGCAAAAATTAATGATGCACATTTCCCAGAGCTGACATATTCCAGTTAATAAATTCAAAATAAAGAGAGATTTTTCTACCTTTTGTGCATTTTTTTTCAGTTGCAATTGTTCCAGCCACTTTCTTCTGGTTTCTTCGTGTCTTCTGCTAACTCTCCATCTGCTGTCCATTTGTCCTTTCTTCTGTCTTCTTGGGTTTTTTTTTCCATTCTCTCTCTACATCTGCTTTAACATACTAATCTTTCTCCTTTTGCTCTTTCCTCATTCCTATTTCATCCACTCAAATTTTACCCCTCCATCCTCAATCCCCACTTACTCTCCCAATATCCGGCCAATTGTAGATTTGTCTTCCCTCCCACACAAAATATTTTTCCCTCTCCATTTCACTCTCCCAGCTCCATCCCATTCTAATCCTCCCCCAACATCAGCTCCTTTCTAGTTCCAGCCCCACCCAGCATCTGCTCCCTTCTTGTCCCTGCATCAGCCCATTTCCAGTCCTAGTCCCCCATCAGCCCATTTCCAATCCTATCCTAGCCCCACCATCAGCCCATTTCCAGTCCTAGCTCCCCCATCCATTTCCAGTCCTATCAGTTCCTCCATCAGCTCATTTCCAATCCCAGCCCCCCATCAGCTCATTTCTATTCCTTTCCTAGCCCCACCATCAGCCCATGTCAAATCCTAGCTCCCCTCCACTCAGCCCATTTCCAATCCAAGCCCCCCATGAGCCTACTTCCAGTTCTAGCCCCTCCATGAGTCCATTTCAATTCAAGCCCCCACCACAGCCCATTTCCAACATTAGCACCCCCAACAGCCCATTTCCAGTCCTATCCTGGCCCCTCCATCAGCCCATTTCCTGTCCTAGCCCCCCCCCCACTCAGCCCATTTCCAGTCCTAGCTCCCTCTCCTCACAGCCCATTTCCATTCCAAGCCCCCTCCCCATCAGCTATTTGCAGTTCAAGCCCCCTTTCCACTCAGCCCATTTCCATTCCAAGCCCCTGTCCCCATCAGCTATTTGCCGTTCAAGCCCCCCTTCCACTCAGTCCATTTCCAGTCCTAGCAACCCCCCATCCCATTACCAGTCCTAGCTCCCCCATCAGCCCACTTCCAGTCCGAACCCCCTATAGCCCATTACCAGTTCTAACCCCCCCATCAGCCCACTTCCAGTCCAAACCCCCTATAGCCCATTACCAGTCCTAACCCCCCCATCAGCCCACTTCTAGTCCTTACCCTCCCATCAGCCCATTTTCAGTCTTACCCCCCCATCAACCCATTACCAGTCCTAACCCCCCATCAGCCCATTACCAGTCCTAACCCCCCCATAGCCCATTTCCAGTCCTAATCCCCCCATCAGCCCACTTGTAGTCGTAGCTCCCCATAGCCCATTGCCTGTTGTAACCCCCCCATAGCCCATTTCCAGTCCTAATGCCCCCCACAGCCCATTACCAGTCCTAACACCCCCCATCAGCCCATTTCCAGTCTTAGCCCACCGCCCCATAGCCTGTTTCCAGTCCTAATCCCCCCATCAGCCCACTTGTAGTCGTAGCCCCCCATAGCCCATTACCTGTCATAACTTCCCCCATCAGCCCATTTCCAGTCTTAGCCCCTCCATAGTCTATTACATGTCCTAACCCCCCATAGCCCATTCCCAGTCTTAACTCCCCCCCATCAGCCCACTTCCAGTCCGAACCCCCTATAGCCCATTACCAGTCCTAACCCCCCCATCAGCCCACTTCTAGTCCTTAACCTCCCATCAGCCCATTTTCAGTCTTACCCCCCCATCAACCCATTACCAGTCCTAACCCCCCAACAGCCCAGTACCAGTCCTAACCCCCCCATAGCCCATTTCCAGTCCTAATCCCCCCATCAGCCCACTTGTAGTCGTAGCCCCCCATAGCCCATTACCTGTCATAACTTCCCCCATCAGCCCATTTCCAGTCTTAGCCCCTCCATAGTCTATTACATGTCCTAACCCCCCATAGCCCATTCCCAGTCTTTTTTTTTTCTTCTTTTTTTTTATTGAGCATTTATAGTGAAAATACACCAAATTATACAAAGAAAATACGAAATACAATACATATCACATACAAAATACAAGCAAGATAATACAGTATAAAGTCCACATTAAATGGTGCTAAACAGATTTAACAAAAAAAGAAATAAATCTAGACCAAAACCAGGCCCGAAGGCCTACACAATTAGAGAACCTACCATTATTTACCAGATTTATTTCCAGAGCCTGCACTTGAACGGTCAATCACAAATTTCTCAAGATGAGTAACATCCGTGAATGCATAAGAGGCTCCCTCAAATCCAATCAGACATTTACATGGAAAGCGTAAAAAGAATGTGGCCCCTAGAGCCAAGACCTTGGATTTGAGAGCCAAAAATTGCCTCCTACGAAGCTGAGTCTCGCGCGATACGTCGGGGAAGATATTAATAGGCTGTCCACAAAAGGGGACAGATTTTTTCTTGAAAAAGGCTCGAAGTATCCGCAGCTTAACCTCAATGGAGGCAAATGTAACTAATAATGTAGAGCGAATAGAAATATTATCAGTAGAGTCTTCTAAAAACGCAGTCAAATTCGAGATAACTGGTACAATTTCATCCATCCGCCCTTCCTGAGGATTAACATTTTTACTACTAACAGGAATATAATAAGCCTGTGATACAACGATAGGCTCTTGAATATTAAGAATCTCTTTGAAATACTTCTCTAAAAGTATTCCAGGAGCTAACAGAGACGTATGAGGAAAATTAAGAAACCTAAGGTTGCATACACGAAAAGAATTCTCAAGGGCCTCCACTCGAGAATATATCACCAAGGAATTTTTTGCGGCAACTATGTGAGCAGCCTGAAGTGGAGGGACTTGAGATTTCAAAAACTGAACAGTGTTATCAAGACTCTGAACCCTCTCATCAAGTTGCTGGAAGGTTACAACAGCCTCTTGAGAGAAGGTACAAAGGGCATTCAACGTAGAAGAAACTTTCTGATCAATAACTACCAAAGCTGACCAAATATCTTTTAATGTTACATCACCATCAGGCAAGGTAGGCAAGATAGTAGACACCACATTTAAAGGTTGGGATTGCACAGAAACCGGCAAAACCAATGGTAACTTAGTTTTACTTGCGATTTCAGAAGCTCCAGATGATAAATCCATTGACTGTGCAAGCGCAGGCTGAGGAGGCGGAGACCTCCCACTGGAATTGAGAGATACTCCATCTGGTGACGACTGCGCCAAAGGGACAGGTAAAAAATGCCTGTCCAAAGGACCGGTCTGTTTCTCACCAGAACCTGCTGCAACAGCAGGGGCCTTATCAGGATTCTTGGGTTTCCGCTTCCCCATCGCTTCACCAAGTAATACCCGCAGAGCAGTGCCGCAGTCCCGCCAAAGGAGTGCCTAAGGAGCACGACCTGCCCCTTTAATCACGCTCCTTCAAGCCACGCTCCGCGAACACGCTCCGCGGTAAGACAAGAGTCCAAAGATATAGCAAGGACCCCGCAGAGAGGAGGGTGCCCAGGGCCCGCCTGCCCAATATTCCTGAGGCACTTCTGGGGATGACAAACCCCGCTGAAGCCGGGAACCGGCTACAGCAGTCCAGGCAGCCTAGGAGCTGATGTTCTGCCCCTGTATCCTCCGCGTTCTCTGCCAGCACAGGTACATTCAGCACAAGGCACACTTTTGAAGAAAGAAGACCCCGCCGACACGAGGGTGCCCAGGGCCCGCCTGCCCGATATTCCTGAGGCACTTCTGGGGATGACAAACCCCGCTGAAGCCGGGAACCGGCTACAGCAGTCCAGGCAGCCTAGGAGCTGATGTTCTGCCCCTGTATCCTCCGCGTTCTCTGCCAGCACCCACATTCCCAGTCTTAACCCCCCCCATCAGCCCACTTCCAGTCCGAACCCCCTATAGCCCATTACCAGTCCTAACCCCTCCCCCCATCAGCCCATTTACAGTCCTTACCCCCCCCCCATATCAGCCCAGCTAAGTTTAAAAAAAAAAAAAAACAGAAACCGGCTGCTGCTGCCGCCGTGGCAGCGGCAGAATCGAGAATCCCGCGGGGCCCCCCTGTCCTGCAGTCTTCTATGCAGCCTCAGCGCGGGCTTTTCAGAGCCGCGCGAAGGGAGAGTTTCCCTTTCTCGTGGCTCTGTTAATCCCGCCGCGGGGCTGATGGGATTTCCCATCAGCTCCGCGGCGTGATTAACAGAGCTGCGAGAGGAGAAGCTCTCTCTCTTCGCGCAGCTCTGACAGCCGACGCTGAGGCCGCATAGAAGACTGCAGGACAGGGGGGCCCCGCGGGATTCTCGATTCTGCTGCTGCCACGGCGGCAGCGGCAGTAGCAGCCGGTTTCTGTTTTTTTTTTTTAACTTAGCTGGGCTGATGGGGGGGGGGGGTGGTAAGGACTGTAAATGGGCTGATTCTCGATTCTGCCGCTGCCACGGTGGCAGCGGCAGCCGCAGCCGGTTTCTGATTTTTTTAAACTTTGCTGGGATGCAAGATGTTTTTTGCGCGCGGCCCCCTGAAACGCGGGGCCCTGTGCAAAAAACATTCTTGCTCAATGGACGGGCCGGCCCTGCTCACAGCAGCTACACCTGTCCCATCATGTGTATGTTGGTCTGTGTACATCTGCTATCTGTGTGACAACTCTGCCTGCCTTCCTACAATCTGCTTTGTGACACTGTTCCCCTGACCAAGCCTATATGGGCATGGGAAGGGGGGTCCCTGTGCCATCATACCCAGGTAGCCAGCCTCCAAATATATCACAACTCTCGAAACCTGCATTGATCTGGGACTGGGGAAGGATGTAAACCTCATAGCACAATCTGGGGGATGTTGGCACAACATCAGTCATGTCTCCCAGTATCTGGTAGAGCTGATGTATGGCTGCCTATCAAACTGGCACCTAGTAACACTGCAATCATCCATATAATCTAGGTACTGGCCAGCCATTCATGGACTCCATGAATTGCAGAGCAGCACAACAGATCCTCCCATGCTAGACCCAAACCACACACTCTCATTTGTAGTCACACAAAACATCATTCTGCCAAACCAAACCTATAACTAACAGCTGCTAAACCATAATGGCATGACATCCCAGGACTACATATATGATCTCCCTTTCTCACTGCAACATGATTTGTTTCCAGACTTACTCTCATACTATTCGTACATCAACAGTCCCAGTTATCAGAACACAGGATGTGTTAGGATCCATTGGATTAACTCTTTTAGCACAAACAACACATTTCAGCATAGCTAGAATAAACACTATGGGCCTGATTCCAATACCAACATACATCTCCTTTGTACATCTGGGCTGACCCGGACATACAAAGGAGATCACAATTCTGATCCCGCAGGGCATGTCTAGCCCCGTTGGATCAGAATCGCAAACATCCTGTACGTGCAAGCTGGGACTGCAATTCAGTCCCGGCCTGCACCTACAGGCATTGCCCGGCTAACTCAGCCAGGGCTTTTAAATGGAGCTGTGGTGCCATGGCGTCATGTTGTCATGGCACCGTGGCTCCATTTAAAAGCCACAATGCCTGCCACCTGCCCAAAATGTTTTAATTTTGCTGCTGCTTCGGGGGGGTGGAAGGGGCTGGGGCGGGTAGTGTTAATTCCCTGCAGCCCGACCCTGGCCTTAGGAGGCCAGATCGGGGGTCGGGCTGTGGGCTGCGGGGAATTGACACTGCCCCCCCCCAGCCCCTTCCACCCCCTGGAGCAGCAAAATTGAAACATCCAGGGAAGTTATTCCACCCTGGGGGTGGAATAACTTCCCCTGCCATTTCGCTGGCCCTGGACATACAGGGCTGACATTAGAATCGGCGACCGTCTACTGCCTGCCCAATCTCCGCCCCATGCCACCCCTTCCCTGCCCCTGTATAACTTCCCCGCACAATCAACATCCATCCCCGCTATTCAGGCCTCAGAGTGACACCCTATTGTTCTTCTTAATATTTATATAAGGGTGTTTATTAATGTTTCTTTACCTTACAACTTTCCCTCATCTCTGCTTTCTGTTCTTTATAACTGCATCTTGTGTTTTTCCACACTGCAGTCACACCAGTTCAGCACATACTTGTCACAATCATTTTTCAATATGGGACACAGCAAAATATTTTCCAAGTCCTAGCCTTATTCCACATTTCAGCAGGAATAATGGGGAAGTCCACAGGGATATCATAGAATGTACATGGGCCTTTCTAGAGTACGCTATGCCCATCTCTGCAGGTGACCACACCCCTGTTCTGGCTTTTCTAGGCACGTTCTGAGTTCCCTGTGCTAGTTCTATGGATAGGCATGACAGCAGTGTTTCAGAATAGTCAGGGATGTTTTCAGCACATAAATATCCCCACCACATGTACAATATTTGTGTTCTGAAATGACCTCCATATTGCTTTGAAATGTGTTCTCTTAAAGATTTTTATATCTGTGGTTACCCTGAGAACTAGATCTGTTTGTGGTCATGTAATACTGGAGTTACGAGCCACTGTAATATAACAAAAATCCAAGGAATGAAGTGAGTGAATTGTAAAAAAAAACAATAAAATTAACCATAGGGGAAAAAAAAGCCTGTTTAAAATTAACATATAAACTATTCAAATGGAAGTAAAAGTGTGCATCATTCAGGAGTATGTTTATTAAAGGATTTGATGTTCATTAATGAAGTTAATGCACACTAAATGCCCAGAGCCCTTCCATTTCTATGAGTGCAGTGACACTGATTCTAGGAGGCGAATAGAGAGGCTGCACATCCTGCTGCTATCCGCCTTGCCGGTATTCTGCCTCCGCCCCCACTACACGCACAAACACAATGTGTGTGCTGTGGGGGATGGGGACATGACGGGGTGGAACGTGGGAGGGATGTGGGCAGGACCAACCCCTGGATGTACAGGGCCGATTCCAGGACAGTCCTGTACATCCAGGGATCACCAGGGGGATGTTCTGCTTATACCACTTCTGAAGTGGAATAAGAGTAGGGCACCACCCAAATATGGCTGGCAGCCCCCCTGTAGCCTGAGCCCCCCACAGGAGCATTGGGACACAGAAGATAAGTCCCAACCACCCAATCCAGGCCCCAGTGGCCCCCGTGAGGGTCAGGCAGTGGGAACTCGTAGGGTCTGGGGCTGCAGGCAGATGGAGCCACAGGAAGGATATTCCCATGACTGTGGGAGGGCCACGCCAGGCCGTCATTGGCCTTGAGTTTGACAGTTGTGGGGACATTTTGCTCTCGCGTTTCAGAATTGGGTCCAAACAAGCCGGACGTGCCCCTTCCTGAACTGGGCCCTTAATGTGCACTAACTTCATTAATGCACATTAACCCTTAATAAACATGCCCTTTGTTAATAAGCCTGAAAATTTTTACTGCATGCAAAATCATTGTAATGCATGTTAACTTATGAAGATGTTTCCAATCAATTTGCACATGTTAAAATGTATTAATGCATGCTTTTAAAAAAAGTTAATATAAAAAGTGCACAAAAATCCGGAAAGACATCAAATAAACTAAAAATGAACTAAAAATATTTGGCTCGTGTACCTCCTTTATGTTCATCATTTTAAAGCAGCTTTGTCCACTTAACCTTCACTGCAATCCAGCATATTGAAGAAAAATAAATATTTTGCTAATATGAAAGAGTATAGCAATAATCATGGTTATTATTTTAATGAACACCCAAGAAAGGAGATAATGATTTTTAAAAAATAAAAACAAATCCTAAAATATCAACTATTTTGGCCGGTGCTTTGCAGAAATTACAGTACTAATCAATTTCTCTTGGCTGTTTCTGAAACATGTTTTAATTCCCCTGAATTCCTATTTTTAATAAAAAAAATCCAGAATCTATCTTTTTATAGTATACAACCAATTGGGAACAGGGGTATTTATTTTATTTTAATCAAAAGATGATATAAGCAAGAAGTAATTGCTTTCTGGGAAAAGTGAAACATTATAACTATGTTCTGTTCTCTCTATTGAAGAGATCCAAGTGTTACAGTCTAAAGGCATTGGATGGGGCATAAATTTTATATAACAATTCAGCTAAGTTACTGTAATATAGAAGCATTAAAATTAGAGTGTCAAAGTTAAAATTTATACCAGCCATCTACTTCGATGCCAACTTGTCTTCAAATGAAGATTGGATATTGGATCAAGGCATGTGCACGCATGCTTTCCATCGAGCAATCTTTCACAATTTATTTTCTGCTCAGTTCTCTCTTTCTTTTTTTTGTATTAAAAATAACAGCCATCAATCTTCTAATGATTTTTTGTTCCTTAGGTCACTTTTTCCACTTCTTTTCATGTGACACTGAAATCCACAGTTAGAGTCATGGTGATGGTTTAATGGGTATATTTTAATTGTTTCAAACCCATTCTTTATTTTTCTTCAGTTCCACATATATTTTCATCTTTATTTCTTACCCATAGTTTGTCTTGCCTTGACCTTGGAAAAATTGCCAGTTGAATCCCAGTGTAGTGGTACTGTGGCAGATTATAGAAATGAAACTATTAGCCAGCAACCAAAATAGGGGGGGGGGGGGACTAATTATATTTTTGAGGCATTGGGGGGGGGGGAATTATATTTTTTTCAGACATATTGTTTCAAATAATTTGACTATTAACACCAGAGAGAAGAATCATTGAAAATTAACATGTTCAAAGCAAATGAGATAGCAGCAAGTTATGATATGGTTAATCATAAAGCATATGTATGCCTAGATAGAATAGGAATTCATATAGAAATCCACAACCTCATATAATTAGGCACAGCTCCCCAACCCCAATGTGATTGGGAGTGGGCCAATAACATGGCTGAGCCCACCATCCCATTCGCTCTGGGGGAACGGAGGGTGAGCATGGGGGGTGGAGATAGATGGAGGAATTTTGGGATAGAAGGGAGACGGAGTGTGCAGGCTCCCCCTTTTGGTGGGCTGCTCCTCTGTTTGTGGGATGAAGGGGGAGTGGTCTCACATAGGCATGATTCTTCTTTGCCCATTTTCTTTAATTGTTTGTGGTCAGCTGCTGCTTCTAGATCATCGGCCGCTGCTCCGGGGCTGAGGGGAGAGGATTGTAGCTATAGGTTTCTGGGTTTGGGAAGCCATGGGGATTCTTGGCATCAGGGCATTGCTAGTAGGCTTTTGGGCCATGCCTGTCTAGGGACTCTGAGGGGGGGGGGGGTGGTCATGGTGTGCTGGGAAGCTGAGGCTTTCTGGTGTTGTGATTCAGGGGGCCCCTAGGTCCTAGCGCCTGCCTCTTTTTCTTTGAGCTTTAGTTCTTTCATTTCTGTGGCCGTTTTTTCATTGATGGTTAGCTGCATGAGTTGGGGGGTCTAAGGGCACTTTTGGAAGGGTCATTTGAGTTTAGGGTGGTCAGGGGGGCTCCAACTTGCAATGACCCTGAAGACTGACAGGGGGTGAAGTTCCAGTGGCTCCTCCAGTGAGAGGTTCTTTCAAGTGGCCTGCAAATTGACCAGCTTACTTTGTGGAGGAGGTTCATGGTCCTATTACTTTGCAAGCAAGGCCTTCCAAAGAGGGGGTGAGGTGGCCAAGTAAGTGCTCAGAGGAGTCAAGGTACTGTCCTGACAGGATGGGAGGAAGGACTTGTATATCACAAAGCTGTAGGCAGCATGACACCCAGTATTTGGAGGACCCCAAGGACATTGCGGAGGAACAAGAACTGGAGTCTGCTGGTAAGTGGAGTATCAGTGATGAGAGTCACAGCATGCAGCTTATATCTGTAGTAGGTCTGTATTTACCTTTTGAGAAGGAGGTGGGGGATAAGAGTGCTGGTGCCCAGAAGGGGGCTAGGCATGTGGGGAGAGATAAGACCATTGGGAAAATTTTGCGAGACAAAATGTTTTAATGGAATTTGTAGAAAGTGGTAAAACGCATAAGACTGGAAAAGTGTTTTTGTCAGCTAGGCAATACCACTGCAGTCCATATGTAGGACACTTCGGACTCTTGAGACTCTGATACAACGTCTTCAAGTGACTGACTCAGATGAGGCATTGGATGTTTCAGTATGGTCTAGGTTGGTGGTGCCTATTGCCTCCGACTTGGAGTTGGCAATCTGAGTGGCCTGCTTCAGAGGGAGCAAGGATGACACATGTGGAGCTTAATAGCTCTGTTGGATTGTCATGTTTCATGCAAGCTGCAGGTGAAAGTGCTGTGGGGAAGGTACATTGATATTTTCGCTCAATTGGCCAGGGATCAAGAGATGGGTAACAAGAAGAAGGGTGATGGTAGTAAAGAGGAGGGCAAGAAAGGAAAGTACAGGTTAGCTAAAACAAGTAGCAGCTGGATTTTAGCCTTTCATGTGTTTTCCTCCATTGTGGGTGGAACTAAGCTGGCCCTTTATCTGGGCTTGCTAAGGTATTTGGACATGATAGTATGAGCCCATAGGACGTATGGCTTGGCTCAATTATGATGAGAAATTTTGCAGGCATTTAGTCCAAGATAAATCCAATGTCTGGGGGTATCTGGATGTTGCTTGCTGAAATGATGCCTGGTCAGCAGAATTTAGTGAGGCACATGGGTCGGTTCCAATGACATTCAGTGGTTTGGGCCAAAATGGGGGAGGGGGAAGGAGGAATGGTAATGTAAAGTGGGGCAATGCAGAGCCTTCTTGCTTTGGGTCATCAGTTTTTAATCCTAGGGGATTTCATGGATTGGGAACAGACAATGCATGTTTCCAGTTTAATGCCAGCAGATGTGAGCATCCATCATAATGTTTTTGGCACAGATGCTTGATGTGTGTCGTAGTGCAACCAGCTTTTCAGTGCTCAATGCATGGAGGGAACCTTGCTAGAGGTGGGCTGTCCAGGTCAGCAGGTTCTATCTCAGCAGTGGTCCCTGGACAAGGCCATCCCCATTAATCAGGAGGCTTTGGAGTTTTGGCTGCAGGGTTATCTGAATCTCCCTGCAGCTTGGTTGTTATGGGAGAGATTTTGTGATTATTATTTATTTATTTATTTATTTACATTCTCTTATATACCGTGCTATTCTGCATCAGTGTGGTTTACAATGAGCAAACTGAAATTACATTGAACAGGGCATTATAACTTGGAAATAACCCTCCATAGCCCATGTTCTCTGTAAAATAGTTAAGTGGCTTGCCCAAGACCACAAGGAGCACCTGTAGGACTAGAAACCCCAGTCCTTCCAGCCCAAGGTTGCTGTCCTCTAGGGGGATTTGAACCCCTGACCTTCCAGCCTGAAGTACCTTGCCCCAACCACTAGGCCACTCCATGGAGTGATGGTTTGCTATTCTTTTCTGTGGACCACAGATTGCATGGGATTGTTGTTGAAAAGCTCAGGAAGGAATTGGAGCTAGGAAGAATTGCGGGTCCTTTTGATTCCCTTTGCAAGATTTAGTGGTATCATTCCTAGGTGTGGTGCCGGCGAATGAGCCAGGGAGGTACTGCTTAATTCACAATTTGTCTTTTCCTGTTAGGAATAGTGTGAATGTCTTCATAGATCCAGCACTGTGGTTCAGTATGTGTCTTTTGATTCTGCAGTGGATCTTCTGTGTATTGCAGATCGTGGGACACTCATGGCAAAAACTGACATTAAGTCAGCCTTCTAGCTATGATTTATGGTTTTGGTTTTATGCACTTGATATACCGCCCTTTATTGTGTGCATCAGAGCAGTTTACAGATATATTCTAACAGGCATTTTGTATTCCCCATTCGCCCCAACTCTTTTCACCTGTTAGGGTTTCAATTTAAAGGGAGTTTTTATGTCGACAAGTGCATGCCGATGGGTTGCTCTGTGGCATGTGTCTGTTCTGAGGCTTTTCAACATTTTTTCACTGAGCAGTTCAGCTGGCAGCAGGGGAAGAGGGGGGTTCAGCGAAAGCACCATTTTATTCAGGTGACCAATAGGTGAAGGCTGATTTAGCAATTTGACAGCTTTTCTTGGAAGGCTTCAATGAAGTGTGCATCTGGCAGGCCCCATTGGTATCTAACCAGGATCTTGAGTTGTATACAGATGCTTCCAGCGGGGTTGAATTTGGGGTATATTTTAGGGATGCCTGGTGTACTGAGTCTTAGCTTGACCTCTGGGGTGACCATAGCTGGTGCTGAAACATCACTTTTTTGGAAGCTTTTTCCAGTATAGGTAGCTGTCTCAATCTGGGGGGAGCATCTTCAGCACCAATGGTTGGTCTTACACTCGGATAATATGTTGGTAGTTCAGGAAGTAAATCGCCAATCCATGAGTTTGCCTCTAGTAGTTCATCTATTGTACTTGCTAGTTCTACGGTGTTTGCAACTGAATGTAATGCTTTTGGCAAGACATATACCTGGTATGGATAATGTGATTGCAGACTATTCATCTCATTTACAGTTGGCCCAGTTCCAGGCATTGGCCCCAGAAACAAATGACTTACCTTTACGGATGCCGGGACATTTTTGGGACATACTTCCAGCCCACTTACAGGACTGCTGAAGTTTGCATTGGGAACACCTGGAAGGCTTATGCAGCGGGATGGTGTTATTTCATGGATATGTTGTGCCTGGAAGAGTGATTGGGCAAGGGCCCATGCTGAAGTTTATCAAGTGGGCTCTGGAGCATAAGCTGTCTCCGCATGCCTTGTCAATATCTTTGGCTAATATTAGCATCAATGCTAAGATGAAAGGGTTGGAAGATCCTACAGCTTCATTTTTGGTGCAGATATTGTTTCGGGGGCTCTTGAGGTCCAGGGTGGCTTTGAATATGAGGGCCCTGCACTAACCTATTTTGCACAAAATATTTTGTGCCATCATGAATGCATTGCTGGTGGTATGCACTTCTCCTTTTGAAGCCCTGCTTTTTAAGGTGGTCTTTTCCTTTTCCTTTTTTGCTGCCTTATGGGTCAGTGAATCAGCAGCTTCTGCACCAGCAGCTACTGGAGACCACAGTTAGTTATGGAATGATGTGGTGGTGTTCTTAGAGGAAGTGCACTTGCACATTAGGTGCAGTAAAATGATCAACTTAGCAGGAGCTCTTTGGTATGTCTCTGTCAAGTGCCTGGGCTGGAGTCCTGAATAGCGCTTTGTGCTCAGACCTTTGCCAGCATAAGGCCATCAGAGGGCCTATTTTGGTTGTGCAACTAGGGCCAGGATCCCTTAACTCAGCTTCAGTTTAATGCTATACTAAAGTGAAGCCTAGAATCGGTGGGTTTTCCTCTGGAGCAATTCAGTACTCATTCCTTTCGGATTAGTGTGGCATCTTTTGCAGCTTTAGAGGAGCTTTCTGCACAGGCGAGTCAGAGCATTGGCCATTGGTATTCAAATGCATCCAAGTTATATGTTCACTAATTGAGGGGCTCTGGTGAGTCCCTCTTCTCAATTTGCTTGTTTCTACAGTTTGTGCCTCTGGATTAATGAGGCATTAATACCTGGTCTGGTATATGCAGTCATTTCTTCATCTTCTGGGCTCAGAAACATGCAGTGGAGTTCAGATGAGGATTGGAGCTAGGCTTGTCAGTGAGTGGTATCCTATTGCAATGTATGGGCCTCTGGGGAATATGTTGGTTACGGCTTCTTCCTGCACTGTTGGAGGCTTGGCAATATAACCAACTGCATTATATTTTTATTCACCTGGGAGGGAACGATCTTTGTGAGGTTATGGGAGTAAACTTTATCCAACAAATGAAGCGTAATTTTTTTTCTAATTTCATTGCTATTTTCCTACAGCAACCTTTATTCCTCAGAGAGTTTAGCGTGATGCTATTAAACCTAAGGCAGTGGAGTGTCTGCACAAGCGGGTGAATGCTGAGGTATCCAAATTTGTTATTGAGAGGGCTGATGTTGGCTCATGAATTGATCTCCACTAACTGTCCGGGCTTATACCGCTCTGACAGTGTACATTTTTTGGATATAGGTCAAGATATTTTTCTTAGCAGTTTACTGGAAGTTATTGAGAGATATAGCAAGGCATTCATGGCTGCAGTGCGCAATAAGGAAGGTGGTGACATGTAAGTTGCAGTCACCGCCTGTGGCGTAAAGGACGATTAGAAACCTCCCCCTTTCAGATCCTTCATTCCCGAAGGGGGTGGAGCAAGAGATATTGAGTAGTGGACTGTAGCCTCCTATAACATGGGCGTTACCGCCATGTGCAGTGCAAGCCCTAAACAAAGCTCTTGCATACAAAAGTAGGCTTCGACCTAGTGCCACCACAGGCTGGGGGAAGGGGAGTGATAACACTTTATAGATGTGAGTTCAACAGGGCTTGAATGTTACCATCTAATGTGGACTGTTGGTAATTGAGGTTTAAGTACTGTTGAGATGTTGTAAATTAAAAATGGTGTATTGACAAATAAAGCTGTGGCCACGTTTTGCCAAAATGCCTTTCCTAAGGTGGTTTGTACATTGTTTGGTTTGAAAGCGAAAGGGCGGTAGTAATGTGAATGACAATGATATTAGAATAAGGGATTTTAAATTCTCTTGACATTTCTTCAGTGTAATATGGACCTGACTCATCTCCTTACTTTATGACAACAAAAGAAAATGAAAATCTCGAACATTAAACATAAATATAAAATAATCTGTCACAAGAGACTATTACAAATAATTATCAGGATGTTAGATTTATAGCAATTGCTTACTCAAGCTGATTTATACACAAAGTATGAATTTGCTGCCCTAAAAGATTTAAAATCTAAAATTATACTCAGGAAATATAAGGTAAAATTGATTGTCCAATATAACTAGTAGCATTTGGGAGAGAAACAGGATTTAACCCTCGGATACACTCGGTAAATCGACTGACACGTATACACTACCCCCGGGTCACCCCTGACCCATATGTAGAAATATGGTAAAACATCTACTTTTGTTTGTAAAACATGGTTAAATTGTGAAGAAAAAGACATACTTTTATTTATTTTTTATAATACTTGTTATTAATTCACCCTTTCAAGTGAATAATGTGCAATGCTAGCCAAGATCAGGCAGGACAAGTTGTACAAGGTCAGATATATGCTGCATAATGTCAATACCTGTTAACTATTCAGTTGCAAGCTTAAAAATGGTGTGCAGCACTGCACGCTTTGCAAACTACAATAGTTCTATATTTATTCGCTAGGTGGACAGCAACAGTCAAAGTATGGTGCCATTATGTCAAGTAATGGCATGATGCAAATTGTGACAAAAAAATTACCGTGTTATAACAAATTGACAAATTGTAAACAACAGAAAACTAGTAAGCAATACATGAAGTACATTGACTGTTTTTTTCAACAACAGTTTATGCACAATGTGCTAGTAGTTGTTCTTGAATGTTCAGGACACACTCGCTTCAGACAGATTTCACATTCGGTAAATACTTTTCGATCTCTGTCACTTGGACAAAAGGAGCATCTTTTTCTTTTCTTTGCTGATGCCCGTGTGGTCAACGGTCTTGGTGGCTTAGGCATTTCAAGGCAAGGATAGCCAACATTGGCCATGGATTGACGTGTATGGCTTGTCAGACATTCTGGATGGCTTTGACGATTTTGTATCTGAGGCTTCATGAGATTCAAAGCGAGTTCCTCCAGAAAAAACCTTCTCTTGCAGTTTTCCTTGTGATGAAACATAGGATTGTTGTACATAAATATTATGAATGAATTTACAGCCGCGATATCAAGCAGTCCATAAAACACGCAAAGTGGCCATCGACGAGTTGATCTTTTCACACTGTATGTGTGGCACAACTGATCTACTGTGTCAACACCCCCTTTCGTTCTGTTGTAGTCAAGTATTATTTCTGGCTTCTTTGATGTTTCATCAATTTTATTATCATGGTGAAGTGTTGACAGCAGCATAACTGATTTGTTTCGTTTTGGGACGAATGACACCAAAGTCTTGTCTCCACTGAAGCCAAATATTGAGGATCCCACAATTCTTGAGCGATTTGCCTGGAATTCTGAAGGTATGTCACGGTTGCAACGTCTTACAGTGCCCAGTAGTGTCAAATTCTTGCTAAGAAGAACATCAGCCAGTTGTACGTTAGTAAAGAAATTGTCGCAAGTAATGTTCCTGCCAGACCGTTCCAGAGGTTCAATAAGCTTCAAAACAACATCAGCTCCTAGAGATACTGTTTTGTCACGAGTAACTGACTCTTCACGCCCTAGGTATGGCTTCATGTTGAATACATAATACGTTTCGGCATCTGCACACACCCATAACTTTATACCGTATCGGTCTGGTTTAGACTTGATGTATTGACGAAACGGACACTTGCCTCTGAACCCCAACAATTGTTCATCAACAGTCAAGTATGCAGATGGTGTGTACATTTTCATGCACTGAGAAATGAATAAATTCCAAACATCTCTAACTGGAGTAAATTTGTCATTGGCCCTTCGTGATTCACAGGTTTGTTTGTCATCAAATCGAAGTAAACTCAATATTTCTGTAAACCTTTTACCTGACATAACAGCTGGAAATATAGGATTCTGGATAGGACTTTTAGCCCAAGTTCTGCGTACAGATACTTTGTTCAACCTGAAAACACCACTCATGTACAGAAGACCCAATGTTGCTTGGAGCTCTTCCATTGTTACCTGCTTCCAGTCAGTACATGGTGGCTGCATTGCTTCAGCTCTACGTATGCCTTCAGAATTTGTGAAATCTAACACTGCTGACAATATATCTGGAGTTACAAACATGCCAAAAATATCCTTAGCATTAGTTATACCTCTGATCAGAGCAATTGGTCCAGAAGATTCTCTGACTATATTTGCTTCCCTTGTTCTTGATGTTGGCGGTACAGTTTTATTCCAATGCATGCCAGAACGAGTTGTGTAATGACTGTCAGTAACTTCCTCATTTTCAGAATGTGATTCAGAAGTTTCAGAATTGCTGTATGAACTGCTATCGTCATCACTTGTTTTATTTTCTTCGACAGCATCTTCCGCTTCACTGCCGCTATCATCAAGATCAAGCTGATCGGACTGGGCGGGAACGACTGCACTATCCGTATCAGCACCTTCAGTATCATTACTCAAACTATCATTACTGTCACTTTCTTCATTCAACCAACGTCTAATTTTTTCAGTTGCTGCACAGCTGCTGAAGCGTTTCGGGAGTGGCATTGTTTACCTTTGTCGTAAAAAATTTTAATCCACAGAAACAAACAAGGAACTGACATCAGGTGACGTCATAAATGTAAGCAAGACGTTAGAAAACACAGGATTGTAATGTGGACTTGGAGTGGTGACTTTCTTTGCTGCTATAAAACAAAGGAGAGTGTTATTGTGCAAGTGTCGAAAATCACCCCTTGTTTGTTCAGCAGTATGCAGTACTGTATAAAAACGTTATTTTTGCAAACCATATGTATGAAAATACTTAAAAATGGTTCGTTGAGGAATACCTAGAGTACCAAAATACAATTCCTTACCATTTTGAAGAAAAAACACAAAAACCGACACCCGGGTCACCCCTGACCCGGGAGTAGTGTATCCGAGGGTTAAGCATTGGCTTTGTGGTTCTTAGACTGATACTGTGGCTACTAGGCTGCTCCTCCACTTATGGTCTATGCTGCAACATAATCTTATTTGTTTAGTGAACTTGCAGTGTGAAAATGTCCAAATACCAGCTGTTAGAAATCACAGGACAGGAGGCAACAGGCCTGTTTGTCAATAACAAGCAACACAACAGCACTGTGTCCTTTTTTTAGGAAAGGTTTTCTGCAGGACATAAAGGACACTGACCCCCATGTGGATGGATGAATAGAAAAACCTCCAGCCATTATGCCTAAAAAGCAGCAAAGGATGAAGCTTGCTCTAATGTCTGCCTCAGCTATTTCTGCAGCAGAGATGGCACAAGATGGATGATGGATGTGTTATCTCAGCATCAGAAATACATTCTGTTGGCCTAGAAAGATTAGAGTTCCCCACAGTGTAATATCAATGTGACCTCCATTCCTCTAAGTGATGACATGCATAGCTACTGCTCTAATCCCAGTGAACACATTCAAGCAGGACCAAGTGAGGAGTTGGTAGGCCATGATTTTCATGCCACTACTTTCTACAAACTTGAGCAGACATTTACCACATGATCTGAATATTTGTTATTTAGAATTTGCTTATACCTTTGTAGTTGTAGCTCAAATGATTTGCATTCACGTACTGCAGGTAATTCCCTTTTCTCAGAGGGTTTACAATCTACAGTTTAGATTTTACCTGAGGTAATGGAAGATTGTGACTCAGCCAAGGTCGCAAAAAATCATCAGTGGGAATAAAATGGCTAGTGTTCAACAAGCTATTTTAACAGCTTTTACCCATCTCAGGTGACTTTGCAACATAGCTGTTAGGAAGAGTTTCATCAATTCAGCAAATCAGCAGCACAAATAGGATGGATAAACACGCCTTTAACTTGTGCTATATTTTACCTAGTTTCAATGTAGACAGATCCAATCAAAGGACCTTTGAGGTATGAGAACTTAGGAGGATCTCACTGGTGACCTTTCTTTTTTTAACTTAAACTTTTTAGTTTTCAATTAATTTTTAGCAAATTTCTACTTGCCAAAAGAAAAGAAAATAATCAGGAAACTAATAATTTCTTTCTTAGATCACAAAAAAAAGGGTGGGGAGGGGGGCAATATAAAGGTGGAAAAATATAAATAAGTGAAAGAAATGAAACCTAAAAGAAATTATGGCTTAGGCACTAAGGGGTATGTTTACTAAACAGTCTTACCATAGCAGCGGCGATGTTATCGTGCGATACGCAACGTTATCATGCGATAACATCATGTATCGCTCGATAACGTCACGTATCCCGCGATAACGTCATGTATCACGTGATAATGTCACGTATCGCGCGATAACGTTGGCAGCTGCGTTAAGGCACATTAACACTGTGAAATCTGGCTCTGAAGTGTGGAGTAAAGCCTCCCAGAGGGCGGAGATAGGGGTCAATGGGCGGAGAGTGGGCGGGGAGAGGCTCCAGGTACACTAACACTGTGAAATCCGGGTCTGAACACTAACACCAGTGAAACCCTCGCGTTAAGAGACACATTTGCAGGAGAGAGAAACCATTTCAGTCAGCAATGTACAGCAAAGGCAGGGAAACCCAGAAAGTGATAGTAGTGATATATGTGCAGGAACCAAAAAGGCAAATAAACATATAAAATGACAAGAAACACATCTGAAATCCCAATAACCAAGCTGGCCAATAGTGATATTAATGATAAACATAAAGCAACACTACTGACAAAGTGTAAAAAGGAAAATATCATGTTTGGAAGGGTCTATGCTCTGTCCCCCTACAAAGTGAATGATCCCACATTGAAATAGCGGTGATCAGGGTTTTTGTCATTTATATTGGGCACATTTGTTAGTGCGTGCACGTGTGCAGCAACAGCAAAGTGAGCAGGGCCGGCCCGTCCATTGAGCAAGAATGTTCTTTGCACAGGGCCCCGCGTTTCAGGGGGCCCCGTGCAAAGAACATTCTGCTTTTTTTTTTAAAATTATATTAAAAAAAAAAAAAGCTGGCTCTGGCTGCTGCCGCGGCCTGCGCGGCAAAATGGAGTGTCCCGCGGGGCCCCCTCTCCTCGCTGAGCCTCTCTGCAAGGGTTTTCAGATTCGCGAAGGGAGAGAGTCTCCCTCGCGTCTCTGTTAAGCCCGCAGGGGCTAATGGGAAATTTCCATCTGCCCCTTTAGACGCGAGGGGCTGATGGGAAATTTCCCATTAGCCCCTGCGGGCTTAACAGAGACGCGAGGGAGACACTCTCCCTTCGCGAATCTGAAAGCCCTTGCAGAGAGGCTCAGCGAGGAGAGGGGGCCCCACGGGACACTCCATTCTGCCGCTGCCGCGTCGGCAGCAGCCAGAGCCAGGTTTTTTTTTAAAGTTTAAATTTGCCATAAGCCGATATGGGGGGATGGGGGGGTGTTAAGACTGGTGCTGGGCTGGGCTGGGCTGGGGGGGTGTTAAAACTGGTGTTGGGCTGGGCTGGGGGGGGGGGGTGTTAAGACTGGTAATGGGCTGGGCTGGGCTGGGGGGGGTGTTAAGACTGGTAATGGGCTGGGGTGGGCTGGGCTGGGCTGGGCTGGGGGGGGTGTTAAGACTGGTAATGGGCTGGGCTGGGCTGGGCTGCGGGGGTGTTAAGACTGGTAATGGGCTGGGCTGGGCTGGGGGGGGTGTTAAGACTGGGGCTGGGCTGGGCTGGGGGGGATGTTAAGACTGGGACTGGGCTGGGCTGGGCTGGGCTGGGGGGGGGGTGTTAAGACTGGTAATGGGCTGGGCTGGGCTGGGGGGTGTTAAGACGTAGGGCTGGGCTGGGCTGGGGGGGTGTTAAGACTGGTAATGGGCTGGGCTGGGCTGGGCTGGGGGGGGTGTTAAGACTGGTGCTGGGCTGGGCTGGGCTGGGGGGGTGTTAAGACTGGGACGGGGCGGGGCGGGGCGGGGGGGTGTTAAGACTGGTGCTGGGCTGGGCTGGGCTGGGGGTGTTAAGACTGGGGCGGGCGGGCTGGGCTGGGGGGGTGTTAAGACTGGTAATGGGCTGGGCTGGGCTGGGGGGGGGTGTTAAGACTGGCAATGGGCTGTGCTGTGCTGGGCTGGGCTGGGCTGTGCTGGGGGGGTGTTAAGACTGGGGCGGGGCGGGGCGGAGCGGGGCTGGGCTGGGGGGGGTGTTAAGACTGGTAATGGGCTGGGCTGAGCTGGGCTGGGGGGGTGCTAAGACTGGTAATGGGCTGGGCTGGGCTGGGCGGGGGGGGTGTTATGACTGGTAATGGGCTGGGCTGGGCTGGGCTGGGGGGGTGTTAAGACTGGTAATGGGCTGGGCTGGGCTGGGGGGGTGTTAAGACTGGTAATGGGCTGGGCTGGGCTGGGGGGGTGTTAAGACTGGTAATGGGCTGGGCTGGGGCGGTGTTAAGACTGGGGCGGGGCGGGGCTAGGCTGGGGGGTGTTAAGACTGGTGCTGGGCTGCGCGGGGGGGGGGGGGGGTTAAGACTGGTAATGGGCTGCACGGGGGGGGGGGGTTAAGACTGGTGCTGGGCTGGGCTGGGCTGGGCTGGGCTGGGGGGGGTGTTAAGACTGGTAATGGGCTGGGGGGTGTTAAGACTGGTAATGGGCTGGGCTGGGCTGGGCTGGGGGGGTGTTAAGACTGGTGCTGGGCTGGGCTGGGCTGGGGGGGGTGGTAAGACTGGTAATGGGCTGGGCAGGGCTGGGCTGGGGGGGTGTTAAGACTGGTAATGGGCTGGGCTGGGCTGGGCTGGGGGGGTGTTAAGACTGGTGCTGGGCTGGGCTGGGCTGGGCTGGGGGTGTTAAGACTGGGGCGGGGCTGGGCTGGGGGGGTGTTAAGACTGGTAATGGGCTGGGCTGGGCTGGGGGGGGTGTTAAGACTGGTAATGGGCTATGCTGTGCTGGGCTGGGCTTTGCTGGGGGGGTGTTAAGACTGGTAATGGGCTGGGCTGGGCTGGGCTGGGCTGGGGGGGTGTTTAAGACTGGTAATGGGCTGGGCTGGGCTGGCTGGGAGGGGGTGTTAAGACTGGGGCGGGGCGGGGCTGGGCTGGGGGGGGGTTAAGACTGTTAATGGGCTGGGCTGGGCTGGGCTGGGGGGGTGTTAAGACTGGTAATGGGCTGGGCTGGGCTGGGCTGGGGGGTGTTAAGACTGGTAATGGGCTGGGCTGGGCTGGGCTGGGGGGGGGTGTTAAGACTGTTAATGGGGTGGGCTCGGCTGGGCTGGGGGGGGGGTGTTAAGACTGGTAATGGGCTGGGCTGGGCGGGCTGGGGGGGGGGTGTTATGACTGGTAATGGGCTGGGCTGGGCTGGGCTGAGGGGGGGTGTTAAGACTGGTAATGGGCTGGGCTGGGCTGGGCTGGGGGTGTATTAAGACTGGTAATGGGCTGGGCTGGGCTGGGGGGGTGTTAAGACTGGTAATGGGCTGGACTGGGCTGGGCTGGGCTGGGGGGGGTGTTAAGACTGGTAATGGGCTGGGCTGGGCTGGGCTGGGCTGGGGGGGTGTTAAGACTGGTAATGGGCTGGGCTGGGCTGGGGGGGTGTTAAGACTGGGACTGGGCTGGGCTGGGCTGGGGGGGTGTTAAGACTGGTAATGGGCTGGGCTGGGCTGGGGGGGTGTTAAGACTGAAATGGGCTGGGCTGGGGTGGGCTGGGGGGGTGGTAAGACTGGTAATGGGCTGGGCTGGGCTGGGCTGGGGGGGTGTTAAGACTGGTAATGAGCTGGGCTGGGCTGGGGGGGTGTTAAGACTGGATATGAGCTGGGATGGGCTGGGGGTTTGTTAAGACTGGGGCGGGGCTGGGCGGGGGGGGGTTTTAAGACTGGTAATGGGCTGGGCTGGGCTGGGGGGGGTGTTAAGACTGGTAATGGGCTGGGCTGGGCGGGGCTGGGCTGGGCTGGGCTGGGGGGGTGTTAAGACTGGTAATGGGCTGGGCTGGGGGGGTGTTAAGACTGGGAATGGGCTCGGCTGGGCTGGGCTGGGGGGGTGTTAAGACTGGTAATGGGCTGGGCTGGGCTGGGGGGGTGTTAAGACTGGGGCGGGGCGGGGCGGGGCTGGGCTGGGGGGGTGTTAAAACTGGTAATGGGCTGGGCTGGGCTGGGCTGGGGGGGGGTGTTAAAACTGGTAATGGGCTGGGCTGGGCTGGGCTGGGGGGGTGTTAAGGCTGGTAATGGGCTGGGCTGGGCTGGGCTGGGGGGGGTGTTAAGACTGGTAATGGGCTGGGCTGGGCTGGGCTGGGGGGTGTTATGACTGGTAATGGGCTGGGCTGGGCTGGGCTGAGGGGGGGTGTTAAGACTGGTAATGGGCTGGGCTGGGCTGGGCTGGGGGGGTGTATTAAGACTGGTAATGGGCTGGGCTGGGCTGGGGGGGTGTTAAGACTGGTAATGGGCTGGGCTGGGGGGGTGTTAAGACTGGTAAAGGGCTGGGCTGGGCTGGGCTGGGCTGGGGGGGTGTTAAGACTGGTAATGGGCTGGGCTGGGCTGGGGGGGTGTTAAGACTGGTAATGGGCTGGGGGGGTGTTAAGACTGGTAATGTGCTGCGCGGGGGGGGGTTAAGACTGGCAATGTGCTGCGGGGGGGTTAAGGCTGGTAATGGGCTGCGCGGGGGGGTTAAGACTGGTAATGGGCTGGGGGGGCTAGGACTGGTAATGGGCTGCGGAGGGGTTGACTGGTAATGGGCTGGGGGGTTAGGACTGGTAATGGGCTGTGGGCTGATGGGGGCTGTCTGGAAATGGGGTGATGGGGGGTTAGGACTGGTAATGGGCTATGGGGGGATTAGGACTGATAATGGGCTATGGGGGAGGGGCTAGGACAGGACATGGGCTGATGGGGAGGGGTTATGACTTGAGGTGGGCTGATGTGGTTAGGACTGGTAATGGGTTGTGGGCTGATGGGGGGGTAGGACTGGCAGTGGGCTATGGGGCTGACTGGAAATGGGCTGATGGGGTTAAGACTGGAAATGGGCTGATGGGGGGTTAGGACTGGTAATGGGTTATAGGGGGGCTTAAACTGAAAATGGGGTGATGGGGGGTTAGGACTGGAAGTGGGTTGATGGGGGCTAGGACTGGTACTGGAAATGGGCTGTTGGGGGGAGCTAAGATTGGAAATGGGCTGTGGTGGGGGCTTGAATTGAAATGGACTCATGGAGGGGCTAGAACTGGAAGTAGGCTCATGGGGGGGCTTGGACTGGAATTGGGCTGAGTGGAGGGGAGCTAGGATTTGACATGGGCTGATGGTGGGGCTAGGAAATGATTAGAAATGGGCTGATGGGGGGCTAGGATTGGAAATGAGCTGATGAAGGGACTCAGACTGAAAATGGATGGGGGAGCTAGGACCGGAAATGGTTTGATGGGGGGTAGGACTGGAAATGGGCTGATGCAGGGACTAGAAGGGAATGGATGCTGGGTGAGACTGGAACTAGAAGGGAGCTGATGTTGGGGGAGGATTAGAATGGGATGGGGCTGGGAGAGTAAAATGGGGAGGGAAAAATATTTTGTGTGGGAGGGATGAAAAATCTACAATTGGCCGGTTATTGGGAGAGTAAGTGGGGATTGAGGATGGAGGGGTAAAATTTGTGTGGATGAAATAGGAATGAGGAAAGAGCAAAAGGAGAAAGATTAGTATGTTAAAGCAGATGTAGAGAGAGAGAATGGAAAAAAAAAAAACTAGAAGAGAGAAGAAAGAACAAATGGACAGCAGACGATGGAGAGTTAGCAGAAAACATGAAGAAACCAGAAGAAAGTGGCTGGAACAATTGCAACTGAAAAAAAAATGCACAAAAGGTAGAAAGATATCTCTTTATTTTGAATTTATTAACTGGAATATGAAAGCTCTGGGAAATGTGCATCATTAACGTCTGCGCTTTGTTTGGTACAAGAGGAAATTAATTTATAGTTTTATTTCTACAGTGTTGTTGTACATTCCAAGTTTGGCTTTTGGGGTTCCCAGTTTAATTATTGCCTTCCTGTTTCTAAATTGTGATTCCTTGTTTGATGATGGTCTATTTTCTGCATGTGTAACTGAGCTGAGGTATTCTGTTTATGTAATTCCTATTTGACATTGCCACTTGTTCTCTTTCCCCAGTATTCTCTGAAATGTATTGGTTTAATATTTGCAGTGTTGCCTTTTGATAGGTAGGGTATGGTGCTTTGTGAGTCCTGGTAATGCTGTCAGGATATGGCGGGTTTGCTATGGGTTCTAAATGGGCAGCGTTTGTAGTACAGTCAAACCTCGGTTTTCATTTGCCCCGGTTTTCATACGCTTCGGTTTTCAACGTCTTTTCTGACTGAGATTTTGTCCCGGTTTTCATGCATTGCTTCGGTTTTCAACGTCTTTTGACTGAGATTTTGTCCCGGTAGCAGGGAAGAAAAGCTGTCAACGTAAGCAGGAGATGTTGCATGAATGTGGGAGGCAGTTCTTTCTCTTGCAGGGTACGTCTGAAGCTATATCATTAAGATTTTCTGCCATTCTGAAGCATTGAGCAGATAATGTAAAGGTATTTTAATGGACTGAATTCCATGTGATTCCGAAGAGAGCTGGGCACAGCAGCTTGTCAGGGGTGGCTAAGGCCAGATGTTAACATACTGTACTGTACAGTACTGTACTTAGCTTGCTTTCAGTGATGTTAAATGTTCATTTATCCATTTCATTAGTCATTTATATTTATTTCTCATTGTTTTCTGTATGTAAAAATATAGTTATTCTCTATAAAATGTATTTTTTGTGAATATTTTTGGGTGTCTGGAACGGATTAATTGGATTTACATTATTTCTTATGGGAAATATTGCTTCAGTTTTCATACGTTTCGGTTTTAGTCAGACCTTTTCGAACGGATTAATCATGAAAACCGAGGTTTGACTGTAGTTCCTAATGTGCCTGGCGGTTGGCACTGGATTATAGTAATGTAGAAATCTTTTAGTCTTTCTTTATCCATACCCTCATTAAGAGACATGTTTACTAAAAGTTAGTGTATGGTAACATTATGCAAATATTTATGCAAATAAGGCCACTTATGCAAATGAGGCCCCGCACCGAGTCTCCGCACATGGCCCCGCACCCCCCTTGGGCCGCCCCTGAAAGTGAGCACTTAGGAAAGGGCAACTGTACTGATGCTGTAAATGAGATACAGGGGGCTGCAGGCGGCACATGCTGTGGTCCATCTGGGGCACAGTGCGGACTAGGTAGATGCCTAGTTGGCACATAGGAACGCCAAAACTATAAAGCAGCAAGACAGCAACTGACAAGGGACCAACATGGGCATGAGTGTGTGTCCCACAGTGTCACAGGGGATATTACCCAGCAGGTACCCCCAGGGCACATAACATTGGCAGGCGGTGCCAGGGGGAAGCTCGCATGTCCATGTAGGCACCCTTACCCGAGAACCCACACCATAGACAGCTGCCTACTCGCACATTAGATGGCCTGGGACTGTGCACCACCAGCACCACCGGCATAAGGGCATGTCAGCATGGTGGCGGAGGAGTGCTGGTGGTGGAGGGGGCAGTGGCATCTGCCCACAGCAGACCACGGCCAAGCCCCGTTTAGGTGTGTGCCGTGCACTGCAACAGACAAGGTCTGTCTGACGAACAGTCATGGTATCCCCAGGGAATGATTTTTTCCTGTGGCAACAGTTTGGTGCAGCACATACAGCCAGTGTATTCAGGGATAGAAGGTCACAAGTTCAAGTCCCAGCTATGGCTCCTGTCAACCTTGTCCCCATATTTTACCCAGTATTAAACAGTGGTAATAAAGACAGAACCTTTATTGCAGATAAATTAAACATACCTGAAACGCCTATATTTTACACTACAGAGCACAGATACCGTAAACATGTGCAATCCCTAGAGCAGAATTTCCCAACTGCAGTCCTGAAGGGCCAAACACCATTCAGGTTTCATGCTGTCCCTAATAAATATGCCTATGCTGCATTTGTATGCATCACCCCCATTGTATGCAAATGTATCTCATGCATATTCATTAGGAACAGCATGAAAACCTGAACAGTGTTTGGCCCACCAGGACCAGAGTTGGGAATCTCTGCACTAGAGCAGTGGCCAACAGGGGCAGAAACACCCACACTCACAGGCTCCACTATCCAAAGCCTCACGGAGAGTCAGGCTGTTGGGCCCTGCGCGGAGCAGCATCTCCCAATACTGGCACCTGCATACCTTAGCAATGCCGTCCTAAACTTGGGAACACATTCCACATATGTCAAAAGGTTGCTATGATTAATGTCAGCTAACAAATTCTAAGTTAAACGAGATTCATCATAGCAACCTTTCTGATATCTGTGGAGTGTGTTTCAGTTATTGCTTCTGACAGTGTTTACCACCCGGGGAGTGACCTCAACAGTATTGCGTACCATAGCAATGCCCGCACTGTGCCCGGGACTGGTGTGGTAGTCAGGGCTGCCACAAACCTCCATATGTGCACAATAGTGGTATAAGTGTGGGAGTGTGTGTATGTCTATCCAGTGTGTTGTGGCTGCCTACACCTTACTGAGCCCACACTGCTTGCACTGTTTCCAGTGTTAGCCTGCCAATGTGCATAATGAGGAGCAAGGTACTGTGGGTATGGCCCGGACAGGGTGGCCTGGGCAGGATGCATCGAGCATCCCCCAGCTCACAAAAATCATCGAAAAAGCTGCTCAACAACAGATCCAGCATCATATCGACACGGAAGCACCACTAGACCAATCACAACATGGCTTCAGGGAAGCACATGGAGTCGACACAATCCTTACAACCCTATTCAATGATCTGGTCACTGGAATAAACAGCATCCAACAAGGATTTGTCCTCATCTTCCTAGACATCTCCGCCGCCTTCGACTCTGTGAATCATGATATACTTCTGCAACGCCTGAAAGAAAAAGGGGATTCGAAGCACAGCTCTAGAATGGTGTAAATCCTACCTTTCCAATAGGTGGCAACAAGTCAAAACAGGCCATGAATCCTCTGAACCTTTCCTACAGTCCCAAGGGGTACCTCAAGGATCTTCCTTATCGGCACTGATGTTCAATATATATATGCAGCCGATATGTGAATTGATCCGATCTTTCAACGTACAATGCCTGGCATACGCAGATGACATCCTCCTCTACATGCCGTTCAAAATTGACCAACCAGTGTTCTCCCCAATAATCAATTGTTTTGGAGCAGTAGCTGAATGGCTGCTGACACAAAACCTACGAATCAATCAGTAAAACTGATGTTCTTTTTGTTACAAGGAACCGTAAGTTCATACCTCCTCCATCGCTACTGGTCAACAACATAGAATTGAAGTCCAAACCCACAATCCGATATCTCGGCATCACACTGGACCAGCACCTGGATATGACAACGCATGTGAAGAATGTGACAAAGACTATATATCATAAGATCAGAACACTATGCCACCTCCGCCCCCTACTTGATTCTACTGGACTACCGATCAACCTTCCAGGCATTAGTCCTCCCACACCTAGATTTTGCGAACATCATCCTCCACGGTATCTCTCAATCAACTTTAAATCCGCTTCGCCTGGCTATGAATGCAGCTGCAAGAGTCCTCTCTGGGTCACCAAGATCTGCCCACATAACGCCTATCATGAAAGATCTGCATTGGCTACCTTTACAAGCCAGACTCCACTATAAGTCATTAGTCCTTACTTTCAAAGCCTTGAATAACTACCCACCTACACCAATCAGCAAGCTAATTCACAGCACCCTCGAAAATAGAAACAGGAGGCCTACTGCTATGAACACCTTAATAGTTCCTAAGATGATGACATCGTGCACTAAGGCTACTTCAAACAGAGTTTTCTCAATATTCGCTCCTTTAAACTGGAATGCACTTCCCCATGAAATCCGTGGCATCAAAAGCCTAATCCTATTCCGAAAAGCCTTGAAACACCATCTGTTCACAAAATGTTACCCAGAAGTCATCCCGGACACTCACACATCTGGCAAGCTTCCCACATACCCCAGACGCCTTAGCACCTTAATACAACCAGAAAATGGTTAGCCTACACAATAGCCCACATGATAACCATTTACCTGCACCATCCACACGAAATCACTTACAATATCCAAACGAGTTTAGAGTATTGTATATAGTATAAAGTATATAGTATAAAGTTAACCTGTACATAGTTCTCCCGGTTATCCCATGTGTTATTTTTCCCTGTTCTTTGTAAACTCAATGTTGCCTGTATACATTGCAGTATGTTTTGTTCAATGTATACCGCGCTGATTATAATAGCGCGGTATAGAAGAAATGTTAAATAAATAAATAAATCTGCACAGGGTATAGGGCAATGGCTGGGACATTGTAGTGCCTGACCACCACCTGCATGGACAGGGTGGCCACAGCATGTCATGCTAGGAGGTCACTCTCACCCTGACTGTGCAGTGACCACGGCATGGCTAGGTTCCCCCATAGAGCTATGCACCTTTTCTCTCAAGTGATATTTATGGGTTCTTTTTTTTGGGACCCAATCCCTGACCTATCTGATTGGTGTGTGTGCTCCAGGAGCATGCACTATGTACTAGCTATCAGACTGTCTGCAGTTAGCATGTGTATGGCTTGAGCACCTTGCAGGCGGCAGTGGGTGGAGACTGACTGTGCCCTCTGCTGGTGAATGTCAGATAGTGGTGGGGAACAGATGAGCTTCTCCAGCATTCTACCTGTCTGCCATTGCCTTAGGTGATGCGTACAGATCTGCATCGACTGCCCTGTGGGGTGCCTGTTCCCCAGCAGGCCTGGGATTGATGGTCCTCTCTACTGCCACCATTACAGAGATGTATAATGCCGATCTGTTGAGGGGAGATCCTGTCCCCCCCACCCTGAGCCACAGAGGGTGGGTTGGATGGTGCTACATAATCCGCTTTTGGGTCCAAACACCCCCCTTCACCTATAACATGTGACCTTGGCACCCACACAGGATATGCACTATTCTGGGTGCATCATAGTCCACAAGGGCTAGACGTGACTGGCAAATACAGATGGACACAGGTGCATCTGCAAGGACTACCTATCACACACTGGCACTGTTGGGGACCTGCAGTATAGCCTATCTCAGTCATGCAGGTGCTGCGGACCTGGTGCTGGGTGCCCCACCTCACCCTCAGGGTGAGCACAGGACCCGCACAATGTCACGGTCTGTAGCTACTCTGTGCCAGTAACACACACGGTCAGTTCCCCCTACCAAGTCTAGGTGCTGTGGGGGTGCATACCCCATCATGTGATCAGCTGTAGACTGCTGATCTGTATGTCAGTGCATCATGGGTACGGGTGGGTTTACCCTAGCCTGGTAACCACAGCAGACAGTTTGTGTGGTGACCTGCAGTCTTCCTGTAGCCAGCCAGCAGTGTGGTAGTAGCTATAGAGATGTAGCCTACTGGTTATTCAGTGACTGTGGAGGCAGAGGTCATGTGTTTGATCCCACAGTGGTTTTATTTAGGAATGCTGTCTGAGGCTTTTCCTTTTCATTTCAATCAGTGCTGCCAGCAGAAACACCCTCGCAGTGCTGTAGCCTAAGGTGCCTCATAGGGCGCCCTATAAGGCGCCCTATAGGGCACATTATAGGGTGTCTTGGCAGACAGGGCACTTTATAATGTGACCTATGGGGCGCCTTATGTTACGGCACTGTGAGGGTGTTTTTGCTGGCAGCACTCATTTAAATTAAAAGAAAATGCCTCAGACGGCCTTTTTAGATTACACCACTGCAGGATTGAACCCATGACCTCTGCCTCCACAGTCATTACAGTAACCAGTGGGCTACATTGTTGCAGCTTCTAATACTGTGCTGGCATGTACTTAGGGATAACGTGCCACGGCGCCCACTATCGCGCGTTACAGATTCTTGCTACCTTAGGACTGGAACGCCTACTCCTTATATGGCATTCTTCACATTATTGCTGCAACTAGCGCTGATAACATTAAGACGGTTTAGTAAACATACCCCTAAGTCCTCTAATTCCTCAGATCATTCACCCATTACTCAGTTCTTGAGTTGAGGAAATCTTGAGATCTAGAAAGAATCACAATTGCTCCAGAGCAAAGGAAATGTATCTGATGTTCATGTAATTAACCACATACTTGCAGGGATAACGTAAACAAAATGCTGCTCCCAATCCAAAGTTTCTTGCCTCATCACAGAGAAAAAGCTGCCTCCTCTCTTGGGTAGGGCATGATACATCGGCGAATATTCTAACACTTTGGCCATTAAAAGGCTCCTTCATTTACTTAATTATGGACTCAATAGCTGACTAGGATTTTCCTCAGAAATATAACTGATCAACAAAGTAGGTTTTTCTTTAACTTCCATCATAAAAATTTCTAATATAGCAGAAATATCTGTAAGCTCAGCCACTTCTCCAAACTGTTGGTCTCCATCCAGCAAAAAATATACTCTATTAAGTGGGCATATAGCAGCCTCTGGTACTAACAAAACTTTAAGCAGGTATTTCTGAAAAGCATCAACAGGCAAAATGTCGAGAATCTTTGAAAAGTTCAACACACACAAATTATGATTTCTCATGCAATTTTCAGTGTTCCAATTTACCATGTATCAAAGCTCTGTCCTATACAGTGTGTCTACAATCGCTTTAGAATCTTTAATATCATTCTCCAAAATGCTAATCTTATCATGCATTTTCCTAGACAAACTATCCTGTTAAGAAGTTAAATGGCTCACAGTTTGTATGAATGAATTAATGTCCTAAAAGCATATTGAAACTGTAGTATCCAGTTTTAGATACATTCTCCAAATTGTTTGAAGTATTAACTCAGGCGAGTCAGAGATGGTTATTGAGATAACTATCTTGGGCTCACTAGGTTGCATCAGGGGTGGATATTCCACTAATGACCCAGAGGAAGTACAGTTATCTCAAAAGATCGTGAAGCCAGCAGGGAGCTGGAAGATGAAATCCTCCCTGCTCCCCAGAAACCAGCCAATCGACCTAGCAGCAGCAGGAACTTTAAATCTGAGGCACGCGCAGGCACTCAACCTTTCACCACCGAACTGATCGGGGAGTCAGCAGGAAGCAGGAAGGTGAGCTCCTCCCCACTCCTCACCAGACCAGCCAATCAACCTAGCAGCAGCAGGAACATTAAATCTGAGGCACGTTCAGGCTTCCGGCCTTTCACCACCAGACCGATCGGGGAGCTAGCAGGGAGCAGGAAGGTGAGCTCCTCGCTGCTTCCCATTGGACCAGCCAATCAGCCCAACAGCAGCAGGAAGTTTAAATCTGAGGCTTGCTCAGGCATGCCAGCGCCTAGTGGGCCCATGCCGAGGGCCTCAGCAGAAGGCCCTTCAGCATGGTCCTTAGGTATGGAACAAGGCGAAGGACTATTCACATATATCCACACGTATCAAGCTTGGGTGTTGTTTAAAAATACTATCTTGGAAGCCTAGACCAGCTGTATTCCACACATTAAGAAAAGTGGAAGGAAGTCCAAAAAACTGCCAGCATGGTTTAAATGTGAGGTCAGAGAAGCTGTGGTTGCCAAAAAAGCAACTTTCAGGAAATGGAAAAAAGAGCCAAATGATGAAAACTAGAAACAGCACAAGCACTGGCAAGCTAAATGCAAGGCATTGATAAGGCAGCCAAAGAGAGAATTTGAGAAGAAGCTTGCTGTGGAAGCAAAAATGCGTAATAAAGACTTTTTCAAGTACATTCTTAGCAAAAAAACTGTGAGAGAGCCAGTTGGACCATTAGATGATAGAGGGGTAAAAGGGGCACTAAGAGGGGACAAGGCCATAGTGGAGAGACTGAATGAATTCTTTGCTTCGGTCTTTACTGAGGAAGATGTAGGGGTGTTACCCATGACTGAAGTGGTATTTAAAGGTGATACTGTGGAAGAATTGAAAGAAATATTGATACACCAGGAAGATGTATTACAACTATTTGATAAACTGAAGAGTAACAAATCACTTGGACTGGATGGTATACATCCAAGGGTGTTGAAAGAACTGAAATATGAGATTGCAGACCTGCAATTACTAATCTGTGAACTATCATTAAAATCATCTGTAATACCTGAAGATTGGAGAATGGCCAATGTAACGCCAATTTTTAAAAAGGGTTCCTGGGGTGATCTAGGAAACTATAGACCGGTGAGTCTGACATCAGTACCAGGAAAAATTGCAGAAACCATAATAAAGAACAAAATTACTGAACATGTAGATAGTCATGGCTTAATGGAAGGTTTTAGACAAGGAAGATCTTGTCTTAATAATCTGTTATGTTTTATTGAAGGTGTGAATAAACAGGTAGACAAAGGTGAGTTGGTTGATATAGTGTATCTGGACTTTCAGAAAGCTTTTGACAAGGTCCCTCATCAGAGACTTTTGGCAAAACTAAAAAGTCATGGGATAGGAGGCAGTGTACTATTGTGGATCAGGAACTGGTTAAAAGATAGAAAGCAGAGGGTAGGGCTAAATGGCCAATTTTCCCAATGGAGAAAGGTGAATAGTGGAGTACCCCAGGGATCTGTGCTGGGTCCGCTGCTTTGTGACATATTCATAAATTACCTGGAAAAGGGAATAATGAGTGAGGTTATCAAAATTGCAGATGACACAAAACTATTTAAAGTTGTTAAAACCCATGAGGACGGTGGAAAATTGCAAGAGGATCTTGATAAATTGGAAGACTAGGCATCAAAATAACAGATGAAATTTAATGTGAGCAAGTGCAAAGTTATGAACCTAGGAAAGAAAAACCCAAACTATGGCTATACGATGCAAGGTTCCACATTAGGAACCACCAACCAGGAAAAAGATTTAGGTGTCATCGTGGATAACACATTAATACCCTCCACCCAGTATGCAGCGGCGGCCAAGAGAGCAAATAGAATGCTAGGTATCATAAGGAAAGGAATGTAAAATAAAACAAAGGATATTATAATGCCTCTGTATCGTTCCATGAAGCAACCACACCTTGAGTATTGAATGCAATTCTGGCTGCTGTATCTTAAAAAGGATATAGCATTACTAGGAAAGGTACAGAGAAGATCCACCAAAATGGTAAAGGGGATGGAAGAATACCCCTATGAAGAGAGGCTAAAAAGGTTAGGGCTCTTCAACCTGGAAAAGAGATGACTGAGGGGAGATATGATAGAGGTCTATAAATTAATGAACGGAGTGGAATGGTAAACGTAGATCGATTGTTTACATCATCAGAATTTAGAAAGACTAGGGGACATGAAATGAAGCTACAGGGTAAACTATTTAAGACTAATAAGAGAAAATATTTTTTCACTCAACGTGTAATCAAACTCTGGAATTTGTTACCGGAGGATGTAGTAAAAGCTTTTAGTGTAGCTGGGTTTAAAAAAAGGTTTAGACAAGTTCCTTGAGGAAAGGTCTATAAACCATTATTAAAAGGGACCCAGGATATCACTGCTTGACCCAATACAAGCATTGTGGAACCTGTGTCTTTTGGGGAAACTGCTAGGTACTTATGACCTAGATTGGCCACTTTTGGAAACAGGATACTGGGCTTGATGGACCTTGGTCTGACCCAGTATGGCATATCTTATGTTCTTATCTACATTCTGTTAAGAACAGGAACAGTGGTACATCACACAAAGACAAGTGGAACCACGGATAGCCCCCGCCAACCGAAACCCTAATTCTCGACTGCAGACAAGCTGATCATGCTACACCTATACAATTCGCTAGTCACCATCACACCAATACTCATCAAATACATCTCCTATACACCCCCCTCATACTTAAACCTCCCCCATACCCACACCATATGCAAACCCACAAAAGACTACTAATAGCACAACAAACCTCACAATACACCACACTTCTTATCAATACCATGTAAAAAACAATCACACCCTAACTCCCTCAATAACAGCACAAGCCATACGATGTGCACTAATAAACGTCCACTCAGTAAGGAACAAAATACCCATCACAAAAAAACCTCTTCACAACACACCAACTTGAAGTGCTCTGTATAACCAAATCCTGGTTCACAGGCATGGACATGGTACCTATGTACCAACTCTCAACAGACAGATTTGCCCTCTTTCACTGCCCACACAAAGGGGTATGTTTACTAAACCATCTTAATGTGCGCCCGGCGATAGTGTGCAGGCTGCCATAAAAGGAGTGGGCGTTTCAGTCTTAAAGCAGCAAAACGGGAGTATCGCTCAATAACGTGGGCTGCTGCACACATTATCGTGCGAGGCGCCGCTAAGCGCGTTAACGCGCAGTAATCCTAAGTAGGTGCCCAGACATACAAACATTGAAACAGAGGTATAGCACAATGGTTAATACACTGACTGATGATACAGGGGTCATGAGTTTGATCCCCCAGTGTGCCTAATACTTAAGGCTGGCTGAGGCATCAGCTTTGACATGTAAGTATTGTTTCCTGTGGCACTTTATTTGTATTTTATTTATTGCTGCCAGCAAACACACCCTCATGTGCCGTAACCTAAGGTGCCGCATAAGGCACCCTATAAGGCACTCCATAGGGCACATTATAAAGTGCACTGTCCGTCACGGCACCCTATAATGTCCCCTATAGAGCACCCTATAAGTCGCTCCATAGGATACCGTATAGTGCACCTTATATGGACAGTAACCATAAGGTGCCCTATAGGGCGCCCTATAAAGCGCCCTCTGAGGCACCTTATGGGTACAGTACGCTGAGCGTGGTTTTGCTGGCAGCACTAATGTGCATTAAAAATAGATAATGCTTTGGACAGCCCTATCAAATAACCCCACTGTGGGTTTGAACCCATGCCCCCTGGCTCCACAGGCAGTGAAATAACCAGTGGGTTACAGCTCTATAGCTGCTAGCAAGGCCCTGGCTGGCTGTAGAAGGACTACATGTCACCACACAAACAGTCTGCTGTGGTCACCAGGATAGAGTTAGCCCACCCGTACCCATGATGCACTGCACATGCAAATCAGCCGTCTACAGATGAACACAAGATGGGGTATGCACCCCCACAGCACCTCGGCCTGGTAGGGGGAACTGATCATGTGTGTTACTGGCACAGAGTAGCTACACACCGTTACATTGTGCGGGTACTGTGCTCACCCTGAGGGTGCGGTGGGGCACCCAGCACCAGGTCCACAGCACCTTCCATGGCAGAAATAGGCCATGCTGTAGGTCCCTAACAGTGCTAGTGTGTGAAATAGGTAGTTCCTGCAGACACACTTTGGATACATCTGTATTTCTCAGTCAGGTTTGACCCTTATGGACCCATAGGCAGATTATGTACCACCGCCCAATCCACCCTCTGGAGCTGTGGGTGGGAAACAGGATCTCCCACCGACAGATCCACGTTTTACGTCCCTGCAATGGCAGCAGTAGAGGGGACCACCGACTGCAATCCTGCTGGGGAACAGACACCCTCAATGCAGCTCTGTACACATCTATAAAGCAATAGCAGACAGACATTAGGCCTGGAAATACTCAGCTGCACCCCACCACAATCTGATATTCTCCTGCAGCCACTGCACAGTGTTCCAGCAAGACACATTCTAGCTGCAGACAGTCTGATAGCTAGTCCATAGGGCATGTTCCTGGAGGAGATGCATACACACCAAGCAGATAAGTCAGTGATTGGCCCCAAAAGGGAATCCATAAATATCACATGAGAAAAATACTATATAGCACTATGGGGGAGCCTAGCCATGCCATGGTCACTGCTCAGTCAGGGTGAGAGTGATCTCCCAGCAGAACATGCTGTGGCCACCCTGTCTGTACAGGTGGTGGCCGGGCACTACAATATCCCAGCCAGTGCCCTATGCCCTGTGCAGATGCATCCTGGCCAGGCCACCCTGTCCGGGCTATACCCATGGTACCTTGCTCCTCATTATGCACATTGGCAGGCCAATACTGACAACAGTGCTGGCAGTGTGGGCTGTGGAGGGTGTTTGCAGCCACCACACACTGGATAGACAGACACACACTCCCACACCTATGCCAGCATTGTGCTACTATAGAGTTGTTTAGCAGCACTGGCCACCACACCAGTCCTGGGCACAGTGCAGGCATGGTTATGGTACGCAATACTGGTGGGGGTCACTCCCCAGGGTGGTAAACACTGTCAGAGACCAGACCTGAAGCACACTCCATGGACATCAGAAAGGTTGCTATGATGGAGCTCAATCAGCAAACTGTGCTTAACGTAGGAATTGCTATCTGCCAGTAATCATAGCAACCTTTTGATAGCTGTGTACCGTATTCCCAGGTGTAAGGTGGCATTGCTAAGGTATGCAACTGCTAGTATTGGGAGATGCACGCAGGGCCCAATGTCCTGCCTCTCCAGGGGGCATTGGCTAATGGAGCCTGTGGGTGTGGGTGTGTCTGCCCCTGTTGGCTGCTGCTTTACGGCAGAGGTTCCCAACTCCAGTCCTGGTGTGCCAAACACTGTTCGGGTTTTCATGCTGTTCCTCATGAATATGCATGAGATACATCTGCATACCATGGGGGTGGTGCATAGATATGCAGCACAGGCATCTCTATTAGAGGCAGCATGGAACCTGAATGGTGTTTGGCCCTCCGGGACTGCATTTGGGAGACTCTGCTGTAGGTAATGCGCCTGTTTATGGAGTCTGTGCTCTGTAGGGTAAAATGTAGGTGTTTTGGGCATGTTTATGTCATCTGCAATAAAGGTTCTGTCTGTATTAGCATGTTGTAGTAGTGGGTAAAATATGGGGACTGGGTTGGCAGGCACCATAGCTGGGACTTGAACCTGTGACCTTCTGCCTCCAAACACACTGGTTGTGTGCACTGCACCACCGTGTTGCCACAGAGACAGTGTATTCCCTGGTGATACCATGACTGTTTGTCCGGCAGGGCCTGTCTGTTGCAGTGCATGGCACCTACCTACACAGGGCTAGGCCATGGTCGGCTCTGGGCAGCTGCCACTGCCCCCTCCACCACCAGTACCCCTCTGCCACCATGCTGACATGCCCTTCTGCTGGTGGTGCTGGTGGTGTGCAGGCTCAAGCCATCCAGTGTGCAGGTAGGCGGCTGCCTATGGTGCGGGTTCTGGGGTAGGGGTGCCTGCATAGGCATCCACGCTTCCCCCCCAACACCGCCTGCCAATGTTCTGTGCCCTTGGAGGTACCTGCTGGGTACTATCCCCTGTGACACTGTGATAAACACTCTCGTGCCCATGTTGGGCCCTCATCAGTTGCTGTCTGGCTGCTGTTCAGTTTCAGCATTCCTAAGTGCCACCTAGGCATCTGCCTAGTCCGTACTGTGCCCCAGCTGCACCACAGCATGTGCCGCCTGCAGCCTTCTGTATCCCCTTTCCCAGCATCTGTCCAGTTGCCCATTCCGACATGCCTGCCCTGCTGTTGTGGAACATGTGCATGCCATAGGTAACCTGTCCAATTGAGAGGGAAACCCTGATCAGTTCTATTTCACTGTGGGATCATTCACCTTGTATGGGGACGGAGCGTAGACCCTTCCAAACTTCATATCTTTGTTTTGGGGCTTTCTTGGGAGTGTTTTTTGATGTTTCCCATTGCTATCACTATTTTCCAGCTTGGTTATGGTTTTTTTACATTTACTTCTGTTCATTTTCAATGTTTATTTGCCCTTTTGTTCCGTGCACATGTATCACACTTGTAGGTTTCCCTAGTTTTGCTGTACATTGCTGTCGGAAATGGTTTCTTTTCCCTTTAAATCAGCTCTAACGCCAGGGTTTCACTGGCGTTAGTTTTGAGCCTCGGATTTCACAGCGTTGGTGTGCAGGGAGCCTCTCCCCTCCCACTCTCCACCCATTGACCCCTTCTTTCCGCCCCTGGGGAGCCTTCCTCTGCCCTCCGGGAGCCTTTCCCCGCCTTCAGCGCTCGTTTGCGCCGCAGCACGCGTTATCGCGCGATATGGTACCTGTGCGCCTTAAAACGCGCCATCATCATGCGATAAGGTACCTTATCACTCGATAACGTCACAGAGCGCACGTTAAGACAGTTTAGTAAACATACCCCAAAGAGTGGAGGGGAGAAGGGGTGCTAATCATAACATGAACACATTTTCACTTCCAACCTCTCACCATGTAAAGCTCAGAAGAAATAGACATCCTGACCAACACCAACAAACAACTGACAATCTACCTCGTCTACAGGCCTCCAACCACTGCCACCTCTGACCTATGTCACCAAAATGGAAAATTCCTAGAGCACACCAGATTGGCGAAAGGCCTCCTCATCCTGGGAGACTTCAACTTTCTCTCAGCACAACCCAAACACGCTTTAGCCTTCCTTCAAGTCATGTCAGCCATGGACCTCAAACAGATCATTCAATCCCCCACACGCAATAAAGGCAACACCCTCAACCTGATTTTTGATAACCCACAAAGAACCCATGCAAACACACCCCACTCAATATGCCACCATGCTATGCTTTGGTCAGACCACAGCCTGATCACCTTTCTCCTCCCATTTAACACCCCTATAAACCTTACCACCCAGCAACAGCCAAACAGAAGGTTCAAATGCTTCTACAAGGAATCTTTCCTAAGGAACATACTACTGCAAATTGAAAATGAGACAATGGACCCCAATTCCCTTATAAAAAACTGGAACTCCATCATTGAAAGAACAGCAACTACCACCACAAATACAACCTTCACAACCACTAAGAAAACCAGGGCACCATGGTACACCCCTGATCTCCAGAAGCTAAAATCTCAAATCCGAATATTGAAAGAAAATGGAGGAAAACCACCCTTGACTCAGAAAAACACCTCTACATGGCCCTGATGACTAACTACCACAATGTCACTGACAATGCTGAATGAACCTATCACTCTAAACTAATCACCAGCTCTCTAAACAGACCAAGAGAATTATTTGACATCATTAAACAGCTCATAAACCCCATTTTCAGCAAACAATCTGATTTTAACATAAGTCACCAAACTCTAGCACGACACTACAAGCAATTCCTTCCCCACCCCAACCACCTGCCTTCCCCTCCCACCATACAAACCTACACCTCCAACACCCCCTGGTCAACCTTTGCCTCCTTTAGTGAAGACAACATTACAGCCTTAATCACATCACTCAAAATCACAACATAGAAACATGATGGCAGAAAAAGACCACTTGGCCTATCTAGTCTGCCCTTTTATATGAACTCCTTCCATATCAACAACTATAACAGTCCCCTCTTTTTCTTTAGAGATCCTCTGTGTTTGTCCCATGCTTTTTTAAATTCAGATACTGTCCTCATTTCTACCACCTCTACTGTGAGTCTATTCCACGCGTCTACCACTCTTTCCATAAAGAAATATTTCTGCATATTACTCCTGAGTCTATCCCCTTTCACCCTCATCCTATATCTCCTCATAGCAGAGCTTGCTTTCAATCAAAAGAGACTCTCCTCCTGTGTATTTATGCCATGGAGATATTTAAACATCTCTATCATATCTCCTCTATCCTGCCTTTCCTCCAAAATATACATACTAAGATCCTTAAATCTGTCCTCATATGCCTTATAAGGAGACCACAAGCCATATTAGTAGCGACCTTCTGCACTGACTCCAAACTGTTGATATCCTGTTGAAGGTGTGGTCTCCAGAACTGCACACAATACTCCAAATGAGGTCGCACCAAAGACCTATACAGAGGTATGCTCACCTCCTTTTTTCTGCTGGCCATTCCAATCACTATGCACCCAAGCATCCTTCTAGCTTTTGCTGTCACCTTTTCTATTTGTTTAGCTACTTTAAGATCATCAGACACAATCACGCCCAGGTCCCGCTCTTCTTTTGTGGACACAGGTACTTCCCCCCCTACACTGTACCACACCATTGGATTTTTGCAGCCCAAATACATGACCCTGCAATTTTTAGCATTAAGTCTCAGCTGCCAAATTCTAGGCCATTCTGCAAACTTAGCTAGATCCCTCCTCATATTACTTACTCCTTCCAGGGTGTCTGCTCTACGAGAAAGCCGCAATATCACTAACAAAGATATTTAAAAAAATTGGAACAAGGAAAGATACCTGTGGCACACCACTGGTAACCTCCCTCTCTTCAGAGTGAGCTCCATTTATCTGTACCCTTTGTTTCCTCCCCCTCAACCAATTTCTAACCCAATCAGTAACTATAGGGTCCATCCCTAGGGTGCTCAGTTTGTTGATAAGTCACCTATACGGAAAGGCTTTTTCTGAAATCCAAGTACACCACATCTAGGGCTCTCCCTTGGCCTAACTCCCTGGTCACCCAGTCAAAGAAATCAATCGGATTTGTCTGACAAAATCTGCCTCTGGTGAATCCATGCTGCCTCCGATCTTGTAATCCATTGGACTCTAGAAACCTCATTATTTTCTCTTTCAGCAGTGTTTCCAATAATTTACTCATCACAGAGGTTAGATTAACCGGTCTGTAGTTTTCAATCACATCTGCTTTTGTGTAAAGGGACCACATGACCTCTCTCCAGTCCAGTGGCACCACTCCCAACTCCAAAGAGGCATGAAAAAGGTCAGTCAGTGGAGCCCATTGAACATCCACAAAATTTCTTCAGTATTCTTGGATGTATCCCATCAAGTCCCATCACTTTGTCTACTTTTAGTTTAGCTAGTTCCTCTCGAACACAGTCTTCTGAAAACCGTTCGAGATTCCCATCACTTCTAGTCCTATTTTGGGGTGTTTTCTGAGGTTCTGCTCCTGGACGTTCATCTGTAAACACAGAACAGAAATATTTTTTAAGTAATTAGCTTTATCCTCATCAGCTTCTACATATTCCTCCCCTTTACCCTTGAGTCTGACAATACCACTTTTGCCATTCTCACTAACATATCTGAAAAATGTATTATCCTCACATTTTATTGCATTGGCTATTTATTCTTCTTTTAGTATCTCCCCTTGATCAATGCCCATTCAGCTGGTTCAAAGCGGCCAAACAGGAACTCAGCCCCATAATCACAAAACTCATCCAATCCATACGTCAACAAGGATACATGTCTGAAATTATCCTCCATTCACCCTACCCTCAAAAAAACCAATCTTGACCCAATGGACCCAGCATCCTACAGACGTATCACCAGTCTTCCATTCATAACAAAAGTCATCGAGAAAGCAGTACAGCAGCAACTCCAGGAACATATTGATAAGAACAACCTTCTCAACTCCCAGCAGCATGGTTTTTGCCCTCTCCATGGTGTAGAAACTCTGATAGTCTCACTCTTAGACACATTAATAAAAGGAATGCAGGACAAACTACAGGATACATTATGATATTCCTTGACATATCAGCGGCTTTTGATACAGTAAATCATAAAGTTCTTCTTCAAAGCCTCCAAGCCACTGGAATTCAAAACACTCTACTTCAGTGGTTTAAATCCTATCTCACAAACAGGCAGAAACAAAGAAAAATTAGACACAACATATCTACCCCATACCAACAGACACAAGGCATACCACAAAGATCTACCTTATCCCCATTGCTCTTCAACATCTACCTGCAACCACTCTGCCAAATCATCAGAACCCATAACATCAACTTCCACGTCTATTCAGATGACATCATGCCATATAGACCATTCAACCATAATTAGTCCACCAACACAAAACTCACACAATGTTTTGAGGATGTCTCACAATGGTTAGAAAAAAACAACCTGATTATCAACTATAAAAAGACTGAAGCTCTTTTCATCACAAAATACATCAGCTTCACTTCACCGGACTAACCATGGACCTTGAACAGGGGTACAACCTGAAATTAAGTATCTTAGAATTATACTGGATCACCACCTCTCCCTCAAATCACCAATATAACACACCAGAAAAGCTGTCTACCACAAAATAAGAACCCTTCAAAGACTACACCCCCTCCTTGACCCACCAGACTTTCTGTTCAGCATTCCATGCTCTAATCCTGCCACATATGGACTACTGCAACTCCATTTACCAAGGCCTGCTGCATTCTATCCTAATCCCCTTCCACACAGCTTTTTCACTGCACTTCAGTACTTCTGCCAAATTGGGGTATTGGGCCTTTAAATTTTTGGCATTGAACCCTCACGTTGACTCTCTCAGGTGCTCTTCTGACCCCCCCCCCCCCCCCTTCATTCAGGAGTCCCTTCAAGGTCCAGATTGTCCTTGGCCCAACTTCACCAAATTTTTAAGACACTGTCCATTTGAATTTAAAAGTAAGTACAGAGCAGTATTGCTACAAAGCCCCTCTGACCTACCCTAAAAACAGATCCCTACTTCTTTCATTTTTTCCTTACCTTAAATTTTGATGCTGCGGCCCCGTTAAACAGCCAGAGCTCAGCGGAGCACAGCTCCAGTTTTCACAGTTTCATCAGGGCTTGGCAATGCATGCAGCCCCGGACCCTGGCTCCCTCCTAACACTGATTCAGCATGGGAGGCCTCAGATCAGGTCCCCAGGACCGTAGAACACCATTGCTACATCCTTTCTTCATTAAACAAAGAAATGCTCTGTAGCCCTCCGATGCCGCGATCTACAGCGTCCTTCCACATGAGGCCCCAATGCAGTCTGGACTCTGCCAGCCATTTGTTGAGCTGGACTCCGTTGGCCCCAGACCCTATGTAACTCTTTTTACTAAATTTTTAGACTATTCACATATGCAAAGACCCACTAAGCAGGTAAGACATGCAGTTTGGTTATCTTTCAGTGAATATTGTTTCAAATGTTTATGTTCATTTGAATATTCTCCTAAATTTAACCAGTCAAGGAGAAGCTAGCCCAGGACTGCCTGCTAACGTCAGGAGATGCTGAGTGGGAATTGCTGTCAGCTGCATACCTGGCTGGAACAGAGCTCCTCTCTCCTGCTGCAACCCAGGAGCAAGGTTAGTCCCAGAGGCTTCATTAAGTTCGGGGGATCGTACCCCTCCCCCCCAACCTAACTTTGATGATAAAATGCCCTCTTCCAATGCCTCCTTTGCTGGAGATGGTAGTTTGTTTTCCGTCTCCACACCTTTCTCCGATGGAGCTTCTTGTAAGCAGACTGATTTGACTGGTGCTGAGCTTGTATACCCTTCGGGTGTCTCTTTACCATCTTCTGATTCACTGCCAGTTTTTTTCTAGTTCTGCTAATTCTAATATTTCTTTGTAAGATGTTTTTGATGCTATACATTGGGTGGAATGTGTTCTTTTGGGTACTCTCACTCAGCTGTGTAGTTTTTCCCATGACACTGCGAGTGTTCTTCGCGGTCATGGTCAATCTCTCTCAGCTCCTAGTGAGAGGATTCGGAAGTTGGAGGGGTCTGCGGAGAGTGTACAGGTCGCGAGTTCATCTTATATAAAGGAGACTACTGCGCTTCAAAAGAGATTGGAAAGGTTAGAAAACCTATCTAGAGCAAATAATCTTAGAGTTTTAAATTTCCGATGGTACGCCTTCTCTCTCCATTAGAGTTATTTAAAAAATATGTCCATGATACGTTGTTATGTTCAACATTTGATGTGGCTAGTATTACTTCTATTTATTATCTATCCCAGGGGGGTAGTGAGATAGCTAAAGATGGAGAGGCTGATAAGCAGGTGAGCTTGGATCAACCTGACTTAACTCAATTTTTAGAAACCTCTCTAGATAAGGTGACTAAGAGGGCTACCCTATTGGTTACCTTCTCTTCTGAGAGCGAAAAGGTTGCTATTATGAAATTATATTCTACTAAGAAGGATGTTTCTTTTTGTGGGAGTCCTTTGATGATGTTTCCTGATGTTGCCAAGGTTACCCAGCTCAGACGGAAAGCTTTTTTGCAGCTAAAATCTAGGGTTCTTGCTTTGGGAGGTCAGTTTTATTTAAAATTTCCTTGTAAATGCTTTGTTACTTATTTTGGTAATAGATATGTATTTACTGACGTGTCACAGTTAGAACAGTTTTTGGTGGGTAATAGCTCGCAATAAGATTATTATATTTTGTTTTGAGTGGTTTGGTTGGGAAGAAAAGTGGGGTCTTGATGTTTGGTATGCTTAGCTAGCTGTCTCTCATTTAATGTGGTTTCTTGAGATTGTTCCTCTGAAAACATTTAAAACTGTAATTTTCTTTAGTGTCTCATGTAAGGGAATGTTCTTTTCCAATGTTTACTTTTGTAATCATGACAAATTCAATAAAAATATAATAAACAAAAATTTAACCAGTCAAAATTTGACTGAGAACGTTTAAGAGTATGTTTACTAAACCAGGCTTGTTTAACCCGGGCTATCTACAACTAGATCCCATTTTATTCAAGGGGACATAGCTGCAGATAGCCCAGGTTAATCCTTAGCCCAGCTTAGTAAACATATCCACTAAGTATTTCCTACAGATAAGCTAAAATCTTTTTTTCTACAGGGCAAGAGAGGAGGAATCTCCAAAGATAGAGCTTGGAGTTCAAAATTTCTGACAGTACAGAGAGAAACAAGGAAATAGGAAAAATTCCTGCTGATAGCCAGACATATTTTAAAAGTTTGACAGAGCATTATAGAAGGGGACTAGCTGACAAAAGGGTATTTCTTCCATATAGCATCAGATCATTGGGCTTTCAGGCAACTTTTTTTTTTTTTTTAATATGGAGCTTACGGAGAAAGTGGATATGATTCCAGTTTTAAATCCTGATTTATTTTATTGACTGATTTATGATTGGGTTGGGGAAGGCGTAAAGGCAGGATAAGAAACATTATAGAGCAGGGGTTCTCAAAACAGTCCTTGGACACACCAAACCAGTCAGGTTTTCAGGATAACCACAATGAATATACATGAGATAGATTTGCATGCACTGCCTCCATTGTAGGCAAATCTCTCTGAAACGTATTGTGGTTATCCTGAAACTCTGACTGACTAGATGTGTTCCAGGGACTGGGTTGAGAGCCTCTGCTATAGAGTATATATTCAAAGTAGTATATGGATAAAGTAGTGTGGTTGCCATGTTAGTCCACTTTAATGGTTGATAAATAAGTATAAATCAAACAAAACAAGGAATACAAGGCAATTTTTTTTATTGGATTAACGTATTACATTAACCCTGGTAACCCAGAGGCCCACCTCGCCTCATAGCCAATTAATCCGCCTGACCTATATTCCCTTTTCCCATCCCCAAAAAACACCATGGAGACTAAATCATGGTACAACTCTGGTCGCAGCTTTATTTAAGACATGTAACAATAAACATGACCGACCCAACATGGGCCAACGTAGTCAACATCCACAAATAACACCCCCCCCCCCCCCAGTACCGGACAATGTCCCCACCCGCCATCTTAGTAGCAAGGCGGAGCATTCTCCTCCCCCAAACCCCCGCCGCCTGCCTTGCCATGCTAGTAGCAAAGGCCGGCCCACACCCCTAAACCGGGCCGAGACCCCCAACTGGGATGCCTCGCCCCACCCCGGGGAGCCCTTTGCTCCCCCACTGCTCCTAAATTAGTTGAAGCCCCGCCGCATCGGCGAGCGTGGGCTCTCTACCCCGCCACCCCACCCAGCTGCAACAAACCCAAAAGCAAACCCCAAAGGGAGGGCGGGCGGGAACGCTGCTGTCCCCGCTGAGGAGCCACGCCGAAAGGCCCGGCCAAGCGGCTCCTCGGCAAACCAGGCCCCGCCCCCTACACCTCCACCAATCGGATCACTCCCTTCCCTGTCAGGGAGCAATCCCTTATCCTCCCTCACCCCCCCCCCCCCCAGACTCCCCCATCACGTGCCAGAGGCCGAGGCCGGGCCCGGGCCCAGGTTACTGGCGGCCGCGGGGACCCGACCCGCGGCCTGGCACATTAACTCTGGTAACTCGGAGGCCCACCTCGCCTCATAGCCAATTAACCCGCCTGACCTATATTCCCTTTTCCCATCCCCAAAAAACACCATGGAGACTAAATCATGGTACAACTCTGGTCGCAGCTTTATTTAAGACATGTAACCATAAACATGACCGACCCAACATGGGCCAACGTAGTCAACATCCACAAATAACACCCCCCCCCCCCAGTACCGGACAATGCCCCCACCCGCCATCTTAGTAGCAAGGTGGAGCATTCTCCTCCCCCGAACCCCCGCCGCCTGCCTTGCCATGCTAGTAGCAAAGGCCGGCCCACACCCCTAAACCGGGCCAAGACCCCCAACCAGGATGCCTTGCCCCACCCCGGGGAGCCCTTCGCTCCCTCACTGCTCCTAAATTAGTTGAAGCCCCGCCGCATCGGCGAGCGTGGGCTCTCTACCCCGCCACCAGCGCGAGGTAGTTTACCTATCCTCGCACCAACCCCCCCCCCCCAAAGCTGCGACCAGCCCACATCTCTAGGGCCTCCTGCCAGTCATTTAATAATAGGTCCTGCCCCACCGGTGACAGGTGCACCCCATCTGCATGGTACAGCCCTGCGCACCCCGTGTCCACCCAAGGATGCTGCACCTGCCATCCCCCCGCTTGTTGCAACCACCGGCCAATCTGCCGGTTGACTTTTGCCAGGTCACGCGACCACTGCCGCTGCGACTGACATGCTGGCCGTGGGATAATGTCCAACCAGACAATCGCTAAGCCTGGCCATTCCTCCCAAAGCGCCTGGATATCACGCTGCACCGCACGAATGAGCTGCCTACAAGTCCAACTGGAGAGGTCGTTACCACCTAAATGTAGCAACACCCCCACTGGTCGCTGTCACCGGTCCATCTGCTGCTACATCCAAGGGAGAAGCTGCCACCACCGCATGCCACGCTCCCCCATCCAGAGCAACCGAATGTTGCGGGTGGCCAGTCCCAAATGTAGACCCAGGGGGCGCAGCACGGCTCTCCTCTCCAGTACACGAAGGAGTGCCCGATTATCCACCACTCGCCCGCCGGACCAGCTCCGGCATCTCCTAACCAGTGGTCCGAACCTGGGAGCAACCCTGAAACAGGAAACAAAGCATAATAACTCCCCACACCCCCCACCCCACCCCGTACAGACGCCTTCACAGTCGGTCCAGGCGGACATAACCTTCAAATGCCCCAGACCGCCATCTACCGATCCATTGAATCACCTCTCCCTCCAGCCCAGCCGCCGCTGCACTGGTCGCCGCCCCGATCCTGAAGGAATGGGATGCATACTGCCTCTCCGCACAGCCCAACCGCCGCAGAGCCAAGCGCATCACCGCCGTAAACTGGAACTGCGTGACCGGTTTCCCATTTGCATGACGAAACAGGAAACCCGCCACTTCCGGTCGCCGACACACATATTCCAACAAATTGTGCACCGGGCAGGAACAGAGCCCCGGAATCGCCCTCAATAGCACCTATCTTCCCACCCCTCGTTGATCAGTCTTCGAGCGCTCCAAAGAAATCTGCACCGATGCCTCGTGCAGTTCCACATGCTGTACCTCCAGCCCACCCCGGGCCCCCGCCCACTGGACTTAGGGACCAACTCACTAACACGAAATGCCCCAAAAAAAACCGTGACAAATAACGCCCGAAACAATGCCACCTCAAAATCAGACGCCGCCACCTCCAACAATACCTCCCAAATACACGACAGCAAATCATGAGATATTGGGCGGCACCAATCCCGAATGGGCGGCCATTCTTTGGCCCATCCGGCCAAAAGCTGCTTCACCAAAAACGACACACTAGGACTACCCCATCCCGCCACTTTGCTGAAGAAGGAGAAACCCGCCAATGCTGTCCGCACTGATGCCCTGGACCAACCATGCCCCTTCTCCCAAGCTATGAAGGACCCCACTAACCACACGTCACAGCCACCTCCTCCCCATCCACGCTCCCTTAAAAATTGACACACGGCAGCATAACCGCGCCCATACGCCGCTCACGTACCTGGAGCCACTGAGGACCGCAGCAAATCTATCACTCCTGAGTCCCAGTCTGCCAAAGGTGCTCCGGCACCACCGCCGACGACTCGTATGCGCCTGGGGCCAAGGCTCGAAACTGCTCCCACTGAAAACGGGACAAGGCATCAGCTATGGTATTTTGCACTACTGGCACATGCCGCGCCCACGCCGTGACATTGAGACACAGACAGGCTAGGATAAATAACCTCATTAACGCCGCCACCCGTGGACATTTAGGTGACTGTCTATTAATTACCTGTACCACCGCCACACTGTCACACCAAAAAACGACCTTCTTATCCCGTAACCTTTCCGGCCACACCCAGAATGCAACCATTATCGGGAACAACTCCAGGAAGGTCACGTTACGCATCAGGTCGCACTCCTTCCAAGATGCCTGCCAGGCCATCGTGCACCACGAACCCTGACAATACAACCCCATCCCGGAGCTGCCCGCCGCATCAGAGAACAACTGTAGGTCCACGTTAGACAACTCAGGCACCTGCACCAGCGTGCATACGTTAAAATCCGCCAGAAAAGACTCCCACACCCTTATATCCTCTCTCATACCCGACGTCACATGGATATGATGATGCGGGCGCCGCACACCTCCCATGGCCAGGGACAGCCTACGTGCGAATGGCCTCCCCATGGCAATGACACGACAGACAAAATTCAAATGACAAACTAGAGCCTGCAACTCCTTCAGTGTCACTTTAGAAGCCGACCCCACTGCCGTTACCAAAGCCCGCAACCGCTCCACTTTATCTAATGGCAAACGCACCTGGAATTCCACCGAATCTATTTTGATCCCCAGAAAAGAAAGGCGCGTCACCGGCCCGCACGTTTTATCCCCCACCAACGGAACCCCGAACTCAGCGGCCATCTCCTGGAAGGACCCCAACAACGAAGCACATATCACCGACTGTGGAGGACCAACAAACAAGAAATCATCTAAGTAGTGTACTACAGATGCACATCCCGACCGCTGTACAATCACCCAATGAAGGAAGGAGCTAAAAGCCTCAAAATAAGAACAGGAGATCGCACAACCCATCGGTAGACACTTATCGAAATAATACTGGGCATCAAAGTGAAAGCCAAGCAATGGAAAAGCCGACGGGTGCACCGGTAGCAGCCTGAAAGCCGATTCGATGTCCACATTTGCCAGCAGTGCCCCCTTACCACACCTGCGCACCAGCTCCAGTGCTTCATCGAACAACGCATACCGCACCGAACACAACTCCCATGGGATATGGTCATTCACCGAGTCCCCAGGCGGGAAGGACAAGTTGTGGATGAAGCGGTAACTTCCGCGCTCCTTTTTTGGGATGACCCCCAGCGGTGAAACCATGAAAGGCGAAAAGGGGGGTGGCTGAATGGGCCAGCCACTCTGCCCAAGGCACATTCCGCTGCAATCTTAACGCGTGCCACTTCCGCCAAACTGCGCACCAAGCTAGCATTACTGGCCATCACATCTACCACCATCCCCTGAAATGGAATCCTAAATCCCTCCATGAAACCCGACCATAACATGCTCCCCTCTGTGCCATGCCCACTCCCTGCGTATCCCTCCAACCATGGCCGTAGCGCCTGGATTTTAATGGGGGCAGGTGCCAACCCCCCAATCCACCCTTCACTTACCCCCCCCTAGGCGCCCCAGCCACTGCCTTCCGACTATACTTCGTCACCGAGTGACCCACCCCACAGAGCGAGCATGCGTGCCGGAACTTACAATCCGGGAAGGGGCAGGATGATTTATTAAAACGCCAGCATAAGTCCCCCCCCCCCCGGCCCTCCTTTAGGCGACCCTGGCGTTGCACCCGATGCCTGAAAGGACCGAAAGGGCGCCGCCGAAGCCTGGCCCACTGCCCTGCTTAACCCCCCAGCACCACCCACACTACCCCGTTTGGCAGACATCTCTGTCAGCCAAAGGTTGATATCCTTCATCCCCCATGACAACTGCCTATTCTCCTCCATCATATCCCGAAATTCTTCATCATAATTGAGCCAAGCCCAGCCTTCATGCACCTGTGACGCTGCCAGGATGGCATCCACATAAGCCAACAACTCCCCATACTGACTTGGGTCCGCATGCCCACAGACACTCGCCAAATGCAGAAAAGCGCGTGTCCAATTCAACATATTGCGGGAAACCTTCCACACCCGCCCCGCCTTCTCATCATCCTTTCACTTTTTCCTACTCTCCCCCGAGCGCTTTCTCCCTTCCAAAAGCCGGAAAATATCAACATACCTTCGCTTTAGTATCCGTCATCTCAATTTGCGGGGCACCCCCTCCCACAATTCTGCACAACGCACCACCGAGGATGTTGACCCCTCCCCGTTCGCTTCCCCGCCCCAGAACCATCCGAAGAACTCACCAAAGACGATGTAGATGATGATGATGAACTCCGCCTACAATGACGCCTATGCTTCCTTTTCACCTTGGCCTTGCACCCCCCAGGAGCCCCCCCTTCCACCAGCGTACCCCCACCATCCCCCTCCCCCCCCGTGATCCCCCCACACTCACCATCCGCCACACACCCGATAGCCTCTGGCGCCACCATGGCCGGGCTGGCCCACTCCGCACCCTGGGCCATCGTCTGACTGCAGCCCGCCACCCTGGCTGCCGCTACACCACTCGCAGGAACCTGCAAAGAAAAAGAAGCACCCACAGCAGGAGAACCCAGTCCATACTGCCCTGACCCCCAACCTAGCCCACCACCTTGCGGCCATGCCGAAGTACCAAGGCCCCCAGCTGCCCAGTTGGCCTCTCCCCATGTAGGCTCCACCCTTCTACCCATGAGCCCCATCCCGCTCCAATCCTCCCAACCACACCCCCAGGGTCCTATCCCCATGGGCTGCCCCGCTACCGGGGACCAATTCCAGAACCCTTGCCCCCCTTGACCCCCCTGGGTGAAATTACCCACCCCCGGGGAGCTAAGGGGAACCCCCATCCTAAAGTCCGTTCCCCCCACCTGTCCCGGCACCCCTGCCCCATCCACTTGGCTCTCCCTCTCCCCCCTGTCCCCTACCAGCCCTTGCGCATCCTGCCCGAGCCCCATAGCCGCTACTCCCGACCCCCCATCCAGCACCGCTGCACCATGACCCCGCCTGTTCCCCCTCCCCCGCACCCTAACTGCTCCCCTAGCCACCCGAGCAGACGACACCACAGCCCCATCTCCTGAGGACACTCTGCCCCCCCTAGAGTGGCCTCTCGCCCCCCCGAGGGCTAACACCACGGCCTTTTCCCCTCCGCTGCCCCCCCCGAACCTTTTGGAGAGCGCACCATGTCCCCACATTACTGGCGCCCCGCGAGCCCTCACCCGGACCGTGACCTGCTTTGAACGCCCCTTCTGGATACTTGGCTTTATTATCTATATATATATATATATTTTTTAAAAAACTGTAATTCTCAAGCAACACCCTCCCGTCCAAGGGCAGTGTTGAAAGGTTTCTCTTTCTTTTTTTTTTTGATCCTCCCGCTGGTGCTCGGGCTGCACCCCCCACCCCACCGGAGGCTCAGAGGAACCCTAGCCCCACAAGCCCCATTTATTTAAGTGGATATGGCTTGCTTTTTTTTTTTTTTTTTAATAATTTAATGCCTTTACACATGCACCCTGAGACAACCCCCCCACCACCGCTTGCCTCAAAACCCCCCCAGAACACGCACACACTCACTGCCCACAATCTGACGACGTGATGCTCGTTGTCCCACGATCGCCGAGCCCGGAGCGCAGAAGAAACGCTGCCGTACCCGCCGAGGAGCCACGCCGAAAGGCCCGGCCACGCAGCTCCTCGGCAAACCAGGCCCCGCCCCCTACACCTCCGCCAATCGGATCGCTCCCTTCCCTGTCAGGGAGCGATCCCTTATCCTCCCTCACCCACCCCCCCCCAGACTCCCCCATCACGTGCCAGAGACCGAGGCCGGGCCCGGGCCCAGCTTACTGGCGGCCGCGGGGACCCGGCCCGCGGCCTGTCACATTTTTAGAAAAGCTTTGCAAAGTTCAGACCTTCATTAGGTCAGAACAGCATGAAAACAAAAAGACAATACCAGAATATATAAGTGAATCATGAAAGCATTCTATTCTCAAGGATAAATTGTGGGGACTATGGGGCAGATGGATGGGTGATTAGAAGGTACCAAAATTGTCAAAATTTATGGTTTATGTAATTTGATACGAAACTTCAATCTTTGTTCAGTCCTTCTACAGTATATCAGTCCCAAAATATCTATCATTTGAACCTTAAACGCCTTAAAGTTCCTGCATTGTTTTGAAATGTCCTCTTAGGATATTGACCATAAAGTCATTGATGCAATGTTCTGCTCCTGAAAAATGCTCCCCACAGAAGTGTCACTTCGATCTGCCTTCTTGTGTCTGTTATTATATCTGCATGAATGGATTCTTGTCTTTACCATTTAGCTTGTCTCTCCAATGTAGCATCCTTCACAATTTTTGCACTGAATAAGATATGTTTTCTCCTTAACAGGGAAGCACACTAAACCTCCTGAATAAAACATTCCCTCCACAATCTAAGCCCCTCTGATATAACTTCATTTATGACTCATTTCCCATAAAAAGAACCTCCCTTCCCCCAAAAAAATAACTTTCCCCAAAGAAGAATCCCCTGAAGGGAAGATCTCCCAAAACTGACCCCACCCCCCAAGAGTATTCCCCTACCCTTCCCCAACACCAAACCCGAGAGACTCACCTGGGACATTCCCTCATAGTCTCGTGGCTGGGATAGAAGCAGTCCTCCTCCACTCCTGCTCTGGAGTCTCAGGGTTCTAAAATGGTAGATCTAAACCCTAGCAGTACTCTCACAGTTCTATGGCTATGGATTAATTGTCCATATAAGGACAAGCCTCTGGAAGACCCCATTAGATCAACATTTGATTAATAATCAAGCTCACACCCTATGCTGATCCATGGGCTCATTTTTATTATTACTTACAGTATTTGATTTTAGTTCATACTTCCAGTAGTAGTTCAAGGCAAGTTATATTCAGGTACTGCAGGTATTTCTCTATCCTTAAAAAGGCCACGGGGCCATGTATCTGCAGGCTGGAGGTAACCAAGCCGGCAGTGCGTGGCGATTCAGGCTTCCAGTAAGCCACGGGGGAGTGAGGCATCATAGGAGGCAGCGGGCAGCGTCATTTGAAATGATTGGCTCCCATGGGTGATTGCCAGCAGCGGAAGCCAATCAGGAGCGTTAGGGGATACAGAAGGGAGGGAAGAGGAGTGGAGAGTTGGCGGGATCTCATTCGTTGTTGACAAGCCAGTGGGGAAGGTAGCTAGTGACCCGCCCTCCCGCCCATTAAGCAGGTGCAGGGGAATGGTATTGGGGGTGGGTGTTGCAGCTCGAAGGGGGTAGTGGGATCCCGGAGGATTCTGGGGTCTGGAGCCTTAGCTATTATTAGGGCGGGGGTGGGGTACTCCGACCCGGACAGCCCTGGTAGGGCTTTTGCTAATAATATGGTGAAGCCGGAAGAGGGGGTGGTAGGTTGGTAGCCATGGACTCTCTACGGCGGAAACGGAAATGACTTCACTTTGCTACCCACATGGCTGGTGAGGCATTTCCGTGGAATTGAAGGTTTAAGTTGATTGTTTGGAATTGTTGTTGGATATGGTTAAAAAGGTAATAAAGCTGCGACCAGTGATATGCCAACATTGTATTTGTGTGATTATTAAGGAGTGGGGTGGGGGGAAGGGGGTGCAAGGGGGTCGGGGGGGGGGGGTAAAAGGAGAGCACCGAGTCTGCTGTGCCTCGGTTATGAGAATACTTACTTACAATCTAAGTTTACCTGAGACAATGGAGGATTTAGTGACTTTCTCAAGGTCACAAGGTACCCTAATGATAACTATCACTGGCTTCTACCTTTCTTATGTAGATCATGTGATTTCAGCTATAAGTTTCCAATGAGTCTTCAATTGCACTTACAGTCATAAGAACATAAGATATGCCATACTGGGTCAGACCAAGGTCCATTAAACACAGTATCCTGTTTCCAACAGTGGCCAATCTAGGTCATAAATATCTAGCAGTTTCCCCAAAAGACACAGGTCCCAGAATGCTTGTATTGGGTCAAGTATTGATATCCTGGGTCCCTTTTAATAATGGTTTATGGACATTTCCTCCAGGAACTTGTCAAAACCTTTTTTAAACCTAGCAACACTAACAGCTTTTACTACATCCTCTGGTAACAAATTCCAGAGTTTGATTACATGTTGAGTGAAAAAATCTTTTCTCTTATTTGTCTTTCTATTTAAGACTAATAAAAGAAAATATTTTTTCACTCAACGTGTAATCAAACTCTGGAATTTGTTACCGGAGGATGTAGTAAAGGCTGTTAGTGTAGCTGGGTTTAAAAAAGGTTTGGACAAGTTCCTGGAGGAAAGGTCATAAACCATAATTAAGAAGGGACCCAGGATATCAATGCTTGACCAAGTACAAGCATTGTAGAACCTGTGTCTTTTGGGGAAACTGCTAGGTACATATGACCTAGATTGGCCACTGTTGGAAACAGAATACTGGGCTTGATGGACCTTGGTCTGACCCAGTATGGCATATCTTATGTTCTTATGTTCTTATTAGTCTTAAATAGTCTACCTTGTAGCTTCATTGCATGTCCTCTATTCTTTCTATATTCTGATGACATAAACAATCGAGCTACTCTTACCCGTTCCAATCCATTCATTAATTTATAGACAGAGTAGAGCCAACAAAACAGAAGTGGGGGGTCATTTAACATATTATGTTGAAACTATTTGACAAGCAGCCAAATTAACTTGTCACAGACTCACTTGCAAATCACATGGCTGATGATGTCATCATAAATCTGAGACTTGCACCATATCTCCTTGGATTTAAAAGGGAGAGAAGCTTGTGTCGGGAAGGTGTAGGCTTCATGGGTTAAAAGGGAGTAAAATTATCAGATGTAAACACAGAGAAAGCAAAGAGCACACATAGGACTCAGATACAGAGAGGCTAGGCACTGATCAAGTTGGTGTGTCAGAGAAAAGTCAGGTTCTATAGAACAGGGCAAATAGACTACACTACACAGTAAGAATCTTGATAGAAAATAAACTGAAAAGTTCACTGTCCATGTTGGCAGTATTTTACCCCTCTTCTGGTGCTTTTGAGTATTCTTTCCAATGCTGGTACTACTTTGTTTCTCTCCTGGGGGGGGGGGGGGGAGAGATCTTCATTCCACTGTCTGGGAGGCTTTACCTTTCTCACTATGGATTATAGTCCCCATGTCACTACTAATGCCCTATTTGGTGCTGTGGAGTCTTCATGCCTGCCACCCATGTGCATGCCTACTGTAAAAGTGTATGTGGCTTGCCCGATGTGCTCTTTGTACCTAATTTTAAAAGAACCCATTTACACACCCAAAACAGCATTATAGGGGTGGACATTAGTTACAAAATTATCCTCTAATAAATATTGTTCCTCTGTTACTGTAAATCCGAGAGAATGTTTTGAACACTCACAACAGTTAAAGAAGAGGTTTTGCAATTGCTACAAGGCAATTTTGGCAATTACCACATACTGTAGAAACTGCAAAATCTTACTGGAAATTAGAAAACGGGCACACTTGTAAGCCTTCTGCAGTAGAGTCCGGGAACTAACTATTGTAACTGAATGTAGCACACTTTGGTCTACTACTGAAAAGGTGTGAACCAACATGCAATTCTGAGAGGCAGCTCTGGTTTTAGTTAGCCTATATCCTAGTATGGCTGCAAGAACTTGAGACTTTTAAATGTCTAATTGGAATTGACTGTATTGTTAGCATATTTTATCTTAATAAAGTTTGTGCTACATATCTATCATATAATTATTCTGTTTTATGCTTTACAGGTTCATTTAACTTTTGAATAAAGAGAATAACACTTAGAGAAGCAGTCACTGATGACAGAATATTGTTAAAAAAAGCAATCATCTCTTCTGGTCCATCTGCTGCTATAACAGGGAGCAATGTGTTACAGGCTAATAAAATTGTTGCAAGGAAAGGATAACCAATAAAATGTATATATGTTTTCAGTTTGCTGGGAAATATAATTTTTCCATCTGCTTTAAAGACAGGGAAATTAAATTGTCTGGTGTCATGCAAATCTGCTGTTTAATGTTTCTGTGAAGAAATGATGTTCAGAATATTTCACTCTTATTTCATAGTCAAAAGATGCTTCCCTTTGCTATGCATAATACCAGCAGATTGCACATAATGGATATATTTCAAAAATATAAGTGGCACACTTAAAATGCAGTTTAACATTATTGAGATTTAATTCTGACTTTGTATTAAAATGAAAGTAATATTTTATTATTCACAATATTAGAAAATGAAGTTTTAAAGGCTTCTGACCATTCTAGTTCTCAATATGTCTTCATTCTAGCATAAAACTCTTCCTGGCACAGCCTGTATGGATAATCTTTCTTTTTTATCTATTATAGCATTGAAGAAGAATTGCTTTGCTTCTAAATGGTAGTTTTACAATGTTTATTCTAGTAGTGATTCATGCAAGCTCATATCCTAGAAGCTATTGTAAAGGATTGAGGAAAAATATGTCTGGGTTCTAGTCACTTTCGTCATTCATCTTTATTCTCTTTAATTATAGGAGAATAACAATCACCCACATCAGAAAAGAAATCTGAAAAACAGCCTCATGCTTTTAGTGTTATGTTCATGTATGCTCACGCATATTTAACTGATGGATGTTAAGTCCTTTACTGAGGCCTGATAAACAGGAATAATTTTGATAGTAATGATTCAGCTTGTTTCTGAATTACCCAGTTAAGTAATGGGGTCCCTATCTTCCCTAAAACTACTACTTTTCAGACTTTGTATCTTATCTTGCATCCCTCCAAATACAGTTTATGTTTATCTAGTAGGTCTGTCTGTCTCTCTGTCTTCACTATATTATAACTTTCATGGAGAAGAGATTGTTTCTTGCATATATCTGTACACTACTGCATACACCATTTAGTACTATATAAATATTTAGTAGTAGTAGTAGCAAAGAGGCCAATTTATATTCAGTGTTATCTTAACATGTCTTGGGGACTTGAGATCGGAAGACTTTGAGGGGCCATACAAAAAGAAGTCAGCATCAGGTCTCGATGGGGGGTGGAAGAAAACAGCTCTGTGGCGCTGAAGTTTTAAAATAAGCACTGTGGGCTGTTTGAGGCCTTTGCTGCTGCTGCAGTTCCTGGAAGCAGGGGGGGGGGGGGTGGCCAACAGCATCAATGGGGGCCCAGAGAGGGCGAGGGGCGTGCAAGGGATGAGGTTTATATAGGGCACCTCATTTTCTTGCACTGTCCTTGTGCAAATAAACCTTCATGTGACCTTTTAGGCCAGATCTCATTTGAGAACTAGTAATTCATTTCATTACAAAGTGCAGAAGTCTCATTACCTCTTTTCCAGCTTGCTCTCACTCTCCAGAAATCACCATTTCTGAAAATACTAAAGGAAGTAAAGAGGGTATGTTTGTGCACATTCAGTTTGCTAGGGTCCAACAGAGGAGAACTATTACCATGTAACAAGCAAGACCCAGTCCAGGCGTGATAACAACAAAAAGCCTTTATTACAGAACATGTATAAATGAAGCAGGAATGGTTTAAAACAGGTCGAGCCATAATGTCTCCATTCAGCGTGGTATTAGCTAACAATGAGATCGCTAAGAACTAAAATCTTGAATGTTGGAGAATTTACAATTATGAAAAAGGGGGAAACATACTCCATAATGTGGTTAAACTAATGTTACTAATGTAATGTAATGTCCTAAAGTCAAACACAATTTGTATATTCTGACCAGATAGGACAATACATGAAAACTTCCTCTAATGCAATCACGGCTGTTTAAACAATCCCAATATTGCTCAAACAACCCAATTCTATTTAAAATTTAAAAGTATGACACATAAGGCATGAGCAGATGAAATATCTATATCAAACGCACGTGTGCATTCCAAACTTTCCTTCTGGCGGGATCTGTTGTAGGCTTTTACACCATTCTGCACTGGATGATAGTATCCCTAGTATATCGCTGGTGTTTTGTAACATGAGAAGGCAGCGTGGGAGCTCAGTTTCCCGCAAAGCTATTAACTTTAGACAGCGCAGGTGCGGGCGTTTTTCTGCCTGAAGGAAAGTTCGGAATGCACACGGCTCAACCTGTTTTAAACCACTCCTGCTTCATTTATACATGTTTTGTTATATAGTTCTTAGCAGCTAAATAGATAAAATATCTGAATTCTCTTTTCTCTCCCTTCAGCATACAAACCATATGTGATGGGGTTTTAGCCAAGAGAATATAATCCTTGGGTTTGTAACAATAGATGCTTGTGTCTCTGATGTAGTTTTTGCATGGTAAATTAATGGTAAATCCTTTGCAGGCCTTAGTTAAAAGTTTCATTAATATATGTTAAATGAATTTTAACACATGCAAAAAAATTCCTATTAAAAAAAGAATAGTGTAATGAGAAGCCATAATTTTCTCCCGAGTAACTATTAGCTTTTTCACAAATTTTAGTTTAAAAACTGCTGTATCTCCTTTCTAAATGTTAGCATCTTTTCAGGATAAGCTCCCCATTTCCCCAGAATCCAATCCAGATCCTAACAAATCGAAATCCCTCTTCTCTCCACTATCACCTCATACACTCATTGAGACTGGAACTATGCTTGTCTCTTGGGTCCTGCTTGTAGAATGAGGAGCATTTCTGAGAATGTATCACACATACATGCACCCCATCCCACAACCCTGCAGCATAAATACACACATACACACACACACACACACACACACATCGTCCCCCACATATATATCTCACACATACCCCACCTCTTACCCCTACCCCCTCTACACACACCCAATCACCACCACCCTATCACATGCACATATTCACCCAAAGCCACTCCATCATATACACATACACCCTAACCAATCAAACATAACAAAGATATATGCAAACATGCATACAACACACTCACAGAGATATCTTATGCAGCTCTTTCTACCCTAAAGAGGCAGACTTTACCATGCCATTTCACATGCAGCCTTCCCATAGACTTCCATGAGCTTGAACATGGAAGAAGAGGAAACACAACATTTTGTCACATTTTGGGGCCTTTTTATTAAAGGCTGCTAACTGGTTAACACATGTCTTAATGTGCAGTGTCAACTGAGAATGCTAATGTGTATGCATTCCAACTACCAGCCACTGAAATGCATGTTAATGGCCATCATGCAGTAGGGCAGAATGAGGGCATGGAGTGCACATTGATGCGAGCATGAGGGCAATAGCCAAATGCTCAGTAGCAATGTGACAATTAAAATGAGTGCACCCAATTATGCCTCTATGGATGTCATTGGGTGCATCCACATTTATCTCACTACATGTTTGGGTACTGTGATGAGGAGAACCCTGCTGAACCGATGGAAATAGGAAAAGATAGTGAATATACCTTTAAGGAAAGAGACATTCCTGAAATTCACAGGTTCCAGACTGCAGTCAAAGAAAGAAAGCACGGAGTTGATAGAGCCAGTTTGCCACACCCAAACTCTGCTGACGTAAGTGCAAGCTTAGGGAGTAATGGCAAACACCTGTGCAGAGACAGAGAAATGTTAGCTAAGAAGCAGCCTTATAAACCCTGCTCAGAAGGGGAGAAGGGAGTTGGGTTTCAGGATCAGGTTGCAGTTCAAACTGTTTGTGTTCCAGTTCCAGTCCGGAATTGTGGGCAAGTTCAGAGAGTTCAGCGTGTTTCAGCTATTCCAGGAGTTCAGAGAGAGGAACTCAGAGGAGGAAACATCAGGGGAAGGAGAAGGGCGTGGAAGGAGCCTGAGAGCCAAGAAACCATGTGTGCTTTGCTTAGAGAAAGAAAGCAGGGAAGTCTTCTACCTCGGGTCTCTGACCGTACATTTCCAGCTGCTCAAAGGTGGGTGAACAAGGCTATAGCTAGAAGTAACCAGAACCCAGCCAGGAGCAAAGAACCGTGGCTGAACAGCGGAGAGGAACCAAGGCAACTGAACCAGGGAGAGATATCCCATACTAGAGGTACAGACATTCCTTACCGGGGAAAACAACATTGGAGGGAGGTCCAGGGATTTCCCCAGAGCATTCACTGAGGAGCAGATTGTGGGAGTTTAGAGCCAGACGTATATGCTTTAGAACAAGAGGATATGCAAGTGGACTGTGCAGATCAAAACGCCATATCAGGTGACTTGCCAATGGATTGTACATTATGCCAGACAGAAGCAATGAAAGTCTGTTGATAAGAAATGCTTGATAAAGAAAGGTCTTGAGAGTGTGAATGAACCTAGTTTTGTTTTGCTAAGAAATACCTACTAACACAAGAGAATGTTTCCAGCTTCTACATTTTTGTGTTTAAAGAAGCAGAAGGTAAATGAGGACATTTAACTTTCCTTAAACAGAGAAGCTGTATTTTGTTTTGCTGATTACCTTATGAAAACAACTGCACATGTTTTAAAAGCTTATGAAGCTTCCTCAGTTCCAGCTTATGTATAATTTCTGAAGTATTGTTTGGAGAAGAATATCCTGATGTTGTGTGTTTGAACCTTAGTGCTTTTTGTGGAACAATAAACTTTTGTCTTTGCCTTTAACCCTTGGCTTACACGACTATCCTTGAATGAGGAAAACTACAAGTCCCAGAATGCCTCACTATGGACAAGAATAGTGTTTAATTCCTTTATTAGAGGACTAAAATTGGCAGCCCTATGCCTCTAGGCCCTTGGCCGGGGCTGGGGTCACGACAAGTGGCGTAGTTGGCAGGATTTTTCCATGCATGCGCCAGGATTTCCAAACACCTCAGGATTTGCATAGAAGACAAACGCACGGCTGAGCTGTGCAGAGGATTACAGTGGGAAAATGCAGGCAGGTCAATTGAGTCACAGAGGACAGCTAAGACCTTCACTTTTGAGAGGCTATAATCTATGCCCGTTCTCAGGTAACCTGTAGATAATTGGGCTAGTAAAGGATTCAAGTGCAAATGTTCAGGAATCCCAAACAGCTTAAGCCAAGAGACTAGCTGAAGTGTTGTTGTCGTACCGCACTTGGTGGTGTTTTTCTTTCTTTTCCTCCTTACAGAAAACTACAGCTATGGAGTGAAGAATGTACTGCAATTAATGGCAGCTCAATTTGAAAAACAGGGGAGATGTCATACCAGGCCCAGGAGCAGGCCGCAGCGGTGATGCAAGCACAACAAAAACCTGTATTGGACATGATGGAGGCGTGGCTGGCTAGCCAGAAGAAGACGGCAGAAGCGGCACAAACCCCTCCAGGCTTTGCAGGGAGAGTACATACCTGTGGGGTAGGACCACAGTCTTGTGGGACATTTACTTTTGGACAGTTGTCTGCAAATGATAACATAGACAATTTCTTGGAATCGTTTGATAGGGTTGCACACACAGTAGGCTGGCCAAAGGAGCAATGGGCTGTACGCCTGGCCACATCCCTCACTGGTGAGGCATTGGCGGCGTATAGGGCCATGCCCGCGGCATTTGCTAACGACTATGATGAGCTAAGAAAGGCCATAAGGGATTGCCTAGGATTAACCCCGATGGTTTATCATCGCTTGCTAAGAAGTACAAAATTAAAACCTGGTGAGACGCCAAAGGCTCTTTGCCAGAGGATCAGAAGCTTAGTAGAAAAGTGGTTGACACCAGAGGGCAAAACCATAGAATCTGTTATAGATAATATTGTGCTAGAACAATTCATGGCCGCAGTCCCGAGGGACTTACAAGCCTTCCTGATATTGCAAAACTGCCGGACCGCAAGTGAAGTAACCTTGCTGACAGAACGCTATATAGAAGCGGAATTAGCGGGTCAGGGGAAAAGGGACGCTTCAAAAGCGGCAGGTTTTGAATTATCAGAAAGGAAGGTAGAGCCAAAAGAGGATGATATGAAAGTGTGTATGCCTATGCAAAGAAGCCACTGTATAAAGAGAAAATGTTTTCGGTGTGGTGTTGAGGGGCATTTGCAAAAGGATTGCAAAGCACGAACAGCACTGATAACTGCCAATGGAAAAGGAATCAGGGAAGGTTTTCTTCTGTCTGTAGAAGTGCAGGGCATTGCTACTGATGCTTTACTAGACTCCGGAGAAGACCAGAGTATGATTTCTAGAAAACTCTGGCAAGTGATAGAAACCCAGGGTGAGGCAGTCCCGAGCCAACCTGAAGGAAAGGTTAAGATTAGGTACATTCATGGGGCATCATTCTTTTATCCCATACATAAAGTGATAGTAAAAGGCTTAAGGGTGAGAAAGGAAATTCTGATAGCAGTAGTCCCAAGGTTACCATATGACCTGGTGATGGGTAAAGATTGGCACCAATTTAAGAAGGGATTAGAAAAGGGTCTGCAACCACGGGCAGGTTTGGTATCTACACGCGCCCAGTCAGAGGCTTTAGATAGAGAAGAAAACCCCCCCGATGAGTCAGTATGTGATCTTCCTTCTCATGAGGACCTAGTAACTCCCCCGTCAGATAAGAATAAGAAAAAAAAAGGTGAGAAGCGCTGGGAAAGGCGGTGCAGGGCCCAAAACAGAGCTGAGTTAGAAGAGGGACAAGGGTTGCCTTGGGTCCCCGCTGAGCTAGTGGAAAAGTTCCCATCCTTTCCCAAGGAGCAGCAAGCTGACCCCGCTCTTACGCAGGCATTTGAATATGCCCAGGTGGAAAGGGATACCTTTCCAAGGTTCCTATTAGATCAGGGAGTGTTATACAGGGAAAGTCTGGATTCCCGCTCTGGGACCATCCGTAAGCAGCTGGTGGTGCCTACGGCATTTAAAACGGTGGTTTTGAGATTAGCTCACGACCACCCAGTAGGAGGTCATAAAGGAGTACAGGGGACTCTGGACCAGATATTATCTCATTTTTACTGGCTGGGCATTTTCAAAGAGACCTCACGATTTTGTGAGTCCTGCCCTTCTTGCCAACGAGTCACCTCCGTTCGTTCATCAGAGGTACCCATGCTCCCCATGCCCGTAATATCAGAGCCCATTCGCAGAATGGCGATGGATATAGTAGGCCCTCTGGTAAAGACACCCTGAGGGTTCCAATACATGTTAGTCATAGTGGATCAAGCTACCAGGTTTCCCTGGGCCATTCCCCTGCGTAATATATCCGCCAAAACGGTAGCTTCCGAGGTGATAAAATTATTCTGCGAGGTAGGTTTCCCACATGAGGTGCTCACAGACCGAGGCAGTAATTTCATGTCTAAGTATTTGGCCCAGGTGTGGGACGCCTTCGGGATCCAACATGTTAAAACTGCCATGTATCACCCGCAATCAAATGGCCTGGTAGAAAGACAAAACCAGACATTGAAGCAAATGTTAAGGCGAGGCTTGGATGGTAACATGGCAGAGTGGGATACGATGCTTCCCTTTGTCTTGTATGCCTGCCGAGAGTGAATACAGGCATCCTTGGGAGCCTCCCCTTATGAATTAATGTATGGGCGGGCTCCACAAGGAGTTTTGGATATGTTGCGAGAGCAGTGGGTTGAGCCTGAGGTTGAGGAAACAGGAGTACTCCATTTTTTGAGGGATTTAAGGGGACGGTTGCACCAAACCTCTCAAGTGGCGGAGAAAAATTTAAGAGCCAGTCAGTTGCGCCAGAAAAATTACTACGATCGGGGTACGAAACCCCGCCAACTAGTTGTAGGTGAGAAAGTAGTAGTAATGGTGGCCAGCGCCAGCCCAAAATTTGAGGGCCAGTGGAAAGGGCTATATAAAGTGGTCAAACAGGTGGGTCCCGTATCTTACACGGTAGAAGACGAGAGGGGCTGCCAACAGGTGTACCACATAAATGTTTTAAGGCCCTGGCATGAACGAATAGCGTTCGCTCATCTGGCTGAAGTACAGAGAAATACAGACACCCTATCAAGAATTATGAGCTGTGCGGGTGAAATCTCGCCAGCTCGTAATATCTTAAGGGGGGGGGGATATGTGATGAGGAGAGCCCTGCTGAACCGATGGAAATAAGAAAAGATAGTGAATATACCTTTAAGGAAAGAGACATTCCTGAATATCCTGACGTTGTGTGTTTGATCCTTAGTGCTTTTTGGGGAAAAATAAACTTTTGTCTTTGCCTTTAACCCTTGGCTTGCACAACTATCCTTGAACGAGGAAAACTACAAGTCCCAGAATGCCTCACTGTGGACAAGAATAGTGTTTAATTCCTTTATTAGAGGACTAAAATTGGCAGCCCTATGCCTCTAGGCCCTCGGCCGGGGCTGGGGTCATGACAGTACACACTCATGCACTTAACTCTTGAGATCTTGTTGGGCATGCTGCCAACGGCTCATGACACTAATTGCAAGGTAAGTTCACTCACCTATAGTAAAAGGGTCTCTATGAATATGAACTTTTCAACTTGTTTTGATTATTTTTATTGTTTTCTGATGCTATATTCTGGCCTTAATATTATTGGCTAAATTTTTATTTTATGCTAACAAGTCTATTTGATGTTGAGAACAGATAAGTTAATGCAGTGAGAAAAGAACATATTAACATGTTTTTTTGATCGCTCGTTTGAGTACAGTGAAGGAATGAGACCAAGATGATGAACCGATCTGACCTTCTTCACGTGAAGGAGACTTCTTTAAGACACAAATCCAAATTCACCTCAAAATCCCATGATTTTCATGTGAAGACTAATTCAGATCTGGGTGCCTCTGGCCTGTCCGGATGTCCAGAATCTGGACAGGCCGGAATTGCACCCAATTCTGATCCTGTGGGGGCTACATGTCCCTGTAGGATCATGAATCGGGTGCACCTGGCCTGGATGGGCCTGCCATGCTCCGATTCTGGGCCCCCGGATGTTAAGCCACTTACATGGCTAGCCCAGCTAGGCTCCTGCATGGAGCAGTGGTGCCGTAGTATCCTGTTGCCGTGGCACCACGGCTCCATAAAGGAGCCACAATCCCCGGAAGACCCCGAAATGTCCCTTTCCCTGCTATCCGACTCCTAATCGGGCCCACCGTGGCCAGGGTCAGGCTGCAGGGAACCCCTTGAACCCCTTCATCTCGCTTTCCATGCCTGGCTGCTGCAAGTGCCTCCATCTAGGGGGACTTATTCCACCTCTGAGGTAGAATAAGTTCCCGGTCCAAATGGCCAACCCCGAATGTACAGGGATGACCCACTGTCCACCCTCGCTGCACTTCTGGCATACCCCCTCCACCCCACAAACAGAGCTCCCCACACATTTCAGATCTACATGCAGGGATCTTTGCAACCTGAATCGGCACCCCGGCGTTTAGCTAAACGCAAATCAGAATCTACCCCTAAATGTTTTAGATAATGTTTACATTTTTAACTATGGTTTAATGGCACTTTTACTAAAGTGTGCAAAGCTATTAGCATGTTAATTAGCACAGGCTATATTTATTGTCTGCTTTGATTTAGTAGAAATTACAGGATATAAATTAATTTAATAAATAAAAATACAAAAATACATGGTCAAGTTATGAGCATGAACTGGGCATTACAGTTATCTCATGACACTTCACTGTGTGCCATCATTTCTGTAGTTAGCATAGATGCACTTACTGTCTCTTTAAATTATTGATTCATTTATTGAGAAGTAAAGTACTTTTCTGAATTGTAATTATATGGAAATATACTAGGAATACCACAAACATTTAGAGCACAGGCTTTGCCATTGGTGTGCACTAGGTTTTGCTCATAATGATGGTAAGTGCAATCCTTTACCACACTTCAGTAAAACAGCCCTTAAGTTTTTCGTCTGCACGATTATTTTTATGAATTCACTTACCGTTTGTAGTTTGCATTTAATAACTGCTATGTTCACAACTTTACATAGTATATGACCAGGAAAGGGTTCTATGTATTTAAGTATATAAGATAAATATTTACTAAACTGCAGACTCAACCCTAAGGCCATCACCCCTAGGACTCCCATTTTCAAACAAACCAAGCCCTCAAGGGTAAACCCCAATCTACCCCATACCTTCCCCCCCCCCCAATTCCCTGGGTCCTATCTGGGGAATCCCTGATAATCTTATGGTCCTTAGGGAAGAAGTCCCCTTCTACTCTTGCCCTGGGTGAAGAAGCTGTCAAAATGGCAGCTATAATCTTTCGTGGTAGTAGTGATGTACTACCAATAGTACCACAACACTACTGCTAGGGGACATAGACACCATTTTGACAGCTTCCACAGCCATTGCAGGAGTGGAGGACGACTGTTCCTAACCCATGGACCACTAGACTACCAGGGATCCCCAAGGTAAGACCTGGGGAATTAGGGGGTGGGGAGGGGTGTCATGGTTCTCCCTCAAGGGATTAGTTCTGTTTGAGGGTAGGGTCGTGGGGGGTTGGCCTTAGGGTTGGGTTTGCTTCTAGGAGGGTGCTGAAAGGGGGTATGCTCAAGGGGCCTTGTGTTGGGGAGTTTGTGCCATGTGTAGTGCAAGCACAGCTGTACTTAAAGTTTCCTCATGCATCTTGTGCATTAGCTATCACTAGTCACACTGCCCACATCCTAGCCTAGTCCTACCCCACTGCACCCTAAGCAGTTAGAGTGATATTTTTACCACATTGGCTGTTTTTCATGCACAGTAGTGGTTATCATGGTCCTGCGTTAACAGCACATACTAAAATACACGCTTACTGTTAGCACACTTTTGCAAACATGCCTCACATTTAACACATACATGGGCGTGTTTATTAAAGGATTTTCTCATATTGTTTCTATGGGGAAAGTGCTTAGTAAACGGCCCAAATTTCCAACTATGGCCACGTACGTCGTCTGCTCTCACATTTACTGTATCTTTTTATAGTCAGTGCTGTGATAATTCTCTTTTGATCATTTCTGCTCTGCCCACTTCAAGCATTATGAATTAAGTGGGATATAAATCTAAAGTCAATAAATTAATGAACATTTTATAAAGGGAAATTGGATTAGATTAGGTCATGCTTTTCTCGTAAGTTCAAGGCAAGTTAGATTCAGGTATTGTAGGTATTTTTCCAGAGAGTTTACAATCCAAATTTGGACTCGAGGAAATGGAGAGTTCCCAGATCACAAGGAGCAGCAATAGAATTTGAATCTGGCTTCCAGTGTAATAGCCCAAAATGTTCAAACTTCCGTGGGAGGGACAGCAGAGAAGGTGTGCACATGTAAATGCATTCCAAAATTAACCTATCCCCACCTATAGACAAGGAAAGGGAGATGTGTAGCATTAACCCCCAGGCATGAGCAGGGAAATGGCCAAATTTAGAAACATACATGTGCAAAATATACCCATCTTTAAAACCGGCAACATAGACTTATTCATGATGGTATTTCTGAATGCGCACATGTTTGTGAATTGTTATGACACCTGTACATGCTTAATGATTTGTATATAGTTACTCTATGTTACCCAAGTTCTTTCACCTGTTTTCTGTAAACACAGAATAGTCTGTTATTCTGTTGATTTTGTTTTATGTGAACCACGCTGATACCAAATAGCGCGGTATATAAAAGATTGTAATAATAATAATAATAATAATATAATAAGCTCTGCCCTGACTCTGTCCCAAGCTCTTCCCCTAGCCCTGTGGCTTTCCCCTCCTGTTCTGCCCACGAGATCTGATTTCCCATGGACAGAAAAGAAGGAGGATCACAGCAAAGAATCCTTCTGTCTGCTCCAATCCCCCATGGGCAGACAAAAGGAATCTTTGCCACAATTGCAGCCATTCCCTTCTCTTCTGTCTGTGGAAGATTGAATTCCTGCAGACAGACAACCTGCACGGAGGCTGCGAGCATGACCTTCCCCTCCTGCTCTGCCCATAGGAATCTGATCTCTGGCGGGCAGACAGAAGGAATCACTGCCACAATTGCGGCCCTTCCTATCTCTTCTGTCTGCCGGAGATTGAATCCCTGTGGGCAGACAACCTGCATGGAAACCTTCCTCTTCTTTTCTGCCCATGGGGATCTGATCTCTGGCGAGCAGACAGGAGGAATCTTTGCCACGATAATGGCTGCTCTCTTCTTCCCTTGGGAGATAGGATCATCATGGGCAGGAGGGAATGGGATTGTGGCCTCTATGCTGTTTGCGGCTGGCACCTGGCAGGCAAAATTTTGGTGGGGTCAGGCCCATGTTGTCCACCTCATTCTGATGCTTATGCTATTTGTGCCTGGGAGCAGGAATAGATATAGACATGTCTGCTGGAGGTCATAAACATGCACTGGTATTCTAAATTTGAACATACATGTCAATCTTTTAGAAATCATCCTGGCATGCCTCTGCCTTGCCCTCATACTTCATAGATGTGATCACACAGATATGTGTAAATTCAGACCTTTCTAAAATGGCTCTTATGACATGGATGTGATGCTGCACACTCTTGTTTTCTTGTCTATTGGTGGAGATATTCATCTTTTGGTGTGGAGCAGGGGTTGAGTTTAGAATACAGTTATACATGGCTTCCTTGTATGCTGCCTCTCCCACAGAACTTCAAACTTTTTGATTGTGACATCCTAGATGACACTTACTGTAAATGGCCTTTCTAAAATGCTGCCTTTTACCAAATATTCCTAAGGTTCTTCAACTTGCCCTTCCCCCTTCACCATTGTCTCTGGTATAGGTTTGATTTTAGAACATGTTTTAATCTTTATAGACAAATGTTTGCAACCTTTTATGTTTTTTAACATCATCCAGGGAGTTGTGCTGGCAGTTGAGGGAGTGGGAGGGGATATGATGATAGTGAAGGAGCCAGGAATGTGGTGCTTGGATAACAGGAAATCGGCTATTAGCTGAGGGTGGATGGTGCCGGTGTGATGAGGTTGGGATGGATCATTTGTGAAGGATTTGACAATGTTGAAAAGTTCTCTTGGCTTGTTTATAGAATGCAACATGATGTTTTCATGGTGTTCACACTTGGCTTTGAGGGCGTTGTTGGTGTATGCTGTTTGGTGTTTAAGATAGATGGCATGAAGTTGTGGATCTTTGGATTTTCTCCAATGTCTCTTAAGCTTTCGGAGGAAGTGTTTTTGATCTCCGAGTTGAGTTGAGTACCAAGTTGCATAGGGGCAATGAGGTTTAGGTGGATTGTGTGGTGGAGCTTTGGCAGCTGCATTGATGGTGGTATTCCAGGAGTGTACACGAGTGTCGAGGTCAAAGTGGAGAAATGCTTGCTTCAGAGTGGGGGTGATATGTTGAGTGAAAGAAGTCTCATTGAAACTTCTAAATCTTCTATTTGGACAGGGTGGTGGGTAAGGAGAATAATATAAAGTGATGATCAGACCATAGGACCAGGGTAGATATGGGAGAGATGGGGTGTGATGAGGTGAGTGGGTTGGAGGCGAATAGAAGATCTAGGGCACCAACCTTGAGATGAGTTGAGGCGTTGATCAGTTGCATAAATTGCAAATCATCCATGGCTTGAAGGAAAGTGTTGCATTGGTTGACATTGGCTGAGGGAAGATTAATGTCGCCAAGGAGGATGAAGTGCTGGTGTTGGGAGATGTGAGAGCATGCAGCTTCAAGGAGTATGTGTGTCAAACTGATCTGCATTGTGATGGGGTGCCCTATATACAAGGCAAATGGTGACTTGTTATTGCTTATGATGATGGTGTCTAGACCATTAGAAGATGTTACGCTCAAGGTTGTGAAGTTTAGTTGCTTGTTGTTTGGAAAGAATACAGAATCCCCCACCTCTGTTGTTGGATCGTGTGAAATTATGGATGCTATGAGTGTTAAGATGACTGAGCAGGACGTTGTCCGTTTCAGTAAACTGAGTTTCTGTGATGCATAGGAGATCTATTGAATCATCAATGATGTGGTCAGAGAGAGAGAGTGCAGTTTATTGTAGGCAGAGCAAGCATTGATCAGGCTGCATTTGATTGTGTGGACAGGGCATGTGGTGGGCGGGGAGGGGGGTTGGTTTGTGGTGAGGTAGGGATGTATATGAGACGAGAAGGACTTTTGTACTGGTGAGTATGTTGTTGAAATAGGGCAGGAGGTGTGATAGGTCTTGGAAGGTGGATGATTGGAATGGGAGAGGAGAGGGTGAGGTGAGTTGAGATACCATAGGTAAGGAGGGAGGAGAGGTATAGGAGGGCTAGCCAGTTGAGAAACAGTGGCATGTTTGATAGAGATTGTTCGAAGGGGGTTCTGGGGAATACAGATGAACTAGTAAAAGGAAATGGTGTGTTGTGTCCAGGTAGATGGACTTGTGTTATAGGTGCGGGTGGTAGATCAGTGTGTGGGAAGTAGTGAGATAAGGTTGTATTCAGTGCGTAGTCTGTGAGAGCTGCAGCGGTGCTTGAGCTGTGATATGTTACAACAGTGCTTGCAGCAGTGATACAATGATATATGCTAGCATAGGGGAGCTCCAACTATGTTACAGCAAGACTCTATAGGGAGACTTTAAGGTAATAAAATGTTTCAAGATGCAACAAAACAGTAAAACAGTGAGTTGTTTAGTGTTTACAGGGCATAGTGGGTTATGAGACAGTGAGATAAGACAAATATGATGGCAAAAACATTTGAAATGTGGAATTAGGTACTTTTTCATTTCATCTGGTCCCTGCCTAAGGGCCACGCCAAAGGGCCCTCTGGCAAGGCCCTCAGGCGCGTGCCCACCAGGCATGGACGTGCTTAATGGCACTTCAAATTTTAAACTTAAAGTCCAGCACTGTTCTTCAGCCTGATTGGCCAGGCGGTGGGAGCAGGGAGGAGCTTGCCTGCCTGCTCCCTTCCTCAAAGCTGATCGGTGCTGGAGAGGTATTCCCACTGGTGTTGCTCTTCCCTCAGAGATAGAATAAGTTCCTCGTCCAAGCCATTGGCCCCAGGCATACAGGGTCGATATTGGAATCGGCCCTGTACATCTGGGGCCAACGACCACTCACCACCTGCCCTAATGCCGACCCCGATCTGCTCCTTCCCTGCTCCCGTCTAACTTCCCCGTTCAACGAGCGGGGAAGTTAGAAGTGGTCAGGAGGGGGAATGAATAGCGGTGATGGACATCCATCCCTGCTATTCATGCCACGGAATAACCCCATTTATTAATATCAATGAGTCACTGAGAAGAGTTATTGAGCAAATAAGAGGGAGCAAAGGGGTTGTGACTCTTCAGGCCCCAGGAGTCATATTTCATGCTCTGTCTTACTCATTTGTTACACAAGGTCAGTTGCTAAATAAACTATATTATATTCAATAGACATGTCATCTTACAAATACCATACAAGGGTGGATTGCTTTTCATGTACACTTCTAGGGGGTCTATTCTTATCTCAACAGTTGGAGTGGTCTTCAGGAAGGACTCTGGATGTAATATCTAGGAGTGGTGCTGTTTTAAGGCCTCAAAGAAGGCGTTTATCCTGGAATCCATGTTTATGAACCAGGTATTTCTGTTTTTGCTCAGTGGAAGAAGAAGAGTTTCAAAGTTCCAAATGGGGTCTCTGAGAGAGAAAGAAACTTATTGAGAATAAAAAGGAATTCTCTACTTCTATATTATGTTCAAACATATTAAGATATCCAATTTTGTATTTTCTGGACTGTTAAAACTTCATAAATTATTTCTTGTTCTTCTATCATTGAAAATCTTTTTTTTCTTCTGTAAATAGTTTAGTTTGCATGCAAATTTTAACTGTAACACTGTGAGTATGGTCCTTGGGTCTTGCAGTTTTTGATGCCCTCCCTCTCCCATTGAAAACTCCTAAACCTAGAACTGCATTGAGTTAGTTAGTGCTCAGCAGCATGTGAATGTGGCTCCTTGTTGATTCTTAGGGAGTACCCTCGAACATGTAAAGGACTTTGTCCAGATGATTCAGATTCTTTCCAGCTTGGAAAGACAGGTTGTTGGCCAGTCACGGTGGATACTGAATCCTTCTATAAGAACATTTACTAAGGGGATGCTATTCAGATAGTGAGAGAAACAACTACAGTGCATTCATGTACTGCCTTGGCTTATCTAGCACATTCTAGTAATGTTTTCATATTTTATTTTTTTACAACAAATCTAAGGGCATGGTTGTAGGTGCTACTATCACGGCAAATATTATGTGCCTCTATGTCTCTGCATTTCAAGAAAAATAGATCTGTTCCTGGGGGTGGGGGGCATATATCCTTATGGCAAAGATATACTGATGATATTGTTCATATGAAAAGGCTCTATAGATATCTTTCAGTCTTTCAATTTGGATACATTTTATAGATTCATATCTACATTTTACTCATGAAGTAAGTTCTACTCAAGTATCTTCTTGGACCTCCTTTTAATGAAGAAAGATCTTACAATGATTATATTCCATGAACAACTGAGAAAAACTACTTACTCAAATCCAGCAGTATCCATCCAAGGGCTTTTGTTTTTAATGCTACACTGGATTTCTTCCATAAAACTTGAATTTCAATTGCAGTCGGGGGACATATCTTGTAAATTGTTATAGAAAAGCTACGTTATAGCTGTTTATTGAGAACCTATAAGCACACAGCTTGCCCTAACAGATACTAGTTATAATGGGAAAAACAAATGCCAGGCTGATTTGTGTTTCACCCTTTTCAAATAAAGCATATCATATTGGTATTATTATCAGACAACACTAGATTAATTTAAAATATGCCTTAGCATCAGTTGTGAGCTTGCATTCCACAAATTTAATTCAGATGAAAAAACAGGGTCACAGAAAAAGTGTTGCTTGTTCTGTATGTTCTTTGGCAATACAAAATGAGAGGTTTCTTCACTAATCATCACACATAGAGGCATATTTACTAAAGTGCGCTAACATAAGTGCGGGGTTTAGTGGAATAGTAAGTGCACTGCAGTAAGGGTTAACTTGGGGACTCAGCTAAAAATCCTGTGCTAACCGGTTAGCACATGATGAGGTAGGGGCTAGGCAGATTAGGGCTAGAACATGGGCACTGACAGTACAACATGGATAGTGTGAGCATCTCTGCTATGTGCTTACTGCAGCTTTTGCCATTAGCATGGGTACACCTACCTGCCTTAACCTTAGGAGTGCTGCTGTATTGCTTTGCTTTTATAACTAGGACTTTGGTGGGCTTTCTCCTCCTGTCTTCTCCTGCAGAGTGTCTCATTGGGGTGGGAGGGGCTAGAGAAAGGCTAGAACAATTTTGCCTTTACAGTTTTCCAATTGGGAATTTCTTACTGTTCTAAGCATTGGTGGAAGCTGTGTACTTTTTGGATAGCTCCTTCCACAGCAGCCAGTGACAATTGGGAAGGATAGGTTATTGTATTTAGTTTATTTCATTGCAGAGCAGAAAATACAGTGAAGTCATTTTTTGTAAAAATCACATTCACCTATTGTCCATACACAGAGCAACTGTGTAGGTTGGAAGGCAGGGTGCCTTTATGTATCAATCTATTACATCCCACATCCATAGAATGCAGTAAATTAAGTATCTGAGGCAACAAACTTGGAATGATAATACTCCAGGGGGCAGGGCACTAAAATACAGGCAGTCTCTGACCAAAAGAGCTGGGAATCCATAGTCCAATAGGAGCATTATCTGAACACACACATTCCCTCTCTCCCCAGTTCATTGAAGAGTGTAAACAGGCAGGCAGAGTAATTAGGCACTGCAGGCCCTAGACAATGCCGTGTTGATGACCTTGGGACCAGTATCTGAGGTACCACAGTTGGGACTGTGGTAGTCCAGGGTGGCACATACCTTATGGATGAGGAAGGTGATACATATCACCTTCCCCTAAAGAGCTTGGAATTGTGCCCAATAGGAGCATTAGCTTAACAAACATATCTCCCTCTCCCCAGTTCACTGAAGAGTGTGAGTGGGCAGGCAGGGCAACTGGATAGTGCATGGCCTAAGCCAGGTCAGGTATATTACTCTGGGGCCAGTATCTGAGGCAGCACAGTTGAGGTGATGGTACCACTGGGCAGCACAAGTCTGCTGGGCAGGAAAGGGCACTAAAAGATAAGCATTCCCTGTTCAAAAGAGCTTATCATAATGCTTGGGAAGGGTATGTTTAGAAAATTAAATGATCACAGAAGGAAAGAAGGGATGGAAAGTATAAGTTAAAAACGTATTTATTCACCCAAGTGTTTTCTGTATGATTTTATATTATGTTTATGGGTGTAAGATATGATTGTGAACCACTTTGGCTTTTAGATAAAGTGGTATAAAACAGTTGATAAATAAATGATTGCATCTTATGATTTTTTATTTATTTACATTCTCTTATATATGGTGCTATTCTGCATCAGTGCGGTTTATATTGAACAAACTGAAATTACATTGAACAGGGCATTATAACTTGGAGATAACTATTTTATAGGGAACATGGGCTATGGAGGGTTAAGTAGCTTGTCCAAGACCACAAGGAGCACCTGTGGAACTAGAAACCCCAGTCCTTCTGGCCCAAGGTTGCTGTCCTCTAGTGGGATTTGAACCCTGACCTTCTGGCCTGAAGTACCTTGCCCCAACCACTAGGCCACTCCTCCACTCCACAACCCCCATATGATTGCATATGTTTATTGTAGCCCACCAAGAACTGTGTGAGTTGGTGGAAAATAAATATTTTAAATAAATAAACAAGTGTGTAGACAGAGACAGGTCATTCCCAGGGTATGCTTACAGTAAGGGCTCCTCTAGCCTTCCAATTAAGATAAGGTGAGATATCCTAACAAGGAGAGTAGAAAGAGCTATGATTTCCAGTGTAACTGTGAAATAGTAGATGTTCAGTGTACTCTCCAGAGTACCACAGGGAGGTTGACATGGTGTAGGATGGGGGGGGGGGGGGCATGAGAGAAGCAGTAGGTGAAAGCAACCAAACAGAACAGCATGCATACCATATTCCCTTCTGAAAAGTGTTTGACATTGGTCTTTGCAAATACAGAATCTGAGGGATCTGAATGGGTGGAATTTGCATCTGAATTATTCAAAGCGTACTGACTGAAGAGGGTGTAGTGTAATTAGCATGCCAACTGGTGCGGAGGTAGAAGGTAATACTTGCAGCATAAGCAGGGTTGCTTTTTACCTGTGGTAAAAAGAGGCAGCTACCCCAGACCCCTACACAATGGAGGCCCAGCTGTACCGCTGCCCATTGGTAACAGCGGCCCTGTTCCTGCTCCCACGCCCATTTCCATCACTGCTGACTCTCTCCAGAACATACAGTGGCACCAATACAAGAAACTAACTTTGGTGCTGCAGTGCCATTTACACTTTTGCTTCCATACAATCCAATGAATCAGAGGGAGGACAAAAGCAGAAGTACAAATGGAACCATGGGCCAGAAAAGAAGGTAATTTCAGCACCGCAGTACATTTTCAATGTTTTGTCACTGCTGCACATCCTGGAGAGGGGCACAGTGTTGGCAGGAAGAGAGAACCCACAAACAGTGGGGCACAGCCCACAGATGGGGGGGGGGGCTGTTAGAAACATTTACCTCTGGCTCCATTAGGAGTTGGTGGCCCTGAGCATAACTAAGACAAAGAGTATCAATCTTGAAGGACTACGAAGAGGGCCAGCTACTTCTGGAGAGAGATCTGCAATTGTAAATATTTACTTCTGGGAATTTTTCTAAATCTTGGGGGAAAAAGAATTCTTTAGATTAAAGATGATTAATCTGTGTAAATTAGAATCTAGTGTATTTGTTAAACCAGTCAGGGCCTAGTATCAGAAAATAGCTTTTAGTTAAATTAAAAACTCTACAGGTAGCTTTCAGTTTAAATTTAAAACCCAGCAGAGGGCTTTCAGTTTAAATTCAGAACCCAGCAGAGGGCTTTCAGTTTAAATTCATGCCTGGTAACGTGCGTTATTGGTAACGATGTACCGCCCATGTCCTTATTTGGGATTTCTGCCTGTACCGCGGATCCTAACGCGAATCACACTAACGCAGTTTAGTAAACATACCCCTAAGAGTAGACAAAGCGATGGGGCCGGATATGATACATCCAAGAGTATTGAAGGAACAGCTCGACTGTCTGACCTTTTTAATGCTTCTTTAGAATCAGGAGTGATTTCAGAGGACTGGAGAAAGTCACATGTGGTTCCTTTATACAAAAGTGGAAGTAAGGATGAGGTTGAGAACTACAGACTGGTTAGTCTGACCTCTTTTGTGAGTAAATTAATGGAAACACTGCTAAAAGAGTCTAGTGGATTGCAGGATCAAAGGCAGCATGGCTTTACTAGAGGAAAGTCTTCTCAGATGAATCTGATTTCTTTGACTGGGTGACTGGGTTAGAAATTCGTTGAGTGGGAGATGACAAAGGTACAACTAAATGGAACTCACTCTGAAGAGAAGGATGTTACAAGTGGTTTGCTTCAAGGATCTGTCTTTGGTCTGATTCTTTTTAACATTTTTATTAAGTTTCCATACAATCCAGAATACAACTGAATATGAATACAGAAAATAATACAAACAAACATAATAAACATAGGAAAGGAACCATTCAATCTGGTTTAGACCTCAATATTAAATAACCACAATAAGGTCCCAAAGAGAAAAGGTTACATACAAAGCAAAAAGGAAAAACCCGAAAAGAGTACCTCCAATCATATCAGCAAAGATGTTAAACATGGCATCCGGTACAGGAATCATACCCCCATCCCCTCCGTACCCTGAAGAAACAGAATCAATTGTTAGGGTTCAAAAAAAAGAAATTGTTTAGATTGATATAATAATAAACATTTACATGGATATTTTAACTTAAACTGTGTTCCCAAATCGAGAGCTCTCTGACGCAAGGCCAGAAATCCTCTCCGCCTTCTTTGGGTATCCCTTGATAAATCAGGAAAATATCAATATTTTTGACCCCATAAATTGAGAAACAGACATTTTCAAGAAATACAATCTCAGAACTGAGTTTCGATCAGACTCAAAGGCAAAGGATACCAAAAGTGTAGCACGGCTAGTCACTACCTCCAAGGAACTTTCTAAACTTGTCTCCAGCTGGAATGACAGCCTTAGATCCATTGCACTACGCATGGGGCACAATAAAGCCCCAAGGAAAAGAGCCACTGCGCCCTGGTACTCAAAAGAACTACATGATTCCCTTCTCAACCTCAGAAAACTCGAAAGGCGATGGAGGCGTTCACATTCTACAGAGGATCAGGAAGCGTATAACCTCCAACTAGCTAAGCACCGTAAGGCGTGTCACCAGGTGCCCCTAGTGGTTGGTTGGAGTAAGGGCATCTGGCACATTTAATTAATTTTTAAGGAGTGATTGACCTAAAGGGCCTAGAGGATTCTGGTCCTTGTAGTACAGAACTCCTTATGAAGAACGATTCAAGCCGAAGTGTAGAGTAACAAGGCTTTATTTCCCCGGTCAACGCTAAGGTCCAGTAAGACACAAAGAAAGTAAATACAGTCCTTCTCTTTAAAAAAAAAGGTTCCACCAACATTTCAAACAATCAACTGTTGTAGGTTTCACAGTTAAGTGTAAGTCTGGGCTAAGGCTTCTTTTAAATCAAAACAAATTAATATATCAGCAGAGAAATGGTTACAAAATTCACCATCAACAGAGTTCTTCTCTCTCTAGAAATCCTGCAGGGAATTCATGCTAGCTGCAGAACAAAGATTACATTCCATCGGCTCCTCCTGAGGAATGGGAATACTGTTTTCATATTCAAAGTCCATTGACTCAGGGTCACTGCCCTCCTCAGATGAATGATAATTTTCACTCCCTGTTAACTCCTCACAGGGATTCTTTTGCTTCCCATAAAACTCTCTTACTAAGCTTTGGGGAAATGCTTTTAAAAGGTCAGTTTTACTTCTTCTCCCCTTATAAAGTTTAACTCTTTGAACAGGTTTTCATCAGTAAAACTTTCTCTTAGAATTAAGGATTTTGCATACCTTGGCTTCTCTAAGCTGCCACACCCAGAGCTCTCCTTGTAACGTGCTTTCTCAGGCAGACAAGCTGTTCTATGCAGTGCTCTGCTTTCAGGGCTATCAGGCAAACCCGGTATGGATTTCCACCCTTTGTGGTTCTTAGCAAAGGTATCTCTGTAGTAGGAGCTTCCCCTCCTTGTTCCTTGCTGGTTTGATACAATGAACTTACTTGGGCTAGGAGAGTTGCTTTTATCCGGCAGACTACTTCTTCTGTTTGCTTTGCTATGGACTCTGTCCCAATATCTTTGGCCTCTCTGGACTCTATCCCTTTGAGTGAAACTCCTTTGGATTCTGTCCCTTTGAGTTGGCTGCACGTGGAAGCTGTCCTGTTCCAGGTTCCTTTTCCCACAGCTATCCAAACTGCTGCTCCAGACTGTGCTCCATCCTGAGCCTCTTGCCGAGCCTCTTGCAGTGATACTTGCTGTGCTTCTGGCTATGTTCCTGGTTAGGCTACTTTTGCCGCTCCTGTTGCTTCCACGGCTCTCCTTGCTGCTTTGCCGGCTCTTACTACTGCTCTCCTTGCTGCTGCCCCTTTCTTCTACCATCTGGTTTCCTTTATAAAGGGATTTTTGGTTTGAACATTTTTGGCTTGATCTCAGGTGAAACTGCTTGCTACTAATGCAATCAGTGTCAGAGCACGTTACTCTTGGCTGTGTGGAACTGCTCATATGCCCTCTGGCTGTGCTGCGCTGGAACTGCGCTCTCTGCATCTTCTCAGTTCCATGTAAAACAGGGTTTTTTTCTAAAACTATTTCCTTCATAGGTTCCGCGTTATGACATATCCCCCGTCTTAAAATATTACGGGCTGAGTGTTCACCCTCACTACAGCTCGTAATTGTAGCTTCTTCTTCTACCTTACAAGGCGGGTCTCTGGCTATATTCTGGGTTTTTTTGTAGCAATAGGGGTGTCCTATCTTGTATTGGGATCCTTTCTTGACTGCCGTAAACAAGGCCAATCTCTCACGCCAATGTCTAAGGACATTTATATGGTATGTCTGTTCCCGACCATTTGTATCTCTTACCAAATAAGAGGTAGGACTAAGTGGTTTGACAATCGTGTAAGGTCCCTTCCATTGGGCCTCAAACTTTGGAGTAGGCCCGGATACTAAAACTACTACCCCGTCACCGGCGGTAAGTTGTCTAGGCGCAGTGCCTTTGTCATAATATTTTTTCTGCTTCTGCTGACTATTTTTCAGTTTCTCTTCAGCCAGCTTGGAAGTTCGTTTTAGACGGCTTCTTATTTTTTTTAAGAATTGTGGAATGCCACATTCATCTTCTACGGGTTCCACCCCTTTGTGGTTCTTAGCAAAGGTATCTCTGTAGTAGGAACTTCCCCTCCTTGTTCCTTGCTGGTTTGATACAATGAACTTACTTGGGCTAGGAGAGTTGCTTTTATCCGGCAGACTACTTCTTCTGTTTGCTTTGCTATTGACTCTGTCCCAATATGTTTGGCCTCTCTGGACTCTATCCCTTTGAGTGAAACTCCTTTGGATTCTGTCCCTTTGAGTTGGCTGTACGTGGAAGCTGTCGTGTTCCAGGTTCCTTTTCCCACATCTATCCAAACTGCTGCTCCAGACTGTGCTCCGTCCTGAGCCTCTTGCCGAGCCTCTTGCAGTGATACTTGCTGTGCTTCTGGCTATGTTCCTGGTTAGGCTACTTTCGCCGCTCCTGTTGCTTCCACAGCTCTCCTTGCTGCTTTGCCGGCTCTTACTACTGCTCTCCTTGCTGCTGCCCCTTTCTTCTACCATCTGGTTTCCTTTATAAAGGGATTTTTGGTTTGAACATTTTGGGCTTGATCTCAGGTGAAACTGTTTGCTACTAATGCAATCAGCGTCAGAGCACGTTGCTCTTGGCTGTGTGGAACTGCTCATGCACCCTCTGGCTGTGCTGCGCTGGAACTGCGCTCTCTGCATCTTCTCAGTTCCATGTAAAACAGGGTTTTTTTTCTAAAACTATTTCCTTCATAGGTTCCACGTTATGACAGGCGATAACTGAGAAAATAAGACAAGCACACACAGACACACTACGCCGATCGCTAAGTAAATCACACGACTTATTCAACCTAGTTAAGAACCTAGCGAGAGAACCGGGACCAGTGCAAAAATCCGAGATCCACGCCCAAGACTATTCCGATTTCCTTCAATCAAAAGTTTGCCTAACCGGCAAGTCTGACGCACCCGCCTCCAGCAAAGTACAAACCAATGCAGAGAAACTAACAATATTCTCCACTCCGTTACCTAAACAAATAGCTGACTCCATCTCTACAATCAACACCTCTACTGCACAGACCGATCCCTGTCCTGCCTTTTGGATAAAGGAACTAAAATCAGAGTTTAGCCCATTCTTAGCCAGACTCTTCGACTCATCATTCACCTCAGGAATTTTCCCTCTAAATCTCAAACACACATCTATCAGACCTCTACTGAAAAACAGCAAGCTTGACCCCCAGAAAGTGGAATCATATAGACCAATTGCTAGTATTCCACTCCTGGCCAAGATAATAGAAAAGGAGGTCCAATGCCAGATACAACACCATGTCGATAATGCTGCACCCCTAGACCACTGCCAACATGGCTTCAGAGAAGCCCATGGTGTGGAGACGCTACTCACCACCCTATTCAACAACATTTTCAACACAATAGATAACATTCACCAAGGTATGGCTCTTATTTTCCTGGATATCGCCACAGCATTCGACTCCGTATGCCACACGACCCTCCTGAGACGGCTCAAGGAGAAAGGCATCTGTGATTTAGCACTGTCCTGGTGTAAATCATACCTATCTGATAGATGGCAGTGTGTACGAACAGAGACATCAACATCCGAACCATTCCACCAGAAACAGGGCATTCCGCAGGGATCCTCCCTATCAGCCCTAATGTTTAACATCTATATGCAGCCCATCTGCAGCCTCATACACTCATTCAACATTGAGTGTATGATATATGTCGATGACGTCCTGCTCTACACACCGTTCAAGACTGACCAGCTCGACCTCACATCATTGACGAACTGTTTCAGCGCAGTAGAAAACTGGCTCCAAAATCAGAATCTCCGGATACAACATAAGAAGACGGAAGTGCTGTTCGTCACCAGAAACCCTAACTTCTGTCCACCAGCCTACCTAAAAGTCAGAGATGTAGAACTGCAAGTCAAGTCCACAATCCGTTACCTGGGCGTTACACTGGACCAAAAACTGGACATGAAGACACATATTGGCAACATGGTGAAAGCAACATATCATAAAATCAGGATACTCCGACATCTACGCCCACTGCTACAACCTGATGATTTTAGAACAATCTTTCAGGCACTAACTATTCCACATCTTGACTATGCCAACGCGATACTGCAAGGGCTACTTCAATCAACCCTAAGCCCACTTCAACTTGCCATGAACTCCGCAGCCAGAGTCTTAAGCGGGGCCTCAAGGCGAGAACATATAACACCTATCCTCAAAAGTCTACACTGGCTCTCTATCCACTACAGGATCGCCTTCAAGACCCTACTACTGACATTCAAGGCCATCAATGGGCTCTCCCCCTCATCCCTGGCGAGCATCACCTTCATGACTCCCCTCACCAGAACCAGACGACATACAGCAATAAACACTATGGTAATCCCCAAAACAATAACCCAGTGTACACAGTCAACCGCAAACAGGGCCTTCAGTATTTGTGCACCAAGATGCTGGAACGCCCTGCCACCACACTTACGAGCAATCTCAGAGATAACGAAATTCAGGAAGGCACTTAAGCACCACCTCTTCATCAAGTGCTACCCGGAAGTAGGTACCCCACAGTGCCCGCACATAATCACTGATCCATGACTACCCAGTAACCTCACCGCAATGTGATGTAATATGTATATATGTTCTGGTATTCTTGTGTAAAATAGTTAACATGTTATCCAAGTTGAAGGACCTGTTATCTGTAATTACGGTGTAACCCACACCGTAAAATCCCATTGATGTTCTATGTAAACCGCACTGATGTCGAATAGCGCGGCATATAAGAGTATTAAATAAATAAATAAAATAAAATAAAAAGTCAGTCAGATCCAATTGGGCTGGCACAGCTGCACCCTCAAGGCCTTTCTCACCCCCCGCTTTCCTAGAGGAAATAGATACATATTGAGCGCGAACAATTGGAGGTAAAGAGTCAGCGGGCATGAGCAAAACCTCAGTAAGGTACTTACGAATCAGCCCAATAGAATCCATCAGTGGAGATCTTGGAAAATTTAAAAACCTCAAGTTGTTTCTTCTCAATTGATTATCCAGAAACTCCAACCGCCGAGCGGTAATCAACCGATCCTTGGTCTGGGTGTCTCCCAATTCCTGGAGCTCTTCAACTTGGGTTTCTAGCCGCGAAACTCTAACGGCTTGCTCTGCAACATTAGAGTCCAACGTTGTACTCTGTACTTTAAGAACCGACAATTCTTGCAAAACAGCAGCCACAAAGGGAAACAGGGATTTTTGAAGAGAGGAGATAGCATCCCATAAGCTATCTAATGTTACCATTGCCGGTTTATCCACACTACACAACACCCGTGGTACTGAGCATTCATGGGAGCCAGAACTCAACTGCTCTACCCCTCTGCTTGCTCCAGCTACCTCCGATAACAGACCTCCTCCACCAGGAGCCGTGGGACCGCTCAGAATCTGCTTCGGGAGAGCACCCCCACATGCAGCCGCACTCCCACACTCCGGAGGATCTCCTGCACACAGCCCCTCCCCGAGGCTCCTTCTGGGCTGCGGCAGCAATATTTGCATGGGGCTCAACTCAACCCCATTGCTCAGATCTGCCGAAAAATTCAATGGGTCCGCCGAAGCCAACGCCGCCGCCATAGGGGGAAAAAAAGCCGTAATAGAGGATTGAGTTGATCCGACGGCCGGTGAAGAGGCTTCAGGGGGTTTGGCTGAACGTTGTTTCCTCTTTCTCCCCATCAGGAGTGATTCAAACTCACAGCTTCTACACCTCTCATTCGGCGTCCAACTCCTCCGCCATCTTGGGACCTTCACCTGGAAGCTGAGATTTAACACTAAGGGGTATGTTTACTAAACCGTCTTAATGTGTGCTCTGCCATATTATCGTGCAATAAGGTACTTTATCACGCAATAATGGTGCTTTATTGGGTGCACAGGTACCTTAGCGCCCGATAATGCATGCAACGGCACAAATGAGCGCTGAGGGGGGAGAAAGGCTCCCGGAGGGCGGAGGAAGGCTCCCCAGGGGCAGAGAGAGAGGGTCAATGGGCGGAGAGTGGGAGGGGAGAGGCTCCCTGCACACTAACGCTGTGAAATTCAAGGCTGAAAACTAACGCCAGTGAAACCCTGGCGTTAGAGCTGATTTAAAGGGAAAAGAAACCATTTCCGTCGGCAATGTACAGCAAAACCAGGGAAACCTACAAAAAGTGATGTGTGATACATGTGCACGGAACAAAAGGACAAATAAACAGTGAAAATGACCAGAAGAAAATGTAATAAAAACATAACCACGCTGGCCAATAGTGATATTAATGGGAAACATCAAAAAACACTCCCAAGAAAGCTCCAAAAAAAAGATATGAATTTTGGAAGGGTCTATGCTCCGTCCCCATACAAGGTGAATGAGCCCACAGTGAAATTGCGCTGAGCAGGGTTTTCCCTCTCCATCGGGCAGGTTTCCTATGGCGTGCACATGTTCCGCAACAGCAGGGCGGGCATGTCGGAATGGGCAACTGGACAGATGCTTGAAAAGGGTACACAGAGGGCTGCAGGTGGCACATGCTGTGGTGCAGCTGGGCCACAGTGTGGACTAGGGTGATGCCTAGGTGGCCCATAGGAATGCTGAAACAGTAGTGCAGACAGACAGCAACTGATGAGGGCCCAACATGGGCACGAGTGTGCTTCCCACAGTGTCACAGGGGATAGTACCCAGCAGGTACCCCAAAGGGCACGGAACATTGGCAGGCGGTGCTGGGGGGAAGCGTGGACAGCTATGCAGGAACCCCTACCACAGAACCCGCACCATAGGCAGAAGCCTACCCACACACTGGATGGCCTGAGACTGCGCACCACCAGCACCTCCAGCAGAAGGGCATGTCAGCAGGGTGGCAGAGGGGTACTGGTGGTGGAGGGGGCAGTGGCAGCTGCCCAGAGCAGACTGTGGCCTAGCCTTGTGTAGGTGGGTGCCATACACTGCAACAGACAGGCCCTGTCTGACGAACAGTCATGGTATCCCCAGGGAACGCACTGTCTCTGTGGCAACATGGTGGTGCAGTGTGTTCAGGAGCAGAAGGTCACAAGTTCAAGTCCCAACTGTGGTTCCTGCCAACCCAGCCCGCATATTTTACCCACTACTAAAACATGCTAATACAGACAGAATATTTATTGCAGATGATGCAGACATGCCCAAAACACCTACATTTTACCCTACAGAGCACAGACACCATAAACATGCACATTACCTAGAGGAGAGTCTCCCAAATGCAGTCCTGGAGGGCCAAACACCATTCAGGTTCCATGCTGCCTCTAATAAATATGGCTGTGCTGCATTTCTATGCACCGCCCCCATGGTATGCAGATGTATCTCATGCATATTCATTAGTGACAGCATGAAAACCCGAACAGTGTTTGGCCCTCCAGGACTGGAGTTGGGAACCTCTGCCCTAGAGCAGCGGCCAGCAGGGGCAGACACACCTCCATCCACAGGCTCCATTATCCGAAGCCTCCTGGAGAGGCAGGATGTTGGGCCCTGCGTGCATCTCCCAATGCTAGCACTTGCATACCTTAGCAATGCCACCCTAAACCCGGGAAAACTGTACACAGCTATCAAAAGGTTGCTATGATAACTGGCAGATAGCAATTCCTACATTAAGCACAATTGGCTGATTGAGCTGCATCATAGCAACCTTTCTGATGTCTGTGGAGTGTGCCTCAGGTCTGGTATCTGACAGAGTGACCCCAACAGTATTGCGTACCATAGCCATGCCTGCACTGTGCCCAGGACTGGTGTGGTGGCCAGAGCTGCCAAACACCTCTATAGTTGCACAATGACGGCATAGGTGTGGGGAGTGTGTGTCCATCTATCCAGTGTGTGGTGGCTGCTAACACCTTCCTCAACCCACTCTGCTAGCACTGTTGCCAGTATTGGCCTGCCAGTGTGCATAATGAGGAGCAAGATACTGTGGGTGTAGCCTGGACAGGGTGACCTGGCCTGGATGCATCAGCACAGGGCATAGGGCAATGGCTCGGATATTGTAGTGCCCGGCCACAACCTGCACCGACAGGGTGGCCACAGCATGTCCTGCTGGGAGGTCACTCTCACCCTGACTGAGCAGTGACCATTGCATGGCTAGGCTCCCCCATAGTGCTATTTTTTTTCTTTTTCAGTGAAATATCTAGGTTCTCTTTTCTGGGGCCTAATCACTGACTTATCTGCTTGGTGGGTGTGCTCATATCCCAGCTTTTGGGTGCACACATCTTTTCCAGGATCGTGCGCTGTGGTCTAGCTAGCAGACTGTCTTCAGTTATGTGTGTGTGGTTGGAACACAGTGCAGTGGCTGGTGACTCACTGTGCTTATTGCTGGGGAATGTCAGATGGTGTTGGGGGGGGGGGGGCAGCTGAGCATTTCCATGCTTACTGTCTTCCTGCCATTGCCTTAGGGATGTGTACAGCTCTGAATTGGCTGCCCTGTAGGGTGTCTGTTCCCCAGCGTGACTGGGGTTGATGGCCTCCCTCTACTACCACTGTTGCAGGGAGGTAGAATGTGGATCTGTTGGTGGGGGAATCCTGTCTCCCACCCTGAGCCACAGAGGGAGGGTGGGTTGGGTTGGGTGGTGGTACATAATCTGCCTATGGGTCCAAACCCCCCCTCCCCCCCCTCCCCCTCCTCTTCTCCCCTCCCCCTCCCCCCACCGCCCCATCACTAATGAATATGCAGATGTATCTCATGCATATTCATTAGTGACAGCATGAAAACCCGAACAGTGTTTGGCCCTCCAGGGCTGGAGTTGGGAACCTCTGCCCTAGAGCAGCAGCCAGCAGGGGCAGACACACCCGCACCCACAGGCTCCATTATCCGAAGCCTCCTGGAGAGGCAGGATGTTGGGCCCTGCGTGCATCTCCCAATACTAGCACTTGCATACCTTAGCAATGCCACCCTAAACCCGGGAAAACTGTACACAGCTATCAAAAGGTTGCTATGATAACTGGCAGATAGCAATTCCTACATTAAGCACAATTGGATGATTGAGCTGCATCATAGCTGATCTGCATGCTACTCTGGTCCTCCTGGTCTAATTTTGGGCCTTGCAGCCAATCTGGGTGCTGTCCTGGTCCTCCTGGAATAATATGGGGCCTTACTGCCAATCTGGGTGCTGTTTTGGTACTCTTGGCATGTTTTGGGACTTTACAAGTGATTGAGGTGCTGTGCTGTTCCTCTTACCAAAAAAAGGATAAACGTTACCCCCTTCCCCTAAATGCTTCTAAAGCTAAAACTATCTGATTTTATGAATGCTTCCAAAGCTAAATAAATTTTTGTTGGAGTCTGTGCCATGAAATAACCTCTTTCTCATGGCACTATTCTCCGTTTTAATCCTTTTTAAAAGGGAATCAACCCTCATCGCAAACCATAAATTATTGTCCCCCAGGAAAAAGTTAATGTATGTGATTCCTATATTAAGAGTAATAATACTTAGCTCTCCATCCAGCAGAACTAACGCCAAAGCTTCCAAATGTTCAGCAGAGCTTCTGGATCCTCTCGGCAGTTCAACTCTCGATCAAGATAAGAAGCGACTTCCATCATCCTCTCACATCCGTATCTTAGGGAATTGTGCACAAACTGCCTCTCCAATTCATTGAATCACAATCATACCTTCCCGAAATGTCACATTAAACAATTTCTTGAAATTAAGTCATCGTTGACACAATGCTGTGTTTCTGGCCGCTGAATCTCCCGGTCCTTCTTCAAAACCAAGAAGGGCCGGGAGATTCAGCGGCCAGAAACACAACGTTGTGTCGATGATGACTTAATTTCAAGAAATTGACTTCCTCTCCTTTCATGCCCTCCTGGATCCTGTACAATCTGGCTTTTGTCTACACGCTACTGAAACAGCTCTTGGCAAAGTCTCCAGTGACTTGTTCCTGGCAAAATCCAAGGGCCTTTACTCTGTCCTCATCCTTCTTGACCTCTCTGCTGCTTTTGACACTATTGACCACAACCTTCTCCTTGATATCCTGTTCTCACTTGGTTTTATGGGCTCTGTACTATTCTGGTTCTCCTCTTATCTCTCCCATTGCTCTTTCAGTGTTAGTTCTTGTGACTCCTCCTCTGATGCTATACTGCTCTCAGTTGGTGTACCCCAAGGATCTGTCTTGGTCCACTCCTTTTCTCTCTATATACCCAGTCCCTTGGTGCGCTCATCTCTTCCCATGGCTTTCAGTACCATCTTTATGCCAGTGACTCTCAGATCTACCTCTCTACATCTAAAATCTCTCCGGCAATTCAGACCCATATCTCTGCCTGCCTTTCTGACATTGCTGCTTGGATGTCTCACCGCTGCTTGAAATTGAACATGGCCAAGAGTGAGCTTCTTATTTTTCCCCATAAAACCTCCTCTCCTCTTCCTCCTTTCTCAGTTTCTGTAGATAACTCTATTCCTCCCTGTTTCCTCAGCTCGCAACCTTGGGGTTGTCTTTGACTTCTCTCTCTCCTTCTCCATACACATCCATCTGATAGCTAAGTCCTGCCGTTTCTTTCTCTATAACATCAACAAAATCTGCCCATTCCTTTCTGAACACATTACCAAGACATGTATCCACTCCTTAATCACCTCCCATCTTGACTACTGTAACCTACTCCTTGCTGGTCTCCCTTCGAATCATCTCTCTCCCCTTCAATCTGTTCAACACTCTGATGCGTGGCTAATCTTCCGCCAACCTCATCATGCCCATATTACTCCTCTTCTCAAATCACTTCATTGGCTCCCTGTCCATGTCTGCATCCATTTCAAACTTCTCCTGCTGACCTATAAGTGCATTCACTTTGCAGCTCCTCATTACCTTTCTTCTCTTATCTCTCCGTACACCCACCCCCCTCTCAGGAACTCCACTCTTCTGCCAAATTGCTTCTATCTGTGCCCTTCTCTTCTATTGCTAACTCCAGATTTCGCTTCTTTCACCTTTCTGCACCTTACGTCTGTATGCAAGGCACCTTCTCTGACTCTTTTCAAATCCAGGCTGAAAACTCACCTCTTCGCTGATGCTTTTGGATCTTGACTCACCTAATCTCCTTGTTTCTTTACCATTCCCCTTGTTTTATCCCTGTCTATACCTTATGTGTTGTCTGTCTTGACTAGATTGTAAGCTCTGATGAGCAGGGACTGTCACTTACATATCTTTGCAGCACTGCATATGTCTTGCAGCTCTATAAAATGCTCAGTAGAAGTAGTAGTAGTAGTGATTTTGTTATGTTTACATACTATATATTGTTTTGATTTAGATCACTCTGGGTTGCCAGGAGGAATTATGAAATTCAATGAGCTGATTTTTATATTACTGAAATATTTTTTTCTTGAGTAACATGATGATTTTATTATTTTTGTGTTATTGTTTTTTACCATTGTCATCTAACTTTATGTGCCAGGTAGATTTTTATAAAGACAGTAAAATGAAGCAAAGAAAGAAAGGGCCCGATATTCAAAAGGCATTTGCATGGTTTACAGACCTGTAAACCATGTAAATGCCGTTAAATGGGATATTCAATAGCACTAACATGGTTAGTGCCGCTGAATATCCCCAATTATCTTCTCTATATGCTCCGATGCTAACCCCTACCTGGTTAATGACCTGCAGGTAAAACTAGGTGAAGCAAAAGCTTGCCTAGTTTTACCCATGGGAGCTAACCAGGCAGCGGTGCAATATCATCGCTATCCGGTTAGCTTCTGCAGCTCTGGGGCATGTGCGGCGATCCTGGATTTTCAATGCCAGGGCCGCATATGACCCCGGCATTGAATATCCAAGGTTAGAGGTCGGCGAGAACACCTATGCACCATAGTGGCGCATAGCCAGCTCAATTCAATATTGGGCTCAAAAAAAATAAATTATGAAAGTATACATTAGAAATGTGCTGAAAAGGTGATTATAAAAAATAGAAAAAAAGAAGAAGGTTCATGATGTTTAGATACAAATGTGTAAAGTAGTCAGATTACCTGAACTGTTAAAAGGAATATGACTGATACTTGAGATAAAGAGATGTGTGAAAAGCAGAGGACTGGAAAAAATAACATATAATGACTGAAATATAGAACAAAAGGAAAGGTTTAGTTAGTTCAGCAGTAGAGGAAGTGTCAAAAGAAGAATGTGGGGAGATGAGCAGTTAGAGCTGAAATCATATGAATTTATATGTAATTACAGCAGAGAATATATGAGCATTATTATTTGAGAGTTGGAAAAAAGTATAAAATAATGACTTAATATGATGAAGAAATCATATAAAAACATAGAGAGCTGATGTTTGATATTCAAATTAATTTATATAGACAATTTCAATTAACTGTATAAATCCTTTCATGAGAAAATTCAAGTCTAATGACAATATTAATTTTCAAGTGAACATCTTGATGTCCTACCAAAAGTTGTGATTATATAAGAGAATCAGGAAGCTTTCCATGGTTGTGACAAAGTGAACTGGACAGAATTTTTCTACATGACTGCAGATGTAAAGATTTAAAATGAAATCTCCATGAGTACTTTCTCTTTCCCATACTAATCCAATTCCCAGACTTGCCCCTTTCACACATGACTAAAAGTACACATAGGGCCGATTCTGTCCCAGACGTAGATCCCTTCTGTGCATCCGGTCTTAACCGGTCACACAGAGGGGATCAGAATCGCAAACAGTCCTGCATGTGTAGGCGAGGACAGCGATTCTGTCTGGCCTGCATGTGCAGGATTGTGCCCAGCTAACTCAGTCAGGACATTTAAATGGAGCCGTGGCGCCAAGGCATCATGTGCCATGGTACCGCAGTTCCATTTAAAAGCCGTGATGCCGGCTGCCGACTAAAACTGCAAATTCCCTACAGCCCGACCCCCGATTTGGCCTCTGAAGGCCAGGGTTGGGCTACGGGGAATGTCCCCTGGCACCTCCAACCCCTTCCACGCCCTGAATTTTAAAAAAAAAAATGTCCAGGAGAGTTATTCCACCTCAGAGTTGGAATAACTTCCCCGGCATTTTGCCAGCCCTGGACATACTGGACCGACATTAGACTCGGCCCTGTATGTCCATGGCTGGCAACCACTCACTGCCAGCCCACTCTCTGCCTCCGGGCCGCCCATTCCCCGCCCCCGACTAACTCCCCCGCACTACCGGCAGAGAAGATAGTCGGGGGCTGAAGCCAGTCCATCCCCGAAATTCGTGGTTCAGAATGACCCCCATACTGTTTAACCATTCTAGGAAGGGTAGTTTTTACCCCCCGATATTTACCTGGGTCATTCTTTTCTTGCTTTGTCAAAGCCCTTTGAAATCTGTCCTCAAAATACCAAAATGTAAATATTCTTTGGAACAGAAAAGCTCTTGCATCAACAAAAAATATTTGCTGTTTTCTTATTAATTTTTCATTGTAGTATTTTTATATATAATTAGCATGGTTTTCGAAAGGGTCAACTTAAGTTAATTGGTACTTAATTATTTTAAGCTACCCGATGTAAAAGAAAACAAAGTGGGAAATTAATTTTATAACCCATATCCAGTAATTATAAATAATGTTAGAGTTTTGTTTAATCATTTGGAAAGCCCTGACAGAAACTAACCTAAGGTGCTTTAATAACCTAATATTATAATGACATGTTTTTAAAGCATTTCTATGGGGCAATTATTTCATAGTCTACTTAATGACTACAATCATGACACTTAATTAACCCTCTCCCATTTCTCTTTTCCCTTAAGAACTCATTCTTTTTCATCTTGTTTTTAACTCCATCTTCTTTTTCCGATAAGTGTTGTTATGACCTTTTATTCTGTAAAATCAACATCAGACATTTCCCTTTTTATTAAAAGATTGATTGTAGAAGGCCTGGGACCAAAATGAAGAGAAAGTGCTCTATTATAGAAAATAAAATAATCCATGTTCCTGACATATCTAGTTTTTTTAGACAGCCAATGACATTTTATTTTTATTCTCAAAAGAAATAGGTCCATTCTTGACGGTTCAGCCATAACAAAAGCATAAACATTCATAGAAGGAAAAAAGAAACCCCAACTTAAATGATCCCATAAATCCTTGAAGAATAAAATGACATTCACTATGTCGGAAAGCTTTCAATAATACTGCTTGAATGGAGGAAAGTTGGGCACTACAGCCAGTTCTGGATCACATCTTGAATTAAATATCTTCATGTGTAGAAACATTTCCAGCAGTTCATCTGTAATGCATTTATTCAATATTGCAATTTTGTTTTCTATGGTAAAATATAATTTTATTTTTAACATTTTGAAAAGCACAGGGACCATATTCAGTTGAATTATCAAGGGTCATGACAGTAGTATAACTGCATTTTTTTATGGGCAGCAAAGCTATAGCATGTACAAAATAATTGACCATTTCAAGGACATTTTGCAAACCAGTATCTTATAGTCTTGCAAATAATAATTTTAAGATGTGTGTTTACCATTTACATCTTGTATTCATTGTTCTTAATAATTATAAAAATATTGGTTGAGTTCCACAGAAAGTATCAGATTATACAAACAATAAGTTTAAGAATGTGATGGATCTTATACTCATTAAGGGAATGGAGGGGGCGAGGGGCTTTTACTAAGGTGCAGTAAAAGTTTGCAGTTACCATTCAAATTACAGCATAGTCAATTCAAAGCATCTGCCCATACAATTAACACAGCCAAAATACATATAGTATGCATTAATTACACTACAAATAATGCAGATACACTTACCACCACCTATTCGGGTGATATTAAGAGATTACTTTTATAAGAGGGGTGCCTAGTTAAAGTGCTTTTAAGGTGCCTATAAAGCCTATTTTATAAAAAACAAGTAGGCACCTATTTGTTTTTATAAAATATTAGTGTATGCAGCAAAAATTGTACCTATATTTTCAAGAATGTGTGTACTTTACAATATTTTATGATCTATGTTTATACAAGTATGCTCTTTCTATGCTCTAGCAAACAGTGCATTAATTCCCATATTAACTGCTTAACACATTCTGGTTAGGGCCCCTAGATTTACTAAACTGTACTACCCCATTAGCATGCACAGACACTATTATTTCGTTATTGCATACAATGGGATCTGTATTAAATAATGTGCATTAATGCATGTTACCACGTAAATGTTGTAGCGCCTTTTAATATATTAAGCCCTGTGTTTTTCTCACGCAGGGTCTTTGGAAAACTACAAGGAGTTTGAAAATGGATTGAAATATTTCCTCAAAATTAAAAACAGTAGTCTCCAATGCAGATTAAATACCTGGGGATACTTTAGAATTGTGAAATGGAGCAGACATTGCAGTTAAACATGGATAATATTTTTACAGTGGTCAATCAGATCATCTGAAGATGGTCTTCATTAAATTTATCTTGGTGAGAATGGAAGCAGTTAAAATGGTCTTGACATCTCAAATAAATTATGGGCCTGATTTCCAAAAGGGATGTTTAAATATTAGTGGAATATTTAGTGGCAGTATCCATTTTTCTTGCCCCTCTAGCACTTATCGCCCAGCAGTCAGGGATCTCGGGATACTTCTACGCGGACGACATTCTTCTTGTTCATCACACTAATTCTCTCTCACCAGATCTCTCTCCACTTAACCTCTGTCTCGCCCGTATCGCCACATGGTTAAACACTAATTTTCTCCATGTTAACCCTTCTAAATCAGCTGCTCTTTGGCTCTCCTTTAATACACCTCCACCCACCTGCTCTCCACTTATCCTCTCCACCCCCATTCCTTTGGTTTCCTCTCTCCGCTACCTTGGAGTCACCCTTGATGTCTCCCTTTCATTCCACCATCACATCTCCGCTCTTGTTCATCGCTCCTTCTTTTTTCTCCGAACAAATCCGAGCTGTTCGCCCTTTCTTCCCCCCTCCTCTCTCACTTCATTAGTTATCTCCTTAGTCCTGTCAAGGTTAGATTACTGCAACACTGTTTTAGCGGGTCTCCCTAAATACCAACTTCAACGTCTTCAACTAATTCAGAATACAGCTGCACGTCTGCTCACCCATTCCTCCCCTCGAGACCATGTTACTCCCCTCCCTTTACACTGGCTTCCACTGAACTTCCGCTTTCGTTATAAAATTCTTATCCTGACTCACAAAGCATTGCACACTGGCTCCCCTCAGTATCTAGCTGACTTCATTCGCTTACAACCTTCCCCCCGTTTACTCCGCTCAGCACATGGTTACCGTCTCTATCTCCCTGCTCCATCCTCAGCCCACTTGGAAACTACACGTCACTCCGCCTTTTACTTCTTGGCTCCTGCACTCTGGAATTCGCTCCCACTGGCCCTCCGTACGGAATTATCCTTTCAAAGGTTCAGATCTCTACTCAAAACCCATCTCTTTCAGCAGGCCTTTGACCTCCCAGCACCTTAAACCAACCTCCTGCTAGCAATCTCCCTCCCTTGTCTTTCTCCCTCTTTTGCCTTTCCTGTCTCTTCCTGTCCTGTCCTACTAATGGCGTTCCTTTTCTCTTCTTGCTCTTTTTTTTTTGATTGACTGTATTGTACACCGCCCTGATGCACCTGCCTGGGCGGTCTATCAAATGATGAATAAAGAATATAAGAACTACTGCTGAATATATTGATAGAGCAGTGTTATCTAGATTCTACAAGGGCTTCCAAAGAGCACACTAAGCATCCTACAAATGGCTCAGAACGTGGCTGCAAGAGTCATCATGGAAAAGAAAGTCACCGACCACATAACCCCAGTTCTAATGGACCTGCACTGGCTCCCAGTGGCCGCCCGCATCACCTACAAACTACTCATCACAACATTTAAGCTCATCAATGGCATCGCACCATCCTACCTCAATAACCTAATCACTATTCAACCCAGTAACAGGAGCAGGAGAACTATGAATCTCAACACCCTATGTATCCCGACCAGCATAAGATCTGTCAAGGCCGAAACAAGCAATAGGGCGTTCACATACTCAGCGCCAATTCAATGGAACCAACTACCGCATGATTTAAGGCGCACAAACAACCTGAGCGAATTTAGACGAAAACTTAAAACCTATCTGTTTCAAACCCACTACAACTTGATCTAACTGCAATACCCTACCTCAACCAGATCTCCTCTGCCGCACATGGCAGCATATATTCTAATAGCAAATAGTCATGTATAGCCTGTACACCTTGGCAATTAATTTTGTACAAATTGTATATATGGGCCCCCCCCCCCCAATCTATTGAAATCAAATGTATACCCTGATCTGTGTGCTATAATCAAATGTGTATCGTATCCAAATGCTCATCCCGTGTTACGTAATCAGTGACTAATCAAAATGTAAAACTGAAAATCTCAATGTACTGTACAATACATTATGATTCTGTAAAGTAAACCGCTGCTGATCGTAGGAAGCAGCGGTATACAAGTGTTTACTAAATAAATAAATAAATAAGTGCCAGCCTATAAATGCCAGCTGAAAGTTGTACTCTTCATATAAATGGAAGCACTTATCTGGATAGTGCCGGGATCCACCCCTACTCCACTCATGGATTTCTTCTGCACTAACTGGATATTGCCAGGGTGGTCTATGGAGATATTCAGCCGCAGTATCTGGATATGAATTTTGAACATCAAACTGTATATTTTCAATATGATACCATCTTTATGTCCTAGGGAATTCTATATTAAGCTTTAATCTATGAAATGTTTATGGCCTAGTAGGCCAGTAGATGTTGAAAGCCATCAAAGAGGCTGGAGGGGTTGAATTCCTCTATATTGCTTTTCTCTTAAGGTATGGACAAGTATTGGTTAGGTGATGTGGCTCCAATAGGAGCTGTTCCCTCATGGATAACCATGGAGATTGAAATATTGGCTCCCCTCCATGGGTTGGTTTTGCCAGGGATGATATTGTCTAGCGGGATTTCAAAAATGTCTCCTATTTAGGCTACTCATGTGGTGATTAGTGAATTAGATAAGGTATTGAGGTTAGGTAGAATATCTCACTGGCTCAGTCTCTTTGGTATAATTCTAAGCTTCAGATATATTGGAAATCAATATCTTGGCCCAGGTGGCAAGCAAAAAACATCTGGAACTTGGCCCATGAAATGGATATTGCTAAGATGCTGCCCTTTGCTGATTTAGTGAGGTGATTCGATCTGCCCTAAACTCATATGTTCAAATGACTGCAGCTTACAAATTGTATTCCTAAAATTATCTCTGATTATAAGGATTTGGAGCCTGAGTGAGGCTTTTTGGTTATTGATGACAGGCATGTAGCCTCTAGGGTACAAGCATCTGTGAGGGTTCAATGCTTATGCTGGCCTTGAAGGAGAATGTCTTCAGGATATAGGACTGCAGAATGCAGAAATGTGGTGGCAACATTTTTGGGCAAAGGTTAATCAGCCTATCCAGTTCACTACACTAATGCAATCAATGTATTTTTTCACCCATCGGGCAGTCTTTATCCCATGGAGGATATATCAGACTGGCTTGGTTTCAAACAGTTGACACATCATAAATTAGAGCCTGGAACCATCTTACATACGATATTTGAATGCTCTATGGTGAAAGGCTTTTCGAATGATGTGTGGAATTATGTCCAAAAAATTTTCAACTGGAATGGGACTGGGCCTTTAACCTTGTATTCTTTGTCTTTGAGAATGATAGATTCTCTTGGGGATGCGTGTGTTTTTTAATGGCCATCATGATGCAAATGACTTTTGCAAATTGGTAGAGTGCTAACATGCAGTCTTTATCATTGCAGAATACTGTTTGTTTGGCACCAAAGGATTGAAATGGGACCACTGTAGCAGTCAAGATTCACTTGACGTTCTCATCTCAGAACAATACTGAAAACATTGCTTTTGGTTCTTTGTCATCTGCTCTAACAAGTAGGAAACACTCTTCATTCCTCCATTCTTCCATATTTACGTTTACAGATTTCAAAAGGACTCTGAAAAATAAGGGCTATTTTAGAAGTACATGTGTCAACAGCAACATTTATATGCATCAATCACATATACGTGTAAATAGTGATTTTAGAAAGCTACTATTTATATGTGGAAATCCAGACAATGTAGTGATTTCAAGCAGGCATGGTGAGGTGCACTTTGGGTATGATTTGGGCATAGTAAATAAGAGACACGTACTTTCCATTTTCAATGAGTATAAACATCTATATGAAAAATTTCCCATCACCTTTCACACCTTCCCTGAAGCAAATGCAAATGACAGCTTTCTGACCTGGAGTCTATACGATGGGGCAGATATAAAACCACATCACATCCCCCTCCCCCAAAGTCACAAACCCGGCTGATACACAATCACTCCTGACAGTCCCAAAATGACTAATACAATTCCCCTTTAACCCCCCAATGCCCTGCTAATAATAGCACTTCCCCCCTTCCACCTCCAGCTCTTAGCAGGGTCTTCACTGGTGGCTAGTGGGAACAGGAACAGTCCCTGGTATCTTGGTTCAAAATGGTACCTCTGATTCTCCTTAGGAGTAATCTCATGGAACTACTGCTAGGGGAAAAGTTGCCACTGTAACCCGGACATCTCATTTCTGAGCTCTATGACCTATCAAAAATGGGCCTACACCTGAGTCTTGTAAAGCTGCAAATTATTTGCCTGTTATATAATGTAGCTACTCTTGAAATGAAATAAATAAAAGAAAAGGTGTTTGAAAATACTGAAAATCAGTATAATGCAATGGTTAATGCTATACAAAGAAAGCCCGTAATAACTTACCTCTACAAGTGATTCTGATGATAGAATAGCAAAAAGGAAAAAAATGAAATTGACATAACCAAAAAACTCACTGATGCTATTTTCTGAAATGTTAGCAATTTATGAAAATTCTTCAATTGTATTGAGAATCATTTGACCTTCTCTCAGTTACTACCTTCAAAAGTGTTACAATGAAAATGAAAACTTCAGTGATGCATTTATTGTTGTCATATCTTTGAATTTATATATTTATGGGTCAATATTTAAACTCCATGGCTGGTCTCTTCTTTAAGCGCTGGCCACAATATTTAACACTGACACTGGATATTCAGAGCCAGAAACTGCCTATCCTCCAGTGCTGTCTATCTGGTTTCACTACTGACCGCTGGTGCTATCTGGATAATGGTGGTGTTCAGCAGCTATCTGCATCGCCTACTTGCATAAAGTTAGGACAGCGTGGTTTGTGTCCTAAAAATGTGCAGTTACTAATCTAGTTAGTGGACTGAAAATCACCGTTCACCGGACATGTGCAGGGACCACCCTGGCACTCTCCAGGCAGTACACAGCAGGTAGAAGGGATATTCAGCACTATCCCATTAGTGCCTCTGAGTATCCAGTGGGGCACACAATCTAAGGACTAGATTTATTAGTCTGTGTTAATGCATTAACACACTTTATCGTTATTGAACACATTAAGGCAGACGCCGTTTTTCTCTAATTGAGTTACTTTTCAGATTCTGCGGTTGGTGATCCTTTTAAACAGTGGCTGTTGCATTTCAAATGAAACCAAATATTCAGCACCAGAATCCAAAAATCCATCAATGCTGAATATCTGGTTCCAGTGCTGACCACTGATGATCTTCAGATAGTGTCAATATTCAGCTTCTGTATCGATAGCAATCTGCATAAAATTAGGATGGCTTTTTTTGTGGCCTAATTTTGTGTGGTTTGTTATTCTGTTAGCAGACTGAATATCGTCTTTCCGGATAACCCCCAGGACCACATCTTGTCTATAGACTTCCCAGTGCTATCTGGATTGTGCTTCAGAGATCAGAAGAGCCATTCAGCAGCACTATCCACATAGTGCTACCAAATATCACATTCAGTTGCTGCTAACTGCATAAGCCTCGGTGAATATCAACCCAAATATCTTATCTAGCATACCATGTAGTAATGCTTTAATGCCACTTAGGGGTATGTTTACTAAACAGCACTAACATCGCAGTGGCGACGTTATTGCGCGATAAATGACATTATCGCAAGATTATCGTGCGATAATGTCACTTATCGCATGATAACGTCTCTGGTAGCAGGTTTAAGGCGCACAGAGGGTGGAGTAAGGCTCCCCAGAGGGCGTAGATAAGGGGCCAATGGGTGGAGAGTGGGTGGGGAGAGGCTCCAAGCACACTAACGCTGTGAAATCAGGGTCTGAAAGTTAACGCCAGTGAAAACCTCTCGATAGAGGCACATTTGCAGGAGAGAGAAACCATTTCAGTCAGCAATGTACAGCAAAGGCAAGGAGACCAAGAAAAGTGATAGTAGTGATACATGTGCAGCAACAGCATAGTGCCCAAGTACGAAAGGGCACTATGGTGAGGCTGCAAATGGGGTAGGGGGGGCTGCAGATGGGACATACAGTGGGGAAGCTGGGGCACAGGGTGGACTAGGCAGATGCCTAGGTGACACATAGGAATCTAGAAACAGAAAACCAGCAAGACAGCAACTGACCAAGGACAAACATGTCCACAAATGTGTGTCCCACAATGCCACAATGGACATTACCCAGCAAGTACCCCAAAGGGCACATAACATTGGCAGGCGGTGCCGGGGGGAAGCATGGATGTCTATGCAGGAACCCCAACCCCATATCATGCACCATTGGTAGCCGCCTACCAGCACACTGGACGGCCTGGGGCTGCACACCACCAGCACCACCGGCATAAGGGCATGTCAGCATGGTGGCGGAGGGGTGCTGGTGGTGGAGGGGGCAGTGGCATCTGCCCACAGAAGACCAAGGCCAAGCCCTGTTGAGGTGGGTACCGTGCACTGCAACAGACAAGGTCTGTCTGATGAACAGTCATGGTTTCCCCAGGGAATGCTCTGCCTCTGTGACAACAGTTTGGCACAGTACACACAGCCAGTATGTTCAGGGGCAGAAAGTCATAAGTTCAAGTCCCAGCTGTGGCTCCTGCAGACCACATCCCTTTATTTTACCCAGTGGTAATAAAGACGGAACCTTTATTGCAGATGAAATAAACACGCCATAAGCGCCTATATTTTACCCTACAAAGCACATATACCATAAACATGTGCAATCCCTAGAGCAGAGTTTCCCAACTGCAGTCCTGGAGGGCCAAACACCATCAGGTTTCATGCTGTCCCTAATAAATATGCCTGTGATGCATTTGTATGCACCGCCCCAATTCTTTGCAAATGTAGCCATGAATATTCATTAGGGACAGCATGAAAACCTGAACTGTGTTTGGCCCACCAAGACCGGAGTTGGGAACCTCTGCCCTAGAGCAGCGGCCAACAGGGGCACAAACACCCACACCCACAGGCTCCACTATCCAAAGCCTCATGGATAGTCAGGCTGTTGGGCCCTGCACGAAGCAGCATCTACCAATACTAGCACCTGCATACCTTAGTAATGCCATCATAAACATGGAAACACGTTCCACATATATTAAAAGGTTGCTATGATCAATGTCTATAGCAACCTTTTGATATATGTGGAGTGTGTTTCATATTTTGTTACTGACAGTGTTTACCACTCTGGAGAGTGACCCGAACAGTATTGAGAACGATAGCAATGCCTGTACTGTGCCCAGGACTGGTGTGGCGGCCAGGGCTGCCAACCACCTCTATATTAGCACAATGCCAAAATAGGTGTGGGAGTGTGTGTATGACTATCCAGTGTTTTGTGGCTGCCTATACCTTACTGAGCCCAGAATGCTTGCACTGTTTCCAGTGTTAGCCTGCCAATGTGCATAATGAGGCGCAAGGTACTGTGGGTATGGCCCGAACAGGGTGGCCTGGGCAGGATGCATCTGCACAGGGCATAGGGCAATGGCTGGGACATTGCAGTGCCCGACCACCACCTGCATGGACAGGATGGCCACAGCATGTTATGCTGGGGGGTCACTCTCACCCTGACTGAGCATTGACTATGGCATGGCTAGGTTTCCCCATAATGCTATGCAGTATTCTTCTCAAGTGATATCTATGAGTTCCCTTTTCTGAGGTGTAGTCGCTAGCATAGCTGCTTGGCGTGTGTTTGTGTGTGTGTGCACATATCCCATTTTTGGGTGCACACAGTTCCTTCAGGAACATGCACTATGTACTAGCTAGCAGACTGTCTGCAGTTAGCTTGTGTATGGCTGGAACATTTTGCAGGGTGCAGTGGGTGGAGACTGACTGTGCTCTCTGCTGGTGAATGTCAGATAGTGGTAGGGGGCAGCTGAGCTTTTCCAGGCCGACTGCCTGTCTGCCAGTGCCCTAGGTGTTGCATACATATCTGCATTGACTGCCCTGTAGGGTGCCTATTTCTCAGCAGAACTGGGGTTTATGGTCCCCTCTACTGCCATCATTGCAGAGATGTATAATGTGTAGCTGTTGGTGGGAGATCCTGTCCCCCACCCTGACCCACTGAGGACAGTTTGGGTGGTGCTACATAATCCGCTGTTGGGTCCAAACACCACCCTTCTCTTATAACAGGGGTGTTCAATCCTGTCCTGGAGGGCCGCAATCCTGGCAGGTTTTTGGGATAGCCGTAATGAATATGCATGAGATATATATGCATTAGAGATATCCTGACAACCTGACTGGTTTGTGGCCCTCCAGGACTGGATTTTGAGACCCCTGCTTTACACCTCTGTCATTTAAGATTGTGAGTGGGCAAGGTACAGATGTCCTAGACATCAAAGGGTAGATAGAATTTGTCACATTCCTCCTCGATTCTCACCACCACCAAAAAGTTGTCTAATAGGCGGACAGGGCACTTTATAATGTACCCTATGGAGTGCCTTATAGGGCGCCTTATGCTGCACCTTAGGTTACGGCACTGTGAGGGTGCTTTTGCTGGTAGCACTGATTTAAATTAAAAGGAAATGCCTCAGACAGCCTTCTTACATAACATCACTGCAGGATTGAACCCATGACCTCTGCCTCCACAGTCATTGCAGTAACCAGTGGGCTACATCTTTATAGCCTTAGGGGTATGTTTACTAAATTGCGGTAACGTTCCCCGTGTTAGGTTACCTGGATGCCCATATAAGGGAATGGGCGGTGCATCATTATGGCAAAAGCCATGTCAGGTAATGCGCATTACAAGGCACCTCATAAGGCACGTTACAAGGCACCTTATTAGGCACAATACATGGCACATCATAAGGCACGTTACAAGGCACCTTATTAGGCACAATACAAGGCACGTTATAAGGCACGATACAAGGCACCTCATTAGGCACAATACAAGGCACATCAGAAGGCACGTTACAAGACACCTTACTAGGCACAGTACAAGACACGTTACAAGGCACCTTACTAGGCACAGTACAAGGCACATTATAAGGCACGTTAAAAGGCATGTTATAAGGCACGTTACAAGGCACCCTATGAGGCACAGTACAAGACACATGCCTTGTAACGTGCCTTGTAACGTGACTTGTACTGTGCCTAATAAGGTGCCTTGTAACGTGCCTAATAAGGTGACTTATAACGCCGTATGAGGAGTGATGGCAACTGTGGTGAGGGTATTATGGGCTGGAAGCATGGATCTGCAAAGATATGACTGTAACAGGCATGCAAAATATCTGACATGGACAGGAGGGAACAATGAGGAATCAAACCCATAACCACTGTCTACAACGTCAGTGTACTAACCAGTAGGTTATACCTCTATGGCTTGTTGCGCAGCAATGGCTGGGCACAGAAGGACTTCAGGTCACCGAAAAAACCATCTGCTCTGCATGCCAAGATAGGGTAACCCCACCAGCACCCATGATGCGTTGCACATGCAGAACAGCGGCCTACAGCTGACCACCAAATGGGGTCTGCACCTCTCCGGTACTGCAGCATGGTGAGAAGGACTGACAGTGCATGATACTGGCACAGAGTAGCTACAGACCATGCCATTGTGCAGGTTCCGTGTTCACCCTGAGGGATAGGATGGGCGCCCAGGACTAGGTCCACAGTACATGGGGTGCTAGAGGTAGATCCTGCTGCACATCCCGATCACTACCAGTGTGTGACAGGTGCTCCCAGCAGTGCAACTGAAAGTACTTCTGTTACCATCTGGGTTGTGCAGTCACATGTGGCCCTGTGGGACTGGACACCACCCAGATTAGTGAGGGTGTTAAGGTCTGGTTGCCATGGGTACCTGTTATCAGGCCAGTGGAGGTGTCTAGACTTGCATGAGGTTTAGGTAGCACTGCCTCTACGGGTCTAATTGGCATGCACTAAATACCCCACGGAGGCCACAATCACCCCCATTGTAGATGAGGGTGTGGTGGGACAGGTGCTTGCACCATGTGGAATGGCTGCAATACCAACAACCACAGTCCTGCTGGCCGCTAACAGCCCTCCAGGGCTGATGGGCCAGAGCCATACCTGTAACCATGACAAATCATCAGTGACGCTTGGGGTGGGCAGGGGAAGACTCAACTGCCCCACTCCACGGTCTGTCACACACCAGCACAATCAGACTGCACCTGCAGCATACTACAGGGTGGTCACACCATGCACAGACTAACTGCAGACAGCCAAATAGCTAGTCCCTGTGCACCCAGAAATGGGATGCACAGCACAGACACCAAGCAGGTACCCCCATGACTGGGCCCCAGAACCAGGAACACACAGGTACTACAAGAGACAAACAATGTGTGGCACTATGTGGGAACATGGACATGCCATGGTCACTGCCCGGTCAGAGTGAGAGTGACCTCCCAGCGTGGCATGCTGTGGCCACCCTACCGATGCAGGTGATGGTCGAGTACTACAGTTTCCCTGCCATTGCCCTCCACCCTGTGAAGATGCATCCTTGCCAATCCGCCCTATCCGCCATACCCACAATACCTTGCTCCTCATTATGCACATTTGCAGGCTAATGCTGGAAACAGTGTGAGCAATGTGGGCTCAGTGAGGTGTTGACAGACACAAAACGATGGATAGACATATGCACACTACCACACCTGTCTCAGCATTGTGCAGAGATAGAGGTGGTTGACAACCCTGACCACCACACTGGTCCTGATCACAGTGCTGATTTTGCTAAACTGTGCAGGGGGGTAGTAGTAGTGCTCTGGTGATAACTGCAGCTCCCTGCTGGGGCCAACTGTCTGACAGTCCATGAGGCTGTGGATAGTGGAGCCTGTGTGAGTGGGTGTTTGTACCCCTGTGCACCACTGCATTGGGGTTTGCACATGTTGTTGTTGTGGCTGCATTGTGGGGTAAAACTATGGGGTGATGCTCTGCAGGAAACACAGATGGGACTTGAAACTTGGACCCTTCTGCTTTTGGCTGAGTGTACTGCACCACACTGTTGCCACAGCAGTAAAGTGGTTCTTGGTGCTACCCTTACTTTCCCCAGCCAGACCTCTTCTGTTGCACTGCACACCACGTACTGGTACAGGGCATGACCTAGGTCCACTGCAGGTGGATACCACTACTCCCTCCAGCACCCCCCCCCCCCCGCCATGCCGCCATGACCATATGCTGTTGGTGCTGGTGGTGCACAGTCCCAGGCCATCCAGGGGGCAGGTAGATGGCTGCCTAAGGTGTGGGTTCTGGGGTAGGGGTGCCTACATAGCTGTCCACGCTTCCTCCGGCACTACCTGTCAATGTTATGTGCCCCTTGGGGTACCTGCTGGGTAATGTCCCCTGGATGGGACACTGTGGGACACAGACTCAGACTCATGGGCATGTTTGACCCTGGTCAGTTGCTGTCTTGCTGGTTTCTGTTGTCTGCATTCCTATGTGCCACCTATGCATCCGCCTAGTCCACCCTGTGCCCCAGTTGCCCCCACTGCATGTCCCGCCTTCAGCCCCCATACCCCATTTGCGCCATCACCATAGTGGCCTTTCATACGTGGACACTATGCTGTTGCTGCAAATGGAGCACTACTATCACCTAACTTGGGCTCCCTGCCTATGCTGTACATTGCTGACACTTAAATGGTTTCTCTCTCCTGCAAATGTGCCTCTAACGCCAGGTTTTCACTTGTGTTACTTTTCAGTCCTTCAGTTCCCCGCATTGGTGTCACGGGAGCCTCTCCCTGCCCATTGATCCCTTCACTCCGCCCTCTCTCCACCCTTTTCTGGACTTACCACAGCTAGGAATGCTAGTGCGCGTTATGTCACACTAACGCGCGTTAACGTAGCATTAACGAGCGTTAACATTACCTAACGCATGTTAACATAACGTTAACACGCGTTAATGTTACCTAACGTGCGTTAACGTTACCGCTGTTACCTTATTGCAGTTTAGTAAACATACCCCCTAGTGAACCTAGCCCTAAGTTTTGTATTAAAGTCAAGGAACGGTTAAGTGACTTTTCTCAAATCATAGGAGCATCAGTGAGAGAACCAGGATTTGAACCCTGACTTCTTTGTTCTCAGTCTACTGCTCTATATGTCTACTTCTCCAAGCATATGAAAGGTTTGCATGGACCCACAAGCTTCATGGGTACTGCCACCACGCGCTCCCTAACCTTGAGGGTTTAAGGAGGGGTCGGCCTTGAGGTTGAAGTTGTAGTTGTGTAGGTCGAATGATAAGGCAGGCAAAAGAATATTTTTTTACATAAGGATTTATTTTCTCACGCTCCGTGGTGGAATGGAACAGGCGTAAGGAATGTATATTTAGCCAAAGTAAGAACAAAAGGAAAACAGGCTTTTCAATGCTGTGCTTAAAAATGTCCTTCAACACTGGAGATCACATTCCGTCATGTGACCTCTACTTTTAAAGCAAACAAACAAGGGAAAACAATACTGTTCCTGAGCTGTATCCAAATTATGCTTTAGCTTACTTTTACCTTCTCATAAGCTCTTCAGTCAGGTACATAAACAGCATACATTTAAGCATAGCATAGCAAATGACCCTTCAAGCTTTGCTTTACTTACTTCTTTCAATCAGACAGGTTGAGCAGTCCATTGGTTGATTCAGTTCAATCATGGGCAAAGGAGAAGCTAATGGTATTTCTGCCTCAGGAGTCTTTCCTGCTTGTATTAGCTTCTGGTCAGGAATTGCTCGTTTATCTAAAAACTCTTTGAACTCTTTAAGGAGTAATTCAGCCTGCTTTCTGACTGGGCTAGACTGAGGATTTGCTCCTTCCTTGGGTAAGTAATTGTTTGCAGAGTTTACTTCTGGAAAGCAAGTAATGCCGTCTCTGTTAAAGCATTCATTCACTGCCGTGGAGTTACCCCTCCCCCACTTGTCTCTGTATGCAGGTGTCGGGTTAACCAGTTCATTTGTATGAGGAGTGCTTCTAAAGAGTGATTCAAACGTAGGACCACCTAACTCGTCCTGGCTTAGTTCTCTCCCAAATAAGTCAGCTGTGTTCTTTATATTAGCCTGCCTGCTAAATCCTTCAGCTGTCTGGTGAGAAAAGCTGGGTTTGTTTAAATGAACTTCAGGCTGCAGCCAACTGCCTTCATAATGCCTGAGACTGTCCTGAGTTTAAAATCAGCATTCACTCTTTCTGGCTTCTCATAAAACTTGTCATTTGAATTAAATACACCATGTACCTTGTATTGAGGCTTGTCTGAGAATGCCTTGCCATGCTGCCTTCTTCTCTAAGGGTCAGCTCTCTCCTCCAGAAGTCTAGGCTTTATCCCTGGGTCTCTCAGTGCTTCTAACCTCTCTTGTTCCCAGAAGGTTCTTTCAGGCACTGAGTATCCCTGGTACCTGCTTCCTGGTTCTGAATCCCCTTTCCTTGTATTACAGCTGGGCAGTGTTTCTCTTGCTAAGTCAAAGGTTACTGTATCAAAGGCTGCTTCCTGCCTTTCTTGCCTTGTTCCGTCTTGCCTCCTTCCGTCCTGACTCCTTTCGTCCTGACTCCTTCCTTCCTGACCGCTTCCGTCCTGACTCTCTCTGTCTTGTCTCTCTCTGTTTAACAAGCTGCGTTTGCTTTGGGCAGCCCGCCTCCTGCTAGGGCGTGCCCAATCAGTAACTCTGCTTCTCCCTTCCCCCAAGGTGAGCTGTGTTAGCTGATTAGCCATGTGCTTCTTGTTCTGAGCAGAGAAAATCCTGCATTTACCTGCAGTACCAATACCTTCCACCGGGTCACCATCTGTTTCCATGGCTTCTGGGGAAGCTACCACATCACAGATCCCCCCCCCCCCCTTAAGATATCATGGGCTGCTTTATGATCCTCCGCACAGCACGTGATACGACTTAACGCGTTCGCATTCTGGTGGAGTTTTCCAGCTCGATGTTCTACTTGGAACTCGAAGGCTTGTAGCGCCATAAACCACCGCGTAAGTCTGGAATTATGGTTATGCATTTGGTTTAACCACTTTAAGGGTGCGTGGTCCATGATTAAGATGAACTTTCTCCCCACTAAGTAAAAACGCAGCGCATCAATAGCCCACTTGATGGCCAGGCACTCGCGCTTGATCGTGGAGTAATTCCGCTTCGCCGGTGTCAGCTTCCTACTCAGGAATAAGACCGGGTGTTCTATACCTTCATGTCGTTGCGATAAGACAGCGCCGAGACCCGTATCAGAGGCATCTGTCTGTACTATGAAAGTCTTGGAGAAATCCACCCCCTTTAACACCGGTGCTTCACAAAGCTGTTTCTTTAAAAGGTCAAACACCCATTCAGCTTCCGTACTCCATTTAAGCTTGTTGGGTGCATTTTTCCTCAGCATATCCGTTAGTGAGGCGGTCTTTTCTGAAAAATGTGGGATGAATCTTCGATAATACCCCACGAGACCCAAAAAGCTGCGTAACTGTTTCTTGTTGGCAGGTTTTGGGAAGGCCTGTACACTAGCAATTTTACTAAGCAATGGTTTTACCATTCCACGGCCCACCACATGACCCAAGTATTTCACTTCTTGTCCCCCGAAGAGACACTTGGCGGGATTCAAGGTGAGGCCTGCATTCCGGATTGATAGTAGTACGGCTTCAACTCTTTGGACGTGCTGAGTCCAAGTCTCGCTGTGAATAACAGCATCGTCCATATAGGCAACTGCGTACGCATGATGGGGACGTAGGACCATATCCATAAGCCGTTGGCAAGTGGCCGCGGCCCCATGTAGGCCAAAGGGCATCCTCCTAAATTGATAGAGGCCTATAGGTGTGCTAAAAGCAGTTTTTGGCCTAGCCTCTCTGGTAAGGGGAACTTGCCAATATCCCTTGGACATATCAAGGGTTGTGAGATACTTGGATTGCCCTAGGCGATTGAGCAGCTCCTCAATCCTAGGCATTGGATACGAGTCGAATCGGGATATCGAATTTACTTTCCTAAAGTCAATACAAAAGTGAATTGACCCATCCGGTTTCGGCACCATGACGATAGGGCTGTTCCATGGGCTCCGGGACTCCTCGATAATTCCCATGGCTAGCATTTCTCTTACCTGCCGGACTACTTCATTCTTTTTTGCCTCCGTCAGTCGGTAAGGACGCTGCCTAACCACTTCGCCTGGGGTTGTTACTATTCCGTGGGCTATCAACCTGGTTTCCCCCGGTACTGGAGTGAGGACATCTTTGTACCGGGATAGCACTTGTCTCAACTCTTGCTTTTGGGCCCATGAAAGCCCCTCATCCAATCGGGGTTCAGGATTCTGCTTACAGTCTGTCAGCTGGGGCCCGAAGTCCTCTTCTTCCACTTCCTCCCTCTCCACTGAAGCTGCCAAGCCTTGCAGGCTGTTAGTCCCTGTCGATCCGAAGCCTTGCGTACCCCGCATTGTCGTGGATAGGGCAGGTACTTCTTCTAAAGGGGGAAGTCCGACGCGCTCACAGATCAGTTGTGCTATGCGGTCGCCGGTCTTCACCTTGAAATCACTTTTCCCAAAGTTGAAGATAAGTACTTTTATAGACCCACGGTAGTCCGGGTCTATTACGCCCGCCCCGATGTCTATAAAATATTTTAGTGCCAAGCCTGACCGTGGAGCTAGTCGGCCGTAACACCCAGCAGGTAGTTCTATCTGCAGAGCAGTATCCACCAGTGCCCTTCCGCCCGCGGGAACAATAACATCTTCAGCACTGGTGAGGTCCAATCCTGCTGCATTAGGTGTGGCTCTCTTGGGGGCTTGAGCACTAGGGGTCATTTTGCAGAACCTTAAGACAAACTTGGGTTTCTCTGCATTATTATCCCTTGGAGTTTCTTTCCCCTGGCTATTTTTGCTAACTCGAGCCACCAGGGGTCGGAGAACTGAATTCACTTTTTGTGTGGCAAGAGCTTGTGCTTCCTCAGGGCCTTTTCCTACGTAGGAACTCTCTCTTTCCCGTAACCCTTGCACTAGACCTTGGTGAAACTGGGGCCAATCCTGGCCTAGAATCATCAGATGTGGGAGGTGTGGGACAACTGCTAGCGGGATAGTTCTTTGGGCACCCAACCCTGCTATGTGTAGATTGTACAGGGGGTAGGAAGATGTTCCTCCATGAACACATCTTATCTTCACTGCATCTACAGGCTGGATTACTTCTGGGGCCTGTCGGGCTTCGATTGCTTTCCAGAACTCCTCAGAGATCATACTTAACTCTGCTCCTGAGTCTAGCAAAGCTTGAGTGGTAATCCCTTGTACTGATACAGCCAGAAGAAACCCTGGTCTATCTTCCATGTAACTATCCGCAATTAAAGCAGTTTTCACAAAACAATGTTTCTGTACATGTCCTACCTGCCCACATTTGTAGCATTTTAACTTACATGCAGAACTTTTCTTAAGAGGCATGCACATTTTCACTGGCTCTTCCTGCACCCTCCGTCTCCTTTCTGATCCGCTAGTGCTCCACTCATAGGAAGGGGTGCTACCTCTCTGGGCAGTTAACTCTGCCTCTATATTCCTCTCAGAGAGAGCAACCGCTTCCTGGGGAGTTTTGCAATTTTGCAGGATCAGGAAGGTGTGGATTTCTTGTGGAAGAGCGTCCATATACTGCTCCAACACTAATTCGTCCAGAATGGATTCCACAGACCTCCCTTCTGGAGTTAGCCATTTGTTAAGCAAACTACGAATTCTGTGGCATAAGGACTTAGGGGTTTCACTCGGCCTGAGTCTTACGCTCCTCAAGCGAGAGTGATAGACTAGCGGAGTGAGTCCCAGTCTCTCCCTTATTGCCTTTTTTAAATCGTCATAGCTTCCAGCCAACTCAGCAGGCATGGCGCGGTAAGCTGCCATCGCTTCCCCGGTAAGGGACACAGCTAACCTTAAGGCCCAGTGTTCCTTTGGCCATAAGCTAAGGCGAGCTACCCTTTCAAAGCTCTCTAGGTAATCGTCTATATCACCTTGACTGGTGAGTTGTCCGAAATTAAACAGAGTTCCTGTTGGCACATTAACAGGCTGTACGGTATTAGTCAAAATGGAACCTGTATCCAGCGCTGGAACAGTGGCTCGCTTCCTCTCTTTTAAGCACTCTTCCAACAGAGTTAGTAGAGGTTGCTGCTGTTCCTTTAGACTTGCACTGGCTCTCTGCTGCGCTTCCAACGCGAGGTCAGCCTGGCGCTCTAGTTGCGTCGCCATCCATTTGAATATCTCCTGGGGTTCCATCGCCATCTTGGGAACTCCTGTAACACAAACAGAACACGAACCCAAGTGCGGTATCACAACACTCTAAATTATCTGTGTTTCCTATATATAACAAAAAAAAAAATTTTTTTCTTTTCCTTTCCCCAGTTACCACTAGGGGACACCCACGCCCTGGTATCCTCACAACCCGGGGTGGATACCCTTTACCTGGCTAAGGTGTATTTCAAGCACGTCAGCAATGGCTCCTGTAGCCTTCTGCAGTCCCTCTTCCTCTGCTGGGCTTGTCAGCTCTTCTGCCGGGGTCTACTGGAATAAGTTCTCTGCAGCTCCTGCTGTGGCTCCTTTTGCGCCTGCGTCAAATCCTGCCAACTACGCCACTTTTGCCACCACCCGCTCCCTAACCGTGAGGGTTTAAGGAGGGGTCGGCCTTGAGGTTGAAGTTGTAGTTGTGTAGGTCGAATGATAAGGCAGGCAAAAGAATATTTTTTTACATAAGGATTTATTTTCTCCTGCTCCGTGGTGGAATGGAACAGGCGTAAGGAATGTATTTTTAGCCAAAGTAAGAACAAAAGGAAAACAGGCTTTTCAATGCTGTGCTTAAAATGTCCTTCAACACTGGAGATCACATTCCGTCATGTGACCTCTATTTTTAAAGCAAACAAACAAAGGAAAACAATACTGTTCCTGAGCTGTATCCAAATTATGCTTTAGCTTATTTTTACCTTCTCATAAGCTCTTCAGTCAGGTACATAAACAGCATACATTTCAGCATAGCATAGCAAATGACCCTTCAAGCTTTGCTTTACTTACTTTTGTCAATAAGACAGGTTGAGCAGTCCATTGGTTGATTCAGTTCAATCATGGGCAAAGGAGAAGCTAATGGTATTTCTGCCTCAGGAGTCTTTCCTGCTTGTATTAGCTTCTGGTCAGGAATTGCTCGTTTATCTAAAAACTCTTTGAACTCTTTAAGGAGTAATTCAGCCTGCTTTCTGACTGGGCTAGACTGAAGATTTGCTCCTTCCTTGGGTAAGTAATTGTTTGCAGAGTTTACTTCTGGAAAGCAAGTAATGTCGTCTCTGTTAAAGCATTCATTCACTGCCGTGGAGTTACCCCTCCCCCACTTGTCTCTGTATGCAGGTGTCGGGTTAACCAGTTCATTTGTAAGAGGAGTGCTTCTAAAGAGTGATTCAAACGTAGGACCACCTAACTCGTCCTGGCTTAGTTCTCTCCCAAATAAGTCAGCTGTGTTCTTTATATTAGCCTGCCTGCTAAATCCTTCAGCTGTCTGGTGAGAAAAGCTGGGTTTGTTTAAATGAACTTCAGGCTGCAGCCAACTGCCTTCATAATGCCTGAGACTGTCCTGAGTTTTAAAATCAGCATTCACTCTTTCTGGCTTCTCATAAAACTTGTCATTTGAATTAATACACCATGCACCTTGTATTGAGGCTTGTCTGAGAATGCCTTTCCATGCTGCCTTCTTCTCCAAGGGTCAGCTCTCTCCTCCAGAAGCCTAGGCTTTATCCCTGGGTCTCTCAGTGCTTCTAACCTCTCTTGTTCCCAGAAGGTTCTTTCAGGCACTGAGTATCCCTGGTACCTGCTTCCTGGTTCTGAATCCCTTTTCCTTGTATTACAGCTGGGCAGTGTTTCTCTTGCTAAGTCAAAGGTTACTGTATCAAAGGCTGCTTCCTGCCTTTCTTGCCTTGTTCCGTCTTGCCTCCTTCCGTCCTGACCGCTTCCGTAACTCTGCTTCTCCCTTCCCCCGAGGTGAGCTGTGTTAGCTGATTAGCCATGTGCTTCTTGTTCTGAGCAGAGAAAATCCTGCATTTACCTGCAGTACCAATACCTTCCACCGGGTCACCATCTGTTTCCATGGCTTCTGGGGAAGCTACCACGTCACAGTACTTCTTAAAGGTTTACCTACTTGAACCAGTTTCCAACTTATCATTTCTGTTGTGAATCTTTTCCCAGCTTTTGGGAATGCCATTGGCAATATGAGTATACTCATTCTTTTCTATTAAACTCTTGAAGAGTGGGATTGTGGTAGAGATAGGACCAATGCACACACTTACACAGATCCTCTGGGGAACCAAAGATCATCACAGCAACAACTACAATGCTATAGAAATACCAAGTAAAAATAAGCAGCAGGTCCATATTTCCATGGGACAATCTACAATATGAGAAAAGGAATTTCATAAGAACATAAGAAATGCCTTACTGGGTCAGACCAAGGTTCAATAAGCCCACTATCCTGTTTCCAGCAGTGGCGAATCCAGGACACAAGTATCTGAAAGAGTTCAAAGAGGCACACAGGTTCCATAATGTTTGTCCTGGGGCAAGCAGTGAATTTCCCAGGTCCTCTTTAATAATAATATATGAACTTTTTCTCCAGGAACTTGTCCAAAACGTTTTTAAACCTAGCTACACTAACAGCTTTTACTACATCATCTGGTAAATGCATCTAGAAATTGATTGTGCATTGAGTAAAATAATATTTTCTCTTATTAGTCTTAAATGGGTTGCATTGTAACTTCATTGTTTGTTCTCTAGTCTTTCTGCTTTCTGATGGCATAAACAACCAATCTATATTTACCTGTTCCACTCCATTCATTAATTTATAGACCTCTATCATATCCCCCCTCAGCCATCTCTTTTCCACGTTAAAAAGCCCCAACCTTTTAAGCCTCTCCTCATAGGGGTATCCTTCCATTCCTTTTACCATTTTTGACGCTCTTTGTACCTTTTCTCATTCAGATATATCCTTTTTAAGATATGGCAAACAGAATTGCACACAATATTCAAGGTGCGGTCTCACCATGGAATGAAATAGAGGCATTATAATATCCTTTGTTTTATGCTTCATTCCCTTCCATATGATTCCTAGCATTCTATTTGCTTTCTTAGCCACCGCTGCACACTGGGCAGAGGGTTTCAACGTATTATGCATGATGACGCCTTAACCTTTTTCCTGGCTGGTGGTTTCTAAAGTGGTATCTTGCATCTTGTAGCCGTAGTTTGGGTTGTTGTTTCCTAGGTGCATAACTTTGCACTTGTCCACATTAAATTTTATTTGCCATTTGGACATCCAGTCTTCTAATTTTTTAAGGTCCTCTTGCAATTTTCCACAATCCACTTGTGTTTTAACAATTTAAGGGGTATATTTACTAAGGGGTATGCTTACTAAACCGTCTTAAGGTTACTGGCGCTAGTTGCACCGTTAATGTGAAGAATGCCATTTAAGGTAGTGGGCGTCCTGGCAGCAAGGTAGCAAGAATCTGTATCACACGATAGTGGGCACAGTGGCAGATTAACGCGCGTTAACCCTAAGTTCATGCCAGCGCAGGGTTAGCAGCTATAAAGACGTAGCCCACTGGTTACTGCAATGACTGTGGAGGCAGAAAACATGCGTTTGATCCTGCAGTGGTGCTATGTAAGGAGGCTGTCTGAGGCATTTCTGCTTTTTAAGTTAAATCAGTGCTTTCTGAGGCATTTCCTTTTCTAATTTAAATCAGTGCTGCCAGCAAAAACACCCTAACAGTACCGTAACCTAAACTATAAGGCACTCCAAAGAGCACATTATAAAGTGCCCTGTCCACCAAGGCACCCTATAATGTGCCCTATAGGGCACCTTATGAGGCACCCTATAGGGTGCCTTATGAGGCACTTTAGGCTATGGCACTGTGAGGGTGTTTCTGCTGGCAGCACTGACTTAAATTAAAAGAAAAAGCCTCAGACAGCTGTATTAAATAACACCACTGTGGGATCAAACCCATGAATGCTGCCTTTGCAGTCATTGAAGCAACCAGTGGGCTACATCTCTATAGTGTCTAGCACAATACTAGCTGGATACAGAAAAACTGCAGGTCACCACACAAATTGTATGCTCTGGTACCAGGATAGGGTAAACCCACCCTTACCCATGATGCACTGCACATGCAGATCAGCAGCCTATATCTGATCACAAGATCGGGTATGCGCCCTATAGTACCCCGGCCTGGTAGGGGGGACTGACCTTGTGTGTTACTGGCACAGAGTAGCTACAGATCGTGACATTGTGCAGTTCCTGTGCTCACCCTGAGGGTGAGGTGGGGCGCCCAGCAACAGGTCCTCAGCACCTGGCTTGTCTGAGACAGCATATGCTGCAGGTCATCATCAGAGCCAGTGTGTGATAGGCAGTCCTTGCACACACACCTAGAATACACTCTGTGTCCATCTGTGTTTCCCAGTCATGTCTAGCCTTGTGGACTATGATGCACCCAGAAGAGTGCATATCCTGTGTGGTTGCCATGGTCACATGTTATAAGTGAAGGGTAAGGTTTGGACCCAAAAGAAGACTATGTAGGATCTCCCAACCCACTCTCTGTGGGTCAGGGTGGGAGACAGGATCTCCCACCAACAGATCCACATTCTATATTTTATTTATTTATTTATTTAAAAGCTTTTATATACCATGCTCTTTAATATCAGTGTGGTTTGCAATTAACAATTCTTGCACAAGACCAGTGAGAACCGCCTAGTGCTTACATAGAACAGGATCAGTAACTTGGAGCTATAACTGGGTGAACTATTTATATCTCTGCATTGGTGCCAGTAGAGGGGACTATCAACCCCAGGCCTGCTGGGGAATAGGCACTCTACAGGGCAGTCAATGCAGATTTGTAGGCATCACATAGGGCACTGGCAGTAGGCCTGGAAAAGCTCAGCTGCCCCCCCCCCCACCACTATCTGACATTCATCAGCAGAGGGTACAGTCAGTCTCCCCCCGCTGCACCCTGCAAGGTGCTCCAGCCATACACATGCTAACTTCAGACAGTCTGCTAGTTAGTACATAGTGCCTGTTCCTGGAGGAACTGTGTGCACCCAAAAATGGGATGTCAGTGATTGTGCCCCAGAAAAGAGAACTCATAGATATCACTTGAGAAAAATACTATATAGCACTAAGGGGAAACCTTGCCATGCCATGGTCACTGCTCAGTCGGGGTGAGAGTGACCCCCCACCCCCCAGCATGACATGCTGTGGCCACCCTGTCCATGCAGGTGGTGGTCAGGCAGTACAATGTCCCAGCCATTGCCCTATGCCCTGTGCAGATGCACCCTGCCCAGGCCGCCCTGTCCGGGCCATATACACAGTATTGCTCTGCATTATGCACATTGGCAGGCTAACACTGGAAACAGTGCAAACATTGTGTGCTCAGTAAGGTGTAGGCAGCCACAAAACACTGGATACACATACACACACTCCCACACCTATTTCAGCATTGTGAAAATATAGAGGTGGTTGGCAGCCCTGGCATCCACACCAGTCCTGGGCACAGTGCAGGCATTGCTATGGTATTCAATACTGTTAGGGTCACTCCCCAGGGTGGGAAACACTGTCAGAAACAAAAACTGAAACAGACTCCACAGATATCAGAAAGGTTGCTATGATAAATCTCTGTCAACAAATTGTATTTAACTTAGGATTTGTTATCTGACATTAATCATAGCAACCTTTTGATATATGTGGAACGTGTTTCCAAGTTTAAGACGGCATTGCTAAGGTATGCAGGTGCTAGTATTGGTAGATATTGCTCCGCGCAGGGCCCAACAGCCTGACTCTCCATGAGCCGTTGGATAGTGGAGCCTGTGGGTGTGGTTGTGGGTGTTTGTGCCCCTGTTGGCCGCTGCTCTAGGGCACAGGTTCCCAACTCCGGTCCTGGTGGGCCCTACACTGTTCAGGTTTTCATGCTCTCCCTATTGAATATGCATGAGATACATTTGCATACAATGGGGGCAGTGCATACAAATGCATTTCAAGCATATTTCTTAGGGACAGCATGAAACCTGAATGGTGTTTGGCCCTCCAGGACTGCAGTTGGGAAACTCTGCTCTAGGGACTGCACATGTTACATGTCTATGGTGTATGTGCTCTGTAGGGTAAAATATAGGCATTTTTGGCGTGTTTACTTTATTCTGCAATAAAGATTCCATCTTTATTACCATGGTTTAGTACTGGGTAAAACATAGGGACATGGTCTGTAGGAGCCACAGTTGGGACTTGAACCTGTGACCTTCTGCTTCTGAACATACAGCTGTGTGTACTGCACCAAACTGTTGTCACAGAGGCAGATCATTCCCTGGGGATACCATGACTGTTCCTAAGACAGACCTTGTCTTTTGCAGTGCACGGCACCCACCTAAACACGGCTTGGCCTTGGTCTGCTGTGGGCAGATGCCACTGCCCCCTCCACCACCAGCAGCCATCTGCCACCATGCTGACATGCCCTTGTGCCGGTGGTGCTGGTGGTGCGCAGTCCCATGTCATCCAGTGTGCCGGTAGGTGGCTGCCTATGGTGCATGATATGGGGTAGGGGTGCCTGCATAGACATCCACGCTTCCCCCCGGCACTGCCTGCCAATGTTATGTGCCCTTTGGGGTACTTGCTGGGTACTGTCCCCTGGGACACTCTAAGACACACACTCGTAGACATGTATGCCCTTGGTCAGTTGCTGTCTTGCTGCTTTTCCATTTCTACAGTCCTAGGTGTCACCTAGGCATCTGCCTAGTTCACCCTGTGCCCCAGCTGCCCCACTGCATGTGCCACCTGCAGCCCCCTGTATCCAAGTTACACCATCACCACAGTGCCCTTTCCTACGTGGCCACTCTGCTGTTACTGCACATGTGAAAGCCACATAAGCAAGCTGCCCAATATACCACAGCAAACCCTCATCAACACTATCAATGTTGGAACATTCACTTTGTGGGGGGAATCAGAATTGACCCTTCCAAAAGTGACATCTTCCTTTTTATTCTTTATGGATAGTGTTGATCACTGTTTATCAATATTGTTTTCTATTGGCCAGCTCGGTGTTTTGTATTTCTCTTTTGGTTCTGGTCATTATCTCTCTGGTTTTTGCATGTTTTGTTACTGCACATGTATCACTACTATCACTTATCTGGGTCTCCCTGCCTTTGTTGTACATTGCTGACTGAACTGGTTTCTCTCTCCTGCAAATGTGCCTCTGACGCAAGGTTTTCAGTGGCGTTAATTTTCAGACCCTGATTTCACAGCGTTAGTGTGCCTGGGGCCTCTCCCTGCCCACTTTCCGCCCATTTACCCCTTATCTTCGCCCTCTGGGGAGCCTTACTCCACCCTCTGTGCACCTTAACACCGCCGGAGACATTATCACACGTTATGTGATGTTCTTACACGGTAATGCGTCATTATCACACGATAACATCACTTATCGCGTGATAACGTTGCCGCTGCAACGTTAGCGCTGTTTAGTAAACATACCCCTAAGGCGCGATAACATAGCACTGGTAACGTTACTGGCAGCAGTAACTGTCCCAGTCAGTGGAGAGAGGGCAGAGAGAAGGGGGTCAATGGGCGGGGAGTGGGTGGGGAAAGGCTCCTGCTACACTAATGCTGGGACATTAATGCCGGAACATTACCGCCACTGAAAACCTGTCAGTAAATGCCCTTTTGTAGGAGAGAGAGACCATTTCAATGTCAGCAATGTAGAGCACAGACAGGGAGCCCAAAAACAGTGATAGTAGTGCCCATTTGCAGCAACAACATAGTGCCCAAGTATGAAAGGGCACTATGGTGATGGTGCATTCTTTTACCCCGGTGTCTTCATTTTTGCTGTCACCTGTCCTTTGCTGTCTTTCTTCCTTTTCTTTCTAATTCTTTCCTATCAACTCACTGGTGTTCCCTTCTTTTTATATTTTTCCTGCAGCCAAACTTTTGTTGTACACCGCCTTAACACCTCGATAATAGGCGGTATATCAAATGTTGCTAATAAAGATAAAGATAAATTGGGAAAAGGGGGCTGAAGGTGGGACATGCAGTGGGGGCAACTGGGGCACAGGGTGGACTAGGCTGTCGCCTAGGTGGCACATAGGAACACAGAAACTGGAAATCAGCAAGACAGTGTCTGAAAAAGGTCAAACATGCCCAGTACTCTGTGTTCCACAGTGTCCCATCCAGGGGACACGTACCCAGCAGGTATCCCAAACATCACACAGGAACCACAATGCGTGTAATGGGGCAAGCAGTGCACATCTGGGGACCACACTAACAAGGGTCTGCGTACCTTTCTCAGGATAAGTCCCAAACTGTCTGTAAACCTAGCTAAATGAACACCCTTTACTACAGCCCCTGGTAAGGCAGTGCAGGGTGTGACCACACGTTGGCTGAAATATGTATACACCCAGCAATCCAAACTGAGTACACTGTACCCACATTGCATGCCCTAGCCCTTCCACAATCTGCTGGCATGACACAATCTACCTATGTTTACCAGGTCCACCCTAGCCAATAGTTGCTAGATCACCAACTTGACACCCCCCAGTCATCTCTGCCTCATGTGGAAGGGACATAACATTGGCAGGCGGTGATAGGGGGAATGTGTGGATGTCCATGTATGCCTCCTCACTCCAGACCATGTACCCTAGGCACCCACCTATCTGCACATCGGATGGCCGAGGACTGCGCACTACCAGCACCGACAATATATGGGCATGTCAGCATGGTGGGGGGGGGGGGGGTGTTGGTGATAGAGGGGGTAGTGTCACCTGCCTGCAGTGGCCCAAGGCCATGCCCTAATCCAGTGCGTGGTGTGCACTGCAACAAACAAACTCTGTCTGATAACAGCATATGTAGCCCCAGGGACTGCTGTGCTTCTGTGGCAACAGTGTGGTGCTGTATGCACAGCCAGTGTGTTCTGAAGCAGATAGTCACAGGTTCAGGTCCCAGCTGTGGATGTTGCAGAGTATATCCCCACATTTTACCCAACATTGCAGATATATAACATCAACATGGGGGTACAAACACCCACACACAGACTCCACCATCCAAAGCTTCATGGAGAGTCAGGCTGTTGGCCCCAGCACGGATCAGCAGTTACTAGCTCCTGCAAATCTTAGCAATGCCTGCACTATGATCGGGAGCAGTGTGGTGGCAGGGTTGCCATCCACCCCTATCTTTGCACAATGCTGCAATAGGAGTGTGTGTGTGTGTCTATGTCTATCCATTGTTTTGTGGCGTCCTACACCTCACCAGGCCCACTGTTCCCAGTATTAGTCTGCAAATGTGCATACTGAGGAGCAAAGTATTGTGGGTATGGCCTAAGACAGGGTGGATTGGGCAAGATGCATCTGCATCAGGGGTAGGGCAATGGCTGGGACATCGTAGTGCCAAACCACCAATTGCATGGAGATGGTGGCCACAGCATGTCCTACTGGGAGGACACTCTCTCTCTGACCGAGCAGTGACCATGGCATTGCTATGTTCTCACATAGTGCTCTATAGTACCTGTCTCTAGTGATATTTATGTGCTCCCTGTTCTGGGACCCAATCACTGAATACCTGCTGGGTGTCTGTGCTGTCTATCACATCTCTGGGTGCACATAGTTCCTCTGTGAATGTGCAATACAGACTAGCTAGCAGACTATCTGCAGTTAGTAAGTGCATGGTTGCAACACCTGGTGGGGTGCAGCAGGTACAGTCTGATTGTGCCTTCTGCTGGTGCATGTCAGACCTTGATGGGAGGCCGTTCAGGTTTTTCAGTGCTACTGGTGGGCTACCAGTGTCCTAGTAGCAGGTATATATCTGGTCTAACTCCTCCCCTCCCCTCCTGGGCCAACAGTCTTTGGGCTGGGGTTGCTGTTCCCTCTATTGCCTCAATTACAAACATCTTTATTGTGGGCAAGGGACATGTATTGCAAACCACTCCACCCCTGAGAGCATGGTATATTAGGCATTGCTATATAAACTTTATGTGTATTGTCGTGCCCTCTCTGGCCAAGCGGTAGCCACTGGTATTGCAAGGCTCTGGAGGGTGGTAGTTGTGCCTTCACTGATATAAACCACAAAACACTTCTTTCCAAATTAAAGGGTTTTATTCCCCGTCCCTTGAGGGTACTTTATCTTCAGGAACATAAATCAAATGCCTTGCTTGGACATATAACATAAAGTAACAAAAGCAAACAGAACTTGCTTCCTTCAGCTTCCAAAACAACAAATAAATGAAAAGAACAAAACAGCTTAAATATTTCAATATGGTTCTTTCTCCTGTAGCTGACAGCACAACTTATATCTGCTTTACTTAGAGAGAGCTGCAGCCTGTTGCTTATAACACTAAAGCTAGGACACCAACTAATTACTTATCTGAGAGAGAACTCAGGTTCAATCAAGGTCAAAGAGCAGTCCATCAATTCTGGCATATCATTTTCTTCTGCATTTTGATATTCCATTAACTCCGGCTGACTGGAAGGTTCATTCTGGACCTCAGCAGTAACGTGGGAGAATGGCTGGTTAACCTCGTCAGACAGGAAGTTCTCTTCCTTAGAGCTAGTGTCTCTCTGGGAATTACCATGTATTCTAGAGTTGAGCTTTTCAGGGCACTGCCCCTGCTGGTATTTTAGAATATAGCTCAACTCCTGGTTTGCTCTGCTAGTGGGATAATTAAGGGAATTTCTCTGCCGGTTCAGGCTTCCCTTTTGTAACCCAGCTGAGCTAGATTGGAGAGCTCGTGACGGAGTTTCACAGGGAGCTGTGAGCTTACAATGGCTACAAAACTCTTCAGCTTTATCTGGTAAGTAAAACCTTTTCCTTCTAGGGTTTTTAAAACCAGAAGAAGGGATAGTTTCAGCCTCTAGATAGTGGGACCTTGTGTGCCTATTTCCATACCTCCAGGGTTGTCTTCTTTCATATGGCAAATCACTCTTGCATTCACTCTGTGCACTGGAACCTGCAACTGCAGTCTTCTTACGTCTCTCTGGCTCAAACACACTATCTGGCTGTTGATATCTCTCAGCTTCACTCAGGTCTTCGGTTCCCCTCTGACCTTCACGCTGGCTCTCTAGTTGCTCCAAAGCCTCATTGTCACTCTCTCTTACATTCTCATACCTGCTCCATGCTTCCCAGGGTTTTAGCTGCCTTTGCTGTATTTTCTCAGAGTGTGTCTGTGGCTGCTTCAGCTCCTCTCTCTCTCTGATTGTCTGGGAGCCTATTTTATCCCAGTGTTTCCTTGCTCCACCCCCACCCAGCTGAACCCTGTCAGGTAAAGTGAATTCCCTTCCTTTGCTGGCTGGGTGTGTCCTCATTGGGCTTTTGCACGTGTTTCTAGGTTGCTCATGGTAACCATCTGACATTTCCTTGTTTACCCTGTCACTTTTTCTGTGCTCCTTTATACTGAACTGCATTTTCTCGGGTTGTTCGGGGTCTGCACTGTTACAGTATCTAGACAACCCTCTGCCCTGATAATAGGTGGCTATGGCAGCTGCATTGTAACAGTAGGTATGCACAATTCTGGGTGGATGTAACTGGGGCATACAGATAGACACAGGGTGACTCTAACCTCCACAGCAGAGAACACTTACCACACAAAGACAGTAATAGGGACCTGCAGCAGAGCCTATCTCTAACACCACCGGTACTGTGGACCTGATGTTGTGCGCCCATCCTCACCCTCAGGGTGAACACAGAACGTGTGCGGTGGCATGGTCTGTAGCTGCTCTGTGCCAGTATCACATACTGTCAGTTCTTCATACCAAGCTGAGGAGCTGGAGAGGTGCATTCTCCATTTGGTGATCAGCTGTGGACTGCTGTTCTGTATGTGCATTGCATCATGGGTACTGGTGGGGTAACCTATCCTGGCACACACAGCAGACATTGTGTGCGGTGACCTGCAGTCTTTCTGTTTCCAGCCATTGCTACGCAATAAGCCATGGAGGTATAGCCTACTGGTTAGTTCAAAGACTCCCTAAACAAAGGTCATGGGTTCAATTCCACTTTGTTCTCATTTTTACTGCCTGTCATACTCAAATAATTTTCATGCCTGTCACAGTCACATCTCTGCAGATCTGTGCTGCCAGCCCATTACATCCTCACCTCAGTTGCCAACCATCCATCAGCTTATCTATCTGCCTCTGTCAGCTGTGTAGAGTTCTGTCTTCTTGTGCAGGCTGCTACCCCATGTTCTGCACTGGTACCCTTTTCTGCATTGCGGCTCTTTGTGCTTGCCTTGCCTGTGCCTGATCTGCATGGCACCACTACTCTTCTGTCCTCCTATCATTGCAAATATCCTGCCACCTCTGCCTCCACTGAGGGGCATATATTCCCATCCTCTGCCACCCACCATCATTGCAGCACTTTACATTGCCAACACCCTGTGCATTGGTACAGCTGCCTCCAACATGTTTGTTCATTTTACCGACTGCCACATAGGTTGCCCGTAGATATGGCACGTCCATCAGCTCCCACCTCTCCTTCCGTCCATCACTTGTTCATTGCCTTTCCTTGATGCTCTATCCTGTGTTAGGGTTACAGCTAGTTTTATACCTTACAGTTCATGCTTGTCAACTTGAAGCACCTTACAGCCCTTAGGGTACCTTACATTGGGGCACCTTACCTTAAGGCACCTTTACGTCCTTAGGGCACCTTAACGTACGGTGCCTTATAAGGTGCCTTAACCTAAGGTGCCTTATAGGGCACCTTAACTTAAGGTGCCTTATAAGGTGCCTTACCCTAGGTGCCTTATAGGGCGCCTTAACTTAAGGTGCTTCATAAGTTGCCTTAACCTAAGGTGCCTAATAAGGTGCTTTAACCCAAGGCACCTTAGGTTAAGGCGCCTTAGGTTAAGGCACCTTAATTCAGGGTGCCCTAAGGGCATTAAGGCAACCTAACATAAGGCACCTTAGGTTACGGCACCTTAAAGCCCTTAGGGCATCCTGAATTAAGGCACCTTATGTTAGGGTGCCTTGTCAGCCTTAATGTGCCCTGTTCGTCAGCTTTACATGCACTGTCCCGTAACGTGGGTTAAACGGCCAAGGCGCCCTTTACCGCACGTTAATGGGACATTGCTACCTTTACGCCGGAACGCCCCCTGCCTGCCCACTGTCTTATATGTCATCGGTAACATTACCGCTGCACTTAACGCTGGTAACATTACCGCGCCTTTGTAAACATACCCCTAAATAATTTTGCGTCATCTGCAAATTCACCTCACTTGTTATTCCTATTTCCAGTTCATTTATGAATATGTTAAAAAGCAACGGGTCCAGCATAGATCCCTGGGGTACTCCACCATTCACCTTTCTCCATTGAGAAAATTGGCCTACCCTCTGCTTTCTATCTTTTAACCAGTTCCTGATCCACAATAGTACACTGCCTCCTATCCCATGACTTTTTAATTTTAGCAAACGTATTTCATGAGGGAACTTGTCAAAGGCTTCCTGAAAATCCAGATACACTATATCAACTGGCTCACCTTTGTCTACCTGTTTATATACACCTTCAAAAAAGTATAACAGATTAGTAAGACAAGACTTTCCTTGACTAAATCCATGTTGGCTTTCTCCCATTAAAGAATTAAACACGTTCAGTAATTTTATTCTTTATAATGGTTTCTACCATTTTTCCTGGTACTAACATCAAGTTCACCAGCTGTAGTTTCCAGATCACCCCAGAACCCTTTTTAAAAATTGGAGTTAGATTGGCTACTCTCCAATCCTCAGGTACTACAGATGATTCTAATGGTTCACAAATTAGTATAGTATGTCTGCAATCTCATATTTCAGTTCTTTCAACACCCTTGGATGTATACCATCTGGTCCAGGTAATTTGCTACTCTTCAGTTTATCAATCAGTTGTAATACATCCTTCTGGTTTATCAATATTTCTTTCAATTCTTCCACCACATCACCTCTATATACCATTTCAGGCACAGGTAACTTCCCCACATATTCTTCAGTAAAGACCAAATCAATAATTCATTCAGTCTCTCTGCTATGGCCTTGTCCTCCCTTAGTGCCCCTTTTACTCTTTTATCATCCTGTGGTCCAACTGACTCTCTCACATGCTTTTTGCTACGAATGTACTTGAAAAAGTTTTTATTATGCATTTTACTTCCATGGCAAGCTTCTTTTCAAATTGTTGCTTTGCCTGCCTTATCAGTGCCTTGTATCTAACTTGCCAATACTTATGTTGTTTCCAGTGTTCGTCATTAGGATCCTTTTTCCATTTTCTGAAGGATGCTTTTCTGGCAACAACAACCTCTCTGATGTCACCTTTAAATCATGTTGGCAGTTTTTTGGCCTTTCTTCTAATTTTATTAAAGCGTGAAATACTTAAAGCATGAATAGTACTTTTAAACAACACTCGTGCTTGATGTAAATCTTTAACCTTTGCAGCTGCTCCTTTTAGTTTTTTCTTAACTATGTTCCTCATTCTATCATAGTCTCCTTTTTGAAAGTTAAAAGGTAGTACTGTGGATTTCCTTGCCATCTTTCTTCTATTTATTAAATAAAATATGATCGTGCTATGATCACTATTGCCTTGTGGCCCCAAAACCCTTTTCTTTAGCTGAGTGCCTCCCATGAATGTATATGTAATTATGGGGTATGTTTACTAAAGGGTGCAGTATTAGTAAGCATTTGAGACACAAAACTAGCATGAAGGCCCATGCTAACTTCTGGGGACACATGCAGTCATCTCCCTGTCATTAGCATGTTGGCAGCACATTGCACCACACTAACCAGTATGTGGATGCACTTACCGCCACCCCTTGAAGTGGCATTAAGTGTACCTGCACTAATGGCAATATTCATAGTTAGCATGTACCTATAATGCCCGTGTCAAGTGTGATGTGCCATCAACACACATGTTATTCCCCTATCCCACCAGGTCCCTTCTCATTTGTCTGCTAATTGGTTATCATGGGATCTTTATCATAGGGACCTGCACTGACAGCATGGCATACTTAGTGTGGGACAAACCCCATGCTAAAGGTTAGCGCAGTTTAGTAAATATGCCCCTATATATAGGGTAATTACATATCTCTCTTTTGAAAAGATGCTGAGAAAATCCTCATTTTACACCACTACCTGCATGTAAAGTGTAGTTACACGCATCTGCGGCAAAAAGGGTACCAAGTTTTGCAGCTCTGTTCTGCAGGCCCCTCTTGGTCATCTTTCTACAGGAGAGACAATCCAATGGAGAGTGGTCAGGTCCTAAACATTTGAGACACCAGTCATGGGTGTCAGTGACAGATATGGTACCGCCACACTTAGAACATTTCTTAAAACCAGTAGCTGGTTTTTCCATTGTAAAAGAAAAATGGGCCTAGTGCCCAAAATGGCACCTAGCACTGAGAGGGAAAAGGATTCTAAAGAAAGTACTTCAGAAAATATATTTTTTTTATTATTTTTTTTTAGGAAAGAAGAAAAGAGAACCAGCGGTACCGGTAGGCGTTGAATGAAGGCAGACACGACCACAAAAAACAAAGAAGTAACAAAGAATTTTCTGCGGTGACAGGGTATGCAACCTGTCGGCTGTGATAAGGAAGCTTATCATAGCTCAGGAAGGAGCTATAGAAAAGGTGAAGTGACTCTGAACAAGCAATCTGTCAGTTCTGGTAGAAATAAGAAAACAGAATTTTCCCATAAAAGACTACCAGTCCCAGAATGCACCAGGTTTCCAACAGCCATTAGAGGAGCTGAAGTGGGGAAACGTGTGTTCAATCAGGAGGGCTATGAGGTAATCCCCAAGCACTCATCTCAAAGGGCAGGGCCTGATTCAGCACAGCTGCGCTGTGCTAGGGTGGAGCACTCATCAAAGCAGAATAAAGGTAGAGTTTATTCTACAGAGAATCATCCTCATCCTCAGAATTAGCTTGGATATCCTCAGCTTGGACAGCTTCATCATCTGGAGGATCATCAGAAGCAGAAGCCAGAGCGGACGGACAGAGAGGGCAAGAAACCCTTTGGAAGAAAGAAGAGAAAAGCATTTGGGAGGTCTAGAGGAGTCCAGAGCAGTACGTATACTGGGAGACATTCAAAAGGCCAGTATACACCATTGGACTGGGGAAAGCCAGAGGAATGGTGCTGCAGAGCTAGGAATCTCCAGACGGTACCTGTGAGGGAGACGGCTGCACGTGGAAGGGACCCTAGGACCCGTGCCAGAAGGTATGTGAAGAGAGATCCAGTGTCCAGGGATCTGGATTGGAAGGCTGGACATAAGAACTGGACTACATACTGGCCAGGCTATTTAGAGAGGAACTCTAACAGTAATGAAAGCTCAGGTATGAACACTGATCTATGCCCTAGCTATAACCTTGAAAGATAGCAGGGAAACAAGTATTCTCCTGAGAGTGCTACATTGAGAAATTCCTCTGGGCCAATCCATGATATTGAACCCATGATTGTTGAAGAAGGGGGAGCGGTCTTAGATACAGGCTGTGAATATATGGATTGCTCTCTGTCTATACTCCTTTGGTAATTTACTGTTACAAAGTACAACGACCATCACAAAGAAATACAAACTTGTTCTTTAATCTACTCAGAAAAGCTCCTGCGTAGGATTTTGAGCCATGCAGTAGAAATTAAGCCAGCTAAGGGGTTTCAGCTGGATAACTGCTAGCAATTGAGCCTTACCTAATTGCTTGTGAGCTCTGAGGGAATCACTTCTGAATCTATGTGTGAAGATATAAGAAGTTAACCTGAAAAGAACAGTTTTTCCCTTCTTTGTGGATTTTGCTTGTTGTTTGAAACACTGCTAAGAAAATATTAGCTAAAGCCTACAGAAAAGACCAGTTTGTTACCAAACAGGTCTTTATTCTTTTGCTTTGATTGCCTGACAAGTTCAAATGTTGTATTCCTGATTTTGTTTTTTCCAAGTTTAACACTGAAAGCAAGTATCCTGTTTTATGTGCTACCAAGCATATCTGTGTTGGGAGAAATAACCCCATAAATAAATATCTTATTGGCTTAACACTCAAGTACAACTAATTATTGTGAGTGGCTGTGTCTGGTGTGAATGGACTGCATTTCCCACAATCCCTTGCAAACCATATTGATATATGCCTTTGCCAAGACTGTGAACATTCTCATCCAGGCAGCCGTCTGACAAATGGCGTAGTTTTTCGGATTGCTTTTGCGCAAAGGGATTTACTTGCTAAGGATTACAACTCAAGTCTGAAGGAAAAGACAGTTCAAGCTTAAAAGCTGAAAGAAAAGATTTTCCCTCAACTGCACTTTGGAGGAGAGGTGGCTGTTCTAAGTAGCTGTTCCAGGAAGAAAAGACCCTGTGCAGAGCTGTGCAGAGCTGGCTTAAGGTAACAAGTACCTGGGCATGTCTAGTGGTGGATGGGAGTAAGGCACAGGGGTAATTGAAGAAAAAAAAAGTAGAAAAAACACCTGTTTGGAAGGTGGTGCACTGTGGTTTGTTTTTTTTTGTGTTTTCTTGCAGGGATCAAGATGGATCCAAGGGAACTAGCTGATTGGATGACAGCCCAGTTTAGCAGGCAACAGGAACTAGCACAGCAGGCTCAGGACACTGCTATGAAAGCCTTAATGGACCAGCAGAGGCCAGTGCTTGATCTGGTGCAAGCCCTAGTTAAACTGCAGAACCGAAGTGGACCAGATGCAAGACCAGCAGTAAATACTGGTACACCACATGTGGACAGTGTGGGACTCAATCAGGGAATTGGGGCATTTAGTTTTGGGAAGCTAACTCCAGATGATAATGTTGATGATTTTCTAGAGTCTTTTGAGAGAGTGGCACAAGCATTAGCATGGCCAGAGACCCAGTGGGCAGTAAGGCTGGCAGCCTCATTAACTGGAGAGGCGCTTGCAGCTTACAGAGCAATGCCAGCAGCCCAGGCTTTGAATTATAAGGATGTAAAGGCTGCTATTAGAGATCGCCTAGGGTTGTCTATTTCAGAGTATAGGTGAATGTTTAGAGCTACTACATTAAGAGTGGGTGAAACACCCAGGGCTCTGAGTCAGAGAATCAGAGGATTAGCTGTAAAATGGTTGGAGCCTGAGCAAAAGACGGTAGAAATGTTATTAGACATTATTATGCTTGAACAATTTATGTCTGCGGTGCCTAAAGATTTGCACACTTTCCTTATACAGCAAAATTGCCAAAATCTTGGAGAGGCAACCATGCTAGCAGAGAGATTCCTGGAAGCCACGCAGGCTTGCCATAGAATGGGTGGCCCTCTGAAGATGGGCGCTGAGGTAAGCTGTGCTGTATCAGAAAATAAATTAATTAAAAATGTTTCTGAAAATAAATGTACTGTGCCAAAGCAGATGACACAGTGGAGTAGAAAGAAATGTTTCAAGTGTGGAAAATGGGGACATTTAGAAAAGGGATGCCAGACACACACTAGCTTAATGGGGGTGGATTTAAAACAGCCCAAAGAAGGATTTCTTTTGATGGTTGATGTGCAAGGAATTACCACAAATGCTTTGTTAGACTCTGGGGCAGACCAGAGTATGATGTCAAAAAGGCTTTGGAAGAGAATAGAGGCCCAAGAAGGATTTGTGCCTAGAACCCCTGAAAGCCAAGTTCACATCAGATGCATTCATGGTGCTGCAACATCATATCCCACCTATAGGCTAAAGGTTAAGTGCCTGGGGGAACAAGAGGAAGTCCTGTTAGCAGTGGTGCCTTGGCTACCCTTTGATTTGGTTCTAGGAAGAGACTGGCCAAGATTTAAACAGGGTCTAGTGGAAGGACTAGGAAAGAAGGAGGGAGAAGGTTTAATGGTAATAGCTCCCGGGCCTTTATTTGGAAGTCAGACCCCAGCTAAAAAGATGGTTAAGCGTCCAGAAGACCAAACTATCCCTAAGCAGACATTTGTCTTAAAGTACCATAGGGTCACAGAGAAGGCCCAAGCTCCTAAGCGGGCAACCCCTCAAGCTGCTGGGTTTGACCTGTGCAGCATAGAAAATGTGACTGTACCTAGCCAAGGGAGAGCCCTGGTTGACACCGGTCTCCAAGTGGAAACACCTATTGGATGTTATGGGAGAGTAGCCCCAAGGTCCGGATTAGCCCTTAAATATTTCATCGATGTGGGTGCGGGAGTAATTGATCCCGATTACAGGGGCAATATTAAAGTTCTGTTATTTAATTTTGGACAGAATGATTATCACGTGAAGACAGGAGACAGAATTGCCCAATTGATCTGTGAGAGGCTGGGTTTTCCACCTGTGGAGGAGGTCACATCCCTGGAAAATTCTGAGCGTGGAACCAAAGGCTTTGGTTCTACTGACGTCAAAGGGGTTAAAAGCCTAGCTGCCACCTGTGCCCGAGAGAGGGAGGTGAATGAAGAGGAAGATTTGGGACCCCAAGTATCTGATTGTAAAGAAAAATCAGAGCCCCAAATAGGGGAGGACCTGACAGTGGTACAACAGGAAGAAATTAGGAAATTGCTTAAAAAATTCCCAGATGTGTTGACACCCATACCTGGGGAGACACATTTGGTTGCCCATGAAATAATAACTCCACCTGGGAAATTAGTTCGTCAAAGGCCATACCGCTTGCCTGAAGCCAAGAGACAGGAAGTTGTGGCACAAGTCCAGGAGATGTTGGACATGGGAGTAATAGAGGAGTCAAAGAGTCCCTGGAATAGCCCCATAGTCCTGGTGCCGAAGCCTGATGGATCTTTAAGATTTTGTATTGACTTCCGGCAGGTAAACGCAATATCAGTTTTTGATGCATATCCAATGCCAAGAATTGAAGAGCTGTTGGACCAGCTTGGACAAGCTCAATACTTAACCACCCTTGATATGACAAAAGGATATTGGCAAATCCCTCTAATCAGGGAGTCGAAGCCGAAGACTGCGTTCAGCACCCCCGTTGGCCTTTTCCAGTTCAAGAGGATGCCTTTCGGACTGCATGGAGCAGCGGCTACCTGCCAAAGGTTAGTGGATCAGGTACTTCGACCCCACCAAAATTATGCTTTTGCATATATGGATGATGTCATAATCCATAGTAACACCTGGGCGGAGCATCTAAAGAGGATCAGGGCAGTCTTGTGCTCCATGAAGCAAGCAGGAATCACTTTAAACCCGAAGAAGTGTGCCTTTGCAAATAGGGAGGTAAAATACCTGGGCCACCTAGTGGGAAGAGGAAAAATTAAACCTCTAATGAGTAAGGTAGATAGCATCAGGAATTTTCCCCCTCCAACAACAAAGAAACAACTAAGAAGTTTCTTGGGACTAATTGGATACTACCGCAGATTTATACCGCAATTTGCAGAGAAAAGTGCCATTTTCACGGATATGCTGCGGAAGAATTGTCCAAACCAGCTAAAGTGGACACCAAGTTTAACACTGAAAGCAAGTATCCTGTTTTATGTGCTACCAAGCATATCTGTGTTGGGAGAAATAACCCCATAAATAAATATCTTATTGGCTTTACACTCAAGCACAACTAATTATTGTGAGTGGCTGTGTCTGGTGTGAATGGACTGCATTTCCCACAATCCCTTGCAAACCATATTGATATATGCCTTTGCCAAGACTGTGAACATTCTCACCCAGGCAGCCATCTGACACGGCTCCACAGAAAACGAAGAACTGAAGAGGGAGAGTTGGAATGGCGGGAAGGCAGCACGCAGACGCTGTGGAATGCTCCCAAAAGCTTTCCTAAGGACGCTAGGGAGCGTTCCCGCGCAGGCTCCGTCGGTACCGACGATACCCATATGTGAAGACTACATTCCTGCTTGTTCCTGGAGATATATAATTCAGAACATGTAATTTCATGTATCAAATGCTTACTTCAAATTTTGCTGTTTTTTGGCAAGAATTCTTTTAAAATGCATTGACCTGAACATTTATTTAACTCACTCAGGAATCCCCTTCCTGTACAATGCAATCCAGCACAGCCTGTACCAGCTCTGCAATGATACTGCAACATATAGTTCTGCTGTGTCTCCTGGGGCATGTTTCAAGCTTATGCTTTTAGGTGGTGCTTCATTTCTTGTAGCTACATATATGAAATGTGCGCAAGCAAGAAGAAGTTGAAAAGTAAATAGTAGAAGCATTACAAACAGGGATGTTTTGCAGAATGGGAGTAGAGTGTATGAACAGTGCAGCCAAGTGGCAGGCGTATGTGTGTGTACATGTGCGTGTGTGTGTGTGTAGCCAAGTGGCAAGGGCACATGTGTATGTGATTGCAGCAGAGTGGCAGGGGTATATATTTGTGTGTGTATGTGTGTGTGTAAATGCATGGTGTGTGCAAATATAGCAGAGTGGCAGGAATACCTCTGTATATGTGAATGCATCAGTATGTGTGTTTGTCTGACTACGGCAGAGTGTCAGGGACAGTATAAACGTGCGGACGTGTGTGAATGTCTGGTATGCGAGTGCAGCAGAGTTTGTGTGTATGTGGTATGTATGTATTTCTCTAGTGTGTGTGAGTACAGTAAGATGGCAGATGTGTATATGTGTGTGTGCATGTCTGTATGTGAGTGTGTGTGTGTGTGTGAGAGAGAGAGAGAGAAAGAAAGAGAGAGAGAGAGAGAGTGCAGCAGAGTGGAAGTAGCATATATGTGCCTGGAGTGTATGAGTGCAGCAAAATGGTAGGGATATATATATACAGGGTAGCCCAAAAAAAGTGAGAACATCTCTTAGCATATAAGTTATTTAAAAATTCAAACAGACAGATGTAAATGATTGACAAATTTTAAAAAAAAGATGGCGACCAGAAATTGTCGAAATAAAGACGTTATATAGCTAAAAAAGGTAAATAAGTAAACTATTTAAGCTTTTAATTTACAAGATGTTCTCACTTTTTTTGGGCCACCCTGTATATGTGGGTGGGTGTGGATGGATGTTATATGAGTACAACAGGGAATGGGGACACAATCCCTTACTACGTCAGTGTCAAGGTTCCTCCTGTCCCCCTTTCCCCACTGAGAGCCAGCTTAGCCAGGGTGCCTCAAAGGCAGTCAGAGAAGGAGCTGAGGGAGTGGATCAAATGGTCCCAGCTAGTGAGTTGTGAAGAGTTGCACCCTCTTCTGAGCTCCCACCATGTACCAGCCCACCCTTGGAAACTACAGCAGACAATCTATTTGCACTTGGATTCCCTCTCACTATCACAGAACAGCTGAGTGTTCTCCCCATGGATTCTTCAGTTGCTCCCAGGAGACTCATGAGACTCCTAGAGTAGACAGCACAAAACATAGAAACATAAAAAAATGATGGCAGAAAAAGATCATATAGCCTTTCCAACCTGCCCTTCCATATCAATACGCGTACTATAGCCCCTTAGAAAGTTTCTGTATTTGTCCCATGCTTTTCTGAATTCAGATACTGTCCTCGTCTCTACTACCTCCACTTGGAGACTGTTTCAAGCATCTACCACTCTTTCTGTAAAGTAATATTTATGCATATTACTCCTGAGTCTCTCTCTATTCACCTTCATTCTATGCTCCCTCATTGCAGAGATTTCTTTCAATTGAAAGAGGCTCTCCTCCTGTGCATTTATGCCACAGAGGTATTTAAACTTTTCTATCATATCTCCCCTATCTCGCCTTTCCTCTAAAATATATATATTGAGATCTTTAACATAGACGTAGGAACGAGGAGGGACAGAGGGGTCCTGGGCCCACCAAAACTTCATTGCTGTGATCAAAGCTGCATTGGCCCAATCTTCCACAGGCGGAAGTAGGGGAAGGCCGGCGATCACACTCACATGGAGTTCGGCTGGCCTCTGTTTAAGTCTGTCCCCATATGTCTTATAACAAAGATCACAGACCATTTGGGTAGCCACCCTCTGCACCAGCTCCATCCTCTTTACATCCCTTTGAAGGTGTGGTCTCCAGAAATGCACACAATACTCCAAATGGGGTCTCACCAAAGACATATACAGAAGCACTATCACCTTCTTCTTCCTGCTATCCATTCCTCTCCCTATGCACCCAAGCATCCTTCTGGCTTTCACCATTGCCTTTTCTATCTGTTTAGCTACTTTAAGATCATCAGAAACAATCTTGCCTAGGTCCGCTCTTCTTTCATGGACAGAAGTACTTCACTCCCTATACTCTACCACTCCCTTGGAATTTTGCAGGCCAAATGCATGACCCTGCATTTCTTACCATTAAATCTCAGCTGCCAAATTCTTGACCATTCTTCAAGCTTAGCTAGATCACTCCTCATGTTATCTACTCCTTCCTGGGTTTCTACTCCATTGCAGAATTTGGTATCAGGCAGAAAGAAGCAAACCTTACCCAACAGCCCTTTTGCAATACCACTAACAAAAATGTTTAAAAGAATTAGACCAAGGACAGATCCTTGTGGCACTCCACTGGTAACATCCTTGGCACTCCATTGGTAACTCCATCAGAGTGAGCTCCATTTACCAGTACCTCTTGTCGCCTCCCATTCAACAAATTTCTAACACAGTCAGTCACTTTAGGGTCCATCTCAAGGGTGTTCAATTTATTTATAAGTCACCTATGCGGAATGGCATCAAAGGCTTTAGTGAAATCTAAATTCATCACATCTACTGCTCTCCCTCGGTCCAACTCTCTGGTCATGCAGTCAAAGAAATCAATCAGATTTATTTGACAACACCTGCCTCAGCTCCTGCAATCCATGGGTCTTCATAAACCTCACACTCCTCTGTTTTAGCAGTGTTTCCATTAATTTACTCATCAAAGTGGAAGCTGTGGCATGAGATTGAGGGGCTTAGCTGGCTGAGCCAGAACTGCAGTGGCATTGTTGAAAATGGTGCTTGCACTGATAGTGCTCCTGCTGTAGCTTCTCCTTCAAACTTTTCCAGGTGCTCCGTGCTATGGTAAGTCCTCCGCCACTTCTGTCTCATCTGCCTGTCCATCTAACCCTAAGCATGTGTTTTCTTGCACATGTGCAAACAAACCTATGCAGCTGACAGACAGACAGACACACCCTTCAAAATGTGCTTTAAAATTAGTTAATGTTTAGATTTTTTGGAAATGTTCTCAGTTTGAGGGTGGTTTTTGTTTCATTTCACACATTTAATCAAAACAACACATGCAAATCATCTTAACATTCATTAATTCATAGATTAGCAAACATTAAGGGGTATGTTTACTAAACTGCGGTAACGTAGCAGCGGCTACGTTAAGGCGCATTATGTAACGTTAAGGGGCCTTAACGTTACATAACGCGCCTTAACGTTCCTGGCCGCGGTAAGTCCAGAAAAGGGTGGAGAGAGGGCGGAGAGAAGGGGTCAATGGGCGGGGAGAGGCCTCTTTCACTCTAACACAGAGAAATTAAGGGCTGAATCCTAACGCATCTGAAAACCTGGCGTTAACACACATTTGCAAGAGAGAGAAACTATTTAAGTGTCAGAAATGAACAGCATAGGCAGGGAGCCCAAGAAGGTGATAGTAGTGCTCCATTTGCAGCAACAGCATAGTGCCCAGGTATGAAAGGCCACTATGGTGATGGTGCAAATGGGGCATGGGGCTGCAGGAGGGAAATGCAGTGGGGGCTGCTGGGGCACAGAGTGGACTAGGCAGTTGCCGAGGTGGCACATAGGAACGCAGAAAATGGGAACCAGCAAGACAGCAACTGACCAGGGTCAGACATGCCCATGAGTCTGTGTCCCACGGTGTCCCATCCAGGAGACATTACCCAGCAAGAATCCCAAGGGGCACATAACATTGACAGGCGGTGCTGGGGGAAGCATGCACATCTATGTAGGCACCCCTACCCCAGAACACACACCTTAGGCAGCCGCCTGCCTGCCCCCTGGATGGCCTGGGATGGCGCACCAACGGCACCGAAAGCATATGGTCATGGTGGCATGGCAGAGGGGGTGGGTGATTGTGGTGGAGGAAGCAGTGGCACCAGGGGCGGCCCAAGGGGGGTGCGGGGCCATGTGCGGAGACTCGGTGCGGGGCCTCATTTGCATAAGGGGCCTCATTTGCATAAATATTTGCATAATGTTACCATACACTAACTTTTAGTATACATGCCTCTTCATGAGTGTATGGATAAAAAAAGACAAAGATTTCTACATTACTATAATCCAGTGCCAACCGCCAGGCACATTAGGAACTACTACAAACACTGCCCATTTAGAACCCATAGCAAACCCACCGTATCCCAACAGCACTACCAGGACTCATAAAGCACCATACACTACCTATCAAAAGGCAACACTGCAAATATTAAACCAATACATTTCAGAGAATAACAATACATGACCTATTGGGGAAAGAGAACAAGTGACAATGTCAAATAGGAATTACATAAACAGAATACCTCAGCTCAGTTACACATGCAGAACATAGACTATCACCAAACAAGGAATCACAATTTAAAAACAGGAAGACAATAATTAAACTGGGAACCCTAAAAGCCAAACTTGGAATGTACAACAACAATGTAGAAATAAAACTATAAATTAATTTCCTCTTGTACTAAACAAAGCACAGACATTAATGATGCACATTTCCCAGAGCTGACATATTCCAGTTAATAAATTCAAAATAAAGAGATATCTTTGTACCTTTTGTGCATTTTTTTTTCAGTTGCAATTGTTCCAGCCACTTTCTTCTGGTTTATTTGTGTCTTCTGCTATCTCTTCATCGTCTGCTGTCCATTTGTCCTTTCTTCTCTTCTAGTTTTTTCCATTCTCTCTCTCTACATCTTCTTTAACATAATAATCTTTCTCCTTTTGCTCTTTCCTCATTCCTATTTCATCCACTCAAATTTTACCCCTCCATCCTCAATCCCCACTTAGTCTCCCAATACCCGGCCAATTGTACATTTTTCTTCCCTCCCACACAAAATATTTTTCCCCTCTCCATTTCATTCTCCCAGCCCCATCCCCTTCTAATCTCCCCCAACATCAGCTCCCTTTTAGTTCCAGCCCCACCCAGTATCCGCTCCCTTCTAGTCCCCACATCAGCCCATTTCCAGTCCTAGCTCCCCCATCCATTTCCAGTCCTATCCGAGTCCCTTCATCAGCTCATTTCCAATACCAGCCTCCCATCAGCCCATTTCTAGTCCTTTCCTAGCCCCACCATCAGCCCATGTTAAATCCTAGCTCCCCTCCACTCAGCCCATTTCTAAACCAAGCCCCCCATGAGCCTACTTCCAGTTCTAGCCCCTCCATGAGTCCATTTCAATCCAAGCCCCCACCACAGCCCATTTCCAATCTTAGCTCCCCCCAACACCCAATTCTCAGTTCTATCCTAGCCCATCCATCAGCCCAGTTCCTGTCCTAGCTCCCTCCCCTAAGAGCCCATTCCAAGCCCCCCGGCCCAGCCGGGATTTGCCGGTCAAGCCCCCTTCCACTCAGCCCATTTCCATTCCAAGTCCCCCTCCCCATCAGCTATTTGCAGTTCAAGCCCCCCACTTCCCCTCAGCCCATTTCCATTCCAAGCCCCGTCCCCATCAGCTATTTGCAGTTCAAGCCCCCCACTTCCCCTCCGCCCATTTCCATTCCAAGCCCCATCCCCAACAGCTATTTGCAGTTCAAGCCCCCTTCCACTCAGCCCATTTCCAGTCCTAGCAACCCCCCAACCCATTACCAGTCCTAGCCCCCCCATAGCCCACTCCCAGTCCTAATCCCACCAGCCCATTTCCAGTCCTAATCCCCCATCACCCAATTTTCAGTTTAAGCCCCCCCCCCATAGCCCATTACCAGTCCTAACCTCCCCATCAGCCCACTCCCAGTCCTAATCCCCCATCACTCAATTTTTAGTTTAAGCCCTCCCATAGCCCATTACCAGTCCTAGCGCCCCATGAACCCACTTCCAGTCCTGATCCCAGCAGCCCGTGTCCAGTCCTAATCCCCCATCACCCAATTTTTAGTTTAAGCCCCCCCAGCGCCCATCACCGCTCCTAACCCCTCCCCAGCGCCCATCACAACTCCTAACCCCCCCAGCGCCCATCACCACTCCTAACCCCCCAGCCCAGCACCCATCACCACTCCTAACCCCCCCAGCCAGCCCAGTGCCCTTCACCACTCCTACCCCCCCAGCCAGCCCAGTGCCCATCACCACTCCTACCCCCCCCCAGCCAGCCCAGTGCCCATCACCACTCCTAACCCCCCCAACCAGCCCAGTGTCCATCACCACTCCTAACCACCACAAGCCAGCACAGCCCATAACTTCACTTGTCCTCACACCTCACCCCCACCCCAGCCCTGCCCAGCCCTGCCCATCACAACTCCTAACCCCCCCCCCAGCCCAGCCCAGCCCAGCCCATCACTACTCCTAACACCCCCCCCCCGCCCAGCCCAGCCCAGCCCATCACTACTCCTAACACCAACCCCCCAGCCCAGCCCAGCCCAGCCCAGCAGCACTTCTAACCCCCAGCCCAGCCCAGCCCAGCACCACTCCTAACGCCCAGCCCAGCCCAGCCCAGGGAAATTTTTAAAAAAAAGAAAACCTGTCTCCTGCCGCTGTCGGGGCCGCCGCGGCAGAATCGAGCGTGCCGCGGGGCCCCCCTGTACCCGGCACAGCCTCTCCTCCCTGTAGCAGCTCTCTAGTTGGAGCTGAAGTCAGACGCGCCGGCTTGCAGAGCGCGAGGGAAGAGTTTTTCCCTCGCTGCTCTGTTAAGCCCGCGGGGGCTGATGGGAAGTTCCCATCAGCCCCCGCGGGCCTAACAGAGTCGCGAAAGGGAAACTCTTCCCTTCGCGCTCTGCAAGCCGGCGCGTCTGACTGCTGCTCAGAAGAGAGAGCTGCTACAGGGAGGAGAGGCTGTGCCGGGTACAGGGGGGCCCCGCGGCACGCTCGATTCTGCCGCGGCGGCCCCGACAGCGGCAGGAGACAGGTTTTCTTTTTTTTTTTCAATTTTACTTTTACAAAAGAATGTTTTTTGCGCGGGGCCCCCTGAAACGCGGGGCCCTGTGCAAAAAACATTCTCGCTCAATGGATGGGCCGGCCCTGAGTGGCACCTGCCTGCAGTGGACCTAGGCCATGCCCTGTACCAGTACGTTGTGTGTAGTGCAACAGAAGAGGTCTGGCCGAGGAATGTAAGGGTAGCCCCAGGGATAACTATGCTGCTGTGGCAACAGTGTGGTGAAGTACACCCAGCTAGCATGTACAAGAGCAAAGGGTCAGAGGTTCAGGTCCCATCTGTAGATCCTGCAGAGCATCTCCCCATAGTTTTAACCTACAATGCAGCCACAATAACAACATGGGAAAACCCCAATGCAGTGGTGCACAGGGGTACGGACAACCACTCACAAGGGCTCCACTATCCACAGCTTTATGGAGTGTCAGGCTGTTAGCCCCAGCACAGAGCTGCAGTTATCACCAGAGCACTACTACTACCCCCTGCACAGATTAGCAATGTCGGCACTGTGATCAGCACCAGTGCGGCGGGTAGGGTTGTCAACTACCTCCATCTTTGCACAATGCTGAGATAGGTGTGGGAGTGTGCATATGTCTCTCCATTGTTTTGTGTCTGCCAACACCTCACTGAGCCCACATTGTTCACACTGCTTCCAGCGTTAGCCTGAAAATGTGCATAATGAGGAGCAAGGTATTGTGGGTATGGCCCAGACAGGGCAGATTGGCCAGGATGCATCTGCACAGGGTGGAGGGCAGTGGCTGAGACACTGTAGTGCTCGACCACCACCTGCATGGACAGGGTGGCCACAGCATGTCACGTTGGGGGGGTCACTCTCACTCTGACCGAGCAGTGACGATAGCATGTCTATGCTCCCACATATTATTTGTTTCCAGTGCTACCTGTGTGTTCCCAGTTCTGGGGTCCAATCACAGGGATGCCTGCTTGGTGTCTGTGCTGTGCATCCCATCTCTGGATGCACAGGATTCTCTTGTGAGCATGCACTATGGACTGGTTAGTGGGCTGTCTGCAGTTCACCTGTGCATGGTGGGAACACCTTGTAGGATGCTGCAGGTGCAGTCTGACTGTGCTGTCTGTTGATGAATGGCAGACTGTGGTGTTGGGCAGTTGAGCCTTCCCCTGCCTACCCCAAGCATCACTGCTGATCTGCAATGGTCACAGATATAGCACTGGCCCAGCAGCCCTGGAGGGTTGTCATCCGTCAGCTGTACGGTGGTTGCTGGTACTGCAGGCACCTATCCCAACACACCTTCATCTACAAATGGGATTATTGAGGCCCCTTGGGGTATATAAGCACATACCACTTAGACACATAGTGGCAGTGCTGCATCACCCTCATGCAAGTCTAGACACCCCACTGCTCTGATAACAGGTACCCATAGCAGCCAGACCATAACACCAGGTACACACTAATCTAGGTGGTGTCTGGTCCCACAGGGCCACATGTGACTGCAGAACACAGCTGGAACAGATGTTCCTTCAGCTGTACTGCAAGGAATACCTGTCCCACACTGGTAGTGATGGGGATGTACAGCAGTGCCTATCTTTAGCACCACATGTACTGCGGACCTAGTGCTGGGCACCCATCCTATCCCTCAGGGAGAACACAGAACCTGCACAATGGCATGGTCTGTAGCTACTCTGTGCCAGTATCACGCACTGTCAGTTCGTCTTTCCAAGCTGAGGTACCGGAGAGGTGCAGACCCCATTTGCTGATCAGCTGTAGACAGCTATTCAGCATGTGCATTGCATCATGGGTACTGGTGGGGTTACCCTATCCTGGCACTCAGAGCAGACAGTTTGTGCGGTGACATGCAGTCCTTCTGTACCCAGCCATTGCTATGACATACACCATGGAGGTATGGCCTCCTGGTTAATACAATGCCATTCTTGGCATTGTTCATGGGTTCAGTTCCTCATTGTTCCCTCCTCTAATGCCTGTCCTACTCAAATAGTGTGCATGCCTGAAACAGTCATATTTTTGCAGATTTTTTTTTTCCTTTTTATTTATCAAATTTCAAATTTATACAACAAGCAAATCAACTTGTACAGAAATGATGTACATTTGGAGAAATAATAAGAAGAAAAAATGCATACATCTAATATTTGCCAAATTACATCTTTAGTCCACCAAAATGGGGGTGCAGCCAAAGCATTAAAGGAGAACCCACAATTCAAATAATACAGTGATAGGAATTTAGACAGCGAACATACCGGACAATGATCCATATTCATTCCTAAGGTAGATGAAATTTCTGTATCCACATTACTTGTTTCCTTTGCTATATCCTCTGATAGAGAATGGCTACTTAAATTATTTTATAAAAAGAGGGCTAGCTTGTTTTTGGGCAAGAGACTTTCAGTGTTCCCTGATGTATCGCGGGAAACGCAGAAACGACGGAAAGCCTTCCTTTTGCTTAGATCAGCTGTGCTTCAGATGGGGGCCTCGTTTGTGCTGAGGTTCCCTTGTAGATGCATAGTACAATTTCGTTCGCAGAAATTTGTGTTTTTTCAGCCAGTAGAACTGTCATCTTTTGTTGCCTCACATGCAGCAGCCTCTTCTCCTTTAAGTTCTCTTCATATTTTTGCAGATTTGTGCTGCTAGCCCATAATACCCTTGCCACAATTGCCAACATTCCCTTGGTCCGTCTATCTGCATGTGTCAGCTGTGTAGAGACCTGTCTGCCTGTGCGGGCTGTCACCCCATGTCCTGCACTGCCACCCTTTCCTGCATTGCACCTCTTCATGCTTACCTCACCTGTGTCTGATCTGCATGGCACCACCACTCCTCTGTCCACCTATCATTGTAACTATCCTGCCACCTCCGCCTCCACTGGGGGACATGTATTCCCATCGTCTGCCACCAACTGTCTTTCCAGTACTTTACATTGCCAACACCCTGTGCTGTGGTATAGTCGCCCCCACCATGTTTGTCATCAGTACTGGCAGGCACATGGGATGCCCAGAGATATGGCAGGTCCAGCGGCTTCCAGCTCTCCCTTCTTCACTCACCTGTTCATTGCCTTTCCTGAGTGCTCTATCTAGTGTTAGGGCTACATCTGTCTCTGTTCCTCACAGGTCATGCATGCCATCCTGCAGCACCTTGCAGCCCTTAGGCCACACTAACCTAGGGCACTATAACCTTGTTAGGCCACTGCAACCTATGGTTCCGTAACCCAGGGTGCCCTCTAAGGTGCCCTATCCAGGGGTGTCTAATACGGCGCTTAGCCTAAGGAGATCTACTGTATAGGGCACCTTACAAAGCACCTTATAGGGCACCTTACTTCTATGGCACCTTACAAGGCACCCTACAAGGTACCTTACAAGGTGCCTTGTAATGTGCCTTGCATGATGCCTTATAAGGTGCCTTATGAGGTGCCTTGTAGCGCGCGTTAGTTTGTAACATGCATTAGCTGAACTGGCTTGCTGTAACGATGCACCGCCCATGCCTTTATATGGGCATCTGTACCTTTACCGCGGAACCTAACGCGAATGACATTACCGCAGTTTAGTAAACATACCCCTAAATCAATTTTGCATATACTACATTTTTTTAAGGCATATTGTACCCATCAACCAAATGTGTATTAACAAAGGCACAGCTCTTCCCCTCAGGGTTGTTCCTTTTAAGGATGTTTCTATGACACTGGTCTCTATTGTGACCTTGTCCTAGTAAATATTCAAAACTGCATCTCAGCAATCAAATACTGGACATTGCAGCCTCTTCACTCTAATTTATCCTTCATAACCCATGAACATGTTCCTTCCTTGGCAACTATATTAGCACATCCCTTCAGTCCTTCACCCTATTTATTTCAAGGGTTTATTACTTACTACAGTTCAAGCATAAAATCAATCAATCATGGCAGTCAGTCACCTTTTAAGGTAATGCCACACTCTACACCGAGCAGTCAGAAAGCAATGTCTGTCTCCAAAAGGCATCCAGTGCAGGAAGGCATTGTTGCAGACAGGGCCAGAAGTACAAATTATGGGCCTGCAAGCAGGGCCGGATTTACGTATACGCCATGTACGCCATGGCGTAGGGCCCACAGCCGGCAGGGGCCCACAAAAAAAGAACCAGTTTTTTTTTTTTAACTCAATTTTAAAAAAAAACCTGGTGGCTGCCGCCGCGGGGCCCCCTCTGCTGCCGCGGGGGCCCCGTCTACAAGCTGAAGCGGTCCGGTCGGGTCGGGTCGGGTCGGGTCCGGTCGGGTCTCTCTCCCTCCCTCCCTCGCTGCAGGCTGCGAGAGACGCGAAGATAGAGCGTCTCCTCGCGTCTGTGTTAAGCCCGCAGGGGCTGATGGGATTTCCCATCATCACCTGCGGGCTTAACACAGACGCGAGGAGACGCTCTCCCTTCGCGTCTCTCGCAGCCTGCAGCCTGCAGCGAGGGAGGGAGGGAGAGAGACCCGACTCGACCCGACCCGACCCGACCGCTTCAGCTTGTAGACGGGGCCCCCGCGGCAGCAGAGGGGGCCCCGCGGCGGCAGCCACCAGGTTTTTTTTTTAATTAAATTTTACTTTAGGCCGGGGGGGGTAGGACTGGTAATGGGCTATGGGGGGGGTAGGACTGGTAATGGGCTATTGGGGGGGCTGGGGCTGGAAATGGACTGGGGGGGGGTAGGGCTGGTAAGGGGCTATTGGGGGGCTGGGGCTGGAAATGGGCTGGGCTGTGCTGGGCTGGGCTGGGGGGGTTAAGGCTAGAGGTGGGCTGATGGGGTTAGGACTGGTAATGGACTGTGGGCTGTTGGGGGGGCTTAGAACTGGCAATGGGCTTTGGGGGGGTTAAGAAGTGGAATGGGCGGTGGGCAGATGGGGGCATGCATGTAATTGGCAAAGGGGGGGGCGAGGACTGGAACTGGGCTGGGGGGTTAAGACTGGAGGTGGGCTGATGGGGTTAGGACTGGTAATGGGCTGTTGGGGGGGGTTAGAACTGGTAATGGGCTTTGGGGGGGTTAAGACTGGTAATGGGCTGTGGGCTGATGGGGGTTGTCTGGTAATGGGCTATGGGGGGCTAGGACTGGAAATGGGCTGGGGGGTTAAAACTGGAGGTGGGATGATGGGGTTAGGACTGGTAATGGGCTGTGGGCTGATGGGGGGGGGTAGGACTGGCAATGGGCTATGGGGGGCTGACTGGAAATGGGTTGATGGGGTTAGGACTGGAAGTGGGCTGATGGGGGGTTAGGACTGGTAATGGGTTATAGGGGGGGCTTAAACTGAAAATGGGGTGATGGGGGGTTAAGGACTGAAAATGGGGTGATGGGGGGTTAAGGACTGTAAGTGGGGTGATGGGGGGGCTAGGACTGGTATTGGGTTGGGGGGTTGCTAGGACTGGAAATGGGCTGATGGATGGCTAGGACTGGAAATGGGCTGATGCAGGGACTAGAAGGGAATGGATGCTGGGTGAGGCTGGAACTAGAAGGGAGCTGATGTTGGGGGAGGATTAGAATGGGATGGGGCTGGAAGAGTAAAATGGAGAAGGGAAAAATATTTTGTGTGGGAGGGATAAAAAATCTACAATTGGCCGGGTATTGGGAGAGTAAGTGGGGATTGAGGATGGAGGGGTAAAATTTGAGTGGATGAAATAGGAATGAGGAGGAAAGAGCAAAAGGAGAAAGATTAGTATGTTAAAGCAGATGTAGAGAGAGAATGGAAAAAAATCTAGAAGAGAGAAGAAAGGACAAATGGACAGCAGACGATGGAGAGTTAGCAGAAGACACGAAGAAACCAGAAGAAAGTGGCTGGAGCAATTGCAGCTGAAAAAAATGCACAAAAGGTAGAAAAATATCTCTTTATTTTGAATTTATTAATTGGAATATGTCAGCTCTGGTAAATGTGCATCATTAACATCTGCGCTTTGTTTAGTACAAGAGCAAATTAATGTATAGTTTTATTTCTACAGTGTTGTACATTCCAAGTTTGGCTTTTGGGATTCCCAGTTTAATTATTGTCTTCCTATTTCTAAATTGTGATTACTTGTTTGGTGATGGTCTATGTTCTGCATGTGTAACTGAGCTGAGGTGTTCTGTTTATATAATTCCTATTTGACATTGCCACTTGTTCTCTTTCCCCAGTAGGTCATGTATTGTTGTTCTCTGAAATGTATTGGTTTAATATTTGCAGCGTTGCCTTTTGATTGGTAGAGTATGGTGCTTTGTGAGTCCTGGTAGTGCTGTTAGGATACGGCGGGTTTACTATGGGCAGTGTTTGTAGTAGTTCCTAATGTGTCTGGCAGTTGGCACTGGATTATAGTAATGTAGAAATCTTTTAGTCTTTCTTTATCCATACACTCATTAAGAGGCACGTTTACTAAAAGTTAGTATATGGTAACATTATGCAAATATTTATGCAAATGAGGCCCCTTATGCAAATGAGGTCCGCACCCCCCTTGGGCCGCCCCTGCTGGGGGCCCACAATTTTTGTTGGCGTAGGGCCTCACTCAAGGTAAATCCGGCCCTGCCTGCAAGCAAGAATTTTGAAAGGGCCCCAGAGTGAGAGAAATCTACATCAGAAGATAAAGGGACAGTTGTAAGTGGACCCCCTTCTTTCTTGGGTCCCTCCTGCACCACAAGGGCTACTTGAGCAGAATTTATGCCACAGTTGCATGTAAAATAACCCCTCTGTGATATGAGGAAATGAATGAGTGGAGGTTATGTCTTCTACGTAACTCTCAGCTATCAGGGGAAACCTCATTGCTGTGAAAACCAAGAGGCCCAGGCTTCTGTTCCAATCTGACTTCTGTTCCCATCAGGGAGTTGCCCAAGGATTTTTAAAGCCCAGGGAAGAAGCCCTACCATTCCACCCTCCCCCCCTGCTGCCACCTTCCTCTGCCTCCTCCATCCCCCTAATTCATCTTCTCATCTTGCGGCAGTGGCAACGGCACCCCTACTCCATTTTGAGGCACAGCCACTTTCAAAACAGAGTCGGCCCGCTGCCACCACAAGATGAAAGAGATGGATTTGGAGGGCCTGACTCCATTTTGAAAGCAAAAGCTTTGTGCCACAGCTTTCAAAATGGGTCTGGCACCCTAGGCAACTACCTAGTCTTCCTAGTGGATGGGTTGGCCCTGGCTCTCAAATACCAGATATGCACAACCAGAGACAGTAATCTGGGTAGGCAGATGAAGTTTGATGCCCTTATTGTTCAGATTAAGGAAAAGGCCACTTAGATAAAAGAATATTTCCATTACTCTGGCATCAACATGGCCACTGTTATCACTAACAGTGAAATGTTTCCATGTCACAGAAAGAGAAAATGAGTAACCCTTTCAGCAGGGTGCCTACTTGAAGGTGTTCCATTCCTTTCATTGAGTACAGCTTTCATAAGACTATTTCTATTTCTACCAGTTCTGATAACTCCAGTTTCAACACAGCAGGGTTTTCCAATAGCAAAGTATCTTGAATAACATTTTGGAAAAGTAGCTTTCAGAGGACAATTCTCAGGGCCATTTCCACATAAATAGTAATTTATACATGTAAATGTGTTCTCTGAAAATTGTCCTCCCTCAATACAGCTAAAGGAATGCATGGTCTTCCATAATGTATATGCTATTAGCTACATTTAGATGAGGTGTTCTCAGTGGAATGATTTTGGCAGGATCAGAAACTAATTCATGTAGTTTATATTTCAAAATCTATGTGATTTTTTTTCTTGCAGAATCTACCCACACCCCCCCCCCCCCCAAAAAAAAAAAAAAAAACCAGAGGTAAAATGAGTCCACAGCAAATTTCAAAAGAAAAGAACATGCAATACTTTTTCTTTGAAACTTAGTGCAAAGTCCATGGCACAAAGAAGCCAGAAAAGTTAAGCCAAAGCAGATAGTTCAAAAATTGCCCCATAAAACCTTATGAAAACTCAATCAGTCAAAAAAGAAATACAGGAAAAAATATATAGATTTAGCTGAGGCATTTTCAGTTGTAGTTTCCTTCCTTCCTTCCTTTGGTGGTCTGATTCATGTTTAGTCTATCAGGAAATTAATTGTTGTAAGCATCCCCCTCCCTACCAATACTTGTTTAGTTTGTAATGTCTATATGTTTTTTTTTTTTTGTATTATGGCTATAACTGTAACTTGCTGGATCTTATTTGTAAACCACCATGATGTAAATTCATTTTATGAATGTCAATATGCCAAATTCTCATAAATAAATAGAATAGGTAGTGTCCTGTCCCAGAGGTCTTACAATCTAATGAGTTAATATTCAGTCCATGGTGTTCAGTGTTTTTTTAAACACTAGCCCCTGGAGGTAAAAAAAATCTTTATATACAGCTAAATTGCACAGATAGTGGCTGCCACTGAATATCCATATTGTGCAGATACTATCCAGATAATTGCCCTCCATTATCTGGATAACAGTGATTTTTATCTCCTCTCTGGATAAGCTAGCCACATAACCTAGCTGAGCAAACCTATCTAAGGGGTATGTTTACTAAACTGCGATAACGTTGCAGCGGCGATGTTATCGCGCGATAAGTGACGTTATCGCGTGATAAAGTTACTTATTGCGCGATAACGTTACTTATTGCGCGATAACGTTACTTATTGCGCGATAATGGCCCCGGCAGCGTTAAGACCCACAGAGGGTGGAGAGACGGTGGAGAGAAGGGGTCAATGGGCAGGGAGTGGGTGGGGAGAGGCCCCTGCTACACTGACGCTGTGAAATGAAGGTCCGAAAATTAACGCGAGTGAAAACCTGGCGTTAGAGGCACATTTGCAGGAGAGAAACCATTTTAGTGTCAGCAATGTACAGCAGAGGCAGGGAGTGCAAGAAAAGTGATAGTAGTGCTACATGTGCAGTCATAGCAGAGTGCCCAAGTTTGATAGGGCACTATGGTGACGCTGCAAATGGGGTAAGGGGGCTGCAGGCGGGACATGCAGTGGGCAGCTGGGGCACAGGGTGGACTAGGCAGATGCCTAGGTGGCACATAGGAAGGCAGAATCGGAAAATCAGAAAGACAGCAACTGACCAAGGTCAAACATCTCCACGAGTGTGTGTCGCACAGTGTTCCAGGGGACAGTACCCAGCAGGTAGCCCAAAGGGCACATAACATTGGCAGGCGGTGCCAGGGGGAAGTGTGGATGTCTATGTAGGCACCCCTACCCCAGATCCCACACCATAGGCAGCTGCCTACTGGCACACTGGATGGCCTGGGACTGCGCACCACCAGCACCACCGGCATAAGGGCATGTCAGCATGGTGGTGGAGGGGTGCTGGTGGTGTAGGGGGCAGTGGCATCTGCCCACAGCAGACCAAGGCCAAGGCCAATAATGTGCCTTGTCAGCCAAAAGTGCTGTTTAATGTGCCCTATAAAGCGCGCTATAGGTGCTTCTCCAATTATAAAGTGCCTTGGCGGACAAGGAACTTTATAATGTGCTCTATGAGGCGCCTTAGGTTACGGCACAGAGGTGAGGGTGTTTCTGATGGCAGCACAGACTGTAGAGATGTGTCTGACTGTTATAGGCAGGAAAAGGGATTGCCTTAGACAGCCTTATTAGATGAGACCTCTGAGGGACTGAACCCATGATCTCTGGCTCAGCAGTCATTGTATTAACCAGTGGGCTACACTTCTATAGCTAATCTCACACCACTGGCAAAAAATTAAGGTTACCATGTGATAACGAGCCAAGGCGCCCTCTATCGTGCAATAAACAGCCATTGCTACCATGACGCCAGAACGCCCACTTCCTTATATGGCATTCCTCACGTTAATGCTGCACCAAGCGCCGGTAGCATTAGCACAGTTTAGTAAACATACCCCTAAGTGTTATCTGGATAGTTATTCAGTTCTACCTTCTGGACTGCCCTGGAACTCTAGGTTAAGAGGGTACAAGGGTCACCTGAGTCTCTTCTGGAGGGAATACCAATTGTCTTATAACAGATGATTTCTGTGTACAGTACAGTTTTCACTGGCCCTTTGCCCCACTCTCGTTGGATTCTATAAACATGTAAATGCCTTAATTTTTCCTCTACTACATAAAAAATAGACCTCCACATGTTAGAAATTTTGTGTTTTCCTGACAAAACCCAGTTCTCCAATACAACTATGTCTCCTTCCATTAGTTAATTCTGTCTTACCCTCTGGTCATATCTGTGTTTGTTCCTCTGACACAATTTGTAAGCAGAATTTGCAGCCAACCTGTATGCCTCCCCCAATTGCTCTTTCAGCTTTCTGACATAGCTAAGAAATCTGTGAAGCAATGTCCCATCAATGGGCAATTGAACTTCTCACCCAAACATCAGAAAATAGGCTGAAAACCCTGTGGCATCTTTATTTGTGCAATTGTAAGCATGTACCACGTAGCTTGCATACTGACTCCAGTTTCTCTTTTGTACTGTTTTCAATGTACCCAACATGTTCAATAATATCCTGTTAAATCTTTCTGTCAGTGGATCTCCCTGAGGATGATAGGGAGAAGTGCATAATTTTCTGACACCAGCCACCTGTAGCATTTCCTTAATAAGTCTGCTCTCAAAATCCCTCCCTTGGTCAGTGTGTATGTGAGCTGGGAGTCCATAGTTCACAAATAATTTTTCCCATAAAATCTTTTCAACAGTCTCTGCTTTTTGATCCTGGGTAGGATATGCCTGAGCATTCCTTGTAAAATGGTCTGTTATCACCAAAATATTTTCCTTATGCTTGGACTCCATTTCTAGTGTCAAAATGTCTATACAGAACAAATCCATACAACCTTCGCTAATGATATTCAACAGTCCTACTGCTCGCTGTGGCATTGTCTTCCTTTTTATGCAGGTGGTGCACTGCTTACAGTACCTTTCCACATCTTGAGCTTGTCTTGGCCAATAAAATCTGTCTTTTACCAGTTGCAACACCCTTTCTGTTCCCATATGTCCTGTATCATTGTGAAAAAACTGCAACACCATTGTATGGCATTCCCAAGGCAAGCTTAGTTGCTCTGGGTGATCTGAGTGAGAATCTTTGCTCTGTCTATACAGTATCTGATGTCTTACAAATAACCAATTCCACTCTGAGCATTAGTCGGGTGTCAGGGTGTCCTGACCAGATGGTCTGAGGTCCCAAATTCTTTTTTTTGGCTCTATGTCCCCAAGCAGCGAGTCATCCTTCTGGGCCTGATGAATGTCCTGCAAAGTCAATCTGGGCATATTATTGTTGTTGTTAAGTGCCGTTGAGTTGGTGTCGACTCCTGGCGACCCTCTGGATAGTTGACCTAAACTTGTTTGGTCTTCAAGCCAAGCGGCTCTTTTTTGATAGAGTGGTATCCATAGCTGCTGTTATTGTATCAATCCATCTCATTGCCGGCCTTCCTCTTTTACGGTGACCTTCTACCTTGCTAAGCATTATGTCTTTCTCCAATGATCTCTCTCTTCACATGATGTGTCCAAAGTATGAAAGTCAAAGTCTTGTCATATGAGTTTCTAAGAAAAGCTTAGGTTTGATCTTCTCTAGTACTGACTGGTTTGTTCTTCGGGCAGTCCATGATATACACAATATTCGTTGCCAGCACCATAATTCAAAGGCGTCAATTTTCTTCCTGTCTATCTTTTTCAATGTCCAACTTTCACATCCATATGATGTTATTGCAAGTCTGTAACCACTATTCCAAACATCCACAACAAGCACAATGCAAATTAGTTCTATTAAAGGGAACGTGTGCATAAAAACCCGTAGCACCATGTGAGATGGCAGACGGCTGGCACAGAGACAGCTGCCCCTGGTCAAGTAGCGTGAGATCAGTAGCATCACACCGTAATTGTCAGTGTTCTGTCATGACAAGATTGTAAGTGCCATGTGTTGTGTTTTGTCATGACCATATCTTAGCCCTGTGTATTGTCGTGACTAGATGGTAAGTTCTGATGAGCAGGGACTGTCTAACATTTGTCTGTCCAGTGCCACATACCATGTTGCGCAGTGGCACTCACAACCCCTGTGGGCCACCATGTATGGATGGCTGGGGAGCTGCGCTGCCCATGAGAGCCTCACACAGCCTGTGCAGCTCCTCAGCTATCCCCACCATAGTGCCCACCACCTACTCCAGGGTGCAGTTCTGTGCCTGCTGTGCCTGGGACACAGCACACAGTGACACAGACAGGTGGCATACAGACATGCCATCACACAGACAGCATGTGCCTGGTGTCTGTGAGGTGGCATGTGCAGATGTTCTGCCTGTGAAACTGTATGCTGCATCTGCGCCAAGACTGCCAACATCACCAGACCCATGGGGCAGGTGGCAGGGGCCCCCAGTGCCCTGTGCTGTCCCATGCTGGCACATACCCACCCCACACCCTCCCCAGCCACCCCTTCCACCTCCCCCACCAATCACTCCCTCTCGCCCCATCCCACACCCCCTCTATGGCCCCCCCTCCCCATCAGTATTCCCAAGATCGGACAGCATGGCACCGTTCTCCTCTGAACCCGCCTCCTCATGGCTTATGGGTGCCAGTGCCGGGCGGGGGGGGGGGGGGGGGCGCCGGCCAGCTGTGGCTCCAATAATGATGCTCCCTCGGCAGCATCTTCATGCGCTGTGGGGGGAAACCAGACAATACCACCGTGGTCATGTGTTTGCCACATCATGGACACACAGTAGGTGGCCCCACAGACTGTGGGGCCACTGGATCATGCTGTTGTGCGACACACAGGCTGCATTGCTCACCATTCTGTCGGGCCATCGCCTCACGCTGGAGCCACCTGAGTAGGCGGGGCAGCGCAGCCGCAGCTGCAGAGCCATATTGTAAAGTTCCTCCACCTGAGGGGACAGCAATGGAGACAGACTGTTAGTGGACAGACATCACTGGCCATTGGCTGATGCACATCACACATGGCTGTGGGCAGCAGGGGGCTGCCCCTGCTGTACACTGTTGGTTCAATGCTAGCTGCTGCAAATGGCACTTGTATGTGTGCAAGTGAGGCTAGGCATGTATGGATTGCTCCCACGCGTCCTGCGTGCTACCACCCAGGCATCCCATGCCACCTGATGGGCTGTCTCTGCATGCCATGGTTGCCCCATGGCATTGGTGGCAGGGTTAGCATACCAGCAGTGCTGTATGGTGCTGTTTCCCATGTGATGTCTGGCAAAGGGGTAGTAGGGGCATGTGCCACATCCAAAACAAATGTGCTGTATCCCCTTTCTGCCACACCTTATGATGTGCCTGAGACATGTGGCGACCATATGTTGTGACTGCATATTCTCATGCCACAATAGTCCATGGCAGCAGTGTGGCACATGTGCCTAGCCATTGTAGCATGCATAAAGCAGCAGACTCACCTACGAAGGTCCAGGGGATGTATCACAGACCTCTCTGTATAGACCATGGGCCACCTGGGGCTCGGGCAGACCTGCACACATCAACTGCCACACATACCATAAAAACAAGGGCAAATACAGGCCTCTGTAATGAGTCCTGAGGCCACCTGGGGTGAGAGCAGACCTGCGCACATCAACTGATGCAACTGCAGTGGTTACAGGTTGAGCCAAAGACCTGTCCCTAACCCATGCTGTGCCTGTATGATATGTGTGTTGATCTCTGGCTACTGTGATGCACCCCTTGGTTTGTATGGCATGTCCCCATGCACCTACCTCTCATGGGTAGGAGGCAGCTCTATTATAGTGCCTGGTGAGGCACTCCCACGCCCCCCTTGCCCAGGTGAGGTGGAGTTGTTGTGAGAAGCCTGGGAAGAGTTGCCTCTGCCGCAAGCAGATGAGGTGGGTCATGTCCTGTGGTCGGGGAAAATGCACTCTCTGTGAAGCCATCCCATATGCTGTTTCCCATCCCTGAAATGACGCAACATAAATGTGTCTGCGTAGTGATGCAATGCGCGTTCCAATGCAAACGTGGCATGAGTTGTGTTTAACGCCACATTTGCTTATGGCGTCATAGAGGGTGCCATCCCTTGTGGTGCCTTACAAACACGGCATGGGCAAATGCACTCTATAGGCACCTTAGGCCAGGACAATGAGGTCAGGGTGGGCATGGCTGCATGCACACATTGCAAATATGTGTCTGACTGTTACAGGCATGAGAAGGACCTGCGTCCAACAGGCCAACCAAAATGAGAACAATGTAACCATTGGCCCACACCTCATTGGCTCCTGTGAGATCAATGGCTGGCTACAGAAAGACTGCAGGTCACTGCACACACTATCTGCTCTTCCCCAGGATAGGGTAAACCCACTGATAACCATGATGCACTGCACATGCAGATCAGCACCCACAGCTGTTCGCCAGATGGGGTGTGGATCCCCCCAGCACATCATCTTCTTAGGTGGAACTGACCCTATGTGATACACCGCAGAGATAAAACACAGCTTATTGACACCAATACCAAACCACTGAGCCAAATGCATATCCAGACAGCCCAAAGAAAGGGACCATATGTAACAGCTGGCATGTGCCGGAGAGGCTGCACGGAGGGGACACTGCACTGTAGAGTGAAGGGAGGAAGGGTATGCAGAGATGTGAAGAAGCTGGAGCCACTGTTTGGTAGGGATAGCACAACATAAGAAAAGAAAAGATAAGGTATTTATGGGAATCAAACCCACAACCTAGGGTATCACAACGCATGTCTGTAACCAATATCCCAAACAACCATTACAACCACAAGAACCATATGTTGCACCAAAGGGAACATGTGTATGGACACCAATAGCACCCCCGAGGTGGCAGGCGGCTGGCACACAGACAGCTGCCACCATCCAAGGATGTGAGCACAGGTGGGCCATGCACATCAGCAGTATACCACTAAATACGCCAGTCAGTGCGGTGATGCAGCAGCACAGACAAATGTATGTTCAACATGTCATACAAAAGTTACTAGCCCGTCCACAGATGATGGGCAGGACAGAGCATGTCCATGAGCTGCATGGTATGCACTGGTCAGTAGGCCACCGCCCAATGCATGAAGGTAGGATACATAGTTGTAATGCCATGCTGCCACACAGTGATGTGGATCTGCAGTGCACAGGCAAATGCATAAACATGACAAATATGTCATGTCACAATGCCCCAGCACCACCCCTCAGCTGTGTAGACCATTTGTGTGTGTATCAGTGGGTCACAAAGCAGTGTAGATGGCCAGACAACAGTATGTGATGAGCCGAGAATCAGCAGACATCAGGTACTGTGATAAGGAAGCTTATCATAGCTCAGGTATCATATCTATAGTAAAGGTGAAGTGACTCTGAACAAGCAACCTGTCAGTTCTGGTAGAAATAAGAAAACAGAATATTTCCATAAAAGACTACCAGTCCCAGAATGCACCAGGTTTCCAACAGCCATTAGAGGAGCTGAAGTGGGGAAACGTGTGTTCAATTAGGAGGGCTATGAGGTAATCCCCAAGCACTCATCTCAAAGGGCAGGGCCTGATTCAGCACAGCTGCGCTGTGCTAGGGGGAAGCACTCATCTTAGCAGAATAAAGGCAGAGTTTATTCTACAGAGAATTATCCTCATCCTCAGTTTCATCTGGGAGATCCTCAGAATCAGCTTGGATATCCTCATCTTGGACAGCTTCATCATCTGGAGGATCATCAGAAGCAGAAGCCAGAGCGGACGGACCGAGAGGGCAAGAAACCCTTTGGAAGAAAGAAGAGAAAAGCATTTGGGAGGTCTAAAGGAGTCCAGAGCAGTACGTATACTGGGAGACATTCAAAAGGCAAGCTTACACCATTGGACTGGGGAAAGCCAGAGGAATGGTGCTGCAGGGCTAGGAATCTCCAGACGGTACCTGTGAGGGAGACGGCTGCACTTGGAAGGGACCCTAGGACCCGTGCCAGAAGGTATGTGAAGAGAGATCCAGTGTCCAGGGATCTGGATTGGAAGGCTGGACATAAAAACTGGACTACCTACTGGCCAGGCTATTTAGAGAGGAACTCTAACAGCAATGGAAGCTCAGGTATGAACACTGATCTATGCCCTAGCTATAACCTTGAAAGACAGCAGGGAAACAAGTATTCTCCTGAAAGTGCTCCATTGAGAAATTCCTCTGTGCCAATCCATGATATTGAACCGATGATTGTTGAGGAAGGGGGAGAAGTCTTAGATACAGGCTGTGAATACATGGATTGCTCTCTGTCTAAACTCCTTTGGTAATTACAACAACCATCACAAAGAAATACAAACTTGTTCTTTAATCTACTCAGAAAAGCTCCTGAAGTAGGATTTGAGCCACGCAGTAGAAAGCAAGCCAGCTAAGGGGTTTCAGCTGGATAACTGCTAGCAATTGAGCCTTACCTATTTGCTTGTGAGCTCTGAGGGAATCACTTCTGAATCTATGTGTGAAGATATAAGAAGTTAACCTGAAAAGAACAGTTTTTTTCCCTTCTTTGTGGGTTTTGCTTGTTGTTTGAAACACTGCTAAGAAAATATTAGCTAAAGCCTACAGAAAAGACCAGTTTGTTACCAACCAGGTCTTTATTCTTTTGATTTGATTGCCTGACAAGTTCAGCTGTTGTTTTCCTGATTTTGTTTTTCTAAGTTTAACACTGAAAGCAAGTATCCTGTTTTATGTGCTACCAAGCATATCTGTGTTGGGAGAAATAACCCCATAAATAAATATCTTATTGGCTTTACACTCAAGCACAACTAATTATTGTGAGCAGCTGTGTCTGGTGTGAATGGACTGCATTTCCCACAATCCCTTGCAAATCATATTGATATATGCACTTGCCAAGACTGTGAACATTCTCACCCAGGCAGCCATCTGACAAATGGCGTAGTTTTTCGGATTGCTTTTGCGCAAAGGGATTTACTTGCTAAGGATTACAACTCAAGTCTGAAGAAAAAAGACAGTTCAAGCTTAAAAGCTGAAAGAAAAGATTTTCCCTCAACTGCACTTTGGAGGAGAGGTGGCTATTCCAAGTAGCTGTTCCAGGAAGAAAAGACCCTGTGCAGAGCTGGATTCATCACTGGCATAAGGTAACAAGTACCTGGGCATGTCTAGTGGTGGATGGGAGTAAGGCACAGGGGTAATTGAAAAAAAAAAGTTGAAAAAAACACCTGTTTGGAAGGTGGTGCACTGTGTTTTTTTCTTTGTGTTTTCTTACAGGGATCAAGATGGATCCAAGGGAACTAGCTGATTGGATGGCAGCCCAGTTTAGCAGGCAACAGGAGCTAGCACAACAGGCTCAGGACACTGCTATGAAAGCCTTAATGTACCAGCAGAGGCCAGTGCTTGATCCGGTGCAAGCCCTAGTTAAACTGCAGAACCAAAGTGGACCAGATGCAAGACCAGCAGTAAATACTGGTATACCACATGTGGACAGTGTGGGACTCAATCAAGGAATTGGGGCATTTAATTTTGGGAAGCTAACTCCAGATGATAATGTTGATGATTTTCTAGAGTCTTTTGAAAGAGTGGCACAAGCATTAGCATGGCCAGAGACCCAGTGGGCAGTAAGGCTGGCAGCCTCATTAACTGGAGAGGTGCTTGCAGCTTATAGAGCAATGCCAGCAGCCCAGGCTTTGAATTATAAGGATGTAAAGGCTGCTATTAGAGATCGCCTAGGGTTGTCTATTTCAGAGTATAGGCGAATGTTTAGAGCTGTTACATTAAGAGTGGGTGAAACACCCAGGGCTCTGAGTCAGAGAATCAGAGGATTAGCTGTAAAATGGTTGGAGCCTGAGCAAAAGACGGTAGAAATGTTATTAGACATTATTATGCTTGAACAATTTATGTCTGCGGTGCCTAAAGATTTGCACACTTTCCTTATACAGCAAAATTGCCAAAATCTTGGAGAGGCAACCATGCTAGCAGAGAGATTCTTGGAAGCCACGCAGGCTTGCCATAGAATGGGTGGCCTTCTGAAGATGGGTGCTGAGGCAAGCTGTGCTGTATCAGAAAAGAAAATAGTTAAAAATGTTTCTGAAAATAAATGTACTGTGCCAAACCAGATGACACAGTGGAGTAGAAAGAAATGTTTCAAGTGTGGAAAATGGGGACATTTAGAAAAGGGATGCCAGACACACACTAGCTTAATGGGTGTGGATTTAAAACAGCCCAAAGAAGGATTTCTTTTGATGGTTGATGTGCAAGGAATTACCACAAATGCTTTGTTAGACTCTGGGGCAGACCAGAGTATGATGTCAAAAAGGCTTTGGAAGAGAATAGAGGCCCAAGAAGGATTTGTGCCTAGAACCCCTGAAAGCCAAGTTTACATCAGATACATTCATGGTGCTGCAACATCATATCCCACCTATAGGCTAAAGGTTAAGTGCCTGGGGAAACAAGAGGAAGTCCTGTTAGCAGTGGTGCCTAGGCTACCCTTTGATTTGGTTCTAGGAAGAGACTGGCCAAGATTTAAGCAGGGTCTAGTGGAAGGACTAGGAAAGAAGGAGGGAGAAGGATTAATGGTAATAGCTCCCGGGCCTTTATTTGGAAGTCCTCAGACCCCAGCTAAAAAGATGGTTAAGAGTCCAGAAGACCAAGCTACCCCAAAGCAGACATTCGTCTTAAAGTACCATAGGGTCACAGAGAAGGCCCAAGCTCCTAAGCGGGCAACCCCTCAAGCTACTGGGATTCACCTGTGCAGCATAGAAAATGTGACTGTACCTAGCCAAGGGAGAGCCCTGGTTGACACTGGTCTCCAAGTGGAAATACCTATTGGATGCTATGGGAGAGTAGCCCCAAGGTCCGGATTAGCCCTTAAATATTTCATCAATGTGGGTGCGGGAGTAATTGATCCCGATTACAGGGCAATATTAAAGTTCTGTTATTTAATTTTGGACAGAATGATTATCACGTGAAGACAGGAGACAGAATTGCCCAATTGATCTGTGAGAGGCTGGGTTTTCCACCTGTGGAGGAGGTCACATCCCTGGAAAATTCCGAGCGTGGAACCAAAGGCTTTGGTTCTACTGACGTCAAAGGGGTTAAAAGCCTAGCTGCCACCTGTGCCCGAGAGAGGGAGGTGAATGAAGAGGAAGATTTGGGACCCCAGGTATCAGATTGTAAAGAAACATCAGAGCCCCAAATAGGTGAGTACCTGAAAGTTAGGAAATTGCTTAAAGACTTCCCAGATGTGTTGACACCCATACCTGGGGAGACACATTTGGTTGCCCATGAAATAATAACTCCACCTGGGAAATTAGTTCGTGAAAGGCCATACCGCTTGCCTGAAGCCAAGAGACAGGAAGTAGTGACACAAGTCCAGGAGATGTTGGACATGGGAGTAATAGAGGAGTCAAAGAGTCCCTGGAATAGCCCCATAGTCCTGGTGCTGAAGCCTGATGGATCTTTAAGATTTTGTATTGACTTCCGGCAGCTAAACGCAATATCAGTTTTTGATGCATATCCAATGCCAAGAATTGAAGAGTTGCTGGACCAGCTGGGACAGGCTCAATACTTAACCACCCTTGATATGACAAAAGGATATTGGCAAATCCCTCTAACCAGGGAGTCGAAGCCGAAGACTGCGTTCAGCACCCCCGTTGGCCTTTTCCAGTTCAAGAGGATGCCTTTCGGACTGCATGGAGCGGCAGCTACCTGCCAAAGGTTAGTGGATCAGGTACTTCGACCCCACCAAAATTATGTGTTTGCATATATGGATGATGTCATAATCCATAGTAACACCTGGGCGGAGCATCTAAAGAGGATCAGGGCAGTCTTGTGCTCCATGAAGCAAGCGGGAATCACTTTAAACCCGAAGAAGTGTGCCTTTGCAAATAGGGAGGTAAAATACCTGGGCCACCTAGTGGGAAGAGGAAAAATTAAACCTCTAGTGAGTAAGGTAGATAGCATCAGGAATTTTCCCCCTCCAACAACAAAGAAACAACTAAGAAGTTTCTTGGGACTAATTGGATACTACCGCAGATTTATACCGCAATTTGCAGAGAAAAGTGCCATTTTCACGGATATGCTGCGAAAGAATTGTCCAAACCAGCTAAAGTGGACACCTGAAGCTGAAAAAGCATTTTCAGTCCTAAAAGGAAAATTGTGTACAGGACCGGTACTGAAAGGGGTGGACTTCAGGAAACCCTTTCTGGTTCAAACAGATGCATCGGATGTAGGGTTAGGAGCGGTTCTATCCCAGTGTCATGAAGGCGAGGAGCATCCTGTGATGTACCTGAGCAGGAAGTTGTCACCGGCTGAACAAAAGTATTCCACAATAGAAAAAGAATGTTTAGCTATTAAGTGGTCAGTGGAGGCGTTAAGGTTTTACCTTACAGGGAGAAAGCTCCAGTTGGTCACAGACCATGCCCCACTTAAGTGGTTGCAGCAAACGAAGAACCACAATGCCAGGTTGACATGCTGGTACATGGCCTTACAGGCATTTGATTTTCAAGTGGAACATCGTGCTGGGAAGTTACACAAGAATGCGGATGCCCTTTCCCGTATTACGGACTGTAGAGAAGAAGTTTCACCAATTACACCAGTCCGTAATAACTTATGCAGGGGGGTATGTGATAAGGAAGCTTATCATAGCTCAGGAAGGAGCTATAGTAAAGGTGAAGTGACTCTGAACAAGCAACCTGTCAATTCTGGTAGAAATAAGAAAACAGAATATTTCCATAAAAGACTACCAGTCCCAGAATGCACCAGGTTTCCAACAGCCATTAGAGGAGCTGAAGTGAGGAAACGTGTGTTCAATCAGGAGGGCTATGAGGTAATCCCCAAGCACTCATCTCAAAGGGCAGGGCCTGATTCAGCACAGCTGCGCTGTGCTAGGGTGGAGCACTCATCTAAGCAGAATAAAGGCAGAGTTTATTCTACAGAGAATTATCCTCATCCTCAGTTTCATCTGGGAGATCCTCAGAATCAGCTTGGATATCCTCATCTTGGACAGCTTCATCATCTGGAGGATCATCAGAAGCAGAAGCCAGAGCGGACGGACCGAGAGGGCAAGAAACCCTTTGGAAGAAAGAAGAGAAAAGCATTTGGGAGGTCTAAAGGAGTCCAGAGCAGTACGTATACTGGGAGACATTCAAAAGGCAAGCTTACACCATTGGACTGGGGAAAGCCAGAGGAATGGTGCTGCAGGGCTAGGAATCTCCAGACGGTACCTGTGAGGGAGACGGCTGCACTTGGAATGGACCCTAGGACCCGTGCCAGAAGGTATGTGAAGAGAGATCCAGTGTCCAGGGATCTGGATTGGAAGGCTGGACATAAAAACTGGACTACCTACTGGCCAGGCTATTTAGAGAGGAACTCTAACAGCAATGGAAGCTCAGGTATGAACACTGATCTATGCCCTAGCTATAACCTTGAAAGACAGCAGGGAAACAAGTATTCTCCTGAAAGTGCTCCATTGAGAAATTCCTCTGTGCCAATCCATGATATTGAACCGATGATTGTTGAAGAAGGGGGAGAAGTCTTAGATACAGGCTGTGAATACATGGATTGTTCTCTGTCTAAACTCCTTTGGTAATTACAACAACCATCACAAAGAAATACAAACTAGTTCTTTAATCTACTCAGAAAAGCTCCTGAAGTAGGATTTGAGCCACGCAGTAGAAAGCAAGCCAGCTAAGGGGTTTCAGCTGGATAACTGCTAGCAATTGAGCCTTACCTAATTGCTTGTGAGCTCTGAGGGAATCACTTCTGAATCTATGTGTGAAGATATAAGAAGTTAACCTGAAAAGAACAGTTTTTCCCTTCTTTGTGGGTTTTGCTTGTTGTTTGAAACACTGCTAAGAAAATATTAGCTAAAGCCTACAGAAAAGACCAGTTTGTTACCAACCAGGTCTTTATTCTTTTGATTTGATTGCCTGACAAGTTCAGCTGTTGTTTTCCTGATTTTGTTTTTCTAAGTTTAACACTGAAAGCAAGTATCCTATTTTATGTGCTACCAAGCATATCTGTGTTGGGAGAAGTAACCCCATAAATAAATATCTTATTGGCTTTACACTCAAGCACAACTAATTATTGTGAGCAGCTGTGTCTGGTGTGAATGGACTGCATTTCCCACAATCCCTTGCAAATCATATTGATAAATGCACTTGCCAAGACTGTGAACATTCTCACCCAGGCAGCCGTCTGACAGTACTCATGTAAACAAATACCTTTAATACACAAATGGGAGCAGAAGCAATTACACAAGGCAAAATGAGGACATGGTAACAGGTACAAGAGGCACATGTTGCCAAACAACAAACAAAGCACAACCTCACAGATACAGAAGTAGCACTATGCAGAAGGCCTGCTGAAATGCGTGCTGTGGATACAGGAGCATCACATATATGCCAATGTACAGGGAATACACAAATGAGGTCAGAAAAAGGACACAACCACTGCCCCACTGCAAAGTTACCGGTACAATGTGAGTGACACAATGCCATGTGATAAAGAGGACTGTGCAGACATGCATTGATTACCTTGTAAATCAATGTACAGCGGCACATCTGTACAGGAACAACACACAATAACATATATGTGGGGTTAGAATGAAAGGTCCACAATGGTGCACTAACCCACACAGAATCCACGTGGGCACATGCACATGCACTGGGGTAAAACCAGAAACAGGCAGATGCACATGCACCGTGTACATTGAACTATGACAGATTGTTGCCCCAGATGCACCATAACGCTCCCTGCGAGGGTCAAACATTGATCACAGGAGGTGGCGCACATCACAGTGTTGTGGTGGCAAACAGCATGTCATGTCCAAGTGAAAGGTAGCCAGACAAGTAAACAGGAACTACACAATGTACCCCCTGTGCCACACACGTGGCATCATGCACATGATGACCCAAACATATGTGGAAACACTGTGATTCCAGTCACAGACATGGGCCACACACATCAACACAATTTGAGATGGCTGTACAACATACAGTGAGTATGTGAGTCCATGCTGTCTATGTACGGACCAGTACATAGTCTACACAGTCAAAATATTATTTGCAAACCCACATGTAACATTACGACTGTCCCTGAGTCCATGGGCATGCTAAGTCAAGTGTGACATCACAATGTGCCACAGTAATGCAAAGGTGCTGTGTGTCTCCAGCGATGAACAGGACACCCAGCCAGAGCACAGAAGCAACGGTGTGCTGGTCCACCTTGTTCTGTTCATAGTATGTCCAGAAATAATGTCCAGCATAGGTGTGTGTCCCACATGCATAGGTCCATCACCCAATGGCAACATCTCCCAGGGACTGTTGCATGGAGGTGGTCTGTCCACACCCAGTTGGGCAATGGAGACTGCAGCTGCAGGGTAGTAGATGTGCTGTGTGTGTTGGCTGTGCCCCGTGTCAAAAGGAGGAGAGACAAGGTTATGGTATGCTGCACACAACATCAGGTCACAATTCAGACAGTGACACCACAATATGTACATAATGAATCCCCAGACATGCAAACATGACACAGTCACAACACACAGCACAGTGCATGTTGACCACATCAAGAGATGGCACTGCAGACCAGGTTTGTCATCCAGACATGTTCATGTCTATGCCCATGTCACACAGGCATCCTAGAGGTCCACAGCATGTCCAGCAGTGGTGGTGCACATAGATCCCACAGAAAAGCATGACGAAACAAACAGCCCAAAAAAAACATCTAAAGGGTGATGTCAGTCAAACACGATCAAAGGTGCAACCTACTGTCAGTGTGAAGCAGGTGTCCAATAGGGACTGTCTGAGGCAGGCAAAGGGCACAAGGGGTCACAGTAAAGGCAGAGGATGTCAATGACATGCGTCCAATCACCATGTCATCATGTTCAGCCGTCATTGCCACATGTCCACGGTATGGTGAGCACTGTTCCCTCTAAGCTGTGCGCGTGTGCACACGCACACACCTCGCCGAGCGAGCGAACATACTTTACAACAGAGCGCACAAAAATTACAGCTCTGATTCTGATAGAAAACAACACAGACATCTTAAAATTAAAAGTTATGATTGTAATTACTAGAAATTTCCCGCTTCATTTAGTAAAAGTCTATTTTCATTTAATTTGATTAAAATCAATGTGGTGTACATACTGTATTCTGACGTGTAGTCAAATTTTAAAATATATAACTCCAAGTGTCGTTATGTGGCGCACAAAAATTTAACCTTCCTTCAAAAGCTGCACACAGCTGATATTTTATGCACACACAGCCTACAGAAAATTAGAGGGAACATTGATGGTGAGATGCATGTAACCGAATCATTGGTGTGTAGTGTCCTGTCAGCAAAAAAGAGACACGTCAGGGAACAATACATAAAACATGTGTAAACACATGCGCACAATGTATACAAGGGCAATAGCAGAAGGTTAGAGATAGAAGAGTGATCACCACCGCACAGGTGCCCAGACATATCCCTGCATCAGATAATGCCAAATGGCATCAGAAAGTACAGTCACATAGACACGCCCCAAAGACACAGAGACACGCACAGAGAGAAAAGGTGAGCATGCCGCAAGTAGCATACGGCCTGTCTGTGCATAATCTGTGACCAGTGGAGACAATCATGACAGTCCATGCAATGATACACAGATGTTGTGTAATGCCACAATGCCACGGAAGGGTGTAGGTGCTATCCACCAACTCCACACATGGAACCAGTAGACACACACAGCTTGGCCACATGTGCCCCAAATACAGTGTGTAAACACCAGAAATGATCACAGACCAATGGCCATATGGGTGCCTACCGGAACATAGGGGGTATGGAGCACAGGCCAGAGAGGTGTGCAACAACATATGTATAGTGGAGAGAGAACCACAGACATGTGCAATGCTGCACTTCCCCCACAGTACAGGTACCTTTATGTCCACCCACCCCAGTCACCTGCAGGTTGAATGACATACACACAGTTTCCACATGCAGCACAGCACCGGGCGGGGTCAACAGCTTATCCTGGGGATTCAAAAACACAAGTGACAAACATATATGTCATGATAGTGCTGTGAAACACATATGGCAGCACGTACATGTATACCCATATGCACATCCCCACATATGCAGTACTTACAGCTGAACAGCTCCTCGATCAGATGTTGCTTGACTGCTATCCCCTCATGTGTATCACCACGGCCACATACAGGAGGGCACAGAGGATCCTCCTCCAGATCCTTATTAATTTTGACTGGGACATTGTGCCTGAGAGCAATTTTGTGCAGGATGCAACAGGCCAGAATGATATGTGCCACAGTCATGCGACCGCCGATCCTATCCAGACACATGAAATGACTCTTCAGAATGCCAAAGGTGCGCTCAATGACTGAGAAGCTGGAGGCATGGGTCCCATTGTATCTCATCTCTGCACGTGTCCGTGGAAGATGCACAGGGGTCAGCAACCAGGCACGACAGCCATATCCCGCATCACTTGCAGATTGAAATGTGGTAAGGTCAAGCAGGAGCTGATGGACACACAAATGCACACAAGCATCTACGTGTGAATGGACAACATATAAACTGGGACACAAACATATGACATCACATAATGGCACACAATGGCTCTGCACCAGCGTCTGGAGAAGTGAGACACAGAACCCCGGGGAAGGGTAATGAGGGCAACACACATAAACTGTATACAGACTAAACACATGGCCAACAACCTGCACCCAAAAGGCAGTAGTGGCAGTCATGAATGCATCAGGCCGACAACTGACAATGCACAATGGAAAAGGGCGGAGATGTGCATGTGTGAAATCATGTGACGGCCATGATGCAGTGCACACACAGCAGTTGTCACAGTAACATATACCTGAGGGGTCATGTCAAGATGGCAGGAAAGACAAAATAACGTGGTCAGACATACAGCATGCATGTGTGATGTAAAGTGTCACTGCAACTCCACCCACGTGTCCTCGCAGACAAAGACAATGGTGAATGGCCCCCCAACACACCGTACAGCATGAGGAAGATTCTGGGAACATATCTAAACCCCTCCCCCACTCCGTAACCACACACACACACACACACACATGTTGCATACAGAGTCCACGAGGGATACACCATAAAGGCAGACACATGTACATCTGTACATCTGCATATGTGGTTGGTCCAAGGCCACCATAGAAGGAACACACCATATGTGCTCAGAGCGACCCTGTCCATAAGACCTATGCAACAGAGCAGCAGTAGCAGATACCAGTGTTACTTGCATGTGTGTCGAGAAACCCAGAAGAGCAATGAAGCACACATGATAGACATAGGTAGGTGTTGAATCCCACAAAGGTACGTGACCACGTCCCCGGTGATGGTGACAGGGCATGATGGTGGACACAGCCCCATACAAGGCAGCGCTCCACAACCACAATGCAAGGAAAGGCATGTAGAAGCCATTGGCTACAATTGGACCCCATATATCATACACTGGCTGTGCATGTCAGAGATGGTAAATACCCACCCAGCAGGACACAGTCCTCATATTGTCTGGCCTCAAATTGGCCGAAGAGTGCCGAGTGCTGTAGGATATAGGAGTCATGGGCGGACCCTGGAAACCGGGGAACCACATTCAGAATACGCATATTTGCATCACAAACAATCTGCACATTCAGGGAATGGTAGTGTTTGCGGTTGCGGAACACCACCTCCCTGTCTTGGGGTGGGACCAGGACAACATGTGTGCAATCAATAGGTCCCATCATATGTGGTATCCCTGCCAACCACTGGAATGCCTGGCCCAGGGCTCCCCAATGTTGGCTATTGTTAGGAATCGCTATGTAATTCCTAACTTGGCTGACCATGTCCCGCAGTACCTGGTGGAGACAGCATGAGAAGGTGGACTGGCTCATCCCACCCACTGCGGCCACCGAGGATTGGAAACAGCCAGAGGCAAAGAAATGTAGGGAACCTAGGAACTTGGCCAATCCCGGTATGGCATATGACTGGGCAGTACGGGGCTAGAGGTCAGGTCTTAGATCCTCATAGAGCTCCCTAATAGCTCCTGTGCTCAGACGGTAGAGGGAGATGACCTGGTCCTGATGTATGTCCTGGAGCATGGCCCTGGGCATGTAGAGGTGAGGCAGGTGAGGACGTGCCTCAGCACACCTACGGCACGGTGCTGGTATCACCTCTGCCTGTGAAGCCTTCACAGCTGCAGGTCTGTGTTGCAGCAGGACCGCATCCATGCCCAGTGCCACAGCCCCATGGACACCATCCCCCTCATCAGGCAACCGCAGCTCCACCAGCTCCACCAACGCCACCACCACACAACCCGCATTGCCAATCTGAGCCATGATAGACATTAGTTAGAGCAAAGTTAGATGATAAATAGGGCATGGGGAGTGGCATGTAATCAGAACAAACATACTACACCTGGAGATGCAGGGACACACACCAGCAGCAGTACTGGAGAATGTCCAGCACGTACAGAAGCGTAATGCCGTAGCACGTGTAGAAATGCGCATTCCCCAACAGGCATGTCCTGTGATTGGCTCCATGGAACACAGGTAGGAGGAGCATGCAGCGTGTCCCCATGCACTAGCATCTCACAAACGTACACATGGATGCACCGCGTGCCCCACCTACACACGTTGGAAACCGCAGAACGTACGGCGCATTACGATGCACGTAGGTGGGGCATCCACGCAAACATCTGATGGATACTAGCTGTGATCCTGCTCCCTTTGCCCGTACCCGCAGGCACGTAGGGGTTAAGGAGTTTAAGTTCCTTCTTCAAACTAATGTCTCACCACTTCCTGGAGCAGTGCTCGTAGGGAAATGTAGTTTATCACCAGTTCAAATGAAGAGTAGTGTGACTCAGAAATGTTTTCAAGCAAATGGGATTTATTTCCCCTCCCGGGGTTGAACTTCACACGGATAAAGGTAACACAAAATTATCTTGCACTTTGGCAGAAAAGGACAAAGTAAGAATAGCTTCATTCAGCATAAAACAAACGTTTCTTTCCAGCAGGTTAAACTTCACCACACTGCAGCATAAATCCTTTCTTTTCCAGCAGGTTAACTTCACCACACTGTTTCATAGAGCTCTGTCTTTTCCACAGTTAGCTTGTATTTTCTCCACAGTATGTTTCTAGCATAAAGATATTATCTGTTCAGCCAGGGTAATCGTGCAATCCATTTCCTCTGTAGGAAAATTCATACAGGATGGCTCTGTGTCCATAAGTTCCACCTCTGAGGTAGGAACTGTCTGCCCAGTCCTTTCTAGAGCCGCGCCCTTTTCTCCAACCCTCAGCCTTTCAGTGCACTCAGGATTTAAGTACCGTTTAAAGCATGTACCATAGCCCCAGCTTTCTGGGTCATTAACTTCACAAGGATTCCTGTAATCCCAGCCCTTGGGCTTACCTGGGAACCTGGCTGTGGAAGGTTTTCTCCGTGGCGTGTGGCTAGTGGGCAGTTCCCAACTGAACCTGTGTGAGGCAGATTTCAACTGCCTTCCTGGCTTTTCTTTCTGTTTGTAATCCAGAGGACACTTCAGCTGGCCTAGTCTGCTCCTGCTATGTCTCACACCCGGAGCCTCTGACCTTCCCTCAGCTGGAGACTCCGTCCACCTTCTGACTGGAAGCTGGCCTTCCTTCCTCAAAGGGGACACTGCTTGTCTCTCCTCTTGTTCACTCTGGCTTCCATTCTCCTTCCTCTCTTCCCTCTCTCTGCCTGCTGGGGCCTCCTTATGAGTCAGCTTTCCTGGGTAGGGCCTGGCTCCACCCCCTAGCAGGTGTTCAGAGTTTCCCGTGACTCTCTGCTAAGCTGATAGCAGGGGCGTGTTTCCTTCTCTCAGGCCTGGTTTCCCTGACAACTAGTAGCCATGTGTCTTTGTTTACATTGCAGCCCTGCATTTTCTTCCTGGTGTTTGGGAGTTTCTACCGGGCTAGAAGGCCTTGCTATGTCACAAAGCGCACGGGGACACACCACGTGTCCCACCTAAGCGCGTCAGAACATGCCGTATGTAACAGACATTACGCAGAGCAATGATACATACTGGAATGTGCGGGCGCGCAGCACAAACTATGCACCAAGATAAACTGCCCGTGTGTGCAGCCATCCACAACATTAGCAGTGAGGTTGACAGATCTGAACGCGTAGAATGGAAGACTAATGGTGTAGTATGTCTAGGAACGTGCCTTCCGCACACTCTACGCATGCCGCGATATGTCATGTGTAAGGCGCATACCTGCGTGTGAGATGGGAGCAGGGCCTGTGTGGGGTAGGCGATGTGTCCCCGCACACTGTCAGCCATCTAATATATGTGTGGATGCCCCGCGTGCCCCACACACCTGCAGTCCACGGACACAATCGCTGCGTAATGCTTGCAAATGCAAGGTGTGCTGCTGCGCATGCACGCGCATTGCAAAGTTAGGACTACAACCTAGGCACTTAAATGGGCACATCATGCACATAACACCAAGGGTATACGGTACACAGAAGCTACCAAATGATGCAGGAGGAGAGGCATCCAGAGGCAGGAGAGGACATGAGCCAGCAGGCACCAGCAGTCCCCACCACAGAGGAGCCTGAGGAGGAGGAGGCAGGCCCATCCAGGGTCATCCAGCACCCACCAGAGCAGCCTGGAGGTGCGCCAGGGGCCAAGCGCTGACAGAAGTCCGTGGCCGATGAAGCCAGGAGGAGGGCAGTCCGCTTCACCCAGGAGGAGAATGACCTCCTCCTGGCTAGCATTCTCAAAAATTTTGAGGTGCTCTTTGGGCGGCAAAGTAGCACCACCACTATTGGTGCACGCATCAGGATGTGGGAGGAGATGCAGACGGCAGTGGCGGCAGCAGGGGGCCCACACTGCGACATAGAGAACCCGTGCAAGCGGTATTGCGACATCAAGAGGGGTATCCGGGCCCAACTGACGATGGAGAGGCACCATGCACATGGCACAGGTGGGAGTGCTGCATGGAGGGCCAGCCTGACCCCGCTGGAGCAGCGCCTCATGGACTGACTGGGGCCTATCTATATCCATGGCCTGCCCCCTGCACTGGATACAGCAGAACCACATGCAGGTAAGATGAAGATATGTGTTCTGGTGACAGCCCACAACCAAGCACATGCAAGACCTGATGCAGGGAGGGCATGGGGGCCATGTCAGGGGACCCATAGAAATGCATGCCCCCAGCCAGTCCCATGCAACATATGGCGTGACTGACAAGCCTGTTGCAGCATCCCCACACTGCCCCCAGACCATTGCCCCCTGTCAGCCATGCACAGTGTAACCTGCCACCTGCAGTCCCCACAAACAGATGCCCAACACCTGGCACAATGTGGAGACACCATCCCACCCACACTGCCCCCCCATGCCATGTCCCCAGCCCCATACCATGTGGCCCTGACACAACACTGGTCACCATGCAGCTCCACCCCAAGCCACTACCAAAACCCATCAGGGCCCTGAAAACGCCCACGTCCAGACCCTGGTACCCTACCCACCCCTCCAAGTGCTGCCAGACCTCCGTACCACAGATTGGGATGCTGACATTGTTTGGCTACCTGCCATACATGGCCATGCGCATACAACAGCCTCGCGAGATGGACAGACCGCCACTGCACACATTGGGAAGGGTAGCACACCAAGGGACTGTGTACACAGAGGGAAGGGAGCAGACCACAAACAGATCCATGGGGTACAACTACTGGGAACGGTGTAGCAGTGGAGGTGCCACCACAGGAACACACACTGAGGTAGCGGTGCGGGAGATGGGGGTGACTGAGGACAGTAAAGAGCCATACAACCAACCGAGTACAGGGAAAAAAGGATGTGGCCGACATGGGTCAGCCAGCCGGAGAGGGGGGCGGAGGGAGACGATGGATCAATGGAACAGCTAATGGGGGAAGGGGTGGAACAAGGTCAGCAGGGGGGGCCAGTCATGGCAGGTAGGGGGGGGCAGGGGCCCAACACCACCACCACAGCCAGAGGGACATGGCCTGTTGGTGAACACAGGGTCCCCATGATAGAGAGCAAAAATAGGTGCTGTCACGTCAGGGGGATGGCAGTTGTCAGGCAGAGCAGGCCAGGATAGACCAGCAGAGATGGGGATATCATCTAGAGCAGCTGGGGCATGTGGGGCAGAGCATGCACCCCACATGGCACCGGAAGGAGCGAGAGTGATGGGGAGGGTGGGGGCCATGGACGCGCTTTAGGCGTGTTGCATGCCGATACCCTCCCAGAGAGTGACAGAGTCCATGGGGGCAGGGGCTGGGGGTGACATCTCCAGCTGAGAGATGGGGGAGGGGAGGTGAAGTGTGTGGCAGACAGGTGCCAGGACAGTGGAAATGAGGGCGTGGCTGCCATAGATTGGGGGAAAGGACTGACACAGGAGCAGTGGGTGGTGCCGCACAGGCACTGCTGATAGAGCAGGGGACAGAATGGAGGGGGACATGGCGATGGTGAATGAGTGTGGGGGAGGGGTGGTGTGGTGTGAGGGTACAGGTGTGGGGGGTGACAGGTCCATGGTAGCAGCAGAGGATTACAATGTGATGGGGAGCCATAGTGCAGGGGTGGAGAGGACAGCAAAAGCCACAGAGTTTAGAATGTGGGGGAGACAGAGCAGCAAGGGGCAATGGGGAGCCATAGGGTGAGTGACTGGTGGTGGTGGAGGGGGGGGGAAGGGTTTATTGTTTATATTTCACACTTGTTATACCGCCCCCCCATAACATCGGGGCGGTTTACAAAAACAAAATCAATAGCAATTATAGAAGAAGAAAAGAAGGATTACAATAAATGATAGAGCAGGAAGAGAGTAAGAACAGAAGAGTCAAGTAAATAGAGTAATGGTATGGTTATGGGGTATGGTTATGGTAGCGTAGGAAGCCGAACACAAGAGGCACCAATATACAAGGGGCGGTGTGGGTGGGGAGCACAGCGGCCGCAACACATAACAGTGTGGCACACACCCACACATGTGCCTGTTCCGCACTGCCACCCACAGCTCAATGCCAGTTACACCACCAGGGCTTCACTCCACCCCGGGGCATGCACCCATGCACAATATCCCTGCCACCACAGGGAAAACCTGTCCCTACCAACTTTGGCCCTGCACCTCTAGCCCCATCCCAACCTGTTGATATGGGACGTCCCCAGATGCACGCACATGCAGGAACCAGTGAGACGCCACTGGCTCCCGGGACACAGACATCGGAGGGTACCACACACATCCCTGCACTGGTACAGTCCCTGGCTACATGTACGCAGCATGGGTGTTTCCGTAATGACCGAGATGCCCTCCAGCTCACACAGTCTGTAAGCGTAGAATGTGACAGGGATGGCCAGCAATGCCACACCTGAGCTGTGTACCCTGTTCCTCCACAGGTGACATACATGCCATGGCGGTGGAGGAGGGGGAGGAGCTCTCAGCTCCCAGGCCGTGGCCCCTGGCCGAAGCAGGGCCTGCGGCGCAGGTGGATGGAGGGGCAGCTGCGGCACAGGAGGAGGAGGAGGGACCAGCATCACACCTGGTGGGTAACGGCGGGTCAGGACAGGAGGCGGCTGATCACAGCCCAAAAGAAGACACAAAGAGAGCAAATAAAGCCCTTGCAGCTAGGGTAGGATGCACAGTTGGCCATTGCAGAGGTCATTGGGGAGATGAGGTCGCACTCCGCAGCGGCGCATGTCGATGCACAGAGTGAGTGTCCTACCATTTGGGTCACCAGTTGCATGTGAACAGGTGGCATGTGCAACCCATGTCTCACATCTCACACCTTGTCTCCCCCACAGGCATGCAGCTGGCAATGGGTGAGGTGGTGCGGGAGCAGTGCCAGCAGTGGTATGAGGCATGTCGGCTGAGGAACGAGGCAGAATAGCAGCGACATGAGGCTGAACACCAGTGCATGGTGATGGAGGGGATCCTCGGGGAGATGCGGGGCCTGGGCGCAACAGCACAGGCCATGGCAGGCAGCTTTGACAGGCTGGCGGCTGCCTGGGAGGCCCTTGTGGAACAGACAGGACAGCCAGCGGCGGCAGCAGTAGCACCCGCACCACGGGGTGGGAGGGGACACGCACGGCGTGGTCGGGGATGGCAACAATAAATGACTGCTCATGTGGTACTGCCTGTGGTCACATGTCCAGTGTTTTATCTGACATCCCTATGTTCCCCATGTCCTGCCCGTGGAAACCCTGTTCACATACCCCTTGCCATTTCCTTGGTCAGTGTGTCCCCTTTCCTACCCACTCTGCTGGGCAACCCTTGATCCCCTCATCACCCATGCCACCAGCACCCTACCGCCCCCATCACTCCTATTGCTCCCCTGCCCCATCCATACCTGCCGCCCCATCCCCACCCCATCCCACACCTCCACTGACCCCCTCTCATCGCTCACAATTCAGTCCTGTCACAATTGCGTGAAGCTGTACTATCAATGCTCATGCCCCCCCACTCCCCCACCCCAGATACTCTGCTCCTCCCAACTTTTATCCTCTACCCCCTGACATCCAGGCACATACCTGGATGACAACACATACCCCATCCCATGCCACACCCACTCTTCCTCGCCCCCACCACCCTGCCTGGCACTCATGGTATCACACTGGTCTCTACTGTCACTGTGGACACCCCCGCAGAGCCAAGCATCTGTGGCGATGACATCCCTGTCCCTCCATTCACCCTCATCTCTGTCTGTCCCACCATCACTACTATTCCCCTACACACTCTGCTGAATAGAACTGGTTAGCTGACCTCATCTTTACCACTGCTGAGCCATCTCACAGAGTACACTCCATTCCCCATTCCCCCATCACCACACAACCATCCACAAACACCCCTCCTCCTCCCCATCTATCCCTGTTCCTGCTTCCCCGGCATCTCATGTTGTTGCCAGGGTCCTCTCACGTTGCCTCCCCTGTCCTTCATGCTCACCTCCCCTCGCCCCAACTTCACTGGCAACTCTTCCGCCCCTCCCTCTCCCCTCGCACCCTCATTCATCCCTCCCCCATATCCCACACCCAGCATTGGTCCACAGCTGGACAATTCTCCCTCTCTATGCCTTCAGACATCTCCGTTGCCACCCACATGACTACCTGCTCTGCTAATGCCATCCCTGCACACTGGTTTCCGGAACGCTCCCTTGCCCATGCCCCCATCATCCAGTCTATCACCAGCTCAGGTACATTCCCTGGTGTCTGTCCCATCCCCCTGGGACAGCGCCCCTGATCGCCCCATTCATGGAGATGTATCCCAGAGTCCCCCTCCCCCTGTGGCTGGCACCCCATCTACACTCCCCCTTTCCATTCTAGACATTTGGTGAACTGGCTTCCTCCCAGCTCCAGCTCACCTCGTGCCCCCTCCCCCCCGTACTGTCTGCCCATGGCAGGCAGGTCCCCATCCTGGCCATGGCAGAGGATCTGTCCATCATTAACTGTTCATTGACCTGCATGCTGCACACGGCCACGGTTTGCTTACCCCTGCTGTTTCCCTTGGGCTCTGTGGTGCGTCCGACCTGGTTGATCAGCGCACGCATCTATGTGGCCATCAGGATGCCAGACTCCCACACTGATGCGTCTGTTGACGATATCTCCCCCTTCAATACCTGTCCTTCCTCTGTTGCCTCCTGTCTCCCATCTCATGTTCACCATGGTAGCCTCTCCATAACATCCGCTCTGAGGTTCACCCTTGGTGGTCCCCTCCCTCCCCTTGTCCCTCTGCTCCCCTTGTCACCAGTCCCCACTGTTACCTGATTACGGTATGTAGGTGTCGCATCAGATATAGATCCTTGCTTGGCTGTCCACATCTCCTCGGTGGTCCAATGTTCTTTATTCACCCTGTGACATATCCGCACTGTCTGCCTCGTCCTCACATCCTCCTCTGGTGGTACACTGCTTATTTCCCATGTTCTGTCCTGTCCTGGTCAGTTTGATGTGTGTCATGCTGGCGCCCCCCAACCCGTCGCAGATCCATCGTCTGCAATGTGTTCACACTGCTGCTATACATATTCTGACTCACGCATCACATCTTGTTCACATCACCCCCCTCCCAATAGGACTGCAATGGTTTCCTGGTGTTTTTGGGATACAATGTAGATGCCCCATAGTTGTTCACAGGGCACCTTGGTCCGGTACCCCTTCCTACCCCACTGCCAAGGTACATCCCCACACCCCTCACTGTACACCCTGATCCAATCACAGTGAGTGCATGTTACTACCCCCCCCCCCCCGGCCCACCTGGCTGCCACCCACTCCTCAGAATCCTATATCCTCGGTCTGGGACTCTGGGACACACTCCTCCCTGCCCTGTACCTGAGATCTCCCTTTACCCCCCCCCCCCCTCATGCTAATCCAGGGACCCATCCCATCAGCACCGCGTTTGGGCTTCCTTACCCATCCTCACCCCTATCCCTTGCACCCCCATGATGGGTACATCTCACCTACCCTTCTGCCCTCCCACCCTGCTAACCCTAGTGTTCACCCCCCCTCCATGCCTACGTGCATTGTAATGTCCACTCTGTATATTACCTCTCCCCACTGGTGTCAGTACCTTTGCCCATTCTACCTCTACTGATCCATGTTGTGCCTGTCCTGTTCGTTATGGTGTTTATGTCAGCTCTTTCCCCCATCTTATGCAGCTCCACATTTCTACCCGTTGTTACTACACCGGCAAGATGCTACTAGTTATGGCCGGTATATAAGATTGTAGAGAGACATGAACATAAACATAGACATGGCACACAGACTGACTGGCATGCCGACCACTGTCCACAACATACACCTCAGGGGGGCGTCTGCTCTGTCCTGGCACCATCCCGTGCAAGTGTATACTGTGTGCCACCCATGCCAGGTGCCGTGCCATGTGTGCACCGTTGGTTTGTGGGTGCCACCATGGATCTGGCCATGTTGGCGGACATGGCGACCCGTTGTTACATCCCTGCATCTGTGTTGCTCCATCTGTCAGCACCCATGCCTATCCCCAACCCTTGCCATGGGGACGGTGCCATGTATGAGTCCATTGTCATGCACACAGACACACACGGACATGCTCACACCTGTCATTTGCATCCCACTGCCATGTCATGAAATGGGACAAATGACCATAGTGTGTTTGGAAAACATATTTACAGAATTTATTGGGGGCTTTACACATATGTGGGGCCCTGTGTGGGCTTCGGCCCTGCCGCACCCATCCCCGGCAGTGATGGCAGTCCCGGGGCACAGGCTGGTACAGGGCATGGGTGGCATGTGTGGGGCTGCCCCTCACCCCCCCAGGGGCCCGCCATGGCCAGGTGGATGGTCAGCTGCGCCTGCCATGTGTAGGTCACACAGCATGCACAACCTGTCAGCCACCACACCCTTGGCCTCCAGCATCTGCCCCAGAATGTGGGTGTGCTCTCGCTGGGCATGTGCCTGGGCATGCACCACCGCAGCCAGGCAGAGGCCGCACATGCACCCACACAGACATACATCACCCCTTGTCTGTGTGGATGCATGTACGGTACTTCTGCCTGCGGTGATGTGTGCCAGCCCCGTGCCCAGACGGGGGCCATCACTGGCACTGTGGGGCAGGTGGCAGGGGCCCCCAGTGCCCTGTGGTGGCCTGTGCTGCTCAGGACTGGCCACTCACTGCCCCTATCCATCCCCCACCACACCCCCACCTCCCCCTCCCCAGCCTCCCACTGCCACTCCCCCACCTCACCTCCCACCTCCCCCTCTCCAGGCTCCAACACACACTCCCCCCCTCCTCGCTCCCCTCCTTCTCCTCCTCCTCCTCCTCCTCCCCCTCTCTTCTTCCAGCCTCCCCCTCCTCCTCGGCCTCCCCGCCGGCAGCCGCCTCCAGGCCTTCAACAAGTTCTTCACCCAGCACTGGCTGCCCGGGTCCGGCGTCCAGCCCTGCTGGGCCCTCGTCTGAACCTACGGCCGCTGTGGGGAAAGATACATACATTACTACTGTGGTCACACATTTGGCACATCATACAAACATGTCCTGTGGCCCGACCAGTTGATAGCCCACAGGAATGTGCCGTGGTGCATGAAACGGGCTGCATCACTCACCGTCACATTGGGTTTGCTGGTCCCACTGGACACGCGCCAGGAACCTCGGGTATCTGACCCTCATCTCTCGCCCCTTCTTACAAAGGACTTCCAACTGTGGGTACAGCAAGGTATGGGACCATTAGGGGACAGGCATCCATGGACATCCGCTGCTGTACCACACACATAGCTGGGTACAGCAGGTGGCTGCCTCTACTGTGTGCTGTGCGTCCACTGCTAGCTGTTGCCCCTGCCACCCGCATGTGTATGGTGCAGCTGCGCATGTCTGGGTTGCCCCCTAAGTGCCATGCGTGCAACCCTCCTGGCACCCTTTACCGGCCCGATGGCCTATCCGTGCATGGGCCTACACCACCATGCCATATGTGCCATTGCCATGCTGCGGGTCACATGCGTCATGCTGGTGGGGCTGCATGGTATTGTCATCCATGCACGGTGTACCAAAGGGAGGCAGGGCATGTGACACATCCCGCACATATGCACTGTGTCAGCATGTCAGCTACACCCATCAACCTGGCTGCAAGATGTGTCCAACATATGCCCAGACTGCATAGGCATGTGCCAGTGTATGCAATGGTGGGGGCTATGACCATGTGACTCACCATTGGGCCTTGGCCACAGCAACACCCGCACCCGGGTGTGACCAGGGGATGTGCAGTCATATGCTCTCCAGGGTCCAGTGACAACATGGGGATAGGTCAGGCCTGCACACATCAGCCGGTGCACCTATCATAGCACCAGGATGAGTAACATACCCCTGTAATGAGGCCTGGGGCATCCTGGGGATAGGGCATATCTGTAAAACTGCTACAGGGGCAACTACCATAAAGCCAAAATGAATAATAGACCTCTGTAAGGAGGCCTGGGGCAACCTGGGGATCGGGCAGCTCTGTGAAACTGCAACAGGAGCAGGTACCTTAGCACCAGGATGACTAACAGAACTCTGTAATGCGGTCTGGGGCATCCTGGGGATAGGGCAGCTCTGTGAACCTGCAACAGGAGCAAGTACCTTAGCACCAGGATGTATAACAGACCTCTGTAATGAGGTCTGGGCATCCTGGGGATAGGGCAGACCTGTGCACTGCAACTGGAGCAACCACCATAAAACCAAGATGAATATCAGACCTCTGTAATGAGGCCTTGGGCCTCCTGGGGTTGGGGCAGATCTGTAAAACTGCTACAGGAGCAACTACCATAGCATCAGGATGAATGACAGATCTCTGTGATGAGGCCTGGGGCATCCTGGGGATAGGGCAGACCTGTGCACTGCAACAGGAGCAACTACCATAAAACCAGGATGAATAACAGACCTCTCTAAGGAGGCCTGGGGCATCCTGGGGATAGGGCAGACCTGTGCACTGCAACAGCTGCAACTACCATAACACCAAGATGAATAACAGACCTCTGTAATGAGGCCTTGGGCCTCCTGGGGATGGGACAGACCTGTGAAACTGCTACAGGAGCAACTACCATAGCACCAGGATGAATGGCAGATCTCTGTAATGACGTCTGGGGCATCCTGGGGATAGGGCAGACCTGTGCACTGCATTAGGAGCAAGTACCATTACACCAGGATGACTGACAGACCTCTGTAATGAGGCCTGGGGCCTCCTGGGGATAGGGCAGCTCTGTGAAACTGCACCAGGAGCAGGTACCTTAGCACTAGGAAGAAATAAAATACCTCTGTAATGAGGCCTAGGGCCTACTGGGGATAGGGTAGACCTGTGCACTGCAACAGGAGCAACTACCATAGAACCAAGTTGAATAACAGACCTCTGTAATGAGTCCTTGGGCCTCCTGAGGATAAGGCAGATCTGTGAAACTGCTACAGGAGCAACTACCATAGCACCAGGAAGAGTGACAGATCTCTGTGATGAGGCCTGGGGCCTCCTGGGGATAGGGCAGACCGGTGCACTTCAACAGGAGCAACTACCATAAAACCAGGATGAATAACAGACCTCTGTAATGAGGCCTGGGGCATCCTGGGGATGGGGCAGATCTGTAAAACTGCTACAGGAGCAGGTACCTTAGCACCAGGATGAATAACAGATCTCTGTAATGAGGTCTGGGGCCTCCTGGGGATAGGGCAGACCTGTGCACTGCAATAGGAACAACTACCATTACACCAGGATGACTGACGGACCTCTGTAATGAGGCCTGGGGCCTTCTGGGGATAGGGCAGCTCTGTGAAATCGCAACAGGAACAGTTACCTTAGCACCAGGATGAATAAAATACCTCTGTAATGAGGCCTGGGGCATTCTGGGTATATGGCAGACCTATGCACTGCAACAGGAACAGCTACCATAAAACCAAGATGAATAACAGACCTCTGTAATGAGGCCTTGGGCCTCCTGGGGATGGGGGAGTTCTGTAAAACTGCTACAGGAGCAACTACCATAGCACCCGGATGAATAACAGACCTCTGTAATGAGGTCGGGGGCATCCTGGGGATAGGGCAGCTCTGTGAAACTGCAACAAGAGCAGGTACCTTAGCACCAGGATGTATGACAGACCTCTGTAATGAGGCCTGGTGCATTCTGGGTATAGGGCAGACCTATGCACTGCAACAGGAGTAGCTACCATAAAACCAGGATTTATTTATATTCTCTTATATACCACACTATTCTGCATCGGTGCAGTTTACATTGAACAAACTGAAATTACATTGAACAGGGCATTATAACTTGGAGATAACTATTTTACAGGGAACATGGGCTATGGAGGGTTAAGTGGCTTGCCCAAGACCACAAGGAGAACCTGTGGGACTAGAAACCTCAGTCCTTCTGGCACAAGGTTGCTGTCCTCTAGTGGGATTTGACCTGACCTTCCAACCTGAAGTACCTTGCCCCAACCACAAGGCCACTCCTCCACTCCAAGGATGAATAACAGACCTCTGTAATGAGGCCTTGTGCATCCTGGGGATAGGGCAGCTCTGTGAAACTGCAACAGTAGCAGATACCATAGCACCAGGATGAATAACAGACCTCTGTACTGAGGCCTGGGGCATCCTTGGGATAGGGAAGCTCTATGAGACTGCAACAGGAGCAGGAACCTTAGCACCAGGATGTATAACAGACCTCTGTAATGAGGTCTGGGTCCTCCTGGGGATAGGGCAGACCTGTGCACTGCAACAGGAGCAACTACCATAAAACCAAGATGAATAAGAGACCTCTGTAATGAGGCCTTGGGCCTCCTGAGGATGTGAAACTGCTACAGGAGCAACTACCATAGCACCCAGATGACTAACAGACCTCTATAATGAGGTTTGGGGCATCCTGGGGATAGGGCAGCTCTGTGAAACTGGAGCAGGTACCATAGCACCAGGATAAATAACTGACCTCTGTAATGAAGTCTGGGGCATCCTGGGGATAGGGCAGACCTGTGCACTGCATTAGGAGCAACTACCATTACACCAGGATGACTGACAGACCTCTGTAATGAGGCCTGGGGCCTCCTGGGGATAGGGCAGCTCTGTGAAACTGCAACAGGAGCAGGTACCTTAGCATCAGGATGAATAACAGACCTCTGTAATGAGGTCTGGGGCCTCCTGGGGATAGGGCAGACCTGTGCACTGCAACAGGAGCAACTACCATAAAACCAAGATGAATGACAGACCTCTGTAATGAGGTCTTGGGCCTCCTTGGGATGGGGCAGACCTGCACATATCAACTGGGAGGCCTACATTGATCCCAGTTTGACCCACAGATACATCCTTTTCCATTGCTGTGTGTGTCCGTTATGTGTGTTGGTTGCAGGCTACTGTGTTGCACTCCTAGGTTTTTTGTGCCTGTCCCCATGCACTTACCTCATGTGGGTATTCCGCCACCCTATTATAGTGCCTGGTGAGGCGCCCCCAGGTCCTCCTCACCCTGGTGAGGTCCTGCCTGTGGGAGGAGCCAGGGAACAGCTGCTCCTGGTGCCTACATATCTGCTCAGCCAGAAGGTACAAGTCTGCATGGCTGAACGGAGGTTTTCTGGACCTAGAAGCCATCTTGTCTGCTGTATGTGGTCAATCCTCCTATGATATAGTAACAGCGTGCCTGTGCAGTTCGGGCGTTTCTATGTGCATAGCCACGCATGTAGCTACGCTTGCAATGCATGTTGGTCTATTTGTTAATGTTTCAGGTATCCTGTTATATATCTAACCATGACTGTTATTTGTGGGTTTGACGTGCCATATTCCCATCCTTTTGGCATTGTGCTATACTCTTCCGGGATTTGAACTCACACTACATTCTTGTCAGACATATTGCCTAACCATGGCACTACACACACCAGGTTATATTGCTCTGATGAACCATGATCTTGTGGGCATTGCCACTTTACATTACGGTGTGTCAGGCTTTCAGCTGTATGGGCCTAAGGCACATTTTATGCCATTATTGATTACGGAGCCATGGAGCGCACCTTAAGCAATGGTACACTACAGAGTGCGTCATGGGACTCCTTAGCTCTAATGGCACATTATATGTCGCCCTAAACCGTGCTTCAGAACATGGCGCATACTACGGTTCCTTAAATGGTATCTTGTGATACGGTGCCTTAGTAGGTGCCATATTGTTATGTGCTGTTTAGGATGCTCATCAGGTGCCTTGCACGGTGCCTTGTGAGGCACCGTCTAAGGCACCTTATCGGCCTCCCTAGGCAAGGCACCATACTAGGCACCCCTGGATAAGGCACCTTCGGGGGTTCCCTGGGATATGGCTCCATTGGTTAAGGTGCCCTAACACTGTTACAGTGTCCTGGGTTACTTTGTCCTACAGGCTGCAAGGTGCCTCAGGTTGACATGCATTACTTATGGGCATTGATACAGATGTCACTCTAACACTGGATTGGCCACGGTGTAAAGGCACTGAACAGGTGATTGAGGAGGGAGGGCTGGGAGCTACTGGACATGCCATATCTGCGGGTAGATCATGTGGCTGCCAGTACTGTTGACAAACATGTTGTGGGCAACTGTACCACCGCACAGGGTGTTGGCAATGCAAAGAACTGATGAGACAGTGGGTGGCAGATGATGGGAATACGTGTCCCCCAACGAGGGTGGTAGTGGCAGGATATTTACAATGATGGGTCAACAGAGGAGTGGTGGTGCCATGCACATCAGGCACAGGCAAGGCAAGCACACAGATGAATTATGCAGGAAAAGGTACCAGCGCAGGACATGGGGTGACAGCCTGCACAGGCAGACAGGTCTCTACACAGCTGCCAGCTGCAGATAGATGGACCGAGGGAATGTTGGCATCTGTCGTGGGAGTATTATGGGCTGGCAGCACAGCTCTGCATGGATAAGGCTGTTGGACAGGCATGAGAGGTGGGAACAATGGGGAATTGCACAATGACCACTGTTTGGAACGTCATTGTACGAACCAGTGGGCTATACCTCTATGGCCTGTTGTACAACAATGCCTGGTACAGAGGGACTACAGGTCACCGCACAAACCATCTGCTCTGTGCACCAGGATAGGGTAACCACACCAGCACCCATTTTGCATTGCACATGCAGAACAGTGGTCTACAGCTGATCACCAAATGGGGTCTGCACCTCTCTGTTACCGCAGATTGGTCAGATGGCCTGCCATGCATGATACTGGCACAAGTAGCTACAGACCCTGCCATTGTGCAGGTTCTGTGTTCACCCAGAGGGTAAGGATGGGTGCCCATCACTAGGTCTGCAGTACATGTAGTGCTAGAGATAGGTTCTGCTGCATATCCCCATCACTAGCAGTGTGTGATGGGTATTCCTAGCAGTGCCACCAGACCTCTTCATGGTACCTCTGTGCTCCACAGTCACATGTGGCTCTCTGGGATCAGACACCACCCAGATCAGTGCATACCCAGTGTTACGGTCTGGCTGCCATGGACACCTGTTAGCAGGGCAGAGGGGTGTCTAGACTCGCATGAGGGTTATGTCACACTGCCCCTAATGGTCAGGGTAGTATACACTATGTGCCCCCAGGGGCCCAAACTCAGCCATATTGTGGGTGAGGGGGGGCAGGTGCCTGAGCCCAGGGGACTGGTTGTCAGAACAGCAACTCTGGTCCTGATGGGGGAAGACAGCCCTCCAGGGCTGGTGTGCAGGACCCATACCGCTGACTGGGGCATTGGCAGACCAGCAATAATGTGGGGGTGGGCCTGAGAATACTCACTTGCCACATACCATGGTCTGCCATGCACCATCATACAGTACTGTCGGGCTGCACCTGCAGCAGTATACAAGGTGTTCTAACCATGTACAGACTAACTGCAGACAGTCCACTGGCCAGTCCCTGGTACATGTTCACAAAGAAAACATGTGCACCCAGATGTAGGATGTGCAGCACACACACCAAACAGGCATATCAGTGATTGGGCCCCAGAACTGGGATCACACAGGTATTACTGGAAAGAGATAGCATAAGAGCACTATGGGGGAACCTGGGCATTGTTTAGGCATTTGATATACCACCCTTTCCTAACACATCAGAGCGGTTTACACATATATACTAACAGGTACTTTTTATTCTCTAGACCCTGAAGGGCTCACAATCTAAGTGTACCTGAGGCAATGGAGGATTAAGTGGCTTGCCCAAGGGCACAAGGAGCGGCCATGAGACTAAAGACCCCAATCCCTCTAGCCTAAGATTACTGGCCCCCATTCAGGAATTGAACCCCTGGCCCTCCAGCCTGAGGTAACCTGTCCTAACTATTGAGCCACTCCTCCCTCCATGCCATGGTCACTGCTGAGTCAGGGTGAGACTGATCTCCCAGCATGACATTCTGTGGCGACCCTGTCCATGCAGGTGGTGTTCGCACACTACAGTGTCCCAGCCATTGCACTACTCCCTGTGCAGATGCAGCCTGCCCAATTCACCCTGTCTGGGACATACCCACAATACCTTGCTCCTCATTATGCACATTTGCAGAATAAAGCTGGTAACAGTTGGACAATGTGGGCCCAGAGCGGTGTAGCCAGCCACAAAACAATGGATAGACATACACACACACTCCTACTGCAGCACTGTGCAATTATCGGGTTCTTTGGCAACCCTGCCCACCACACTGATGACATTTCTGAACTGTGCAGGAGGCAGTGGTAGTGCTGTGATGGTACCTGCAGCTCTGCGCTGGGGCCAACAGCCTGACTCTACATGAGGATTTGGATAGTGGAGCCTGTGTGAGTGGGTGTTTGTACCCCTGTTGGCCACTGCTGTGGGGATTGCACGGTTTGATGTTGCATCTACATAGTAGGGTAAAATTTTGGGATGTGCTCTGCAGGGGCCACAGCTGGGACCTGAACCTGTGACCCTCTGCTCCAGGACACACTGGCTGTGTGTACTGCACCACAGTGTTGCCACAGAGGCACAACAGTCCCTTGGCCTACCTTTAGTTCTCCTCAGCCAGACATTTGCGGTTGCACTGCACACCACATACTGGTACAGGACATGGGATGGGTCCACTGCAGGCAGGTACCTCCACCCCCTCCAGCATGGACACACACCCCCCTGCCATGCTGACATGACCATATGCTGTTGGTGCTTGTTGTGTGCCATCCCAGGCCATCCACTGTGCAGGTGGGCGGGTGCCTTGGGTGCGGTGTCTGGGGTGGGGAGGCGTACATGGACTTCCACACACACACACACCCATCACCGCCTAACAACATTATGTCCCTTCCACATGGGGGTGGGATGGCTGGGGGGATGTCCGGTCTGTGCCCTGGCAACTGTTGGCTAGGATGGTCAAGGCATTTGTAGATTGTGTTTGGCTTTGGTCAGCTGCTGTCTTGCTGCTTTCCAATTTCTATGTTCCTATGTGCCACCTAGACGTCAGCCTAGTCCACCCTGTGCCCCAGCTTCCCCCACTGCATGTCCCGCCTGCAACCCCCCTATGCCCCATTTGCATCATCACCATAGTGGCCTTTCATGCTTGGCCACTATACTGTTGCTGCAAATGGAGCACTACTATCACCAATCTCGGGCTCCCTGCCTATGCTGTACATTGCTGACACTTAAATGGTTTCTTTCTCCTGCAAATGTGCATCTAACGCCAGGTTTTCACTCCCGGTACTTTTCAGCCCTTCAGTTCCCCACACTGGTGTCGCGGGAGCCTCTCCCTGCCAACTCCCCGCCCATTGACCCCTTCTCTCAGCCCTCTCTCCACCCTCTGTGGGACTTACTGCAGCCGGGAACGCTTCCGCGCGAGATGTAACATTACTGCACGTTAACTTTACATTGTCACGCGTTAATGTTACACACCACACGGTAACGTTATCTAACACGCGTTAATGTCGCCGCTGCTGCATTATCGCAGTTTAGTAAACATATTCCATAGTCTCACTGATCCATCTTTTTTCCTCACCACCACAATAGGAGAACTATAAGGGCTTTGGGACCCAATAATAATCCCTGCTTGCGTAAGTTCCTCCAGGTGTTTTCTTACATCTGCCAAATCACCTGGGGCTATTCTCCTTGACTTTTCCTGAAGTGGGGTGTTATCTGTAAGGCATATGTGGTACTCTTCCCCTTTGCACATCCTACATCCCAGTCTGAAAGTGAGAATACATGAGCCCATTGTGCCAATTTCTACTGTAACCTAGTCTTCCTATCAGGGGATACTGGTGAATCCCCAAACTGACTTTAGGGTCAATTTTCTGAGACTGCCCTTTTATTGGCTCAATTTTCTGTACTGCCCCCACTCGACTCACTGTTGCCACCTTTAACTCCTGAGGGTAACTGTATGGGATGGGAAGATTCATTTTTCAACCTAACAAACACTCTCTGGGTCTTTTCCCCACCCAGTGCCAGTATACCATTCAGTACTAGTAATCCACCTGGCAATCGATCCTCCACTGGGTCCTCTATGATTACTGTTTTGTTGGTGAGGGCAGCATCAACAACTGACTGCTTAACTCCTAAAACTTCCTGGGGGAATTTCAATATGGTACTTGGTCCTTTGTCTGGTCTCCCCCACCTGGTCCAATCCCTCACTCCTATTCCTCCCACCTATATAATATGCTTGTAGCAACATAATTCATGGAGAGGAATACCAATTTTGGTTTCCCATGGTTCTATGGTAAGTCTGTTGTAGCCTGCCGAATATGTGGAAGTTGGAGCCTAACAGCACCAAACTGAGGATCTGGACACATTAGCACCAGAGTTTCTAACTTCTGGCCTTTGCTAATAAAGTGCTCAGGGAATTCTGCAGTAACTACTATATATCCCTCATAAAGGCAACTGTGATCAGTTAAACCTCTCAAATCCAGTCTCTGCAATGGCTGTAAGGGAATGTGTGACAGCCTAGTATCATAGAAATTCCGGTATACAAGGAAGACTTGGAACCCGCTATTCAATAGGGTTTGGGTGGCTACCCCTTCCAATCAGATAGGGACAATGGTCTTGGGTCCCACCAGCCTCTCTGGCATAGGGGTTCAGGCCCAATCTAGATGGGTCAGAGGTGCTTGATAACTACCAATATACATTGCTCAGGGTTTTCTCTTTCCCGGAGTTCCTGACGATTTCCTGACCTTGGAGAGGCCTGCACCACTCCCTGGGCATTATAAGAAGACCTGAATTCCCTCTGGTGATGTCCCAATTTCCCACATCTGTAACAAGTATCAAGTTGCTTATTTGGCCCTTTGGACACTCCTGGCCTATTTCTGGGATAACAGGATTGTGGTTGGCCAATCCACTCCATCAGCAGAGAGTTTGTTCCCCTAAGTTGGATTCTATTTCAGCTGTTTTAGCTTTGTACTCTTTCTCACTAGTCTGCTTTGTCCATAGAGGCCTCCCCCTCCTTTATCTTCCCGGGGAGGTGCAGGCAAGCTGGGGGGGAGGGGGGTTGGCTGTTCCCGAGGAGTCTTAAGGTCAGGTGTGATCCTCACTTCCTCTCTGTAGGATGGCTCTACACTGCTGGAATGACCTAAAGAATCCCTGATGGCCTCCCATCCCCTTCTAACCTTCCTCATTAATACAGCATTGGGTGGGGGATCCCTTTTCATGTCTGATAAACCAGCTATAATTATAATGAAATCTGAATACTGAGCTCCTCTAAGAATTTACTCAATTCGAGCCTTGTCCATATCCTGAGCAAGGACAGCATCTTTCCTCACAGCTGAAGGGAGAACACACTCAAGTCAGGCCACATATTGGGAAAGTTTTACACCAGACCTCTTCATGGTAGTTTTGAAGTGGACAAAACAATCTTCTTTATCTTTAGTGCTACCATACACACCCTTCAAAGTTTCCAAACAATCTTTGACAGTAGCATCAGGTTTAGATAGGGTCAATGACATTACCACATCAAGTGCAGCGGCCCGCAAGCTTTCCAGCACCCTCTTCTTTTTCTTTCCCTCAGTACATTGCCATTCTTGGGCCATCTGGAAAACTAAAACCATCCAATGATCAAAGTCTTCCTCTCCAATTGGGGAAGGCTCAATCCCTGAAAAGACTCTCAGTCTCTTGTAAGGGCTAGTGTCAAAATGAGGCTGCAAACATTTTTCAATTACTTTACCCATAGTACCAATCAATGCCTCTGGAGAGCTGGAGAATAGCCTACAGGCCTCCTTTGGGGTAATAAACTTGCCATATCCTGCAAAGCTTTCCCTTCACTCTTGAACCAGCCTAGCAGTTTATCTTGCCAGCTGAGAGTGGTTTGGGGCAGTGTTATCCCCCCTCCCAACAACAACTAGAGGTATAGTAGTTCACTCCTCTATTAACATAGTCATGGGTAGCTTTGCAGGATCTATTTTCCCTGCACGAGTACAGAAAACCTTCATGTTCTCTTGGATATCACTCTGACCTTCTCCCGGCCTAGCACCTCTATTTCCTCCAACCTTTATTCAATATCTCCAGATTCCAAATCTTCAGGCACATCATTAAGTGTCAAAGCATGTGAGCAATCAATCCCCTCACCTCTGCACCAATTCTTCAACATCACTATATCTCTAGTATCCATCTTTACAATTTGCCAGTCTTGTTCACAATACAAAAAAAAAAAAAAAATTTAAAATCCCAATGGTACCTCCAAAAGTTTATGTAGCGCCACCTTGGGTGCACTTCTGTGTCCAGGACTGGCTGGCGTGCCCTCGCGGGTAGGCTCCGTTGGTCCTTGTCCGTTTGCCACCTGATGCCTCCACCTGGGGAAGAAAGGTGTTAGAAGGTAGGATTTCCCTCCTTTTACCCCAGGAAACCTCTAAAAACCTCCACTAATTTTATTTATTTATTTGAGCACATATTTATACCGCTCCTTCCAGTGATCAGCAGCGGTTTACATTTAACAATTAACTCTGCATAGATTAGCAGTTACATAAAACAATAGGACAAGGTTGGATTAAATAGTATTTACAATTTATTTACAAAATATATACATTAAGGGGTATGTTTATTAAACGCCGTAAGTGTGTGTGGCCGCGGTAAAGTGCGGGTGCCATATAAGGAGTGGGCGTTTCGCGCTGAAGAAGGAAATCCGTGATTTGCATATGTGCTAAGGTGCGCCCCGCACCTTAGCGCATCAGATGGCTGCGCGGGAGGCATATGTGGTACGCTGCTGAGCAAACAAAAGAGCAGAGCCACAGCACAATGGTTAAGGCACCTACCGATAGTACAGGGATTGGGGGTTCGATCCCCCACAGAGCCCAATAAAGATGGCTGGCTGATGCAATAATTTAGGTGACATTGAAATAATGGGCAGCATAAGGGGGCGTGTTGTTTTAGGAGACATCTCAATATAGGGCGGCATAAGGCAGCGCGCTGCTGAGCAAACAGAAGAGCAGAGCCACAGCACAATGGTTAAGGCATCTACCAATGGTGCAGGGATCAGGGGTTCAATCCCCCAAAGTGCCCAATGAACAAGGCTGGCTGAGGCATTTTGTATTATGGGCATGAGTGCTTTAGGGGGCATGTTATTTTTATTTAATTATCATTACTAGCAAACGCACCCTCAAAGCATGTTAACATGAGGCGCCCCATAAGGCACATTTCAAAGTGCACTGTCCGCCAAGGCACCCTAGAATGTAGCTTATAGGGCGCTTTAGAGGGTGCCGTATGAGGTCCCGCAAGGTCAAAGCACTGTTTATGATGGCAGCACTGTGCAGTTTAAGGAATGAAAAGCATTAGTAGGTGCACTGACATGCAAGGAGGAGCAGCAGTGGAGCACAATGGTTAAGGCACTGACTGCTGATACAGGGGTCATGAGTTTGCTCCCCAGGGTGCCTAATACGTAAGGCTGGCTGTGGCATCAGCTTTGCAATGTACATATGTTTTCCTGCAGCACCGTATGTTTATTTTATTAATTGCTGCCAGCAAACACGCCCTCACGTGCTGTAAGTGAAGGTGCTGTATAAGGCACCCTATAAGGCACTCCATAGGGCATATTATAGAGTGCACTGTCCACCACGGCACCCTAATATGTCCCCTATAGGGCACCCTATAAGTTGTGTCACAGGATAATGTATAGTGCACCTTATATGGACGGGAACCATAAGGTGCTATATAGGGTGCCCTATGGAGCGCCCTCAGAGGCACCCTATGGGTACAGTACGCTGAGGGTGTTTTTGCTGGCATCAAAATATGTACATTAACGAAAAATAATGCTGTGGAAAACCCTAGCAAATAACCCCTCAGTGGGTTTGAACCCATGATCTCTGACTGCATAGGCAGTGAAGTAACCATTGTGCTACAGCTCTATAGTTGATAGCAAGCCCCTGGCTGGCTGCAAAGAGCCTGCACGTCACTGCACAGACAGTCTACTGTGCTCACCAGGATAGGGTTAGCCCACCAGTACCCATGATGCACTGCACATGCAAATCAGCTGTCCACAGATGAACACAAAATGGGGAATGCACCCCCACAGCACCTCGCCCTGGTAGGGGGTACTGACCGGGTGTTTTACTGGCACAGAGTACCTACACACCGTCACATTGTGTGTTTACTGAGCTCACTCTGAGTGTGCGATGAGGCGCCTAGGACCAGGTCCACAACACCTTCCATGGCTGAGGGAGATCCAAAGCAGTGTTAATGTGTAAGATAGGTAGTCTGCACAAACACTGTCTCAGTCAGGTGTAGCCCCCATGGACCCCCAGGTGGGATATGCACCACCACCACCACCACCACCCCACCCCCCCCCCCCCCCTTGGGCCAAGGGTGACAAACATGGTCTCCCATCAATAGATCCACCTTATACCTCCCTGCAAAGGTGGCAGTAGAGGGGAACATAGACCCCCAGTCCTCCTGAGGAACAAACACCCCACAGGGCAGTCAATGCAGCTCTATACACATCCATAACACAATCGCAGACAGACATTAGACCACGATATGGTAAGCAGCACCCCACCACTATCTTATATTCTCCTGCAGCAAGCCATCAGCCACTGCACCCTGCTCCATCAGGACACATACCAGCTACAAACAGTCTGCTAGTTAGTCCATAGTGCATGTTCCCAGTGAAGATGCATGCACCCAGAACTGGAATGGCAGCATACACAGTACACAGATATATCAGTGACTGGGCCCCAAAAGGACACCCATATATATCACATGAGAGAAATACTATATAGCACTATGGGGTTGCCTAGCCATACTGTGGTCACTGCACAGTCAGGGTGAGAGTGATCTCTCAGCAGGACATACTGAGGTCACCCTGTCTGTGTAGGTGGTGGCCGGGCACCACAATGTCCCAGTCAGTGCCCTATGCCCTGTGCAGATGCACCCTGGCAAGGCCACCCTGTCCAGCCTACACCCATGGTACCTTGCTCCTCATTATGCACATTGGCAGCCCAATACTGGCAACATTGCTGGCAGTGTGGGCTGTGGAAGGTGTTTGCAGCCACCACACACTGGATAGACAGACAGCCACCCCCACACCTATGTCAGCATTGTGCTACTATAGAGGGGTTCAGCAGCCATACCCACCACACCAGTCCTGGACACAGTACATGCATGGATATGGTACTCATTACTGTTAGGGGTCACATTCCAGGGTGGTAAACACTGTCAGAGACCAGACCTGCAACACACACCACAGACATCTGAATGATTGTTATGGTGGAGCTCCATGAACAAACTGTGCTTTACGTAGGACTGGAGATCTGCCAGTTATCATAGCAAACGTTTGATAGCTGTGTACCGTATACCCAGGTGTAGGGTGGCATTGCAGAGGTATGCAACTGCTAGTATTGGGAGATACAGGCAGGGCCCAATGTCCAGCCTCTCCAGGAGGCATTGGTCAATGGGGCCTGTGGGTGTGTCTGGCCCTGTTGGCTGCTGCTCTACGGCAGGGTTTCCCAACTCCAGTCCTGGTGTTCCAAACACTGTTCTGGTTTTCATGCTGTCCCTCATAGATATGCATGAGCTACATCTGCATACCATGGGGGTGGTGCATAGCTATGCAGCACAGGCATCATTATTAGAGGCAGCATGGAACCTGAATGGTGTGGGGCCCTCCAGGACTGCATTTGGGAGACTCTGCTCTAGGTAATGTGCCTGTTTATGGTGTCTATGAATGGTGTGTTAAAATATAGGCGTATGAACCATGCATATGTTCTTAGCTATACAGTTTTGTCCTTACTATCACGCTTTAGTTGTGGGAAAAATATGTGGACTGGATTGGCAGTAGCCCCAGCTGGGATTTAAACCTGTGACCTTCTGTTCCTATACACACTGTCTGTGTGCACTGCACCACCGTGTTGCCACAGATATGCTGTGTTCCCTGGGGAGTCCATGACTGTACATCCGACAGAGCCTGTCTGTTGCGGTGGATGGTGCCAGCCTGCACAGGCCTAGGCCACTGTCTGCTGTGGTTTGCAGCCACTGCCCCCTCCGCCACCTGTACCCTACCACAAACATGCAGACATGTCCCTATCTGGGAAAAACATATGACCTGAGTGAGTTGTAGCACTCCAGGACTGAGTTTGGGGGACTCGGCTGTAGGTAATGGCCATTGTTATGGTTTGTGTGCAGTGTAGGCTAAAATATAGGTGTTGGGACCATGCTTATGTTCTCTGCAATAAAAGAGTGTCTGTACTCTCACTGTTTAGTGGTGGGTAAAACTATGGGGACTGGGTTGTCAGGAGCCCTAGCTGGGATTTGAACCTGTGTCCCTCTGGTCCTACAGGTACTGGCTGTGTCCGCTGCACCACACTGTGGCCACAGAGATAGAGCAGTCTCTGGAGATAGGAAACCTGGCCGCAAGAGTCAGACACCCTGCTCTGCACAATTTTACTGTGGCTCGTTTACCTTGTATGGGGACAAGGGTGCACAAAAAACTCAAATATGCCCTTCAAAAAAGGGGAGAAAGATATAACAACAAGCTGCGCAACAGTGATATCAATGGGCAACCTGAAATACACTCCCAGGAAAGCTCCATTACATTGCAGTGCTTTTGAAAGAGTCTACGGAGCGTAGACCCTTCCAAAAATCATTTCTATTGTTTGGGGCTTTCCTGGGAGTGTTTGTTATTGTTGCCCATTAATAGCACTGTTGCCCAGCTGGATTATAATTTATTTGGAATTTGTTGTGGTCATTTTCAAGTTATATTTGCTATTTTCTTCTGTGCACATGTATCACACTGCTCACGTTTTTTGGATTTCCCCGCTTTTGCTGTACATTGCTGACAGAAATGGTTTCTCTTCCCTTTAAATGCGCTCTACCGCGAGTGTTTCACTCGCGGTAGTTTTTACATGTAAATTCGGCCCCGCTCCTGTGCGGGGAGCCTCTCCCCTCCCACTCTCCACCCATTGACCCCGTCTCACCGCCCCTCGGGGGCCTTCCTCCGCCCTCCGTTAGCCTTTTCCCGCCTCTATTGCACATCAGCGCACCGCAAACGTGCGCGTTTTCGTCGCACGTGTGCGGGGCCTGTTAATGTGACGCGCACGCGTGCGGGGCACTTAAGAGCACTTAAATGCATCATTTTAGAGCGCTCAAGTGCGCCCCGCACAAGTGCGCAGTTTAGTAAACATACCCCTAAGTATTGTGATAAAATAATGTGGTATGTACAACCCATATGGTTAAAGCAGGTAAGGTGAAATAACAATAAAGGATAAAAGATAAGGCAGATCAAACAACTGTTATACAAAATAATTCAAGTAAACCTTTAAAGATTATGGATCTAACCTTAATAAACTGTTGAGCTGATCTGCTCTGCTACTGGGCCTTTCGGCTCCTGAATTCTCCACTGCTGCAGCTTTCTCTTGAGCTGATCTGCTGCTAGACTTCCAAGCTTGGATTAGGCTCTCCACTTCCTAGGTTGGAAGGAGACCATCCACCCCCATCTTCACTCCTACCCCTGACTGGATCTTGTAGGAAGCTCTCTGCTGGAACCTTCACTCCAAGCCTATCTAAAATCCCAGGAGACTTTCTAGTACCATTGCCATGGAAAAGCTCTTTTAAATGAAAACACTTAACAGCCTCCAAACCCTAAACTCCCTTTCTTCACAAGCTCACTCTTCTTTTCTTTCTTTTCTTTTTTTTTTTTCAGTGAATTTTAGTATCAGTACCTGTTTATCTGATGCCATTTCTTTTAAGGTGAGCAATTTCCACTGGCCCCAGTACTTTACCTTCTATCTGGTCTGTGCATGTTATTCTTCTACGCTATTCACTATAGATTTAAAGTTAAATCTTAATAATAGAAATAAATGTGAGCAAATATTACCCATGATCCTTCAGCATAGACAGTGATTTGCATATCCCCTCCTAAATGTTTACTTTCTAGCTCTGCTAGCCCAGTAACTGTTATTGCAGGCTGCTCTTTTAATGTTGTCCCTCATCTGACCCCATCAGCCAGTTCTTCAGCAGCACACACTGACCATTTACCTTTCAAACGCCCACCTTTTGGAAGGGGTTTCATTCATAATAAGTGACAGAAAGGGACATAGGTTCATATTTAATAATATAATAAAAAATAAGGACCCCTGTAGAACACCAGAAACAGCGAGCCAGCAAGTTATCAATCTACATGCAGATGATACCACTAGGGAATGTCCCCTGACAGTAGTACCTCAAGAATATTACTAGAGGTTACTGGTACCATTTTGAATGTTTGAATGTTGCTGGAGCTGCTATAGGAGTGGAGAGGGGCTGCCCCTGCACCATTGACACTGAGATCACCAGTGAGCCCTCAGGTCAACTCAGGGGAGAATTTTGAGAGTAGGGGAGGATCCAAGTTAGGATTTTGTGATAAGGCTGATTGGAGATGGAGGGTTTGGAAGGTGTCTGGATTGTTGGCTTGCTTTCTGTGGGGGTGCTGTTTCTGAAAGGGGGGTCCATGGGGAAGCTGATCAGTGGGGGAGTAAGATTGGAGGGAGGTAGTTCACTGGGGAGTTGTATTGGCAGGGTGCGATTGGGTGTTTGGTTGTGGATCATGAGATTGGGTCTTAGAGGGGTGCCGGAACATTGCAGCAACTGCTTCTATCTTCTTGCCACACTCCTGTGGCATTTGGACTGCATTTTCTTGCCTCTGCAGGTAGCACAGTTGATCCTATGCTACAAGCAGAGACAGGAAACATGGTTCCCACCTTCATTGTGTCTGCCCTGTGCACTAAATGCAAGGCAGATGCTGATCACACCCCATGCATTTATCACACAGCCTTGCACTTATTGTACCTTAACTCAGGGCCGGCCCATCCATTGTGCGAGAATGTTGTTCGCACAGGGCCCCGCACTTCAGGGTCCCCCGCGCCAATAACATCACACATTGAATACCTGCAGGCAGAGCGGCTTTAGAGAAAGTCGGAGAGGCCCCGGCTTACCTTTAACAGCTGCCGTAGTGAAGAACATCTTTTTTCTTCACTTTGGCAACTGTACTGTAGTTTAGAATGCTGCACGCACTGAGCTCTGGCTCCCTCTAAAGCATTTTAGACAGCCGCAGGGCTCTTCAGGAGGGAAGGGGGGGGGAGTTGGACTGTAAATGGGCTGAGTGGGGGGGGGGGAGCCAGGACTGGAAATTGGCTGAGTGGGGGGGGGGGGGAGCTAGGACAGAAATAGCTGATGGGAAGGGAACTTGTACTGGAAATGAGCCATTGGGAGGGAGCTAGGGCTGGAAATGGGCTGATGGAGGGGCTAGGATAGGACTGGAAATGGGGTGTTGGGGGGCTTGGATTGGAAATGGGCTGAGTGGGGGGAGCTAGGACTGGAAATGGGCTGAGTGTGGGGGTCTTGGACTGGAAATGGGCTGATGGGATGCTAAGACTGGAAATGGGCTAATGCAGGGACTAGAAGGGAGCAGCTGCTGGGTGGGGCTGGAACTAGGAGCTGATGTTGGGGAGGACTAGAAAGGGATGGGGCTGGGGCTGGGAGAGTGAAATGGAGAGGGTAAAAATATTTTGTGTGGGAGGGAAGAAAAATCTACGATTGGCCAGGTATTGGGAGCGTAAATGGGGATTGAGGATGGAGGAGTAAAATTTGAGTGGATGAAAAAAGAATAAATAAAGAGATGGAGGAAAGAACAAAATGAGAAAGATCAGTATGTTAAAGCAGATGTAGAGAGAGAATGGAGAAAAACTAGAAGAGAGTAGAAAGGACAATTGTTCAGCAGACAATGGAGAGTTAGCAGAAGACATGAAGAAACCAGAGGAAAGTGACTGGAACAATTGCAACTGAAAAATAAAATGCACAAACAACAAAAGGTAGAGAAAATAATTTTTTATTTATAATTTATTAACCGGAATATATCAGCTATTTTGTTTAGTACAAGAGGAAATTAATTTATAGTTTTATTTCTGCAGTGTTGTTGCACATTCCAAGTTTGGCTTTTGGGGTTCCCAGTTTAATTATTGTCTTCCTATTTCTAAATTGTGATCCCTTGTTCTTTGTTTGGTGATGCTCTATGTTCTGCATGTGTAACCAAGCTGAGGTATTCTATTTATGTAGTTTCTATTTGACAGTGCCACTTGTTCTCTTTCTCCAGTAGGAGATGTATTGGCATTCTCTGAGATGTATTGGTTTAATATTTGCAATGTTGCCTTTTGATAGGTAGGGTATAGTGTTTTGTGAGTCCTGGTAATGCTGTTATGATACTGCATGTTTGTTATGGGTTCCTAATGTGCTTGGTGGTTGGCACTGGAGTATAGTAATTTAGAAATCTGGTAGTCTTTCTTTATCCATACACTCATTAAGAGGCATGTTTACTAAAAATTAGTGCATGTTAACATCATGCAAATATTTATGCAAAGAGGCCCCTTATACAAATAAGGCGCTTCACTGAGTCTCAGCATATGGCCCCTCGCCCCCATCCTTGGGTCGCCCCTGCCTTAACTTTGCCAGTTAAGGTAAGGTAAGTGCAAGAACTTACCACTTTTTAGTAAAAGGTCCCCTAAGTATTTCTCCTTTGATGACTAGCAGCAGTAATCTCACAGATAGTATTTCATGATCAAGCATATTAAAGGCTGTATAAATCTAGCAAAACCACAAGTGAAGGGTGACTGATCCAACATATTTTTAAGTTATATTATTTAGTAACACATGTCCTCAGGCTCGAGTGCAAGGCACCATAATATGGTTGAGTCCTGCTGAGTGGCCTGAGTGACAATTTATTAGTAACTAGGGTGGTAGATTGGGGGGGGGGGGGAGAGCAGTGGACTGGATAGTAAAGTGAGGAATAGTGTATTTTTTTCTTTTTCATGGACTTCCAACCCATTTCTGGGTTTGAGTGTGTTGGGGGGTGTAGGGTGTAGGGTTGGTTGGTGTATGTGTTTGCAGTGGTAGGGGAGCATGGGTTGAAAGGGCCTAGTTACTCCCAAGATAGGATAAGCAGGCTAGTATAAGACTCCGCCACACACAAACTTCAGGGCATAACTTTGTGCCACTGTAAGCTGTGTGGAAAAGGGGCACAGGGTCCTTTGGACCTCAACACAGCTTGATTGTCATTGACTAGCTGGGTAATTATGAGGATAATGGGGAAAGACAATCTGGGAGATGTTGAAGACTGTTAATGTTGTTAAAGTTTTGAATAAGCTATGGCCATGTGCTGTCCCATCATTAAAGTGTTAGGTGATTTATTTGTAACCAGAAGTGAAGCAGGTGTGTGAGGTCCTATGTGGCGATACAAAAACTGTTTCAATGGTATGACTTCTGCTGAATCCTGGCTCTCGAACATCTAGTAATTTACACAAAAACTCCTGCCTCTGCCCCAAAACAATGTTCAATTATTTCTTCCAAAGAGGGTAAATTGACCAGTGGTCAGAAATTAGCCCTAGTGCTTGCATCCATCATTAATTTCCTTAAAACAGCTTAATGATTGCTAACTTAAGTGCTTCCAGAAAGCATCTCTCAGTCAAGAAGACATTTCCTGACCATGTCAAAGAACACAGAACAACTTCATTTACTTCTCATCAGACTCGAAAGGCATGGATTTAATTTATAGTATGTTGTTCTTGTCTTATATTTTCAAATGATCCAGTCTACTGGAACATTATCGGGCCATGTTCCTTTCCATCCCACCTAGCTTTTCCTTCTAAATTGTCACCAGTGGTCTACCCTGGGTCCTAAGGCATGCAGAGTAGAGCCAAGCTGGTGAATATCCTGGGCTGGGAAGTGGGGCAATGCAGGCGGAGTAGTGCACTGCCTTCTGGGTGATGTAGTCCCACACACTCCCCAAGCACAGAAATAGATGTAATCGAGTGGTTTTAAAGCAAATGAGGTTTTATTTCCCCTTCGGGGGATTGGTAAGCACAAAACTTAAGACAAAATATCCATACTTTCTGGCATAAGGAAATTAACTCAGGAAGAGAAGAAAAAATAGCTTCTTTTTCTTCTAGCTTTTCAACACATCATCCTTTAACACAGGATTCACAAAACAGTTCCTTTTAAAGGCACGAAGGTTTACTTTGCTTTCAATGCTGTGCATATAGCTTTGTATATCCAAGTCAGCGTAGAGACTCTATGTTATCGGCTATGGACAGTGTACAATCCATAGGTTCACCAATTACACTTTCATCTACAGATTCTGTTTGCATATCTTCCAGCCCTTCCCCCACTGGGTACGTAGGAACACAATCACACAGAGCTTTAAAACAGGTATCATTATTACTGAGAGAGTCCCGGAGAGTCTGGCAATCCCAGAGAAAACTTGTATCTAGTTTTCTCCTTATCCCTTCTAAAGGGCTTACCTTCAGGCTTCTGCCTAATGGGTTTTCTTAGCAGTGCTCCTTCAGCATTATCAAAGTCCATAGGCCTGTGCCTCTCTCTCACCGGAGTTTCTGGGCACTCCCAAACTGACCTTTTGGATGGCTTCTCTTTCCAATGGCCCTCAGTATAAGGCTTTAACCGAAAGTTGCTTCCCTGTGGTCTTTGGGCTTGGCCTCTCTGTAACTCCCTAGCTGGAGCATTCTCTGCTCTGTCCTCATGGCTGCTTGAGTCAGATTCAGCTTCTCTGCTTTCAGACCTGCTGATGGCTCTGCTCCTCTGCACCCTCTCTCTCGTTCCTTCTCTTACGTCTGTTCCTGTTCTTGTTCCCGGGCTTGTTCTCGAGCCTCCGCTTGTTCCTGTTCCTGTTTTCTCTCTCGTCCCCCTTCTTCCTCTTCCTGATTCAAATGAATGCTTTTTATCTTCCTTTCCCTTAGGGCTTTGCTTCGTCCCTCCCCCACCCAGGTGTCTACTATTGAGCTCAGAGCACGGGGATAATTTGTAGCTTGGGCGGGGTTGCTGCACTCGTGACTGAGTTTGTTTACATCTCCCCTGGCAACCTGTAGCCATGTGTTTTGCTTGCCTGTCAGAATCTGACATAACCTCCTCAGTTTCATCTAGCTCCATATCAAGGGACGGGTCTTCCCCATTACAAAATATGTAGTTCTACCTCTCTCCTAGCTTTTAATGAAGAGCTTATTACAGTGCATCACAGAATTTACCATAGAATCCTGGATTCTTGACAAATTAGTTAAATTAGTTACCACCAGAAATAATTGTTTTAAACTATTCCCAGCTGATGTTAACTAATACAACTTCTTCATTTTATCCACTCTTCAGCAAGACACGTGAATAAAAAAAATGAAAAATCCTAGAGCATTAAACACTTGACATTTGGGCATCTATTTTTTATCTATTTGTTAGTCTAGTGGTTGAATGAGAATGTAAGCAGAGTGTATATCTCTTCAAATGCATTAATGTGATTACAAAGGGTCACTGATTTTATGACAGGTGAGCCTAGTTAACTATGATGTGCGTTGTAGGAAAAAAATGGCAAGGAACCAAACCATTTCATGGAAGCATAAGCACATAGATTTATAGCTAGATGAGATGACCCTATACAAGCCCCTTTCCCAGAAAACAATTCCAGTGACTGATATGCCACAACCAGTAACTCATCATGTATTGTTGGCAAAAAAATATATATTTGTAACAGGTATCCTCTAAATCTATGTATACTGTATCTACATAGTTGGTGGATGCTCTTACCTTACCAGTCAGTGCCTAAGGCAGGACAGGGAAAGAAAGAAGTTGCAGACTTTGTTGTCACAAAAGTCCAAAGCTAGTCACAGCTGCATACCCAGAAAACAATCAGAGCCTCTTGTCCTGATTAGACAGGCTTCCCAACAAAGAAAACTCAATAAATCTACAAGAAGTTCTAGACAGCTTTTATGTTTTTCTATCACAGCATAGTGGTCGTATTTTTCAGTCTGATAAAAGAACAGACACAGGGAGCATGATGATAAAGAAGAATATCAAATTATTCTTTCTGATCCCCTTCAACTTAGCTATCAGTTGTTTTTTATGTATATTTTGTTCACTTCATTCTAGTACTGGGTGGATGAACAAGAACCAAACAGTGGGAATATAATTAACTATTTAGCAGATTTTCTGCCTATCGATACAAATCACAATCCTGTTATTTTCGGTATGATATTATATATTTTTTGTTTGATCAGTTTTAAGGAAAAATTTAGAAATAGTGCCAACCTCATCCTAGCCATCACCTATTTTTTGATTGTCTTGGCATAGTAGGAGTGACTAGAGATCATACATGAGAAACTGGGAGACTGGGAGTCCAAATGGCAGATGAAATTTAATGTGGACAAGTGCAAAGTTATGCACTTAGGAGGTCATTCCAGAACACAAATAAGTGCCATGGACTTGCGTGGGAAACAGCTATCTGCCGAACAAGGCTACATCTTTATGCAGAAAAGCCGGTTCCTTCTATGTACACGCCGTAAAGATGGGAATCTCTGAATATGTCAGGGGCATAGCAGGGATATGACATAGGCCGGAGATGTGGAAAGACGATTCAGGTTGCACCCATGTATGTCCAATGTGTGCCCCACAGATGTCCATAGTATATCTGCAGAAACATGGTATAAGGGTAGGACTTTGAAAAAATGCCCACATAGCCACTCTGAACAGAATGGGACAAACTGCCATGACTGTAGCCAACTAAACACACCGAGATGGGAGCAGCTGTCAAGCCAATGGCAACCATTTACAGTCCAAAAGATGTAACAAAATGATCAGCAATGCAGAATGTGGCAGAAGGAGACAGGGATACAAGTAGGTCTGACATAAAATCATTTATTTGTGGCATATAAGCAGGGGTACATAACTAGACACCCACCAAAGGCATGCGAGTAAAAATGTCCACCCCTGCCTACCTCCCACCCCAAAGTCTAATCCATCTACAGTGCAGACTTTGTGTGCCTTCACCCCCCACATCTCATATCCCCCCCATATATCCCACCGTACATCACAGGCAGCAAACAACATACCCTCTCACCCACACCAACAAAATGGTAAACAGTCCCCTTGCAAATCACACACACCAGGCCCCATCCCATGACCGCTACTTTGGCCCCCAATGACCCTTGCCTCTCTCCCTAGCCCTTCCCCTCACAGAGGACACATGTACTGAGGAACAGGACACAAAATATGGGAGGTTGTGGCAGTGGCTATCTGCTGCTGAGGCAGCCCTTGTGCTGGCGTGTGTGCTGACTCTGCCGGAGAAAGCACAGACCCAGATGTAGGAGTGCACATGGTAGAAAAGATGCCAGCAGCAGCAGACCCACCACAGGCATGAGCAGAGGTTAGGTCCACTGGCTGGGAGGTGTCACCACCTAGCACAGGGATAGGGGCAGGCGCAGTCTGTGTCTGGCCAAGCTGTGCCAGGAAGTGATCAATGCTTACCCACAGGAGACACATGGACGTATCCAGGTGTTCTGTTGCAGCCTGTGAGCACTCCTGCATGGCCACATTATGGTGCAACAGTTCCAGCTTAGCCACCACTCATTCAGCATGTTAATCATGGTAGGCTAGGAGTCTCTCTGCAACAGTATCAGCTACACTTAGGTGTGCCAGTTCCGCTTCAGCACCTGTACCCACAGCACCCTGCTGCTCATCGCTGTAATCAGCTGGGTCATCCTCAGTCAGGGCCATGGGCCGAAAATTCTCCCCATGGGGTGGCTCACCGGAGCTGGAAGTATGTGGGTCAGCCTGCAATGACAGAGGAGCAGCAAGGGTGGTGGCAGGATCTAAATCTGTGGACATAAAGAACAAAGGTGTGTCCTACACTGAATGATGCTCCTATCACACACAAAGGAATGTCAGTGTATCAGAGAACACCAAACACCAGACACCACTGAAAAAGGATAAGAATGTTAGGTGGAGGCTGTTGTCCCAGTGTGCCATGCAGCACAATGAAAAAGGGAACAACCAGTACACAACGTGTCAGTCCTGCAACCATGGAGCCCCCCACATGCATGAGCTACATGCCCTGAGCAGGCCAAACCCCACATCCTTAGAAATCAGTGCATGCCTCCTGTGAATTGCACCACCACAGCTGCCCACTTGAATACACCCATACAGCTGTGACTGGGAACCCTTGTTATGTCCACATAAGTGTAGCAGCTTTGGATTCCACAGAGCACACAAAAATGTAGCATCCAGTCAACATAAGAAAAATAGCAATCCACAGCAACACCAACAAACACCTCACCCAAAAAAGTACAGTTCTCCATAAGTCCTGAGAATAAGGAAACATAAGGAAAGATGTTTCCAATGGCAAATATGCGTGTTGGAAACCTGGACACCCATGTCCCAATTCATGAGTGGATACCGCATATCATGTTTATATTGTATTGTTGAGCAGTAATCTTTTCAAGTGGCTAGGGTGTGTGTAGATACTACAGGATAAGGATCTGGAACACTATGCAGAAGGTGATAGTGGAAAGATATATGGTCCCAACCAGAGACACAGATGTGGAACAGAACCTGTTTGTGAAGGGGGAAGATATATAGCAGCTACTCACCCTGGTGCTGTGAGTACTATGATGTGTCCAGCATGCCAACGTCCTCCATTGCAGCAGGGTCCACAGTGGTCAGTATCCACTGCTCAAGGTCAATCAAGGGCTCAACCTGCCCATCCTGTCCCATGCATCTGGCCTTCTTGCAGATAACCCTCTGCACCTGCCACCACTTCCGTTTGACATCCTTGATGTCACGGTTGTTATGATATATTGCGTTAACTTTGTGGCATATGGCAAGCCACTTCCTCTGTCGCTCACAAGCACCAACCTCATCTCCTCTGTGCCCATGAGAATCTGAATGTCCCCAAAGATATCCTTAAGCATGCATGTCAGTTCCCCGTCACTGAGGATAGGCTTACATGAGCCCATCTTGGGAACCATGTCCCTGTTAGAGCAGAGGGCAACTAGAAGCACACAAAAAACATGGGGGCAGGCCACCAATGGCATCCACATTTTATAGCATATAGATGGGCATGAACAATGACATGGAAATCACCAGAATACATTACACACGTGGACATCCAGACACAACATAGTAACATAGGGGTATGTTTACTAAACGGCGCACTTGTGCGGGGCGCACCTGAGCGCCTAAAATGATGCATTTAAGTGCTCTTAAGTGCCCCGTATGCGTGCGCGTCACATTAATGGGCCCCGCACGTGTGCGCCGAAAACGCGCACGTTTGCGGGGCGCTCATGTGCGATAGAGGCGTGGAAAGGCGAAATGAGGGCGGAGGAAGGCCCCCGAGGGGCGTAGGGACAGAGTCAATGGGTGGAGAGTGGGAGGGGAGAGGCTCTCCGCACAGGAGCGGGGCTGAATGTTGGCCCAAAAAATACCGCGAGTGAAACACTCGCGTCAGAGGTGATTTAAAGGGAAGAGAAACCATTTCCGTCAGCAATGTAAAGCAAAAGCGGGGAAACCTAAAAAACGTGAGCAGTGTGAAACATGTGCACAGAAAAAAATCGCTAATATAACATGAAAATGACCACAACAAATTATAAGAAAAATATAATCCTGCTGGGCAACAGTGCTATTAATGGCCAACAATAACAAACACTCCCAGGAAAGCCCAAAAAAATAGAAATGATGTTTGGAAGGGTCTACGCTCCGTAGACTCATGCTAAAGCACTGCAATGTAATGCTTTCCTGGGAGTGCATATCAGGTTGCTCATTGATAGCACTGCTGCACTGTTTGGGTTTGTTTTTATTTTGCTCCCCTTATTTGGAGGACATATTTTGGTTTGTCCTGCACCTCTGTCCCCATACAAGGTAAATGTGCCCACAGTAAAATTATGCAGAGCAGGGTGTAAGACTCGTGTGGGCAGGTTTCATATCTCCAGACACTGCACCATCTCTGTGGCCATAGTGTGGTGCAGCAGACACAGCCAGTGACTGTATGACCAGAGGGTTACAGGTTCAAATCCCAGCTGGGGACCCTGCCAACCCAGTACCCATAGTTTTACCCACCACTAAACAGTGAGAGTTCAGACACTGCTTTATTGCAGAGAACATAAGCATGGTCCCAACACCAATAATTTTACCCCACACCGCACACAAACCATAGCAATGGGCAGAACATACAGGTGATTCCCCCCAATTTCATCCTGGAGTGGCAAAACGCAATCAGGTTAAATGGGTTTTTCCAGATAAGGACATGTCTGCATGTTGGCCGAGGGGTACAGGTGGTGGAGGGGGCAGTGGCTGAAAGACACAGCAGACAGTACAGTAGGCGTGTGCAGGCTGGCACCGTCCACCACAACAGACAGGCTCTGTCGGATGTACAGTCATGGACTCCCCTTGGAATGCAGCATATATGTTGCAAAACAGTGGTGCAGTGGACACAGACAGTGTGTGCAATAACAGAAGGTCAGAGGTTCAAATCCTGTATGTGGCTCCTGGCCACCTAGTCCACATAATTGTACCCCTCTAAAACCAGCCATTAAAGAGAGGACATTTGCTGATGAGAATCTAAGATTGTTTGCCATATTTGTATTTTACCTTCAACTGTACCCACCACATAAGCATGTGCATCACCTACAGCAGAGTCAACCAAATGCAGTCCTGGAGGGTCAATCATTATTAACGTTTTATGCAGTCTCCAATATAAGGCCATGTGAGCATGGTGACGGCAGGGGAACTGGTGGCAGCTGTCCACAGCACACCATGGCATACTCCTTTTTAAGTGGGTGCTGTGTAGTGCAACAGACAGGGTCAGTGTGACAAACAGCCATGGATTCCTCTGGGAATGCACTGTCTCTGTGGCAAGATGGTGGTGCAAAGCACACAGGCAGTGCCTTCAGGAGGTGAAGGTCACAAGTTCAAATCCCGTATGTCGGCCCTGCCAAACCAGTCCCCACAATTGTCACATCACACAATGTTTTTAAAAATAAAATAACCTGTAGTGCAGGTAATGCAAACATGGGCAATACATGTATACTTTTCTCTGAAAGTGTACATATATGAGAAACATGTGCATCACATAGAGCAGTTTCAATCAAATGCAGTCCTGAAGGGCCACAAATCATTCACATCTTATGATGTTTCAAATAAAGATGTTGTTGTTCATTTTCATGTGTTGGTCCATGGTATGCAGATATATCTCATGCATATTCCGTAGGCACAGTTGGAAAAAATGATCAGTGTCTGGCCCAACAGGACTGTAGTTGGGTACCTCTGCCCGACAGTACCGGCCAACAGGAGCAGAAAGAAATGACTAGACCCACAGGCTCCATGATCCAAAGCCTATTAGACAGTCATGATATTGGGCCTTGCGTACATCTCACAAAACTAGTAAGTGTGCACCTTAGCACTGTCACCATAAACCTGGAAATTCACTACACATATAGCAACATGTTGAAGTGATCAGTGGCAGATATCAATTTCTAGGTAAAGCACAATATGGTTATTGAGTGGTATCACACCAATATGTCTGATGTTTGTGGAGTGTGTCTCAGGTCTGTTGTCTGACAATGTTTCCCACCCTGGGGTGTGACAGTAACAGTAGTGCATACCATAGCCATGCCTGCACTGTGTCCAGGACTGCTGAGTTGGCCTAGACTGCAAAAGCTATCTATAGTAGCACAGTGATGGCATAGCTGTGGGATTGTGTGTCTGTACATCCAGTGTGTGATGTCTGCAAGACCTTACTCAGCGCACAATGTTTGCACTGTGTCCAGTATTAGCTTGCCAATGTGCATAATGAGGAGCTAGGTATTGTGGGTATACCCCCGACAGGCTGGCCTGGGCAGGATGCATGAGGACAGAACATAGGGCAATGTATCGGACATTGTAGTGTGTGGTCATCAGCAGCATGGACAAGGTAGCCCTTGCATGTCCTCCTGGAAGGTCACTCTCACCCTGACTGAGCAGTTACCATGGCATGGCTAGGTCAGACATAGTGCCAGCAACACCTTTTGCAAGTGATATGTATGGGTTGCCTTTTGGGGCCCAATCACTAACTTAACTGCTTGGTGAGTGTGCAGACATCCCAGTTTTGGGTGCACACATTTCCTCCAGTAGTATGCACTAGCTAGCAGACTGCTTGCACCTAGTATGTGTAAGGCTGCCACACCTTCAGGGGTGCATCGGCTGCAGCTTTTCTGTGTTTGCTGGTGGACTGCTGATCATTTCCAGGCCTGCCATCACCTTATGGATGTGCCCAGAAATGCATGCACCATGCTGTATGTTGTTTTTTTTCCTCAGCTGGACCCAGGTTATCATTTCCCACCAGCAGCACCATCACAGTGATGTGGATGTGTTGGTGGGTGATCATGAGTCCCAGTGGTCAGTTTGGGTGTTGTTACTGAAGCTGTCTATCTGTCCAACCCACCTCCCCTTTCCCCGCACAGGATAAGACCAATGTGGTTGCTGCAAATTGCTCAAGGGCTAAACATCACAGAGAAATAACAGATGGCCACAAGTGTACTTGGCAGTGCATCTACAGCACCTACCCAGCAAACACTGTCAATGATGTGGACTCACACCATAGTCTATCTCACCTAAGCCAGGTGCTGTGGACATGGTGCTGGGTGTCCCCTCTCACTCTCAGGGTGAGCATGGGACCCGCACAATGTGACGGTCAATACCAACTCTGTGTCATCAACCTACACGCTCAGTAATTATTTCCAGGCTGAGGTGGTTTTGTGGCTGCATACACCATCTTGCTGTTATTTGTAGACTGATGATTTACATGTGCAGTGCATCATGGGTATGTGTGGATAACCCCATCTTGGTAAAGAAAGCAAACAGGTCATGTGTTGGCCCTTAGTCCAACTGTAGGCAGCCAGGGGTGTTTTAGCAGCTATGGCAATGGTTCTGAACCAGTCCTCCTTGAAAGCCTAGGCAAGATGGGTGTTTATGATCGCCCAAATGAAGATGCATGAGATATATAAGCATTAGAGATGTCTTGCCAAGCTGAGTGGTGTGTGGCCCTCCAGGACTGCCTGTCAACACTCCTGCCCAACACCTCTGTCATCAACCATTGTAAGTGGCCAAGGTGCTGATGTCGAAGACATCAAAAAGGTCAGATAGAATGTGTAGCATGCATCTTTGTCCCTCACCACCACCAACATATTTTTCAGTATACAACTGCATGGTGGTGGTGAGAATTAAGAAAGTATGTGACACAGTCTATCTATGCCTTTCATGTCTATGTCATCTGCGCTTTGCACACTCACACACCTAAATTACAGAGGTGTAAGGCAGGGGTCTCCAAACCCAGACCTATAGGGCCACAAAACTGTCAGGTTGACAGGATAGCTCTGATGCATATAGATCTCATGCATAGTCATTAGGGCTATCCTGATCACCAGACTGGCCGAGGGGTTCAAGGAGGACTGGTTCACAACCACTGAGCTATGGAGATGTTGGCCACCTGTGACCTCACAGTGTCTAGAGCCATAAGTCATGTGTCTGATCCTACAGTGGAGTAATCTGATATGGGTTTCTGAGGCTTGTTTCCTTTGTAACGTCATTTGGTGCTGCCAACAACAACACCTTCAGTGCTGTAGCCTGAAGCTTCCTCAAACGCACCCTATAAGGTGGCTGAAAATGAACATTTGAAGGTGCTGTGGCGGACACTGCACTTCATATTGCACTCTCTGGAGTGCCTCATAGGGTACCTGATGTGCCATCCTAGATTATTGCAATGTCCCAGTGTGTTTGCTGTCAGAAGAAAAACAATAACCAAAGGCCCCACAAACCACTGCTGATATTAGAGAGTAATGTCCCAGCAAGTCATATTGATTAGGCTGACTGTGTCAAGGAAAACAGTAGTTCTGTACCATAAGGAGGTTTTGGCAAATAATGTGGCACACCTCAGCCACTATGTCTGTATGTCAGAACACCTACTTAAGATCAACGTGCTTGTCTGTCTCATGCCAACCTCCATCAGCTCATTATGTGTGTTACGCAACCTAATGTGGATGCAGACTGTCCAGATGCAAACGCCCCCCCCCCCCCCCTTATGCCATCCGGCACATCATTGCTGGGCTCACATTGAGGTGAACTACTGAAGATGATCTATTGGGACACATATCCCCATATCACCAGGGTGACTGGTAGGGCACTCTGATGTGCTCTGCTGACTCCTGTGCATAGGGAGGTTTCGTTGTCTACCTTAAGCAAACACAACCATATCACCACGGTGACTGATAGCCCACTGTGATGGGCTCTTATGACCCCTGGGGATAGGGAGGTTGTATTAAACGGTGTAAACACACACAAACATATCATCAGGGTGACTGATAGGCCACTTTGATGGGCTTCCATGCCGCCTTGTTGTGTTTGCAGTTGTAGTGCCACTCAGTGCAATGTGAAAGCCATAGCACATCACATCATACCAAAGCCTAAGAACCATTGTGAAAGTGTTGATAAGTTCAAGTCCCAAATGTGTAGACACGATATGATCACAAACTATTTTATGTGTTTCAAATACGTGACACACAGCAGTGTATATGCAAATTGTGGTGCGAATATGCGTATTTCGTTGTGCAAAAATGTGTATTTGCGGTGCGCAGTTGGACGTAATACGTCGCGGAACTGCGCCAGTTGCGTGGCGCACGTAACTGTAAAATCTCATGAAAAATGGCCCAGCTGCGGAGCGCTGTTGCACGTATTGCGTCGCTAAACTGTGGCAGTTTCGGTGCGCAGATGGACGTCATAGGTTGCTAAACGGTGCGTTTCGGGGTGCAGATGGACGTCATACGCCACTAAACCGCGCCATTTGCGGGGCGCAGTTGCACATAAAACGTCGCTAATCTGCGCCAGTTGCGTGGCGCATGCGCGTGATTGATGCTGCATGCAATCAGGTGACAATATCTCAAAATGGCGCCCAGGCAAAGGAAGCCCTCCTTTACCCCATGGGAGCTCCGCTACCTGGCCCGGCTGATCGCCAACAGGCAAGATAAGCTGTTTCCCGGGGCCACCAGGCACAGGGACAGCTCAAAGGTCCGCAGGGCATGGGAGCGTCTACAAAGACGTTTTAATCGCATCGCTGAATACCCAAGGGAGGTAAGTGTATGGGGCCAGCTCATTAGAATCATATATATAGCCTGTGTTCATTGCAGATGTCCATGCTGTTGATTTAAGGTTGTGTGAGTCAGTAATATGCAGCAGATGACCAGACATGTCATAATGTCTTTGTATCATATGTGACTGCTTTGCCCTGTACCCTGGTGTTGCTGGACATGGTCACAGAGGTCCTGATGCTATCGGTGTGACATGGTATCTGCTGCTGTGTCCCTGTCACAACATACTTCATGAAAGTAAGCCAATAGATCAGCTTAAATCCATCAAAACCACATCATATGGATATGGTGGGATCTGGATCTGGATCCAAACACCTTGGGTCCAGCACAAGGGTATGTGAAATGTAGCATTAATGGTATGTCAGTCAACCAGGTGATATGGGGTTTTTTTTACCAAAGTTGTTGAATACGCCCCCCCCCCCCCCTATCCCCAGGGGTCCTGAGAGCTCATCACAGTGGGCTATCCATCACCCTGGAGATATGGTTGTGTGTGGCTAGAAAATTTAATACATCCACCCTATCTCCAGAAGACTACAGAGCCCATCACAGTGAGTCACCTGTCATCCTGGTGATATTGATTTGTGTGGTGTCAAAGTTTAAAACATTCTCCCTATCTCCAGGGGTCCTGAAAGCTCATCACAGTGGCCTATCATTCACACTGGAGATATGGTTGTGTGTGCACACACAATGTAAGACATCCACCCTATCCCCAGGAGACGACAGAGGCCATCACAGTGGGTCACCTGTCATCATGGCCATATGGTGTTGTGTACTTAAACCATTTGCATTAGCCTCCCTATCCCCTGGAGTCCAGAGAGGCCATCACAGTGGGTTAACTGTCACCCAGGGGATATGGTGGTGTGTGCATTAACACTTTGCTTTAGCCTTTTTATCCCCTGGAGTGCAGGGAGCCCATCACAGTGGGTAATCTGTCACACAGGGGATATGGTGGTGTGTGCCTAAACAGTTTGAATCAGCCTCCCCATCCCCAGGAGACGACAGAGCCCATCACAGTGGGTAATCTGTCACCCTGGGGATATGGTGGTGTGTGCTTTAACACTTTGCTTTAGCCTCCCTATCCCCTGGAGTGCAGGAAGCCCATCACAGTGGGTTAACTGTCACCCAGGGGATATGGTGGTGTGTGCCTAAACAGTTTGAATCAGCCTCCCCATCCCCAGGAGATGACAGAGCCCATCACAGTGGGTAATCTGTCACCCTGGGGATATGGTGGTGTGTGCTTTAACACTTTGCTTTAACCTCCCTATCCCCTGGAGTGCAGGGAGCCCATCACAGTGGGTAATCTGTCACCCAGGGGATATGGTGGTGTGTGCCTAAGCAGTTTGAATCAGCCTCCCCATCCCCAGGAGACGACAGAGCCCATCACAGTGGGTAATCTGTCACCCTGGGGATATGGTTGTGTGTGCTTTAACACTTTGCTTTAGCCTCCTTATCCCCTGGAGTGCAGGGAGCCCATCACAGTGGGTAATCTGTCACCCAGGGGATATGGTGGTGTGTGCCTAAACAGTTTGAATCAGCCTCCCCATCCCCAGGAGACGACAGAGCCCATCACAGTGGGTAATCTGTCACCCTGGGGATATGGTGGTGTGTGCTTTAACACTTTGCTTTAGCCTCCTTATCCCCTGGAGTGCAGGGAGCCCATCACAGTGGGTAATCTGTTACCCAGGGGATATGGTGGTGTGTGCCTAAACAGTTTGAATCAGCCTCCCCATCCCCAGGAGACGACAGAGCCCATCACAGTGGGTAATCTGTCACCCTGGGGATATGGTGGTGTGTGCTTTAACACTTTGCTTTAGCCTCCCTATCCCCTGGAGTGCAGGGAGCCCATCACAGTGGGTAATCTGTCACCCAGGGGATATGGTGGTGTGTGCTTTAACACTTTGCTTTAGCCTCCCTATCCCCTGGAGTGCAGGGAGCCCATCACAGTGGGTAATCTGTCACCCAGGGGATATGGTGGTGTGTGCTTTAACACTTTGCTTTAGCCTCCCTATCCCCTGGAGTGCAGGGAGCCCATCACAGTGGGTTAACTGTCACCCAGGGGATATGGTGGTGTGTGCTTTAACACTTTGCTTTAGCCTCCCTATCCCCTGGAGTGCAGGGAGCCCATCACAGTGGGTTAACTGTCACCCAGGGGATATGGTGGTGTGTGCCTAAACAGTTTGAATCAGCCTCCCCATCCCCAGGAGACGACAGAGCCCATCACAGTGGGTAATCTGTCACCCTGGGGATATGGTGGTGTGTGCTTTAACACTTTGCTTTAGCCTCCCTATCCCCTGGAGTGCAGGGAGCCCATCACAGTGGGTAATCTGTCACCCAGGGGATATGGTGGTGTGTGCTTTAACACTTTGCTTTAGCCTCCCTATCCCCTGGAGTGCAGGGAGCCCATCACAGTGGGTTAACTGTCACCCAGGGGATATGGTGGTGTGTGCCTAAACAGTTTGAATCAGCCTCCCCATCCCCAGGAGACGACAGAGCCCATCACAGTGGGTAATCTGTCACCCTGGGGATATGGTGGTGTGTGCTTTAACACTTTGCTTTAGCCTCCCTATCCCCTGGAGTGCAGGGAGCCCATCACAGTGGGTAATCTGTCACCCAGGGGATATGGTGGTGTGTGCTTTAACACTTTGCTTTAGCCTCCCTATCCCCTGGAGTGTAGGGAGCCCATCACAGTGGGTTAACTGTCACCCTGGGGATATGGTGGTGTGTGCCTAACAAGTTATATGCATTCTCCCTATCCCTAGGAGTCCTGTGACCTGCGTAATGTGTCCTGTTAGTCATCCTTTTGCTAAGGTGTATGCAGCTGATGATGTGTGGTAGGACACCCAACCCCCAGGGGGGCCAGATTCCCGATTGCAATGGTGGGTATGTCATTAAGATAATATGTTTGTCCATGACAGGTAGGTTGCACCTAACCCATTGTCTGTGAGGTCAACATCTCATCACACATGTCTGTGATGTCTCCAGATGATATGCTAGATGCAGATGTATATGTGTGTAACAGCAACCCATCCCCATGAGCCATGAGATGTTATCACAAAGACCTGTAGCAGATCCATTTCCCCATACCGTCATGCACATGTCGGTTCAACATCTTACCGCTTAATACAAATCCATGACCATGAGACACATGGACATCACTGATGGTGTTGCAAGGATACATTAAACTGTTGTGGGTGTACAACACATACATAAACCCACACATGAGCACAGGTTCCAACATCTGGTATGGTGGGTTGGCCCCTGTCCATGGTGTTGCCAGACACACCTGTTGTCATCATAGCAGAGGCAGGGCATACGAACCTAACAACATAACATAGCCCATACAGGGTCAATCCCTACCCCCACACAGACATCATGCTCTCTGCAACTGTGTCCAAACTAGTTTGGACATAGCCAGCAGGTTCCCCATAAGAGACACATTACACAATGCATCTAGTGGTTCAAGCATTTATATTCTGGGCCCTGTGGAAGGTGAAATGTCAGGTTAGTGGCCCCTGGCAAGGTGAATTGGGCCACCCACACAATGTCTCAGGTTCGTATACTGCGCCAATGATTGTTGGGATATCAGGTTGCCATTGGGTTTGTGTCCCTGGATGTTCAAGGTTCAGGACAACACAAATGTGTGAAACAGACCACATGCTGGTTAAGTGTGCTTAGCATGGACAACATCATTGTCAAACAAAATGTGCCATGGTCCTGCAATGTCAGGCAAGGGGGTGACAGGGTAGTTAAATGATGTGCTGAGGGTGCCAAGCACATTGGACAGAGGTGTCACTGCACACATGTGCACAGACAAAGCTAGGAATGCAGGCGGCACTGGGAATCCAACATGGGCTGAAACAAACAGGAAGTAGGCCTTACATGTCTTTCTCATTATTGCCAACAGAGGATGCATGCAAGCAGTCTCCAGTGTCCAATTAGAAAGCTATTATAAGCAACCTAAAGTGTCTGTGTGTGGTGATGTTGCCTGTGGCAAATGGCTCATTCAAGGTCATGACTTCCCACACATCCAGCAGGTCATTGTGCCTGGTATTGCAGAAAACCAGCTATTGTAGTGACACACCTGTGGCATTGTCTGGCTTTGTCTCTGTATTTTAACCTACATCCCACAAATCACAATAATTACAGGTTCACATTCAACCACACACTAGAACCATGACAACAACAGGTGAAGATCACATTTTAAGACACCCCTGGTTTGCCATTAGGCCCTAATCCCATATCAATCATGGAGAAGCCCTCCAGGTCTGAAGAGCATATGTTGATAATGTGCAGCTATGTTCTCAGACTCAGATAACCATGTCTGGTTTTGCAATTGATAATGGTTATATGCTCAAATGTCTGAATGTATGGCCTGGGGGAAGGTGGGCATGAGTGGCTGGCATGACAGAGCAGCCAACCTCGGTACTCTCCTCTCTAACAATGTGGCTTGGGCCACACACATATTGACAGGGGCGTCCTGTTCCTCATGTGGAGTTAAGGTAGCCAATCAAACATCCGTCCTTCCCTGAAAGGGTATGACACCCTTGAATAGTGGACCTCCACTGGCAGTGCCCTTGAGGAGCACGCTCTGGCCAAACAAACCCTAGTGGGAGTGGTGAGCCCCCAAAGCCACAATGTGGCCCCATGATGTTCTGTTGGCCTCATCCTAGTCAAGGAACCTTGTGCCATGCTGTGGGGTCTTGGCTTTGGCCAGAACACATACACAGACATGGTCACTGGTGGTTGACCAGAGAATTGTGTACCAAGAACTAAATCTGGCAACTCACTAGGTGCCATCCAGGACCCTTATCCCACCACAGATCCTTCAAAGTGCAACAATGGCTTGTGCAGCAATTGCTTATCTGCCATTGGCAAATGCAACAAAGGTGCTGATGTGTACCGGTATGCACACAGCAGTATCCTGTCACTACGTGACTATGGCCAATTGATCACACAACCTCACTCTAAGTTAGCCCCCACACAGAGGATACATACAATCCCCTGAGGGGTCTGCAGACTGTGACCACTCAGTGGGGAACGATGTACCTCTGCAAGACAGGCTTGCCTTTGCCTAGGGAAGAATGTTCCCTACGCAAGATATGTCCTTCCAGGATCTGCACACACATGTGTTTGGGCGCCTCTCTATATCATCAGTCACACAATCAGAGCAAAGGCCAACGGAGACAGAGAGTCATCTAAATCACCAGACACAATATGGGGCTGACATCCTGCCATTACAGCAGACCTTACATGATGTCAGTTGGATAATGTGGATGATCCCTCCTAACACCTCCCCACATTTCCACATGTGCCTCCATCACCTGGTGTGCAGTAAGGACACCTCCCTGATCACTCCATCATGCTTGTGTGTGCTAGGAGGAGGATTAAAGGTTACAAACCACATGCCACCAGACCTCCTGGTAGGGAGTGGAAGTCATTATGTGGCCTTGGTGCCTGCATCTTCAATACCTTTAAACTGTCAGACAGGACAGGTCCCTATACCATTTGCATGGGAACGTTCCTGACGGAAGCCAAACAACATCTATAACCTCTAAGTCAACATCTCTCACATCACAGAGGTCACTACTAGCAAGCACCTGACAAGCATGGCCAGAACATTTGACATGTTGTGTTTAGGGCAAGTACTAACTATTTCTCATGTGAAGGCAGAGTCTCCCCTATTGCTATTGTTGCAAGGACACATGGCTGGCTGCAAGCCTCTCACCCGCAACACTGGGTACAGGCTAACTGGTCAACATCCCCAGTAGTGTTCAACAGTCCATTTCAGAGACCTGCAGGACAGTGTGACCTCATAAAGTCCATCACATAATGCAGATTCTGCAAACATGAGCACTGTAGAAAAGCATTTCCCCAAAAACACCGATTTGGAAGTCAGTCCTATGCTTAGTACGTAACACCTGCAGTACAAGCTGCTGCAACGTGTGAACATGCTACCATGTTGAGGACACTGACAGCTAGTCGGCCTCAGCAGACCCAGCTGTCTGACCTCCCCCCCCCCACCCCCGGCCTTTTACCTCTGTGATGTTGTACATGGCCTTGCAGGCCCTCCATGGACAGCAAATGTACAGAATTTCAGGAAATTGAGGTCACCTTATGCCCAGATGAGGGGAGCTAACATTTGAACCATGGACTGTGTTTGTCCTAGAAGATGGTAGATGCGTCAAGCACATATATGCTCAACCCCATCAATAGTGGGGGCATACACTCAGAAAACCTCACCCAAACGGAATAAACAAGTAACACCTTGAGCACCTCACTGATCAATGGAGAAGTAAACTCATCCCCACAAGGGTGTTGGTCTCTCACACCCCAATGTCCGCAAACCTACAGGCAATGGAGCTCACAGCCTCATCTGACATGTCACAAAAGTGAATACGTCTTTGTTCCTGATGACATTCTAAATTAACCTCTCAAGATACATAATCCCTGACCAACACAAGCAGATCTGCCTGTGTTGTTAACATCACATGGCTGTGCACTCACATCGTCTCTGGCCAGAATCACACCGGACATTCCTTTGGTCCCCACCATCAAGGAAACCACTATTGGAAATCTCCCTTTATCCAGCTGCGGCTCAGCACCTACAGGTTTCAGAAAGGGCATGTTTGTGTTTTGCAGTTAGGTACATAACAAGGAAATGGACTGGTGGCCCGAATTGGATGACTGCCACATGCACCCACAGTCGACAAAATATGTCTAGGGAGCTCTGGCATATCCAATGCATAGACCCCAATATGTAGGCCCTGTCAGCTATCCTGTGGAATATTGTCTGACACAGACATAAACGCTGTACCTCATAGGTGCATGGCTAGCTATCAGACTCCCAAAGACATACCTGACTGAGACGCAATCTCCTTGCATTGTTCAATGTGGTTGGACAGCACTACAACATGCGCATCTCTCACCTCATTAGATGCATCAGCTGCTAGGTCAGATGGCATGTATGGTGCATGTGATTCCCAATGTGTGTCTACACATGAGACCAGCACAGTGGCCACAGTCTCTTCCCAATGGACACAAGCAAAAGGCTATCTCTCAGATGTGCCAGTGAACACAAACCCCCATACCCTGTGCCTGCACAGGTGTCAGACAGCAGACAAACTAATGCAGGGTTCACCTGTCTAGCAAACCCCTCCTCATAACCCATTAACAACAGATGCGTCTAATTTGGGCTGTGATGCACATGTTCTGGACACCTCAACCCAAGCTGACTTGAATTGTCAGGAGAGTCAGTTATGAAACAATCTGTTTGTGCTGTAACAAACCTGGCAGGATATTAATGTCCAACATTCACCTCAACAGGTCAATGGGATAATAATCCCTGCAGTCAATCACGTAGTTATGATATAGATGAACAAACAAGGGGGAGAAGCCTCTGTGTCTCATTGTGACAACGCACAAGAACTCTGTGCGTTTGCTGCACACCAGTATATCCATCTCCTGCCAGTCCATCTCCCTGGCAATCACATTTCTTTGCCATACCAAATGAACTGTGTTGTGCAATTGAAAGTATTTTGTTACACAATTAATGCCTTTGGTGAGTATTGCAACTCTGGCCACCGTAACAGACATACATGTTTTTCACCTCCATCATATGCAACACCTACACGGTTCTATACACCAATACAAGCTCATAGCTATCAAGCGAGGGATGTTGCCCAGCTAAACTCGGGACAGACATGTCTTCATGCCTTATCTAACATTGCATGGATTGCATATAGCCTATTCCAACACCTGAGGGACCGAGGCTACATTATCCGCATAGTCTGACGCTTGCAACAACAGTTGTGATACCTTAGGATTCCACATATGACCCTGGTTTCTCCCCTGTATGTGGGCCAGCTCAATTATGTTTTCCGGTGGAGGACGGGGATGTATGGCATATGGAACCCACCTCTCTATACCCAAGAGACTGGCTACTGATGGCTGCACCTCCGTTGACACACCCCTCGTTCAGGATGCGCATGATGCCCTTTGTCCTTCCAAGACCTTTCCACAGGGCAATCCTGTGCCATCAGTTGTACATGTCATCTGATGTCTTGTTAAAAAAACCCATGTAATCCCTGTTTTCCTCCGTGGATGAACATGTTTATGCCTTATGCCATTATTCTGCAAACAATGGTTCCCAAAATGAGTATGATCGAGTCCATTGATGTGGCATTGCAGCTCCATCTGAGTCTATCTCTGGTCAGGCCATGTCATCCCATTTACGCCTATTGGGTGTCATGAGAGACAGGCATCATACAGGACCGGTTTTTTGCTTTCAGAGGCGACCTTTCAGTTCAAGTATCGCGCACTTGATACAGGGCTGTTGACGCCCGAAACATGCATGTCGTGCTGTGCTGAGCCGATTTGAAGTCCTTTCGCCTTCTCTCACAGATAAGTGTGTTTTTGCACTATGTTCACTCCTTTTTGCTTGTTGCTTGTTGAACAAAACGGGCCCGTTCGACGCTGAGGCGGGAGTTCTTCTCTCCCCTCTCTTGCCGATCTGGTCCCGACAAAAACTTGAGTTTACAAGCTTATTGGAAGTGTTGGGGGAATCCTTGTGGTTTTCCCAATGACTTTCGTTTTTTGACTAACACTACATCGCCAAAGGGTTGTGACCTGTTAAATGAAATACCATCTTGAAGTCACATTAGCAAGACGTATCAGTGAATCGCTAGCTCTATAGCCTCATCCACACCACACAATGTTTGAACATGGCCACGTCCTCCCATGGCCGCATAAACACAGCATGTCTAAGGTGGTTTCCTTCCTTCCTTTTGACAAAAGGTTGTAGTTACCTGTAGCCTCTACACAATCGAATGATGGAAATTCCGTGCTGACGCCACCTACCTTGCACTGCGAATACAGTGTTGCATTGCATGTGCAGAGGACCCAGCTACAGCAAACGTCCCCTCAACTATGCAGAGTCTCATAATGATAGCTTGTGGGTACAGTAGTGTCACAGCGATCGTTACCCACCTGCATTGCTCAGTGTATTTTCCGTTCTCTAACATAGATACCACCATTCTCTGGTGGCGCATGTGCACAATCACAATGTGACAGTCATGGCAAACCCCAGCGCTTACGTTCATTCTTTAGTTTTGAACAACATATATTGAAGCTAATACCAGGTCTGCCCTCACGGTTGACATAAGCTTGAAGGAGGGCCCTTCCAGGCATGCCGTGGTAATTCAGGCAGCTTTGCGAAACCTCTGCTAGATGTCAACCACTCCTATCTGCCACTCCCACAGGATCCTATAAACACATGTGTGGAAGGGGAGCCACCCACAGACCCTCAGCACACTGGTGTGACCTTTCTAGCTTCCTCATATATCGTTTTGCCACATACTTGCCCATGTGTGGCGTGTAGCTGGCGATAGCATAGTTCATCCCCTGTAAGAGGTGCTCAGCAGGAACAGCAGCATTAGGTAATCACAAACCGCCCATCTCCCCTTGTGGGTTGTGTCTCCCTCTCTCTGTCCCTGTCACACTCCTACTATTTTTTTCTCTTGTCCGCCCTGTGTAAGCTGTATACTCTACTGGAGAGAGACATGTTGGACAGGGGGGAAGGCAGCACATGCACACTGTGGGATGCTGGCACAGACTTATTCAAAGGATGCGGGTTAGCATTGACAAACACACTCCCATGCCACCAACATTTACCACATATGATGACTTATGCCTGTTGCCCATGGAGTTCCATGGTGACAGGTGATGAACTATGCAATACATGACACTGACACACAGCAGTGGGGCAGGAGCAGCAAGACGCTGGCCCCACTGATGTATGTTTGTGTCGACTAACCAGCAGAAGGTGACCAGTCACTAATGCCCCCACCTTGTCCTTGCACATCCACAGGTCGAGGATCTATGGAAGAAGGCCAGGGAGCTGCGCCTCCACCATGGCGACTACCTCCAGCGCCTCCAGGGTGAGACCTCCCAACAGGGTGGTGTTGAATATTTACAAAGTGGCTGATCAGTAATACATGTTCCATTGCCCCAGACGCCTGTGTGGTGGCTGCATATGTGGAAGTGCTAGATGTCACCAATAACAACGTGCTGATGACTGTCATCTTCCACAGATGGTGATGTCCCTGAGGATGAGCCACCTCTGCAGAACTGCTGAGGCGGCCAAAAACACCACATGATGAGGAGGTGGTGGTGGTGTTGGACACTACAGAGGAAGAGGAGGAGGAGGAGGAAGTGGTGGTGGAGGCGTCAACACCAGCTGACGACACAGAAGAGGGGGCAGATGTGGATCGGGAAGGGTTGTGGGGGGGGAGGCAGGGGGGAGAGAGGGTGTAGGTGATGTGGGGGATGGTGGGGAGGTGTCAGGGGGGGAGGAGGGCACAGAAGGGGTGTGGGAAAGTAATGGGGAAGACAGGGCATCACAGGGCACTGTGGGCTCCCCCCAGCCACACCAGTTGCCTCCACCATCCAGGGCCCCACACAGGGGCTACGCAGATGCCACCACACAGACACCAGCGACAATGTGTGTGTGTGGTGGCAGATGCGTAGACAACCTGTCAGTGGCCCTGGATGCGATGGAGCAATGTTTCCACCAACTGTGCCACTCACAGCAGTGGCTGGCGGGAGTGATTGAGAGGGTGGTTGCCGAGGTGGTACGTCTACCATGTCGGCAACCACCCCCTGAATGGCGTCACTGGCGTCAGTGATGGCGCCAGTGACGTCCACACATGTGCCCTGTGCTGCCCTGTCTTCCATCACTGGGCATGCTGAGGAAGGGTGGGGCTCATGTGTGGGTGGGGGGTAGTTTTTTGTCATTTCTTCAGGACGGGTGTGTGTGTGAGGGGCGGGGAGGGTGTGGTTGGGGGGGGGGGTGATGGTATTATCCCCCTCCCTACACATGTATATAGTTCCCTCTTTGTTTTGTGATATATAAAAATATTTTGTTACATACCTTGGACTGCTCACGTGTCTCTCTTTGCATAGGACTATGGATGCCAGCATGTGATATGTGAGCGGACAGATAAGGTCTGCACTGGTAAACATGCGTGTGATACCTCAATTGGCTGCACATGCAGTTTGTCTGGAGGACCATGTGTGTAGGTGTCTAATACCAGGGTGTTTCATTATATGTTGCTACGTAGCGCCTGTCACAGAGATGTACATGTCACAGGGATGGGTATAGCTGAACGACATTTTACTACATATATGAGCAGACAACATATGCATGCCACCCATTTCTGCCTCTGTCACATGCATCCCTATGGTGGGGTGAAAGGCATGTCCTCACTGCTATAGGCAAGGGCAAGGGTCACACATCTGCCACCAATGTGTGGTCTATGAGGGGTTACACACGGTGATGAGTATGGGAACCAAACAGGCAATTTCAAACATAGTCAACCTGTTTCCACATCAGGAACTATGGTCCTGGAGAGCCGCCGGACAGTCTGTTTTTTGGGATATCCCTCATGAAAATGCATGAGATTGATATGCATTAGAGATATTGTGGCAACCTGACGGGTTTGTGGGCCTCCAGGGCTGTATTTGGACACCCCTGCCTTACACCTCTGTCATTTCAGTTTGTGAGTGGGCAGTTTGTGAGTGGGCAATGTGTCACATTCCACCTCACATCTCACCACAACCAAGATATGGTCTATGAGACAACTTTTTGGTGGTGGTGAGAATCGATGGGGACTGGTAAACATTCTATATACCCTTTCCATGTGCACCGCATCACAAATACAGACTGCAATTGTATGAGTAATTAGCAGATCTGCATGTGCATTTCCTCATGCTTACTTTTTGGTGTTTGCTTGTCCTTACAGTCAGCAGGCGGTTTGTTTAATGGACTGCACTCTTTCTTTATGCAGTCTTTGCTAAAGAGCTCACATTGTTGGTGTGGCATGCCGGTTTAGCCATTGTGATTTGTGGTAGTGGTCATTAGTGTGCTTCCTCTCTGCTGTCTTATATTTGTATGCTTGTCCGTAAAAGGTGGTTAACATTTGTTTGAGCGTCATATATGTGCTGATGTGTGATGTGAGCATATTGTACCCTCAACTGAGTTGTTACCCATCCTTCCGTACAATTTTCTGTAATGGCAACTGTGTGCCATCCTACCCTGATGTGCATGCTGATAACCCACATCCTGGCCTCCTACACATTCCAGCATTGCAGCTGTCCCTGATTGCCTCTCCTGTGTGTGCTCTGCATAGCACTTTTACTCCACAGTCATCCTGATATGTCACCTATTCTGCCATTGAGCCTCCTCTGCTGGCCACATCTTACCATCCTCTTTCACACACAGTCATTATAGTACAGTACATTAACATCACTCTGTGCATGGCTGTAGCTAGCCAGAATATGTTTGTCCAGTTTAATGGGTGCCACATGGAATGGAGATGATTTCTGCAGTACAGCAACTGATCTTCATCCCTCTTTTACTTTTGTATTGTTTTTGTGTTTTAGCTCTGTGCAGTGCTTGTGTTACGTGTGGGTTTGCCACATACCTCCTTTGCCATTCAAACTGAAGGATGTTAGTGCTAGTGGGTAACGTTTCTGAGTTCATCTCTACATCCTTGGGGCATCTTTTGCCATGCCTTTGATTGACACAGCTTATGGGTTACGTACAATAGTGCCTTGGGAGTTGACAGCCTTTCAACATGGCCTCTGTGGAGAATGAGGTTTTCATTTCCTAGCAACGTATGTTTATATTGTGCCTTCTGAAACACCATAAAAGGTGCATTAATATCTGGCACAAGGGGGTAGTTCTTTTGAGACAGCATCACAGATTGCTGTACAGTTGCACACAGACAAATGACATACCTCTGCCAACCTTATTCACTGGAACATTCAAACCATGAACACCCCTCCATCATTCACTATCTCCACCAGTTGTCAGCATTCACAACAGAGGAGTATTGGCTTCTTCCCCAGAGCTTGAGTTTCATGGAGCTGTACTACTCTTATGATTTCAGTCTCCAACGGGAATAGGGCAGTTTACAAGATAAGATAAACTCTAATCCCCTGTTGATATCAGTCAACAGGGACTGTGTGCAGTCGCTCCTTGCTACATCAAGAATGGCTGACCCAGGTCTGCCATACCTGATTTAGCTGGGAGTGGCTACAGACAGGCCCTGCGACTGATTACCATATGAGAATAACTCTGAACCCCTGTTGATATCAGTCACCTGCCCCTGCCTGCAGCCACTCCCTGCCAAATCAAGTATGGCAGACCTTGGTCAGCACACCGACTTACAATTCCCATACGTTACAATGCACACTGCTGCCATCTGAGACAGTGCTCTCACCTTACCCTGCCTCATATAGCACACTTGGCTACACTTTCAGCAACATTGTAGGGTGCCATGGCAGACATTGCATTTTCACATGTGCCCTCTGCATTAACCGATGGGCGACATTCTGTTACACTGCTTTGAGAGTGTATTTGCTATCAGTTATAATTCTACAAATATACAATAAGGTACTCCTAAAACAATATTACCCCTAACAGCTACTGCCTCAGCCAGCTGTCTTCATTTTGCACTGTTGGGTATTGAACCCCTGATCCTTGCAGCATTGGTAGGTGTTGTAACCATTGTGCTGCAGCTTTGCTCTCTGATTTGCACATCAGCACGCTGCTTATGCCTTTCAGTATTAACATGACTCAGAAAACAGTGGCATGATGCTTTCTGCCCAGCAAACCACTGCCTTATGCCACCCATTATTTATCAGCCTCCAAACATAACACAGCAAACAGCAGTCTGCATTGGTCACTGTGGGGATTAAACCCCTGATCCCTGCAGCATTGGTGGGAGTTATAACCATTGTGCTGTGGCTCAGCTCTTCTAATTTAACATCCATGCGCCACTTAAACAAGCCAGTATTACATTGCGTCAAAAACAATTGCGTGCCGCGTTATGATGTCCATTATTTATATGCCTCCTAAAAAAAACCCTCAGCCAGCTGTCTACATTGTGCACTGTGGGGGATTGAATCCTGATCCCTGCACCATTGGTAAGTGCCTTAACCATTGTGCTGTGGCTCTGTGTTTCTGTTTGCACATCATCGCCCCACTTATACCTTCCAGTATGCGATTGCCGCCGAAACCGGCGCGCAGCCTTATGTCGCCCAGTAGTAATATGCCGCCAGAAAACATCAGCGCGCCGCTTTATGCTGCCCAGTATTCATATGCCGCATAAACACATCAGCGCGCCGCCTTATGCTGTCCAGTATTGATGTGCCGCCAAAAAAAATCAGCACGCTGTGGCCCAGTATTTTTCTGCCTCATAAACTAACACCTCAGCAAGCCATTGAGCATTGTGGGGTTTCAAACCCCTGATCCCTGCACCATTGGTCAGTGCTTTAACCATTGTGCTTTGGCTCTGTTCTTCTGTTTGCAGATCAGCGCGACACATATGCCTCCCGTTCAGCTCTCAGTTGCGGTAAGGTGCGGGGCGCACATGGGCGCCGCGCACCTTAGCGCATCTGTCAATCACGGCTTTTCTTCTTCAGGACGGAACGCCCACTCCTTATACGGCACACGCACTCTACCGCGGCCCGCACTTTACCGGCCTTTTAGTAAACATACCCCATAGTAAATGACGGCAGATAAAGACCATTATGGTCCATCTAGTCTGCCCAGTAAGATGGCAAGAGTAGGTGCACCTGCCGCTCCATGCAGGCCACCCCTCCCCATGTCTTTGTTTAGGGGTGAACCCATCGCTCCATGTAGGACACCTCTATTTGTTGAGAAATTAGATAGTTCAGTTTATTTTGATTTATCCTGTTGCTGTAAAGGGATCCACTGTGTCTGTCCCATGCCATTTTGAATTCTGTCACTGTGTTTGCCCCCACCGCTTCCAACGGGAGGGCATTCCAAGCATCCACCACCCTTTCAGTGAAAAAGTATTTCCTGACATTGCCTTTCAATTTACCACCTTGCAGCTTCATGTTATGCCCTCTAGTTTTACAGCTTCCCTGTCTTTGAAAGAGGTGTGTTTGTTAATTATTTCTCTTTAAGTATTTAAAGGTCTAAAATCATATCCCCCCTATCCCTCCTCTCCTCCAAAGTGTACTGTGGTAAGGAAGCCTATCCTGAGTTAGGGGAAAGGGAAAAAGGCAAAGAGTTCACCCTAGTAAAAGGGCCCCTTTTGCAAGGTCAGGGAAAAAAAGCCACAACTTCACCTGGGAACCAGAAATCCCCCAGCTGGAACAGGTTTCATGTTTCCCCTAGTGAAATAAGGGAGAGTGAATACAGACCTAAGGTCCAAGACCCCTACGTCAGTAAGCTCCCTGATTACTCAGGTGCCAGAAAGAAGAGTGATCTCCTTCACCTGGGAAGAGAGGAGGTGGGGCTAAAACCCTGGAGATATAAGCCTATGCTAGATTATAGAAGAGGAGAAAGAGAGAAGGTGGAAGGAATGCCAGAAGCAAGGGCAGAGGCAAAGGCAAGAAGAGAAGAAAGAGAGAGAGAAGCTGATAGAAGCTGAGGCACAGGTACGAGCCTAAGAAGCCTGATTAATGCTGAGCAGAGCAGGAGAAGCCTGACTTATGCTGGGCAATGCAGAGGAGCAGGAAACGCTCTCAGCTCTAACAAGAGGCTGTTAACCGAGCCCAGTGAGCCAGAAGGAGAGTCAGAGTCTATGTAACTAGGAGAGCCTGATGCTGAGCTGAATGAGGAAGACACCCTCATGGATTGTGCCAAGCCTTAGCCACAGAAGGGTTGAAGGAAAGCCAGCCCTGAGAGGAAGCCCTCCAGAGAAAGATAACCATAAGAAGCAGGTAGATGGATTGTAAATTCCCACGTGGTAAAGAGGGGAAGTTTTACTAAGACGTAAGAACAAGCTGGAGTTGTGAATTGTGCTTGTTAACAACCTGCTACCTGTGAAGTGAGGCGGCAAGAAGCCAAATTAACTGTGAGGAAAAAGGTTTTTTCTTTACTCTTGAATTTTTCCTGAGAAACCTGAATAGAACTTTGCTTGCACATTGAAAGTTTGTTCCTGTTTGGAGTTTTTGTTTTGCTTGTTAATTGGAAAACAGCCTGGAAAGGTTGGAGACTGGAAAAGAAGGCAAACTGCCACAGAAGAAAGCCTGTTTTGTGCTTTAACCAGCAAGGCTAAAGGAAGCTGGTAGCCTTGCTGTTAAAAGGCTATGTTTTTCTGAGCTGAAGAATACTTTAAGCTGCCACTTTGGTTTTGAGTTTTTGGTTTTGCTTATAACCTGTTGTACTTTGAAGAAGCCTGGAGAGGTATGCCTGAATGTGGTATTTATGAACCTTTTTTGTGCTCAATAAATTTCTGTCATTGCCTTACCCCAAGGAGCCCGACTACAGCTTTCTACCTGAAGCCCATATATAGCGCAATTAAACTACATTTCCCAGAAAACATTGCGGGGAATTAGTCAGTTAAAGGCTGAAAGGGGAAAGTTCCTTATACAACCATGCCCCTCTAACCTAGAGGCGAGTGGTGAGGGCATGACAGTACATATTTAGGTCTTCAAGTCTCTTCTCATAAGGCTTCTGATGCGGGCTCCAAATCATTTTGGTTGCCTTCCTCTGAACAGTTTCCAGTCTTTTTACATCCTTTGCAAGATATGGTCTCCAAAACTGAACACAGTAATGCATATATAATACTGGATAGGCCAGGCCTGTGTTTCCGGTTCAGGAACCCTGTCCGTGCAAGCACCTGTGGCCATCACTTGGAGATGTACTTCAACATACCCAACAGTTACCTGGTACCAATCACATATAGAACTGACATAACTGAAGTGGAGTTTCCAACAGTTCATGGGATATACAAGGTAGGTGGTAATAGATTCATATAGACAATGTGCTAATCTGAGTGTGCCTGCCAGACTAATATTCGAGGCAGGGGCAGCCCCTCAATGCACTCCCATGACCACACACCTCCCCCAAACAGTTACAGATATGAAGACCCTGTGGAGTGTTGTCCCCTGTGCAGCCCTCCTATAAGCATCTAGCACCCATCCATGTCCTTAGACAGTCCTGCCCCATCACTGGGATCTTTCAATAGTCACTCACACATCATGTTTGCCATGACTGCCATCCACTAACATCAATATACATGTTACCTGTAGCTACACCAGCTGTTTCTGGAATAATGTTGTAGCATAGTGGTTTAAACCACAACCCATCACCAAAATGGCCTGGGTTTGATTCCCACAGTTGCTCCTTCTGACCTTGCTGAGGTTACAGTACCCAACATTGCATGAGAGCACATGTCTATACCACAGCATGTATGTGACCATTGAGGAACAGGTGTTTACCTTAGAAGGCTATTCTGTGAGTGGACAAAGCCCTTAGGATATGGGTATGGCTGGTGATGTGTGTGTCTGGGCATGGCTGGTGATGTACAAAATGTTTAATCCACCCTTGAGGACCTACACAGGAGCCTCATCATTACTCACAATGATGTTACACTGTTCCCTGCAGGTGGGAGTTTTGTTGTGCCCTTTCGTAGAACTGAACATGGAGGATAGCAAATCATGATTTGCTATGGTCCTGCTGCAGAGGGCTGACTGGGAATAGCAGAGGGCATCACGTAGGTACCCATATCCAAGATTGGCCAGGCTGAGGAGTTAGTACCTGAACCTGACTGATGAGCTGTAAGTGACCAGGTACCGGTTTGATCATGCAACCATCCATGCCTTATTCCAGGAGCTGGAGCCCCAACTTGATGCCCTCTCCCACAGGCAAGAAGGTGAAGGGCTCACAGCCCTAGCCTTCAATGAAACAGGTTTATTCCAAGCTGTTTGCTTCAGCAGCAGGTCTCAGCCAGGCAGCAGTATCAAGATGCATCACGTAGTTCTTGGGTGCCTTTGTGGGACATGATGCATACTACATCGCCTTACCACAAACACCACAGCATAAGCAACAGATGATGGTGAGTTCTATAAGGTGGCTGGATTCCCGTCAGTCCTTGGGGCCATAGATTGTGTGCATGTGACCCTAAGGCCCCCACGGTAGCATGAGGCCACATATCACAACAGGAAGGCATATCACACTTTGAATATGCAGGCTGAAATCACTGATACCCAGGATCCTGCCATGATTCCTACATATTCAGCTGTCCAGGATACATGCCACCTTTGAGAGTGGCTCCATCTCTGGCGGCTAGTTACTACATAAGGGGATACATAGATCTCACCTCACATGCTCACACAGCCTTGCACTAGGGATCATATGAATATGGCTGACTGTGAGAAGGCAGGCTGGCAGTGACCCCCGCTAGAAGATGTGGACAGGTATGCAGGGGTGGGCAAGGGTGTTGCGGGACCGCGTGCAGTGATGAAGTGTGGGGCCTGCAGTGGCATAATATGTGCATATCCACAGAGCCTTATATGTGTACACCCAATTTATCAAAAGGTAGCACTACAAATATTAACCCAATACATCTCTGACTGGGAAAAGAGCGTAAGTGGGTCCACTACATAGAAACAGAATAGCACTGTTGTGTCATACACGCACTACAGATAGGCCGTCAAAAGATACTGAGAAAGGGATCAAGATTTCAAAATATAACAATTATAAATGAACTGAGAACTGGGCACCGGGCATCCTAAATTGTAAACTTTGACTGCACCATAACATTGGAAAGCATCTTATGCCTTCTTTTTAAAGTGTTAACTGCTGGCAATTCAGCAGTCTCTGGGTTTACCTGACAATGTACAAAGTAGATTGCCAAGCCTTTTCTTCTGAGGCAATGGTGGGCAACATGACTTGCCCAAGGTTACAAGCTGTGACTTTCTTCTTGGATATTTCTTAGCTCTGCCTACCCACCTTTTGACCCCAGCATACACTCTCATGCCCCTCTCTCTCAACTCTTCCCTCAATATGAGATTTTCCCATCCATCCCACACAAAATAGCTGTTTCTCTCACCATCCTCACTCCAGCAGTTTATTTTCTCTCCCCCCAGCCCAACCCCATCCAGTTCCAGAATTACCAGCATCCACTCCCTTCCAGTCCCCATTCTCCCCATTTCCCAGTATCAGCCCATTCCCAGTCCTAGCCCCCCAGTATCAGTAGTTCTCCAGTTCCACTTCCTCCATCCCCCAATCCTAGCCCATTTCCTGTTCGAACCCTTGTAGCAGTCCCAATTCCAGAGGTTCTGGCGGCCCCCATGTTCCCTCTCTCACACACACACACATACACACACACTCACACATACATACACATGGCCCCACGGTTCTGGGGGCCACAGGTTGGCCTGGTTGGCTTGAGGGGAAACCGGTGAGGACCAAAGCCCAGCTCTCCAACCCTGTTATGCAGAGTCATGGGATTAGAGACCCCCTGAGGCAGTTTCTGTTTCCACCCGCAGTTGTGTTATGTTGTTTGCTGCCGGCATGGGTCACTACGTAGAGGTTCAACAAGGGAATTTCCTCTCCCACAGGTTGCCTCATGGGGGGAGGCACCTGCATTTTGGAGGGATGCCATGCCCCATGCGCTGTTAGGGTGCAATGATTGCTCACTGTACTGGGCCATGGTCAATGGGCCAACATCTCTCCGGGTAGTGGTTTTCACTCCCACACATCTCATTGCCACTTCAGACACCTAGGTCCCACCAAATTCTACACAATGTGCCTCATCACACATCTCTGGCACTTGTGTTCTTCCCCCATATTTATGCAGGTAACGAGAATACCCCCTACGGGAGTGGTTGATGACCCCTTTTGACCATCACCGCACACCAGCATAACAATGGTATAATCGAGCACACAGGACCACCAGGGGCATCATAGAGCATACCTTCAGACAACTGAAGAGTTGCTTCTGATGCCTGGATTGCTCTGGTGGAGAGTTGCTCTACCACCTAGCGAAGGTTTGCCAAATATTCCTTGACTGCTGCATGCTCCACAACTATGTGCTATGGTGCAGGCAGGCTCTGCAAGATGGGGCTAACATACCCCTGGAGGACAATGATGAAGATACTGTTGCCCCACAAGTGCCCCGTGGACAGGCCTACAGGAGGGGATTCACAGCCTGGGAGAACCTGGTGCAAACCCATTTTGCGTAACTGTAGTAGTATTGCAGTCATGAAAATATAGGTCATGTACATACCACTGTACTGGCCTGATTCAGTGCTGCCCATGCCACCACCACAGAATAAATTGCCCAGCAAGGATGATTGGATACATCTTCCTTGCTTAGCAAGCAATTGTTAGTCATTGCATTCCAATTGTACATGATCTGATCCAGATATTCTAAATAGACATCTTCCCCTCTCTCCTTCGCCGTGCGGTCATGGACGACCCCTGCTGAATCAGCAGAACCTGTTCTGTCTGGCAAGATGTCATCATGATTACAACCCTGGCACAGAGTATCATGCCCTAGAGATCTTACGATAGCACCACAACTCCAGTCTGAATATATATCATGGCCATTCCCATGAACCTCCAAACCTGCATACCCACTGCCACACCCCTCTCACACCCTCATTCTCCATAGTCAGACCCATATGCAGCTGTAATCTCCCCTGCTCTGCCCAGTGCCCAGAACCACCTGCTGTGCACTCATACACCCTCCTCCCCTCACAATGACCTGCCCCACCCAAGATAGCTGCCTCTTGCTCTTGTCCTCCCTCTCTCATAGGGCACATGCACATGTGCCACCATTGGATACATTTATATTTCAGAATGGTATTCCAAAATTCCATTTTGGACCAGGTTTCTGGATGATTTATTCTTTCTTTGGACTGGCACAGAAGAGGATCTTCAGAGATTCTTTAATTTGGATTAATAGCATAAAATCTAATTTTCAGTTTATTCCAAAGTATCATAAGATGCATATTAAATTTTTGGATTTAACCATATATAAGCAAAACAGAAAAGCGGCACAAGGGAATACCTTATTGCATTATAGAAGCTATCATCCAGGGAACTTATGGAGAGACCTAACCTTGGGGCAGTTTTTGAGACTTCGCCGGCTTTGTACTTCCGCGTTGGAGTTTCAGAAACATGCACATGATTTAACCCAGTGATTATTGGCTAGGGGTTATTCCCAGTCTATTGTTCAGCATGAGTGCAGTTTAATCATCCTGAGTGGTGGCAAGGACAAACCGCTCAATAACGGGTGCAGGACAGTGCCGTTAAATTTGTAGGAGTTCTACCATATATTCCTAATTCAGCAGCGGTGACAGCAATTAAAAAAAAAAGCATTGGCACATTTTATAACTCCATTCATGTTTTCAAATACCCTTGATGATGGCTTACCAATGATGCTGTAACATACAAGTTCTGGTTGTGCATACCACACCTTTACCATTCGAAGACTCAACTGAGGTAACAGAAAAAGGTCATTTTGCATGTACAACTTGTGAGTTTTGCATAAACACACTAAGTGGTCCATCTTGGAAGGATTCGTCAACAAATAGGGTTTATATGAGTCATTACAAGAATTCCTGTTTAACTACCTTCATTGTTTATTTGATAATCTGTCCATGCCAGCTTAAATATATAGAAAGGACTATGCAATTAATGAAAAAAGGCTTGTAGGAATATCGTTCCAGAATAAATTCAGGAGTGGTATCAGCCCCGATAGTAGCACATTGCATACAGTTGGGGACATTCTTTTGAAGAATTGCAATGGAGGATAATCAATCATATACTTATTAATTTAAGAGGAGGAGATAGAGTAGCGCAATTACAACATCTCAAGCAAGCTTGGATTTTTTGACTGAATACAATAACGCCTTATGGACTAAACCTCGAAATTGATTGGTGGAGTCTGTTATAAGGGGGAAAGTTATACGGGTTAGTAGGGAGTTTAATTAATTTAAGAAGCTTCCATCTCAATAGCCAGAAAGACACGAACCTGATGTTTTATATCTGATGTCATAATGAGTTAATGGGTTGACTTAGGGGCCTCAAGGTTTGGAGGGTTATTTAAAGTAAATACTGGCTGAGAGAATTAGTTCGCTTGAGGAAGAACCGAGAAAATTTAGTAGCTTGAAAAACGGCTTTGTGTAGGTTTTATTCCTGAGGGAATTATTAACAACGGTTATCACGTTATTTTTGAGTAAATTATTCACAGCATTTACCTTGAAACTTTAACATATGGAGTTATGCGAACATTAAACAAAAGGGCTGTCCAGTCATTCTTAAGAAACAGAAAAATGATGACAGAAAAAGACCACATGGCCTATCTAGTCTGTCCTTCCATATCAACAACTACAACAGTCCCCTCTTTTCCTTTAGAGATCATCTGTGTTTGTCCCATGCTTTTTATGAATTTAGATACTGTCCTCATCTCTACCACCTCCATTGGGAGAATATTCCATGGATCTACCACTCCTTCCGTAAAGAAATATTTCCACAGATCACTCCTGAATCTATCCCCTTTCATCCTCATCCCGTATCGCCTCGTAGCAGAACTTGCTTTCAATCAAAAGATGCTCTCCCCCTGTGCATTTATGCCACGTCTCAAACATATCACCTCTATCCCGCCTTTCCTCTAAGGTGTACATATTAAGATCCTTAAGTCTGTCCTCATATGTCATAGGTCAGCCACTCACATCAAAGCTTCAACATCAGGGATCTTATTTCCCATGCTACGGGCATTTATACACACTACTTTCCATATGTTACCCCTTCTACCCATTTCCATAAAGGTATTTAATGTTTCACTTACCTGGGGGCTTTCACTTACCTGGGGTTTTCTTCACCCATCCCCAATGAATCTAGTTGAAAACCCTCTTCAGTAGATTAGCCAGTCTACTACTGAAGATGTGTTGACCTTTCTTGGACAGATGGACGCCATCTCTGCTCTGCAACCCTTAGAACTTGGATGAGATTATCACCGGTTGGAACAACAGACTTAACTCCATTGCCTCATGCCTACCAAAGATCAGGTCCCCAAGTAAAAAAGTGACAGCCCCATGGTTCACACCCGAGCTGAAGGAATCACTAAAATTACTACGGAGGCTGGAAAAGCGATGGCGGAGATCACACTCCAATAGCAGTCAGATCGCTTACATGCAGCAGCTTGCCACTCACCGCAAGACCATCGCTGAAAGGATGAAGCAGTACCACACAGACACATTGAGACGTGCTCTTAATAAACCACATGACCTGTTTAGTTTAGTCAAAAGATTGGCCAAGGAACCTTCACCCGAACACTAGTGCGAAATCAGCCCGTAGGAATTTGCTACCCACATACAATCCAAGATGTGCAAGACGAACAAAATTGCAATACCTTCCCCACCTACAATTCAAGGGCACCTGACAGCTTTAATGTCCCTCACCACTCCCTCATTGAGAATGATTCAAAACATTATCGCAACTCTCAACACTTCCACAGCACACACTGATCCATGTCCAGCCTTCTGGATAAAGGATCTCCGCAACAATCTTGCTCCCACAATATCTAAGATTATAAGACTATCATTTGACACTGGCTCATTCCCTGCTGCTCTCAAACAAACCTCCATCAGACCTTTACTAAAAAACAGCAAGTTGGACCCACAGAAAGCAGACTCATACAGACCCATTTCCAGTATACCTACTCTTGCAAAAATAATTGAAAAGGTGGTTTACAGGCAGCTACAAGATCCCATTGACTCTGAAGCTCCATTGGATACATGCAAACATGGATTCAGGGAATCACACGGGGTCGAGACGCTCCTGACCACCCTCCTCAATAACCTAAATGCTGGCATTGACAACATTAGGAACGGATTTGTACTCATCTTCTTAGACATCGCGGCTGCCTTCGATTCAGTATGTCATGAGCTTCTCATCATCCGTCTACAAGAAAAGGGCCTCTGTGGAACAGCACTCGAATGGTGTATCTCATACCTATCAGGTAGATGGCAGCACGTTCGATCCGATGGTGCAACATCAGATCCTTTTCATCAGGGACAAGGGGTCCCACAAGGATCCTCTCTATCATCCTTACTATTTAACATATACATGCAACCCATATGTAACATTATCAGATCCTTCAATGTCAACTGCATGATATATGCCGACAACGTGTTATTATACATGCCAATCTGCTTAGACAAGATGGACCTCTCTCCCTTAACCAACTTCTTTAAACGCCATATCAAACTGGTTACTATCACAAAATCTCAGAATCCAACACAAAAAACGGAGGTTCTCTTTATCTCAAGGAACTCGAATTTCATACCACCTACCTGCCTGGAGGTTCAAGATGCCACACTGCAAGTAAAACCACATATCAGATACCTAGGAGTGACCCTTGACCAAAACCTTGACATGAAGACTCACATATCCAATACAGTCAGAGCAATTTACTTCAAGATCCGCTCCCTCAGACACCTTCGCCAACTGATTGATCCAGACGATTTCCGTACTGTTTACCAGGCTTTAATCATTCCACATTTCGACTATGCAAACTCCATCCTACAAGGGCTCCCTCAATCAAGCCTAAATCCTCTTCAACTTGCCTTAAACAGTGCAGCCAGAGTACTCTTCGGAGCATCCAGAAGGGACCATGTAACACCCCTTCTAAAACAACTACACTGGCTCCCTATTCAAGCGAGAGTCACTTTTAAGACACTTCTCCTAACCTTTAAAGCATACAAAGGTCTCGCCTCCACCTCGCTATCGGAGTTGATACAACCAATCATAACCAACAGACTAAGAAGAACCACGGAACTAAATATGCTGACCGTCCCAAAGGAAGTCATAAAATACAACACCACAACATCGAGCAGAGTCTTCAGTCTATGTGCCCCTAAACTTTGGAACACCCTTCCATCACACATTAGGGCCATCCCTGATCTCAGCCACTTCAGGAAGGCCCTAAAACATCACCTTTTCCTCAAATATTTCCCAGAGAACAAAGAAGCACAATCACATTCTCACACAATTAACCACATGCCAAACACGTAAACTTTATGTCTCATCAGCTCTTCAAATTCCTTCAACAGACTTACAGGACACTTTTCATACCCTGACTCCTTGATGTAAATAGTAATCTTGTACATAGTTTCTCCTGTTATCCTGTTATCCAAGTTGATCTTCCTGTTAACTGTAAAACCCAGATATTTGTATCTTGTCTGAGGTCTTTTGTTACATGTAAACCGTGCTGATAACGAATAGTGCGGTATATAAAAAATGTTAATAAATAAATAAATAAATAATTAGAACAACATCCCATGGTCCAGGAAACCAAAACACACTCGATGACATCATACATGCAGCCATGCATTCATCTCCAGGATGTGAGCCTCTCTGCCTTGGCCTTTACCCTCAACAGGGAGGATTGAAGAGATCTGAAGAAAATATCTGGCGATGACAGGAGTTCAGCATCACTAGCTCCTGCGAATAAGAAATTTTAAGTGGTAGCGCAGTTTGGCAACAAAATTTTATCGATTGCTGAAGTAGTGTAGTTTCAAAGTTCAATATAGACTACAGAAGTTCAATATACAGCTAAGTATATCCAAGGGTCCGCTTATTGTGTTGTCCCTTTGATTACTTTTATGGGCTGGGTGACCTTTGAAAAAAGATAAAAATAGAAGATTTCCTATGAGAAAGTAATTTATTTCAGGGCAAACAATCCATAAAATAAATAAATAAATATAGATATATAGATATATATATATAGAGAGAGAGAGTAGGGTCATTACTTTAGAGAGTTTTTCGGGGTCTCACTTAATTTGGTGATAGAATTGCAGGGGACTGGGTAAGTATTTTCTTAAGTAGTATGCCAGTGGATATCTGGCACTTTGGAGTGTACAACACAGGCCACTATATGTAGGAGTTGGCGAACTAGTCCAGCAACCAACGAGTGGGTTAATGTGGTTGTACAGTGTTCCCTATGGCCATGGCACACCTTAGAAACAACATTCTCAGAGGCATCAGTTGCCTAATTGGGAGCAGTCCTTGCACTGTGCTGTGGATGATGTAGTGCCCTTCTGTGACACTGAATGATAAGAGCAGTGGAGACAAGCATATTCTGCATACACAAACATTTATTCCAATATATACAATATCTGCATTGTAATGACATGTGGGACATTAGGTGTCATGTCGCACCTATTGATGCCATAGCGGCAGTTGTGGATGTCAGCGTCAATAATTACATGATAGCATGTGCAGACATTTACAGGTCATGGTGTTACATTCCCTTTTCATTGACCACATGGCATTCTGGAAGCATAGACCCGGTGACCCTGGCAGCCTTACTGGCCTTCTTCCCTCCCAGCTAGAGGACCTAGAAGGGAGGTTAGTGTCTCTGAGAAGAGGTGCACCTCCTCTATCAGGCCATGTATCTCCCCTCGAATGCGCTCTAGGTACATCATGATGAGGTCCAGTGACCTAGCCAGGGCAGCAAGGCCCTGCATCACCAAGCGCTCAAAGGTGTCCAGACACTGCAGGGTCTCGCTGACTGCACTAGTCGCTAGTGCCACATCATGAGGCACACCAGATGGAGGGGAGGTGGCCAGCAGCTGCTGTCCCCTCCTCCTCCCTGGCCCCCTCTTATCTCCACCCTCCTCCCCCAGCCCCTCCCTCCTCCCCTGGCCCCCTCCCATCCCCATCCCCATCCCCATCCTCAACCACTCCCTCTTCCCTCACCCTCACCCTCACCCCCTCCTCCTCCTCTTCCCACTCCAATCCCCTCCAATGCGCTCCCTCCTCCCCACCCCTCCCTTTCCTCCTCACCCTGCCCTCCCATCCCCTCCCTCCTCCCCCAGCCCATTCCCACCCCCACCATCCTCCACGGCCCCCTCCCATCCTCACCCTCTCTCTCCTCTCTTGCCCCCTCCTCCCTCCCCTTCCATTTCCTCCTCCTTCCCCCCCTCCTCCCATCCCTCCCTGTCCTCCTCCCCTGCCCCTCCTCCCCTCCCCCTCCCTACCCCTCCCAGAACCTCCCTCCTCCCCCTGCTCACTCCCATTCCCTCCCCTAGCCACCTCCCATCCCCACCCTCCTCTCCCAGCTCACTCCCATCCCCCTCATCCATCTGCAGGACACTCTTTGCTCCTTAGCTCCCCCTCCTCCAGGGAGTCCACATCAGCTGCTTGCTCATCCCCTTCCTGAGGCTCTGCATCCTCAGTAACCTCTCCCTCCTCCAGCATGTTGCCCTCCCCCTCCTCAACATACCCTTCCAGCAAATACTCTGCCTCTGCAGCCACTGGCCACTCCAGTGACACTGCCTTCTCCAGGGCACCTTCCTCTGGCAGCTGAGCATCCTCCCACAGTGGCCTATACTCCAGCTGCCAGGTGCTATCTAGCCCCTCCCCTTCAGGAGAACCAGATTCCTCAGTCAACATAGGACAACCTCCTCATCCTCTCTACTGTCCTCCGAATGGGAGAGGCTGGATAGCACTATGGGTCTGGCTATGCTGGGAGTTGCCTCAGTGCTGGCCATGCTGATGATGCTGATGGGGCTCCTGGAGTGATGCCTGTTGTGTGCAGCAGGCTGCAGCTGCTGCTGCTCCTATGCCTCTTCCTCCTCTTCCTCCACCTCCACCTCCACCACAGTAGTTTCCTCTGGCGAGAGGGGAAATTGTCCTCTGTGACAGCTGTGTGGAGGACACAGAGGTAAACATTAGCTATTGGAAGAAGGATGGGTTCCTGTACTGTGGCAGTTACCAATCCCTGTCGGAGCAAGCTGGCTGTTTACATCCATCATTGATCATAATCAGGCTGTGATTGTGTTTATTTTCTCTCTTCTGACATTGCACATGTCACTCTCAGGCCCTGACATCACTCATTTCACCCTGCATCTTCCACGGCATGGGGCATAACACATTCCCCACAGCATCTTGCACTTTCACTGGGCTCCAGATCCACCAGCAGCCCACAGCTCATGCCCTACCTCTTTGCCACTACTGTTGGCTGACACTGCTCCCCTCTCTGACTTGTGCATTACTTATAGAAACATAGAAACATAACAGCAGAAAAAGACCACATGGCCTATTTAGTCTTCCCTTCCATATCAATCACTACAACAGTCCCTTTTTTTCCTTTAAAGATCCTCTGTGTTTGTCCCATGCCTTTTTTGAATTCAGACACTGTCCTCATCTCTACCACCTCCACTGGGAGACTATTTCATGGATCTACCACTTTTTCCGTAAAAAAAAATTTACACATATTACTCCTGAGTCTATCCCCTTTAACCCTCATCTTATGTCCCCTCGTAGCACAGCTTGCTTTCAATCAAAAGAGGCTCACAACCTGTGCATTTATGCCATGGAGGTATTTAAACATCTAAGTCATATCACATCAATCCCGCCTTTCCTCTAAAGTATACATATTAAGATCCTTATGTCTATCCTCATATGCTTTATAATGAAGACCGCTAACCATTTTAGTAGCCATCCTCTATATGAACTCCAATCTGTTTAGATCCTTTTGAAGGTGCGGTCTTCAGAATTGCACACAATACTCCAAATGAGGTCACATCAAAGACTTATACAGAGGCACTATCACCTCCTTTCTTCTGCTGGCCATTCCTCTCCCTATGCACCCAAGCATCCTTCTAGCTTTTGTAGTTGGCTTTTCTGTTTAGTTACTTTAAGATCATCAGACACAATCACGCCTAGGTCCTGCTCTTCTTTTGGACCATACTATATCGCTCCTTTGGATTGCTGCAGCCCAAATGCATGATCTTGCATTTTTTAACATTAAATCTCAGCTGCCAAATTCTAGACCATTCTTCATGCTTAGTTAGCTCCTTCCTCATTTTATCATTTTAGGTATCTCTTCCCATAGTTTAGCCCCCAGTGTTGCTGTGTTGTCGGTCTTGATCAGATGGAAAGCTGAGCTGTGTCCGAACGGTCTTGGACATCTGCATATAGCAGTGCAAATGCCTTGGATGGATGTGCTAAACATTGTTTCTCAGAGTCATAGTTGGGGGCATCTGTGGTTGGGGAATGACTACCTCAGGAATGGTTTTACTTTCAATTTGGACACTCACCTTGTTCCTGCTGCAGTTGCTGTTGTAACCACTGGAGCAGCCTAGGCCTTGTATGCCATATTGAACGGAACTGGACCCTGTATGTCTCTGTGTCCCTCATGATGTAGAATTGTCTGTGGACAGGAAAATGCCATGACCCTCCATGAGTGCATTGGCTATGACATACTGGGTCAGATCAAGCTGCAGAATGCCCACTATCCCTTTTTAGGTAGTGACCAGTCCAAAGCACATAGAGCTAACACATGCCCGTGATTATCACAATGTGACAATTGCAAACTCTGCATACAGTAATTGCTCAATAAACATATGATATGTGGGACTCTTTCATTCAAAGCTGCCATACATTAGCCGCTTTTAACGTATACATCCTTTTTTATTCTTTTAAAGTGATCAGGTGTCAGAAAATCAATAGTGCTAATTCTCTTATTATATATAATTAAAACAATAAACTAGCTCAACAGCTATATACTGGTGCATGAATCAATAGCTGCCAACTACGACCATCGTGTTTTGAATAGATATAATGCAATTCTGCTTCAGGGCTAGAGAATTTTTCATACCAATTGTTTTTTTTTGTAGAGCAAGGTTGTTTAACAATTCAAGGGCAATTCACTTATCTGATCCAAGATATGGCCTCAGCTGCATTATTATTTTTCCAGCATTATAGTCCGTCAGTCTTTTTTATTCCACAACACGGTAATCCGTCATGTTTCAATGAGTTTATAGCCTGTAGATAGCATGGAGGAGTAGCCTAATGGTTAGGACAGTGGCTTAGGAGCCACTCAACCAAGGTTCAAGTCCCACTAGCATTCCTTATAGTCTTAGACAAAGCACTTAACCCTCCATTCTCTCAGAAAAGTCAAAGATATCCATGTTGTTATTTAATCTAAATTGCCAAAGTTTAGGTTATTATGTAAATTGCTTTGTCTGAAGTGATAAAGCTGTATTAAAAACCTGTTAAATAACTTACTGTATATAGAGTTCATGATTCAGGGCATGGACATTGGTTTGCCCTGGAACTCTGGGATAATTGTTTCATGACCTTTTTCAGATAGTTTGTGCTACCCTTTTCAATGGTGCTTGTCCAGCTTTATCCAGTAACAGACAGCAGCTATTGGCGCCTATATTTTCTGCAGTAACTGTTTTTAGGCTTCCACAGTGGCTTCATTGCATGTACCCTGTTAGTTTGGTGTCTCAAACTGGGGTGTAGATATGGTCTAGTGGTTGTAGCACTGGTTTGGGGGAAAATGGTATTAGGGTTTAATTCCCAGTAGCACTCCTCATGGCTTTGGCCATGTCACGTCACTTCCTTCCCTTGCCTCAGAGGATTCCATGGTTTCACTGCCCTTGTTTAATGTTGATGTTACAGTGCAAATCACTTTGGCTAAGGCATTTCTTTCATGTATGTGCAGACTCCCAGAGACCCAGCAGTCCTTGGGTCTTCCTGACAAGACATCAGCAGCAGTACAGTGCCAGGCCTGGGGGAGTACAGTGACTTGTCCCAGCTCACGCCTGTGGGACTCAAACCCAGCTCACTTGGGTTGTGGGTCATGACTCTAACCACTGGGTGATAAGACAATTTGTCACACCAGTTTTATAAATACATGATGTTACTTCACGGCACCCTGTTAGGGTAGAGTTCTCATAGGCCTCTTGTGACCATACCCATCTCACCTTGGCCTCCATTGGATCTGACACATGGGCCTGGCGTTTTATTTAGCTGTATTCATATCCCGCTTTTCACCGGGTCAAAGTGGTCAATTGGGGGATACATTTAACACGAGGGGATATGAGACACATACACTAATACTTACAGGGAACATGGGCAATGGAGGGTTAAGTGGCTTGCCCAAGACCACAAGGAGTGCCTACAGGACTAGAAACCCCAGTCCCTCCGGCCTGAGATTGCTGTCCCCAGGTGGGACTTGAACCCCCGGCCCTCCGGCCTGAAGTACCTTGTCCTAACCACTAGACCACTCCTCCCTATATACCTCTGATCATACCTTTGCTATTGGACACTGGGCCTGTTGGGTCATCACATGTCAGCATGGACTTCACGGGATTATCTGGATTGGACACTTAGTTGTGCATTCATGTGTTCTTCTGCAGTCATGACTTTTGGGAGCCATACCATATCTCTCCTCAGCCCTCTGTGTGGCACATTGTGGTGCTGTTAGGTATGTGGACCTTTCCTCATTGGGGATGCATTCCATCCCTTTGAGCATGTTTGAACTGTTCTCTTTACATATTCTGTTCCCCTTCCCTCTATCAAGTTTTCTCTGTAGCAACCAGGGCTGCATACACTGTGCTGATTTCATAGTGGTTGTAGCAATGGTTTGCTGCCTGGGGGAACATAGTTCATGTCTTGTTTTCTTCCCTTGTGTTCTTGGTCATGTTGCTTTATCTGACACCTTATGAATGGTTCTGGTTTTCTGTATTCCTGTTTCATGTTGCTAACACTGTAGTAATTTCAGTCATCACCACTCTGCCATCATGATATTCAGATGTTGACACCCTGCTTCATATTTCTATATTCAGAGCCATGTTTTGGGTGTCCATTCATTTTGTGATGTGGGCTAGCAATATACTTGCTTTCTTGTCCAGCACAGCACAATGGGTAGTGGGATTTGCATCCTGTCACCCACATTTGGGTTGTTCAGTGATGTTGCTGTCCTTGCTATCTGCCCTTGTGTTGTTGCTGCATATTCATGCATCCCGCACATAGTTGATCATTCCCTTTAGAGCCCCCTCTCTCTCCCTCATTTTGTTATTGCCTGATTCCCTCTACCCATGTGTGCCAGCTTTACTGCTATTTCTGTACTTACTGTGCTAAGGTGGTTCTGAGCCCAACCTCCAATGCCTCAGCCACAGGACTACGCAAACTACTTGCAATCAAAGATGATTAAGACCAACACAAACATAAGTGTCAGTAACTCCTCCGTATCACCTAAGGCATCCCAAGCAACACCATTATACAATTTCACTACGGTATCAAATAAGAGATTGAGAACATTATCGCTTCTATCAATCCCAGCACAGCACCTAATGACCCCTGCCCAGCCAGCTGGATCAGAGAACTGCGACATGACCTAAGCCAAATCTTGAGCAAAATACTGAACCAGTCCTTTTTAACGGGCTCGTTCCTGCAGAGTCTGAAACACACCTCTATCAGGCCCCTACTGAAAAACAGCAGACTTGACCCATCCAAAGTTGAATCTTTTAGGCCAATCTCGAGCATCCCCCAGCTTGCAAAAATCATCAAAAAAGCTGCTCAACAACAAATCCAGCATCATATCGACACTGAAGCACCACTAGATCCATCACAACACGGCTTCAGGGAAGCACATGGAGTCGACACAGTCCTTACAACCCTATTCAATGATTTGGTCACAGGAATAAACAGCATCCAACAAGGATTTGTCCTCATCTTCCTGGACATCTCCGCCGCCTTCGACTCTGTGAGTCATGATATACTTCTACAACGCCTGAAAGAAAAGGGGATTCAAAGCACAGCACTAGAATGGTGTAAATCCTACAAATCCAATAGGTGGCAACAAGTCAAAACAGGCCATGCATCCTCAGAACCATTCCTGCAGTCACAGGGGGTACCTCAAGGATCGTCCTTATCGGCACTGATGTTCAATATCTATATGCAGCCGATATGTGATTTGATCCGATCCTTCAACGTACAATGCCTGGCTTACGCAGATGACATCCTTCTCTACATGCCATTCACAATTGACCAACCAGTGTTCTCCCCAATAAACAATTGCTTCGAAACTGTAGCCGAATGGCTGCTGACACAGAACCTACGGATCAATCATAGCAAAACTGATGTTCTTTTTGTCACGAGGAACCGTAGGTTCATACCTCCCCATCACTACTTGTCAACAATATAGAGTTGAAATCCAAACCCACAATCCGTTATTTTGGCATCACATTGGACCAGCACCTGGATATGACAACACATGTGAAGAACGTTACAAAGACTATATATCATAAGATCAGAACGCTATGTCACCTCCGCCCCCTACTGGATTCCACCGACTACCGAACAACCTTCCAGGCATTAGTCCTCCCACACCTGGATTTCGCTAACATCATCCTCCACGGTCTCTCTCAATCAACTTTAAATCCGCTCTGCCTGGCTATGAATGCAGCTGTTATGATCTGACCACATAACGCCTATCATGAAAGATCTGCATTGGCTACCTCTACATGCCAGACTCCAATATAAGTCATTAGTCCTTACCTTCAAAGCCCTAAATAACTACCCCCCTACGCCAATCAGCAAGCTAATTCACGGCACCCTGGAAAATAGAAACAGGAGGCCTACTGCAATGAACACCTTAATAGTCCCCAAGATGATGACGACATGTACTAAGGCTACTTCCAACAGGGCCTTCTCTATATTCGCTCCTTTAAACTGGAATGCCCTTCCCCATGAAATCCGTGGCATCAAAAGCCTAATCCTATTCAGAAAAGCTTTGAAACACCATCTGTTCACAAAATGCTACCCAGAAGCCATCCCAGACAATCACACAACTGGCAAGCTTCCCACATGCCCCAGACGCCTTAGCACCTTAATACAACCAGAAAATGGTTAGCCTACACACTAGCCCACCTGCTAATCATCATACCTGTACCATCCACCCGAAAAAGCACATGCAATATCCAAACGAGTTTAGAGTATTGTATATAGTATCAAGTTAACTTGTACATAGTTCTCCCGGTTATCCCCTGTTTAATTTCTTGTTCATTGTAAACTCAATGTTGCCTGTATGCATTGTAGCATGTTTTTGTTCGATGTACACCGCGCTGATTATAATAGCGCGGTATAGAAGAAATGTTAAATAAAAATAAATAAAATAAATAATTCTTTCCCAGCCCCTGCGTGCTGCAGCGTGGGCTGGTCTTCTATGGCTTGTTGGCAGCAGCAACTACTCCTGCTGCAATACAAGCTTGTGGAGCAGGCAGGTTTCCTCTTTCGTGAATTTTGGCTGCCTTGTAGCCATTCTCTCTTCTCCACGGTCTAGATTTGGCTGCAGTAGAAGAGGGGCACTGCTCAATTTCCTGTTGCACATGGACCTCAGTTCCTTGAAGGGGACAGGTTCTTGGTGTTACATGTGGATGGTGGGCTCAATGGAATAGTTTTTGGCATTACATGTGGGAAGTGGACTCAACGGAATTGGGTTTCCTGATAGATCGGCATTGCACATACAATGCAGAGGTGGTTTTGATGGGCCACAGAGGGAGACATTTGATTGTTCACACACCTAGTGGTATCCACTGTTCAAGTAGGTGGAAACACGTCTTTGGGGTGAGTCCGTAGGCTCATGTGCGTATAACCATGCACCTGCAGAATTTGCTCCAGGATATGCACGTTTAAGGTGGGCACATTTCTGCCGGGGCTAGCCGTCCCTTCTTGAATCGACCCCCACGGGAAGAACAACCTAAATTATAGTTACATGATGCAAGGCTCCACATTAGGGATCACCACTCAGGAAAAGGATCTAGGTGTCATAGTGGATAGTACCTTGAAACTCTCTGCTCAGTGTGCAGCAGCAGCAAAGAAAACAAATAGAATACTAGGAATCATAAGGAAAGAAAAGTAGAATAACACTGAGGATATTATAAAACTTCTGTATTGCTCCATAGTGTGACTGCATCTTCACTATTGTGTGCAGTTCTGGTCACCATATCTTAAAAAGGATATGACAAAATTAGAAAAGATACAGAGAAGAGTGTCCCGGATCTCTGCCTAATTAGTACCTGGATGTCTCACTGCCATCTGAAATTGAACATGGCCAAAACTGAGCTCCTTTTCTTACCCCTAAGCCTACCTGCCCCCTTCCTCCTTTCTTCGCTTCTGTGGATAACGGTGTACTCCTCCCTGTTTCCTGAGCTTGCAACCTTGGGACCATCTTTGACTCTTCCCTCTCCTTCGCCACACACATCCAAAAGATAGCTAAAATCTGTCACTTCTTTCTCTGTAACACTGGCAAAATTTGTCACTTCCTTTCTGAACACATTACTAAGACCCTTATCCATTCTCTAGTCACCTCCCATCTAGACTATTGCACCCTCCTCTTCACTGGTCTTCCTCCAAATCATCTCTACCCATTTCAATCTGTTCACAATTCAGCTGCTTGGCTAACTTCCACCAGTGTCACTATGCTCATGTCACCTCTCTTCTTAAGTCACCTCATTGGTTCCCTATCCATTTCCGCATCCAGTTCAAACTTCTACTACTGACCTATAAGTGTCTTCCTTCGGTTGCTCCTCACTACCTTTCCTCTCTTATATTTCCCTACACTCCTCCTCGAGAGCTCCATTCTTCTGGCAGATCCCTTCTATTTGTGCTCTTCTTTTCCACTGTGATCTCCAGATTTTGACCTTTCTACCTTGCTGCTCCTTATGCTTGGAACAAACTACCTGAGTCGGCACTCCAGGCTCCATCTGTGGCCCTGTTCAAATCCAGTTGAAAAACTCACTTCTTTGAGTCTGCTTTTGAATCCTGATCCACCTAGTCTCCTGTTCACCTCCTATGTGTTTCCTTACCATTCCCCTAGATATATCCTAGTTTTCAGTTGTGTTGTCTGTCTTGACTAGATTGTAAGCTCTTACGAGCAGGAACGTTATCTTACATGTCTCTGTACAGCACTGTGTATGCCTTGTGGCCCTATACAAATGATAAGTAGTAGTAGTAGTAGAAGAGTGGTCAGTGATAAAAGGGATGGAAGGATACTCCTATGAGAAAGGCTTAAAAGGTAAGGACTCTTAATATAAACCAGTGGCCCATGACTGACTGTTGGATTATAAAGTTATCTTAGAAAGATTTAAATTTATGCCACAATGTCGGGGTTTATCATAATATTAATCCAACAGTTTCAGTGGAGGACACTCAGAACAAAAAAACCACCCTAGATTTCCCAGGAATATTCTTACCTCTCCCCTCCTTCTCTAAAGAAGTAAGGGAAACAAGAAAACTGGCAAATAAAAAATCTAAAATTAAGGATTAGAGCCTTAGGGGCATGTTTACTAAACACTGTTGCTGTGCGGGTTCCCGTTAGTGTGCTGGTGCCATATAAGGAGTGGGCGGGCCAGGCAGAAAAAAGCAAAAAACTGGACCGTACGTGTGTGCGTCGCGCTAATGTGCAGGGCCCACATTAGCGCGTGGGAAGGCTAAGTGGGGCGCTGCTGCAAAACCAAACAACAGAGCCGTAGTACAACGGTGAAGACACCGACCAATGGTGCAGGGGCCAGGGGTTCAAACCCCCATTGCACTCAACAAAAAAGACCAGCTGAGGCACCAACACTTATGGGCAAAAGTGGTTAGGAGGCATATTAATTTTGGGCAGCAGAAGGCGGCGCACTGTTATTTTTATTACGGCATGAGGCGGCGCACTGTTTAGTGTGGGCGGCAGATGGCGGCGCATTGTTAAGTTTGGGCGGCAGAAGGCGGTGCACTGATAAATGTGGGCAACAGAAGGCGGCGAGCCGGTGGGCAGAAGGCAGCGCGCTGATGTGTGAGGGGGGCAGTCCAATAGTGGGAGGGTTAAGTGGCGCGCTGATGTGCAAATAACAGGAACGGAGCCAATGGTTAAGACACTGACCACTTGTGCAGGGATCATGGGTTCAATTCCCCACAGTGCCCATTGAAGACAGCTGGCTGAGGCATTATTTTAGGGGCATTTCCATGTTGTGCGGCATAAGGCTGCGCGCTGTTAATTTAGTGCGCCACAAGATGGCGCGCTGATGGCTACAAGACTGCGCGCGGATGCATAAACACAGGAACACAGCCACAGCACAATGGTTAAGACACTGACCAATGGTGCAGGGGCCAGGGGTTCAACCCCTCACAGTGCCCAGCAAACAAGGCTGGCTGGGGCAGTATGTATCATGGTGAGGAGTGCTGTAGGAGGCCTTCCATTTATATTTTATTTCCCACCACTAGTAAACCCGCTCTCACAGTGTGTTAACATACGGATGCCCGTAAGGCACATGTTACAGTGCACTGTCCGCCAAGGCACCCTAGAATGTCCCCTATAGGGCACCATGTATGTTGCGACACAGGATAATGCACCCTATATGGATGGCAACCATGAGGTGGCCTATAGGGCGCCCTATAAAGCACCCTCAGAGGCACCTAATGGGTATAGTAAGCTGTGTGTGGTTTTGCCGGCATAGACATATGTACAGTAAATAAAAATAAAGCTGTGGACGGCCCTATCAAAGGGCCCCACTGTGAGTTTGAACCCATGACCTCTGGCTGTACAGGGAGTGACGTAACCATTGGGCTACAGCTCTATAGCTGATAGCAAGCCCCTGGCTGGCTGCAGAGAGCCTGCATGTCACCCCACAGACAGTCTGCTGTTGTAGACAGGATAGGGTTTGGCCACCCGTACCCATGATGCACTGCACATGCAAATCAGCTGTACACAGATGCACACAAGATGGGGAATGCACCCCAACAGTCCTGCTGGGGAACAGACACCCTACAGGGCAGTCCAAGCAGCTCCACACACATCCATAACACAATAATCAGACAGACTTTAGGCCTGGATATCCAAAGATGCACTCCAGCACTATCTGATATTCACCTGCAGCAAGCCATCAGCCACTGTACCCTGCAAGGCACTCCATCAAGACACATACCAGCTGTGAACAGTCTGCTGGTTAGCCCTGATGGAAATGCATGCACCCAAAACTGGGGTGGCAGCACACACAAGCAGAGAGTTCTGTGAGGAGGCCCCAACAGGAAACCCATATATATCACAAGAGAGAAACACACTACAGCACTATGGGGGTGCCTAGCCATGCTGTCATCACTGAACACTCAGGGTGAGAGTGCTCCCCCAGCAGCACATACAGAGGTCACCCTGTCTGTGTAGGTGGTGGCCTGGCACTACAATGTCACAGCCAGTGCCCAATGCCCTGTGCAGATGCATCCTGGCCAGCCCACCATGTCTGACCTATACCCATGGTACCTTGCTGCTCATTATGCACATTGGCAGGCCAATACTGGCAGTAGTGCTGGCAGTGTGGGTTGGGGAAGGTGTTTGCAGCCAACACACACTGTATAGACAGACACACTCCCACACCTATGCCAGCATTGTGCTACTATTGAGGGGGTGATTAGCCTTGGCCACCACACCGGTCCTGGGCACGGCACAGGCATGGATATGGTACGCAGTACTGCTGGGGGTCACTCCCCAGGGTGGTGAACACCATCAGAGGCCAGGCCTGGAGCACGCACCGCAGACACCAAACAGATTGTTCGGATGGGGTCAACTAGCAGTATGTGCGTAACGTAGGGATATCTATCAGCCTGTACTCTTAGCAAACGTTTCAGAGCTGTGTACCTCAGGTGTAGGGTGACATTGCTAAGGTATGCAGGTGCTGGTATTGGGAGATGCACGCAGGGTCCAATGTTCTGCCTCTATAGGAGACATTGGCCAATGGGGCCTGTGGGTGTGGGTGTGGGTGTGTCTGCCCCTGTTGGCTGCTGCTTTACGGCAGCGCTTCCCCACTCCAGCCCAGTTTTGCATCACACTGTTCGGGTCTTCCTGCTGTCCCTCATGAATATGTATGAGCTACATCTACATGCCGTGCATAGATATACAGCACAGGCATTTGTATGAGTGGCAGCATGGAACCTGACTGGTGTGTGACCCACCAGGACTGCATTTGGGGGATTCTGCTGTAGGTTCTGCCCCTGTTCATGGTGTCTGTGCTCAGTGGGGTAAAAGATAGACGTATTACCATTGCATATGTCCTCGTCACAAAAGGTGTGTCCTTACTGTCACTGTTTATTTGTGGGGAAAATATGTGGGCAGGATTGCTGGTAGCCCCAGCTGGTCTTTGAACCTGTGACCTGTTCTTGCATGCACTGTCTGTGTGCACTGCACCACTGTGTAGCCACAGCTTGGCTGAATTCCCTGGATAGTCCATGACTGTGGATCCGGCAGGGCCTGTCTGTTGCTGTGGACTGTGCCAGCCTGCACATGGCTAGGCCTCTGTCTTCTGTCGCTAGCAGCCACTGCCCCCTGCACCACATGTACTCGTCCGCCAACAAGCTGGCATGAGCTTCTCCCATAAAAGGCAGGTGACCTGATTGGAGTGTGGCAGTACGGGACTGCATTTGGGGTACTTGGCTGTGGGTAATGCCCATTGTTGTGGTGTGTGTGCGTTGTTGGGTAAAATATGGGTGTTTTCCCCATGCTTATGTCCCCTGCAATACAGGGGTGTCTGCGCTATCTGTGTTTAGTGGTGGGTAAAATATAGGGGCTGGGCTGGCAAGTGCCCCAGCTAGGCTTTGAACTTCTGACCCTCTAGGTTCTAGAGGTACTGACTCTGTCTGCTGCACCACACTATGGCCACATAGATAGTGCAGCCCCTGGAGGTAGTAAGCCTGACAGGATGGAGTCACAAACCCTGCTCTACGCAAATTTACTGTGGGCATATGCACCCTGTCTGGTGACAAACGTGCACATAAACCCTGGAAATGACCACGGGAAATGGGGGACAAAATATCACCACGCTGGGCAACAATGATATTAATGGGCAACCATAGCAAACACTCCCAGGAAAGCTCCACAAAAGGAAATGTTTTTTGGAAGAGTCTCCGCTCCGTAAACCCTTCCAAAATTCATTTCTTTTTTCTGGAGCTTTGCTGGGTGTGTTTTCTGTATTTGCCCATCACTATAACTGTTCTCCAGCTGAATTACTATTTTTAATAGTTCTGTTGTGGTCATTTTCTATTTTTATTTGCACTTTTGTGCTGTGCACATGTATCACACTGCCTCACGTTTTGCTGGTTTCCCCGGTTTTCCTGTACATTGCTGACGGAAATGGTTTCTCTTCCCTTTAAATGCTTTTTTTTTTACATGCAAATTCGGGCCCGATACTGTGCGGGGAGCCTCTCCCCTCCCACTCTCCACCCATTGACCCCATCCCTCCGCCCCTCCGGAGCCTTCCTCCGCCCTCCTTTAGCCATTCCACGCCTCTATCGGACATTTGCGGGCCCGCACTTGTACGGGGCCCGTTAGTGTGCCGCGCACCTTTGCGGGGGTGACACGCACGTGTGCGGGGCGTTTAAACACGTTTATTAGCGTTTCAGTGCCGCGTTTCCGTGCGCTATTTTGCGGCGCGCACATTTCCGGTTTTTAGTAAACATCCCCCTTAGGAGCACTCGATGTTACGAAATATATCAGTTCAGAAGAACCCAGGTAAATACTAGCATAAGGTAAGTATTCATTCACAATGTATAAACTATAACTATAAATCTGAAAAGATATAAGTAACCCAATAAAATAACTTTTCAATGTGTTATCGTATATGTCCAATTGACTTTGAGCTCAAGTATAACAGTGTCTTAGGAATGTGCACATAGAAAGTATTTATCACTGTTCAATTTGAAGATCACTGGGGCCCTTTTATCTTGAAGACTTTTTTTATCTCTGTGAAGTACATGCTTTAGAAACTTTGCTTCTGGAATTTGACCTCAGTAGCTTGTCCTCTTTGCTTCAGGAACTTCCAGGACCAGGACCCGAAGATTTCAGAGTCTTTTCTACCTGAGCTGAATGTAGATCACAAACTGTTTCCAGTTTCCACCCTTATTCGAACTATCCTAACCTGTCCTTTCACTTCCTCCCAAAATTGTTATCCTAAAAAAACTATACTATCCCTATAGTAAGGGAAAAACAGGCTAGCAAAAAAAAAAAAAATCCCCTTTCTCACCCAAGTCACTCTCACTTCAGTCTCAGACCATTCACTCTTTTCTCTTGACCTCACCCTCCTCACATTTCCATTCAGTCTTTCATACACCTACCCTATCATGTTTCTTATACCTGTGTAACCATATTGAACACTACAACAATGGTTTCTACAGTAAGACTATTAATCTATCATAATTTTGTTTTTCAGGTTTACCTGGAGGCTTACCTTTTAAACCCCTATCAATTTGACTTAAACCCCTAACAATTTAACTAAAACCCCAATTTGTTCCCATAGATACCTATGTTTCCCCATAAAATATTTATTTCATTTATATCTATCAATGTTCAGTAATTACTTCAATAATAGGAGTTTTCCTGCATAAAGCCTCACTAAGCTACATAATATCTAAAAAAAAACCCAAGATAGGGTTCTTTCCTAAATTAGTTTAGGTCCCTTAAAGGAACTGATTTCTCAGGGGCATCTACATGGACTCCTTTACTGTACCCTATATGACTTTCCTACCAGTCAGTGTTTATTAAAAAAAAAATAAAATCCATTCAAACCCATCCTTTTCCCATCCAATCTCATTCAATCTCTCAACTGAACCTCAAAAATCCCCTAAAAACAATCAGAGGCCTCCAGTATACAGCATCCATCATACACGTTCACTTTTCTCATCAACATTTTCCAACTTTAAAAAAAATCCACATCACTAAAGTTCTAGATTGCTCTAGTCTGTGTATCTACCTCAGCTGATGTCATTGTAGAGTTCCATTCTAATATGAATAAAACCTTATTTTCCCCACTAAATCCTCTGAAGCAATTTGCCTCCTCTTCCCTCCTTGACTAGAACTTCTGTTTTATAAAATCTAGTATCTTATATCCATAAAACACTTATTAGGACATATGTAATATCAAAAACCATTTATATGAGCTGTGCACATCTACTATGTACTTTTTTTTGTTTCCAACAGTCTAATAAGACACTTTTCACAATAAATTGAATTTTGATTTACAATCAGCATAAAACCACTCCAAATTCATTTCTTCCCAGTCCCTGGGGTTCCCTCACGCTTTCCAGACCATTAAACACATGTAAAATTTTAAATAAATAAACTTGTATTTCTATTTCAATTATATCAGGCTCTTTTAAAGCCAGCCCTTAGGACCCCATAAAGGTCCCCACCTCCTCCATTGCTGCAGGGCACCCTAACCTTCTTGCCTTCCTGAGTGCCTCTCTCAAGAGAATTAAGAATTTTAATTTTAATTTTTGGTTCTCCGGATATTAGCATTTTGGCTCCTGGACTGAGCAACCATCATTCCGAGGGTTTTTTCCTCCTGTTTTCCAAAGCCCTCTGCTTTTAAAACTTCATTTGGCCTTTACAGCTACCACACTGGGTCCTCCGGCCCCTCCCCTTGCATTCCGGCCCTTCCTCTATGGTCCATTATACCTCCAAGCCCCTCCCTTCCTGACACTGGGGCAGCTTGCAGGCACTCCGGCTGTTTTTTATTATTATATGCCTGATTACATTAAGCTTGGAAAAAAGACAGCTGAGAGGAGATATGATAGAGATCTATAAAATATGAGTGGCATGGAAAAGGTAAACATAGATTGGCTGTTTTACTCCTTCAAGAAGCAGAAAGACTAGACCATACATAATGAAGTTACAATGCAGCACATTTAAGACTCACTGGAGAAATATTTTTTCACTCAATGCATAATCATCTTTGTAATTCTTTGCTGGGGGATGTTTCAACAGCTGTTAGTGTAGCTGGGTTTAAAAGAGGCTTGGACAAGTTCTTGGAAGAAAAGTCTATAACCATTATTAAAGTGGAGTAGGGAAATCTACTGCTTACCCCTGGGATAGAGCCTAGGAGGACTTTTGAGACCCATATTTAAAAACATTTGTCCAGACAGCAGCACTTGCTATACAGATAAGTGCAGCTGGCTGGGTCTAGCCAGTGATTTTCAGCAGCACTATCTGGATAGTGCTGATGAAAATCATACTGACTACCCTGGCACTATCCATGGGTTGCCACAGCAATTATACAGATAGCGGTGATATTCAATCCACTCTGTAGGAATGGACAGATAGAGGGATACCAGAATCCCCAATATGTAATTGAAGATAAGATGAATTTCTTGATGCAGATCTCTAAAATGTTCTGATTAGATGTACTTTGGTACCATTAACCATCACACACAAGTTTATCTTTTTACCTACACTTTTAAATAGAATAAGATATCATGATCATGAGAGCTATGTAGCTATTCTAAAATAGTTAAAAGAACATTGTTGGTGTAAGCATAAAGTATAAACATACGCTATAAACTGTACAGCCATAGGTCAATGTACAGTCAACTATAAGTCACTGCTGGCACAGTGTAATTTCTGCAATTCTGCAGTTGTAAATAATTTTATCATAATCAAGTAAATTTCATCTAATACACTGTAATCAGCTCTTACTCTGCAAAAGAATTCTAGCGACACCTTGTACTGTTTCATGTTTATGATTAATGACTCAGTTACTTACCCTTTTTGCTACAATAAAAAGGGCTTCAAGAAAGGAAGACTTTGTATCTAACAGAAGTGGAGCAGTGCTGTGTCCACAGACTTTCCTGTTGGCTTCTCTTTGAACTCAAAAATAAAGGAAACTTTGATATTGTGTCTTTGTACTTTTGTATATTTTTCTCTGTCTCTCGCTGTCTGGAGGACCAGGTGAAACCAAGTACTGGGAGGAAAAACCTGACCGGATTAAAGGAAACTTTTCACACTGTCCAGATAAGTAAGGATAGTAAAAAGACTAGCTTCCGCTCCCATGCAAACAGAAAGTGAAATCAGAAGGGGGCGAAAGCAAGAACAACCCCACAGTGCTGGAGCTGAAGGTAACGTCAACATTTCAGTGCCCTTTTAGAGACATTGCCACTGATGCACATCCTGATGAGGGGCAGCAGTGGGGGACAATCGGAGTGGGGCTGAACAAAGGGGGTGCAAGGGATGAGATTCACCTAGGGTGCCCTTGCACCAGTCCGGCCTACAGAAGCATTTTTGGGGATTGGGATTTAGCTTATACCTTTTTAGTAGCACTTCAAGATGAGTTGCACCAACGTTGATAATAGATTTGTCTAAAAGCATGTAGGGGACTTGCTGATTTTAGCTTATTTTGTACTTCGAAGGGTGTGGACCATATTAAGCAAAAACAATAAAAAAGAGGAAAATTCCAAAGAAGATCTGTTAAATAAAATAATGTTGTAAGACTTTTATCTAAAGATGCTAAGAGGAATTTTATAGAAGCATCCTCATGTCTAAAAGAAGCATTTATATGTGTAGATTGGCATACACATGGAAATGCCATTTTAAAAGAGATGCTTTTCCAACCTGGGGATGTTTATGATGTTTAAAAATTCTGGAGGCATGGTGGGGGCAGGGAGAGGGAGGAATTAGGGTGGGTCACAATATATATGTGGATTCCCCATTTCACATAGACAAACCACATCTCTTAGAAAAATCCTAGATGTCAGCATTTTCACCTGCCCCTAGGCCCCATATAAATGCCTGCTGGTAGGTTCAGCTGTGAATGAAGAGGTCCAGCAACCCGGTCCAGCAACCCCCATCACTCCCCTGACCTCGGTCCTTCCCCATATTGGCTCTGGACCTTGATCTCCTCAAAGCACAAAACATAGCCAGAGTCCCCTACCCCCACCCTGCTGAAGCAGATCCAGTAGCCTCAAGGGTCCACCACATAAGCACATCCAATCTCTGAAAGGGTCCCCCAAAACACATCCAATCCTCCTGAGACATTCCCCCCCCCCCCAGGAATTAACATCCCCTCTACCTGACCTCCCAGCAACTCACCTCTCTAGTAGCCCCCCCCCCCCCTGTACATTCCCCATCTCTGGTCCCCATTCCAGACTTATTGGAGGATATTGATGCTTAGTGGGAATAGCAATGTCCGCTCACTCCTGCTCAGCTCATGGCTGGATCAAAATGGCACTGATGACCCATAGAGGTAAGTTGGTAGATCTACTTGCAAAATTCTATGGGAATTCTCCACATCCTGACCTTGGCATGTGATTTTCACTTCTCCACATCCTATCTAAAATCTGCCTAAAAATGTAAGCAAGGAGCAAACTTTCTACATATTTAATGTCCAAGTTGTTTCCTGTATGCTTTTTTTCAGGATATTAAAAGTTTGGCAAATATATTTCACTTCAAGATGTGCAAGTAAAATTAACTTTAAAGATTTTGTGCACTTTTATGCCATGATTTAGATCAAAACTTAAAGCTTGTCCAAATAGTATTACAATGTATGCATATTTGTAATATAACAAAATCTGAGTAAAGAAATATTCTTACTATAATAGTTCAGATAATGAATATTAAAGTGATATTATTCCTAACAGGGACTACATTGTAAGCAAGGTAATACCATGTAGCTTTTAACTACAATCTTTCTGCCTGAAAGCTCTTAAAGGTGTTTTGGTTTCATTTGCAAAAGCTAATTCTTGTTTCTTTACTGCAAAGGGGGAATTTTTTATGGTGTTGGGCAAAGCTCTGTCAGATAGAGTTCATTGTTTTTTTGTTCCAGCTACCCATTCACAGCTAGCTCTTTGAAGCCACTGACCTCATCAGGTGTTAGATCCCTCCCTAGCTCCAACCCACCCCATGTGAGGATTCTTGCTTTATAGGGCAACTTCCCAAGTAACTAAACCCAGGGACTTAGACCAGAACTGTTAAAACACACTTAAACAAGGTTAGCTGTGTTTTCTCTTAAAGGACAGCTGATGAACAGGCAGAGACTTTAGTAGGTCTCCATCTTTTACTTCAAGTATCAAAGCTCCACCAGCTGAACAATGGTTGGGGAAAATCATGCTGCCAAAGCTTTTGCCCCCATTACTGCTTCTGCCTCTGTCCAGACAGTAATCCCTGAAGGACCAGTTCCATGTGCAGGATGTCTGCATGCTGAAGCTTTCAGAAAACAAGTGGAGGAGATCAGAGATGAGGTAGCGAGACCGAGAAGCATTCGAGACAGTGAGAAGTACATTGATGAGATGCTTCTTGAAACATCGAAGCTCTATGGCAGAGGTGAAGATGGGAGTCTATAGAATGAAGAACATTGGACATGAGTCACCAGCACCTGCAGAATCACTGATCCAACTCATCCAGCCCTTGAATTGAAGAAGTATTATGCAGACCTGGAAATGGAGGAGATGAAAGCATCCAGGAAGGGGAAGAACCAGAGCTTGAGCATCCCGAAGTTGCAGAATCAATGACCACAAGGAAGCAAAGGGTGGTGGTGGTAGTTGGTGATGTTCTTCTGAGGGGTAATGTGGCGTCCATCTCCCGATCAGACTTGATGTCCAGAGAGTTGTGCTGTCTGGCAGGTACCAAAATCTGAGATGTTACGGAGAGTTTTCTGAGACTCATCAAGCCTACTGACTATTACCCAATGTTGCTCATCCATGTCAGCACAAATGATACTGCCAGGTATCCCTCTGAGTCTATCAAAAGTGACTTCATGGCTCTGGGACAGAGGGTGAAGCAGATAGGTGTGCAGGTGGTGTTATCTTCAATCCTCCCTGTTGAGAGTAAAGGCTAAGGCAGACAAGCTCGCATCCGGGGATAAATGCATGGCTGCATGCATTTTGGTTTCCTGGACCACTGGATCATGTTCCATGGGCTACAGAGCAGAGATGATATTCATCTGTCCAAGAAGGGTCGAAGTGTCTTCAGTAGTAGACTGGCTAACCTACTGAAGAGGACTTTAAACTAGATTTGTTGGGGATGGGTGAATAAAGCCCCCAGGTAAGTGGAAGCCCCTAAGTAAGTGAAACATTAAATACCTCTATGGAAATGGGTAAAAGGGGGAACATCTGGAAAACAATGTGTATAAATGCCCGTAGCATTGGAATTAAGATCCCAGATGTTGAGGCTTTAATGGGAGAAGCTGACTTGGATTTAGTGTGGTTACAGAGACATGATTCACACACAGACAGCCATGACTGGGATGTAATTATACCAGGCTATACTTTGGCAGCTATCTTTACCTGACTAACTGATAATCTTTTGAAACGGAATCCCTGAAAGACAACCGCTGCTTGGATCACTGTATCCAGCTTTGTTCCTTCCTTAGTTCCTTTTCTCAATTCTGCTCCCATAGCTCTTCAGTCTACACTTACGTAAATACCTGGGAATCTACATTAATTCTGTTCTTTCCTTCTCAGATCACATAAGTGCCATTGTCAAATCCTCTTTCATTGCTCTTCGCCGTTGTAGGGCACTGCACCCTTTATTTGATAAACCTGCAATTACTTTGATTCTCCTCACTACTTTAACTTCACACTTGGATTATTGTAGCATTGTCCTCTCGGATTTGCCACAATACTCGCTTAAGAAAGTTCAGTCAGTACAGAACACTGTCGTCCATCTCCTTTCATCTGCTTGTAAATAGGATCATGTCACTCATCTTCTTATTGATCAGAATTTGCTTCCTTTTCCCCAGTGAGTATTGTTTAAAGCCCCGCTATATCTCTCTTCCCTTGTTAATCTCTTTGTCACCTCTCGCTGCCTGTGCTCTTTCCGGGGCCATTGGTTGGTTATTTTGTCCCCTGCTCACATTAAATTTGATACCACTAGGCGTTCTGCTTTCTTTTTCCTCGCTCCCTCGTTATGGAATTGCCGACCTACCTGCCTACACCTGCTTGGAACTTTCTTTTCCTAAATTCAAAGTTCAGTTAAAAACCTATCTCTTTGAACAGGCCTTTGGTTCCTTTTCTTCTCAGACTACCTGAGCACTCGGCACAACTGATTTGGCTAGTGTGCATTACCTTTTATTGCATGATTTCTATTGTCTCTGTCTCTGTGCTGTCCTATCTGATATTGTAGTTCTTTTCCTTTAATGTGTTTTTATTTTATTCTGTAAACCACTCTCTAGGACCCAAAAAGGGTGGTATATTAAGTCTGAATAACATATAAACATAAAACATTTAGGAATGATAGGGTAGGAAGAAGGAGAGGAGGAGTGGCACTATATGTAAAAAATAATATTAAAGCTCTAGAATTACTGGGCTTAAAAGGGAGAGAGGAGGCTCTGTGGGTTAAACTAGAAAAAGGGAAAGGGAAATCAATTTGCAATAGCATGATATACAGACAACCCCCCCCCCCCCCCCACACCTCACAGGGAGAAGAAGTGGATTGAGATTTAAGGAGAAGTGCTACTGATAGGAGATTTCAGTATGCCTGGTATTGATTGGCACCTCCCTGCTGTGGTATCATTTAGAAGTAAGGAGATCCTGAATTCCCTACAGGGAGAACTAGTCAGGCAACCGGTAACAGAACCCATATATGAACAGGCCATACTGGACTTGGTGTTTTCCAATGGAGAAAATGTTTTGGATATTATAGTGGGAGATTGTCTCGCATCTAGTGATCACCAGATGGTGTGGTTCAGTATTATTTAAAGTGAGGGTCTTAGACTTTAGGAAAGCTAACTTTGCCAAGATGAGCCAATACCTCAAGGAGTGTTAGAGGTATGTTTACTAAAGTGTCCTAATGTGCGCCCGGTGCTAGTGTGCAGGATGCCATATAAGGAGTGGGCGTTTCAGTCTTAACCTAGCAAACCGGGATTATCGTGCGCTCTTGTGCACTGCGCGCTCGTGTGCGCTGCGCACATTAGTGCACGAGAAACACGCGCGGGAAGCATAAGTAGGCGCACTGATGTGCAAACAGAGGGACAGGGCTGCAGCACAATGGTGAAGACATTGACAGATGGTGCAAGGGTCATGGGTTCAATCCCCCACTGTGCCCAATGAATAAGGCTGGCTGAGGCACTACCTGATATGTGTAATATTGCATTATGAGGCATTTTAATTACTGCTGCTAGCAAACGCACTCTCAAAGCGCTGTAACATAAGGTGTGGCATAAGGCACCCCATAAGGTACCCCAGAGGGCACATTTCAAAGTGCACTGTCCGCCACGGCACCCTACAATGTTGCTTAAAGGGTGGCCGATAGGGCGCCATATAGGGTGCCCTATGAGGCACGGCAAGGTCATAGCACTGTTTTTGATGGCAGCACTGTGCATTTTAACGCATGAAAATGTTAAGTAGGTGCGCTGACATGCAAGGAGAAGCAGCAGTGTAGCACAATGGTTAAGACACTGACTGATGGTGCAAGGGTCATGGGTTCAATCCCCCACTGTGCCCAATGAATAAGGCTGCTGAGGCACTACCTGTTATGTGTAATATTGCATTATGAGACATTTTAATTTTATTTTAAATACTGCTGCTAGCAAACGCACTCTCAAAGCGCCGTAACATAAGGTGCTGCATAAGGCACCCCATAAGGTACCCCAGAGGGCACATTTTAAAGTGCACTGTCTGCCACGGCACCCTACAATGTTGCTTAAAGGGTGGCCGATAGGGCGCCATATAGGGTGCCCTATGAGGCACGGCAAGGTCATAGCACTGTTTTTGATGGCAACACTGTGCATTTTAACGCATGGAAATCTTAAGTAGGTGCGCTGACATGCAAGGAGGAACAGCAGTGTAGCACAATGGTTAAGACACTGACTGATGATGCAGGGGTCATGAGTTTAATCCCCCAGTGGGGTTAGTGATTACCTGTCTCAGGCATTGCACTTTATTATACAGCAGTGCTGAATGAGGCATAGTGCTTTTTAATGTACATCAGTGTTGCGTGAGGCATATGTCTTCTTACGTTACAACAGTGTTACCTGAGGCAGTCTCCTTTCTACGTTACAGCAGTGCTGCCAGGTGAAATACCCTCACAGTGCTATAAACGTCATGTGCAGTGCAGCATGGTTACGAATGGATCAACCCTACCCTGGTAACCGCAGCACACAGTCTGCAGGATTCCTTCTGTAGCCAGCCAGGTATCTGTTCTCAGCTGTGGCCCACAGGTTACCTCACTGCCTGTGGAGCCAGAGGTGGTGGGTTTGAATCCACAGTGGGGTTATTTATGAGGGCTGCCTGTGGCAGGTTTTTTAATTTAAATTAGTAGTGCCAGCTCAAACACCCTCACAGTGCTGTAATCTTCAGGTGCCCCATAAGGCACCTTATAAGGCAACTTAAGGTTACAGCACTTTGAGGGTGTTTCTGCTGGCTGTACTACTTGAAAATACACACAAACTTCCCCAGACAGCCCCCCATGTACCCTGTAAAATAGTTATCTCCAAGTTATAATGCCCTGTTCCATGTATGTCCAGTTTGTGCAATGTAAACCGCAATGGTGCAGAATAGCGCGGTATATGAGGGAATGTAAATAAATAAAGTAAATAAACTCACTGTGGATTCAAACCACCAACTCCACAGGCAGTGCAGTCACCAGTGGGCTACAGCTCTATAACTGCAAAGAGATGTCTGGCTGGCTACAAAATAACTTCTGCAGACTGTGTGCTGCGGTTACCAGGGTAGGGTTAGTCCACTCGCACCCATGATGCACTGCACATGCAAAGCAGCAGTCTACAGATGATCTGAAGATGGGGTATGCACCCCCACAGCACCTAGGCCTGCTAGGGGGTACTGACCATGTGTGTTACTGGTACAGAGTAGCTACAGACCGTCCCAGTGTGCAGGTCCTGTGCTCACCCTGAGGATGAGGTGGGGCACCCAGCACCATGTCCACAGCACCTGTCCCAGCTGAGATAAGCTATGCTGCAGGTCCCCATCAGATGCACCTATGATACACCTGTCCCCATCTGTATATCCCAGTCGTGTCTGGGCCTTGTGGACTACGATGCCCATGGAATAGTGCATATCCTGTGTGGGTGCCATGGCCACATGAAATATTGGTTTGGTTTGGTGGGGTGGGGCAGGAGAGGAAAGGTGCTGTTTGGACCCATAGGCGGAGTGTGTTGTACCACCGAGCCTGTCCTCTGGAACTCAGGATCCCCAAACAACGGATCCACATTCTATATCCCTGCAATGGTGGTGGCGGCAGAGGGGACCATCAACCTCAGTCTGGCTGGGGTACAGGCAACCTATGGGCACTCCATGCAGTTCTGTACGCATCCATACTTCAATAACAGACAGACAGTAGGGCCTGAAATGCCCAGCTGCCCCACCACCATCGGACATTTTCCAGCAGCGAGCACAGTGAGTCCCCAGCTGCTGAATCCTGCACGGTGTTCCAGCCATACACATACCAACTGCAGACAATCTGATACCTAGTCCATTGTGCAGGTTACCGGAGGGGATGTAAGCACACCCACCAGGCAGATATGTCAGAGTTTGGGCCCCAGAAAAGAGAACCCATATACATCACTTGACAGATATTCTATATAGCATTATGGTGAAACCTAGCCATGCCGAGGTCACTGCTCAGTCAGGGTGAGAGTGACCTCCCAGCAGGATATGCTGTGGCCACCCTGTCTGTGCAGGTGGTGGCCGGGCACTACAATGTCCCAGCCATTGCCCTATGCGCTGTGCAGATGCATCCTGCACAGGCCGATCTGTCCAGGCTATACCCACAGTACCTTGCTCCTCATTATGCACATTGGCAGGCCGATACTGGCAACAGTGCTAGCAGTGTGGGCTGAGGAGGGTGTTGGCAGCCACCACACACTGGATAGACGGACACACATTCCCCTCACCTATGCCAGCATTGAGCAGCTATAGAGGTGTCTGGCAGCCCTGGCCACAACACCAGTCCTGGGCACAGTGCAGGCATGGCTATGGAACGCAATACTGTAGGAGTCACCCCCCAGGGTGGTAAACACTGTCAGACACAGGACCTGTATCACACTCCACAGACATCTGAACGATTGCTATGATGCAGCTCACTCAGCATATTGTGCTTAACTTAGGAATTGCTATCTACCATTACTCATGGCAACCTTTTGATAGATGTGTACCGTATTCCCAGGTGTAGGGTGGCATTGCTAAGTTATGCAAGTGCTAGTATTCGGGGAAGGAAACAGGGCCCGAAGCCCTGCCTCTCCAGGTGGCTTTGGATAATGGGGCCTGTGGGTGCAGGCGTGTCTGCCCCTGTTGTCCGCTGCGCTGGGGCAGAGGTTCCCAACTCCGGTCCTGGTGGGCCAAACACTGCTCGGGTTTTCATGATATCCTTAATGAATATGCATGAGATACATCTGCATACCATGGGGGCGGTGCATGGTGATGCAGCACAGACATATGTATTGGAAACAGCATGGAACCTGAATGGTGCTTGGCACTCCAGGACTGCCTTTGGGGGACTCTGCTCTAGGTACTGCACATGTTTATGGTGTTTGTGCTCTATGGGGTAAAATATATGCATTTGAGGCATGTTTCTGTTCTCAGCAATACAGGTTCAGTCTTTACTACCATGTTTTCTTCATGGGTAAAATAAGGGAACTGGGTTGGCAGGAGCCACAGCTGGGACATGAACTTGTGACCTTCTGCTTTTGAACACACTGTCTGTGTGTACTGCACCACCTTGTTGCCACAGATATGGTACATTCCCTGGGGAGTCCATGACTGTACATCCGACAGAGCCTGTCTGTTGCAGTGGACGGCACCCGCCTGCACAGGGCTAGGCCACTGTCTGCTGTGGCCAGCAGCCACTGCCCCTTCCACCATCAGTACCCTTCCGCCAACATGCTGACATGTCCTTATATTGGAAACAGCATATAACCTGATTGATTTGTGGCCCAGGACTGCATTTGGGGGACTCGGCTGTAGGTAATGCACATTTTTATGGTGTGTGTGCTGTGTAGAGTAAAATATAGGTGTTTGACCCATGCTTATGTTCTCAGCAATAAAGATTTCAGTCTTTACTACCATGTTTTCTTCATGGGTAAAATATGGGGACTGGGTTGGCAGGAGCTACAGCTGGGAATTGAACCTGTGACCTTCTACTCTTGAACACACTGTCTGTGTGCACTGCACCACCGTGTCGCCACAGATCTAGCATGTTCCCTGGGGAGTCCATGACTGTACATCCGACAGAGCCTGTCTGTTGCAGTGGACGGCACCCACCTACACAGGACTGGGCCTGGACTCCTGTGGGCAGCTGCCACTGCCCCCTCCACCAACAGTACCCCTCTGCCACTATGCTGACATGCCCTTCTGCTGGTGGTGCTGGTGGTGCGCAGTCTCAGGCCATCCAGTGTGCGGGTAGGCGGCTGCCTATGGTGCGTGTTCTGGGGTAGGGGTGCCTGCATGGGTGTCCACGCTTCCCCCCAACACCGCCTGCCAATGTTCTGTGCCCTTGGGGGTACCTGCTGGGTACTATCCCCTGTGACACTGTGATAAACACTCTCGTGCCCATGTTGGGCCCTCATCAGTTGCTGTATGGCTGCTGTTCAGTTTCAGCATTCCTAAGTGCCACCTAGGCATCTGCCTAGTCCGCACTGTGCCCCAGCTGCACCACAGCATGTGCCTCCTGCAGCCCTCTGTATCCCCTTTCCCAGCATCTGTCCAGTTGCCCATTCCGACATGCCCGCCCTGCTGTTGTGGAACATGTGCATACCATAGGTAACCTGTCCAATGGAGAGGGAAACCCTGATCAGTGCTATTTCACTGTGGGATCATTCACCTTGTATGGGGACGGAACGTAGACCCTTCCAAAATTCATATTTATTTTTTGGGGCTTTCTTGGGAGTGTTTTTTGATGTTTCCCATTACTATCACTATTTCCCAGCTTGATTATGATTTTTTTTTATTTTGTTGAGGTCATTTTCAATGTTTATTAGCACTTTTGTTCCGTGCACATGTATCACACTTATCAATTTTTTATAGGTTTCCCTGGTTTTATTGTACATTGCTGACAGAAATGGTTTCTTTTCCCTTTAAATCAGCTCTAACGCGAGGTTTTCACTTGCGTTAGTTTTGGCCTCGAATTTCACATCGTTAGTGTGCGGGGAGCCTCTCCCCTCCCACTCTCCACCCATTGACCCCTTCTCTCCTCCCCTGGGGAGCCTTCCTACGCCCTCCAGGAGCCTTTCCCCGCCTTCAGCACTCGTTTGCGCCGCTGCGCACGTGAGTGCGCACTACAGCGCATTTTTTGCCCCGTAAAGCATCATTAGCGTGCGCTAAGGTACCTTAGCATGTGCTAAGGTACCTTAGCGTGCGCTAATTGCGCGGCGCGCACGTTAAGAAAGTTTAGTAAACATACCCCTTAGTAGGATAAGAACGGGATGATTATATTGAGAGAGAGAGATGGTGTGAGGACAAGAATGAGAGAGGTGAAGGAGATTGGTTAGGGAATGTGACTGCTTGATGATAATGACTGAGAAGAAAGTTCCCATTTTACATTTAATGCTGTCTACAAAATGGAATTCACCTAAAAATGTGGCTAAAATGTAATTTTGCAATGCAAAACCACTGGCATACAGTAACTTCTTAGAGCCCATAACTGATTTAAAAATAAGCACCTCCGTTTGCAGTTTATAAACCTCTGGAATCAGAAGGCTTAATTATGATAAAGAGCAGTTGACCAAAACATTTTAACATCCATAAAACAAAAAATTTGTTGAACGTCATTATGGATGGTCACTGATGTTTCATATTCAACAATGATGATAAATACAATGGAGGGAAAGGAAATGATTCATAACGTAACTGTCCCTCTTTTAATTCTTCTCATTAATCTATATTATTGGTTGTGGGATATGCTTACTCTAACCAGTGAAGGTTTAATAGTCCTTTTTATCTTACCATCATCCACACAAAAGCCTGTCAATCAATGACAATTATTACTTAATGAACATGTAATGATGGGTAAACCCATGGAGAAGGGAATAAATAAATCACCTATTATGGTCTTGATTACAAGTTAGTAGAATTTCTGTTCAGAATGATGTGCTCTATTGTTCTATTTAGCCCACATCTCCACAAGAGATCAGCTTGATCATGCACTTTGGGAGCAACAAAGATAAGGAAAATAGCAAAGATGTTAGTAACATGCAATTCACCTTTAGAAAAATAAAATGAGTTAAATTACTGCTGTCAGTATTATTCAGAATATTACAGAGATTTGTTTTGTTCATAAATAGATATGCACACAGATATTTCCTTCGTTTTGTGGTCATTTTCATTTCCCTTTGCTTTATTTTTTCTCATTTCATGTATTTAAAACAAATATTAAAAAAATAACAAAGGAAAAATAAAACGGATAAGTTCCTGCCCCTGCTGAAAAAAAAAATAATTAAGGCTTTTCAAAGGGCAGCAATTGCAGATGACATTGACATATCAAGGCCAGGACGATTGTTAATTCTGCCAAACAAAAAATACCACCAACTTGTTACATTTTTTTTTTTTTTTTTACTAGAGATAGAGGGTCATTTTAAAAGCCTTAATTGTGATTTGGATGTCTGAAAATATGCATGTAGACGTCCACATCTTGGAGGCAACCCCAGAGCTATTTTACAAATGGATTTTAATGATGCCTCCAGTGTAGAGACAACCAGAGAGGCAGGGGGCATGGCAAAGGTGTGTCTGGGGAGGTGCAATAGACTTAAACATCCCCTCTCAATCGCAGAAGTATCCAAGTTTAGACCTGCTTCAGGCATGAATAGGTATCTGAAAAGTGCAAGTTTTGACCTTAAAACATCCAGAGAATATAGAAAAAGATGGAACATTAAGTGGCTTACCCAAGGCAACAAGAAGCAGCAGTGAGATTTGAACCTTTGTTGCTCTGGTCTTAGCCCACTATGTTACCCAATAGGCATTGAGATGTCCCTTATTCTTAAATGGTATTCTGGGGATGTGTATATAGATGTCCCTGTAGATGTCCATATCGGGCATGTCCATCTTTGTGAAATCATGTCTGAAATTGTACATGCCTGCTTTTTTTTCAGATGTTCTGGCTTGGATTTGAATGTTCTTTGTAAAATGTGCCTTCTCGAGAACAGTGTGTGATCAATAGATCATATAAATTCCATGAGGCTTAGGCACAAAACTGAGCCATTCTATAAACAGTAGGGTAAAAAGTTTGAAAAAAAATCCTGAATAGAAAATATTATTGATATTTGAAAGAGAGCAAAAAATAAGATAGTCATCTCAACTTTAAAAATAGGCTTTTGTTTATAGCGTTAGCTCCCATCTTTTCAGTAGTATTCAAGGAGTGTTACATTCAGATACAAAAGATATTTCCCTGTCCTGAGAGGACTTAGAATCTAAGGGATATATTTACTAAAGGTTAACACATGCTAATTGTTACTGTGTCCATAGAAATAAGTGGGCCACGGCAGCACTTAGTGCATGTTAATGTATGTTAACCTTTAGTAACCATGTCTCTGAGATAATGAAGGTTAAGTGAAATGCCTAGGGAAGGCCACTGTGACTATCAGACTACTTTTTTACTCTTGAGGGCAGTCATCACTCTTCATTCTATCCAGATGTATGCCCAAAAGCAGTACGCCCAAATTCATCCATGCCTTTCATACCTTTGCCCAGCCAACCTTATGATTTGCATGGCATCAGCTACTAGGGAGCTTAGGGAGAAGGTAAATTTTGCCTCCACATCCTAATTGGTGTTCTACTGCTCCCTGTTATGAAATGGAAAGTACATCAGTAAGCATGAGTGGGGTAAAGCACAGCCCATAGCAGCAGCTCTGACACTACATCCCTAATGGGTAGACAAGTCTTCAAGCAATGGCAGGATCGGCCCGATTGAGGGGGCGAGCCACATGACCCAGCCGCAGGCGGGGGGGGGGCAAAGAAATAGGCCAGAAAGCGGGAAGGAGGTGGGGCGGGGTCGGGATAAAAGAAGGAGGTGAAAGACGCCTCTCCCTTTTCCCATGACTGAGAAAGCGATGAGCAGAGACCCAGCATCAGAAGCTGCAGCGATCAGAGTGCCAAGTGCACAAAAGGCTCTTTTCAGAGCCACAACGACACAAACAATAACAAAAAAAAAGAGAGAGAAAGGCTCTTTTCTGAGCTGCAGCGACAAACAAAAAGGCTCTTTTCAGAGCCACAATGACGGCAAAAGGCTCTTTTCAGAGCCAAGAACTGCAGGACAAGAAGAAGCCGGGGTGGCAGGATAATGGTGGGACTCAGGCAGAAGGCCTCTGGAGGAAGCTGGCAGCGGCAGGAAGTGGAGCCGGAGGTCTGAGGCAGAAGAGCAGAGAACAACTGGCCACGTGTGTTGGAGCTGCTTTGGACTGTGCAGGAGCTCTACCTAGTGGTGACTGGGAGTAACTGCAACACAACCTATCAAAAAAAAAAGGGGAAAGAAAAGAGGGGTTTTCCCAGGACTATTTAAAAAAAAAAGGGGGGACTGAGGGGCATTGCCACCTCAGAGAGGGCACGCAGACACACGAAGATGGCAGTGGTCAGCAGGGAATGAGAAGCAGCGGGAGACATGACATGGCCAAGCAGCAGTAACCCAGTGTCGGACCAGCGGCCAGGAGGACCAGCGGCGGTAACAGCAGACCAGCGGTCAAGAAGGCGTGGATGAGGTGTGCCACGAAAGCGGTGGAATAAGGCAAAGAAAACAGGACTGCAGTCGGAGGGTCCAAGAGAGGTGGTGGCAGCAGCAAAGAGCAACGGAACAATGCATGGTGGCAGACAGAGCTCATGACAGTCACAGGAGGGATAACTCGGGTAGCGACATCCAGTAGTTCACCCAAGCTGTGCAGTGGGGATCAGTCATGGCTGCAGTCCATGGTGTGGGATGCGTCCAGGCTCTCCTGAGTTCACTTGATGGAGCGCCACCCAGGGACAGATATACTGCAGTAAGTGGTAAGGGATGAGCCACCATGCATGTGTTAGGGCAGCCTGATGGGGGCGGGCCGCAATGCCTATCAATGTAGAGGCATTGCAGCAGAATCTCAGGGATTACTATCCACAGAAAGCATGGTGGTTGCTTGATGGTTTCACATACGGCTTCGCTATTCCTTACAGCAGCCCACCAGGCCCGCGGGGGGCTAGGAACTTGAAGTCTGCATTGGAGCAGAAAAAGGTAGTCCAGAAGAAGCTCCATAAAGAGCGGGCACTGGGTAGAATAGTGGGCCCATTCGTGAGTAAGCCCTTGCCCGACTTAATGGTTTCTCCTTTGAGTCTAGTCCCAAAAAAGAAGCCGGGCGAGTACCAGCTTATTCACCGCTTATCATATTCGGACGGGGCATCCGTGAATGACCACCTCGATTCTGAAGCATGCTCAGTAAGGTATAAATCGGTGGAGCAGGCCCTGGAGTTGCTCCGGGCTTGGAGGGGGGGGGGGGCTTGGATGGTGAAGGCAGATGCGGAGCCTCCTTCAGGCTGCTCCCGATACATTCAGACAGCTTCTACCTACTGGGTCTGCTCTTCGGGAGGCAGTACTAATTGGACAAATACCTCCCAATGGGGTGTTCAATATCATGCGTCTTCTTCGAGTAGTTCAGCTCGGCCCTCGAATGGATGGCCGAGAGGGGATTGCACTAGGGCAGGATCATCCATTACATTTCTGTTCATGTCCCAGGATAGGCAGGGCTATAAGGACATTTTGGATGCCTTCTGGGAGAAGGCAGAGGAGTTGGGATGCCACTAGCCCCTAGCAAGACTGAAGGGCCAGCACAGTGCCTTTCCTTTCTAGAGATAGAAATAGACACTAAGGAAAATGGGGACACGGCTGTCTGCTGATAAGGTAGCGGCCTTGAAGACGGCAGTTCAGGCAGCGGTGGCCGCAAAGAAAGTGACACTGGGGCAGATGCAATCCTTGATGGGCCACCTGAACTTCTTGTGCCGGGTGTTGCCTAAAGGGGCAGGCATTTATATGGCGGCTGGCAGATGCCACAAGAGGCATCCACCGGAAACACTACTACATTAGGGTCACCGTGCCCCTGAGAGAGAACCTGGCCATGTGTCAATAGTTCCCGTCATGCTACAACAGCAGAAATATATGGAGGGCGCTGGCCACATGCAATAGGGATCTGGAATTATTCAATGATGTGGCTGCAGGAGTGGGTTTTGGGATCTACTTCAAAGGGCAATGGTGCAATGAACGCTGGCCAGCGGAGTGGCACCTGCGAGGTATGACCAGGGATATTAAATTCCTGCAAATGTTCCCCATTGTCATAGCCATGACCATATAGAAGCAGCTATTCACCAACAGGAGAATAGTTTTTCACACGGACAATGCAGCAGTGGTGCTTGCCATCAATAAGCAAACTGCAAAGGCAAGGAAGGTGATGCAGTTGATTAGGAAGTTGGTTCTGTGGAGCCTAGAACTGAATGCGTTCATTACGGCTCGGCATGTACCTGGGGAAAGCAATGAGTTGGCTGACGCTTTTTCTTATTTCCAGCTCCAGCAGTTACGGAAGCTGGCCCTGAGCGCAGCGCCACAGGTGGCCCATATGCCAGAAGAGATGTGGAATCTTGGATGCGGAGCACTGGCAGACTACTGATGGTGTCGTTCTCAGCTGCTACATGGAAGGCATATGGGGGCTCCTGGAATAGGCTTCAGAGCTTAATGGAACAGCAGGGAGCCAGCGTCAGGCACGGGATGACAACTGGACAATTGCTTTAGTTCCTTATAAAGCTACAGGCTGAGGGGACATCGGTGAGGCAAGCCAGACTGGAGCTGGTGGGGATAGCCTTCTTGCTCAAATTGGGGGGGATGCAAGAACATGACGAAGGAATTTCTGGTCAAGAAGGCTGGGCAAGGGAGGCAGCAGGGCAGCCGGATGGTCGCCCCACAGTCTTCCTGCTCTTGCTGGGCAGGGTCATACAGCAAGTGGCAGCTATCACTAAGGATGGGTTCAAGGAGAAACTGTTCCAGATGGTGGTGCTATTGATGTTCTTCAGGGCCTTCCCCATGAGTGAGGTTTTGCCTCAGTCTAGGGTGGACATAGATGGTGCAGTTATCTGGGTAGGTGATGTTGGGATTGTGGGAGACAGGATGTGCCTTGTTCCTGGCCAGATAAAAGACGGATTGGCTGGGGAAGGGGAGAACAATATGGCTGAATGCTACAGCAGTCCGGGAGCTTTGCCCAGTCGATGCCTTGTGTGCATACCTGAGGGTACACCCCCTGGTTTGGGGGGTCCCTACTCCAGCATGTGGACAGTTCCTGTCTCTCACAGTACCAATTCAGGACTATGTGGTACAGGCGGTGAAGGCAGCAAGGTTTGACACCGGGTAGCTGATGCTGCACTCCTTTAGAATCGAGGCAGCCACTATGGCTCACAGACTGAACCTGGATGTTGGACAAATAAAGGGGCACTAAGAGGCGACAAGGCATAAGCGGAGAGACTGAATGAATTCTTTGCTTCGGTTTTTACTGAGGAAGATGTAGGGATGTTACCCATGACTGAAGTGGTATTTAAAGGTGCAGAAGAATTGAAGGAAATATCGATACATCAGGAAGATGTATTACAACTATTAGATAAACTGAAGAGTAGCAAATAACCTGGGCTGGATGGTATACATCCAAGGGTGTTGAAAGAACTGAAATATGAGATTGCAGACCTGCTATCTCAATCTGTGAATTTTCATTAAAATCATCTGTAATACCTGAAGATTGGAGGATCGCTAATGTAACGCCAATTTTTAAAAAGGGTTCCAGGGGTGATCCAGGAAACTACAGACCGGTGAGCCTGACGTCAGTACTGGGAAAAATGGTAGAAACCATCATAAAGAACAAAATTACTCAGCATGTAGATAGTCATAGCCTAATGGGAATCAGTCAACATGGCTTTAGACAAGGAAGATCTTGTCTTACTAATCTGTTATGTTTTTTTGAAGGTGTGAATAAACAGGTGGACAAAGGTGAGTCGGTTGATATAGTGTATCTGGACTTTCAGAAAGCCTTTGACAAGGTCCCTCATCAGAGACTTTTGGCAAAACTAAAGAGTCATGGGATAGGAGGCAGTGTACTATTGTGGATCAGGAACTGGTTAAAAGATAGAAAGCAGAGGGTAGGGCTAAATGGCCAATTTTCCCAATGGAGAAAGGTGAATAGTGGTGTACCCCAGGGATCTGTGCTGGGTCCACTGCTTTTTGACATATTCATAAATGACCTGGAAAAGGGAATAACGAGTGAGGCTATCAAATTTGCAGATGACACAAAACTATTTAAAGTTGTTAAAACCCAAGAGGATTGTGGAAAATTGCAAGAGGATCTTGATAAATTGGAAGACTGAGCATCAAAATGGCAGATGAAATTTAATGTGGACAAGTGCAAAGTTATACACCTAGGGAAGAACAACCCAAACTATGGTTACAAGATGCAAAGTTCCACATTAGGAACCACCACCCAGGAAAAAGATTTAGGCGTCATTGTGGATAACATGTTAAAACCCTCGGCCCAGTGTGCAGCGGCGGCCAAGAGAGCAAATAAAATGCCAGATATCATAAGGAAAGGAATGGAAAATAAAACAAAGGATATTATAATGCCTCTATATCATTCCATGGTGAGACCGCACCTTGAATATTGTGTGCAAATTCTGGCTGCCGTATCTTAAAAAGGATATAGAGTTATTAGAAAAGGTTCAGAGAAGAGCCACCAAAATGATAAAGGGGATGGAAGGATACTCCTAAGAAGAAAGGCTAAAAAGGTTAGGGCTCTTTAACCTGGAAAAGAGACGGCTGAGGGGAGATATGATAGAAGTCTATAAATTAATGAACGGAGTGGAATGGGTAAACGTAGATCGATTGTTTACATTATCAGAATATAGAAAGACTAGGGGACATGCAATGAAGCTACAGGGTAAACTATTTAAGACTAATAAAAGAAAATATTTTTTCACTCAACGTGTAATCAAACTCTGGAATTTGTTACTGGACGATGTAGTAAAGGCTGTTAGTGTAGCTGGGTTTAAAAAAGGTTTGGACAAGTTCCTGGAGGAAAGGTCCATAAACCATTATTAAGAAGGGACCCAGGATATCAATGCTTGACCCAGTACAAGCATTGTGGAACCTGTGTCTTTTGGGGAAACTGCTAGGTTAGTATGACCTAGATTGGCCACTGTTGGAAACAGGATACTGGGCTTGATGGACCTTGGTCTGACCCAGTATGGCATATCTTATGTTCTTATGTTATGTTCTTAGGCCATCTGGAGGTGGGCATCCAACTGGTGTAAACTTCACATTCGACACTACTGACATTTGTTGACGCTGCTCTCCTTCTTGCCCGCTAGGTCTCAGAGAAATCTCAGTTTGGATTGTGGGACACTCCTATACTTATTGGGCTGGGTGGAGTAGCGGAATGACACTACAGCAGGCAGCTCAGCTTTCACCCTGACAGTGTCCATATACAGTGGATGGGACAGAAGGAAATGCTGTGAGATTAGCTGAGATCTACCCTTGCCGGCCAGAGAAAGGTCAGCCGCCAGCCAGACTTTGTTGTCCTCCATCAGGGGGATAACGATCTGGTGGCCCAGAAGGTCATCGATCTTATCATCAAGATTAAGGCGGACATGGCCTGGATACATGCTGGGGCAGGGATCATTTGGTCCTTCATCATCCAGTGACTGCGGTGGAGGGGTGCCAATCAACCAAAGGGTATTCAAAAAAGCAGGAGGAAGCTGAATAAAGAGGTTGGGAATTTTGTGCAAGTGCTAGGAGGGTTGGTAGTGGACCACCAGGGCATTTTGGAGGGAGAGGGTACTCAGGGGATGGGGTTCACCTGAATGAAAATGGCGGGGAGCTGTTCACAGAGGGTTTGTGGCGAGCCATCGGTTCGGTTCTCACTATGGGTGAATTGGGCCCTGGGCCCTCCTGGTGGCAGGACCTCACTGATAGAAAAGGAGGGAAGGAGCACCCCGGGAAAATAAAAGGGGGTTCAAGGTACTGGGCTGGGGGTGCCTGAGCCTGGCAAAAAGGGGGACCGGGTACCAGGGGATCGGGTGCCTGGCCCCGAATTACCGGAAGCAGGGGCCATCCTGACACCAACACAGGGTCGTTGGTGACAGGGAAGTAAAAGGGGGCAGCAACCCTGGCCACGGAGTGGGCCAGGGATGCCAAACCTGGCAGCGAGGACAGTGGTGCCCTTCCATATTAGTTAGCCTAAGGTCAGGTTATTCATTGTTTATTCATTGTTGATACATGATGTACATATGGTTGCTGTGATTGTGTTTATCTGTTTCCGCAAGCTGTGGCCTAAAAGACCCACTAATAAAGCAGTTAAGAAACAAAACAAGGGTTGAGCCTTATTTGTGGGAAGGAGAAAGGGTAGGGGAGGTGCTGGGTGGTAAAGGAAGGGCAAATGGGGGAAGTCCCAGAACAAAGATTGTGCTTTCTTCAGACAACTTGAGTGGTATTTACAGTAGACTGAGACAAAAGGAAAGATCAGGTTCTGGTTGCTCAGCTCACTGTTGTGCAATGCTTGCATAATTTCTTGTCTTCTATTGTCTCTAGGATCTTGAGTGATATGAGGAGGGAGAAATGTTTCAGTGCTGTTTCAGATGCATTGTCAGAAAGCATTGGAATGGCAGAAAGTTGTGTCTATGGTTTGTGCTATGCTGTCTCAATGCAATTCTTACTGAAAGCACCATTTCTGATATATATTAGATGTACATGTCAGGCTCATTGGGCACCTCAAAATTAAGCCTGTACGCAATTTCCCTGTAAAATAGTTATTTCCAAGTTATAATGCCCTGTTCAATGTAATTTCAGTTTGTTCAATGTAAACCACACTGATGCAGAATAGCGCGGTATATAAGAGAATGTAAATAAATAAATAAATAAATTTGCTTGTGCACGAGTATACTTACGAATTAGTGCACACACAATTGATTTGCAAAATCAGCATGCAATTCCAATGAATAATAACCCCCCCCCCCCTTGTTCATTTTCATTTAAGATAAAGTTTTTTTGGCTCTGCACATATGTAATATCTATATCAAAATATGTGTGGGTTACATTTCTGTATATTTACTTTTGGTTAGTATGCACATACCTCTGGTGGTAAAGATAGACCTATTTAATTAATTAATTTATTTAATAGTTTATATTCTGCCCTACAATCCTAGGCAGATCACAACTAACATACACAGATTAAACAAACCGGACTAACATATAATCTGAATTACAATATCTCGGTAAGAATGCCTAATTGTCACTTCATAAGGAAAAGCCTGTAAAACAAATATGTTTTGAATTTTCAACAAAAAGTCAACATTTCAGCCTCACCTTGCAATTCCCATGGCAAAGAATGTGTGGATCGTTCCTCAGGTATATAAAATACAGGTACAAATTTAGGTGGCAGATTTTTGGCCTCACACATCTGTCTATCTGAAATTTTATTAGATCTTCTAGTATTAGGTCTATTGAACAAACTAACCTCTTCCAAAGACGGGGAAGCTGTAAAACTAGAGGGCATAACATGAAGCTGCAAGGGGGTAAATTGAAAGGCAATGTCATGAAATACTTTTTCACTGAAAGGGTGGTGGATGCTTGGATGCCCTCCTGATGTAAGTGGTGAGGGCAAATACAGTGACAGAATTCAAAATGGCGAAACAGTGTGACAAGGCGGTAGCAAAAGCCAGAAGGATACTGAACTGCATACAGAGAGAAATTACCAGCAGAAAGGAGAATGTACTAATGCCACTGTACAAATCGCTGGTGAGGCCTCACTTGGAATATTGTGTTCAATTTTGGAGACCATTTCTCTCAAAGGACATAAAAAGGCTGGAAACAGTTCGGAGGATGGCGACCGAAATGATTTGGAACCTGCTTCAGAAGACTTATGAGAAGATACTTTAAGACCTAAATATGTACACTCTGGAGGAGAGGAGGGACAGGGGAGAAATGATTCAGACCTTTAAATACTTAAAGAGTATTACTGAACAAACAAACCTCTTCCAAAGATGGGGAAATTGAAGGGTGGTGGATGCTTGGAATACCCTCCCGATGGAAGTGGTGTGGACAAATTCAGTGACAGAATTCAAAATGGCATGGGACAGACACAGTAGATCCCTTTATAGCAACAGGATAAAATAAAAATAAACATAACTATCTCTTATATCTCAGCAAATAGGGCTGACCTACACAAAGTGATGGGTACACCCTTAAACAAAGGCATGGGGTGGGGTGACCTGCACGGAACGGTAGGTGCACCTACTCTTGGCACCTTGCTGGGCAGACTAGATAGACCATACTGGCCTTATCTGCCGTCATATACTATGTTACTATGTTGCAATGTAAACCACTGACTGAAATGACAAAGTAATATAAAAAACCTGTTAAATAAAATGTACTAACCCGCATTAAGTATTTGAATTCAACATGCTTTAACAGTCAAAGACAAGGCACATTGAATGGAAAATATCTGCGGTAAATTTAGGGAGAGTTTCTGGCATTTTGGTGAAGACAACCATGCTGCAAAACCATGTTAATGACAAGACAGGTTTTTATATTTTTTGTTGCATTGCTAGTTAGTGTGCATTAATGGCATCCAAGTTAACTGGATGCACCCTCCCTATTCTTCCCCACCATCTAATGTAATTTTTCATGTTAGATATTTAACATAGCATTTAGAACATGTTTTTAGCGCCAGGATAACAATTATTGTATGTTAAACTTATATTAAAATCTATTACAGTTAGTAAATAGGCACTTTTATACATTATTATGGAAATCTTAATATGCATATTGGAGGCAATTATATAAACTCATGAGGGGCTTGCAAACGCAAGCAGACATTGCTTCTGAAGGTCAAGCACATTTTCAAAGAGATACTGCTTATGCAGAGGCTAATGTGCCATGAGTATGTGAGCAGTAGCAAGGATGTCTATGGTTTAAATAAAAACGAAGACTTTTAAAATAACCCCCTTACTGTGAGGCTGTTTTCTTTAACTCTTGTAGCTTTAGGAAAGCTGATCTGGTTCTTCCTCTAATAGTTTCTGCTTCTATTTCCTTGTATGCATCATTGTAGTACTTCTCCTTGTCTTGTCTTGCTGCATGTTGGAAATCTCTGATGAGTTCTGTGATTGCCTCTCTTTCTCTTCTGGCTTTAGCTTCTCTGTATTCCTGGGCAATTTTCAGAGATTCTTCAGTCATCCATTTCAGCTGATTTTGCTTTTTCAACTTTTGTAAAGACTTCTTATTTTTTACAACATAACCTTCTTGATGTCACCCTATAACTGATATCTCTCATTCCTTGACCTTTCCTGAATCCTGCTTGCACTTCTGGCAGTAATGGGTGTACGCTTCACTCGTGTGCGCCCCTTCCACATCCCCCCCCCCCTTCCAATCCCTTTCACAAACCACCACAGACATCAACTGGGTATTAACCGGTCGCAGCTTTATTAACATGCCAACAACATTAAACATAATCCAACATAACCTCAAAATCCTTCTCACCCGGCAGAGCCCCGTCTCACCAGCCATATTATTAGCAAGGTGACACCTCTCCGCCTCCGCCGTGGATAAACCCACTGCTTATTAAATCCCCACCCTTCTCCGACCTCATCATATGATTAGCAAAGGCCATCCAGGGTTGTCCGGGTTGGGGGCACCCCGCCCCCACCCCAATCATAGCTAAGGCTCCCAACCCCAGACACCTCCGGGATCCCACCTCACCCCCCCCCCCCAGCTGCAACACCCCCAACTTCCGTCCCCCTCTTCCACCCAACAAAGGGAGGGAGGGCAGGACGCCTCATCCCTGGCCTTCTTCTTCACCACCCTGCTCCCGCCGTCTGCTCCGTCAAAGAGCCCTGCCTGCAATGCCCTCTCAAGTGATTGGCTCCCCTTTCTCCACCTTCCTCAGTGGGAGCCAATCACTTTAAAAGCCGCCAATCATCCGCGGCCAATCCGGCCTCGCCACACGTGCCACGTGCATGCACGGGGTGCCCGGAAGCTACCCCATTAAATGCGCCCACTGCAGACTGCGCCGCGCGACCTTGCGGTTCTCGTTCCCGGTATGGTTGTAGTCTCTGTTGAATAATCTTCAGTAGAATCTTGTTGGCATGTGTGATCAGAGTGATTGTTGGATAATTTCCATAGTTAGTTGGATCAACTTTATTTAGTATTGGTATAAACACAGATATTTTCCAGTCAGTTGGCCATGAATTTGTCTTCCAAACAGATTTCTGTAAAACATCAATGGGAATGTCATCAATGCCTGATGCTTTGTTCTTTATTAAGGCTTTCAATGCTGCTTCAACTTCTTCTTTCATCACCAATGGTTCCGGATCATAAGGCACAGGTTGAAATGACTGTTGGTCCCCTCGATCTTTATCATATAATTGTATTTATTTATTTAAAAGTTTTTTATACTTCCCCTTTAGAGATCAAGGGCGGTTTACAAATAACAAACAATTACATTAAACTGTTAGATTGAACTTACAAAATCATGGCGCTTGGGTTTGGAACAGTGCAGTTAAAGAATAAAACAAGAGTATGTGCAGGCAATATCATACAATATTTACTGAGAGCATATATTACAATCAACTTATTTACAAGTGAGTTTATATAATAACTCTATATATTCTTTCTACCTTTTCTTGATCTTCTCAGAAGCATTCAACATGGATCCTTCAAGATCTTGCAATATTCCAATTCGAGTCTGGAATTTTTTCTTTAACTCTCATTGCTTTAGGAAAGCTGATCTTGTTTATCCTCTAATAATTTCTGCTTCTATTTCCTTGCATATGTCATTGTAGTACTTCTCCTTGTCTTGTCTTGCTGCACATTGGAAATCTCTGTTGAGTTCTGCGATTGCCTCTCTTTCTCCTCTGGCTTTAGCTTCTCTGTATTTCTGGGCATTTTTCAGAGTTTCTTGGCCATCCATTTTGGCCATTTTTGGTTTTTCACCTTTTGTAGAGTTTTCTCACTTTCTTCCTACACAGCCTTCTTGATGTCATCCCATAACTCGTCTGGAGCTGTGTCATTTGTATCTAAAGCAGCAAATCAATTTTGCAGGCAGTCTTTAAATTCCAGTGGTATATTCTCAAGGTTATATTTTGCTACATTCATGAGTGGCTTGCTCTTTTTCAACTTTAGCTTGAGTTTGCATACTAGTAGTTGGTGATCTGTATCACAGTCAGCTCCTGGTTTTGTCTTTGTTGATGCTATAAATCTTTTCCATTGTTGACTTCCACAGATGTAGTCAATTTGATTTTTGTACAATCCATTGGATGAAGGCCATGTGTTCAATCACCGATTGTGTTGCTGGAAGAAGGTGCTTAAGATGAATAGATTGTTGGTGTTGCAGAATTCTATCAGTTTTTTTCCAGCTTCATGTCTGTTGCTAAGTCCATATTTTCCAACCACTTTGCCTTCTTCTTTGTTGTCAACTTTTACGTTCCAGTCACTCATGGCTATCAGGATATCCTGTTTGCAAGTTCTGTCAATTTCAGCTTGTACTTGTTCATAGAACTCAACTTCATCCTTTTCTGCAGCTGTTGTTGGGACATATGCTTGAATTATAGTTGTATTGATGGGAATTCCTTGTAGATGAATAGAAATTAAGGGGTATGTTTACTAAACTGCGGTAATCGTGAATAACGTGCGTTATGTAATGTTAACGATCGTTAGCGCATCATAACGCACGTTATGATGCGCTAACGATCATAATGCTCCGCGGTGCAGTAAAACACCGCAGAAGGTGGAGAGAGGGTGGAGAGAAGGGGTCAGTGGGCGGAGAGTGGGTGGGGAGAGGCTCCCCTCACACTAACGCGCTGAATTTCAGAGCTGAATTCCAACATAGAAACATAGAAACATGATGACAGAAAAAGACCACATGGCCTATCTAGTCTGTCCTTCCATAACAACTACAACAGTCCACTTTTTACCTTTAGAGATCCTTTTTACCCATGCTTTTTTGAATTCAGTTACTGTCCTCATCTCTACCACCTCCACTGGGAGACTATTCCACGGATCCACTACTCTTTCCGTAAAGAAATATTTCCGCATATCACTCCTGAATCTATCTCCCTTCACCCTCATCCCATGTCCCCTCGTAGCAGAACTTGCTTTCAATTGAAAGAGGTTCTCTCCCTGAACATTTATGCCACGAAGGTATTTAAACATCTCAATCATATCACCTCTATCCCGCCTTTCCTCTAAGGTGTACATATTAAGATCCTTAAATCTGTCCTCATATGCTTTATAATGAAGCCCATTAATCATTTTAGTAGCAACCCTCTGCACCGACTCCATCCTGTTCACATCCTTTTGAAGGTGCGGTCTCCAGAATTGCACACCATACTCCAAATGAGGTCGCACCAAAGACTTATACAGAGGCATTATCACCTCCTTTTTTCTGCTAGCCATTCCTCTCCGTATGCACCCAAGCATCCTTCTAGCTTTTGCCGTCGCCTTTTCTACCTGTTTAGTTACTTTAAGATCATCAGACACAACCACGCCTAGGTCCCGCTCTTCTTTAGTGGACAAAAGTACTTCACCTCCTATACTGTATTGCTCCCTTGGATTGCTGCAGCCCAAATGCATGACCTTACATTTTTTAACATTAAATCCCAGCTGCCAAATTCTAGACCATTCTTCAAGCTTAGCTAGATCCCTCCTCATGTTATCTACACCTTCCTGGGTGTCTACTCTATTGCAGATTTTGGTATCATCCGCAAAGAGGCAAACCTTACCCGACAGCCCTTCCGCTATATCACTAAAAAAGATGTTAAAAAGAATCGGACCAAGGATAGATCCCTGGGGCACACCACTGGTAACATCCTTCTCCTCAGAGTGAGCTCCATTTACTTGTACTCTTTGTCGCCTCCCACCCAACCAATTTCTAACCCAAGCAGTAACTTTAGGGTCCATCTCTAGGGTGCTCAGTTTGTTTATAAGTCGCCTGTGAGGAACAGTGTCAAAGGCTTTACTGAAATCTAAATACACCACATCTAGAGCTCTCCCTCGGTCCAACTCCCTGGTCACCCAGTCAAAGAAATGAAAACCTGCCGTTAAATGCACATTACAGGGGAGAGAAACCATTTCAGTGTCAGCAATGTACAGCCCAGGCAGGGAAACCAAAAAACAGTGATAAGTGTGATACATGTGCACAGAACAATAGGGCACAGAAACAATGAAAATGACCCCAACAAACTGGAAAAAAACAATATCCAAGCTGGCCAATAGTGGTATCAATGAGAAACATCAACCCCTCTCCCCCCCCCCCCGAGTAAGCTCCATAGAACAAATATAAATCATGGAAGGGTCTATACGCCGTCCCCATACAAGGTGAATGAGCCCACAGTGAAATAGCGCTGCTCAGGGTTTTCCCCACCATCGGACAGGTGCACATGTCCTGCAACATCAGGGCAGGCATGTCGGAACGGCAACTGGATAGATGCCGGAGAAGGGGAAACAGAGGGCCGCAGGCGGCACATGCTGTGGTGGAGCTGGGCCACAGTGCGAACTAGGGTGATGCCTAGGTGGCCCATACGAATGCTGAAACAGCGGAGCAGCCAGACAGCAACTGCTGAAGGTCCAACATGGGCACGAGTGGGTTTCCCAAAGTGTCACAGGGGATAGTACCCAACAGCTACCCCCAAGGGCACGGAACATTGGCAGGCAGGGCTGGGGGGGGAGCGTGGACGTCTATGCAGGCACCCCTACCCCAGAACCCACACCATAGGCAGCCACCTACCTGCACACTGGATGGCCTGAGACTGCGCACCACCAGCTCCACCAGCAGAAGGGCATGTCAGCATGGTGGCTGAGGGATACTGGTGGTGGAGGGGGCAGTGGCAGCTGCCCAAAGCAGACCGTGGCCTAGCCCTGTGTAGGTGGGTGCCATGCACTGCAACAGATAGGCCCTGTCTGACCAACAGTCAAGGTATCACCAGGGAATGCACCATCTCTGTGATAACATGGTGGTGCAGTGTATTCGGAAGCAGGTCACAGGTTCAAGTCCCAGCTGTGGTTTCTGCCAACCCAGTCCTCATATTTTACCCACTACTATAACGTGCTAATACAGACAGAACCTTTCTTGCAGATGATGTAAACATGCCCAAAACACCTACATTTTATCCTACAGAGCACAGACACCATAAACATGCACATTACCTAGAGCAGAGCCTCCCAAATTATTACAATCTCTTATATTACAATCTCTTATATACCGCGCTATTTGGCATCAGCGCGGTTTACATTATAACACAACGACCATAACAACATGCTGTTTGGTTTTACATCGAACAGGGGACCAAACTTGGATAACAGGGGTAACTATATACATGAGATATTTACATGGTGAGGAGTAACTTGGATAACAGGGGTCAATTATAATATACATGAGATATTTACATGGTAATGAGTAAAATTATCATAGTGAACGTGGGTCAAATGCAGTCCTAGAGGGCCAAACACCATTCAGGTTCCATGCTGCCTCTGATAAAGATGCCTGTGCTGTATTTCTATGCGCCACCCCCATGGTATGCAAATGTATCTCATGCATATTCATGAGGGACAGCATGAAAACCCGAACAGTGTTTTGAACTACAGGACTGGAGTTGGGAACCTCTGCCGTAAAGCAGCAGCCAACATGGGCAGACACACCCGCACCCACAGGCCCCATTATCCAAAGCCTCCTGGAGAGGCAGGACTTTGGGCTCTGCGTGCATCTCCCAATACTAGCACTTGCATACCTTAGTAATGCCACCCTAAACCTGAGAATATGGTACACAGCTATCAAAAGGTTGCTATGATTACTGGCAGATAGCAATTCCTAGGTTAAGTACAATTTTCGGAGTGAGCTGCATCATAGCAACCTTTCTGATGTCTGTGGAGTGTGCTACAGGTCTTGTGTCTGACAGTGTTTACCAATCTGGGGAGTGACTCCTACAGTATTGTGTACCATAGCCATGCCTGCACTGTGCCCAGGACTGGTGTGGTGGCCTGGGCTTTCCAACACCTCTATAGTTGCACAATGCTGGCATAGGTGTGGGGAGTGTGTGTCTGTCTATCCAGTGTGTGGTGGCTGCCAACACCCTTCACAGCCCACACTGCTAGCACTGTTGCCAGTATTGGCCTGCCAATGTGCATAATGAGGAGCAAGGTACAGTGGGAATAGCCTGGATAGGGTGGCCTGGCCTGGCCGCATCTGCACAGAGAATAGGGCAATGGCTCGGACATTGTAGTGCCCGGTACCACCTGCACGGACAGGGTGGCCATAGCATGTCCTGCTGGGAGGTCACTCTCACCCTGACTGAGCAGTGACCATGGCATGGCTAGGTTCCCCCATAGTGCTATGTAGCATTTCTCTCGTGATGTTTATGGGTTTCACTTTGGGGCCCAATCACTGACTTTTCTGCTTAGTGTGTATGTTGATATCCCCGTTCTGGGTACACACATCTTTTCCAGGACCATGCACTATGGACTAGCTGGCGGACTATCTGCAGCTAATATGTGTCTTACTGGAACACCGTGCAGCGGCTGGAGGCTTGCTGCTGGAGAATGTCAGATAATGGTTGGGGGGCAGCTGAGCATTTCCAGACCTGCTGTCTGTCTGCTATTGCGTTATGGATGTGTACTGCTCTGCATTGCCTGCCCTGTAGGGTGTTTGATTCCTAGCAGGACTGGGATGATGGTCCCCTCTACTGCCACCATTACAGGGGGGTAGAAAGTGGATCTGTTGGCGGGAGTTCCTGTCCCCCACCCTGAGCCCCAGAGGGTGCGTTGGGTGGTGGTATGTAATCTCTCTGGTAACCACAGCAGAATGTGGGTGTGGTGCCGTGCAGTCCTCCTGTAGCCAGCCAGGTGTTTATTAGCAGCTCTAGCCCACTGGTTAGTTCACTGCCCATGGAGCCAGAGGTCATGGGTTCACAACCCACAGTGGGGTTCATCGATAGGGCTGTCTTAGGCATTGTCTATTTTTATTGTATATTAGTGCTGCCAGCAGAACCACCCTCAGGGTACTGTCACCTTAGGGTGGCTCATAAGGCGCCCTATAAAGCGTCTTATAAGGTGCCTTATATGGTGTCCTATAGGGGACATTATAGGGTGCCTTGGCAGACAGCGCACTTTATAATGTGCCCAATGGAGTGCCTTCTAGGGTGCCTTATGTGGCACCTTAGGTTACGCCACTGTAAGGGTGTGTTTGCTGGCAGCACTATTACAGTACAACTAAACTTCCTCACAGACCAATACTTAACCCTTTCCAGGCCAAGCCCAAAACGTTCAGGATCCAAACTTCTGCCTAAATATTACTATCAAATGGTATATAATACATGACCATGGCAGAGGGAATGGCACTATTTGAACATATTGAATAAGACGGGTACAATTTTCCTGACATATGCAAACTTTAACCCGGCTGCAGAATGTGGATTAAAATATTATAGTAGGCCTTCAAAGGGTTACACATGATGCCTCAGCCAGCCTTAATCATTGGGCACATTGGGGAATCAAACCCATGACCTTTGTACCATCAGTCTGTGTAGTAACCATTGTGCTACACCTCTGTTTCTGTATTTGGGTGTCTGCGCGCGTTCTTAAGCTTAACGCGCAGTAATGCGCCCTGTAACGCTCGTTGCTGCGCGGCGCCTTATAGTGCACCCTAACGCGCGTTATTGGTAACGATGTACCGCCCATGTCCTTTTTTGGCATTTCTTCTACTAACGCGGCTCCTAACGCGAATCACACTAACGCAGTTTAGTAAACATACCCCTAAGTGTTCACTGATTGCAGTGTATTTCATTACAGTTCTTGCAAGTTTCTTTTTAATTATAAATGCAATGCCATTTCTTCATTGTCTTTCATTTCCAGCATAGTAGACCATGTGATCATCAGTTGCAAAGTGCCCAATGCTAGTCCATTTCAGTTTGCTTACACCCAACAGATTGAGTTGTACACATTCCATTTCATTCTTGACAGACCTCCAACTTCCCTTGGTTCATGCTTTGTATATTCCATGTACATTCCATGCCCATGAATATGAGTTATAAAATTACCGTCAGGAGAGTGATGCAACAGAAAGACCTTGAACTATCCCAGTACAAGGCCTTTAAGGCCCAGATTTCTCATTTTTAATAGAAGTAAATCAGGACTGATTAAGTCATAGCAGCCAAATGATTTAGTTGGAGAACCAGATCTTCCATGCCCTCAGCAAACTGAAGCTGAAAATCCTCCATAAGTGTGACCAACCCTTTAGTAGATGGTTAAGCACAATGACTTTAATGATGTAGGATGGCATTATTTCTACTAAAAGGAATTAATAAACCGAGCTAACTAATCTGCCATTTCATCTGTAGTTAATTTTTGAAGTGATACAGTGTAAGGATCAAGATCACATCATCTCTGTCTATATTTAGAGACCAGTTTTCTGACTTCAATCTCTGTTACCACTGAAAACCCTTCCCAGCTGGGAAGATTCACATCTCCTTTATTTTACTCAGTTATGTAGCTGTGATTTCAGAGTTTAGAGACTGAGTAGATCGAAATGGTATCTCACCTGTTAACATTTCATTACCCTCAGTATGCTTTAGATTCAAATTGGTGTCCAAAGCCCTTGGAGTCATCTATTCTTCCCTCCCATCCTCTTGTCCATCCAAACATGTTTCCACTGCTATGATTTTTTTTTCCTAGCACTAGTTTATTTTATTTATTTATTTAGACAGTTTTGTATACCGCCTTATCCTTCAATCAAAGTGGTCATGACACAATTGGGGGAATACATTTAACATGCGGGGATATGAAACACATACACTAATACTTACAGGGAACATGGGCTATGGAGAGTTAAGTGGCTTGCCCAAGACCACAAGGAGCATCTGTGGGGCTAGAAACCCCAGTCCTTCCGGCCCAAGGTTGCTGTCCTCTAGTCGGATTTGAACCCCCGACCTTCTGGCCTGAAGTACCTTGCCCCAACCACTAGGCTACTCCTCCCTCCATAGTTGTTCAGCTGTAGGAGTTAAGGTTATTATGAAGTGAATTTCGGGTTCTACCATAATATTTTTCACAATTTTAAACCGTTTCTATATTCCATTCCTAGTCTTTATGATCTATTTACAATCGTACAGTTCAATATTCAGTGGCAGTGACATTTGTATCTTTTTTTAAGCAAAAGCAACATTATTCAAAAACATACTGTACCTATATTCAGTGCCACTGCATGAATAGATAGCAGTGCTGAAGTGTAATCCCCATTCTCTGTGGTTATAAGAACATAAGATATGCCATACTGGGTCAGACCAAGGTCCATCAAGTCCAGAGTCCTGTTTCCTACAGTGATCAATCTAGGTCACAAGTACCTAGCGGTTTTCCCAAAAGACACACGTTCCACAGTGCTTGTATTGCGGCAAGCAGTGGATATCCTGGGTTCACTTTAATAATGGTTTATGGACCTTTCCTCCAGGAACTTGTCCAAACCATTTTTAAACACGGCTACACTAACAGCTTTTACTACATCCTCCGGTAACAAATTCCAGAGTTTGATTACACGTTGAGTGAAAAAAATATTATCTCTTATTAGTCTTAAATAGTTTACCCTAGTCTTTCTAAATTTGGATGGTGTAAACAATCAATCTACATTTACCCATTCCACTCCATTCATTAACTTATAGACCTCTATCATATCTCCCCTCAGCCATCTCCTTTCCAGGTTGAAGAGACCTAACCTTTTTAACCTCTCTTCATAGGGATATTTATTCCATCCTCTTTACCATTTTGGTGGCTCTTCTCTGTATCTTTTCTAATAACACTATATCACAATATTCAAGGTGCGGTCGCACCATGGAACGATACAGAGGCATTATAATTGTTGTTGTTAAGTGCCGTCGAGTCAGAGTCGACTCATGGCGACCCTCTGGATAGCTATCCTAAATTGTGTTCGGTCTTCAGTCAGGCGGCTCATTTTTGACAGACTGGTACCCGTAGCTGCTGTTATTGTATTGATCCATCTCATTGCTGGCCTTCCTCTTTTGCGTTGACCTTCTATCTTGCCAAGCATAATGTCTTTCTCTAATGATCTCTCTCTTCGCATGATGTGTCCAAAGTATGAAAGTCGAAGTCTTGTCATCTGAGCTTCTAAAGAAAGCTTAGGTTTGATCTCCTCTAGTACCGACTGGTTTGTTCTTCGGGCAGTCCATGGTAAACACAGTATTTGCCGCCAGCACCATAATTCAAAGGCATCTATTTTCTTCCTGTCTATCTTTTTCACTGTCCAGCTTTCACATCCATATGATGTTATTGAAAATACCATGGCTTGAACAAGTCGAATCTTTGTATGGAGAGAGACATCTCTGCTCTTGAGAATCTTATCTAGGTCTTTCATAGCCATTCTGCCAAGAGCAATGCGTTGTCTGATTTCTTGACTGCTTGTTGCTTCTTTATTTATAGTTGATCCAAGTAGGTTAAAGTTGTTCACAATTTCAATTTCTTCTCCTTCAGCGATGAACCTGTTGATTATGCCAGTTGTCATGATCTTTGTCTTCTTTACATTAAGGTGCAGGCCCATTTTGAGACTATGTTCTTTGATTGTGAGAAGCAAATGTTTCAGATCATCTTCACTTTCATCCAGTAATGTGGTATCATCAGCATAGCGAAGGTTGTTGATGAGTCTTCCACCAATCTTCACACCTCTGTTGTCTTCATACAATCCTGCTTCTCTGATGATTTGTTCTGCATATAAATTAAACAGGTAGGGGGAAAGTATGCAGCCTTGTCTTACACCTTTGCTTATTTTAAACCATTCTTTTTCTTCTTGTTCCGTTCGAACTGTTGCTTCTTGATCAATGTACAGATTGCGCAAGAGAACGATCAGGTGTTCTGGTATACCCATGCTTCTTAATGTGGCCCAGAGTTTCTCATGGTTTACACAGTCAAAAGCCTTGCTATAGTCGATAAAGCACAAATAGATATCCTTTTGGTATTCTTTAATCTTTTCAAGGATCCATCTCACATCCGCAATGATGTCTCTCATTCCTCGCCCTTTCCTGAACCCTGCTTGCACTTCAGGTAGTTCTTGTTCCAGGTATGGTTGTAGTCTCTTTTGAATAATCTTCAGTAGAATCTTGCTGGCATGTGGGATCAGAGCGATTGTGCGATAATTTCCACAGTCAGTTGGATCACCTTTCTTTAGTATTGGTATAAACACAGATCTTTTCCAGTCAGTTGGCCATGATGTTGTCTTCCATATTTCTTGGCAGAGCCTTGTGAGTATGGTAACAGCTGCATCAGATTGCTGCAATACTTCTATGGGAATGCTATCAATGCCTGGTGCTTTGTTCTTTGATAAGGCTTTCAATGCTGCTTCAACTTCTTCTTTCATCACCAATGGTTCCCGATCATAAGGTACAGGTTGAAACGGCTGTTGGTCCACTTGATCTTTATCATATAAAAACTCTGTATATTCCCTCCACCTTTTCTTGATCTTCTCAGCATCATTCAACATAGAACCTTGAGCATCTTGTAACATTCCAATTCGAGGCTGGAACTTTTTCTTTAACTCTCGTAGCTTTAGGAAAGCCGATCTTGTTCTTCCTCTAATAGGTTCTGCTTCTATTTCCTTGCAAGTGTCATTGTAGTACTTTTCCTTGTCCTGTCTTGCTGCACGTTGGAAATCTCTGTTGAGTTCTGCGATTGTCTTTCTTTCTCCTCTGGCTTTAGCTTCTCGGCGTTTCTGGGCAATTTTCAGAGTTTCTTCCGTCGTCCATTTTGGCCGTTTTTGCTTTTTCACCTTTTGTAGAGACTTCTTGCTTTCTTCCAACACAACCTTCTTGATGTCCTTCCATAACTCTTCCGGAGCTCTGTCATTTGTATCTAAAGCAGCAAATCAATTTTGCAGGCAGTCTTTAAATTCCAGTGGTATATTCTCAAGGTCATATTTTGCTGCATTCATGAGTGGTTTGCTCTTTTTCAACTTTAACTTGAGTTTGCATACTAGTAGTTGATGATCTGTACCACAGTCAGCTCCAGGTTTTGTCTTTGTTGATGTTACAGAGCTTTTCCATCGTTGACTTCCGCATATGTAGTCAATTTGATTTTTATATAATCCATTAGGTGAAGTCCATGTGTACAGTCGCCGCTTGTGTTGCTGGAAGAACGTGTTTGAGATGAATAGATCATTGGTCTTACAGAATTCTATCAGTCTTTCTCCAGCTTCATTTCTGTGGCCAAGTCCATATTTTCCAACTACTTTGCCTTCTTCTTTGTTGCCAACTTTTGCGTTCCAGTCACCCATGACTATCAGGATATCCTGTTTGCATGTTCTGTCAATTTCAGCTTGCACTTGTTCATAGAACTCTTCAATTTCATTCTTTTCAGCAGCTGTTGTTGAGGCATATACTTGAATTATAGTTGTGTTGATAGGCAATCCTCGTAGACGAATAGAGATTATGCGTTCGCTGACTGCATTGTATTTCATTACGGTTCTTGCAAGTTTCTTCTTTATTATAAATGCAACACCATTTCTTCTTTGTCTTTCATTTCCAGCATAGTATACCATGTGATCATCTGATACAAAGTGCCCCATGCCAGTCCATTTCAGTTCACTGACACCCAACAGATCAAGTTGTACACGTTCCATTTCATTCTTGACCACCTCCAACTTCCCTTGGTTCATGCTTCGTACGTTCCATGTTCCAATGTGTAAGACATCTTTACAGCTTCTGACTCTCATTTCATGCACAGCTACATCAGCAGTCAGACTTCCCGAGGGCTTTGTTCCAACCACATCATAAATGCTGGCTTTACTCTGAAAAGTCTTCAGCTCTTCCCCAGTAGCTAGTTGAGTGCCTTCTGACCTGGGGGTCTCATCTTCCAGCACCATAGCACAATTTGTTTTGTTGTAACTATCCATTGGGTTTTCATGGCAAGATACAGAAGTAGATTGCCGGGCCTTTCTTCCACGCAGTTTAAGTTTGGTGTTGTTGCCGTTGTCACAAAAATGTAATCCTCCGCCGTCAACACTGTCCCATTCTGTTGCTGCCCAGATGGGTGGTTTGTCTTGGTCTGGCACCTCAGCTGAGACCTGTCCTTCTTGGGAGACCCTGCCAGTAGTTAAACTACCGATAGTTTAGCTCTCAGCATCACTGATGCACGCAAGCCCTCACAGCACGACAAGCTGCAAACCAAGTGAGAGGGCATTATAATATCCTTCATTTTATTCTCCATTTCTTTCCTTATGATACCTAGCATTCTATTTGCTTTCTTGGCCGCCGCTGCACACAGGGCAGAGAGTTTCAACATGCTAGCCACGATGATGTCTAAATCTTTTTCCTGGGTGGTGGTTCCTAATGTGGAACCTTGCATCGTGTAACCGTAGTTTGAGCTGTTCTTCCCTAGGTGCATAACTTTGCACTTGTCCACATTAAATTTCATCTGCCATTTGGATGCACAGCCTTCCAATTTATCAAGGTCCTTTTGCAATTTTCCACAATCCTCATGGGTTTTAACAACTTTGAATAGTTTTGTGTCATCTGCAGATTTGATTATCTCACTTGTTATTCCTATTTCCAAGTCAGTTATGAATATGTTAAAAAGCAGCGAACCCAGCACAGATCCCTGGGCGTACGCCACTATTTACCTTTCTCCATTGAGAAAATTAGCCATTTAGCCCTACCTTCTGCTTTCTATCTTTTAACCAGTTCCTGATCCACAATAGTACACTGCCTCCTATCCCATGTCTCTTTAATTTCATCAAAAGTCTCTCATGAAAGACCTTGTCAAAGGTTTTCTGAAACCCAGATACACTATATCAACTGACTCACCTTTGTTGACCTGTTTATTCACACCTTCAAACAAACATAACAAATTAGTAAGACAAGAATTTCCTTGGCTAAAACCATGTTGGTTGTCTCCCATTAAGCCATGACTATCTAGATGTTTAGTAATTTTGTTCTTTATAATGGTTTCTACCATTATTTCCAGTACTGACGTCAGGCTCACCAGTCTGTAGTTTCCCGTATCACCTCTGGACCCTTTTTAAAAAGTGACATTACATTGGCTATCCTCCAATCTTCAGGTATTACAGATGATAGTTTCATGATTTAATGATAGTTCACAGATTACTAATAGTATGTCTGCAATCTCATATTTCAGTTCTTTCAACACCTGCAGATATATACCATCCAGTCTATGTGATTTGCTACTCTTCAGTGTATCAAATAGTTGTAATACATCTTCCCGGTGTATCGATATCTCTTTAAGTTCTTCTGTGGCATCTATCTATCTATCTATCTATCTATCTATCTAACATTTATAAAGTGCTTCAAACGTACGAAGTGCTGTACATACATGAAGAAAAGACAGTCAGCTGCTCATCAGAGCTCACAATCTAGTCAAAAAGATCACAAAATACAATTACAATCAAGAAAGACAAAGTATACAATAAACAAGAAGAGCAAAAACAAGAATCAAGAACCGAAATCAATAGAGAAGAGATGGGTTTTCAATCTGAACTTGAAGAGGTCCAGAGAGGGTGCATTGTGCACAGACAGAGGTAGATTGTTCCAGGCAAAGGGTGCAGCCAGATGAAAGGAGCGAAGTCTAGAATTAGCAGTACGAGTGGAGGGCATAGATAGATGAAGGCTCTTTGAAGAGTGAAGAACGCGAGAGGGGATGTAAGGAGAGATAAGAGATGATAGGTAGTGGGGGGATGAAGAGTGAATGCATTTATAGGTCAAGAGGAGGAGTTTGAATTGGATCCGGAAGCGGATGGGAAGCCAATGAAGGGACTTGAGAAGAGGAGTGACATGGGAAAAGCGATGCTGACGGAAAATTAGTCGAGCTGCAGAATGTTGAATAGATTGAAGGGAAAAGAGATGTTTTGCGGGAAGGCCAGCAAGGAGAATATTGCAGTAATCAAGACGGGAGGTGATCAAGGAGTGGACAATCATTTTAGTAGTGTCATCAGAAAGGAAGGGGCAAATTTTGTTAATATTATAAAGGAAGAAACGGCAAGTCTTAGCTACGAGTTGGATATGAGTGGAGAAAGAAAGAGAGGAGTCAAAGATAACACCCAGGTTACGGGCCGAAGAGACAGGAAGGATAAAAGAGTTATCCACAGAGACTGAGAAAGGGGGTAGAGGAGGGGAGGCATTGGGGGAAAGATAAGGAGTTCAGTCTTAGCCATATTTAATTTCAAGTGGTGGTGAGACATCCAAGTAGCAATGTCTAAAAGGCAAACAGTGATCTTGTCATGGATTTCTGGAGAGATATCAGGCGAAGAGAGGTAGATTTGAGAGTCATCAGCATAGAGATGGTAATGAAAGCCATGGGAAGAGATAAGAGCACCAAGAGATTGTGTATAGAGAGAGAAGAGGAGCGGTCCCAGGACAGAACCCTGGGAAACACCAACTGGGAGTGGGGTGGCAGAGGAGGAGGAGCCACCAGAACACACACTAAAAGAGCGATGGGAAAGATAAGAGGATAACCAAGACAGTACAGAGCCTCTAAAGCCGAGTAATGACAGGGTGAAAAGAAGGCATCACCTTTAAATACCATTTCAGTCATAGGTAGCATCCCTACATCTTCCACAGTGGTCCTCACAGTTTCTTTACCAACTGCTTGGTGGACAAGAAAGCATACCAGTCTTATGATCATCTTGCTCAGTTTTTCCCTGAAGCTCATGGATTTTAAAATATCAGAGTTTTCTTGGTGGGAACCGGCATAGCCAGGAGGCCTTGTTACTTGTCACACTCATCCATTCCCGTCTCAAATAACTGAGTCAAGGCCAGAAATTGAGTTTTCAACCAAGGGTTTACTTAAACTTAAGGATCACTGAAAAAAACAATAACAGCAATAGGCAAGGCCAATAAAAAGAACCGTGGTACAAGACAAGCTTCTCTCCTCTCCCTTTGGTAAGGGGAGGTTTATACCCCATTTCTTCCCATTTCTCTGAACTCTAATCTTGAACACAAGTTTTTACCACACCACTCTTACCACTTAGGGCCCTGTTTACAAAACATTTTTGCCATAGACATAAAATGGGAGAAAACCTTCAGTAAACAGTGCCCTTAGTGTACCATCTTTTGATGCCTGTTCTTCAACACTTAAACACCATAACCAGTCCATTTATTTCTTTGGGAGAATGCCCTACCTTCTCTACCAGTATCCTTTCTCAGAGTATCTGAGTGTGAAAATGCTGCAGTTACAGGCTCCCGATTCTGTGATGAATGACACCACTTGCTCTGGGACTCTTGGCATACATCATTTTCTGGTACAGCTTGTTTCTGCCCTAAATTAAAGCACATAACTATATACGTGGAGGCACATTCCATATGGTGTGTCCCGGAATCGGATTCACAGAGGTAGACACAATTCTGATCCCACAGGGCATGTCTAGCCCCCACGGGTTCAGAATTGTGCCTAGGCCTATACATGCAGGCCGGGACCTGATTCCCATTAGCCTGCATGCACAGGTCCCTGCCTGGCTAACTCAGTCAGGCTCCTGACTCCATTCAGGAGCCATGATCCCTGGTCGCCAAACACATTCCCCTTTCCCCATAGCCTAACCCCCGATCTGGCCTCCCATGGCCAGCGTCGGGCTGTGGGGAATTTCTTAGCCATGCCTCCCATCACCCAACATCACCCAACATCTAGGGGGACTTATTCCCCCTCTGAGGTAGAATAAGTCCCCCATCCAGTCTGCCAGCCCCGGACGTATAGGGCCGACTTCAGAATTGGCAGTGTACATCAGGGGCCGTGGACTGTCCACTGTCCATCCTAACTCTGCCTCTGCACTGCCCCTTCTTGCCCCATCTAAGCCTCCCCAAACAAACTCCTTGTTTGTATGGGAAGGCTTAGTCGGGGATGGCAAAAGGGGCGAATAGACCCATAAACTCTGGAATTTGTTACCCGAGGATGTAGTAAAAGCTATTAGAGTTGCCGGATTTAAAAAAGGTTTGGACAAGTTCCTGGAGGAATGGTCCATAAACCCTTATTAAAGGGACCCAGGAAATCCACCGCTTGCTCCAATACAAGCTAGGTACTTATGACCTAGATTGGCCACTGCTGGAAACAGGATACTGGGCTTGATGGACCTTGGTCTGACCCAGTATGGCATATCTTATGTTCATTTGTCTAGAATAAAGCAGGATAACAAATAGTACAAACTAAAAATTTTACCTAGATCTAGTCAATCATTATGCATAGCTGTCTCAGGGATGCTTTGAGATTAAAATCTATTTTGTTATAAAATATATATTTATATTAAATTTAATGGTCTGAATAAAAACCTAAAGATTACACAGGTACACTACCAAAAAACTGCCTCCAGTTTTGCAACTGATTCCTATAGATTTTGGGGTGCTGAATCCAGGAAAAATAGCCAAATTGTTCCATCACGTCACGTTTTCTTGCAAAATTAGATTTCTTACCCATATAAGGAATGTTCACATAATTTCTTTTTAGCCAACTGCAGTTTATTTTCTTGTCCCAAAATAGAGGTTGTAATGGTTAACTAACTAGAAACACTCCCTCATGATATTTTAGAGTGTTTTGTATTCATTTTATACATTAACAGGACAATTGGGAGGCGGGGGGCTAAATCCAGTACTCGCGCTGGCGCATGTTCTTTCCTGTTCGCCTCGCCTCGTTCGCTCGCTCAAACACGGTGGTTGCGACATGAACGTTCCTGTCAAATTTCAGTTTCTTGCAAGTTCATTATTACCTTTTGTTTGCTCAGTCGTAATCCAGCTTTATTCCGAAGTGGTTCACTACAGTTGTAGTTTGCAGTGCTGTGTATTTGTGATGGCTCACAGAGCCAGAGGTTGCGTCAACTCTCCGGACAGTTTTTGTTGTATTTGTGGGGAATATACCGTGAAAAAGCGGCAGAGGAACATTTCTGCATTTATTAAAAAAGTATATTTCTCCTATTTCGGTTTGAAGTTAGGCGATCAAGACAAACCGTGGGCTCCTCACAAAGTGTGCAAGACATGTGAGGAAGATCTACGTTTATGGATGAAAGGTAAAAAACAAGCATTTCATTTCGGAATACCTATGATGTGGCGTGAACAAAGAGACCACAGCAGTGACTGCTATTTTTGCTCTTGCATTGTGAAGGGATACAACTTAAAAAATAAGAACGTAATAAGTTACCCCAACCTTCCCTCAGCAATTAGGCCTATGCCTCATAGCAACGAAGTACCTGTACCTGAACCACCAAAATCTTTGGATCATATTTGTGTGGACGGTTCTGATCATGATGAGACTCATCAGATGGCTTTTCCCGATGAGTCCAGTACTTCCGAGTTTGAAACTGAACCAGATCCGAAACCTGAACTTTTCTCTCAAGCTGAATTGAATGATTTAGTCCGGGATTTAGGACTCCCAAAAGATGCTGCCCAACTGCTAGGTTCTCGGCTTAAACAGAAAAATCTATTGTCACCAGGAACAACTTTTTATTGGTACCGCAACCGCGAGACACAATTTTTGAAGTATTTCAGCAAAGAGGAAGATTTGGTATTTTGCAACGATATATACGGAGTGATGGAAAAGTTTAAACTCAAGTATGATCCTGCTGAATGGCGGCTGTTCATTGATTCGTCAAAAGACAGCATAAAAGGTGTTCTTCTTCATAATGGCAACACATTCGCTTCAGTTCCTATTGCTCACTCTGTTATTCTCCAAGAAAAATACGAGAATTTGGCCCTGATTCTTCAGAAGATTTGTTATGATGAGCATAAGTGGATGATTTGTGGAGACTTTAAAATTCTATCCATGCTATTAGGGCAGCAATCCGGTTTCACCAAATATCCCTGCTTCCTTTGCTTGTGGGATAGCCGGGCCCGCGACCTACACTGGGGGAAAAAAGACTGGCCAATTCGGGAGTATTTGAGACCCGGTGAGAAAAATGTTCTTCATGAGAGCTTGGTACCTCGTGATAAAATTCTATTACCACCTCTCCACATTAAGTTTGGTCTCATTAAGCAATTCATCAAGTCCCTTCCAAAAGATGGCGAGTGCTTTCGGTACCTTTGCTCAAAGTTCCCCCGACTTTCTGAAGCAAAGCTAAAGGAAGGAGTGTTTGTTGGCCCTGATATAAGGAAACTTATTTCAGATGGAGCATTCACTGAAACGATGTCTGAGAAGGAAAAAGAAGCCTGGGATTCCTTCAAGGATGTTGTTCTCAAATTCTTGGGGAACAGGCGGGATGAGAACTATAAGGATATTGTTGCCAGGATGCTCAATGCCTTCAAAGAACAAGGCTGTAACATGAGCCTGAAAGTCCATTTCTTGCACTCCCATGTGAACTACTTTCCCGAAAACCTGGGGGCGTACAGTGAAGAACAAGGTGAAAGGTTTCACCAGGACATCAAGGACGCAGAGAGAAGGTACCAAGGAAGATGGAACACCACTATGATGGCTGATTTCTGCTGGTTGCTGCTGCGGGAAACCCCAGATGAAAAATACGCCAAGCAGCGCACCAAGAGAAGCATTCGGGGGAAGAAGAAACGGGCCCACCAGGAGATTGATTGACCCAAGAATGACTTTAAAATCTAAACTGTGTTGACAAATATCGTGTTTTTACTAAACTTTGAAATAAAAATTTGCTAGTTATTATCACAGTGTCGGATCTCATTTATTAGAATTTTATTTTCACACCATCGGGTGTTTGTCTTCATGTATTGCAATGGTGCGGTTTGCGTTTTCTATTCTTACATACATACCTGTACAACATTTTTTGCACATTTCTTTGCTTTGCTTTGTGTCTAACCTCGCTCTTATATGCTCAATGTTTGTGCACATGTATGTGGCTGTTTTAAGTGCAGACAATTTTGCTACCATCACAGTGTGTTTTGTTGACATTACTCTATTCTTATGTGCTGCCTTGTTACAATTTTCTTTATTCTTATTTGAATAACTACTAAACAATTAGTATAAAGAATTCATCCAAGAAACTTTTATCTCGATCGCACTCAATCTGAAACGTTCACCTCAAACTGCTAACCCAATGTAGCAAAAAATCTGTACGTGATGGAGCAAATTGGTTACCAGATTTGGATTCAGCACACCAAAAAACGTAAAAATCAATCGAAACATTAGAGGCAGTTTAAAAAAAACTTTTTTTAGTGTACCTGTGTTATATATCCTAAATGTTTTACCCTGTGGACATAAAGGCCTCCATTTACAAAGCTGTGTTTGATGATTAATGTGGGAATTACTACACACTAAGAGCATGGTGTCAGATTAGGGCACGCTGTTTGTAGCATTAAACAACTAACAAGAAAAAATTAAATTCTGAAGTGTGGAATGAGTAGGGAATTATGGGGACTATGCACTCCAGTTAATATGCAGTTTGTTAACATACATTAACTGCTAAATCAGCAGATAACACAACGGGGCCCTTTTACTAAAGAGTGTTGCTCCAAATGTGCCCATGATGCACAATCCATGGCACTTTAGGGCAACATCACAACGTTAACTGCTGAAAGCATGGAAAGTATGCTCCCGGCTGTTACTGCAGTGCACGTAGCTCTGCCGTGCCACAACAATCGTGCGGGTGCATTAAAAGCCACCTGTGGAGATGGCAGTGAGTATACTCATGCTACTCGCCTGCCATGCAGGTAGCATGGCTGCACTGCCTGCACAGCACTCACTCCGCCTACTGTCTGCCTCAACCCTCCCACTTGCAATCCTAACATGCCATGGACAATTATCACCAAAATCCTGTAGTGTGCACCAGACCCACACTGACACCTTTATTAAAAGGGCCCTAATACAGTTAACTATACCTGAAGAGGTGTAGTTAACTGCAGTCTGCAGTATTTGATGTAAAGTCTGGCTTTTTTTGAGTGAGTACTCAGTGGTACTGAGTACCGGCAGATTTTTCACTGGACCTTATGTATTAATGTAAGAACCCTGCATATGAGTACCTTCACCTTTTTGGCTAGGAAAAATCCACTGCTTAAAGTTAAACATAATAACGACTTTGCTCTCTATTAACTGCATGGCAATCCTCCCAAAAGCACTGGGGGTTCCCCCAACAGTAGAGGTTTGCACTTAATGCACTATAATATTTACAGATAACACATGTTAAGTGCACAAACAAGCAAATATTGGCAAAAATTATGGATGTGCATGGCCCCAACAAATAGGTTTGTTTTCATCTTATGTAAATTTTTCCCAATTTTGGGATATTTTATTATGCATGCATTTCATAGGTGAAAGACTTTTTTATAAGTTTAAATTGATTGTGCATGCATTAATTTGTACATATTTGCACATACAAGTCAGTTGCGCACTAAAAGTTGTTGGCACCCAAACGAATCAAATGCATGCTGTCACACCCTAGCAAAAATAGGAAAACTTTCAGTTCATCAGATAAGTGTCTGCAATATTCTCCTTTGCTGTTCTCTCTTTAAAATCTCTCTCTAATTCTCTCATAACCTTAAAAATGAACAGAAGTATGTGACTTGCAGAGACTATTTATATATCCAGTGTGTAGGTTAATCAACATCTGAAATAACAACAAATGATATTCATGATTTAAAAAATTACTTGTGGGCATAGATAGTGGAATGTGTTAGACCACCTTTTGTCCCACAAGGCATCACCAACTGGAAATCTTTGGGGTGAGATAGGGTTTGGTTAGTAAGTCCCCCCCTCCCACCCCGACACATTTTGCTCTCTGCCTATTGAAATTATAAGATGTATTGTTTTTAAAGGTGTTTGATACAGATCAAAGAGAAAGTTTGCAGATTCCTGTATAGTGTGATAAATGTCAGACTTGTAGCAGACCTAGCTGCTTTTGAGGAATCCAGTCATTCCTAGTGTACTTTTCAGAATATTTTATGTGGGCAATCTATTGTTTACCTGTTGGAAATATACACACGAACATTGTATTCCCCACTCCCCCCAGCATGTATATTCCACCCTCAGGAAAAAAGGAAAGTGGTGAGAACAATGCAAAGAAAACAAATTTTAGGTTTCATTCAAAGCAAGGGCAAAGTACAAGGATTCCCCCTCTATCTCCTGTTCTCAAAGGGAAACCTCATGAAAAGTTTCCCTTTTAAAATTAGTTTTCAGGCTTGTGGGTACTTGACCTCGGATATGAGAATCTGTTTTATAAAGCACATTAAGCAGTTAACACACTTTTTAATGCAGTGACCATTAGCACATGTCCATGCTAATGACTATCATGTGCAAAAAGACAGCTGCATTTTAAAAATCCTGCGTTAACTGTTTAACATATGATGATGGGACCATGCTATTTGCAGCCATGACAGCTAGCATGCACTAATGCATTACTGCATGCTAGCTGTCATGGCTGCAAATAGCATGGTCAGGGCTGGTGCTACCATTAGGCGAACTAGGCAGTCTCTTAGAGCACCAGCTCTTCAGGGGCACCATGGCCGCCACTGTCATTTCTGTCTGGGATGAACAATGGCAGCAATGGCCCAAACGGCCCCCCCCCCCCCCCCATTGCTTACCTTAATGTTTCGGTGCTGCAGGGATGTTTGCTCCAGCACCTTCTCTGATGCCTGATGCTGACTTCCTGTTTCGGCATTGGACATCAGAGAGAGGGCAGAAGCAAACAGTCTCATGGCACCAAAGCTTAAAGGTAAGTTCTGGGGAGGGGGATTAATGGCCATTGTACCCATTATACATTCCAGAGAGGGGCAACAGTGGTGGCAATTGGCACCGTGGGGGGCACAAGAGATGAGGTTCGCCTAGGCTATCTCATCTCCTTGTGCCAGCCCTGAGGATGATATATTTAATACCACCTCAATAGGTGGAGAAGTGCACTCATGCTACAGGCCGGCAGTTAGTGCAATGACTGCCAAAAGAAAATAAAAAAAAACAAATCATGATCATGCTGATGCTGATGCTGACGCACTTGAACTTGTCCAGATTGTAAGTACTGACATTTATATCTGCTTGGGAGCAGATGTGTATATTAGCATGTAAGGTACACACATGTTTGTGACTCCACTCATGCTACAGCCAAATTCCTCCTGAAAGCAGCCAGAGACATACACTTCCCTGACACTTTTCTGCATGTTCTGCTCTGGATGTCCACAGTGTAATTTGGATGTCCTTTCTAAAATCCCCTCTAGAAGTCTTAGCCATTTGCAAGCTAAAAATAAGTTGTTTTAAGCTTTTTTTTCTCATACTGTAGCTACATAAAGAAGATTTTCAAAGTTGAAACTTCTGAATGCAATATATCATTTGTTTCAATTATACCATACAATGGAAAATGATTATAAGAATATATGAACATAAGAAATACCATGCTGAAGGAGGACCAGGTCCATCAAATTCAGCACCAATGTCTCTGAGAGTGACCAGTACAGGTCACAAGTACCCATCAGATTGACAGAAAGTAGGGGCCCAATTTTCAGCTGGGCAGTGCTATGAGCTGCATCGGCACATAGCCCGTCCACCTCCTGCCTAACCCGGATTTTCCATGTTGGGGTCATATGCGGCTCCAGCATCAAAAATCCAGGTGTTGCTGCACAGCCAAGTAGCCACAGCAGCTACCCATGTAACACTGATTTTCAATGCTACACGGTTAGCCCAACGCCTTAATAGGCAAGGTTTTCCCATGGCCCACCTCCATTCCGCCCCGGAATGCCCCCAACATGCCCCTATGCTATGTGGATAACATCTGAGCATGTTAGGGAGATATTTGGGATTTTCAAAGAGCATTGCCTCTGTAGATGCCCTTCAAAAATCCCGGATAAAGCCTTTACATGGGTAACTAGAGAAGTTACCCGTGTAAAGACCTAAAATCGGGCTCTAGATCTATTTCTCATAGCTTATTTCTACAGATGAGCAATGGCTCGCCCAAGTCCTCCTGGTTAATAATTTTGTATAGACATTTCCTTCAGGAACTTATCCAAACCTCTTTTGAATATGCATAGAGGAGGACATTTTGAAAGTTATTTCCATTGGTGAAAATTGCTGCATGTACATAAATTTAAGCTTTTTGACAACTGGGTATCTTGTAGATGCAGTACAGAAAGGCATGTGCTTTTAACCACATTTTGAGAAGATATTCTAGGGACAAGGTTGACATGAGAAATGAAACAATATGCATATTTTCTATTTTTCAAAGCATATTTGTTATTTTATTTGAAAACAGTATCTGCACAGAAAAGAGGTACAAGTGCCCTAGAATTTGCAGAAATACAAATACCATTAAAATTGCCCTCATAGAAATGACATGAAAAATAAGGGGTTATGACCACCTTCCACTGTGCAGGCAAAAAATAACTACTGTCAGGATTTAGATGGAAATTGTGTTCATATGCTAAAAGTACAGATTAAACAGAAACAATTGAGTAAAATCCATAAATAATTGTATCAGTCTACCAAGGACTCAGAAAGAAGAAAAATAAATAGAAGTATAATAAAAAGCCCTTGAGTCTATCCAAGACCCATAATTGGAGGCACAAAATGGCTACTATCCACATGGCTAAGAGAGTGGCCCAAACGTCTACTCTGGCCTAAGGGGGAGAGGGATCAGATTGGCTAGAGCAGTTTGTAGTCATTCCTGCAAGAGACAGACTAGGGCTAGTCAGCAGTAGGTTTAAAGGGGCCGGACAAGTACGTTTGGTCTCTTTTGCTTCTGCCTGCTGCTGGCATAACTTCTGCTTGACAGACTTCTGGCTTCCTGAGAGAGTCAAAGCTAAAATTAATAAAATAATAATGAACTGAAAACCATGTATACACTTTCCCCTTTCCTTTATTCTTCTTTGTGTCTTTTTTTCATCAGTGTGCACTTGTCTCCTGCAGCTGCCTAGTCTCCAGTGCCACACCTTCCTTGCAGACTGCTTGACCTATATGAGACCATGTTAACCTTCTTCTTGGAAATTTATTTGCATTGTTTGAATAAATTCTTACTACATATCTTTTAAGTAACCTAAAGTGTGCTTGTAATTCTACTTTGTCACCTCTACTTTTTGATCTGTCATTCTTTTTTGTTTGTTTTTCTCTCTCCTCTCTTCTGTCTTATACTGAGGTATAAGACAGAAGAGAGGGCTACTAAGGCATCCATCTGTCAACCAGACTTGATGTCCAGAGAGGTATGCAGTCTGCCAGGTGCCAAAATCTGAGATGTTACGGAGAGTTTGCCGAGACTCATCAAGCCCTCTATTACCCAATGTTGCTAATCCATATCGGCGCAAATGATACTGCCAGGTATCCTTCTGAGTGTATCAAAAGTGACTTCATGGCTCTGGGACAGAGGGTGAAGCAGATAGGGGCACAGGTGGTATTCTCTTCAATCCTCTCTCTTGAGAGTAAAGGCCAAGGTAGAGAAGCTCACATCCTGGAGATGAATGCATGGCTGCGTGGATGGTGTCATTGAGAGCGTTATGGTTTCCTGGACCATGGGATGCTGTTCCAAGGGTTGCAGAGCAGAGATGGAGTCCATCTGCCCAAGAAAGGTTGATGAGTCTTCAGTAGCAGACTGGCTAATCTAATTGAAGAGGGCTTAAACCTAGATTCGTTGGGGATGGGTGAAGAAAGTCACCAGGTACTGTAAGTGAAAGCTCCCAGGTAAGTGAAACATTAAATACCTTTATGGAAATGGGTAAAAGGGGAAACATATGAAAAGCGGTGTGTATAAATGCCTGTAGCATGGGAAATAAGATCACAGATGTTCAAACTTTAATGGGAGTAGCAAACTTGGATTTAGTGGCAGTTACAGAAACATGGTTCACAGAAAACCATGACTGGGATGTAACTATACCTGGCTATACTTTATTCAGAAAGGACAAGATAGGAAGAAGGGGAGGAGGAGTGGCACTATATGTAAAAAATAATATTAAAGCTTTGGAACTACAGAGCTTAGAAGGGAGAGAGGAGGCACTGTGGGATAAATTAGAAAGAGGGAAAGAGAAATCTATTTGCATTGGCATGATATACAGACCTCCCTCACAGGAGGAAGAGGTGGATGGAGAATTAATTGAAGACACATGCAGCATTGCTAGGAAAGGAGAAGTGATACTGATAGGGGATTTCAATATGCCAGATGTTGATTGGCACATTCCTGCTGCAGTGTCATCTAGAAGTAAGGAGATCCTGGATTCTCTACAAGAAGAACTATTCAGGCAACTGGTAACAGAACCCACACATGAAAGGGGCCATACTCGACTTGGTGCTTACCAATGGTGAAAGTGTTTCTGATGTTATAGTGGGAGATCATTTTACATCCAGTGTTCAACAGATGGTGTGGTTCAGTACTGGACTAGGGCTGTTAAAATCCATTCAAAAGCAAGGGTCTTAGACTTTAGGAAAACTAACTTTGCCAAGATGGGCCAATACCTCAGGGAGTCATTAGCGGGATGAGAATACCTGGGGGATGCAGAAAAACAGTGGGCAAAACTGAAAGGGGATATTTTAAGGGCAACCAACCTTTTTGTTAAAATGGTAAATAAAGGTAAAAGGAAAAGGAGGCTGCTATGTTTTTTGAAAGAAGTAGCTGAAAAAGTGAAGAAAAAGATGGAGGCCTTCTTGAAATACAAGAGATCACAGAGAGAGGAAGACAGGCATCTATATTTGGAAAAACTTAGAGAAGCTAGCAAAGTAGTCAGGAAAGCAAAGATTCAAAAAGAGGAGGAAATAGCCAATGCAATAAAATGGGGGGATAAAGCATTTTTCAGATATGTTAGTGAGAAGAGGAAGGACAAACGTGGTATTGTCAAACTCAAGGGTGAAGGGGAGGATTATGTAGAAGCTGATGATGGTAAAGCGGAATTGTTTAACAAATATTTCTGTTCTGTGTTCACAGATGTAGAACCAGGAACAGGACCTTGGAAAACACCCACAGAAAGGAACAGAAGCGAGGGGCATCTTGAACAATTTTCAGAAAACTGTGTTTGTGAGAAACTAGCTAAACTTAAAGTAGACAAAGAGATAGGACCGGATGGGATACACTCTAGAATACTGAGGGAACATGGGGACGTTCTAGCAGCTCCATTGACAGACCTTTTCAATGCCTCGTTGGAGTCGGAAGTGGTGCCAAAGGACTGGAGAGAGGCACATGTGGTCCCTTTACACAAAAGCAGAAGTAAGGATGTGGTTGAAAACTACAGGCCAGTTAGTTTAACTTCGGTGGTGAGTAAATTATTGAAACGCTGCTGAAAGATAAAATAGGCTTCTGGAGTCTACGGGATTACAGAATCAAAGGCAGCATGGATTCACCAGAGGCAGGTCTTGATAGACAAATCTTTTTTTTAAATTGTTTATTTTCGTTATATATAACAGAGAGAACAATGGAACAAAACCAACACACAACAAGAAAGAAAACATAGTTACACCTAAGAAAACAATAAATCCCCCCCACCACCCCTCCCCCCCATCCCCTCCTCCAGGATTTGAGAAGATGACCAAACGGTCCATAAGCCCTAGGTACCCAATGTGTAAGGCTCTATCTAACCTTGGCAGCTTTAACAAAATCATTCAGTGGTTGCCATTTAAAATAAGCTGTAGTTAGCGGTGGCCGGGGACTACCAAAACTCTGTTCATATTGACTATATAGACAAATTCGGTGCCACCATTCATGGGCATTCACCTGTGTAGTAAGCTTCCAGTTCCGGATAACTAAGCATATCGCTATCCCTAGCATGAAATCAAGGAGGAAAGCTCCTTCCTTGGGTAGTGAGGGGATATCTGCCACAGAGCGAAAACCTATAATCTGCCATGTCAAAGGCTCCCTGATCAAGAGAATATCTTGAATCTGCCTCCATACAGAGGCCCAATAGGAACTTACTCCTGAGCAGTCATAGACTATATGCCTGAGGGTACCTATCTTATTCCCACATGTCCAGCAGAGGGGGGTGAGACTCTTGTCCCATTGGGCCAGTTGTTTTGGCGTATAAAAGCAATGATGGGCAAAATAAAAAAGAGTCTGAGTGACGGAGGCAGATCTGGTGATTCGAACTTGCTTATTCCAAAATGTTCTCCATTGAGAATCAGAGAGCGTCTTCCCCACAGTACGTTCCCATCTCTGTTGGACCCTCTGCATCACCAACGACGAAGATAAGGTCAGTCTTTTATAAATGCGTGACGCTATCCCCGAGGTTAGCAGACTTTCTCGAAAAATCTCAGTAATCCCAGGAGCATCGAGACCTTGCCCTGGGTCTATTCCAGCACCGGTTAAACAGTGTCGGAGTTGCATCCATTGGAAATAACATTTGGACGGAAGGCAAAACTCTAGTTGAAGTGTTTTGAAATCCTTCCATTTATTGGCAGCCTGTAGTTGGTTCACTGTCCATATTCCACGTACAAACCACTGCTTCCAGGCAAAGGTTGACTTTTGAATTTTAAAAAGGGGGTTGTTCCAGATAGGCAACCGGGACCTAGAGCAACAGCTGGGATCGCTGACGTGAAGAAAAGTGAGAAAAGCTTGGAGTGTATCTAGTAGTACTATAGGAAACATGGAGAGATGTGAAAATTGCATACCTGGGAGAAACTCCAATGGGATAGGCGCAACTAGCCTCTCTTCTAGTTCGAGCCAAACCGGCCTCTCCGCAGTCGGCTGTTCTACCCATCGCGCCCCTTGCTTGAGAAGGAAAGCATGATGATAAGCTTGAAAATTTGGGAAATTTACGCCCCCCTGCTCCCGTCAAAGCTTCAATTTCTCCTTTGCTATTCGCGGCGGTTTATTATTCCACAAGAACTGAGATAATATTTGTTCTAATTGTATATAAAGATTGGCGGGCAATAAACAAGGAAGCATTTCTAAAATATAGTTGATTTTGGGAACTATCATCATTTTTATCGTCTCCAAACGTCCCCACCAGGATAGCGTGAGGGGCGTCCACTTTACAGTCAACTCCTGAGCCAACCTCAAAATCACACCAACGTTCCATGCAATCGTTTCACTGAGCGGGTACCGGTAGTGAACGCCCAGATACTTCACAACACCCGATTCCCACATAAAAGGATAATCACTGATGTGCCCCTTATGAGCCCACTTATTTAAAGGGAAAACTAAAGATTTCGAACAGTTAATTTTGTAACCAGAAAACTTCGAATACTCCTCTATTTGTTCCAGTATTTTAGGAATAGAATCCGGCGTCGTGAAAAGAAGAAGGTCGTCCGCATAGGCTGAAAGTTTGACCTCTAAATTCGCAATTCTCGCCCCCTTAATATCGGAGCATTGTCGAATTAGGAGAGCCAGTAGTTCCATCGCTAAATTAAATAACATAGGAGACAAGGGGCAACCCTGGCGAGTGCCTCGCTTCAATTCAAATGGAGCCGACATTACCCCATTAATGCATATCCTCGCAGTAGGATAAGTGTATAAAACCTCAATCGCTCGAATGAAGGCATTTCCAAATCCGAACCACCGCAGAACTGCAAAGAGAAAGGGCCATTCCAAGCGATCAAAAGCCTTTTCCGCATCAAGCGCAAGGCCCACAATCGGTACCTCCATCGCATCCGCCCCTGTGAGAAGATGACATAAGATGCGCGCATTATCCGCGATCGACCGGCCTTCCGTAAAGCCACATTGATCCGGGTGAATTAATTTGGGGAGTATGGCTGCAAGTCGAGCCGACAAAATTGAAGCATATATCTTATAGTCGGCATTCAAAAGTGATATGGGTCGATAATTAGTAACCAATAAAGGATCCCGCCCCGGCTTCTCAAAGACCACCAGCTTAGCCGCGGCAAAAGTCCCAACCCCTTGTTCTGCCAGAGATAGTAAGGAGTAATATTGCTGAAGATAAGGGATAAGCTCTTTCGAAAAACATTTAAAAAATTCGGCGGGTAGCCCATCCGGCCCAACAGCTTTGCCTGAGGCCATAGATGCTATAGCGCGACCGATTTCCTCTGCAGTAATTGGTATATCTAAATTTTCTCGTTGTTCGTCCGAGAGGGTAGGCCGATGAAGGCCAGCTGTTAACTGATCAAAGCCTACCTGTGTGAATTCCCGCTCCGAGCAATAAAGGTTAGTATAATATTGAGAAAAAGTGGCAGCGATCGCCTGATCACCGACAATCAAAGTGGTCCCCTGAGATTCCCTCAAAGCGCTGACCCGTTGGGTTTCCCGCTTGCCTTTCAGCATTGTAGCTAACATCTTACTAGCTCTATTGCCCGATAATAATTCCCCTGTTGTTTCCTGATACTCTGGGAGGCCTCGGCAATTACTATGGTATTGTATTGGAATCGAAGCCGTCGGAGTCTCAGTAAGATACACTGGTCTGTTCGTCGTGTAAGAACCCGTTCCCCAGCTTTAATCTGTTGCTCGAGGTCCAAAAGTTCTTGTTGCCTCTGTTTTCTCCTACGTATACTAAAACTGGTGATAGTCGCCCTAATTGAGGCTTTGAAGCCCTCCCACCAGGCCCACCCGGAGGTGTCCTGCAGGGAATTCAAGGAAAAATATTCCGCTATAGCAGCTTTTACTGTTATAGAAAATTCAGGAGCCGCGAGCAAGGACCGGTCAAAACACCAATCAGCCGATCCTTTGGTAAGGGAATTAGTATTAAGTACTACTGAGGTAGCCGCGTGGTCTGAAACGTGGATAGAGTGAATATTAGAGACATCCACATTCGCTACTAAGGCCTTGGAGATTAACAGAAAATCAATTCGAGATTGCGAGATATGAGGGGCAGAAAAAAAGGTAAATTCCAATTCTCGAGGGTGTTGTAGTCTCCAAATGTCAACTAAAGCCAGCTCTCTAATCATGGATGCAAGAAAAATTTGCCCCTTAGACAGTTTGATCGATCGAGGCGGTTGTCGATCTATCAAAGGGTCTAAAACCTGGTTGAAGTCCCCCCCTACAAACAGATGTTTTCCAGCCTGGACAGATAATTCCGTCGCTACTTCGGTAAAGAAATCAGGAGAATCAGTGGTGGGAGCATATATACACATAACAACAATTTCCATCCCATTCAGGTTCAGCTCCACCTTAGTCCACCGCCCCGCGGTATCGGAGCGGTGGAGTAGTACCTGAGCCCGAAGGGACCGATGAGCAAGTATGGCGACTCCATTGCGTTTTTTAACAGCAGCGGAGTACGCCATAACATCATAGGGCCGCACCCCAAGCTTCAATGACTCTTTTTGATTCAGATGAGTTTCCTGCAATAACAGCAGATCTGCACGTTCACGCCGCGCATAATCTATAATCTTTCGCCTTTTAACAGGATTATTAACCCCTTGCACATTTAAGGAAAGGATTTTACAAGAAGCCATTGAAGTCTATACAGTACCATAGACCCCTACAGGATCTGGATACAATCAATATACATAGTTGCAAAACAACACATAGCAGGGATAGCATGATAAGTAACATCCGGGAGATTAGCAAGGCTTTTTGAACCATATCAAACAAAAACCCTGGAGGAGAGACAACCCAGTAATAATGTATCGGGAAACTTGAGCCGGCAGGGCTGGCTCGGGAGATACAGAGATAACGAGCCCTGTTAGGACTCGGGTTGACTGTGCCAAAAGCGAAAATCCCACTCCCCCCCCTCCTGTTGCCATACAGCAAAGCGCTTAAGTTACAGAATGTTATATAAAATAAAGGTAACAGTGACCCCATTTCCCAACCGCAAAGCTACGGGATGGATTAGGGTACCCTTAATACACTATAGCTATCTTAACCACACCAACACCGTGCATCCAGTCACCGCATCTGGGCGGCCTCCTTCTCATCCAGGAAAGCTGCAAGCATATCCGGTTCTTCAAAAGTCCTGGTTTGATTATGTAAGGTAATCCGCATTTTAGCAGGGTAGAGTAGTCCAAAACGTGCTTGTAGCTGCTGTAATCGGGGACGAAATTCCAGAAGTTTCTTACGCCGGTTCACTGTAATCTTAGCCAGATCTGGGAAGAAGGAGAGTTTGCGCCCTTCGTATTCAATCGGGGCACGTGCCCGCGCTAACTCCATGATTTGTGTAGCATGTTGAAATCGTAGAACCCGAAAAACAACTGGCCGCGGCCTGGTCATCTGCAAGGTTGTGAACGAAGGGACTCGGTGAGCGCGGTCAATCTCAAAGTCTTTCTCGAATGTACAGCATAGAAGTTCAGGAATCACTTTGATCAGAAAAGCCCGCATATCTTTACCTTCTACTCCTTCTGGGAGTCCAACCATCCGAATGTTATTGCGTCGGGCGCGATTATTGCTGTCTTCCATCTCCCGTTGGAGCGCGTGGAGCTGTTTCTCTAGCTTGTCCACCTTTTCCAGCCGGGCTCCGTGAGTGGCAAGGACTGCTTCAGCCTTGTCTTGCCGAAGAGTCAGGTTTTCAATTTTACCATGCAAAGCGGCGATTTCCTCTTGTACCGTGCTTAGCGCCTCACCATTAGCTTTCACCAAATCTTTCACTCCTCTGATCTCGGAGAGAAGTTCCTGCAGAACATCCGCGCCTTCACGCGTCGCCGCCATTTTGTGAGGGGAGAGGGGCTCCGATTTAGAGCGCTTCGCGTTGCTGTTCAAAGCCGAAGCATAATCCAGCCGCTGCGGTTTAGGACCCGCCATCAGTGAGTTACCTGATCCTTCGGCAATATATAGCACGATTTTATGCAGTTAAAGGGCACTTTTGTCAGGATTCTGCCCGTATCTCCCGGGAGCCCACGTCTTACACATCTGCTCTGCTCAGCATCAGGCTCCGCCCCCCCCCCCCCCTTGATAGACAAATCTGATTGATTTCTTTGGCTAGGTAACCAGGGAGATTTTGGGTTGGCTGTGTGATGATACAGCATGCAGGCATTTTGCATTGTAGGGGGGCTATGTATGTGAATGCCCTGTTGCTCATAGATTGTTTAGAGTTACATATGGTGTGAGGTATTTTTAGTATGTTTAGGTTGGGAGTTCTTCTATTTCTAGTCAGGGGTTGTACTTTGATGAGTGTGGAAAGGTGCGAGAGGGCTATGTTATGTATTAATTTGAACGTCCTCATTGTTATCTGGTATTGAACTCGGGCTGGAATTGGGAGCCAGTGGAGCCCCATTAGGATGGGTGTAATATGATCCGAGAACTGGAATTTCATTATGATTCTTGCAGTAATATTTTGGGCCAATTGAAGTATGTTTAGTGGTTTTTTTTTAATTCCTTGTAGAAGGCCATTGCAGTAGTCCAAGTGACATGTGAGAATTGAACCTGCAAACAGGTGTGGCTCAGACCAACTGAACCACAGCAATGCCAATCCCCTAAGCATACTGCCTATGTGAATGTTACAAAAAAAGAGACATATGTAACAGCTAATATGTGATGGCTAGGCAGCACAGAGGGCACACGTTGGTGTACAGTGAAGAGATGGAAGGGTGCGTGGATAGGTGATGAACCTGCAGGCAGCTCATGGTCAGGTTAGCACAACCCAAACAAAAAAAAACCATGTGGGAATCAAACCTGCAACCGATGATGTACCAACACATGTCCATAACCACTATCCCAAGCAACCACAATGCAAAGATGTTACCTCAAAGGGAATGTTTGTATGGGAACCCGTAATACCCAGTGATGTGGCAGACGGCTGGCAGATAGACAGCTGGCACCGTACAAGGATGTGAGCACAGGTGGGCCATGTATATGACCAGGGAATCACTAAATACGTGTGTCAGTGTGGTCAAGCAGCAGCAGAGACAAATGTATGCCCAACACATATTTTTATTTTGTGTAATCATGAGAGATAGCGTACATACTGACTTTCATAATATCAAGGTGATTGGATAACAGGGAAAAAAGGGAAAACACATTTTGCAAGGCAGCAACCCACATGTTACAGAAAAGTCACTGGCCTGTCCACAGATGATGGGCAGGAGAGATAATGGGCATTAGGTGCATGGTGTGCAGTATGCATTAGCCCCACACCCCCCACATGTTGCAGCATGCCCCAAATGCGTTAGTTACATATGTGTGCATGTAGACAGTAGGCGGTGCATGATGAGGGCCCAACACACATCATTCATGATCTCTTCATAAAAATATATCTGTCTGCCAACACAGGAGGCACAAAAATGAAACAGCATATGTTGTTAAAAGTAAGAAAGTGTAAACACAGATATCAAAATATATGTTACAGCTGTCACATAATGCCTGATATAGGAATCAAAGCAACGCCAATGTAACCCAAAAAATCATCAAATGCAAAATGAGGATATGCTAACAGGTAGCAGAGGCACATGAACACAGAGAATTCAAATGAAACAAGCCGCAGAAACATGCAGAGATAACACTATGCAGAAGGTCCCCTGCACTGGTTGGGGTGGATACAGTGTGTGTACACATTTATCACGGTACATAGAATGCACAAATGAAGGAAGAAAACGGACACCCACACTGCCACACTCCAAATATGATGGGGCAATGTGAGTGCCGGAACCTCAGGGGATAAATAGCACTGTGCAGACATGCAATGCTAGGTTTGTAAATCAATGTAGAGCGTCATGTCGGTACAGTAAACAAACACAATAACCTGTATATAGAGATGGAAATAAAGGTCAAACATGTTACAGTAACCCACACAGAAGCCATATTGCCACATGCTGTGTTGCACCAACATAGTCAGTCACATGCACATGCACTGTGTACGTTGAAACATGATACAGTGATGCCACACATGCACTGTAACACCCTTGGTGAGTACAAACATCAATCCAAGATGTTGGTGTGCAGTAAAGTGGTGTGGTGGCAAATACTGTGTCATTTCCAAGTGGAGGGTAGGCGGACATGGACAAGAGGACCTCTCCAATGTTCCCTGTGTGCCACACACATGGCTGTATGATTGTGTTGAACTAAACAGATGAGCGTATCCTGCGTTCCAAGTCACACACATGGGCAAAACACAACACAATGTCAGAAGGATGTACAACATACAGCGACAATGTCAGTCCCTGCTGTACACGTAGGGATCAGTACACAGTGTCCACAGTGCAAAGGGTGCCTGCGACGCAATAAGTCCCGTTAAGACTGTCCTTGAAACCCTGGGCATGCATAGTCAAGTGTGACATCTCAAAATGCCACAGTACTGGAAAGGTCATGTGTGTTTCCTGTGATGAACATGACACCCAGCTAGAGCACAACATTAATGGTGTGTTGGACAGGCCTGTCATGCTCAAAGTAGCAGTCCAAGAATAATGTCCATCTGAGGCATGTGTCCCACTTGCAGAGGTCAAACATCCTATGGCACCATTTCCCAGGGATAGTTCCATGGTGTTGTTGTGTCCTCCAACAAGTGGGTGATGGTGATGCCAGATGCACTGTAGTAGATGTGCTGTGTGTGTCCTCTGCCTTGTGTCAGAAGAGGATAAACAATGTCTAGGTATGCTGCTTGCAACATCAGCCCAAATTGCAGAGACGCAAACATCAATATGTACATAATGAAACGTCACACAGGCAAACATATCATGATCACAACACAGAACACAGTGCATGTTGTGGACATTTGGAATTGGAACCGCAGATGAGGGTGTCACATGGATATAGTCATGTCCATGCCCATGTTACACAGGCGTTTCACAGTTCCACCCCATGTGCATCAGCGTTGGTGTACGGAGACTCAACATGAAAGGTCCATGAAACAGACAGTAAATTATTAACATGTAAAGGCTGATGTCATTCCCAAAAGACCAAAGGTGCAACCTACTGTGTGTTTGCAGCAAGTTTCCGTTCAGGATCCCCTGAGGCTCTCAAAGGCCACAACACGTCACAGTGAAGGTCAAAGATGTCATTGAAATGTGTAGAATCACCATGTCCCCATGTCCAGCCACTGTTGATGCATGTCCACATTATGGCGATATCTGTGATACATAAATGCTGTTGCACAATGGTATGTCAGCACACAAGAGATAGGTCAGCTCACAACACACAACACATGCCCACAATGTTCACAAGGTAAATAGCAGTAAGGTAGAGATAGCACAGTCACCACCACTCCCCAGGTGTACAGATCCCTCACACCACATGAAAATGCAAAATGCCTGCATGCTGTATCATCACACAGCCAACCCAAAAACACACACCCACACAGTATGCTAAGGTGAGCATGCCAGCAATAGCATACGGCCTGTATGTGCACAATTGGAGATTTGTGGAGATAAAGGCTCTGTCCTTCCCCTTCCTCACCTCTCTGCTGCCTTCAAAACTGTTGAACAGAATCGTCTCCTTGCTACCGTGTCCCTGCTCGGCTCTGAGGCCACAGTACTATCCTGCACCCCCTCCCCCCATATCGCTCCCACTGCCCCTTCAGTGTGTGTTCTGGTGTCTCAATGTCCTCTGCTACCCCGCTGTTAGGCTCTGTACCACAGGGAAATTTCCAGGGGCTTCTTCCTTATCCTCTGTCGATATCCATTTCCTTGGTGTGGCTACCTCATCCCTTGACTTACATTAACAGCTGTGTGCTGATGAGTTGCAAATATATCTCTCCATGCCTGAGCTATGTCTTCCAAAACACATCCCGATGTCTGCTTGCCACCTGACATTGATGGCTGCATGTCATCCCAGTGTGTGAAAATGACAATGGCAAATCATGGATATCCCATATGTGCACCTAAAGCCTCCTCTCCCATCAGAGCATCTGTGTGTGTGTGGCCATACCTTCCTTTCTCTAGGGTCCGCAACGTAGGTGTTGTCTTGGACTCCACTCTCCTCCTCAACACACATACCCAGCTTGTAGCTGAGGCTTGTGGTGTCTTTCTAGATGATATCAGCTATATTTCCACAGTCCTCCCTGAACACACAACTAAAACACCAATCCACCCCCTGATCAGCTCCCGGCTTGCCTACTGTAACCTACACCTTGCTGATCTGCCTTTGAATCATCTCTATCTGCCTTGAAATATACAACACTGCACTGCATGGACAATCTACAGCCACACACATAATGGCAATAAAACTCCCCCTGTCAGGACACCTCACAGGTTCCCTATCCGTCTCCGCATCCATGTCAAGGCTCTCCTGCTGACCTATACATGCAGGCACACTGTGGTGTTGCAGTAACTTCCCTTACTGATCTCAACTACCACTAATACAACTACTACTGAGCATGTATATAGTGGTACTTGTCATATGTAGTGCTCTACAGAAATAAGTAACACACAGTCCCTGTTCATCAGAGCATACAAACCAATCAATCAACTCATATTATAAAATGTGAAACACTGTGGCAAGGAGGCCTATCCAGAGTCTGGGGGGAGGACAAAGAGACAAGGAATTCACCCTAGTAAAGGGCCCCCTTTCACCAAGTCAGGGTAGGAAAGCCATAAACACCTCAAGGAATCAGAAAACATCCACGTGGCCCACATTTCATGCTCCCCCTAGTGGAATGAAGGGGAGAGGATACAGGGCTCAGAACCCCTATGGCAGGGAATTCTCCAAGCTCTCAGGTGCCTGAAGTCAGGCTGATTGCCATCACCTGAGTAGGGAGGGGTTGAAGCTAGAGCCCTGGAAATATAAACCCATGCCAGACTATGAGAAAGGGGGAAGAGAAGCAGGAAGCCAGGCTGACATGAGCAGAGGCACAGATGCAAGCAAGGGAAGCTTGACTGGTGCTGAGCAGAGCAGAGGAACTGAGCTTCCAAGAGAAGAGAGTGCTATTTGGCATATAGCACGTCTGTAGAAGAGTTTGGAACCAGGAATAAGAGAGACTCCAAAATCCCCCAGGAGGCTGTTAGCTGAGCACTGTGAGCAAGATGGGGAGTCAGAACCCATGCAGCTGGGAGAGCCCGAGGTGAAGCTGAATGATGAGGACACTCCCATGGACTGTTCCTTTTGCCAAGCTTTAAACCTGGGAACGTAGAGAAAGCAAGCCAGTCTGAAAGAAAGTCTTCCAGGAAAAATGTACCCATATTTCACAAGCAGGGTGGCCGTGATTCCCATGTGTTTGTAAAGGGGAAGTTTACGGGGTCTAAGGAGCAAGCCTGGAACTGTGATAAGCTTGTTAATCACCTGCTGCTGGAATGAGGACACTGGGGTAAGCTAACGTAGCTATTGGAACAAAGCTTTCTTTTGCCCCTGGATTATATCTGTTTACTTGGAAGGTAGCCAAGAAGGGTTGGAAGGTGAATAGAAGCTAAACTACCACAGACTTTAAATATGATTTTGTTTTTGTGCTTTAGCCAGCAAGGCTAAAAAGGGAATGCAATATCCTTGCTGTTAAGACTGTGTATCCTGAACTATAGAGAACCTTTAAACAACATTTTTGTGTTTGGGTTTGTTTTTGGACAATGTTCTACTTCAAAGAGTCCTGAACAAATAATTCTGTATGTGGTATGATCGAACCATTGTGTACAAAATAAATTTCTGTCATTTGCCTTACCTCCTTGAGCCTGACTACAGCTTTCTGCCTGATGCACCTATACAGCTAAACAAAGACTACATTTCCCAGAGGGCACTGCGGGGAAATAGTTTGAAAAAGCTGAAAAAGCGGATAGCAGAAAGTTCTTCCAATAACCACGCCCTTCTAAGCTAGAGGCAAGTGGTGGTGGCGTGACAACACACACGTCTAGGCAACTGGTCCCATCTATGGGCTGCTCTCCTACTGTTGACCCCAGACTACACGCCTGTTACTTTGCTTTGCCCAAAGCCTCAAATTAACTACCTGTGGCTGTGCAGCAGCCCCTTTCCCAATCAGCCACAAATCAGGTGTGACAGCTTACCACCTCCCCCAAGCCTACTAATCCTGACACACATAATCCACCTCCACCCGCTGTTGTGCCATGCTCACATCTTCTGCGTATCAGTCATGACTAGACTGTAAGCTCGGATGGCCAGGCAGTGTCTGTTATATGTCAGTGCAGTGTTGCATCTTACTGCTATTGGGATACAAATGTTCACTAGTAGTAGTAGTACACACATATCTAAACAAATGTATGTGGCAACATATGCAGTACTCCCAGTAAGAAAACGTGGATAGCGATTGGAAGGAAATTCTTTATTGGTAGAAAAAGCCTATGGCCCGACACAGGCCGTGTTTCGTTGCCTTCTTCAGGGGCAGGCTATATAAATAACAATAACAATAAATAAATAAATAAGTTTACTACAATCGTGTAAAAAAACTGCATCATACCAAAGGATGATCAAAGCATAATATCATAAATACATAAATATCATATAAAAAAACATTTAAATCATCTGTAAACAGTCATAAGAAATACATAGATAAATTGAAAGATCAGCAAACAGCAAAATAAGATGCTAAGATACATCTTATGACAGACAAAGAAACGTCATAGTTAAAAAATATATAGATAAACAAATAAATAATGAACTAGATACGTAAAGGGTGTTTAAAAATTATTATCCACATCACAAGACATGCTAACAAAATGTTAACACATACAAAATCATTTGATAAATAAATAAAACCAACATTGCATACCTTCATAAACAATCATGCTTCCATGGTGCTCTATTCACTATCAGGGACAAGGAAGAAAAACCTTATGGATAAGTGTATCATCATACAGCTTTTAATTATTTACTATGCCTATTATTCAAATAAGTGTCAATGACTTAAAAAACTTATACGCTGCAGTTTTTTAAGTTATGACATAGATATTTTTATTATTTACCGTTGATCGGTATGGACTAGTGAGATCGGGGTGTGTTTGGGAATGGCGCTCATTATATCCATATTTTATACTACACATAGCTTGCAAAATGTAGGCATGGCTACCATTTCCATGTTTGATAGAACACAGGGTAGATTAGCACGGGATTATACTTTGCAATGAATAAATCCCGTGTCTTACTTCCTCCTAGCGTCGAGTCGCTGGTGTCCTTTGAAGATATTATTTCTAAATGAACATCAACGTGCTCATAGGTAACAAATTTTAGATGCACAATCTTTCTCATTGACACTTATTTAAATAATAGGCATAGCACGCCTTCTCTCCCTCGCCTACACAAACCCCTCAACGTGTACCAGGTGTGCATGTATATTTATGTTTGTGTTTTTTATGTTGCGCATGCACAGTGGCATGAGCGTGTCGGCTGCATGCATTGCGCATGTGCCGCACAGACGCGGAAGGTGTGTATACGGGACACCACGTTTTGCATGTGCTGTGCGTGAGGTGTGCACATGCATGCAACAGCACGCAGCACATGTGCATGCCTCACGCCCACACACAGCGGTGCATGCGCAATGCGTGCAGCCAATGTGCTCACGCCACTGCACATGCGCAACACACGCAACGGAAAAAACACATAAATACACATGCACACCTGGTACACGTTGAGGGGTTTGTGTAGGTGAGGGAGAGAAGGCTTGCGCTATTGGTTGTTGGTGAAACAAGGAGAGTGTCAGAAGCAGATTTGGTGTGGAGAGTGGTTGGGTTGGTGAGTGGTGGTGGAGAGTGTCAGAGGCAGGTTTGGTGTGGAGAGTGGCTGGGTTGGTGAGTGGTGGTGGAGAGAGTCAGAAGCAGATTTGGTGTGGAGAGTGGTTGGGTTGGTGAGTGGTGGTGGAGAGTGTCAGAGGCAGGTTTGGTGTGGAGAGTGGCTGGGTTGGTGAGTGGTGGTGGAGAGAGTCAGAAGCAGGTTTGGTGTGGAGAGTGGCTGGGTTGGTGAGTGGTGGTGGAGAGTGTCAGAGGCAGGTTTGGTGTGGAGAGGTGTGTTGCAAAGCAGGCAAGAGAGAGAGGAGTGGAGGCGAGGAGCAGGAGAGAGAGACAGGAAGGGAGTTGAGGACCAGGCAGCAGGGAGAGGAGGGGAGGGAAGGAGCAGGTAGGAGGTGCAGCAGAGGAGCCGAGGGGTAGGGATGTGTGACAGGGAGGGAGAGGGCACAGAGGGCAGGGAGATGGAGTGACAGGACATGGTAGGAGCGCAGGAGGGGGGGCACCTGTTCAGCAGGACCCAGAGCAGACAGGGAGTGTTGGGCCTGTGATGGTGGCTGCAGGCCCATCGGGTGTGTCTCAGCCCACCCAGGGGCCACCTAGTGCCAAACAAAGGTGTATACCAGTGCCAGCTGAGGAACAGAGGAGGGCTGTGAGATTCAGTCAGCAAGAAAACCACATCCTGCTGGCCAGTGTGTTGGAGCGTTATGAGGTGCTCTATGGCTGGCTGAGCAACAGCACCACTGTGGCCACACGTATAAACGTGTGGGAGGAGGTGCAGGAGGCTGTAGCCCAGGCAGGGGGACCAACCAGGGACCTGGACATCCTGAGAAAGAGATTTAATGACATTAAGCGTGGTGTCCGAGCACACATGGTGGTGGAGCGGCAACATGCCATGGGCACCGGTGGGGGTGCACCCTTTGCCCCAACCCTCACACCCCTGGAGCAGGAACTCGCAGACCGTCTGGGCCCAATATACTTGTGTGGACTGCCAGAAGTGCTGGACACTGCCCATACACAGGCAGGTAGGTCGGCACTTCTCACCCTCCTGCTCCTTACCTTTGGAATAAATGTCCTTTGTCTATACGTCAGGCATCTTCTTTGCCCCTCTTCAGACTCAAGTTAAAAGCTCATCTTCTCGCCTCTGCCTTTGGCCCATGAGTTTGCTGTTCTCCCTCCTTCCCCTCTGTTTTATCACCTTTCTGTCATCCCCTCACACTTGTCCTTACCTCTTTCCTTTGTCCTGTATCTCCTGCTCTTGTCTCTTTGCTCTTGTTCCTAACTTTTCTCTACACCTTTTATTGCTTTGTCCTCTTAGATTGCATGCTCTGTCGAGCAGGGACTGTCTTTTTGTGTTTTCACATTTACAGTACTGCATACCCCTGGTAGCACCCTATAAATGCTTAGTAGTAGTAGTTGTAGTAGTAGTAGTAGTAGTAGTAGATATGCTGCACAAGTACAGGGCACGCCCAAGCACATGCAGAACATGGAGGGGATTGGTGGGGGACCATGTCCTGAGAGCATGTGTGCCCTACCACAGGACACCAAAGAACAGTGCGCCGCCTTGTGCTGCCCAAAAAGCACAGTGCACCGCCTTGTGCCGCCCAAAAAGAACAGTGCGCCGCCTTGTGCCGCCCAAAAATAACAGTGCGCTGCCTTGTGCCGCCCAACAAGAGCAGTGCGCCGCCTTATGCCATACAAAATGAACAGTGCGCCGCCTTATGCCGTCCAAAATTACTTTGCCTCCTGAAACACTTTTCCACATTGAAAGTGGTGCCTCAGCTGGCCTTTTTCGTTGCGTACAATGGGGGATTGAACCCGTGGCCTCTGCACCATTGGTTAGTGTGTTCACCGTTGTGCTACAGCTCTGTTCCTATATGTGCCCAGCAGCGCCCCACTTAGCCTTCCCATGCGCTAATGTGGGCCCCGCACATTAGCGCGACATGCACACGTACGGTCGGGTTTTTTTCTTTTTTCTGCCTGAACCGCCCACTCCTTATATGGCACAGGCACACTACTGCGGCCCCGCACATTAGGAATGTTTAGTAAACATGCCCCTTAACAAGCCTGCCCTCTGTGGGTCAGGGTAGGGAACATGATCTGCGAACAACAGACACACACTATCACTGTTTGCTCCCAGGACCAGTTGAGGTACATGATGACAAACTATGGGACCAGAAACCCACAGCCAACTGGTAAACAGAGAGATGATGCAGATCTGTACATGGAACTGGACCACTGGTAGTGTGCCTGGTCAGCTCAGCTGCCCCACCCCCCCTAAATTCTGACATGCACCAACAGAGGACAGTCAGTGTGCACCTGCTGCATCCTGCAAGGTGTTGCAGCCATACACATGCAAACTGCAGACAGTCTGGTAGCACATACATAGTGCACGTTCCAAAAGAAACACTGCACACCCAGGCGTGGGATCTGGCGTACACAACAAGCAGGTTTTTCAGTGATTAGACCCCAGAAATGGGAACCCAAAAATATCACTTGCAGAACCTGTGTATAGCATTATGTGGGAACCTGAACATGCCGTGGTCACTACTCAGTCAGAGTGGGATTGATCTCCCAGCATGATATGCTGTGGCCACTGTGTCCTTGCAGGTGGTGGATGCACACTACAATATCCCAGCCATTGCCTTATACCCTGTGCAGATGCAGCCTGCCCAGAACGCCCTGTCCGGGCCATACCCACAGTACCTTGCTCCTCATTATGCACATTGGCAGGCTAACACTGGAAACAGTGCAAGCAGTGTGGGCTCAGTAAAGTGTAGGCAGCCACAACACACTGGATAGACATACACACACTCCCACACCTATGCCAGCATTGTGCAAATATAAAGGTTTGTGGGAGCCTGGCCACCACACCAGTCCTGGGCACAGCGCAGGCATTGCTATGGTAAACAATACTGTTGGGGTCACTCCCTGGGGTGGTAAACACTGTCAGAGGCAATAACTAAACACACTCCACAGATATCCAAACATTTGCTATGATATATCTCTATCAACAAATCATGTTTAACTTAGGATTTGTTATCTGACATTAATCATATTTACCTTTTGATATATGTGGAACATGTTCCCAAGTTTAGGACGGCATTGCTAAGGTATGCAGGTGCCAGTATTGGTAGATGCTGCTCCGCACAGGGCCCAACAGCCTGACTCTCCGTGAGGCTTGTCAGACGGCTGCCTAGGGTGAGAACTTACACAATCTTGATGATGCATATATTCATATGATTCTTGCAAGGTATTGTGGGTAATGTAGTTCTTTCACTCCAAACACAGCTGAAGACAATAATTGAGTTGTGATACCAGTGGTAAGGCCAATAAAATACTTCTTTTATTGATGGGGTTTAATTCACCCAGCACAAATATGCTTGGTAGCAATATAAATGAGGTTACTTGCTTGCAGTGTTTAAATGGATAACAAAGTCACAAAGCAAATCAGAAAACAACCTTCAACTTGTCAGGCAATTAGCTAATGTTTCTTAGCAAATAATTACCAAATAAAAAGGCACAAAGAAATAAATGAACTTTGCTTGTTAGGTTAACTTCTGCTTATTTTCCACGCAGATCCCAGCAGTGATTCTCCCTTGCTCACACACACAATCAGGTGCAGCTTTAATTACTATCAATTGACCAGCTGAAACCCTTTAGCTGGCTGGCTGCTACTATGTGAACCCAAATCCTGCTTTAAGAGCTGCTGCAGTGGAAATAAAGAACAAAGTTAGGTTTCTTTGTGATGGCTGATGCGTTTGCTCACAGAAAGCTAGCAATAGCATTTAGATAGAGAACAGTCCATGTAATTAATAGTTTCATCTGCTGTATCTCCCCCTTCATCAATCAGCATAGGGTCACTATCATACATTGGCACAGACGAGTCTTTCCATAAGGCACTATCATGAGAATGCTTATTCCCTTGCTGCCATTCACTATTATAGATAGGGTCTGGATCAGTGTTCATACCTGAGCCTCTCCTGCTATCATAATTCCTCTCTGTATAGCCCGGCCAGTATGTAATCCAATTCTGATGTCCAGCCTTCCAATCTTGATCCCTGGACACTGGATCTCCTCTCACATACCTTCTGGCCTTGGTCTGAAAGTCCCTTCCACGTGCAGTCTTCTCTCTTCTAGGTAGCCACTGGTGATTCCTATCTCTGCCATTCCATTCCTCTGGCTGACTCCAGTCCAATGGACTCTGCTGGCATTTGGAAGACCTCCCAGCATAGGTACCGCCTTGGACTCTCCCAGACCTTCCAATGGCCTTTCTTCTCTTCCTTCCAGAGAGTTTCCTTCTCTCTCTATCCGCTTGGCTTGGCTTCTGTTTCTCTAGGTGATGCTGGTGCTTGAGCTTGAAGCTGTTGCTGTATCTGTGTCTGAAGCTGTCTCTGTAGCTGTTATCTGAAGAATAAGCTCTATTCTTATTCTGTCCTAATGTGTGCTCCTCCCTAACACAGCGCAGCTGTGTTGAATCAGGCCCTGCCCTTTGAGATGAGTGCTTAGGGATTACCTCATAGCTCTCTTGATTGCACACACATTTTCTCACTTCAGCCCCTCTCATGGCTGCTGGAAACCTGGTGCATTCTGGGACTGGTAGTCTTTTATGTGAAAACTCTGTTTTCTTACTTCTACCAGAACTGACAGGTTGCTTGTTCAGAGTCACATCATCTTTTCTATAGCTCCTACCTGAGCTATGATAAGCTTCCTTATCACATACCCCCTGCTTAAGTTATTACGGACTGGTTTTACTGGTGAAACTTCTTCTCTACAGTCCGTAATACGGGAAAGTGCATCCGCATTCTTGTGTAACTTCCCGGCACGATGTTCCACCTGAAAATCAAACGCCTGTAAGGCCATGTACCAGCGTGTCAACCTGGCATTGTGGTTCTTCATTTGCTGCAACCACTTAAGTGGGGCATGGTCCATGACCAACTGGAACTTTCTCCCTGTAAGGTAAAACCTTAACGCCTCCACTGACCACTTGATAGCCAAACACTCTTTTTCTATCGTGGAATACTTTTGTTCAGCCACTGACAACTTCCTGCTCAGGTACATCACAGGATGCTCCTCCCCATCATGGCACTGGGATAGGACCGCTCCTAGCCCTACATCCGATGCATCGGTTTGAACCAGAAAGGGTTTCTTGAAGTCTACTCATTTCAGTACCGGTCCTGTACACAATTTTTCTTTTAATACTGAAAACGCTTTTTCAGCTTCTGGTGTCCACTTTATCTGGTTTGGACAATTCTTTCGCAGCATATCCGTGAAAATGGCACTTTTCTCTGCGAATTGCGGTATAAACCGGCGGTAGTATCCAATAAGTCCTAAGAAACTTCTTAGTTGTTTCTTGGTTGTTGGAGGAGGAAAATTCCTGATGCTATCTATTTTGCTTAATAGAGGTTTAATTTTTCCTCTTCCCACTAGGTGGCCTAGGTATTTTACCTCCCTATTTGCAAAGGCACACTTCTTCGGGTTTAAAGTGATTCCCGCTTGCTTCATAGAGCACAAGACTGCCCTGATCCTCTTCAAATGCTCCACCCAGGTGTTACTATGGATTATGACATCATCCATGTATGCAAAAGCATAACTTTGGTGGGGTCGAAGTACCTGATCCACTAACCTTTGGAGGTAGCCGCTGCTCCATGCAGTCCGAAAGGCATCCTCTTGAACTGGAAAAGGCCAACGGGGGTGCTGAACGCAGTCTTCGGCTTCGACTCCCTGGTGAGAGGGATTTGCCAATATCCTTTTGTCATATCAAGGGTGGTTAAGTATTGAGCCTGTCCCAGCTGGTCTAACAGCTCCTCAATTCTTGGCATTGGATATGCATCAAAAACTGATATGGCGTTTACCTGCCGGAAGTCAATACAAAATCTTAAGGATCCATCAGGCTTCGGCACCAGGACTATGGGGCTATTCCAGGGACTCTTTGACTCCTCTATTACCCCCATGTCCAACATCTCCTGGACTTGTGCCACTACTTCCTGTCTTTTGGCTTCGGGCAAGCGGTATGGCCTTTGAAGAACCAATTTCCCAGGTGGAGTTATTATTTCATGGGACACCAAATGGGTCTCCCCAGGTATGGGTGTCAACACATCTGGGAATTCCTTAAGCAACTTCCTAATTTCTTCCTGTTGTACCATTGTCAGGTCCTCACCTATTTGGGGCTCTGATTTTTCTTTACAATCAGATACCTGGGGTCCCAAATCATCCTCTTCACTCACCTCCCTCTCTTGGGCACAGGTGGCAGCTAAGCTTTTAACCCCTTTGACATCAGTAGAACCAAAGCCTTTGGCTCCACGTTCAGAATTCTCTAGGGATGTGACCTCCTCCACAGGTGGAAAACCCAGCCTCTCACAGATCAATTGGGCAATTTTATCTCCTGTCTTCACGTGATACTCATTCTGTCCAAAGTTAAATAACAGAACTTTAATATTGCCCCTGTAATCGGGATCAATTACTCCCGCACCCACATCGATGAAATATTTAAGGGCTAATCCGGACCTTGGGGCTATTCTCCCATAACATCCAATTGGTATTTCCACTTGGAGACCGGTGTCAACCAGGGCTCTCCCTTGGCTAGGTACAGTCACATTTTCTATGCTGCACAGGTCAAACCCAGCAGATTGAGGAGTTGCCCGCTTAGGAGCTTGGGCCTTCTCAGAGACCTTATGGTACTTTAGGACGAATATCTGCTTTGGGGTAGCTTGGTCTTCTGGACGCTTAACCATCTTTTTAGCTGGGGTCTGAGGACTTCCAAATAAAGGCCCGGGAGCTATTACCATTAAACCTTCTCCCTCCTTCTTTCCTAGTCCTTCCACTAGACCCTGCTTAAATCTTGGCCAGTCTCTTCCTAGAACCAAATCAAAGGGTAGCCTAGGCACCACTGCTAATAGGACTTCCTCTTGTTTGCCTAGGCACTTAACCTTTAGCCTATAGGTGGGATATGATGATGCAGCACCATGAATGCATCTGATGTGAACTTGGCTTTCAGGGGTTCTAGGCACAAATCTTTCTTGGGACTCTATCCTCTTCCAAAGCCTTTTTGACATCATACTCTGGTCTGCCCCAGAGTCTAATAATGCATTTGTGGTAATTACCTGCACATCAACCATCAAAAGAAATCCTTCCTTGGGCTGTTTTAAATCCAGACCCATTAAACTAGTGTGTGTCTGGCATCTCTTCTCTAAGTGTCCCACTTTTCCACACTTGAAACATTTTTTCCTATTCCACTGTGTCATCTGGTTTGATACAGTACATTCATTTTTAGAAACATTCTTAATTATTCCCTTTTCTGATACAGCACATCTAGCCTCAGCATCCATCTTTAGAGGGCCACCCATTCTATGGCAAGCCTGCGTGGCTTCCAAGAATCTTTCTGCTAGCATGGTTGCCTCTCCAAGATTTTGGCAATTTTGCTGTATAAGAAAAACATTCAAATCTTTAGGTACCCCAAGCATAAATTGTTCCAGCATTATAATATCTAATAACATTTCTACTGTCTTTTGCTCAGGCTCCAACCATTTTACAGCTAAACTTCTGATTCTCTGACTCAGAGCCCTGGGTGTCTCACCCACTTTCAATGTAACAGCTCTAAACATTCGCCTATACTCTGAAATAGACAACCCTAGGCGATCTCTAATAGCTGCCTTTACATCCTTATAATTCAAAGCCTGGGCTGCTGGCATTGCTCTGTAAGCTGCTAGTGCCTCACCAGTTAATGAGGCTGCCAGCCTTACTGCCCACTGGGTCTCTGGCCATGCTAAAGCCTGTGCCACTCTTTCAAAAGACTCTAGAAAATCATCAGCATTATCATCTGGAGTTAATTTCCCAAAATTAAACACCCCAATCCCTTGATTGAGTCCCACATTGTCCACATGTGGTGTACCAATACTAACTGCTGGTCTTGCATCTGTTCCACTTTGGCTCTGCAGCTGAACTAGAGCTTGCACCAGATCAAGCACTGGTTTCTGCTGTTCCATTAAGGCCTTCATAGCAGTGTCCTGGGCCTGCTGTGATAGCTCCTGCTGCTTGCTAAATTGGGCTGCCATCCACTGAGCCATCTCCCTCGGATCCATCTTGACCCCTGCAAGAAATAGAGAAAAAAAAAACAAACAAAGTGCAGCACCTTCCAATCAGGTGTGTTTCTTTCAACTTTTTTTTTTTCTCAATTACCCCCTGTGCTTACACACATCCACCACTAGACATGCCCAGGTACATATTACCTTGTCTCAGTGATGAATCCAGCTCTGCACAGGGTCTTTTCCTCTGGGACAGCTTCCTGGAACAACCACTTCTCCTCCAAAGTGCAGATGAGGGAAAAAAAAATCTTCTTTCAGCTTTAAACTTGAATTTTATTTGTAATCCACAGCAAGTAAATCCTGTTGGTGCAAAAGCAATCCGAAAAACTACGCCATTTGTCAGACGGCTGCCTAGGGTGAGAACTTACACAATCTTGATGATGCATATATTCATATGATTCTTGCAAGGTATTGTGGGTAATGCAGTTCTTTCACTCCAAACACAGCTGAAGACAATAATTGAGTTGTGATACCAGTGGTAAGGCCAATAAAATACTTCTTTTATTGATGGGGTTTAATTCACCCAGCACAAATATGCTTGGTAGCAATATAAATGAGGTTACTTGCTTGCAGTGTTTAAATGGATAACAAAGTCACAAAGCAAATCAGAAAACAACCTTCAACTTGTCAGGCAATTAGCTAATGTTTTCTTAGCAAATAATTACCAAATAAAAAGGCACAAAGAAATAAATGAACTTTGCTTGTTAGGTTAACTTCTGCTTATTTTCCACGCAGATCCCAGCAGTGATTCTCCCTTGCTCACACACACAATCAGGTGCAGCTTTAATTACTATCAATTGACCAGCTGAAACCCTTTAGCTGGCTGGCTGCTACTGTGTGAACCCAAATCCTGCTTTAAGAGCTGTTTGCAGTGGAAATAAAGAACAAAGTTAGGTTTCTTTGTGATGGCTGATGTGTTTGCTCACAGAAAGCTAGCAATAGCATTTAGATAGAGAACAGTCCATGTAATTAATAGTTTCATCTGCTGTATCTCCCCCTTCATCAATCAGCATAGGGTCACTATCATACATTGGCACAGACGAGTCTTTCCATAAGGCACTATCATGAGAATGCTTATTCCCTTGCTGCCATTCACTATTATAGATAGGGTCTGGATCAGTGTTCATACCTGAGCCTCTCCTGCTATCATAATTCCTCTCTGTATAGCCCGGCCAGTATGTAATCCAATTCTGATGTCCAGCCTTCCAATCTTGATCCCTGGACACTGGATTTCCTCTCACATACCTTCTGGCCTTGGTCTGAAAGTCCCTTCCACATGCAGTCTTCTCTCTTCTAGGTAGCCACTGGTGATTCCTATCTCTGCCATTCCATTCCTCTGGCTGACTCCAGTCCAATGGACTCTGCTGGCATTTGGAAGACCTCCCAGCATAGGTACCGCCTTGGACTCTCCCAGACCTTCCAATGGCCTTTCTTCTCTTCCTTCCAGAGAGTTTCCTTCTCTCTCTATCCGCTTGGCATGGCTTCTGTTTCTCTAGGTGATGCTGGTGCTTGAGCTTGAAGCTGTTGCTATATCTGTGTCTGAAGCTGTCTCTGTAGCTGTTATCTGAAGAATAAGCTCTATTCTTATTCTGTCCTAATGTGTGCTCCTCCCTAACACAGCGCAGCTGTGTTGAATCAGGCCCTGCCCTTTGAGATGAGTGCTTAGGGATTACCTCATAGCTCTCTTGATTGTACACACATTTTCTCACTTCAGCCCCTCTCATGGCTGCTGGAAACCTGGTGCATTCTGGGACTGGTAGTCTTTTATGTGAAAACTCTGTTTTCTTACTTCTACCAGAACTGACAGGTTGCTTGTTCAGAGTCACATCATCTTTTCTATAGCTCCTACCTGAGCTATGATAAGCTTCCTTATCACATGCTTTGGATAGTGCAGCCTGTGGGTGTGGGTGTGGATGTGTGTGCCCCTGTTGGCCACTGCTCTAGGGCAGAGGCTCCCAACTCCAGTCCTGGTGGGCCAAACACTGTTCAGTTTTTCATGCTGTCCCTAATGAATATGCATGAGATACATTTGCATACAATGGGGGTGATGCATACAAATGCAGCACAGACATATTTATTAGGGACAGCATGAAACTTGAATGGTGTTGGGCCCTCCAGGACTGGAGTTGGGAAACTCTGCTCTAGGGATTGCACATGTTTATGGTGTCTGTGCTCTATAGGGTAAAATATAGGCGTTTCAGGCATGTTTATTTTATCTACAATAAAGGTTCCATCTTTATTACCACGGTTTATTACTGGGTAAAATATGGGGACAAGGTTGGCAGAAACCACAGCTGGGACTTGAACCTGTGACCTTCTGCCCCTGAACACACTTGCTGTATGTACTGCACCAAACTGTTGCCACAGGGGCAAGTCATTCCCTGGGGATACCATGACTGTTCGTCAGGCAGATCTTGTCTGTTGCCGTGCACAGCACCCACCTAAACGGGGCTAGGCCATGGCCTGGTGTGGGCAGATGCCACTGCCCCCTTCACCACCAGCACCCCTCTGCCACCATGCTGACATGCCCTTATGCTGGTGGTGCTAGTGGTGTGCAGTCACAGGTCATCCAGTGTGCCGGTAGGCAGCTACCTATGGTGTGGGTTGTCGGGTAGGGGTGCCTACTTGGACATGCGTGCTTCTTTCAGGCTGCTAGTGAATCGTATATTGGGCTACATATGTCTAGATGGGTGTACAACATAATGTCGTCTGCATATATTTGAAAATTAATTTTGCAATTTTTGAATATTGCGCAGATTGGTTTTATGTATAAATTAAACAAGAGCGCTGATAATGCTGACCCTTGGGGTATTCCCTGGCTTTGGGGGAATGTAATTGCCTTTTTTTGATCGAGTTGGACCTGTTGAACACAGTTAGTTTTATAGGATGTATCCAATTCAGGGTGGTTCCTTTTATTCCTATGGACTTGATATGAGGGTCACGTGATTTACAGTGTCAAATGCTGATGTTATATCTAGGAATATTAGGATGAACATTTTTTTGGTGTTCTCCAGGCCATGTATTAATTTGTCAAACAGCACTAGGAGGAGTGTTTCAACTCCATGAAACAGTCAAAATCCATATTGTTGATCATCTAGGGTGTATGTTGAGTCTTTAAAGTCTTGGAGCTGACGTTGAACTGCTTTCACGATGGTTTTGGCTATAAAAGGGATGCTTGATATTGATCTATAAGCAGAGTGGTCATCTTTGTTTAGGGTTTTGTTTTTTAGAATTGTTCAGATTATGGATCTTTTGAGGTTGTTGGGCATAGTTCCTTGCTGGAGGGATTGATTTACTATATTTAGTATGAATGGGGCCATTTCTGTTTTCATTGCCTTGATCCAAGAGACTGGACAAGGATCTAGAGGGGATGTGGTCATGTTTAAGTTTGATATTATGTCCAAAATTTGTCTTGAAAGGAGAACAGCGGAAGGAATGACCACGGCCTACCAGATGATAATTAAAATTCTTTATTGGGGACCCTATGTGTGACATGACAATTGAAAAAATAATAAATAAATAAATATGTAAAAGTAAATACATGCTACAATAGTTGACAAATGACATATCACAAATTCTGAAACCAGAAGTAAACACAACTCAACATAGAAATGCTAGTTAGAAATGTTAGAGCCCATATGGGGCATGAGCATATGTAAAATAAAATAAACTAAAATTGTAGGCACAGTATAAGGAATAATACAAAGTTCATTGCATATGTGCTAACGTGTGTTGCCAATGTGCTAATACCAAAAAAAAGGGAGAACAAAAATGTGCATATCAGAAAAACAGATGACTCATGTGCACATAGAAATGCAGATAAAGATTTGGCAGTAACTAAAACAGTGCCACGTTAAAAAACAATCGAGCATGCATCATGGCAATGTAAAGGAAAAAATGTGTATGTGTGCTCAATTGAACGTAACAATAAATTAACAAAGAATGGTCAAAGAAAAATTATATAAAAACAATAATATGTCATAGAACATAAGCAACAATATGAAGATACGAAGGACAACATAATTGCATGAGATGACCAAAGATTCAAGTGGGCACTTTAAAACACCCGAATATGCAAAACTTATTAAAATGAATCGTGAGCAAGTAAAAAAACCGTGAGCAAGTAAAAACATAAAGGTATAGACTTATACAGAGGCAAACCATAAGGATGACGGAGTACTTGTGCTGAAACGGCATTCAACACATTACATTGGTAACGGCTAGAGTAAGCCAATAGACACACCGTACATGCAATAAACGAGGATAGGAGTCCCTTCATACCGTACATGCAATAAACGAGGACAGGAGTACCTTCATACTATAAAAATAAAACTAAAAATCTATAGGAATATGTGCTCATACATAGACTAGCCATAAAAAGAGAGGGGTACATGTGCCGAAATGGCGTATTACATTTGTAACAGCTAGAATAAGCTAGACCGTGCATGCAACCAAGGGCGGGAAAATCTATACGCTTATGGAGGTAAAACTAAACTGCAGATGAACCCATAAAAGAATGCTGCACGTAAACGCATGCACTAGGAACCATGCACAAGACTAATATTAAAAAAACCGCTGTAAAAAATCGAAAGTTGGGGACACCGTCCCGCTATCAGGAAAAGTATCAAAACAATGGTGGCTCTTAAAACCGGCAAGATCTTCATGTTGAAAGGATAAAATTAAAAAGAAACTAAAAATGAACAAACCGGACCATACACAGAAATATGCAAATTGAGAAAAATGTGTCCACATACACTCCAAAAATGACATCGCGCTGTGAAATAAAACCGCCGTGGGAGATCATAAATTGAGCAAAAACCTACTGTCAGGGACGTCTAAAAACAATAACAATAGCATTTCTATGTTGAGTTGTGTTTACTTCTGGTTTCAGAATTTGTGATATGTCATTTTTCAACTATTGTAGCATGTATTTACTTTTACATATTTATTTATTTATTATTTTTTCAATTGTCATGTCACACATAGGGTCCCCAATAAAGAATTTTAATTATCATCTGGTAGGCCGTGGTCATTCCTTCCGCTGTTCTCCTTTGGTTGTCTAATTGCGGAAGATTCTCTTATTTTTCTTCCAAAATTTGTCTTGAGTCAATGGAGTGAAAGGTATGCCAGGTTTTTGTGGAAGCCACGGTTACTGCTATCTGGAAGATGCCCGGTTTGTCTTTAGGATTTAGTTTACTGGCATAGAGGTTGGCTAGGGTCTGTGGCTGGATTGGAGTTTTTAAATTGCTATTTTGCGGAGGCTTGGTAATCGATTTTACAAGCTCGAAAAGTTCCCTTGGGCGATTTATGGCAATATTTAGTATTTAGTATTTTAGAGTGGAAGTTCTTTTTCGCTGTGTTTATTGCCTCTGTAAATTGTGAGCATTGTCAAGTAATGTGCTTTATTTTCTGTGGTCTTTTTGGATCTCCATTTCTGTTCTGATTTTCTGAGATCTTTTTTTTTTGGTTAGGTCTGAGGTATACCATCCTTCCGATTGTTTATGCGTGTGGGTTTGTAGTTTGAGTGTTGGTTTTGCTACTGCTTCTATTTCTGCATGCCATTGATTTATGAGTAAATCTAGGTCAGTTTGTTCAGTATTGATGTGGGAGTTAATTGAACTTATTAGTGTGTCTTTATCAAAGGTTTTGAATCTAATTGTTCGTTGGGCGTACAATGGAGATTCTTGAGTAGTGAGGTGCATCGACATGTTAAATATAATTTGGATCAGATAGTGATCCTACCACGGGACCTGTGTTATGTTAGGGGGGAGGTAGTATCTGTGGGGACAGATGTCAGCTTAGGGAGGAATACCATGTCGAGCATATTTCCCTTGTTGTGAGTGGGATTGTGTATTATTTGTTGGTATCCCATTTGATCCATTGCTTCCAGGAATGCGTTTGTATGAGTGGTCTGTAGAGAGGCTAAGTTGATGTCTCCCAATATAATCTGGGGTTTTCTTATTGGTGTTGTACATACTGTTTCTAACACTGTTGCTAATACATTATGGCCGGTTTGGGAGGGTCTATAAATGAGACAAACTGTAAGCCTTCTGTTCTCAATTTTGAGTATGTCTACTCCTTCAAATGTATTACAGGTGATGGTGGAAAAGTTTAAGTAAGCTTTTGTAATTATCATTACTCCTCCTCCTCTCTTTTTGGTATGAGGACAACTAAATAGGTTATAACCCGCTTCCTTAGTTGGTTAAGGAGAACTGTGTCAGTGTCTGTTAGCCAGGTTTCCGTGATGCATAGTATTATACAGTTGTATCAATGCCAGTTGTAAAATTAGGGAACCCATATGTAACTGGCCATTAAGTGTACATGTACATGAGCGGTACCAGGATGTCCCAATTTTTCATGTCAGCCCTTTCAAAATGGCCCATGCCCATGTACATGTATGTGGCATAGACATGCATAGCAGTCATTTAAGAAATAGGTGATGAGGCATGGATGTAGTGTAATGGCCTTTGTAGGGCCTCACATATAGGAAGTGTAAATAACAGGTATATTTGAAGGATGTAATTCTAGAGGTACAGCATCTGAAGCTGGCTGTGTGTGTGTAGGGGGAGGGGAAGTATCCATCTCCTCACACTGTGGGACTGTCACTTAGAGCGTATAGAGTAAAATGGTTGGAATTGCGTGCTGTGTTGCATTTCCAGGTGTAATCAGCTTATATTCCTGTTCTCTGTTTCTTTGCATTTGGAGCCAGAAAACTAGAGGAGGACATCTAGGAAGGGTGGGGGTGCAATTGACTAGGAATTATGTGTTTTTAAGCTTGCCATATATGTGTCCTGTAGGGCCCACACAGATAGTTTTATTGTATACATAGTGGTAGGGGGCCAGGATTCTCACATGTTCAAAAGCTCTGTATAACGTTATGCTCTGCAGGCCACCAGCAGCCTGTTCCAATATGCATATGGGGCAGAGGGCCTACCTAGCAGCATAATAACATGCCACTCGCTATGTGCACAGTGACCGCATAGCCTCTTTCAAGCTGCGTATGCAATGACATTGTAGTAGTACTGTGCATTGATCTTTAATAAACATTATCTTTACATTTATTAGTTCTCTAATGCCGTACCTCCAAATTAGTTCATGTGTGGTGTATAGTATATTGCCATGACCTTGAACAGATGAGGTGGTGGGAGCCTCAGTACCAGCCCTGCCCACACTGGCAGGACAGTGTAGGTGCATGTGATGTGGGCCCCTGCTAGATGGATGTGGTCATGACCAATGGAAGCAATGTAACATGCTGAGCCTTCTTTTGTCAGCAGTCACCCCACTCGGATGGCCATAGACATACTCCTTCCACAGGAGTCCTGTTGTGGGGGTGTAATGTGACAAGGTGCTAGGTACAGCTGCAGAGGCACATAAGGCATCTCTACATCTTGTGTATATTTCAAGCTGGATGTATCTGATCCTGCCAATGACATGTCACTGTGTACCTGGGCGCGGCATTTTTGTGAGGCGCGCTTGGTGGTGGTTAATGTCACCAGCGTTAAAAGTTTTGGTTTTCCTGCCATAGTGTGTTATTGGCTTTCCCTTGAAGAAGCATCTGTTGTGAAACGCGTAATTGGTGCCGAAGAGTACGGTGTTGGGATAAAGAGTTTCATCAAGATAAAGAGAATCATCTTTTTGACAAGAAGAAATTATTGGCTAGTTAAGTGTGATTTTTGATTCTTTTTGTGCTGTTTGAAGGAAGAATTTTTTGCCATAAGATGTTTTAGTGAAACACTCTGGGGGAGTGGTGGGTTGGTCGTTGATGTGAGAGGGCAGAAGCTTGGAGTTTTTCCTCAGCTTATGCAGTTGCCCATAGTTCTGAGACCTTCCCTCCTCTTTTGGATGTTTTTGTTTTGATGCATCTTTTGCTCTGGACATTTCTCACAGTATTTGTTTGAGTGGAGTGTATTTTGTGGATACTGTGTACCTGTATCATGTCCCACTGTATTGTTATTATTATTATTTGGCTGTACTTCTATACTGCTTTTTGCCAGGTCAAAGCAGTTTACAATCAACTGAATGTACATTGAATACAAGGAACATAAACCATATACAATAACTTAACTTATTTACATTGTGTGAGAGGTGTTGTGGGAGTGGTTGTATTAAAGATTTATTGTGATTATGAGTATGAAGAGGACTGAGCACGTCGATGAACTGGGTATGTCTTCGTTACTGATCCAAAGTGTTCAAAAAAAGATGAGTCTTCAGCTGCTTTTGGAATGTGGGAAGTTCTGATCTTGTCAGGAAGGGAATTCCAGAGGGTAGGTGCATATATTTTGAAAGCTCTTGAACAGGAGTGCTCGGTGCTTTTTATTTTTTTGTGGGGAACAATGAGTGAGTTCCTTTTGGTTTGTCGGCTGGCACTGTTGGACTCGAAGGGGTGAGGAGTGTTTAGAGGTAGGTGGAGGAGTGTCCATTTAGTACTTTGTAGGTCATCGTTAGAGTCTTGTATTAGATACAGCTGTTGAGTGGGAGCCAGTGTAGTTGCCTTAGGATGGATGTGATGTGTTCTTGTTTAGGGGCTGCTAGTAGTATACATGCTATGGTGTGAAGGACTGTGCATAATGGTAAGATGGTTGATTGTGGAAGTCCTTGATAAATGAAGTTGCAATAGTCAAAGTGTGAAGGATTGATTCTTGAAGTGATAATCTGAAGTCATGGGAGTCCAGTATTGGGCGAAGGCATTATGGATTTTGTAGTATATCATTTTCACAGTTTTCATCACTTGTTGTTTAAAAGTAAGGTATACCTCTTCCCCAGTGTGATCTGGTAGATTGTAGCAGTGTTCATATGGCATGGGAAGGGTTGTCCTAGGGGAAAGCTGTTATAGACTCTTCACAGCCTTTTGTGAGGACAGAGAGATAAAGTAGGGGATCAACCAGCAGGGGAGGGTGAACAAAGGTTATGTGACAGTAGAGACAGGTCCACTAGCATTTAATACAGGTCAGTGGTCAAGGAAGGTGGCTTCTGGGGACAGTGTGAAAAGCAGTCTCCATCACACATGAGACAGTCTGACAGGCACAACACATACTAGGGCATTGAGCACAATCTTTGAGCTGCAGGTCAAGCAGGCAATAGATACATGAATAACACAAGCTGGAGTTTTAGGATGGGCAATAATAAATTTCCACTTACAATTTGTGGGTGGTATACACATGATTGTTGTTGTTTTCATTTATTTGAATCAATGGGGTGAAAGGTTGTCCATGTTGCCCTGGGGCTGGTTATAAACCACACAGTATAGTCAAGGGATCCATAGACCATTATTTGCTCATGTGCATTGCTGGTAGTGACCATGGAACCATGGGATAGTATTGGAGAATAGAGCAGCATGGGTCTCCATGCCAGTAGGCCTGGCATTTGTGGTCCCAAGGCTGGTACTATGGGTCATCTGTGGTGGATCTGTAACATTTGGGTGGTACATTGCTGTGTTCTACAGAAATATAGATGTTTCTTCTATTGTAATTACATTTTTGGAATGTTGTGGTTTTTTTAAATGGAGCTGTCATTATGTACCTTTTTGTGTTATCCATTCACTGAATGCCAATATAGATAATGTTATGGTACCAGAGACTGCTAGCAAAATATGTGTCTCTTGTAGAGATGGTTATGGGGATTTCAGGCAACAGGAATTCCCATTCAATATCAACCATTCCATGGGTGCTGACAAGACGTGTACAAAGTCATCTAAGTTCTCATGCAATCTTGTCATGGGCTGCCCTCAAACTATAAATTCATGCATGTCTGTTGCACAGTCATTCCTGTGCTAGAGATGATATACAACATGCTGTGCTCTTTCTGCTAGAGATGATGTGCAATATGACCACTTTTGGAATAGGTGGCATATGGAAATTTGTTGGTGATCATAAAAAGGCTTGGTTCATCTGTAAGCCTGACACAGGGGTATTGCAATAGATACTCAGTTGGAGATAGTTTCTTGAACAAGCCGCAATGGACTCACATGTTACACATTATATGAGGGGTTGTCTACTCAGTTCTATTAATAGCAAACCTGTGGACACACAGGTCACCAGAACAATTAAGCTGCAGGCATACTAGAGGGTTGGCAGGTATAGCTGGCTGACATCTGCTCCTTAGATAGATTGATGGCTTCTCCAGCTGAATTCCCACCTCTGGCTTCTGTATGTAAGAGCTGCAGGTTCAAGCCTAGCCTGTGAGGACTCTGAAGCAGAGGAAAGACACTGGCTTAGTTGGTTTTATGTATGCACATTATGAGACATTAGTGAAAAGGTATACATATCCCATATGCCTTTTCTGGAATACATATGACTACTACAGTATGAGAACAATGCACTTTACATGAACACATATTCTTAATAGTATCTTATTTTAACAACTGGCCAACATGACCTATTTCTATACATTATTACAGTGGGATTACAGTCCTTTCCCTCCCTCCCTCCTAGCTGGAGTTCCTAAAGGGGAGATGCATGCCTCTTGCTAGTGGACATTCACAGGCAAGGCATGCATCTCTGCTCTCAGACCCTCTAGGTGCATGACCATAATGTCCAGCAGCCTGACAAGTTCAGCAAATTCGTGCTGCACTGCCCAATCAATGGCTGTGAGGCACTGCAGAGCTGTGCTGTCTGCAATGGTTTGGGGGACCTCATGGTCATGTACCAGGTCCGATTGGGTGACCGACCACACAGATTGCCCAACCATGGTTTGCATTCAGTCAGCAGCCTGTGTACCTTCCTGCAGCTCCATTACCTCTCCTCCCACCACCTCAGCCTCCTCCCTCTCCCCCTGCCACCACCCCAGCCTCCTCCCCTTCCTCTCCTCTTCCTCCAACAGCCCCCAAGTCCATACTTGACTCCTCAATCAATCCCCTCTGTCCTGCCCTCCAAGCCATCTCCCAAATGGCCTACATCTCTTTCTCCCTCTGATCCACCACTTCTACCTCACTATCTGCACTATAAATTGTCAGCCTCTAATGCAGGCCCACCATCTGCTATGTGGTCAGCCATTCTCCCTTGTATGTGCATCGGGATCACACATTCAGGACCTAGACTTTCACAAGGGTGATGACCATATCATCATTGGGATCTCCCTCCAATTCCACAAACTCCTCCAGTGATAATGTGGCCACCACTTATGGCATAGACCTGCTGCTGTTGCCATTATTGCTGCTGTAGTCTGCCTATAGTGGAGCTGTGCATTGTGACAGAGATTCTAGCTGGTGCTGAATGCCCCTGGCCCTTTGTGGATAGTGGCTGCTGCTAGCCCTCTAGCGGTGGCATTGCTGGCTGCTGTTAACGGTCTGTAGTTGGTGGAGGTGGTGCCTCTCTAGCTGGTGCTGCTGAGGCGAGATAGAGAAGTCATGCATTAGGAGCTGCTGCATACCAGTCTCTTGAAGACATTGACACAAATCAGCTGGAGGCATGCATTTGGGTTTGTGGAGGCTACTCATTCCATTGGTCAATCATACTGCTAGAGGTCAGCACTCTGAGGAAGGAGCATAGGGTGACCACTTTTGCCATGATCCCATTAGTCCACCAAGGTGACCTGGTAAGATATGAGGGGGTCAGTTTGGGGGGCTTCTCAGGAACCATGTCATCTCTGGTTCAGTGCCATCAAAGGGGTGGTGGTACTGATGTTGAAGAGGGTGCTACCGATGTTTGGGAGGACATATAACTGTATATAACATACTATCTCCTAAGTTAGCATTATCTGCAGCTGCACTATCAGCAGTTTTGACAGTCAGGAGACGGCAATTGCTTGTGCGCTGACTGTTACCTGCCACCACTTCTCTTCCCTGCCCTGATCCTGTCTCTCCCCGCATTTACCTTGGGATACACAGATAGTGCAGTGATTTTCTATGCTACCTGTCTTTCCCCTACATTAGCTGTTAACACGTCCCGATAGCATAGGCTATATGCCATGTTGACAGCTAACGTGGTTTAGTAAACGTAAGTATGTATCTCTGCAGTATTAGGTGAGTCAATTGTATGTGAATATTTTCCGGTGGTGCAATTTTATAAAGACACATAAGTAAATATGTTGCCTTTATAGAAAAGAGGCATTTTATGTCTATAAGTCTAAATTGTCTAGGCAGCCTGATTAAAAAACTGCCCACTAAAAGCAAAAAATATGCTTTCAGTGACTTTTCAGTCAAACTTTTGAAGCATATTGTCTCCTAATCTACTTGAAAAGGATGTTTAGGGATTTTATTAGCATGAACTAAGCTAGCTAGACTAAATTAGATATCAATTAGCATACTAATTAAATGTCAATTAGTAGTTTTAGCAATCAGTTAAAATATAATTAACTGGTTGAGAGTCTTGTGATACTTAGTATGGGATATACTATGCAAACAACATCTGACAATAAGACACTTATTTTACATATAGCACATATAGAATGACTTAAAATACTACATTTTAAACTCATAATACAAAAGACTGTTGAATTTTTTAAATCATTTTGTTTACTTCTTCCCTTGCTCCTTTATCTCTTTCTTTTTGACTTTGCTTGGTATGCAAGAGCTAACATTTGTGGTTCTAGCAACCCTCTTTCAATTTTGTTTCATAATTATTTGAGAGTCTGGTGGAACATTCCAATCATATTCAGTTAATAAAAATGTATATGTCTCCAACAAGTGTTTAATATTTGATAAAAAAAAGTCTATCGTTTTGCATATGACACAAAAATTTGCATATGACACAGAAATTTGCAACAGAGTGGACCACCCCGAGGGAGTGGAGAACCTGAGAAAAGATCTACAAAAGCTGGAAGAATGGTCTAATGCTTGGCAATTAAGATTTAATGTGAAGAAGTGCAGTGTTATGCACTTGGGAAGCAGAACTCCAAGGGAATTGTATGTGATAGAGGGCAAGAAGTTGGTGTGCATGGACCAGGAAAAGGACCTCGGAGTGATTGTTTCTGAGGATCTCAAGGTGACAAAACAGTGTGACAAGGCAGTGGCAAAAAACAGAAGGATGTTGGGTTGCATACAGATAAGAATTACCAGCAGAAAGGAGGAGGTACTAATGCCACTGTACAAGTCACTAGTGAAGCCTCACTTGGAATATTGTGTTCAGTTTTGGAGACCATATCTCACAAAGAAAATTAAAAAGACTGGAAACGGTTCAGAGGAAGGCGACCAAAATGATTTGGAACCTGCATCAGAAGACATACGAGAGGCTTGAAGACCTAAATATGTACACTCTAGAGGAGAGGAGGGACAGGGGAGATATGATTCAGACCTTTAAATACTTAAAGAGTATTAATGAACAAACAAACCTTTTCCAAAATTGGGGAAGCTCTAAAACTAGAGAGCATAACATGAAGCTGCAAGGGGGTAAACTGAAAGGCAATGTCAGGAAATACTTTTTCACTGAAAGGGTAGTGGATGCTTGGAATGCTCTCCCGATGGAAATGGTGGGGGCAAATACAGTGACAGAATTCAAAATGGCATGGGACAGACACAGTGGATCCCTTTATAGAAACAGGATAAAATCAAAACAAACATAACTATCTCTTATCTCAACAAATAGGGGTCACCTACGCAGAGCAGTGGGTTCACCCCTACCCACAGGCATGCGGAGAGGTAACCTGCACGGAGCGGCAGGTGCACCTACTCTTGCTGCCTTGCTGGGCAGACTAGATGGACCATAATAGTCTTTATCTGCCGTCATATACTATGTTGCTATGTAAAAGAAATCAAATACAATAGGGATCATATTAATGCAAAATGGGTGTCCATAGCAAAAATGTCCTGGTTATCTTTCAACTTTATCAACTGTGACTATGCAATTATTTGAAAACAATAATAATTTGTTGATATATAAGGAATATCCCAACACTATTCAACTAACCCCTTCACTCTACTATACAAGAAAATTAAAATAGTGTATATACAGTAACCAAAACCTTATTTTTGTGTCGGAAGGTTTTGCCTTGAGAGAATTCTCCCCCCTGAAGCGTAACTTCCCTTTTAATCAAGACTGCGGTACATAACCGCTAGTAAATAATTGTGAAATATTTGCACCCAAACAGTGCCATATCACAATAGCCTTTCTAATAAAAGTACTTCCAAAGGGTTCCATAGAAACACTCCACCCAAATGTTGCAGTTATTATCGAACACAGTACTGCGTTTAGGGCCAAGTCATTTCAATCTGGCCCTGTCTCAACGCTTAATATTACTGCAAATATAATGAACTTTCAGTACTTATCTATATGAAGGCGTCATTCAAGAACTTTTTCTCTCACGAAAATGCCTTCCTTCTTTCAGTCCAACTTCCTGACCAGATGGCAGTTCCTAGAAGATTTTTTAAGGAATGTTTAAAAAAAAAACTAAACCAATCACCAGCTCATACGTCACAACAAGCTAGCCCAATCCTGTTCCAAATTCAATCCTTTCAGTTCTAATGACGACATTCCTTAAAAAAATCGTTAAAAAAGGCATTTTCGTGAGAGAAAAAGTTCTTGAATGACGCCTTCATATAGATAAGTACTGAAAGTTCATTATATTTGCAGTAATATTAAGCGTTGAGACAGGGCCAGATTGAAATGACTTGGCCCTAAACGCAGTACTGTGTTCGATAATAACTGCAACATTTGGGTGGAGTGTTTCTATGGAACCCTTTGGAAGTACTTTTATTAGAAAGGCTATTGTGATATGGCACTGTTTGGGTGTAAATATTTCACGATTATTTACTAGCGGTTATGTACCGCAGTCTTGATTAAAAGGGACGTTACGCTTCAGGGGGGAGAATTCTCACAAGGCAAAAACTTCTGACAAAAAAATAAGGTTTTGGTTACTGTATATACACTCTTTATTTTAAATTTGATATATAAGGAATGACAAATATTTCTAAAATGAATAGAGGATAAATAACATTAAGGCATATTTATCAATGGTTAACAGGTGTTAACAAACACGAACATGCTTTAGGTGCTGCAGCACCATTAGAAATGGTCATGGGAACATTTAGCATGTGCATAAGCATTCATTAATGCATGCCAAACATTCTTAAACATGACCTAATATGTTGTGAAGGGGTTAACATGTTTTTTAGTGAACATTTGCTGTGAATTTTCTTTCAGTTGTATATATATATATTTTTTTTTTAATTATTGGCTAAACCTAAATCATTGTTTTAGTTTTGTGCATGTGGGTGGGTGGGAAGGGTAATTATATATGAATGAAGAGGTTAAAAAATAAAAGCAATACACGTTTCTGAAATACTTAAAAATTTTGACAATACAGTAGTCCCTGATCCAGGTTGAAGTGGTGGAAATCGCGATAGCCCCTGACAATGGAATATAAGAAAGGTAATATGCACCAAGGTGCGCTCTGACGACAAAAATTATTGGATAGAATTTCTACCATGCTCACAACTGTAGGGATTTAAGGATTTTAAGGGGTCCTTTTACTAAAATGCTCTATGTTTTTTGTAGTTAATGCGCATATAGTGGGAAAATTGATGTGCATTATGTCAGTGGAATTCCAAGCCCCGTGGACACGTGGGACAGGTAACCCCTTTGGGGTATGTTTACTAAAACCCCGGTAATGTGCGGGCCGCGCTAGTGTGCGGGTGCCATATAAGGAGTGGGCGTTTATTTCTGAAAAAGCAAAACTGGGATTTAAATATGCGCTAAGGTGCGCGGCGCCCATGTGCGCCCCACACATTAGTGCATGAGAAAGCTGCGCGGGAGGCATAAGTGGCGTGCTGATGGGCAAACAGAAGAGTAGAGCCACAGCACAATGGTTAAGACTCTTACTTATGGTGCAGGGAACAGAGGTTCAATCCCCCACAGTGCCCATTGCAGATGGCTGGCTGAGGCATTACTTTAGGAGCCAGTTTAATATTGGGCGGCATAAGGAGGCGCACTATTGCTTTAGGAGGCATTTTAATATTGGGCGGCATAAGGCGGTGCGCTGATATGCAAGCACAGGAACAGAACCACAACACAATGGTTAAAACACTGACCAATGGTGCAAGGATCAGGGGTTCAATCCCCCACAGTGCCCAATGAACAAGGTTGGCTGAGGCATTGCATATTACGGGGAAGATTGCTTTAGGAGGCATTTTATTTTTATTTTAATTATCACTACTAGCAAACGCACTCTCAAAGCGTGTTAACATAAGGCGCCCCATAAGGCACATTTTAAAGTGCACTGTCCGCCAAGGCACCCTAGAATGTTGCTTATAGGGCGCTTTATAGGGTGCCGTATGAGGTACCGCAAGGTCAGAGTACTGTTTTTGATGGCAGCACTGTGCAGTTTAAGGAATGAAAAGCATAAGTAGGTGCACTGACATTCAAGGAGGAGCAGCAGTGGAGCACAATGGTTAAGGCACTGACTGCTGATACAGGGGTCATGAGTTTGCTCCCCAGTTTGCCTAATACGTAAGGCTGGCTGAGGCATCAGCTTTGCAATGTACATTTTGTTTCTTGCAGCACTTTATTTTTATTTTATTAATTGCTGCCAGCAAACACGCCCTCACGTGCCGTAATTGAAGGTGCCGTATAAGGCACCCTATAAGGCACTCCATAGGGCACATTATAAAGTGCACTGTCCGCCACGGCACCCTAAAATGTCCCCTACAGGGCACCCTATAAGTTGCATCACAGGATAATGTATAGTGCACCTTACATGGACGGGAACCATAAGGTGCCCTATAGGGCGCCCTATAAAGCGCCCTCAGAGGCACCTTATGGGTACAGTACGCTGAGGGTGTTTTGCCTGGCAGCAAAAATGTACATTAAAAAGAGATAATGCTTTGGGCAGCCCTATCAAACAACCCATCGCAAAGAATCACCACGAATAAAAAAAGAGACTCTACAAAGGTTTTGCTGAGCTCCTTTAGAGTTGAGCTCGCAGGGAACCACCGTTGAGACACACCATCAACTTGCCATAAGTATATTCAACCAATATTGTTGCTCTTAAAAGACTTAACTTGAATATCTAAATTTTGCCGGACTATCCTAAACATTATACATTATTGTGCCACCTTAGTAATCTTGGTAACAATTCAAATCCTTTTCTGCATAGATGCACTAATAATATTATACTGCTTAAATTGATAACAGTACTCAGCATTACTTATCGTGGAATACCTTATTATTGTCAATATTAACACATTTAAGCCTTAACATTATACTGTACGAATTTAGCCTTGTGTTTAGCATCGTAGCAATTCAAATATTACTTTTCAATGTATATCAGACCTAATTACTGTTGTCAGTAGCTCTCTTTAGATATACTCCTGCCACCTGTGTTTCATCGCAGATTTATTACTGTTGTCAGTAACTCATATCTAACCTCTGACGTGGCCTACATATCACCCCACCACTACCTTCTTACATGTAACAACTGATTGTTCTACTGATCAAGCCAATCTACATCTTTACACTAGTCATTAACTGTCCTTCCTACTGTTCTTCCTACTGTTGTCAGTAACTTATTTATATTATCACATCAGTTATTACCACACCATCACTACACTACTCAACACGCCACTGAATCAGACACATTGGCTAACATACCTCTGAACCAGATTCAGAAAAAGGCACACACCAACATCATGTTTCCAAGAATATCACACACCTTCATACTATTGTCAATAATAATTAATCTATCACTAAGTCTAAACAGCAAAAATTACATGACCATACCTATAATACACAATCATACCCGATATGACAACCATATTGGACATATTCACCCAATCAACTATCCAAAGGTAAACTACCATAGACTAATACACATAAAACAAACAAATTCACCTCAAATTTGCAAAGAAACGTCCTCAAACTTATCCTCCCTATCATGCATCCTTATTAATGCACGATCAATGAAAAATAAACTCCCCATATTTAATGATCTTATAACAGACTCCAAACCAGACATCTTATGTGTCACAGAGACTTGGCTTTCTGAAACGGACACAGTCTACCTAAATCAACTTGATAATGAAAACTATGACCTTTTCTACAAACATAGATCCAACAAAAAAGGCGGAGGAGTCCTAATGATGACGAAAAAGATATTAAATGCCAAATCAATCCAAACAAACATTTCTAATAACATAGACACATTATTAATAAAAATCGGCCTCATGAAAATCTGCTTAATCTATAGGCCTCCAGACCAAAGTGCAGATTGCCTAGATTCCTTTATTGATCTCCTTAGCTCATCCACTGTACAAAACCCTGTAATCATGCTAGGTGATTTCAATCTCCCATCACTATCAACACATAACTCCAAATTATTTCTTGATGCTATATCAGATATAGATTATCATCAAATAATAAATACCGCAACACATATAAAAGGAGGAACACTAGACCTGATTTTTCTCCCCGATGTACTCTTCAAACTAATCAACCCAAATTCCATAGCACTCACAGAGACACCCTGGTCTGATCATTATACTATCAAAATAGACCTCACATATCACACTACTAATGTCAAAAACTATACATTAAGTGGCCCCACGTCAAAATTTAAAAAGTTTAATGAAACAGAATTCCTTGACTCTACAATCCCTCATCTCTTGCCATCCACATCAGATCTAGATGACGCTGTCAACAACTGGTATGAAACCATCAATAATGCAGCCAAAAGCAACCACACAAATAAACAAAGGATACACCCCAAAATAAACAGTACACCATGGTTCAATAACACACTAAAACAAATGAAAATAGAACTAAGAAAACACGAAATTAAATGGCGAAAATCTAAGTTGACTATACATAAGGAAATATACAATAACCATCTCATAAAATATAAAGAAGCACTAGATAGTACAAAGAAAAACTACTACGCAGCAACCTTATCAAAATCATTTAACAGACCTCGAGAGCTATTTTCTATTGTCAGAAACCTTACCAATAACGCTCAAACCTCTAGCAATGAAATTACTGACATCGCAGTACAAACACTAGCCAATCACTACCAAAACAAATCAAAAAAACCTCAAATGTCATTAGATACAATTAACATCTCTCAGCAGCCTATTAACGAATGGTCAGACTTTTACCCCATTTCAAGAACGTCATTAAAAACTATCATATCTGGTCTCAATACCACAACTTCATATTTAGATCCATGCCCAGTATCATGGATAAAAAACACACTGCCAACTCTACTATCATTCATTCTCCCAATAGTCAACCTCTCATTAACCCAAGGTTACCTCCCACAATCACTCAAACACGCACAAATACGCCCAATTCTAAAGAATAGCAAATTAGATAAAACATCCCCAATATCTTACAGGCCCATCTCTAGCATACCATTTTTAGCCAAAATAATAGAAAAAGTAGTGCAATTACAGACACAGGAATACATAGACACATCTTACCCACTTGATGAGCAACAATATGGATTTCGACCCTGCCACGGAGTAGAAACACTACTTACTGTATTAATTGATACTCTCCTAAGAGGAATTGACAACCATAAACAAGCATTCATCCTCCTCTTCATTGACATATCAGCGGCCTTTGATAGTGTACATCACTCAATAATGCTCAGCAACTTAAAACAGATAGGCATAAATTCGACAGTACATAAATGGTTCACTTCCTATTTAAACAACAGAACTCAAAATGTACGAATAGGTAATCAAACTTCAACTACATATAATCAAGAAATAGGTTTACCACAACGATCTGCACTAGCAGCCCAACTTTATAACATTTACATAAAACCGGTCTGCAATATCTTTAAAAAATTTGGAGTACAATATCACCTCTATGCAGACGATATTATGATGTACATTCCATTTACTATCCCTAACCTACCATTACAACTCCTCTCAGACTGCTATAACGAAATCACAATTTGGCTAAAAACTCAAAACCTCCACATAAACCATGCTAAAACCGAAGTCCTAATTGTAACAAAAAATAAATCATTTATCCCCCCAACCCATATAACACTACAAGATCAAGAAATTAAAATAAAAAACGAAATAAGATATCTAGGTGTTATAATAGATACACACCTTACAATGGAAACTCACATTAGAAACACCATAAAGAAAATCTATTTCAAACTTAAAATTCTCAAACAACTACGCCCGCTAGTATTTGTACAAGATTTCATTAATATAACACAAGCTATTATAACCCCTCACTTTGATTTTGCCAACCTAATACTTATGGGCATTTCAAAACACAACATTAAAAGAATTCAACTAGCCCAAAATGCAACGGCAAGAATTATATTAAAAATAAACTCACTCCAACACATTACACCAATACTAGCATCCCTTCATTGGTTACCAATACAGAGTAGGATAACATACAAAACAATAATTACATCATTCAAAGCATTAAATGATATGGCTCCGACTACACTATGTAATCTAATATGCAAAGAAACACCTAAGACTACCCACAGAAAAGAACAATTATATAAACTAAAGATTCCGAAGGACTTCATAAAAGCACATAAATTAACCAACAATAGAGCCTTCTCTCATATAGCTCCTACTATCTGGAACTCCCTACCAGAGGATCTACGATCTCTAACAGAGATCATGGAATTCCGCAAAAAACTAAAAACTTATCTATTCACCAAACACTATAACACCATGCAAAACCTTGCACTCAACTTAGATAATGGCTAAACAAGTAACTGACAACTTAAAGCACAACCCTTCAACCTAAATAGACCACACACATAGCGCAAACGAAAAGACTATCCAATCTCTTATGCCCTATTACCTTCCTCTTGTATATAGTTGCATCTGTTATGCACTATTATGTACATAGACACCACTTTCTTTTAGTTAATTGTTTTAACTCAGTTCCAGTTAAATTTGTTTAATTTATGATACTTTAAGACGTTCTATGTATATCTAAGATGTTCTATGTAAAACAAACTTCGATTTGTTAATAGTTGTTATTTGTACACCGCAACTGATCTCTGGAAGATGCGGTATAAAAATGAGTGTTAAATAAATAAAAATAAAATGACTTCTGGTTTCACAGACAGTGAATTAACCATTGGGCTACAGCTACTAGCAAGCCCCAAGCTGGCTGCAGAGAGCCTGCACGTCACCACAACGACAGTCTGTTGTGGTCACCAGGATAGGGTTAGCACACCCGTATCCATGATGCACTGCACATGAAAATCAGCTGTCCACAGATGAACACAAGATGGGGTATGCACCCCCACAACACCTCGTCCTGGTAGGGGGAACTGACCATGTGCACCCCCACAGCACCTCGGCCGTGTAGGGGGTACAGACCGTGTGTTTTACTGGCACAGAGTAGCTACACACCGTCACATTGTGCGGGTACTGTGCTCACCCTGATGGTGCGGTGAGGCGCCCAGTACCAGGTCCACAGCACCATCCATGGCAGAAATAGGCCATGATGCAGGTTCAAAGCAGTGTTAATGTGTGAGATAGGTAGTTTCTGCAGAAACACCTTGGATGTATCTGTCTGTCTCAGTCAGGTATAGCCCCCATGGACCCCAGGAGGATTATGTACCATCACCCTCCTCCTTCAAGGCTGAGGGTGGTAAACAGGGTCTCCCATTGACAGATCCACATGCTACCTCCCTGCAATGGTGGCAGTAGAGGGGACCATCAACCCCGGTCCTGCTGTGGAAAAGACACCCTTCAGGGAAGTCATTGCAGCTCTGTACATATCCATGACACAATAGCAGACAGACATTAGGCCTGTATATGCTAAGCTGCACCCCACCACTATCTGATATTCTCTTGCAGCAAGCCTTCAGCCGCTGCACCCTGCAAGGAACTCCATCAAGACACATACCAGCTGCAAACAGTCTGCTAGTTAGTCCATAGTGCATGTTCCTGGTGGAAATGCATTCACCCAGAACTGGGATGGCAGTACACACAACAAGCAGATAAGTCAGTGACTGGCCCCCCAAAAGAAACCCATAAATATCACATGACAAAGATACTATATAGCACTATGGGGGTGCCTAGCCATGCTGTCGTCACTGCAGAGTCAGGGTGAGAGTGATCTCCCAGCAGGACATACTGAGGTAACCCTGTCTGTGTAGGTGGTGGCCAAGCACTAAAATGTCCCAGTCAGTGCCCTATGCCCTGTGCAGATGCACCCTGGCCAGGCCACCCTGTCTGGGCTATACCCATGGTACCTTGCTCCTCATTATGCACATTGGCAGGCCAATACTGGCAACAGTGCTGGCAGTGTGGGCTGTGGAAGGTGTTTGCAGCCACCACACACTGGATAGACAGACACACACTCCGACACCTATGCCAGCATTGTGCTACTATAGAGGAGTCTATCAGCCCTGGCCACCACACTAGTCCTGGGCACAGTACAGGCATGGATATGGTACGCAATACTGTTGGGGGGCACTCCCCAGGGTGGTAAACACTATCAGAGACCAGACCTGAAGCACACACCACAGACATCCAAAAGATTGCTATGATGGAGCTCAAACAGCAAACTGTGCTTAACATAGAAATTGCTATCTGGCAGTAATCATAAAAAACGTTTGATAGCTGTGTACCGTATACCCAGGTGTAGAGTGGCATTGCTAAGGTATGCAAGTGCTAGTATTGGGGGATGCACGCAGGGCCCAATGTCCTGCCTCTCCAGGAGGCATTGGCTAATGGGGCCTGTGGGTGTGGGTGTGGGTGTGTCTGCCCTTGTTGGCTGTTGCTTTACGGCAGAGGTTCCCAACTCCAGTCCTGGTGTTCCAAACACTGTTTGGGTTTTCATGCTGTCCCTCATGAATATGCATGAGCTACATCTGCATACCATGGGGGTGGTGCATACATATGCAGCACAGGACTGCATTTGGGAGACTCTGCTCTAGGTAATGCACATTTCTATGATGTTTGTGCTGTGTGGGGTAAAATATAGGTGTTTGACCCATGCTTATGTTTTCAGCAATAAAGGTTCAGTCTTTACTACCATGTTTTCTGCATAGGTAAAATAAAGGGACTGGGTTGGCAGGAGCCCCAGCTGGGATTTGAACCTGGGACCTTCTGGTCTTAAAGGCACTGGCTGTGTTTGCTGCACCACCATCTTAGCACGACAACAGTGCATTCCCTGGGGAGTCCATGGCTGTTTGTCAGACAGGGCCTGTCTGTTGGAGTGCACTGCACCCACGTGAAGGGGGCTAGGCCACCGTCTGCTGTGGGCAGCAGCCACAGCCCCCTCCACCAACGGTACCCCTCCACCACCATGCTGACATGGCCTTATATTGGAGACAGCATCACAGTTGAATGATATGTGGCCCTCCAGGACTGCATTTAGGGGACTGTGGTCTAGGTAATGCGCATGTTTCTGGTGTCTGTGCTCTGTAGGGTAAAATACAGGTGTTTGGACCATGCTTATGTTCTCTGCAAAAAAGGTTGGTCGTTACTATCACGATTTAGTGGTGGGTAAAATATGGGGATTGGGTTTGCAGGGGCCCCAGCTGGGACTTGAGCTGCTGACCTTTGGCTCCTGAATACACTGTCTGTGTTCACTGCACCACGCTGTGGCCACAGAGACAGTGCAGTCCTTGGAGATAGGAAACCTGGCCAAAGAAATCAGAAACCCTGCTCTGCACAATTTCATTGTGGGCTCATTCACCTTGTATGGAGACAAAAGGGCAAATAAACATTAGAAATGGCCTCGAAAAAAAGGGAAATAAAACATAACCAAGCTGGGCAAAAGTGATATCAATGGGCAACAGTAAAAAACACTCCCAGGAAAGCTCCAAAAAAAAGAGCTTTTTGAAAGGGTCTACGGAGCGTAGACCCTTCCAAAAATCATTTCCTTTTTTTGGAGCTTTCCTGGGAGTGTTTTTTATTGTTGCCCATTGATATCACTGTTGCCCAGCTGGATTATCATTTTTTAGAATTTTGGTGTGGTCATTTTCTATTTTTATTTGCTATTTTGTTCTGTGCACATGTATCACACTGCTCACGTTTTGTAGGTTTCCCTGGTTTTGCTGTACATTGCTGACAGAAATGTTTTCTCTTCCCTTTAAATCGGCTCTACCGCAAGGTTTTCATCCGCGGTATTTTTTTAGTTGAATTTCAGCCCCGCTCCTGTGCGGGGAGCCTCTCCCCTCCCACTCTCCACCCATTGACCCCATCCCTCCACCCCTCGGGAGCCTTCCTCCGCCCTCAGAATGCCTTTCCACGCCTCTATTGCACATCAGCACGCCGCGCACTTGTGCGGGCCCATTAGTGCAGCGCGCACATGTGTGGGGCACAAAAAAGCACTATTAGCATGCGCTAAGGTACCTTAGCGCACGCTCAAGTGCGCCCCGCACAATTGCGCGGTTTAGTAAACATACCCCTTTGTGTTAGCCAGTGCCCCTCTTGCAGTCAGTATCCCCCCCCCAACCCACCTGGCCCACGTGGTGGAGTCAGTGCAGCAAACTAAACTTAAAGCTGTGGGTGGCTTACCACGCTACTTTTGCTCCAGACCCAGTGGCTTCAGCCTGGGAGAGCACAGCCACTGGGCCTGCAGCGGAGGCAGAGTGGCAAGCCACCCATGTCTTTAAGGCTGCTGTACTGGCTTCACTAAGTGGGCCCAGCAGGATGCACCCCTCTTCTGGCCGGCACCCGGGGCACACCATACCCATCGCCAAGCACTTGGTACGCCACTGCATTAAGTATAAAGCCTCCATGATAACTGTCAGGGGCAGAACCAGCATGTTCCCAACAGTTAATAAGCTGATGTGTATGATAACATATGGTGCTATTACCACAGAATGAAGTAATTGCAGCCTCGCTAATTGCAATATGCTCCTCAAGCCCATTCTCCCCTCTAACCTACTTATTCTCCATCCCAACATGTGAGTGGCAATTAGCGCATCAATCAGTATGTGGTAACTGTCATGCCATATAAGACATATTTATCATGCACCAAAATGTGCTTTAACTGCTTAGAACACTTTTGTAAAAGGGTCCCTAATTATTGTTAACTTAGTAATTTTAGGAGAGAGCTGATGAGATGAAAGTTAAAGGAAGGGGTAGGGCTAATATCTAGATGATTTGCATTAGTATTAGGACTATTTATGGAAATACATGGACTTGAAGGTGATACAATTTACTTTTATGAAAGTTGAGAAAAGAAAATATCTAAGAATGGGCAGCCAACGCTGTTCCATCATGTAGGGAGTGTCATGATCAAAGCAATGAGCCCTACAGATAATTTTTACTACCGTATTTTGAATTATTTGAATTTCTTTATGCGAAGCTGTGTTACACCTTCCAAAAGAGTGTTACAGTAATCTACCCTATTATTGCATGAATTACTCTCTTCAAAGCTTTGAACTATAACTAGGGATGGATAGATCTTATCAGTCTCAAAGTATAGAAAGATTTCTACATAAGTGTTGAAATGTGTGATGCAAATGAGAATTTATTATTTAAAATTACTCAAAGTTAGAATGGATTCTTCCACAGGAATAACATTATCTGTAATACTAGGTTGGAAAAAGACAGAAATCTTGTTATGCAGAAAAATCCCGCCGCGCCGCAGGGCCTGGGTCCCGAGGCCGGTATGTAACCGAGTTCCGGGGCCCAAATCCCTTGCGGCGGCAGCGCGGGGATTCATGGGGGGGTGGGGAGGCAGAGCAGGGCGATGCCGGCACCAGCAGCCCACGTCAGTGACGTGGGGGCAGGCGATTGGTGCTGGTGCCGGTTGGGGGGCGTGGCATCGGCGTGAGAGGGAGATCGCGGCGTGTGATCTCCCTCTTCCTCATCAAGTGCCACGTCAAAAAGGTGTGTGTTGGTCGGGGCTCCTTGCAGCGATCCATGAAGCGTGGGGGCTAAGGCCGTGGGTCTATTGCTGCGGGGGTGTCTTGGTGGAGGGGGTGTTGCTGGGCACAGAGGCAGCCGCGTCGGTGATTGGGGTTGCAAGGGGGGTGGAAAGCTTGTGGGGTGGCTGGCCTGCTGCACGTGGGGAAGGGTGGCCTGGCAGCTCCTGTAGGGTCCATTGAGAGCTGTTGGGCTGGGTGAGTTACGTTAAACGGGATGAGAGGCTAGCGTTGGCGGGGGGTTTCAACAACAAAAAAAAAAATTTTATAAGGGGTAATCTGAATTGTTCAGGTCTGACTCCACTATTGTTATAATAACTGCTTCAAAAAAAAAAAAAAAGGAAAGAGGGATATAATTAAATAAAACACAACAGGAAAGAGTGAGTGCTAGGGGCTGCGTTGCTTTTAGGGGAAAAGGGGGGGGGGGCGTTATGGCCCGTCGGTCTCGAAGGCTGGTTGCCAGAGCTGGGGTGGGGGCCACGGGGGTGGGTGTTGGTGTGCAATGGGCAGGGCGGCGTGTGGCGCCAGTAAGGGGCAGAGCGGCGGAGGGGGGGCATTGGCTGCTGGGGCAGCAAGGGGTGCTCGACAGGGGCATGGAAGGGGGAGGTCCAGGGGTGCACAGACCGGGGGTACAGCAGATCGGGCCTCGCAGGGCAGTGTGGAGGCGGTCCCTTTAGAGTGCACGGGGTTTGGGGAGCCTGGGCCCCCATCAACGGTGGGTGGCAGTGATGTAGCTAGCGGGGCAGTGGGGATGCCTGGGGCCAATGGTCTTGCTGGAGATGGGGATGCGGGGCCAATGGCTGGCTCTGGCGGTGCGGAGGTGGCTCCGGATTCCGGGTTGTGGCTAGACGCTTCGGTGGGAGGGCCTCTGGGCGGGTCCTCATCCCCTACATCGTTTGGCTGGTACGCCCCCGGCTTTGTGGGTGGGCGGCTCCCGCATCCTGGTTTTGCTGGGTCCCTGGGTCCTTGGGCGTGTGCGGCCAGCCCATGGGGGGGATTGGGGCATTGGGGTGGTGGCTGGGCCGACTGGATGGGGGCTGAGGCAGGTGGGGCCAGGGGTATCTCGGATTGGAGTTCAGCGGCCTGGGTGGCTGGTGGCCTCGGCTCCTCGACGTGGGGCTGGGGCGGTGGGCTGGGTGCTGCGCCAAGCACTCTGGGGGCAGTTGCTGATGGTTTCTCTCCTTCTCTTCCTTTGCAGGTCCCGCTGAGTGTTTCGCCTGCGATGAACTCGGCTGACACTGGTCGGGCTGGTGGTGCAGGGTCCACAAGTTCTGCGGCAGACTTATCCGGTTCGGCAGCGGGGATCCAGACCATTGGTGCGCTGACAGCGCCTTTCGGTGAGGCTGGTATTTGGGGGGTGTGGGCAGCCAAGAGGGGGGCGCGCAAACCCCAGGGATGGGACTCACGGTAGGAGGGAAGGTGAGGGCAAAGCACAAGCGTGGGCGCCGCTGCCGTTTTGCTTCTTCTTCATCCTCATCTTTGACATCATCAGCGGTGTCATCTGGTGATTCTGTGGTGGTTGTGGGGGAGAAGGGTGGGGGTGGGGGGCCTCGGTGGTGCACTGTGCTGAGTTGTCGGAGGGCGTGCCGCGAAAACTGCGCCATCGGATCAAGTGTCGCAGGTATATCGACATTTTTCGCTTGCTTGAGGGTCGGAAACGCTCGGGGCAAAGCAGGAAAAAGTGCAAAGAGGACGAGAAAGCGGGCAGGGTGCGGAAGGCATCCCGTAACACTCGTAATTGGACTCAGGCTTTTCTGCGATTAGCCAATGTATGGGGCTATTATTTCCCAGAGCAGTATGGGGTGCTGCTGGCTTATGGGGATACAATTTTAGCCTCAGCACAGGCGCAAGACAGGTGGGCCTGGTTGAATTACGATGAGGAGTTCAGGGACATGATGGAGGAAAACGGGCAGCTATCGTGGGGGACGAAGGACATTAATCTATGGCTCACGCAAATGTCTGCCAGGAGTCGGGTAGGGGGGGTGGGAGGAGGAGGCAGCAAGTTGGGGTCGGCCATGGCGACGGCGATTCCACGGTCCTTTCGAGTGCCAGCCCTCACTGCGTCTCAGGCCAGAGGGGGAGCGGCGGGGGGAGATGTCTGTTGGCGTTTCAACAAGTCCAACATGTTTCCTGTAAAATAGTTATCTCCAAGTTATAATGCCCTGTTCAATGTAATTTCAGTTTGTTCAATGTAAACCGCACTGATGCAGAATAGCGCGGTATATAAGAGAATGTAAATAAATAAAATAAATAAAGAAGTCGTCATGCCCCTTTCTCGACTGTAAATTTAAGCATGCCTGCTCCGTGTGTGGTGGCGGACATGCCGCCACCAAGTGTAGTCGCAAAGGAGTGGCTGGTGCCCCGGCGAAGGGCAAGTGAGGGGGCTCTCGTGTCATTGGCCCCTACGCCTGTGAGAGTTGATGCTATGCGCCTGTGGTTAGTGCAATATGGGCGGCCTCGTCAGGAGGGGCGTGGAGTTTGATATTGAAGGGTTTTTTGGAGGGTTTTTGGATTCCGTTTTGGGGTGCGCCGGCGAGGGGTGGGTCGCAAAACGCTAGTTCAGTGTGGTCACTGGCTGAGGTTGTGCGGAGGAAGGTCTGGGAGGAGTGCGCGCTGGGCCGAGTGGCGGGGCCCTTTTGGGAGCCCCCGTTTTCTCCGTTTATGGTATCCCCGTTGGGAGTTGTTCCCAAGAAGGAGCCGGGTAAGTTCCGGTTGATCCATAATCTTTCTTGCCCTCCTGGGGATTCCGTGAACGACCGCATCCCTCGGGACCAGTGCACAGTACGCTATGCTTCCTTTGACGCAGCGGTGGTTTTGGTGCGGCAGTGTGGGGCTGGCGCGCTGTTGGCAAAGTTGGACATCGAATCTGCGTTCCGCTTGTTGCCAGTTCATCTTTCGGCTTTCCCTTTGTTAGGTGTCCGTTTTGAATCGCGGTTTTATTTCGATAAGTGCATGCCTATGGGTTGTGCGATATCCTGTGCCTACTTCGAGGCCTTCAGTACATTCCTGCACTGGGTGTTGGAAAGGCAGGCGGGTGTCGCTAACATAGTGCATTACTTAGATGATTTCCTGTTTGTCAGGCCTGGTCAGGTGCGAACTTGCGCCTACCTGCTGGAGACTTTTCTGCGCTTGGCTGAGGACTTCGGTATTCCCATAGCGGTCAACAAGACCCTGGGGCCCGTGACGCGCCTTACCTTTCTAGGGATCGAGATCGATACTGAATGTATGGTTGTGCACCTCCCCACGCAGAAAGTCGAGCATCTATGGGAGCTAGTGGCTTTCGTGGGATCGTCGGGTAAGACCACCCTTCAGGTTATGCAGTCGTTAGTTGGGCATCTTAACTTCGCCTGCAGGGTCTTGCCAATGGGGCATCCTTTGGCGGGTGTTCATCTTCCGCATCACCGGATTCGCGTGTCTGCTGGAATGCATGAGGATTTGCATGTGTGGGAGGTTTTCTTGACCGGTTTTAATGGTTGCTCGGTTTTACAGCTGCCGGAGCTTTCAAATGCAGACCTGCATCTGTTCACAGATGCGGCGGGTAGTTTGGGGTTTGGGGCCTATTGTCAGGGGGCTTGGTGTGCGGTGCCTTGGCCTAGTGAATGGGTGCAATCTGGTTTGACCCGCAATATCACCTTTTTGGAGCTTTTCCCCATTGTTGTAGCTTTCTGAGTTTGGCCGGAGCATCTGCGGAATCGGCGGGTGGTGTTCTGGTGTGACAATGCCGCAGTTGTGGATGTTATCAACCGGCATGCCCCTCAGTGTCCGAGGGTAGCTTCCTTGATGCAGATTTTTGTGCTCGCTTGCCTGCGTCTGAATGTCACTGCCAGGGCGTGGCATGTGCCGGGCTCCCAGAATTCCATCGCTGTCGCTCTGTCCCATTTCCAGTGGGCGCAGTTCCGGCTGTTGGCTCCAGAGGCAGAAGATACGGTCGCGCTGGTCCCGGAACATCTTTGGAGGGTTGGGACCCAGACTTGATGGCATTGCTGTCCTTGTCGGAGGCGTGTGGCATTCGGGCACATTATCGGAGAGGATACTCCCAGGTGAGTACGTTTGTGAGTGCGTGTGGGTGGACTGGGGGGAGTGTTCCCGATGGGCTAGTGGGACAGTTTGTGCTTTGGGTGAAAAAGGAGGGTTGGTCTCGGTCGGCGGTCATGGCTGCATTGGCCGGGTTTTCCTTCTTTTGTAAGGCTGCCGGTTGGGGGAACCCCAGGGTATCGTTTTTAGTCAAGCGCCTGCTGGCAGGTTGGGCCAGGGTACATCCCAGATTGCAGGACTGGCGACTCCCGGTTTCCCACGAACTGTTGCTTCGGATTTGTGAGGCCTTACCTCGTGTCGCGGCCTCTTGTTTCGAGGCTTCTTTGTTTCACGCACTTTTTGCAACAGCATTTTTTGGGGCATTTCGCGTGTCGGAACTTGTGCCTCGCTCCTCAAGGCGGGGTGCGTTTGGCGGTCTTGACTTTGGGCATGTGACGGTGGAGGTGTCTCAGGTAGTATTTTTCTCCCACGGTCCAAGACGGATCAGATGGGAAAAGGGGGCTGGGTGGTACTGAGCGCTATTTTTCCCTTGCCCTCCTGTCCGGTGCATGCCCTGCAGAGCTATTTGCAGCGGCAGTCATGGGGCCACGGATATTTCGTTATCCATGAGGACGTCAGGCCGGTGACACAGTTCCAGTTCACGGCTGTGTTGCGCTTGGCTTTGCAGTTCTTGGGTTATGATGAGTGGAGCTATGGGTCACACTCTTTCCGGATTGGGGCGGCCACGAGTGCAGTGGCAGCGGGTCATGAAGGGCGGGTCATCCAGCGGATCAGCAGGTGGCACTCATGCGCGTACAAAGGGTATGTCCGCCCTTAGGTGGCCTGTGATGGGCTGGTGTAGGGGCAGTGCGTGCTTGATAACCACATTGCGGTTGGTGTGGGGGGAGTAAAGGGGGGGTACTAACAATTTCCTTCCTATTGTAGAGTTGCCTGCTGGTGGCAGTCCGATTTGTCCTTTCAGATAGAGCCTGCTCTGGAGACTGGTGGATCATTGGCCATTCCTTCATTTATTGGGCCGAGCGAAGGGCTGCAGTGCAGCCGTTGGGCATTCACCTCGGGCTGGCAGATGTCGGAGTGCGGCTGTGTTGGATGGGACATCGTGGCATGCGATGGTGGCAACTTTTGGACTTCATCCAGGGGAAGCTTGCGCAGCGGAGGTGGCCAGTCGGGCTGCTGATTCACTTGAGAGGCAATGACTTGGCAAGCTGGTCATGCTGGAAGATCATCAGAACCGTGCAGAGAGACATCGGTTTGGTGCGGGACTTAATTCCGAATGTGGCCATCGCTTGGTCAGACATCGTCCCACGCCCTGCCTGCTGGACGCAGCGGCGGTGGTCGCGGGGCCTGGTAAAGATCAACAGGCAGATAGGGCGATGGGTTCAGCAAATGGGCGGGTTGCGGGTGCTTCACCCTTGGGCGTAGGTCAGGTGTGCTGGCTTGTACCGTCTCGACGGGGTTCATCTGTCCCCGGTGGGTCAAGATCTTTTGCTAAATGATTGGCAGGAGGCCCTGGAAGGTTGGTGTTGGTAGCAGCTTTCGTTGGTGGGGGCGGCGCAAGGATAGAGGTTTACCTTGCGCTGGTGGCAGGGTAGCGAGCTGGCGCTCGCCGACCCAGCGGGGAATTTGAGGCTGATGCCACTTTGCAGGGGAGCGGCAGTGCTCTTTGGTTGGGAGAGACATGACGGTTGGGGTCTCTGCCCGGTGGAAGGCAACTTGCCGGCCTTTGCTAATAACATGACGAGGCGGGCGGTAGGGGGAATGGGGGGTGGATGATGCACCACTTTGCTATAAATGGCTGGTGGGGGGGCATCATCCGGAAAGGGGGGGGGCAGTGTTGGGATTTAAGAATGTTGAGTTGGCCCATGTTGGGGCCGGTTTTATAATACATTTAATAAAGCTGCGACCAAAATATTTGCTACCAAAATTCCAGTGTTTGTGTGTTTTGTGGTGGTGACGGGGGGGGGGGGGGAGTGATGTCAGGCCATCAAAGCTGATGGCAGGCAAGGGATTGGCATCCGGATACCTCGGTTACACATAGCAGATGATTTCTTAGAACCCGATTTTAGAAAACGTTTACATGGTTAGCTGCCCTAGTTAAATAAACACACGCAACTTCACCCTTAGACTAACAAAATAAAATCACAATTTACACCTATATTTACACACAGTCCGTTACAACCCTAATTAATTCACTTATCCAATTAAATGGGAGAAACAGACCTCAGGATAATTCACAATATCCCACTATGTGGCAAACTTAATCACCATAGGGGGGTATAGCTCTCACACATCACCGGTCTCAGAAAACTCCCTTTATCAACTAAAACCTTTATTAATTTAATTTACTTCAAAAAAGTACTTTTCTTGATTTTAAATATCAATTTATTATTTATTATCTATTTAAAGGGAACTCATTCCATTTTTATAAAAGAGCTAATGCCCTACATACTGTGTATTATTGCCATTAATTCATCTCAACAAACTTTCATCTTCAACATGCCTTCAGCAAAATTCTGCAAAAAACAGAAAGATTCAATAACCATCAGCCATATGGATGCAAAACCTTAAGCACCAACTCTACTTATCTCACAACTTCACTCCCACCAAGAGGACAAAGAGCTTGAAACCCGGCATTGTTGCCCTTGCTACAATATGCATCGTATCAGCTAAGTAAATGAAAAGAATGGTTCCATTTTAAGCTGACAATTTTTGCTATTTGTGGCATGGTTCTATTTGGTTGGTGGTTCTTGTCTTAGTCAGCTAACAATAGCAGATTTCATTATACTGCGTTGTTTGACTTGTAATAGAGATCAATAGTATTTCAGTATTATAAAATTGACGGGACAGCCAGAACACTTTTTGAGGTGCACTCTGGTGGGTGCTCACCTCATGATGTATTAAGCTGTGTTTGCAGCTGTTTTTAAAGTTTACTTGATTAAAAAGGAGGACCTAAAACAAGAGAGGGAGTCCCTCTCATGGTAGGTGATCCAACAAAAATAACTTAAATAGTAATTTTGATAGACAGGTTCAGAGAGTAGGATATTATTTTGTATGTTCACCTTATTTTTCAGAATAATTATAGTGGTGATATTTGTGCAGCTTTTTTTGTTATTTTAGCAGGACATGATTATCGGCACCCTTATAAACAATTCCAATCGATTTGTACAGAAGAACCACATTCCCATTGCAGTAAAATTAGATGTACCTGTGATCAGCTGTCAGTACTCACACAACTTGAATCAACCAATGAATGATGGCTCTAGCCACATTCACTCCCTGTTCCATTTTCACAGTGGTGAAGACAAGATTGCTGACTGAGACTGTCAGAAAAGTCATTATCACCAACCATCAAACTTCAAAAGGGTAAAGGCTATCTCCAAAGACCTTGGGATTCCTGTGTCTACAGTTCACAATGATATTAAAAAGTTTATTGCTCATGTAACTGTCAAGAACCTCCCAGGACACGGTGGGAAGAAGAAAATTAATCCAAGAAGTCTTCAAAGGCTAGTGTGAACTGTTAGAAAAACACCAAAGCGCTTACAGCTGACCTGGTGCAATCTGGAGTGGTGGTTTCAATCCGCACCATATGCCGCACACTAAACAAAGAAGGACTTTGTGGGTGAAGGCCAAGGAAGACCCCCACTGCTCAAAGACAGACATAAAAAGGCATGCCTGATCTTTGTCTGAACCCACCTTGAGAAACCACAATCCATCTGGGAAAATATTCTGTGGACAGATGAAATCAAATTTCAGCTCTTTGGCAATGCAGACCAGTGATACCTTTACAGGCGAAGAAATGAAGTTTGTAAGGAAAAAAAGCCCTTCCTACAGTTAAATATGGTAGAGGTTCCATAATGTTGTGGGGCTATTTTGTTGCCTCAGGAAATGGAGGCCTGGAACGTATTAAAGGAATCATGAAGTCAGAGGACTACAAAGGTATTTTGGAGTGAAATGTGCTACCTAGTGTCAGAAAGCTAGGTCTGGGTTGAAGATCATGGGTCCTCGAACAGGACAATAACCCAAAACATACATCCAAAAGTATAAAAGAATGATTAAAAAGGAACAAATGAATTGTTTTAAACTGGCCAGCAATAAGTCCTGATCTCAATCCAATCGAGAACCTTTGGAAAGAGCTGAAACCTGCCGTTGGTAAAAAGAATCCTGGAAACATTCACAAGTTCGAACAAATCACAGTTGAAGAGTGGGAGAAACTACCAGCAGACAGATGTATGAAACATATTGATGGCTACAAAAAACATTTGGAGGCTGTCATCAATTCAAAGGGTTGTGCAACCAGATATTACTAAAGGGTGCCATTAATCCTGTCCATATTTTTTTCTCAGAATTACTACATCTAAGTTGCACAGACATCTTTTTTTTCTTGTATGTCTTTGAACATACTATTACAATATTATAATGACATACAGTTAGAATATTTCCAATTATTTCTTAAGATATTGTACACAATATACCTAAAATGCAAGGGTGCCAATAATGTTGACCACAACTATATTTTTGCCCTGAGCAGAATGGTATCTGTTTATCCCGCTACATTCCTTTCCTTTCTTTGCCAGAGCAGGGCACAAGAACATCTTTTTGGATGAGAGGGCCTAACTAGCCAACTCCACTCTGCTCCATATCTTCCCAGTTGCTGATGCTGTATCAGGGACATGCGAGGGGCTAGGAGGGAGAATAGGATCCAGGTGGCTTGCAGGACTGCCTGTCCTGCCGGGATGTGCAGTCCCACAACCCACATTTCAAAATGACCTCCTAAGTGATTTGAACCATTAGGTGCATCTACAGTAATGGCAGTATTAACAGTTAGCACCTGCCTATAACACTCATGCTAAATGTGATGTACCATCAACAACCATGCTATGCTCCTAACCCACCGAATCCCCACCCAATCATGCACTAACTGGTTAGTGTGGTATTTTTACTGCAGGGCCCCATGCTAACAGCATGCTGCACTTAGCATAGGGCAAACCCCATGCTAATGGTTAGTGTGGTTTAGTAAATTTGCCAGCCATGATAACAGGCATCATGTTTGTTGTGAGATTTACTGTAACTGTGGACACAGATGAGCCAGAAGTTTATTGTCTTTATAGTTTAATAAGAAGTAGCTGCTAACTCATAGTTTAGTAGTCCAACCTTTGGATCATACTGTTTAGCCAAAGAATTTCTGGGTCTCAGTGCTGGATATCAGGCTGAGCATTCTAGCAAATTTTTTAAAACTATATCTATGCAAAATCTTATTATATTGCTTGTTAATATAATTTTATTATGTAGCGTACACTTTTTAGCACAAGAACCCTTTGCATTGTATTTATAGTTCTCCTTCGCTATGTTGTTATTAAGTGCCTTCGAGTTGGTGTTGACTCATGGAGACCCTCTGGATAGTTGTCCTAAATTGTGTTCGGTCTTCAGTCAGGCGGCTCATTGTTGACAGACTGGTATCCGTAGCTGCTGTTATTGTATCGATCCATCTCACTGCTGGCCTTCCTCTTTTGCGTTGACCTTCTATCTTGCCAAACATGATGTCTTTCTCTAATGATCTCTCTCTTCGCATGATGTGTCCAAAGTAAGAAAGTCAAAGTCTTGTCATCTGAGCTTCTAAAGAAAGATGAGGTTTGATCTCCTCTAGTACTGACTGGTTTGTTCTTCAGGCAATCTATGGTATACACAGTATTCACCACCAGCAGCATAATTTAAAGGCATCAATTTTCTTCCTGTCTTTCTTTTTCACTGTCCAGCTTTCACATCCATATGATGTTACTGAAAATACCATGGCTTGAACAAGTCAAATCTTTGTATGGAGAGAGACATCTCTGCTCTTGAGAATCTTGTCTAGGTCTTTCATAGCCATTCTGCCAAGAGCAATGCATCGTGGGATTTCTTGACTGCTTGTTGCTTTTTTATTGATAGTTGATCCAAGTAGGTTAAAGTTGTTCACGATTTCAATTTCTTCTCCTTCAGCGATGAACCTATTGATTTTGCCAGTTGTCATGATCTTTGTCTTCCTTACATTAAGGTGCAGGCCCATTTTGAGACTATGTTCTTTAATCATTAGAAGCAAATGTTTCAGATCATCTTCACTTTCAGCCAGTACTGATGAACTAATATGTGTGCATGCAAAAATGTCATAGCGCAAATTGAAGGCACACAACATAAATATGCATAAAAACACACAAAAATCACCATGAAAATTGCTAAAACCTTATTCTAAACAAAGACTAAACAATTTTTTTTTTTGCTTTACCAATCCCTTGTATTTAGTACTCATAAATTACCCAGTTTTCAAAATGTAATGTGTGCTGTTTGAGTCAATGTGCCCCTGGGTTTTCTTGGCAAGCTGTGCCCAGAAATAAATTGCCAGGCCTTTCTCCCAAGGCAATAGAGAGCAAAGTGAATTGCCCAAGGCCACAAGGAGTGCTAGTGGGAAATGAACTCCTAGCTTATTTGATGTATATATTGTCACCCAGTGAGGGTCCCCAGGGCTGGAGCCTGGGTAATTCACCGGGGCTACTTCAATACTCGCAAAAGTGGATGATTACAATGCCCTCTGGGAGTTGTAGTCCCAATTGCTGAATAAAGAAGGTGAGTCGTGGATGAATAGTAAGGCTTTCAAACAGGACTTTTAATTCCCCTTCTGGGTGGATTTTTAAAGCAATGGGAACAAAAGGCAAAACACCATGCTTCTGGTACAAAAATCAAAAGGAACAAACTGGAACCAAAATATGCTTATCTTCAGCTGAACTCAAAAGTAACACAAACAGTCCATTCAAAACAGGTAAGTTTTCCTCACTGCAGTTTGCTTATACTTTAACAGCTTCTTCAACAGAAAGAAGTAATGTCATCTGACATAATTAAAGTACAGTCCATGCATGATATTGCTTCTTCATAATCATTACCTTGCATTTCCTCTGGTTCCTCCTCTGAATAACATTCTTCAGGGTTATAGAAAACGTTATCTTTAGGCAAACTCTGCTCTCGGTAATTACACTTCCCTTCTTCCTGGTTAAGAGAGTGTAGTGAATAATTACCACCTTCTCTTGAGAGCTCCCTTTGTGAGTCACACAACTCCTTATACGTACAGGGCAAATCACTATATTCAAAGGCTCTTCTATTAGAAGGAATTGGCCTACCTCCCAACTGCCTTTTCTCTGAGCTCCTGCGTGTGAGTGAGTTATCAGAGCACTGCTGAGACGGAGACGTTTCTCTGCCTTTCTGTCTTGGCTTTTCCTTCAGCATAAAACTTTCCCCAGGACAGACTTTCCCTCTTGTGCTGTACCTGGTTTTAGGAAGATAAAACTCCTCAGCTTTCCTGAGCCTTGCTTCTGTACTGTAGCTTCTCCTAGCTTTCTGGTAAGTTTCACCAGGCACGTCCTTAGCTGGGCACTGCTCTCTGCAACAGGCTGCTGTGTTTCTTCCCGTATACCTTTCAGTTCTGCTGGCTTCTGAACTCTCTCTCACTCCTGTGTCTCTGCTTCTAGAACTGGAACTTGTTCTGCTCCTCGCCCTGCCTCTTCTTCTCCTCTCCTCACTAACCTCAGGTGAGCATGTTTTAACTACGCGTGTCCCTGTGCTTGGTTGGGCTCCACCCCTTCTCAGCTGCCCTTCATTTCCTAATGAATCAGAAACCTGCTTGCTGCTTGGGCATGTTCTCCCACCATGTGATAGTGTTTGTTTTGGTTGCCTATAGCAACTCTGCTCCATGTGCTGATCTGAGCTGTCATTTTCAGATCTGTTTTCATCTGTTCTACCTATTTCCATAGGCTCTGATGACTCTACCTCATGATAGATCCCCCCCCCTTAAAATATTATGGGCTGCTGAATCTTTCAGACAGCACGTAATCTTCCTATAAGTGCTGCGGGGATACTCTATGCCAGCGATGGCGAACCTATGGCACGCGTGCCAGCTGTGGCACGCGAAGGCCTTGCAGCTGGCACGCGGGAAGGTCCGCAATTGAAAAAAAAAAAGAAAACCTGTCTGCTGCCGTTGTCGGGGCCACCGCGGCAGAATCGAGCGTGCCGCGGGGCCCCCCTGTACCCACCCGGCAGAGCCTGCCCTCCCCGTAGCAGCTCTCTCTTTGGAGCTACAGTCAGACGCGCCGGCTTGCAGAGCGCGAAGGGAAGAGTTTCCCTTTCGCGACTCTGTTAAGCCCGCGGTGGCTGATGGGAACTTCCCATCAGCCCCCGCGGGCTTAACAGAGCAGCGAGGGAACTCTTCCCTCGCGCTCTGCAAGCCGGCGCGTCTGACTGCAGCTCCAAAGAGAGAGCTGCTACGGGGAGGGCAGGCTCTGCCGGGTGGGTCCAGGGGGGCCCCGCGGCACGCTCGATTCTGCCACGGCGGCCCCGACAACGGCAGCAGACAGGTTTTCTTTTTTTTTAATTTTCCCTGGGCTGGGCTGGGCTGGGCTGGGGGGGGGGTGGGGGTTAGGAGTGTTGATGGGCTGGGCTGGGCTGGGCTGGGCTGGGGGGGGGGTTAGGAGTGGTGATGGGCTGGGCTTGGGGGTTAGGAGTGGTGATGGGCTGGAGGGGGGGTTAGGAGTGGTGATGGGCTGGGCTGGGGGGGTTAGGAGTGGTGATGGGCTGGGCTGGGCTGGGGGGGGTTAGGAGTGGTGATGGGCTGGGCTGGGCTGGGGGGGGTTAGGAGTAGTGATGGGCTGGGCTGGGCTTGGCTGGGGGGTGTTAGGAGTAGTGATGGGCTGGGTGGGGGGGTTTAGGAGTGGTGATGGGCACTGGGCTGGGGGGTTAGGAGTGGTGATGGACACTGGGCTGGCTGGGGGGGGTTAGGAGTGGTGATGGGCCCTGGGCTGGGGGGGTTAGGAGTGGTGATGGGCGCTGGGTGGGGTTAGGAGTGGTGATAGGCGCTGGGGGGCTTAAACTAAAAATTTAGTGATGGGGGATTAGGACTGGGAGTGGGCTGATGGGGAGGTTAGGACTGGAAATGGGCTGGTGGGATTAGGACTGGGAGTGGGCTATGGGGGGCTAGGACTGGTAATGGGTTGGGGGGGTTGCTAGGACTGGAAATGGGCTGAGTGGAAGGGGGCTTGAACTGCAAATAGCTGTTGGGGATGGGGCTTGGAATGGAAATGGGCTGAGGGGAAGTGGGGGGCTTGAACTGCAAATAGCTGATGGGGACGGGGCTTGGAATGGAAATGGGCTGAGGGGAAGTGGGGGGCTTGAAGAAGGGAATGGATGCTGGGTGAGACTGGAACTAGAAGGGAGCTGATGTTGGGGGAGGATTAGAATGGGATGGGGCTGGGAGAGTAAAATGGAGAGGGGAAAAATATTTTGTGTAGGAGGGATGAAAAATCTACAATTGGCCAGGTATTGGGAGAGTAATTGGGGATTGAGGATGGAGGGGTAAAATTTGTGTGGATGAAATAGGAATGAGGAAAGAGCAAAAGGAGAAAGATTAGTATGTTAAAGCAGATGTAGAGAGAGAGAGAATGGAAAAAAAACTAGAAGAGAGAAGAAAGGACAAATGGACAGCAGACGATGGAGAGTTAGCAGAAAACATGAAGAAACCAGAAGAAAATGGCTGGACCAATTGCAACTGAAAAAAAATGCACAAAAGGTAGAAAGATATCTCTTTATTTTGAATTTATTAACTGGAATATGTCAGCTCTGGGAAATGTGCATCATTAACATCTGCGCTTTGTTTGGTAAAAGAGGAAATTCCTATTTGACGTTGCCACTTGTTCTCTTTCCCCAGTATTCTCTGAAATGTATTGGTTTAATATTTGCAGTGTTGCCTTTTGATAGGTAGGGTATGGTGCTTTGTGAGTCCTGGTAATGCTGTCAGGATACGGCGGGTTTGCTATGGGTTCTAAATGGGCAGCGTTTGTAGTAGTTCCTAATGTGCCTGGCGGTTGGCACTGGATTATAGTAATGTAGAAATCTTTTAGTCTTTCTTTATCCATACACTCATTAAGAGATATGTTTACTAAAAGTTAGTGTATGGTAACATTATGCAAATATTTATGCAAATAAGACCACTTATGCAAATGACGTGCTGGCACTTTGAGGAAATTCTTTGGTTTTGTGCGGCAGTTTGGGCACTCGGGCTCAAAAAGGTTAGCCATCACTGCTCTATGCTGACCAAACTGGCAGTGGCAGACCTATCTTTCCAGGGCTTGAGGACATTCAGGTGGTACACCTGTTGGCGCCCTTTGTCATTTTCCACCCGATATGATACTGGCCCAACCTTCTCTATCACTGTGCAGGGCCATTTCCAATGGGATTCGAACTTAGGTCCAGGGTCTGCAACTTGGACAATCACCCTGTCCCCTATAGCCAACTGCCTAGGCCTTGTGCTCCTGTCATAGTAGTGTTTCTGCCGTTGTTTACTTTTTGATAAATTTTCTAGTGAGGTCTTGGATGCCCTCTTCAAGCGCTCCCTCAAATCCTTTAAAAATTGAGGTACCCCAACCTCCTGTGTGTCCGGCTCGACCCACTGTTCATGCAGAATGTCTAATATTCCCCTTGGGGCTCGGCCGAATAGAAGTTCAAATGGGGATGCTCCTAAAGAGGCTTGTATGCATTCTCTACACGCATAGAGTACAAACGGGAGTAGAGTGTCCCATTCTGACATCTCCCCCTTCTTTAATCCCCTCCTCAGCATTTGCTTGATGGATTGATTCATTCGTTCTACAAGTCCATTGGACTGCAGATGGTATGCGGCAGTCTGTATGTGCCTTATACCAAATGCCTCCCAGACCATGGCCAAGTGCTTCGAGATAAAATTACTTCCTTGGTCTGTGAGCACCTCCCTAGGGAAACCTACTTCGCAAAATAATTTTGCTAGTTCTAAGGCTATTATCCTTGCCGAAGTGCTCCTTAATGGGATAGCCCAAGGGAACCGTGTGGCGTGATCCACTATTACCAGGATATACTGGAAACCCCTTGGTGTTTTTATCAGAGGGCCTACAATATCAACTCCCATACGGCTAATGTGTGCCGATATGTTGGGTGTAATTACCATGGGTACGGCCTTCGGTTTTACAGTAGTCACCCTCTGACACGTGGGACAGGATTCACAGTATTTCTTCACCTCCTTGAAGACCCCTGGCCAGTAGAACCTGGCCAGTATCTGATCCAGTATGCCTTGAATTCCTTTATGGCTCCCTATAGGATGGTCATGTGCCAAACGTAACACTATGGCTTTAAAAGTGGTTGGCACTACCAACTGCTTACTTACGGCATCGTTATGGGGGTCTAGGCTCTCTCTATATAGAATGTCTTTCTCCAGGAAAAAGCTGGGAAGTACTAATCTGTCTTCCTGTGCCCATTCAAATGCTCTCTTAAGAGCTTGATTTGCCCTCTGTTCCATCGGGAAGGACGGAAACTTCTGGATGAGTTCCGCAGGCACCCAGGGCAATCCCTCACCGGCCTGTAACTCGGCCCTGCCTCGTGACCTACAACGTCTCTCGTGTCTTTTCTTAGCTTTGGCCTTTTTCCCTTCCTTTTTTGGGGTGTGAATTAAATCATCATGTATGGGAAGTGTGTTTACCCCTTCCCCGTCTATCTCGTCCCCAGCTAATTCTTCCTCCTGGGACTCTTCCTCATCCCCAAGCTTATCTACATTCTGCGCTGACATCTCCCCAACCCTTGAGGTCCCGGCTTGTGACCGGGTGGAAACTAGGCTTGTCTTGGCGCACAAATCTTGCACCAATCCCTTCCGAAGGGAGGCCAGTCCCTACCTAGGATAATGTCTTTTGGCAGGTATGGGACTACGGCTACACGTACATCTTTCACCCGTGCCCAGCCCTTCTATAGATAGCCTGTGTAGGGGGTAATGTGAAGATGCACCGTGCACGCACCTTATTCGCACCTGGCCTTCTGCTTGACTTGGGGCTGACTGACGGCGCCCCTCAATGGCTTCCCAGAGCTTGCGAGAAACCATGCTCTGGTCAGCCCCTGAGTGAAGTAGTGCCAGTGCTTCCACGCCCTCTACCTGCACTCTGAGGAGGAAGCCTTCCTGGACCGGCTTGTCGGTTCCGGCCACGAGGACTGTTCTCTCGCGGCAATTCCTCTGGAAATGTCCTGTTTTTCCACAGTTGAAACACTTGCCCTTATACATAGATAAAACATTGGCAACATCATCAACATCCTTATCATACACATCAGGCATTTTACATTTTTCATACTTTCCTCTCTTGCTAAAATTTTCCATACCCGCTGCCCTTAAGACAGCTACCCCTGAGGGGCCAGCCTTCTCAGCCTCAAAATATCTTTCGGCTAGGTTGGCTGCCTCCTCTGTGGTCTGGCAGTCTTGCAATGTAAGAAAAGTTTTTACCTCGGCTGGCACAGCCTGCATAAATTGCTCTAAAATCACAGTGTCAATTATTGACTCTATGGTTCTGCGTTCGGGAGTTAGCCACTTCCATGCGATGCTCTTAAGCCTTTGGTACAAGGTTTTTGGCGTCTCCTTAGGCCTAATCTTAGCCTCACGAAACATCCTTTTGTAATGCAGAGGGGTTAAGCCCAATCTGTCTTTCACTGCCTTTCTAACCTCCCTATAGTCTGGGGGCGAGAATTGCAGGCATTGCCTTGTATGCAGATAGTGCCTCACCCATTAGCAACATAGCAAATTGGGTGGCCCACTGCTCCGTTGGCCACTTTAATGCCTCGGCAATTCTCTCAAAAGCATCTATAAAATCATCTAAATTGTCATATGGGTTTAACTGTCCCAAACTGAAAGCATTACAGGTACCAAGTCCTACCCCCTGTAGCATAGAGGGCATGGCGACTCCTGCTTCTTGTGGCTTCTTGAGTAGTGCCTCTATAGTTTCGATGAGGGGTCTCTGCTGCTCCCTTATCGCGATGGAGTTTTGCTCTTGGATGTGGCGTGTTATTTTCATCTGTTTGTCCCACTGGGCTTGCATCCAATGCATAACATCTTGGGGATCCATCTTCTTCTGTGTCTGCTTCCCTGTGGAGAAAAGAAAAGAGAAGGCCCACCAAGTGCGGCTCTTATGCTCCTTTTTAAACCGTCTATCTTGTGCACAGTAGCACCCCCTTTCTCACCCTTTGTCCTGCTACACTAATGACCCAGGTAACTTTACCTTAGCCTTCGCGTAGCTTCAGGCTTTGTGAGAAAGGTTGCTGTTGTCCACTCCACCTGGCCGAATCTGCCAGCGAACTCTCTGACGATTCTCCTGGATGCAGCAATTCTTCTCCAATCATGAATAGTGTTTCCTTTAATATTGTCCTTTGTTGCCCAGGCCAAAAAAAAAAAATCCGCAACAACTACACCATATGTCACCCAGTGAGGGTCCCCAGGGCTGGAGCCTGGGTAATTCACTGGGGCTACTTCAATACTCGCAAAAGTGGATGATTGCAATGCCCTCTGGGAGTTGTAGTCCCAATTGCTGAATAAAGAAGGTGAGTTGTGGATGAATAGTAAGGCTTTCAAACAGGACTTTTAATTCCCCTTCCGGGTGGATTTTTAAAGCAATGGGAACAAAAGGCAAAACACCATGCTTCTGGTAGAAAAATCAAAAGGAACAAACTGGAACCAAAATATGCTTATCTTCAGCTGAACTCAAAAGTAACACAAACAGTCCGTTCAAAACAGGTAAGTTTTCCTCACTGCAGTTTGCTTATACTTTAACAGCTTCTTCAACAGAAAGAAGTAATGTCATCTGACATAACTAAAGTACAGTCCATGCATGTATCTGATATTGCTTCTTCATAATCATTACATTGCATTTCCTCTGGTTCCTCCTCTGAATAACATTCTTCAGGGTTATAGAAAATGTTATCTTTAGGCAAACTCTGCTCTCGGTAATTACACTTCCCTTCTTCCTGGTTAAGAGAGTGTAGTGAATAATTACCACTTTCTCTTGAGAGCTCCCTTTGTGAGTCACACAACTCCTTATATGTACAGGGCAAATCACTATATTCAAAGGCTCTTCTATTAGAAGGAATTGGCCTATCTCCCAACTGCCTTTTCTCTGAGCTCCTGCGTGTGAGTGAGTTATCAGAGCACTGCTGAGACGGAGACGTTTCTCTGCCTTTCTGTCTTGGCTTTTCCTTCAGCATAAAACTTTCCCCAGGACAGACTTTCCCTCTTGTGCTGTACCTGGTTTTAGGAAGATAAAACTCCTCAGCTTTCCTGAGCCTGGCTTCTGTACCGTAGCTTCTCCTAGCTTTCTGGTAAGTTTCACCAGGCACGTCCTTAGCTGGGCACTGCTCTCTGCAACAGGCTGCTGTGTTTCTTCCCGTATACCTTTCAGTTCTGCTGGCTTCTGAACTCTCTCTCACTCCTGTGTCTCTGCTTCTAGAACTGGAACTTGTTCTGCTCCTCGCCCTGCCTCTTCTTCTCCTCTCCTCACTAACCTCAGGTGAGCATGTTTTAACTACGCATGTCCCTGTGCTTGGTTGGGCTCCACCCCTTCTCAGCTGCCCTTCATTTCCTAATGAATCAGGAACCTGGTTGCTGCTCGGGCGTGTTCTCCCACCATGTGATAGTGTTTGTTTTGGTTGCCTATAGCAACTCTGCTCCATGTGCTGATCTGAGCTTTCATTTTCAGATCTGTTTTCATCTGTTTTACCTATTTCCATAGGCTCTGATGACTCTACCTCATGACAATATATATATATATTGTGTACTAAGCATGTGTGTGAACACTAATCTCTCAACAACACCAACCCTGGAAATGTGTCCACTTAATTTAGGTAAACTTTATACATATATACGTTGTACACACATAAGTCTACTTGCATATAAACCAGCCAATTCTAAAATAAACCATTTTTGCTCATAAACCTCTGATTTTGTGTGTTAATGTCTTTTAGATTTATGCCCTTGTTGACAAAATAAGGGGGTAATATTATCACAGGATGCCTTTTTGGGAATCTGACAGGTATGTGTGACCTGGATTTTCCGCTGTTGGAAACAGGATACTGCACATGATGAACCTTTGTTTGACTCAGTATGGCATATCTTATGTTCTTATGTTCTTTTGTTCTAAAAGATATCAAAAGGCACCCATTTATAATTACTTTTTAAAGGCATCAAAATATTTTCCATGTCATCAATTCCAGAAAGGATAAGCACAGTATTGATTTATTTTGTGTAGAAATTTCTTTATATAAAACAATGATTTGTCAAAATATCTCAAAAACACTTATGTATTATCTCTGTCTATGTGCATGCGGCATATCATCATTGGTCCAAAATTTGCTTTCCATATAGTTCATAGGAACCTATTTTATAAAAACACAGGGGTGCCTGTAGCCTTTATAAAATAGGCTTAAAATATGCAGTGTCTTCTGCCCCTGCTTTGTTCAAACTATATCTATTGAACATCACATTTACAGTATAAGTATACACATTCTTATCAGCATCCATACTAATATATGAGTATATGGCTAAACAATTTTATAAATTTTATAAAATGTATAAATGCCCTTTTCTGCACTTAAAATAGATTTTACATATGGACTAATCTTTCTAAAACCACCATCTGTAAGTTCCAAATTTATCATAAGTTTTTCCCTCAAATTAAATAGCTTCAAATTGTAATTATTCATTCTGTATTAAGGCACATTTTAGAGATGGTGTCTAGGTGCAAGACATGCATCAATGTTCCAACCAGAAATCGAGTGTCCTCATTTCCCTTCATTTTTCTTTATGGTTGTGAAAGGCACTGAGGATATCAGAGTGCTTTCTTCTCTTTTCCCTCCAGGTGTTTTGGTGGCAGAACAAGAACTTTTCTGATGTCTATTCATGCCCTAGAGCAGGAGTAGACATGGACGTTACTGCTGGTGGATTGAGACCCGCTCATCATTTCTGAAATCAGATGCACATGTATCTTTTCCGGAAAGCTCTGGACAAGTCTCTGCCACGTCCCTAGACAACATGGACATGATAGCCCCAAAGAAGTCCATATACCCAGCTTCCTAAAATGGCTACGGGGATGTCTTCATGATTTGCACATCTAAAGGCCTGTTTTCAGACGTCCAAAATAGAGCTGCTAAAGTGACCACCACTGCAGCATGCTGTTAAGGTAAAAGGAAGAGAATGAGTAAAGAAACCTTTCATTTAAATACAATCCTTTAATATTTGTAAAATAATTAATTTTTTGGATCTTAGCACACAACCATTTAGGTGATTTTTTGTCCCAGCTGAGACAAGTAATTGGAAAATTGTGCTTTACTGAAAAAAAATATAAATATATCCCTGTGATCTGCCATTCTTTTAACAAGCTTTGTATCTTCATCACTCAATTACAACCTAGAGGATTATAGAACTCAATATATACTGGATTAAAGGTCATCTTTTATTACAGTCTGAATTTAATGACTAGGTTCATAGAAATCCCTTATCAAGCTTGTACAAGATACACTTTTATCAATTTTTGCAATATATTCAAAACAAAAATATTTAGATATTTTCCTCCACAGAAAATGGAATTGAAAGTGATAAGAGGAAGTCTATATGGTCATTAAAACCCCTTTTTGAGATATAATATAGTATGCAAGTATTTATATGAATTATGAATAGTATTTATATGAGCATAATATATTATGCAAGAATGCATATGGAACACTATACAAGATCCAACAAATAATGACTGAGGTGGGACTAGTATTGTTTTTCATTTCCTTAGAATACAAAATAATTAAGAAATCTGGAGTTTGATGGTGGCGGTAATAGCACAAGTTAAATCTTATTAGATCAAAAAGACTAACAGTCATTTTAATTAGATAGCTATAAAAGGTTCCTGAGAGAAATTAAGTTGATAATCTCAGCATGAGTCCCAGTAGACAGCACATATACTTGGCAGTGTTCATTACAGTTTCCAGAAAACTACCTCCCCTCTAAAATAGACAGTCCCATGTTTTAATCAATGTTGGTATTCATTCTCATTTACTGCTGATATGAAACCAAGCAAACACATATATTTTCAGTAATGTACTGAGCAATGTCAACAAATAATTTTCAGCCTATACAAACTAACCAGATAATGAAACCCAAAGTACCTGCATAGTTTGTGTTTGAAAGCCGGGCTTATTATGTGGATAAGATGTTGCTGATGATGGAGAGAAGTGGTTAGGCATTTAGGGGCATGTTTACTAAACTGCACTATCCCCTGTTGCAAAAAAAATTGAGTGTGGTTCTCCATGCTGAAAATGCAGTTCTAGTAGGTTATCACAGAGACAGAATGGATTGAGGGAAGTACATGGGCATTGACGGTGTAATGAGATTACTACAGGCATAAGAAGTGCGCACTAATCCCAATGTTGTTGTTAGTATGGATGCACTTAAAGCAACTCAATGGGAGGCGTTACATGCACCCACATGCTGGTTTAACATAGTACCACATGTTCGCAACATGCCAATGGCAGGGGGACAGATACACACAATTCATGAGGTTGGTGCGCGTTTTGCAGCCCAATCTTATCCTACCTGCTCATTTTTTAGTAAACATGCCCCTTGGTAGTTTTAGGCTATAAGGGTGTAAATTCCTTTTTAGAACAGAATTTTTCAGATGTGGGAATACTCAATATGTCTACATTCCCTGGAAGATCGTTGGGGGTGAAGAGAAGGAGTAATTTGGGTAGGCGTGCAATGCAGATATGGATTTCTTATCTCATATAGGGAATTCATGTCTTACTGCCAATTTTTAGAGTCAGCATTTACATATGCCCTAAGCATGAATAAGTGAATGCTGACTGGGGCAGCTGTGAATGCTGAGGTTGAGCCCCCACCAATTACTGCCTTTTGAGTACCCCCACCATGCTGACTCTGGACTCTAACTCCTCCCCTACTCCTCAAAGCACAGTGTCCAAGATCCCTCTCCCTCCTCCCATAAGCAGCTCTGAACCCCTATTCTTCTAAGAAAGAGCTCCAATCCTCCATCCCCTTCAGAAGCATATTGCCTAAGCCCCACTCTTCAGGCAGCTCTGACACCCCTCTCCCCAAGGACTTCTCCCTAAATAAAATGCCTTCTACCCAGCCCCCAACAACCATATTTATTTATTGAATGTTTTTATATACCGCCTTTTAGGAAAAACAAAGTGATTTACAGATAATAGGTAATGAATAATTACATCATAACAGGTTTAACATTTAACATCAGAAAATGTTGAATGTGAACTAGGGGGTATGCAACATGTTGGTGCAATACAACTATGTAACATAATTACAGGTAGAAACATAAGTACAAAAAGAATTGTATGTACATGTAGGCATATTTACTGAGCTACTCAATATTACATCTTGTGGGTATAACTAATTGTGATGTAAGGCTGATAACAACAGGGCTGCTGTACCAGGATTTAGTATTCGAGGGAGGATGTTATGTGGGGAAAAGGTCTTGCATCTGTTCGGATGTGCCAAAATGTTCTATAAAAAGATGTGTCTTGAGATCTTTCCTGAAGGTTATCAGGTCAGTAGTGGACCTAAGTTTGTCTGGTAAGGAATTCCATAATATTGGTGCAATGAAACTAAAGGCCCTATTGGTCATCACCCTGATAAATTTTCGGTAAGAAGAGGGTACAAGTAGAGTGTTTTGGCTACATTCCCTTCTTAGCCTGTCATTTGAGGGGTTTTTTATGAGTTCAGTTAAGTAGGATGGTGATACTTCCCTTATTAGTTTGAACATAGTCATTAGTATTTTATATATGATCCTGCTATGTTTGGGTAGCCAATGTAGCTTGAATAAGATGGGAGTAATGTTTTCTGATGGGTTTGCTTTGACAGTAATCTTGTCAGCAACATGCTGAGTTATCTTAAGACCTCTCTTGGGAATACTTGAAGGGCATTATTGCAGAAGTCAATTTGGGGGAGGGGGGGTACCATAGCCTGGAGTACTGTTCTGAAGTCCTGGTGTGGTAGCAGGGGTCATAGGTGTTTGAGGAGTCTTAGGGGTATGTTTACTAAACAGCGGTAAAGGAGCAAGTGTGCCATTAGCGTGTGCTAACTGTGCATGTGCACACTTAGCGCATGCAAAAAGGAACTTTAGCGGGCGCTAACAACACCAGCATCGTAAAGTGCCCTGTGGGTGGAGAGAAGGTGTGCACGGGGCGGAGAGTGGGAGTCAATGGGCGGAGAATGTGCGGGAACAATGCTTGAGCTCTTGATGCAGGCACCTTAATGGCAGGAACCCTAACGCAATTCAAAACCTGGCGAAAAGGGTGTTTTTTGAGGAGAGAGAGCCTATTTTACTTTTACAATGTGATGCACAGAGAGGGGAAGCCCAAAAGAGATAGTAGTGCTCCATTAGTAGCAAGAGCAAAGTGCCCAAGTATGAAAGGGAACTATGTTGATGGTGCAAATAGGGGCAAAGGAGGTGGCACATGGGTCATGCAGTGGGGGCTGCTGGTGCACAGGGGGGCCAGGCAGCTGACTAGATGGCACAGAGGAACATAAGACTACAAAATATGCCAAACGTTGTTAGACCAAGGTTCATCATGCCCAGTATCCTGTGTCCAACAGTATGCAATCTAGGTCACAAGTACCTAGCAGTTTCACCAAAAGACACACAGGATCCCCAATAACTGTAATGGGGCAAGCAGTGCATAGCTCAGATCCTGTTTAGCAATGGTTTATGGACCGTTACCCATGAACCCATCCAAACTTTTTTTAAACCCAGCTACACTGACAGCTTTTACCACATCCTCAGGTAATGGATTGCAGGGTTTGATTACGCGTTGACTGAAAAAATATTTTTACCTAGAAGACCCAAATGGATTACACTGCAGCCGCATTGCAGGTCCCCGAGTTTGTCCACAGTCGGATGGCATAAAAAAGCAACCTGCATTTGACTGTTCCACTCTGGTCAATAATCTAAAGACCTCTATCATATGTCCCCTCAGCCATCTCTTCCCCAGGATGATGATCCCCAACCTTTTTAGCCTCTCCATTCCCAGAACCATCTGTGATGTTCATCATGATCCCACTGTGATAGTGGTCCTATGTGGCACCTGCTACTGCTGCGGAAAGTCAATGTGCTACATAGGGTGATCCAAGGGTCCTGGTGCCCTAGGCAGAGATCCAGGCTGAATCCCCCCCCCCCCCCCCGCTGCTGCAGAACCCATCTGTGAGGGAAGAGGCTGATAGTGTCAGATGCTGTAGCCCTCCAGGTAGCTGGAAAATGCAGATGCCCGGCGAAATACTTCAGCAGTTGCTGCCATCCTCCTCCCAAGACATATCGGTGGCAGGCAGTGATGGGGCCCCTGCATGGGCAGCTGGTGGGGGGGGGGGGCTGCGTGGCTGTCCATGTGTTCCCCATGTGCCTCCCCAATCCAGACCTTGTGCCCAAGGTGCCTGCCAAACTTGCATCACTAACTTGCTGGTACTGTGACCATCACCACTGACAGTGCATGGGCATGTCTGCATGGTAATGGCATGAGAAGTGGCACCACTCTGCAGCAGACAGAAGCCTTGTCCTGGTCATGTGCACCATGTGCATTGCAGCATATGCCAAAGGTCAGCTTAAGGGAAGCATGTCAGCAACAGGAGCTGTTATCTCCATAAGGTAGCACTGTGGTGCAACACACACAGTTGGTGTGTATATGTGTGGATTGTTACAGGTTCAGGTCCCTGTTGGGGTTTCTGTATTGCATATTCCTGTAGATAAGGTTTAGCTGACAGTATAGGTACAGCTCCAGAAGGTGCAACCCCCAAGGAGATAGCCAGCAAGCGTGGAAAAACCCACCAGCAGCACTGGCAAGCTCCATTATCTACAGCTGGTTGGAGGGTAATAGCACACGGTAATATAGCACGTGCAAACAGAGCACACATTATCAGTCTGTGGTGAGGGCAAAGCATGGTAATATAGCATGTGCAGAGCATACGTTAGCAATCCTTGAGCTGACATTGAGACAGGAGTGTGAAGCAGGAATGCCAACCATCTCTGCTTTTGCTCGTGTATGTGTGTGTGTGTGTATGGCTCCCCTTTGTCCTGTGGCTTTCTGCACTGTACTTTGGCTCACATTGTCTGAGTTTTTCCCAACCTGTTTGGAAAAAGTGAATAAGGAAAGTTAGAGGATTATGGACATCGCCTGAAAGACCACAGATTGGCCTGGATGTGTCTGCCACAATTGTAGGGTCACTGGCTGAGATGTCATTGTGCTCATCTACCACGTGCATTGCCTGGGTGGCCACTGTATCTCATGCTGAGATGGCACTATGACCAAAAGGTGACCATGACATTCCTATGTATCCACATAGAGCTGTTATAATGTCTGGCTCCAGTGATGTGGATGCATTCTGTGTCTTGAGATGGTAATCACTGAGCAAATGTCTGGGTGTCAATGCTGAGTTTCCCAAGACAGAGTGTTTGTGGTCACACTATGTACATGCTGACCAGCAGACTTAGTTTGTGCTTGGTTGATACAGCCCTGTGAAGTGCAGCAGGGCAGTCTTTCTGCCTTTGCTGTAGTTAATTTTTAGTCCTCACTGGTTGGGGCAGCAGTCGTTCATGGCCTACTCCTTGGGGTCCTGACAAGACTGTAGCAGTAGCCCTATACACCCCCACTGCAGTGGCTGTCCATGGTAGCAGGATATTGACACTGGCCACTAACCTGCATTGTTATTGGAGGATTGGTGTCTAATAAGCAGAACTTAGGGCCACGCTGTTGCTGTCACTGTCACTGTCACCAGCAGCATGCAGGAAAAAAAAAAAGGCACAGCATACTGCAGACAATATTTGCTAAAGACTAGCAGTGATGTAGTCCTACAGCACAGCCAGTAGAGATCATCTCTAACAGTGCAGGTTCAGTGGACCAGGTCCTGGGTACCCCTCCTCACCCTCAGGGTGACAGCTGAAACTGCTCTGTAGCACAGCTTGCTGTTGTTATGTGCATGAAGCACACACAGCCAGTGCATCTTTCTGAGCTGATATGTTGGATCAGTGCATTCTCCATTGGTTCTTCAGCTGCAGACTGCTGTTTTGCATGAGGTGTGCCTCATGGGTAGTGGAGGGCCCAACCTATGCCAGCAGACAGCAAACATATCTGCATAGAGCTATGTGGAAGTGTAGCCTACTGGTTGGTGCAATGTCTCCATGGTCAAAGGTCCAGCGTTTGCTTCCCACTTGTTCATTTTGTGCCTGGGTGCACTTTCACAGTCCTGGCTCTGCTGTGACCTGCAGACAATCATTCTTCTACATTTATATGCATTATGGCCACATGTAGGGTAGCCCACCATGGCATTCTCCATCATGGATATCTGAGAACATGGCTTTAGTGGCTCTGCCGTGGCACATTGTAGTAGGTCAGTGATGTATGCACAGCAGATGTCTGGGTCAACTGGTATGGATGCATTTTCTGTTTTGCCATCATTGTGACCTCCCAGCTTTATATAAAGAGGATATATTGCGTACATTCAGGAACCTAACACTTGTTGCATAGCCATTCCCTGCACTGTTCTGCTATCATTACTTGCCCCACATGGGGCAAATTTGTTCAACTTGTCCCTTTATATTATGCCACTTTGTCAGGAATATCAGGTGTATTATCTTGCAGTTGCACAGACTGAGGCACCAGTCCCACCCACACAAATGGTGTTTCATGTAGCCCATGGCACTGCTACCTTTGGTCCACACACCCCAAATGCTTTTGGCCTGTATGATCCCATACATCCATCCTCCACAGACATTGCACTCTCTGCTTGGAAAATCCTTGACACAGCCCTGCACCCACTATTTGACTGTCAGGGAGCTTCATGATGGGGCAGCTTACTGGTAGTAAACTGTTTCACCATGGCCATCAGGGGTCATTTGCAGCAGTTAGCCATATCATGCACACCTCTCTTGTGACTGCTCTACATGAACACTCATGGACAATTCTCACTTTGCTGCCCACATCAGGAACATGTTGCCTCTACCCAGACACTGTCCTGGCCTATGGCATGCCACACACTGACAGTACATTTGGATACCTGTCCACACCTCACAGATTCTATAATGTAGCTTATGCACGGTATATGATTTCAGGAGCATCTAGGACTGCACACCTGTCAGAGCACCCCCCACTGCTGCATCCCCTCCGCTGACTCCACTGCCATCACCATCCACCCATGACAGAGCCAACAAGCACACTGGCCATCATCACTAGGCAGCGCCTATCTCGCCTAGTCAACAGCATAGGCCACATTGTCAGACATCAGGTGAGTCAACTCCATCAGCTACGAATTGTGCTTGCATCCATACCTTCTCCAATGGCTTCCATGCCCCCCTTTTCGAGTTCCAGTGGCTTTCCTGCATGAAGGTGTATGCCAGACACCTTCCCACAGCAAGTCCCCTTACTGCACGGTAAGTGTCCAATACTACCCCTTAATGTCCTGTTACCACATGGTAAGTGGTCCAACTAAAGGAACAATTACCACATGAAATACTCAGGAAATCAGTCAATGCGTGATAAAAAGGAACTTTATTTGAAGAAGCATACAGGGGTACAGGGAGAAAGGCAACTGCCGAACACCCAACACAGGCCTTATTTCGGCTATGCCTTCTTCAGGGGTATTTCGGCTTAAAAACACATTAAAGAATTCTCCCTCTAATAACAATCCTCCTGTGATATCTGATAAAACTTCCCTTCCGAGGCAGAGCCGCGCCTCCTTTCCCTTCGCCTCACTGCCATTAACGCATGGAAAGGACTGCTCCTTTACCATAGTTTTGTAAACATACACCTTAGTTTGTTATAGATTATACCAGCTGTAGTTTTTAGGTGGGTTGTTAAGGTTAGTGAACCATAAATGATAACACCAAGGTACCTGACTCCATTCTTTATCGAGAGTGATATATTCCCAACTTTTAGATCAGGTGGTGTGGTAGGCTATGGCCTATGATAGCCTGCAAATATGAAAGGCCTGTAAGTTAGGCCCTGATTCCAAACCCCATCTTAGTAAAAACCAAAAATCTGTGAAAGTTTGAGAAAGATGTTTTAAACTGCTTAATAAGAAGGTTTTCATGAATGCATAAATCTTTCATTATTCTCTTGTGTTCTGCTGATAGAAATGTTTCAATACTCACATTCCTAGAGCTAGAAACGACCTTGCAGGAGAAGTGTATCCATACCTAGAAACTGTACCATTTTTAGAACAATCCTAGGGGAGGGAGCTGGGTGCTAGGCCCAGGAGGGATCTCCGATTGGACAAATGCAGGGGGCGTTGGAACCAATAGAAAGTTTGCATGTATCAAACTGAAAAGAAATGTATAAAATAAATATGTCTCTGTAAGAATTTTGCTCAGTCCTTTTTGAAGCTTTGACTGTCTGGGCCTTGTGCACAATAAATTGGCTTGGACCCTGCAATTGACTCCTGGAATTATTCATTGTCTGCATTTCGCTGTTACATATTCTTGGTGCATTGGCTGGGAATGTGCGGATAGTGAATGGTATTCAAGTGAATATTCCACGTAATTCGCCTCCAGGTTTGGCCCGGTTGGAACCATGTCTGTCCGACTGCAGGGGAAACCTCAGGCGCCGCCAGTCCTCTTGTATCGGAGAGGGTTTCGCCTTGCCTCGGCGGACCACTGGGTCCGGCCGGCCAACACCTCCGAACCCGAGGGGAGTCCAGGATCCAACCCAAGAGCTGGTTTGGCATCGGGAACCGGATCCAGTGAGTAGACATTTTCTTGTTCAATAGTCAGTGAAGCCTGGGGAGCAGTCTTGCATGAGTATGTGAGACAACTTTAGTATAGATTAACTGAGAACGTCTTGCATAAGTGCGCAAAGACGAGAGAGCTTGATCACCTCTCATAAGGGCGGTCCTAGTACGCTCCGCATAAGGGTTAGCGGAAGCCGAAGCCACTGACCCTTTGGTTGGGAAAGTCAGTTAGTCAGAAAAACCTTGTGCATTTGAAAAATAATTTCTTGTGATAGTATGACTGCCTGTGTGATTGAGAGGTCTTGAAATACAGGCCGAGCGAGAGCGGACTCCTGAGTAGCGCAGTTCCTGGCCGGGCGACCGCACCCAGGTCGCGAAAAGGAGGAAGCGTGTGGTGTTTGTCCCCCCCAGTGTTCTGCGGGCTGTACGGACCCCTTACCTACAGCCATACTACCTACACTTACTGTTTGTTGTCGTGTACGTCATTACGTGTACGCCATTATGGTTATGGGAGGGGCGGAGTCCACGCAAACTCCGTTGGAATGTATGATCAAGAATTTCCGTAAAGGATTTTCAGGACACTATGGAATAAAAATGTCTCCGTCTCGATTAAGAATGTTATGTGATAGGGAGTGGCCTGTGCTAGCTACTTCATGGCCCCGTGGGGGCACCCTTGATGTAGAAATAGTTTCCCATGTTAATCAGCTTGTACACAAAGCGCACCCTGATCAGTTCCCTTACATAGATTCCTGGTTGGGTGTTTGCGAAAGGCAACCTTCTTGGGTAAAGCGCTGCTATGAAGAACAGTGTAGAATATTAGTAGCAACCACTAGGGGAACACGGAAGTTTGAGGAGGGGAAGCGGCCTGTGTATTCCGCCTCAGAGTCCCACAAATCCTGGCCCGTTTACCCCAGTACCCATGTAAGTTAGTTCCACCAGCTCCGCCACCTGAAGCTGAACCTGATGAGGTACCTCAGCAATTACCGCTGCAGCAGCAAAAGAAGCCCACTTCCACGAGTGATAGCCCCAAGTCTGGCCCTAGTACACCAGGGGGACCAGAGTCCTTCGACGACATTGGGAGCGAAGGCTCTCCTGCCAGTTCAGGGTCACCCACCAAGGAAGCCTATACCTGGGAACCGTATGATTTAAGAAGTGTAACCCCAAAGAAGAAGGAGAAAGCAGGGTGCCTAATGCCATTGCGTCAAGTGCCTGGTTTACCTATCCTAAATGATCAGGGCCAGATGGCGCCAGGACCAACCAGTCTAATTTACGTGTCTTTTTCCACTACTGATTTATTAAACTGGAAAACGCATTATGCATCCTATACTGAGAAGCCCCAAGAATTGACGGAGTTAATGTCTAGTATAATGCAATTTCATCAGCCTACCTGGACTGATTGTCGCCAGCTCCTGTCTACTCTCTTTACTACTGAGGAGCGAGCGCGGATTGTGCAAGCAGCTATCCGCTGGTTAGAAGAGAATCCCGTAGAGGCGGGGGGAATGAATCTCCCACAAGCAGCCGCCGCAGCTTTCCCAAATGAAGATCCTAGATGGGATCCAAATGATGAAAGGGGGGCGGCGGCCCTAACGCGATTTTGCCAGGCCTTGCTGCAGGGCCTGAGGAAGGGAGGCCAGAGGGCCATGAATATCGGGAAGGTGTCAGAAGTTATCCAGGGTCCAGATGAGAGCCCAGCGGCCTTTTATGAGCAGTTGTCTGAAGCCTATAGACTATATACCCCATACGATCCCCCCGCTCAGGAGAATTTGCGCATGGTAAATGCAGCCTTTGTCAGTCAGTCCCAGAGAGACATAAAACGAAAATTATAGAAACTGGATGGATTTGTGGGCATGAATACAGCACAGTTAATGGAAGTTGCTCAGAAAGTGTTTGTGAATCGTGAAAATGAACGGAACAGAGAAAGTGAACGAAAGATGAAGAAGAAAGCAGATCTTCTTGCTGCCGCTTTAGTTGAACGATGTGAAGGAGGTTTTCCTAATCGAAGGAGCAGAGGATGTGGAAGGGGTCGCAAGAATAATTGGACCCCACTGGGTGCGAATCAGTGCGCCCATTGCAGAGAAGAAGGACATTGGAAAAGTGAATGCCCGCATCTGGACTCCGCCCCCAGGAGGGGAGGAGGGAATCCCTGGAGAACAGGAGGCCGATTTCAGAGTCAGGGAAGAATGAATCGAGCACAGTTCCAGCGAGAAAGGGAAGAAGCTATTGAGGGAGTGGCAGTTGCAATGGGCTATGACGTGGATGAAATGGACGAAGACTAGGCCAGACCAGGCTTCAAGTTCACCCTGGGTCCCCAGGAGCCTATGGTCAGTTTGAAAATAGGGGACCAATATATGGACTTTATGGTAGATACAGGAACTGAACATTCAGTGGTGGCAAAGCCAGTGGCTCCTTTATTGGGGCCACTGGGAACAGGGCCACCAAGCCATTCCTGCAAAACCGTATGTGTGAACTAGGGGGACAGAAAATAACGCACCAGTTCTTGTATATGCCTGAGTGCCCTATTCCACTTTTGGTCTGAGATATGCTTGCCAAGCTTCAGGCACAAATATCCTTTGCTGAAGGGGGAGAAATGCAAATGACTGTGAACCCAAAGCCTGCTGGATTGATGGTGCTAACTGTTCCCCGAGAAGAAGAGTGGCGGTTCTATAGTAAATCTCCAACCAAGTCAGCTAGATCCTGTATACCCACCAGCCTTATAGCCCCGCCTGAAGAATGGGCAGAAGATAATCCACCTGGCCTAGCGAAGAACATAGCCCCTGTCATTGTTGCCCTCAAGCCAGGAGCAGAACCAGTGCATGTGAAGCAGTATCCTCTTCCTCGACCAGCTATTGAAGGTATCCACTGCCATCTGATGAAACTATTAAAGTATGGACTTCTCAAGGAGTGCCAGTCACCTTGGAATACCCCCCTTCTCCCAGTTAAGAAACCTGTGACAGGGGATTACCGCCCAGTACAAGATTTAAGGTGGGTAAATGATGCAGTTGAAACTATACACCCAGTGGTACCAAATCCTTATACTATCTTGGGACTGATCCCCGCTGAGGCTACTCATTTCACTGTCCTGGACCTGAAAGATGCCTTCTTCTGCATATGCCTAGCCCCCACCAGTCAACTTTTGTTCGCTTTTGAATGGCAAGACCCCACAACAGGAAGGCGGGGCGAACTCACCTGGACTCGATTACCTCAAGGATTCAAGAACTCACCTACTCTCTTCAGTGCTGCTTTGAATTGAGATCTCTCAAGTTATTCAGTGAACCCAGGACAAAGGGTTCTCCTTCAGTATGTGGATGACCTGCTCATAGCCACAAATTCAGAAAGTGAATGTCTACAAGCCACTAGTGAACTTTTGTATCTTTTGAACGAGGCTGGGTACAAAGTCTCCAAAGCCAAGGCGCAATTATGTCAAACTGAAGTTAAATATCTGGGATTCCAGTTGTCTAATGGGATTCGACGCTTGGGACCGGAACGCAAAGAAGCTGTGTGTCGTATTCCCACTCCAACCACCAGGAGGCAAGTAAGAGCCTTCCTGGGGGCCGCAGGATACTGTCGCATATGGATCCCCAATTTTGCTCTGCTAGCAAAATCACTGTATCAGGCTACCAAAGGAATGGAAAAGTCTCCACTGGAATGGGGACCTGAACAGGATGCAGCATTCGAGTCTCTAAAAACCACTCTGATGTCATCACCAGCTCTGGGTCTACCAGATGTCCAGAAACCCTTCCATCTCTATGTCCATGAGTCACAAGGAAATGCTCTAGGGGTATTGACTCAATCTCTTGGATCCTGGCAACGGCCAGTGGCCTATTTGTCAAAACAGTTGGATGTGGTAGCAAAAGGTTGGCCCCCTTGTTTGAGAGCTGTTGCAGCAACAGCCCTTCTGGTGAGCAAAGCAGACAAGCTCACTCTGGGACAGAATCTACAAGTTACTGTGCCACATTCTGTTCTGACCCTCATGGAACACAAAGGAAGTTTCTGGCTAACAAATTCACGAATGTTGAAGTATCAGAGTATGCTGTGTGAAAACCCCCAGATACAATTGAAGGTCAGTCAAGCTCTGAATCCTGCTACGTTGTTCCCAATTAGTCCTGGCCCCCCTGATCATGACTGTTTAGAAACTATGGACACTGTATTTTCAAGCCGCCCAGACTTAACTGATGTCCCTCTGGAGGACCCTGAACGGACTTTCTTTGTAGATGGAAGCAGTCTCGTCATTAATGGACATCGTTGTGCTGGATATGCAGTGGTGACCCTTGATCTGGTAGTTGAGTCCTCAGCTCTGGCCCCAGGAACTTCAGCACAGAAGGCTGAACTGATAGCTCTCACTAGGGCACTGACATTTAGGAGAAGGACTCCGATTAAATGTATACACAGATTCCAAGTATGCCTTTACAACTTTGCACGCACACAGGGCCCTGTATAAAGAACGGGGGTTGATTACCTCAGGAGGCAAGTCCATTAGGTATGGGCCCGAGATATTAACATTATTAGATGTTGTGTGGGCCCCTAAGCAAGTTGCTGTCATGCACTGTCGAGGTCATCAGGCAAGAGTAGGAGAAATTGCCCGAGGGAACAGATTCGCTGATGCCACTGCCCAAAAAGCAGCCACAACTGGACGGGTTGTTGTGACCAATGTTCCCTCTAATTTTCTGTAGGCTGTGTGTGCATAAAATATCAGCTGTGCAGCTTTTGAAGGAAGGTTAAATTTTTGTGCGCCACATAACGACACTCGGAGTTATATACTTTAAAATTTGACTACACGTCAGAATACAGTATGTACACCACATTGATTGCACTAGAAAATATTGTAAAACTTGTGAAAACCATAAATACACAACAACTTTTCAATTTTAAGAACGTCTGTGTTGTTTTGTATCAGAATCAGAACTGTAATTTTTGTGCGCTCTGTTGTAAAGTATGTGCGCTCACTCGGCGAGTTGTGTGCGCGCGCACACGCGCACAGCTTAGAGGGAACAGTGGTTGTGACCCAAGATACTTCAGTGCAGGCAGCCTTGTTCCCTGTGCCCCTTAGCTCATGGGCTCCCCGATACACTACAAAAGAGTTAGATTACTTCTGTGAGAAGGAGGGGGGTGTCCTAACAGAAAAAGGTTGGATAGTGCTGCCACCTCCAGAGGATAGCTCCTCTCCATGTCCCACAGTCATTCCTGAAGCATTAGGACCAGCCTTTGTTCATGCTTTTCATCAGGCCACACATTATGGGAAAACGGCCATGGAAAGAGCCCTAAGACCCCATTTCTGTATCTCACTATTAGGACCCGCTTCAGTGGCACAGCAATGTTTGACGTGTGCCAAGAATAATGCTAAGCAGGATCCCACTCTGCCCCCAAGAGTTCAGTCAGTAGGGGTGAACCCTATGAGTGATATTCAAGTGGATTTCACTGAAATTCCACGAGCAAATGGATATCGCTACCTGTTAGTTCTAGTGTGCACATTTTCTGGGTGGGTAGAAGCTTATCCCACCCAAACTGAGAAAGCTCAAGAAGTCACTAAAACACTGCTCCATGAGATTATTCCTCGATTTGGAATACCATTGACTATAGGGTCAGACAATGGGCTCTCCTTCGTGTCCCAAGTGACTCAACAGTTAGCTCGAGCTCTACAGATACAATGGAAGTTGCACACTGCCTATAGACCCCAGAGTTCATGGAAAGTAGAACGCATGAACAGAACCCTGAAATCTCAGTTGTCCAAGTTTTGTCAAGAAACACACCTAAAGTGGCTCCAGGTTCTCCCAATAGCCCTTCTTAGCATACGTTCTGCTCCAACCAAGGCTTTAGGAGTTTTCCCTTTTGAGATTTTGTATGGGCGTCCTCCACCCATTGTGCAGGGAATAAAAGGAGATATGAAACAAATTGGATCTGAAATAACTAGACAAGAACTATTGGCTTTAGGTTCTGTTTTGCAGAGTCTTCATATCTGGGTGCAAGATCGATTGCCCATCAATCTGACAGAACCTCTACATCCCTTCAAGCCAGGAGTGTCAGTGTGGATCAAAGAGTGGAGAAAGACCCCGCTGGCACCACATTGGAAGGGACCTTACGTTGTCATCTTGTCAACCCCAACTGCAGTGAAAGTTGCAGAACTTGAACCCTGGATCCATCACAGCCGAGTGAAGCCGGCAGCCACTCCTGAACTTGGTCAATGAACTTCAGTAAATGACCCTGAAACTCCATTGCGGCTTACACTGCGGAGACAACCGGCATTGTAAAAGTCTTCAGAATCTACAATCCTGGGGTGGCAGGGGTGGCAATCGAAGCAGAGAAGAAGAAAAAGAAAAGACTCTACCAGTTCATCATACCCAGTATCTCAGTTTATCTCCAAAGACTGTAGCCATGATGTTCCTCCACTATTGCCTTATGGGAGTGATAGTCCTGGGATTCCTGGAAAAGACTTTTGCCTTACCCCCTTGTGCAGCTTGTATAACTACCACCCGAACTGGAATAAAGGTCACTCAGACTTTACTTTATCATTCCTACTATACTTACACTGGTATAGTTAGCCGATGTGTGTATAATGGTACAGAGTTAAATATCTGTACGAAGGGGAAAAGCAAGACTTGCTATAACCCCCGGCAGAACCCCTCTTATTATGTACTGGAGATACGATGGAATGATGAGGATGGAGCCCTCATAAATGCCACACGACAGCTCCCTGATCCCACAAAGTATGTTACTTTGAGTTTTGATGCTTGTGATGTGATAAACAGAAATGCCTATCACAAGTGTGGATATTGGGAGCAAGCCTACTATGATGATAAATATATGTGTCCTGAAGGAGCATACAGATGGGGAAAGTGTACTGGGAAATCCTCCCCAACCATCTACAGCACATCATCTAAAGATGCTTACTACTGTCCCAAGTGGGAATGTGTGTATTATGCTACTTGGACTGGTGCGCCTATGGGACGAGATGGAGATAAACGAGTGGCCATTTTGGAAAAATTATCATTACCTGAGCCTCAGAAATGTAAGAAAGGTGCCTGTAACCCTCTACGACTCATCATACTTAACCCCAGCCAGTGGAAGCAGGGGAATAAGTTTGGGTTACGAATAGCAGGAGGAGGCATAGATCCTGGAACTTTTATACATATACGGCTAAATACTAAGACTCATGTATCTGCACCTTATCGAATACATCACTCTTTTTAGGAGGCCATGCAAGCAGAGTTTGAAATCCCTCATGCCTCGCACAACTTGTTCATTGAGCTCGCTGGGGCAGTAGCATCTAGTCTCCACATCTCGGACTGCTTCTTCTGTGGAGGAACTAAGATGGGAGACCAATGGCCCTGGGAGGCGCAAGAAGTGAATTATTCCATTCCTTATAACCAGACTGATTTACATAACACTACTAGTAAGTGGGTACTGGCTCACCCTATTGTCGGTAACTTGTGCTTTGCTCGAACAGGACCACAGTATACTATGCTAGTCGGACAGCTGGTCTGTCTCAATCAAAAGTTCTACAATAGTACTACTAAGAAGACGTCCTGGTGGTTGGGGGTCAACACTCTAGAGCCCTCCAACCCTTTAGTCCTCTTTCCTAATCTTGCCAGCATCTGGACTAATTTGGGATATCATAGTACCTGGCAAGCTCCACCTGGACTATATTGGATTTGTGGAACTCGAGCATATGCTAAGCTTCCTCACCATTGGGGAGGAGCCTGTGTATTGGGAAATATACAACCTTCCTTCTTTCTTCTGCCTATTTCCCATGGAGAACAACTGGGTTTCCCTGTGTACAGGAGTCGACAGAAACGAGAAGCCTTGAAAATAGACCAATGGGACAAATGGAATGATGAGGAGTGGCCACCTGAGAGAATCATTTCATACTACGGACCTGCTACTTGGACACAAGATGGGACATGGGGATATCGCACTCCTGTATATATGATAAATCGTATTATACGTTTACAAGCTGTTGTTGAAATAATAACTAACGAAACCAGTAAAGCACTAACTCTTTTAGCTAAGCAGAGTACACAAATGCGTACAGCTATTTATCAGAATCGTTTAGCTCTAGATTATTTGTTAGCAGCTGAAGGTGGAGTATGTGGAAAATTGAATTTAACCAACTGTTGTTTGCAGATTGATAATAATGGACAAGCTATAGCTACTCAAATGCGAAAACAAACATATGTGCCAGTTCAGACCTGACATGGCCTGAAGCTTGATGGGTGGTTTGGTTCAGCAATTTCATGGTTAGGTGGTCTAAAGACCCTTGTGTTTATTGTACTATTCATACTAGCTGTATGCTTATTGCTCCCATGTCTATTACCCCTTTGCTTACGTATGATAACCTCAGTAATTGATAACACTGTAGAACGGAAGGCAGCTACAAACGTTTTAGCTATGTGGCAATATTACCCTATACCCCAAGCTAATGCTGTTACACGAGTATAATATGTGATTTAATTCTCACCCTTTCCCACCTACGGGTGAGAATAATCAAAGGGAGGAATGTGGTAGGCTATGGCCTATGATAGCCTGCAAATATGAAAGTTAGGCCCTGATTCCAAACCCCATCTTAGTAAAAACCAAAAATCTGTGAAAGTTTGAGAAAGATGTTTTAAACTGCTTAATAAGAAGGTTTTCATGAATGCATAAATCTTTCATTATTCTCTTGTGTTCTACTGATAGAAATGTTTCAATACTCGCATTCCTAGAGCTAGAAATGACCTTGCAGGAGAAGTGTATCCATACCTAGAAACTGTACCATTGTTAGAACAATCCTAGGGGAGGGAGCTGGGTGCTAGGCCCAGGAGGGATCTCCGATTGGACAAATGCAGGGGCGTTGGAACCAATAGAAAGTTTGCATGTATCAAACTGAAAAGAAATGTATAAAATGAATATGTCTCTGTAAGAATTTTGCTCAGTCCTTTTTGAAGCTTTGACTGTCTGGGCCTTGTGCACAATAAATTGGCTTGGACCCTGCAATTGACTCCTGGATTTATTCATTGTCTGCACTTCACTGCTACAGTGGCGGGGGAGAAAGGGGAGCCACACACACACACACACACACACACACACACACACACACACACACTCTCTCTCATTTGACCATTGCGAGATTTTGGTAAAATATGAGATGATGCTGGTAGAATTAGGATGTGCTGTATCAAATGGGAGGTACAGCATCATATTGTCATCTCCATAGATGGAGTATCTGATATTGTGTTTCTGAATAATGTGGCAGATAGGATGTAAGTATATGTTAAATAAGAGTGCAGAATCCTGTGGTATTCCTTGTTTCTGGTGGAAGGACTTTGATGTCTTTTGTCCTATTTTAACCTGCTAGGATTGGTACCATAGTGTCATATAATCCAATTGGCTTGAGCCTTTTGTATGATTAATTAAATCTTCTTTTTTTTGTACCATCAAGTCAGTGTCGACTCATAGTGACCCAGCTACGTCTGGGTTTTCTTGACAATGTATCACCAGTCTTTTCTTCCAAGGCAATGGAGGGTAAAGTGACTTGCCCAAAGTCACAAGGAGTGCCAGTGGGAATTGAACCCTTGATCTTCTGGGTGCTAGGCAGCTGCTCTAACCATTAGGCTACTCCTCCATGATTAAGTCATAAACAGCTGCAATATCTAGAAATATTAGAAGGACTGCTCATTTAGGGTTATCAATGATCTTTATTACGTTATCAAAGAGCCCAGTCAGGCGGGTCTTGACACTGTGGTATGGCCCCTTCTAGTGCCCCCCTAGTAGACCACACCCTCCCACCCCGTGATCCCCAACCCTGGGCTTACCAGAGGTCATTGGTTGGACAGTGGGAGCAGGAGTGATGCCCATTTCCTTCTGCTCAGCATGTAGTCTGATCTGAAATAGCAACAATGACCCCCTAGTAGTAAGCTCCTTATGAAGAAATGCTAAAGGCATCAGAGGCCCAATTCAGAGACATGAATAGCTGGGCTGCACAACCCAGTAGGTGGAATAAGCAGCGGCGAAGGTGGTGATCGTGTCCGAAAGCCCCCCAAAGGTAGAGATCAATTGTAGGGAGGTCCCCTCCACCCGATCCCTGCTCCACAGGCCCCACTGGGGGTCAGGCGATGGGGACAGGAGGTATGTTTCTGGGGCAGTCATTCAGGGCTCCTGCTGGGCATCCTGGTGCCATGGCAACAGAACACCATGGCATCGGCACATCAGCAGGAGCCTAGGGACGGCTGGATGGGGTATCGAGTGCACATCCTGCGTCTCAGAATCAGGGCCCGATTCGGCAGCCATGGGAAAGTCTAGCTCCCGTGGTGCAGAATCAGCTACAATCTGGGCCTGTCCTGTTCCTGGACGTCTGGACAGCCCTGACATGCCCCTTCCTGAATCGGGCTCTATTTGGATAAGAGATGGCTGAAGAGAAATATGATAGAAGTCTGTTCAATTATGTGTGGAGTGGAACAGGCAAATGTGAATCAAGAAAATGCAATGTGTGCCTCTGAGTCAGTGCTGACTCCTGGCGACCCAGCAGCTCCTGGGTTTTCTTGGCAATGTGACCAGAAGTAGATTAAGCATTTGTTTATAAATACTCTAGGGCACTGCAAAAAACACTAATTAGTGCATTTAAAAAAACCCTAAAAAATATTTTTTCCAGTCAATGCAAAATTAAGTTCTGGAATTCTTTGCCATGGCATATAAGAGCTGCAATTAGCATACCTGTATTTAAAAGATGTTTGAACAAGTTACTGGAAGAAAGTCTATATCAACCATAATTAACCAGGCAGACCTGGGAAAAGTCACTGTTTATCCTTGGGGGTAAATAGCATAGAATCTATCTATTCTTTGGTATCCTTGGTGACTTGGTTTGGCCGTTGTTGCAAATAGGATACTGGGCTTGATAGACCTTTAGTCTTAGTCAGTGTAACAGTTCTTGTATTTTTATGTACTGACCTATTTGCTGGTCCATATAGTCTTCCACCTCCGGCAGTCAGGTTGCTCTATGCAGCCACAGGTAGTGGGCATGCTTCTTTGACTACAAGGGTAGAGAAGGAGAGAAAGAAAAATTGATAAGTCCAAGAAAGATCTTTTATGTTTTATATTTGGCCAAAATTCCATGTGTCTTAGACCCCTGTAGGAGTATGGCATGCTTCCCTAGGTAGCTTGGGTTTTACATGTGTGTATTTATCTTTATGTTTTATTCTGTTTGCCTATCATTTTCATGCTGTTCCTATCTCTTCTATACTGTCCTGTCTACACTATGGAGTTCTGTTACTTATTTTCTTTTTAATTATTGTACAATGCATGGGCTGCTATGCAATGTTGCGGTATATCAAATAAAATATAACCATAACCATGTGAATTCTGTGAGTCCATTGCCCATATCAGGCAGTCAGATGTCCTTATAGAAGCAGTAGAACAAACAGAGCAAGAGAATAGAGCAGGTTTGGAACAGACTGCTTTATTGAGGATGGTCCCTACGCGTTTCGGCTTGCGCCTTCTTCGGGGGACATACATACAAACAAATAAAAGAATAATTATTTAAAAACAATAAAAGGAAAACATTTTTTTGGACACGTATATTCACACATATGTTATATGTATAAATTACATGTAAAACAAAAGAACAAACCAGAGAACCAAATAAATTGATAAAAGTTAAAAATTGTTTTGTCTACAATATTTTTAATATTTTTAATATTTTTAATTTCCAATTTTTAACTTTTATCAATTTATTTGGTTCTCTGGTTTGTTTTTTTGTTTTACATGTAATTTATACATATAACATATGTGTGAATATACGTGTCTAAAAATTTTTCCTTTTATTGTTTTTAAATAATTATTCTTTTATTTGTTTTTTTAAAAATATTTTTTTGAGACTATTATTTATTTTGAATGTGATACACCAATTGTTAAGAAATTTTTTATTCTAACATTGTTTGTTTAACCCCATGGTAGCTGTATGTCCCCCGAAGAAGGCGCAAGCCGAAACGCGTAGGGACCATCCTCAATAAAGCAGTCTGTTCCAAACCTGCTCTATTCTCTTGCTCTGTTTGTTCTCCTGTGTACCTGCAAGAGTTACGCTCCTCCTTCTGATCCCTTATAGAAGCAGTGTCATTGGTATCATCTGCACACTTACTAGCACTACCTCTTATTTATTTTATTTTATTTAGTTGCATTTATATCCTGCCTTTCACCGGGTCAAACTGGTTGGGGGATACATTTAACATGAGGGGATATGAGACACATACACTAATACTTACAGGGAACATGGGCAATGGAGGGTTAAGTGGCTTGCCCAAAACCAGAAGGAGCACCTGTTGGACTAGAAACCCCAGTCCTTCCGGCCCAAGGTTGCTGTCCTCTAGTGGGATTTGAACCACTGACCTTCTGGCCTGTAGTACCTTGCCCCAACCACTAGGCCACTCCTCCTTCTTAGTCCATACTACTCAATTTTAGCCTTTCTATCACCTTGTGCACCTTCGCTTCTCATCTCCCAGCTCTATATCTGTGCTTTACCTGCTCAGTCCACTCTCCTGTAATTTCTTTCTGGGTTAAATTGTGTGTTTATGAAAACTCTGGACCTAGTATGCCTAGGTACTCCTCATGCTTGCCTAATTCCTTCTCTGGTTCTGGGTAGGGAATAGCTTGTTGGTATAGTTCAGAATGAGGGTGTCAGCATCCCCAAAATGGTTTGCTGATGTCTCTGCACCTGAAATGTCAGCATATACATTATGAAAACATTCAGGCATACATCTGTATGTGCACATGGTATGTACATACTTTTTAATAGTAGTGATATACGTCAGGGGGCAGAGATATGCATATTGTATAAAGTGGTATGATCAGTAACACAGAGGCATCAGGAAGAGGAGAGCAGCAGTTTATAATAACCATAAGATGAAGGAGGCTCCTGACTGTACATAGATTGATATGCCCTAGAAACAGGCATATGCGGAAACATCAGTTTCAAGCATTATATAAGATAAATACAGAGATATTATATTAATGAATTAGTAAGAAGTTGCATATCATAGGAGTTTGGCACAGTAAATCAATAATGCAGTGAGGTGAAGTGGCATTTGTGTTGGAGAAAGTATTCCTGCACACACTACAAAGACTAAAAGAGAATAAAATGAAATTATTTTGAGAGGTAAATGAAGATAATGAATGCCATAGCTGAAACAAGTACAGCACTAGCTCTTCCTGATGCCTCTGTTTTACTGAGAGTATGGCTTAAGAAAAGAAAAATAGGAAAGTATTTAATCTATGAGTCACCTTGGTATATAATTATTGTAGATGTAGGGGTGGGTGTCCTATAGACCTCATGTGGTAGAAGTACTGGCTAGCAGGCTGTTCAGAGCATGGGTGCTGATTGTGCTTGGCCTCCAGACCCTGCAGCTCTAGTGCCCTGCTTCCCCACTACACGAGGGACACACTCCACAATGGCTAAGGTGCTGTCCAAGCCATATCACAGGAGTGACTGAGAGAAGGATTCCCTCCCCACATATCAGAAGTCTTGCATTGTATTCCCTGAAGACTAGATGAACAAGCACCCTGGGCACCTCAGGGTAGGGGTGTTCATATACTGGTCCCATATGATGGACACTGTGAATATCCTGCCTGATCCAAAGCACCCTGCATCTTCAGATGCCATATTTGTACCCTATCTCTCACATTTAGGGGCACAGCACAGACTTACTGCATGTGTTGCTTTCCTGATTTGCATGCCCCATCCTCTTGTACTTAGTCCCATTGCCCTACGCTGTACAGCCAGTTATGCCTATCCCTGGTCATGCCTCTCTATTCTACACTGGTCTGTTACTATTGTCCTGTAGGTGGGGTTGGGGCACATTTCTTACTGTCTGCAGTGGTCCTGTAACTGACTGCTGCCCTGTTAATGCATTTGTAGCTTACAATTGCAGGGCATGTGTTGAGAGCACCTTCACTGTGTGCGTGCACTATGGCCACACGTTTACAGCTACCATGGTAGTGACATGCCTATCACAGCGGTACATCCCTACTGCAGACACCCTGCATCTACCATTGCTACTAGGCCTCACCATGGTAAAAATGCATGCTAACCATGCATTTGCCCCATATGACTCACAGCACTTTAGCAAGCATGCCCCTATGATTGATTAATAGGTTTCTGACCTGAAGAAAGAGTTTTTGTATTGTTATAGTATATAAAATGTGCAGCCCCTTCCACACAATTCATAAAATTCAGGCAAACCTGTAGGTACTCCTATATTCTGACCCACACATCCTCTTGTCCAACCTATAAGTCACTCCCAATTGTCATTTTATTTTAGTAGAACAATCCAAACCACTTACTTCAGAGGAATCTATCTTGATAATGATGGTGAATATCACCATAAACTGCCTTGATACTATCCAGACAGCTCGAGGGCAAAATAGGGGGCAGAGTGGGAGATTATCCAGGTAGCAGTGATTTTGGTGCTGCGATCTAGATAGCTATCTGCATATAAGGACAGCAAAAAAGCTTCCCTAAACTATCTGGATAGGCTATTCAGATAGCTGGCTGACAATTGCCACTATCAGGATAGTACTGACAGCCAGCACTGAATCTGGATTTTCAGTGCCAGTTACTATCTGGATACCAGCGCTTAATATCTAGACTTTATTAAATTCTGCAGCCGATATGGGCCGCTTTTTCCTATGAATAAAAGGGGCAGCTGTCCTGCTGCTCATAAGTAAAAGAAGAAATGTTTCCTCCCTTCTGCTCTCTCAGACGATTGCAAGAGAAGTGGGCGGCGCTTTAGTGAACAGACCGACAACATCCTGCTTCTGATCTGTTCGCTAAAGCACTTCTCACTTCATCTGCAAGCAGCCTGAGGGAGCAGAAGGGAGGAACAGGCCGCTGACTTTGCTGCTCTGTGGGAATGCAAACTGGAGGGAGGGGCCGCAAATGGGAGGTGCCCATTCCCAAACATTTGCCCAGAGCCCTATAAGGGGTTGAAGCGACCCGCAGCCAATAATGAAAACACCAATCATAGAATTTAAATGTTGTCCCCTTAGGAGGGCCTCCCATGGCATTTAGCAGGGTTGGACATGCGGGCTGGACATCCAAACCGCGCTCAGCTCCTAAACCCGATTCTGCCATCAGCTCTCTCCCTGCATATACACAGCGTTTATGTGGGGAGCGCTGTATATGGGTAGAAGGGGGCGGAACCGGGAAAAAGCTGCCAAGTTCCAGGATGTACAGAGGCTATTCAGGACAGGCCTCTGTATGCACCCCGGCATCAACATAGACGACCAGCTTATTCCACCCACATGCCGATGTAACGGGACAGCAGCCACTGTCTGATCCAGGCCTTGGGGGTCCCTGCAGAGGGTCAGATGGTGGTGTGCCAGAGCCACTCTCAGACCGGGAATTTTGCAATTTCGGCTGGACGTGTTGGTGCCATGGCGATGGGACATCTATGCACAGGCACGCCAGCCAGAATGATGTGTGGTGAGGATGGGCAGCCCAGGGTGCATCTCTGGGAGCGGAATACTGTGCACACTGGGCCATCCAACTGTCCAATTCCACAATTGCAGGTACCTACAGATCCCGCAGTTGTGGAATCGTGTCCATCTTGGCCCCATCCTAGTTATAGACATTCAGACGGCCCAGGAATGCACAGTTCAGAATCAGCCTCCACGTATTTACTGACATATTCCCCATTATAGTTAATAAAAAACTTATTTTTATTGTGTTGAACAATTGGACACCAATTATAATATGCCAGTTTTATTCAAAATTGTCTTTTCTGTTCACAATACAATAATGTCATGCATTGGACAAAGAGTGGCATGTTATGTTATAACTAACAATGTTATGTGACAACATGACAAATAACTGAAGCCTTAGCTGTCTTGATCTGTTTAATATCAGCTTTCCACATACAGTAGGTATACCAAACCTTGTCAAATCTGAGAATATTTGCATATGTCTTGCTGATTATAATGTTTATAGCATGATACAATCAGTGCGCTGCAGAAAACAGATGTAGCTGTCAGACATGAATTTATTTACAATGCCAGTTTCCTAGAATCTTTCATTGATGCAACTATGCATCTTGATGAAAAGCAGATAATTGTGACTTACTGTCTTTTGACTGATAAGTGAGTTTTCATCTTGGAATACAGCGATTTATGAAAAAAGGTGGTCTGTTGGGTGATTTGATAAAAAGGACCTCTGTTATAGAGACAAATAGCTCCTATTTGTACCCACACAGATCATATAAATTGAGCACTAATAAAGCTTGTATTCTATTCTTCTTAAAAATAGTTTTGTCAGACTCTGCTCAAACTTTCAGTGATTTACCAATCATGTTTATTAATCACTTGAGTCCATTTTATTGGTAATATAAAATGTGTTGAATACTCTCCCAGTGGAAGTGGTAGAGACAAGGACAATATCTGAATTCGAGAAAGCAGGCAACAAACACAGATCTCTAAAGGAAGAAAAGACACTATAGTACTTGATATGGAAGGGCAGACTAGACAGGCAATATGGTCTTTTCTGTGGTCATGTTTCTATGTTTCTTAAAAGTTTTCACCTCCTATGTCCCCAGTCTTTTATTTAAATCACTGAGTTCCCCTATGTCCGACATGGCACTATGTTTTTTTTTTTTTAAATTCTTTATTTTCGTTTTATAACAACAAAGGAAAAGGAAGACATACAGCTAAAAGACAGATACATAAAGTGTAATACATACACCAAAGTAAACCCCTGCCACCCCCTCCCCCCTGCTTCTTCTCTAGAAAACTAATCATTCCCGAAGCGGGCGTGTACTTACATTATTGTGTTACAAAACCTGACGGTGATCTGAAACATGATGAGTGCACATTATACAGGCATGTTGGAACAATGAGCAGATTGTACATAATCATTGAGCATCTGCCATTTAGACAAGCGAGAGTGAGTTTGGGTATGGGGAATAGCTCTCCGAGGTATCTGCTCAAATTTACTATATAAGCAGACGAGGTTCCACCATTCATTGACAGTAAGTCGAGAGCTATCCTTCCAATTCCTCGTGATTAAGCATATGGCTATACCCAGCATGAAATCAAGGAGAAAGCGACCCTTCTTAGGAAGAGAGGGGACCTCCGCCACAGAGCGGAGTCCCACGATCTTCCAAGAGAGAGGTTCGTGAAGGTGTAAAATAAATTGAATACAACCCCAAACCCGCCTCCAATAAACCTGTAGTTGAGGACATTCATAAATAACATGAGCGAGGGTTCCCACAGCAGTATGGCAAGACCAACACTGGTCCCTAGCAGTTGTGTTCCATTTGGCTATTTTTTCTGGAGTATAAAAGCATCTGTGTGCAAAAAAGAAGAGAGTTTGGGTAACAGAGGCAGACCGGGAAACCCGCACTACTTTGCTCCAGAAAACGCTCCATTGCACAGGGGTTAAAGTGGTTTGCAGTTCGCGCTCCCAGGCTTGTTGGGCTCTAAAAGTGGCAGTGTCTGTACCCTGACATAATATTTTATAAAAGTTAGAGGCTACCCCATGTGTACTACTAATAGAGTGAACTATCTCTAATAGCCCGTCCTCAGTAGGGGCAGAGGGCGGCATGATTTGAGCACTTTTGAGGCAGTGTTGAAGCTGCATCAATTGAAAGTAGTGTTTCGCTGGTAACGCAAATTCCTTTTGTAAATCAGAAAAGGTTTTCCAACGAGCTGCAGAGAAAAGCTGTTGGGGTGTCCAGATCCCCCTTGAGTACCAGGGTTTCCATGCTATCGTTCTATTTAGGACTTGAATTCTGGGGTTATTCCATAGCGGGAGTCCGTCCTGAGGACATACGTTCGGACCCAGTGATAGAATGAGAGTGTTAAAGGCCGCAAGAGTATCGACAATCATTGGTGGATGGCGGGTGTCTACTTGATAGGACATACCGGGGAGATGGATCAACGGAATTGGGCTACTAAGCTCCTCTTCTATATCAAGCCAAACTGGTCTGCTGTCTGTTGAGGCAGCTAGCCATCGGGCACCTTGCTTAAGTAGGAAGGCTTGATGATATATAAGAAAATCAGGAAATCTGGTACCCCCTATTTCCTTTGCAGACTGTAGTTTTGTTTAGCTATCCTTGGTGGCTTGCCCTGCCAGAGATAACGGACGAGAAGGCCCTCAATATCTTTATAATGCTGGAGTAAGCATGGCAGCATGCGGGAGTAAGCATGGCAGCATTTCTAAAATGTAGTTCACTTTGGGGACTATCATCATTTTCACAGTTTCTAGGCGGCCCCACCATGTAAGAGATAAGGGAGACCAACGATTTGTGAGCTCACGGACTTTGGAGACTACCTCTTTGGCATTAAAACTGATAGTGTCTTCTAAAGGAGAACAGTAATGGACCCCGAGATACTTCACCATGCGGGATTGCCAAAGGAAGGGAAAGGCCTGCATGTCAGCCTCATGTACCCAGCGGTTCAGTGGGAATGCTACAGATTTGGTCCAGTTAATTTTATAGCCCGATAATTGCGAGTATCCGTCAATCAGATCCAAGACAGCTGGAACCGAATCAAGGGATACGAAAAGCATAAGGTCATCTGCATATGCAGAGAGTTTAATCTCTCTATGACTGAAGGGGACACCTCGAATACGTGCGGATTGTCTAATAAGGAGGGCTAGGGGTTCAAGAGCTAGATCAAAGAGCATTGGTGATAGGGGGCAACCTTGACGCGTGCCTCTTTGGAGATTAAATGGCTGAGACTTGATGGCATTTACACAAATACTGGCGACGGGTTGAGTATACATGACTTGGAGATATCGGAGGAAGCCCTCCCCAAAGCCATACCATCGGAGAACTGCAAATAAGAAGGGCCATTCTAGGCGATCAAAGGCTTTTTCGGAATCTAGGGAAAGACCCACCCATGGATGATCTAGATTGGCAGCACTGGATAGCACATGGCACAAGGTCCGAGCATTGTCAGCGGTGGATCGGCCGCATTGGTCGGGGTGGATTAGGGTGGCCATCCTGTCAGATAGCCGGGTGGCCAAGATCGTTGCGAAGATCTTATAATCGGCATTAAGTAGGGAGATTGGACGGTAGTTGGCGGTTAGCAGCGGGTCTCTGCCTTCTTTCTCAAATACTACCACATTAGCTGCAGAAAAGGATCCCAAAGAGGATGTATCTACCGCAAGGGCAGTAAAATAGAGTTTTAAATAGGGAACTAAATCTTCACTGAACGTTCTGTAGAATTCGGTCGGGAGACCATCGGGCCCTGCGGCACGGCCCGAGGCCGTTCGTTTTAGGGCAGATTGGATCTCTGAAGTAGAGAAGGGTTCATCCATCGCATCCCTATCATCTTCAGAGAGGGTCGGCCGCTGAATGCCAGAAAGCAATCGCTCGAATGTCTCTGACGAGAACTCACATTCAGATTGATATAGGCAGGTATAGAAATCCCGAAAGAGTTCTACAATGTCGGAGTCTGTGGTCAATATGCCCCCTCCCTGTGGGGCTCGAAGGGCCGCTACGCGTTTGGCTTCTTTTTGACCTTTCAAGGCGTTGGCTAAGAGTCGACCGGCTCGGTTATTTTCACGATAATATGTCCCTCGTTGAAGCTCAATACTCTTAGAAGCTGCAGTTGAGAGGATTGAATTATATTGAAAACGGAGACGCTGTAATCGAATTAATACACATGGATCAGTACGTGAAGTTAGAACTCGTTCGCCTGCTTTGATTTGTTGGTCTAGTATGAGTAGCTGCTGTTTGCGTTGTTTCCGCAGGCGGATTTGATAGCTAGTGATCGTTGCTCGAATGGCCGCTTTGAAGCCCTCCCACCAAGCCCAATTCGCAGTATCCTGGGGTAGGTTAAAATGGAAGTAATCCTGTATGGCTGCTCGAATTTCTAACTGGAACTCTGGCTGAGTTAACAGGGCTCTATCAAAGAACCAGGCCCCCGAATTCCCTTGGGGTGCAGTAGTGTGTAATTGAAAGGAAAATGGCAGCATGATCTGAAATATGTTGGGAGTGAATCTTTGCAGTGTCCACCTGAGGAACTAACAGTTTTGATATTAGAAAGAAATCTATGCGAGACTGAGATTTGTGAGGGGAAGAGAAGAAGGTGAAGTCAAGCTCATTGGGGTGTAGTAACCTCCATAGATCAACTAAAGCAAGATCTTTGATCAAAGAGGTAAGCGTGGTGTGACTCTTGGGGGGACCACTTGTCCTGGGCGGCTGTTTGTCAATCAGGGGATCAAGGACTAAATTGAAATCCCCCCCAATTATCAATGAAGTATTAGCAGAGGCCTGCGCAACCTGAGCAATGGTAGCAAAAAAGGCAGGGTCATCCACATTAGGAGCGTAAAGGCATATACATGTAACTTCAAGGCTACCTATCTTGAGGTGAAACTCTGGACCATCTACCTTCTGTATCTGAGCTAGTCGCAATAATAGTAGCATGCAAAGATTTCCTAACCAGTATGGCAACCCCACATTTCTTAGAAACGGCTGGGGAATAGGCGGCCACCATGTAAGGTTTAATATTGAGTTTAAGAGTTTCCTTCGAATTTAAATGCGTTTCTTGGAGAAAAATCAGATCCGCAGCTTCCTGACTTAGGTAGCTTAGGATTTTCTTCCGCTTTATCGGATTATTGATTCCTTTTACGTTCAATGAGAAAATCTTATATGGTGCCATCAATCGGTAATAAACATTTTAGGTAAGGGCGCTTGAAAACATACAACATAATCAGAATCTGTGCAACAATGACATAATCACCGAGTATGCTGGCTAATACACCCCATATTGAAAAGTATGTACCAAAGTATCTTAGAGAAGAAGCAAAACCCCCAATGAATATGGCGACCATATGTCTGCGGGAGGAGGCCCTAGAGAGGAAATAGAAAGACATGAAAAAAAGAAAAGAAACACCAGAGTCCATAATTAACACTGTCTCTGATACTCATCGAGGCTACTGTGGGTAGATGGAGTCGGGTCACAGATATCATCAAAAGTAAGGCAACAAACCGCCCTCGCCAGACGCTTTGCTGGGCTGCGGCAGATCCAATATGGCAGGTACAGCGGATATGAGAATACTTGCAGGAATATTCTGGAAGTCAGCGCATCAAGTCGGCTTCTTTGGAATCCAAAAACTCCGCTAGTAGATCAGGGTCCTCAAATGTTCTTGTCTGATTGTGAAGCGTGACTCGGAGCTTGGCCGGGTACATCAGGCCATAGCGTGCTTGTAGTTGTTGAAGCCTCGGCCGGAATTCCAGAAAGCGCTTTCGGCGGTCGACCGTGGGTTTAGCCAAGTCAGGATAGAAGGAGATCTTGTGGCTCTCAAACTCCATATGGCCCTTTGCCCGAGAGGCACTGAGAATTTGCTCCACGTGTTGATATCTCAAAAGTCGAAAAATGATAGGCCGCGGGGTCTTCCTGTTGAGCGTTATGCTTGTGGGTACACGATGAGCGCGATCGATCTCCAAATCTTTGGTAAAGGTGATGTGGAGCAGGGAAGGGAGGATTTTGCATAAAAACTCTTTCATGTCTCCCGATTCCGCTCCCTCCGGTATGCCCACGAGTCGTATGTTGTTGCGGCGCGCTCTATTATTGCCATCTTCCACTTCTTTCTGCAAGGCCCGTACCTGACGTTCAACTTTGTCGAGTTTGGACAACCGGGCCGCATGGGAGTCCAATATGCTCTCCATTTTGTCCTGACGCGAAGAGAGCCCCTCTAGCTTGCCCTGCAGTACACCAAGATCTTCCCGCAGCGCTCGGAGTGCTTCACCGTTTGACTGCACGAGGTCCTTGACCCCTCTAATCTCTGTGAGGATTTCCTGTTGCATTTCGGGGCCCTCGCGCAAGGCCAGCCCCTTCTGCGGGGACGGGGGTTCAGTTTTGGAACGTTTGCCGTGAGAAGCCGCTGGAGATCCAAATTCCAGGCGCGTGGGTTTGGTCCCCGCCATCTCACCAATGTGCCCCGGCAAGATCAGAGTAGAAGTTCCAAGTATGTACGGTGTTAATTCAGGATTCTGAGTAGGCCTCTCGGGAGCCTCAGCGTTATGCGACCATCCCGCTGGACATCAGGCTCCGCCCCCCGACATGGCACTATGTTTAAGATTATAACATAACCATTTAATCTTCCTGAATCAGGGATCAAAATCACACTTTTCTGCCTTAATAAGCAACCACCTTTAGTGTTCAAATTCATATTCTTCATTATCTCTTGGGTGTCATTTCAACCTGTTGTATTTGCACCCAAGCATCATTCTTTTAACTGCAAAGTGCATCAGTAATTAAATTTTAAATACAATTGTATATCTTAATGATGATCATAAAATCATAGCTGGAATTGAGGAGAGAGCAACAAGAGTATATTATAATAATATTATGATAAAAAGGCATATGTGTCTTAAATCTATCAATATTAATTAAGAAGACTGAATTAATGGAAATATTTGCATTCTTTCTGAAAACATTAATATATCTCTATCTGTCTAGGTATAGATAGATATTGTGGTGTTAAGCAGAGCCTAATCAGACCCAAGGATAATGGGGAAGCAGTTCCTTTTCCTACTAGGGAGACTGAAGGGGCTGTGGTAAGAGGATCCCTGGAGAATGAAGTAAAGATTCCTTTGAGGAGAGGGGGAAGGGTGAGCCAGCGAAACTGACAGGGCTACAACTAGGCCAATTATGTAACAATGATTCAGAAAGACGTCTGGCTAGAGCACAACTGGCAGAGAATGATCTGTTCCTCTGGAACCATATATATTACACCACTGAGAGCAGGAAGAGCGAGATGCTGGCAAATTATGTAGTTGAGGCCAAGAAGGAGGATTGGTCCAAGGCGGCGGTCCATTCACACTTAGCTGGATTTGCATTTTTTGCGAAGGCGGTGGGGTGGATCCCGGCAGGGGGTAGAATTTTGACGAGGAGATTGATGCAAGGGTGGGGCAGAATGAGTCCAGCAGATAAGGACAGGCGACAGCCGATCACGCATGACTTGCTAGTGCGGCTATGTGCGGCCCTCCCGCGGGTGGCCACATCAGCCTATGAAGCGGCATTATTCAAGGCAGTTTTTTGCCTGGCATTCTTTGGGGCCTTTCGTATCAGAGAATTGGTAGCTGACTCCGCGAAGACGGGGAGGGGCAGTGCGTTGCTGAGGCAGCAGGTGCAAGTGGAGAGGGGGTCAGTAAGGATGCTTTTAGCATGCTCTAAGACCGACCAGAGGGGACGGGGGTGTTGGGTGGTACTGCAGGAGATGGAAGGGGTCCAGTCCTGTGTGGTGGTGGCGCTACGGGAATATTTGCGCTGCCGACCGGAAGTGGAAGGTGTGTTTTTTATTCATGAGGACACACGGTTGCTCACGCGTTTCCAGGTGACAGCTGTCCTAAGGTTGGTCCTGCGACATATAGGAGAGGTACCGCAGCAGTTTGTGGCACATTCATTCCGCATTGGAGCGGCAACAAGTGCAGCGGCAGCGGGTTTGTCGGACTCGGAGGTACAACGTATTGGGCGATGGCTTTCGGGAGCTTTTAGAGGATATGTCAGACTGTAAGGGTAATCGGGTGGAATATGGTGGGGGGGCTAATTCTGTTTTTTTCTTTTACAGATAATAGGAGTGGTCCACATGGCTGTTGGCTGATCGGCCATTCTTTTGTGCACTGGGCGGGTCGGCGAGCGGCTGTGCGGCCTGCAGAGGCTAATCTGGGCCTGGATCCGGAAGTGGTGTCGGTTTTATCGCTGGGTGAGTGAGGTCTCCGCTGGACACAGTTGCTCCCTTTGCTTCGGCACCATAGGCGACTGCAGACTGCTCCGGACTTGCTGTTGCTGCATTTGGGGGGCAAAGACCTGGCAGCCTGGACCTGTAAGCAACTCATTTGAGCGGTGCAGAGAGATCTAGAGGAGGTGCTGCAGTTGTTTCCGGGAGTTATACTGATGTGGTCGGACATTATACAAAGACCCAGTTGTCGCGACCAGAGACACTGGTCGTGGGGTTTGACAAAAATTAACCGGCAGATTGGCCGCTGGGTTTGTGCACACAGGGGGGTACCAGGTTATGCATTCTTGGGTGGAGGTGGGTTGTGCGGGGTTGTACGGGAGTGATGGTGTGCATTTATCCCCGGTGGGCTTGGATTTATTATTAAACGACTTGCAGGAGGCGCTTGAGTGGGTAGCGTTAAGAGATGCGCGCTAGTCGCAGCTTTTGGGGGGGGCGGCGTGGGAGCAGGAAGCCCTCCCGCGCCGATGGCAGGATCCCGGAGGTTTCCGGGGTCCGGAGCCTCGGATAAACTTGGGACGGGGGTGGGGTACCCCCGACCAGGAGAACCCCTGGGCTGGCTTTTGCTAATTATATGGCGAAGTTGGGGGCCAAGGGGGGAGAGAAGCTGGGAAAAACGGAGGCATGCCCACCTTGCTATGGACATGGCTGGTGATGCATCATTCCGCTGGGTATGCAAATGAGGTTTCTGCGATGTTGATGTTATGCATTTTCATGGTTCAATAAAGCTGCGACCAGACGTGTTTTAGCAAAAGTTGGTGTTTGTGTGTTTTTGGTAGTGGGGGAGGGGAATGTTGTGGAGGGGGGGGGGGAGTTTGGGACGTAGTATCGAGTCCGACCTGCTCTGGTTATAGGGAGTTTAAAATAATGTGGAACCCAGGAAATAGTTAACATAGAAACATGATGACAGAAAAAGACCACATGGCCTATCTAGTCTGTCCTTCCATATCAACAACTACAACAGTCCACTTTTTACCTTTAGAGATCCTCTGTGTTGGTCCCATGCTTTTTTGAATTCAGTTACTGTCCTCATCTCTACCACCTCCACTGGGAGACTATTCCATGGATCCACTACTCTTTCCATAAAGAAATATTTCCGCATATCACTCCTGAATATATGTCCCTTCACCCTCATCCCATGTCCCCTCGTAGTAGAACTTGCTTTCAATTGAAAGAGGCTCTCTCCCTGAACATTTATGCAACAGAGGTATTTAAACATCTCAATCATATCACCTCTATCCCGCCTTTCCTCTAAGGTGTACATATTAAGATCCTTAAGTCTGTCCTCATATGCTTTATAATGAAGCCCACTAATCATTTTAGTAGCCACCCTCTGCACCGACTCCATCCTGTTCACATCCTTTTGAAGGTGCGGTCTCCAGAATTGCACACTATACTCCAAATGAGGTCGCACCAAAGACATATACAGAGGCATTATCACCTCATTTTTTTTGCTAGCCATTCCTCTCCGTATGCACCCAAGCATCCTTCTAGCTTTTGCCGTCGCCTTTTCTTCCTGTTTAGCTATTTTAAGATCATCAGACACAACCACGCCTAGGTCCCGCTCTTCTTTAGTGGACCAAAGTACTTCACCTCCTATACTGTATTGCTCCCTTGGATTGCTGCAGCCCAAATTCATGACCTTACATTTTTTAACATTAAATCCCAGCTGCCAAATTCTAGACCATTCTTCAGGCTTAGCTAGATCCCTCCTCATGTTATCTACACCTTCCTGGGTGTCTACTCTATTGCAGATTTTGGTATCATCTGCAAAGAGGCAAACCTTACCCAACAGTCCTTCCGCTATATCAAAGATGTTAAAAAGAATCGGACCAAGGACAGATCCCTGGGGCACACCACTGGTAACATCCTTCTCCTCAGAGTGAGCTCCATTTACTTGTACTCTTTGTTGCCTCCCACCCAACCAATTTCTAACCCAAGCAGTAACTTTAGGGTCCATCCCTAGGGTGCTCAGTTTGTTTATAAATCGCCTGTGAGGAACAGTGTCAAAGGCTTTACTGAAATCTAAATACACCACATCTAGAGCTCTCCCTCGGTCCAACTCCCTGGTCACCCAGTCAAAGAAATCAATCAGATTTGTCTGACAAGACCTGCCTCTGGTGAATCCATGCTGCCTCGGATCCTGTAATCTGCTGGACTCCAGAAACCTCACTATTTTCTCTTTCAGCAGCATTTCCAACAATTTACTCACCACCGAAGTTAAACTAACCGGCCTGTAGTTTTCAACCACATCCTTACTTCCGCTTTTGTGTAAAGGCACCACATGAGCCTCTCTCCAGTCCTTTGGCACCACTCCTGACTCCAACGAGGCATTGAAAAGGTCAGTCAGTGGAGTTGCTAGAACGTCCCCAAGTTCCCTCAGTATTCTAGGGTGTATCCCACCCGGTCCCATCACTTTGTCTCCTTTAAGTTGAGCTAGTTTCTCACGTACACAGTCATCTGAAAATTGTTCAAGTTGTCCTTCGCTTCTGTTCCTATTTGTGGGTATTTTCTGAGGTCCTGCTCCTGGTTCTTCATCTGTGAACACAGAACAAAAATATTTGTTAAGCAATTCCGCTTTATCCTTATCAGCTTCTACATATTCCCCCCCCCTGCACCCTTGAGTCTGACAATACCACTTTTGCCCTTCCTCTTCTCACTAATATATCTGAAAAATGTCTTATCCCCCCATTTTATTGCATTGGCTATTTCCTCCTCCTTTTGAATCTTTGCCTTCTTGACTACTTTGCTAGCTTCTCTAAGTTTTTCCAAATACAGATGCCTGTCTTCCTCTCTCTGTGATCTCTTGTATTTCATGAAGGCCTCCCTCTTTTTCTTCACTTTTTCAACTACTTCCTTAGAAAACCATAGCGGTCTCCTTTTCCTTTTGCCTTTATTTACCATTTTAACAAGAAGGTTGGTTGCCCTTAAAATATCCCCTTTCAGTTTTGCCCACTGTTTTTCTACATCCCCCTGCTGTTCCCATCCCACTAACAACTCCCTGAGGTATTGGCTCATCTTCGCAAAGTTAGTCTTCCTAAAGTCTAAGATCCTCACCTTGGAATGGATTCTAACAGCCCTAGTCCTATTACTGAACCACACCATTTGGTGATCACTGGATGCAAAATGATCTCCCACTACAACATCAGAAACACTTTCACCATTGGTAAGCACCAAGTCCAGTATGGCCCCTTCACGTGTGGTGTCTGTTACCAATTGCCTGAATAGTTCTCCCTGTAGAGAATCCAGGATCTCCTTACTTCTAGATAATACTGCAGCAGGAATGTGCCTATCAACATCTGGCATATTGAAATCTATCAGTAGCACTTCCCCTTTCCTAGCAATGCTGCGTATGTCTTCAATTAACTCTCTGTCCACCTCTTCCTCTTGTGAGGGAGGTCTGTATATCACACCAATGCAAATAGATTTCTCTTTCCCTCTTTCTAGTTTAACCCACAATACCTCCTCTCTCCCTTTTAAGCTCTGTAATTCCAAAGCTTTAATAGTAGTTTTTACATATAGTGCCACTCCTCCTCCCCTTCTTCCTACCCTGTCCTTTCTGAATAAAGTATAGCCAGGTATAGTTACATCCCAGTCATGGTTTTCTGTGAACCATGTTTCTGTAACTGCCACTAAATCCAAGTCAGCCACTCCCACCAAAGCTTCAACATCAGGGATATTATTTCCCATGCTACGGGCATTTATACACACTGCTTTCCATATGTTACCCCTGTTACCCATTTCCATAAAGGTATTTAATGTATCACCTACCTAGACATTCTTGTCTAGTGCATTCTGTAAAGCCTGAGCAAGTAAGAATACTTAGAGGCAGATGACTGATGGAATATATTTTTAAACTAAATGCCCATATTAGTGGTGGAAATAAGAATAAGATTACTTTCCTGTTTTCTTGTTTTTTTAGATTTGTTTGCTTCTTTTGGAGATAAGGTTCTATGATTGATTTTGCAGTAGCAGCATGTTTGCGCAGCTCCTCTGAATACATTCCCACGTTCTCCTTGAATTTATCAAGATGAGCATCAAGGATATGGACTTTGAGAGACATCCTGCAGCCCATTTTGCCGTAATTCTTAACTAGAGTCTCAAAAAACCTCTACATAGTTTTTGACCTTGTGATTCCCCAAAAAGCCACAAACCACTGCAACAAAGCTGTTCCAAGCTGCTTTCTCCTTCCTAGTAAGCAGCTTGGGAAATTCCATGCACTCAAGAATCTTTTTTATTTGACCTTTGCCTCAAACAGTTTAGGGAAGAAGTCTTGAAGGTACTTGAAGGCTGTCGACTCTTTCTCTTGAGCTGTGACAAATTGTTTCATAAGGCCAGATTTGATGTGCAGAGGTGGCATCAGTACCATCTGTGGTTCCACCAGTGGCTCCCACTTCACGTTCTTTGTCCCGACAGAAAATTCAGTTTGTTGTGGCCATTCCTGTCTGTGGTAGTGTGCCACAGTGTCCCTGCTGTCCCAAAGACAAAGATAGCAGGGAAACTTAGTAAAACCGCTTTGGAGAAATGCCACCAGAAATGCCACCATCTTAAAGTCTCCAATAACCTCCCAGTCATACTCAGCATACTTCAAGGCTTCTAGCAAGGTCTTTACGCTGCTGTAATCTTCTTTGACGCTCGTTAAGTGAGCTAGAGGAAGAGACGGGTGCTTGTTCCCGTTTTGTAGCAGCATGGCTTTGAGGCTCCTGGAAGAGCTGTCAATGAACAGGTGCCACTCCTTCGGGTTACATGCAATTCCAATAGCATCAAATAGACTGGTCACATTGTGATAAAAGCAGAGCCCAACTTGACTAGCGAAAAAGATAGAAAATGTGTGGTGACGCTTCATCTGACCTGTGATTTGCACACTTTCATCCAACAAGTTCCACTACTTGGATCTGGACATTAAAACCTCGGCATTGGACTTGGTGAGACCAAGATCTATGACCAAGTCATTGATGTCAGTTTGGTTTGGGTAGTAAGGGTTTCTCTCCTCAGCTCCACCTCTGATATTGTAATCTAGATCTGCAGCATCTTCTTTGTTTTGTGAATTGCTGCTTTCTTCTGAAGACAGCTGTTTCTCTGCAGAGGAATGGGTACAGGGAGCTCTGGGCAATGTGGCACCTGGATAATGGATGAAGGAATACATGACAGAAGGAGCATTCTTAAGAGCCCAATGTTTGGAAGGATCCACAATGCAAAAGTAGCAATTGCTCAAGTAGTCAGTGGGTTCCTGACAAATTCTTGGGATAAAGAACTTCATGACTCTCTTTTCCCCTCTGTACGATCCTGCCAAAGAAAAAATAAAAATGTGAAATAAAAAATAATGATATATATTTATAATTATGATGATAAAATTGATTTGCATTAATGATGTTCTTGCTAAATATTTCATGCATTATGTAGAACATCAGTAACAATAAAGATTTTATAACATAAAATGCCACAGTCTAAGCCAGCATCAATTCCATCTTACCTTCCAGAATTTTCTTGCAGTGCTTACAAGTGAATTGAGGTGCCCAGGGTTTGTCCTGATCCTCAAAAGGCATGCCTTGTAAGCTTCACCTATCTTGGCAGATGCTTCCACGGAGTACTTTTTCACTCTTGTATTGATAAAATCACCACAGACATAGCAAAATGTGTCTTCTGGATGCTTAGCAGACTCTTAATGCCATGTCAGTTCACTTAAGAAGCTAGAATGAAAATAAACTGGTGAGCTTCAGACACGTGTTGTTGTTGCTCGCTCCTAGGTTTCCAGTTGGTAAGGAGGCTGCTGAACAGCTGTGCTCACTCCGCGCAAATCCATTGTTTATATAGACCCGAGGTGGAAGTAACTTTATAATGGTCACCAAAAGGTTTTAATTTAAAGTTCTTAAAAGTTATACAAAGTTCCAAAAGTTTTGCAAAGTTCTGGAAAGCTCTAGAAAGTTCTGGAATTTTCCAAAAGGCACTCCAAGTTCACTTTACACTAAATCTATCTATAATGTCTTGTAAAACAGGTAATTTTCAAAAATATCACTCTCCTGGTCCCAACAGCAATGTTTGTAGGCCATAATTGCCATTTTCTATGGTTTTGAGGCATAAGATATCGGAAAATAATACTTATTACCCAGGAACAAGAAAAAAGTAAAAATCTGTTATACAGTGAATTATGTTCAGTAATTCTTTATTGCCATTAGTAACTGTGCATGTTTGTCATTGTGAGGAATCAAAGAGAATGTTTGTAGTTCTGAGCTATGGTTCTGCAAATTATTTATTACATGCACTGAGTCTTATGGGCTGAAGACAATGACTGCTGTGCGTGAAAGGAAGTCTGCAATGCTACTGAAAGCATAATGAGATTAAAGATCAGAGATTCCAGCAAGGCTACAGAAAGATGCATATACAGCCACGAAGCCTGGGTGGACAGTTACTGACACTCTCTGTCCAAGATGTGCACAGCCCAGCCCAGGATGAAAGGAGATGCTGCTGAAGAACTTGGAATCACCGATGGCAGATGATGTGGGTACAAACTTCTGAACAAGAGCAGATGGCCACTGTTAGAAATAGTGCTTGCAAGAATAATTGCTAGAGTTTTGCTGTCTGTACACATTCTTATTGAAACCTAGCAGGAGCAAACAGTGTCACATAGTTTTGACCACTTTTCAGAATGTTTGTAATCCTTTTTCTATATTGTCAAAAGGACTATATGTATAAAAACTTGTTCCAACCAGCAAGATGAAGTTCACACATGAACCATGTGCCTAGGACTCTGAAGCAAACTGGTGGAAGGCGTTCCTCACTGTGGCAGAAGATTTATTTATTTATTTACTTATCAATCTATTTCTGTGTTTACTTATTTATTTATCTATTTATTTAGGACTTGGACATGTTTAATAGTGATTCTTTACAGAATCAGAGGGAGGACTGTTGAGAGGGACTTTGAAAGAGTTAATATACAGCTCTGAATATTTCTGTCTCTGCCTAATTTTGACCTGTCACATGTAATGTCTGTGCTATGACCTATATTATGTAGATAAACAAAGCTTTATGTAGAGCTGAATTTGTACCACGTAGCATTTTCTCTTAATAAAGATGGTACGATGCCTGGCTTGAGGAGGAATCATAGGAACCTGCACAAGTTTGCACACCTGTGAATTCCTCACTTAAGCTTAAGTTGTACTGTTTAATATACTTCCTTATTTGCATTTGAATTTAGAGAATTGAAGCCAAGGAACTAAAGTTGGTTATTTTCAACGCATTCCAACAACTCCCTAGCTGCAGAGTCGATCTTCTTTTTTGTCAGGAGACAAGAGTTTCAGCACATATTTTGCAGACACACATCTCATCCCCAAATTGACAGTATGAATGGACTGTACTGACCCAAAACTGATGTCCAAGTCCTCAGCAAGCTAGTCAATCGACAATTTGAATGTATTACAGCATGCACTGCTATACTTTTGTCTTTATTCCTGCTCGTAGATGACCTTCCAGAAGTTTGTCACTGTCAACACTTTGGAGGCCTTCTTGGAAATGTTTGTACCTGTCATAAATGTAAACCGACTCATGCATTCATCACCAAAAGAAAGTCTTACTGTTTTATTGTATTGGCTATTTTTTTCTTTCATCTGCATCTTTTCTTTCCTTACTACTTTACCTGCTTCCTGTAGCTTCTTCCGCTATTGGTATTTTCCCTTCCTCTTTCTGCGATCTCTTATAGTTTATGAAGGCTAATCTCTTTCTTCTTACATTTTCAGATATTTTTGAAAACCATGGTGACCTCTTTTTCCTCTTACTTTTATTTACTTTCTAATAAAAAGATTATTTGCCCTTAAAATGTTTCCTTTCAGTTTTGTCCACTGTTTTTCTGCTTCCCCCTGATATCCACATCAATCTCCCAAAACCTAGATGGGAAATGGCTACGGATTCTTGTAGTTGCTGGTTCAGAGCTAAGGCATGTTAAAACTGCTGAAAATTATTTTCGTTCATGAATGACTTGATTGATGTCATAGGGCCCTTCAAACTTCAAAGAATATTTCTCTCATTTTATGCCATTTGACACGACTTTTGAAAATATGCTACTATACCTAAATCATTTTAACTGTCATTTTGTTACAAAAATACAGTTTCGTTAACAATAAAAGATTGTTATAAAGGAATTTGTTTCAATGTGTGAAGCTTTTCTGCTAAGTCCAAGCAAGAAAAATGGAGATTGTCTGACCAGTAGCAGGAAGTACGGTCAGCATAGCTAGCAATTCTATTTTGGAGCATGCATTCTTTCTTCCTTTACAAATAAATTGGAACATTAATTTTTTTAGCCAAAAAAGTTAGCATGATTTATTATTTATCAACATGGCACTAAAGTAATTCATTTGAAAGAAGCCAACAGCAAATTACCATCGATTTATACAATATCACAGGTAAACTAGGTTTATGTAGGCAAAGTTGCTGCTTCAAGACATATGCAGTGCATGATAATAAAGTTCCCAAGATGTTTACTCCTTTATTACTGTCAACAATTCATTAATCACTTTCTTGCAAAAGGGCAAAAATAGGATTTAGAGATTCCAAGAAAGTGCTGATTATGTTTCCATAGTTCTAACACCACATTTCTCTTGCAGTGCTTATCATTTGTCAGATATAAAATATTTTGTTCCAAAGATTAAAGTGGGTACTGTATAATTAGTTATCTTTCTTAGAAAATGAAATATTAATAAAAGAGATAGTTTCACCCATTCTTAGATGTTACAAACTAATAATTCAGCAATGCTTACATTCATTAATCTTTAATCTATAACAGAATTGAATCTAATTTTTAATCTATAACAGAACTGCATCATCTCTGTCAAATGCAATGCAGAAACCACTAGTAATTTATCATGACTTGTTATAACAAATGAAAGCATAACCATCAATATCATATTTTCAGTGTTGTGGTAAAAGCTCTATTTTCTCATTTATTCAATCCCTCCCCAATCAATTTTTTATTAAATTAAATGTATAGACTATTCTATATTCTATATTTGAATATACAAATACTCTTTGGATGGAATAGCTGCAGAATAGCACAATAAGGGGCCTATTTACTAAAGTATGGTAAGGTTTTGAATTTATCGCAGCTTAACTGCAAAGGTTCAGGTGCATTAATTAAAAATCCCATGTGGTAAATGCAGGGGGTGTGCCCAGCATCTGCCCTGCATTTATCGCTCAGATCAGGCACTTATTGCATAAGTTCGTATTCCCTGCCTTGGTGGGTAGTGTGGCATTTATTTACAATGACTATGTACAATATCAGTGTTTCCATGGCTGACCATAGCCCGACAATGCTGGAACAAAGTCAGGAGCAGAGGGGCACCACTCCTATCCTCTTCACCCACACCACTGGAAACCCCCTGGATAAGACCAGGGAGGTCAGCGGGGTGCAGAGAGGGTAAGGTTGGGTCTTTGGAAAGGAAACCTAATCTTTGGGATTGGGGATTCAGTGGGGTTCTTGTGCAAGAATGGTTCCTAAGAAGGCATCCCTTGAGGGAGTGGAGGAGTGGCCTAGTGGTTGGGGCAAGGTACTTCAGGCCAGAAGGTCAGGGGCTCAAATCCCACTAGAGGACAGCGACCTTGGGCCAGAAGGACTGGGATTTCTAGTCCCACAGGTGCTCCTTGTAGTCTTGGGCAAGCCACTTAACCCTCCATAGCCCATGTTCCCTGTAAAATAGTTATCTCCAAGTTATAATGCCTGTTCAATGTAATTTCAGTTTGTTCAATGTAAACCACACTGATTCAGAATAGCACGGTATATAAGAGAATGTAAATAAATCCTCCTTTTAAAAGCCATGGTGGGGGGGGGAAGGGGTGGGGTTGGCTGTCCAATACAGGGAATTCTGAAAGGAAGTATGTGGATTGGGTGGGATGTTGGTATTGGATGGGATAGTGGATCAACTCTGGGGGGGGGGGGGGGGTTGCTTGGGTGCAAGGGAGTGAACAGATGTGAGGGGTCATTTTGCCCTCAAAGGTATTTTGCATTACTGTCCTTTGGCAGCAGCCATGCTACTAGAATGTCAGTAGTATGGTTGCACCTTTGCACCTTTTGAGGTGTCATAAATGTAGGTGCAGTCACACTATTGGTGGTGATGACAGTTAGCTTGTGCTATTGTCCCATGTGCTAACTGCCACCAGATGACATACCCACTCTCCATCGTAATCCTACCCGAATTCTACCCAAACATGGGCTAAATATTTAACATATGTATACATTCTATGTCAACATAATCTCTGGCTGCCATTAAAATGTACGTCACCACTCAAGATAAATATTGTTGTCTGTGGATGACATTCTCAGGAGACACCTGTCAAATGCTAGCCCATGTGCATGGCTGGTGACTGCCTCCTTTGCCAACCACACACACACACACACACACACACATGCATCCCCCAGCCTCATGCACATACCAGCCAGTGGACACAAGCAGCACCAAGGGCAGTGGCGGATTTGCTACAACTAGCACATCATGTACTACAACCATTGCTATGGCAATGTCTGTGTGGAGTTCCACTAGTGTCACCACATGTGCCACCACAAGGCAGGCCTCCACATCTGCTTCAGCCACCACACAGGCCTCCAATCTTCTAAGTCCTGTTCCTCAGGGCAGGGGGCCTGTCATGACATTTCCACCATTCTATGAGGGGATCGAGGTGGCTAGTTGCCAGAGTGACAATAGTTCAGAATCACGTGGCAAGCCACCCTCCACCTCCAACCACTATTGTAACACAGGCCCTTGTTCTTGTGCCCTCTGTAAGGGGGAGGGGAAGGGGCAGGGGCTATAAGCGGACCAAGTTACAGTGACAGGAGGAGATAGTGGGTGTGTTCTGCAAGGGGTTTTTCGGGCCACCGTGTTTGCATGAGGAAGGGGGGATGGTACTTGATGAGTGGTGGGTGACAGGATATGTGGGGGAACTAGGTATTTTTGGGGGTGGGTAAGCAAGGGGTGTGAAACATGGGTTTGGCTATGGAATGTGGAGATGTGAGAGGGGTGGGTGAGTAGGTGGGCAAGGTTGGGGGTGCATGGGAAGAGACAAGACATCATGGAGGGGCGGTGTAGTGGTTAGATTAATAGCCTATTATACAAGCAATCAGGGTTTGCTTCCCACTCATACTCATACATTACCAGAAATAACCTGGCTTGCTGGGTCACCAGGGGTCATTGTTGACTTGACAGCACTTTCAATGAAGATAAAATCTACAAATATAATAAAAAAAGAAAAAGCTAGAAAAGAGAAATGCTTTGCCATCAAATTAGAGTACGTGTTTACCAATTGCAGGTCATTTATTTTCAGGTACAGGCATAGTTACCCATCAACAAAAATTTGTTCACTGTACTGCTTCCTGCCAAAAATGTCACTCAGTGCAAACCAGACCAATTCAGACATATGAAGCGACTCTTGAGTTGTCTAAAGGTCCACTCAATGCTCCTGGTGCTCCTGTGTGCCTGATTGTATCTCTACTTGCTGGTGAGCTGGGATGGACAATGGGGGTCATCAGACAATCACTCAGGGGGTATCTTCTGTAACCTGTGCAGCAGTTCCCCATCAGAGCGATCAAATGGCTCTTCAGTTATCCAAATGTGTGCTCAATAATTCCATTGGTGTTCTATGTGGCCTATTGCATCGCTCCTCTGCTGGTGAGATGGGATGCATAATGGGGGTAATCAGCCAATGCCTCAAGGAGTCTCCTCTGTCACCTGCATGGGGAAGAACACATAGGCATCAGATATGTATCCAAAAGCTAATTGAGAAGTAGTGTGAGGACCACATATAGGAGATGCAGGATCATTAAGTATTTGAGTGCGGTCAGCAATAGCACCAGGGCCGGCCCTAGAGTTGGTCCAAAGTGTTGGAGTCCTAGGTAGACCTCAAACTTTACATCCTCTATGGCTGTCAACATCTTTAGGTAGCTTTGGTTGGCCTGATTTTGCTGCCTTCCAGAGGTTGCTACCCTAGATGACTGCCTGGTTTGCCTATTGGTTGGGCCATCCCTGATTAGCACCCAGTGAAATGGTAGCACATAGACCTTTGCTGACCCACATCACTGGAGGGACAGATGGGGTGGGCTGTGGCAGTAGCCATATGGGTGGCTGCAGTGCCGCTCCCTGTTGCTGCCAATTCTATTGTGGGGGAGGCAGGCAGGAGCAATATTTCCAAAAGTGGCGGCAAAAAGCTGCTGCTTTTGGAAATACTTCTGCTGCCCACCTCCCCCTTCCGAGATGGAATCAGCGGCAGCTGGGGGGAGGGTGGCAGCAGCTGTGGGGGTAGCGAGGCCAGGGTTTCTGCCTACGGCAGTAAAAATCATTGGGCTGGCCATGCTTGTGCTCTACCTTTCTATTCTTGTCACAGGCTTACTGCTTGGGGGTCAGGTGTATTTCATTGCTGGAGGAGAATACAGTCCCCTGGTCAGGCCTGTGTGGGCATGGGAGGGGGATTTCTGTGTCATCTTACCTAGTAGCTGGCCTCTGGAGATTTCACCACTCTAGAAGTTTGTGTGGATCCCAGAATGACTGAGTTTACAGGAATTGTGGCACAATCCAGGAAATCTTGCCACAACATTGGTTATTTTCCCCAGTGTATTGCACACTACTTGCACATTCATGGAGTGGGAGGATTTCTGGTTGCAGTATGTGGCCTCACTCTTTTGAGAGGGCCTGAGGGCACAGCTAAATAAATAAATAAATAAATGTGTGCAGTCTATCAAACCCAGCATAGAGGGAAACCTAGCCACCTCATGAAAGTGAACCATTGTCTGATGCCTCTGCTGTGCTGCATGCGGGAATGCTGTGTAATCTGAGGCATGCATCATGAAAACACTCAGAAAGTGGGTGATGCACCTGGACACTGCCACCTGACTCTAACCTGCAGTGGCTGCCAGTACAGTTTGGAAGGTACCTGTTGACAGGAAGACGAGTGCTGTAGTCACCTTCAAATGCACAGGCAATATCTTATTGGCAGTGAGGTGGGGCTCCATATCTAGACACAGATGATGTATGGCTGCCCTATAGAAGAAGAACCCGGTCACACTGAGACAGATTCCATAGGGGCTGGCTAGCTTCAGCAGAAATGTTTAAGTCAGGCTCGTGTATGTGCACGACCACAGGATACAAACATGTCAACTGCCCACACATGCAAGCAGAGGAGAAACATGTCCCCCACGAATACGTGATGCAGGTAGATGTTGAACCTGGCATGTACTTCCCTATACTCCCTGTATTCTGGAAAAATGCAAATTTCTGAGCGTGTCCATCTCTGCGGCCACCATGGACACCATGCCACTAGGGTAAAACGTGCATCTCCTACTGACAGTGTTATGCTGATGCAAACAAAATATTAATAGCGATGTTACATATATACTGATGCAAAGCAGACCATATATACCAGTCTGTTTCATGCCCAGAACACTGCAAAATAATCTTATGACATACCTTGCATCACACATTACTTGTCAGTAGAACAGTGCCTCAGTTATACTTGCATAGGCCTTCTCTATACAAACACTCCTTAAAATGCTACATATGAACCCTTACCAACCTCACAACAACCTAAACTAACTTTTCAATTCCCCAAGTAATGCATTACATAGCTGAGTGACAAAACCATGCTCTTCCAATGACTATGGGTTCTGGATATGGCATCTGTTTCCCACATAACTGGGTACTTGCATTTCTCATAGCATCTTTCCAACCAACAATGCTTCAAAGTGGGTATACCCCACTGTTACCAACTGCTTTGTTGCAGATAACATTCAATTCACAGACTATATAGGGGCTCAGCAAAGGGACTTAATGGCAACAATGTAATGACTCTCGCTTTACTGCTACAGCATCATCATTACCCTAATTTCAGCATTATAAACTTATAGGAGAGCAAAGTATTCTTATCCTCTTAATCTAGCTGGATAATGCACATAAATAACAATATATGTACTGGTTGATACTCAAAAATTACAGTGGGTTGTGCTCACAACCACCACCTCAATAATGTTTCCCCGAAGATGTTCTTACAGGCTACCAATACCAGCTGTGCTGACCACAGACATTAGTTTTGCTGCACTGAGCAGCTTCTTCACAGCCAAAGATATAAAGCTGTTAGGAGTACTTTACCTTCATATGGAGTGGAGGAGTGGCCTAGTGGTTGGGGCAAGGTACTTCAGGCCGGAAGGTTGGGTGTTCAAATCCCACTAGAGGACAGCAACCTTGAGCTGGAAGGATTGGGGTTTCTAGTCCCACAGGTGCTCCTTGTGGTCTTGGGCAAGCCACTTAACCTTCCATAGCCCATGTTCCCTGTAAAATAGTTATCTCCAAGTTATAATGCCCTGTTTGATGTAATTTCAGTTTGTTCAATGTAAACCACACTGATGCAGAATAGTGTGGTATATAAGCAAATGTAAATAAAAAATAAATATGGAATAATCTGGGTAATGATGATGGTAGTAAAACTTGTGTGGGCATGGAAGGCCTGTGTGGGCATGGGAGAGGAATCCCTGTGCCATCATACCAAGTAACAGCCTCCAGATATATCACCACTCTCACAGCTTGCATAGATCCTGGACTGGGTAAGGATGGCAACCTCTTGGAACAATCAGGGGAATGTTGTAACAACATTACTCATGTCTCCCAGTGCCTCATTTAGCTGCCCTATCACAGTAGCACCTAGTAACACTGCAGTCATCCATACGGTCCAGGTAACAGCCAGACTTTCATAGCCTCCCTGAATTGCAGATCAGCACACCAGGTCCTCCCATGCTACCCCCAAACCACACACACTCTCAATTGCAGTCACAAAATACATCATTCTGACACTAAAGAACCTAAAAATAGCAGCTGCTATGCCATAATAGCATGATGTCCCAGGACTACACATCTGATCTCTCTTTCACATTCTAACAAGATTTGTTTCCAGACTCACTCACATACTATTCTTACATCAACAGTCCCAGTTTTCAAAACACAGGATTTGTTAGGGTCTCCAAAAACAGCTCTTTTAACACAAACAGCACTTTCAGCATGGCCAGAATAAACACTATTGCCCTTCTTAATATTTATGTAAGGGTTTTTATTAATGTTTCTATGCCTTACAACATTTCCTCACCTCTGCTTTCTGTTCTTTGTAACTGCATCTTGTGTTTTGCAGGCTGCAGTCACACCAGTTAAAAAAAAAATATTTGCCACAGCTATTCTTCAATATGGGACAAATTGTAGAGCACAGCAGAATCTTTTCTAATTCCTGACTTTATTCCATGTCTCTGCAGGAATAACGGGGACATCTACAGGGATGTTGCAAACATACACAGACCTTTCCAGAATATGTTATACACATCTCCATGGTTGACCATGCCCCAATTCCACCCCTCCCAGGGAAGTTCTGAGATCCCCATGCTAGTGCCATGGACTTGCATGAGTGCAGGGTTTCAGAATATGGTCATAAACATTTTTGTGATAAAACATCTCCCATACATGTCCAAACTGCCTATTCGTATTATGGAACAACCTCCATAATGTAATAATGTTGTGCTATACATTCTTACTTTGTGTTCCTGTCTAGTCTGACTGTTTTGTTTTTTTGCTAATTGTATTTCATCTATTCCTGTATTTGGGCATTGCCCTTTTTATATTGTAAACCGCTATGATGAGAATTTTGAGTAAATTAATAAATAAATATTATGATTTAATTTTACTTAAATTTCTCTTTTATAGAAGATGTTTCCTTCATGTCCTTTATTTATAAGGAAAGTTATTAAAATGCCTTAAGAAATAACAAGTTATTTGCCAAATAATGTGCATTAATTGGCAAAAATGTATTTGCCCTTAACACATGGGGCTTATTTACTTAGCTGCGGTAGCGACTTCCGTGTGATATCAGAGCCACTAAAACATAATGAGTTTTGTTTACTTAGCTCCGATATTGCACAGAAGCCGCTACCGCAGCTAAGTAAACGAACCCCATTATGTTTTAGTGCAATGCATGGCAAATAATAAGGAGGTGCAAAGTCATTTATTATTATGCCAAAGGAATAACACAGTTTCTGTTTAATCTCACTAGCTGTATGATTCACAGAAGATAATGCCACCTTTGAGGTGACATTATCTTTTCTGACTGGGAGTACTGGATCACTAATGCATGGCCTCATACATAATAGGAGGGGGATGGGCCCTCTCTGAGATTAGCATGACCTCTGAAGATACCCCACTGCTGCACAATGAGAGATTTTATTATAGGCTGCAGCTTTCCCTACCATTTTGGGACTGTGATCAGCCATGGAAATACTGATATTGTATATAGTCTTCAAAAGTCCAAAAATTCTTTCAATGACTGTCCTTGTGTGCTTATGGGCCATGTAATAGTGCACCTTTGGTTTCCTTAGGACCTTAGTCTTCACTACCAGTCATTTTTCGGATATCCATAATGAATATGCATGAGAGAGATTTGAATTCAATAGAGATAGTGAGTATACAAATCTCTCTCATGCATATTTGTTAAGGATATCCTGAAAGTCTGACCTGTTGGTGGCTCTTAAAGATTGGGAAAGAAGAACAAGGTCCTAGAGATTAATATCGGGGGTTATGAGGCATGTTTTCAACATATTATTATTCTCTACACAGCCCCCTATTTGAACTTTTACTACACAGTCCTGGAAATATCCCTTTCTTATTTTGACCCACAGGTGATAGAGGAGGTCTGTGGAGAGAATAACAATATTTTAGTTTGGAGAGCATGAGAGGTCTTTGCTTACATAGAATTCATCTCCTGTCTCTCCTAGGGATGTGCTTTCATTCCAAATAAATGTTGGGATCTCCGCAAAGCATTCCTGATTGTCATCAATAGTGTGCCCTCTTTTGCAATGAGTGCACACTCTTTCACAAGAGTATGCACTATTGAAAATAGGGTACGCTGTTCGTAAAAAAGGGTGCACTATTTAAAAAAACAACATTAAGGGAAAAATAGCTAAATGATGCAAAACAAAATGTTGGGACCTGCAAATCCCCAATCTTGCCATGCTTAAAGCAATCATGTAGGAACAATTGTGACAGAATGTAGGCATCTTATCAGAAGCCTCAGAAGCATGCACTCATATCAGTTACCATGCAGAAGAAGGTGCAGACTACCTATACATTTAGAGATGGCCGAAAATTTCTATACAGAAAGGTACAATAAAGTAGCATATCTCATCAACTGGAAACTCTGTAAACACTAAGACATTGCTGTGCCTGAAAAGCACTGGGAGAATGAAGAGGTTATGATCACCTGTGACATTCCCATTGTAACCGATAAAACGCTGGATGCAAGGAGGCCAGACATAGTGGAACAGGAGAAGAAAACCAGAATGACATTGATTATAGAGGCGTCAGTCCCAAGCAACTATTCTTTGGTTCATGTGGAGAGGGAGAAAATCTTCAACTACCAAGAAATGCAGTCAGAGACCAAGAAAATATGGCAGAAATATATTGAGTTATTTCCCATCATGTTGGATGCCACAGGCTTGATTAAGAAGAATTTCCAAGTACACCTTGATAAATTACCCATACATGTTACATCTTATGAACTCCAGAAGGAGACTCTCTGGTATGATGCAAGTTGTGCGCCTAGCTTTAGCATTAAATTTGAATGACTGAAATCATACTCCTCATATGTGAGGCTCAAGACTATTATGGTATGCACAGAACTAACCTATTTGGAGAAACCGCCCCTTAGAAACTGAAATGACATTCTGTTCTGTATGTGACCTCTTTCTTTGCAAGTTCAATAGGATGCAATATTGCACAATAATGCACCCTATTGCACAATAGGGCGCACTATTGCCACTTTTGTTTCAAAATGAAAACACATCCCTACTCCCTATCCTTTACCAGAAGACAGTGTACCTTTCTGACTTGGACTTTTTTATTTTATTCTCTAGTGACAGCAGAAAAACCCTCTTTTACTCTAGCTAAAATAAATTAAAAAAATAATTGTTAAGTCCCTATCTAACCCCCCTCCCCCGACATCCATACTACATTCACACTTTCAAGGGAATCTAGAGATCTGATTCCAGTTTTTAAAATATCTCTTGGCAGGAGTAGAATAAACACATTTTTCTTCTCAGGGCAGGAGATTCTTCCTCCACTCCTCAGAAACAGGTATAGCTTCAGACAGCTAGGCACGATCCACTTTATCAAATTCAACCAGCACTTTTAAACAGTCATTGAATTTTGAACTCCCCTGAGAAAGAGTTTTCTCTTCATTCCAGAGAAATTTTAATTCCGATTAAGTAATCAAATATCTTTCTCAGCCAGTACCACTCAGTCTGTCAGCACTACATAGCTCCTCAGTCAGCAACAGCACTTCCAGTAGCACTAAACTCCTCCTTTTCAGGAAAAGAACATTAATTCTCTGCTAGTCACAGCTAATTTTCTCTTCACATCACATAAACCACGTCAGCTTTCAATCTGAATAAATTTGGTCAAGTTGTCTGGCATCTGGTAATAAAAGCTGACATTTTAACAAAAGTCTCTTTGGGGAATATTTGCTAAACCACGTTAGAATTGTATGGCCAATGCAGAGTTTTTGTGCAAATACCATGGTGCTAGTTGCAAAAACTATGCGGTATCTGTTAGCAGCATACCAGTAATTCCCCAGCATATACTTCCCTGAGAATATAGAGGATGAAACATAGAAACATGAAAGCAGAAAAAGACCATATGGTCTATCCAGTCTGCCCTTCCATATCAACTATTATAGTTCCTTTTTTTCCTTTAGAGATCTTCAGTGTTTGTCCCATGCTCTCTTGATTTCAGGTACTGTCCTGTTCTCTGTTGACCATCTTGGTAGCCACCCTCTGCTCCAACTCCATCCTGTTTATATCTTTTCATAGGTGTGGTCTCCAGAATTGCACACAATACTCCTAATGAGCTCTCACCAATGACTTATACAGAGACACTGTTACCTCCTTCTTGCTGGCCATTCCTCTTCTTATGCACCCAGTTTTCATCATCGCCTTTTCTATCTGTTCATCTACCTTAAAATCAACAGAAACAATCATTCTGAAGTGCCGCTCTTCTTTCATGAGCAGAAGTACTTTATCCCTCTACTTCACCACTCTCTTGGATTTTTGCAGCCCAAATGCACGACCCTGCATTTTTTAGCATTAAATCTCAGCTGCCAAATTATCAGTCATGCTTTAAGTTTTGTCAGACCCCCCCTCATGTTATATACTCCTTCCTGGGTGTTTATTGCACATTTTGGTATCATCTTCAAAAAGGCAAACTTTACTTGACAGCCCTTCCCTAATATCACTAAGAAAAATGTTAAAGAGATTGTATTAATAGTATTATAAAGGGTGTAGGAGAGGTACTAGCATGACTTTCTACAAAAGGTTTACTTTAAAATTTTGGTAAGACTGAGTTATTAGTCATTCAAAGAGGCCTGCACTAATCGTTTGCATGGCTTAATAATTATGTTCTTTTGTGCCTGTGGGGGAAAATAAAAGTGGTAAATCAAACTATCAGTCTTTCAATTATCTCATTCTTCATCTTTCCAGGATTTTGTACCTGTGTATAAATACCTGGCTAAAAGAAATGGACTATACCCATGTCCATCTAGTTTCAGATCTGGATATGAATCATCACTTCTGAGTGATCTCTATAGCAACCATGATGGATCTGGTACTGCTCCTGCTGGACTTAGCAGCATGTAAGAATGTTGATGACACGATTATTCTATCATAGCTAAAAGAGGTTGTTTTAAGTGGCAATGAACTAACCTGGTTCAAATCTTGTCTATCAGACTGCAGTCTATACATTTTGGGGTTCTTCATCTTCATCTTGAGCTTACAGGCATCTATAATCGAATCATTTCTTTGCAACATCTATCTCAATGCACTAGTTCAGATGATTTGATCTTTTGGACTAAAATTCTTTATTTATATGGAAGATATTGAGTTTTTCCTATCCATGGACCTAGACCCACAAATAGCTATATAGATATTCAAGGATGGGCAAACGATAAACTCCATCTGAACTCAAAGGAAAACAATTCTATAAATTCAAAACACAAGTGAGTCTCAATTTTAAAATCCCTTTCAGTGATAAAGAACTCCTTTCAGGTCAGGAACCTGAGGTGGGACATGCAGCCACACAAGCCATCCTGGCCCAATTCCCCCTCTGGCTCTCCCTGTATGTCCTGAGCAGCAGGACGGGGAGAGCCAGCAAGGGGGAGGGGCTGCGGGAGGGGCAGAGCATGGTTGCCAGCCCAGCAGGACGTACAGGGCCGATTCAGGTCAAAGGGATGTGCTACTTATTCCACTTTGAAGGTGGAATAAGCAGCACTGATTCAGCGATCGGGCCTGGGGATTCCCCCCCCCCCCCGCCACCCAATCCTGGCCCCGGCTGGCCAGCCATGGGTCAGGCAGTGGGGAAGGGGGGGCATGCGATTGAAGACAGGGAAGCTTGTGGGGAAGACATCCCCAATGGCAGGCAGGGGCACGCCGGGCCGTCCTCAGACCTGATTCTGTGTACTGCAGGAACATTATGTTCCCATGATTCAGAATTAGGTCCTAACGGGCCCGTCTTCATTGGGGACATCCAGAGAGCCCAGACATACCACTCTGGGAATTGGGCTCCATAAACATAAGAACATAAGATATGACATACTGGGTCAGACCAAGATCCATCAAGCCCAGTATCCTGTTTCCAACAGTGGCCAATCTAGGTCACAAGTACCTAGCAGTCTCCTTAAAAGACACAGATTCCACAGTGTTTGTACTGGGGCAAGCAGTGGATTTCCCGGATCTCCTTTAATAATGGTTTATGGACCTTTCCTCCAGAAACTTGTCCAAACCTTTTTTAAACCCAGCTACACTAATAGCTTTTACTATATCCTCCGGTAACAAATTCCAGAGTTTGATTACACGTTGAGTGAAAAAATATTTTCTCTTATTAGTCTTAAATAGGTTACATTGTAGCTTCATTGCATGTCCCCTAGTCTTTCTATATTTTGATGGCGTAAACAATTGATCTATGTTTACCTGTTCCACTCCATTCATTAATTTAAAGACCTCTATCATATCTCCCCTCGACCGTATCTTTTCCAGGTTGAAGAACCCTAACCTTTTTAGCCTCTCTTCCTAGGAGTATCCTTCCATCCTCCTTACGAGTTTGGTGGTCTTCTCTGTACCTTTTCTAATAACGCTATATCCTTTTAAAAATATGGAAACCAGAATTGCACACAATATTCAAGGTGCTGTCACAGAGGCATTATAATACCCTTTGTTTTATTCTCCGCTCCTTTCCTTATGATTCCAAGCATTTTATTTGCTCTCTTGGCCGCTGCTGCACACTGGGCGGAGGTTTCAACATGTTATCTACGATGAAGCCTAAATCTTTTTCCTGGGTGGTGGTTCTTAATCTGGAATCTTGCATCGTGTAACCATAGTTTGGGTTGTCCTTTCCTAGGTGCATAACTTTGCACTTGTCCACGTTAAAATTCATCTGCCATTTGGATGCCCAGTCTTCCAATTTGTCAAGGTCCTTTTGCAATTTTTCACAATCCCCATGGGTTTTAGCAACTTTTAGTAATTTTGTGTTATCTGCAAATTTGATTATTTCACTCGTTATTCCCATTTCATGCCTCTAAGATCCTCCAAGGATATTCCTTAAACTCTCCATTGAAAAATAAAAATCAAAAAGTCAAACATCTTTCAGCAGACCTTCTTAGTAGTAACTCTCCTCTGGATCTGTCTTACAGAAGAGCTTTATCTAACACAGTACTATGACTAAGAAACAGATACAAGCTTAGATGATAGATGATACAACTGCCTGGTTGACTAAAATTGTTAAAGATAGGTCCACCTTGGTTGTGCTGTTTAGTCGTTTCTCTTATGTTTGACGTGCCTGATGTTTCAAAAAAGCTGAGCTCCTAAACTTAGGAGGTCTAAAAAGACACGAAGGTGTTGCAGACAACACATCAAGCGAAGCACTACCACTTAACTGTAAGGGGCATGGAAAGAATGTTCCTGGCAGTTATCATGGAGCCCTGTGCCCTAACATAGCATAAAGATAGCACAGGTGCACTTAATTCTACCTATTGAGGTGTTGTTAGATGAATTGCAAGGGTCACATTTAGTGCACGGTGTTTATCCCATTTATCCTATGATAACTGTGCAGTGCTCACTATGCTCACTCTCTACCCCTAACTGGTCCCCTTACAAAACCAATGCATCATTCACAATTAGTGTGGAAATTGGCCTTACTAACTATCATGGCACCACACTAACTATCAAAGCATGTCCCAGTGCCCCTTCAGCGTGCACCAGAATACACGCTAGCAACCTTTAGTAAAAGACCCCCATAGGTACCTAAACTAGGCTCCCAAATTTGTGCCCTATTTTCATCCACACGTAGGAGCCTAAATTTTTAGGGAGTTAAAATGCATGCTCTTAAATTTAGGCCTGCCATTCATTTGTGTAGATTTATGAGCCTAATTTAGGTGTCTAGTGCTGTCAGTGGTAAGCTTCTAACTTCTTTTCCCTACCATAAATCTATCACATTGCCCTCCACCTTCTATTCTCCTAAATTTAGGAGTATAGTGAAAGTTTAACAAATTTTTTAGGCACTCAGTCTTGGTAAATTTTTAAAGAGGCCAATTTAGGAGCATAACTCTTAAAGTTAGGAGCATAAATCCTTTGACTATTGGGCCCTGTATTCTTACTGTTCTCTCCTCACTCATTGCTTTTCTAACCCCTTTCTCTTCCTTCACAGAGTTTGAGCTATATGTAATATTTATCCTATAATCATGTAGCATTGCCTATCTGTAAAGTTCATCTACTTTGACTTGTCTTTGGTGTGCATATAGTTTAGCTTATTTAATTTAGTGGCCCTTTTACCAAAGAATGTTAAGCAGTTAACATGCGTTTTTGGCATGATAGCAGCCTGCTAGGACCCATGGTAACTACTGCCATAGGGAACAAACAAGAGCAGGATTACCAAGCACAATGTTGTAAAAGTAGCTTTATTATAAAGAAACCCCATTGCATTTCAGCTTTAAAGCCTTCTTCAGGGGGTACAAGCCTCAAAAATAAATGGAAAACCTGAAAATATAATCAATATAAATAATAATCGGGTGAAATGGGCCTCGATGGGCAGGATGTGCCCCGATTCTGGCCCTCTGTACATCCAGCCTGTTCCCCATACAAATTAGCTGAGGCTCCTGCATGGAACCCTGTGCCATGGTGTCCTATCGCCATGGCACTGGGACACCATGCAGGAGCCCCAATTTCCAGCAAGCTTCCTAACAGTACATTTCTCTACCACCTGACCACCAATCGGGCCTGTCAAGGCTGGGATGAGGCTGCGGGGAGCCCCATTGCACCACTTACCTGGTCCGGAGCCCCTTCCATGGATGATAGGTGATGTTGGAGGGACTTCTTCCACCTCCGTGGTGGAATAAGTCCCGTGTCTAACTCATCACCCCTGGACGTGCGGGGCCATGACTGGCATTGGCCCTGTACGTTCGGGGTCAGGATCATGCCTCCGGCCTGCCCATGCTCCTCCTCCGGTCCACCCCCTCCCATCTCCATCCAGAGCTCCCCGCACATCTCTTCTATGCATGCGGGGAATTCTGGATCCGGCATTGGGGGCAAGCATTTAGCAGAGATATATGTCCAACCGGATGTACATCCTCCGCTAACCGCTTGTGAGAATTTACCCCATAGTGCATGCACAAAAAGAAAATGGAAAGCAGGATAATAAAATACTATAATGTGACTAATGTGACATTTGTATAAAGGTCAAAACATGCATAATATATTTTATGAAAGACCCTACAAATGTAGACACGTAGGATCATAGAGAACAAAAGAAGAGGGATGAGGAGGATAATAAAACTAAAAGTCACTCACTCGTATTGCTGCTAAAACTAATATACTCTTGGCAATATCTAAAATTCCTGTATTATAGAGCAGGTACATGGCAATAAGCAAAGGGTACTAACATAAATGTTACAGCCATGGATCAAAAATGAAAAACAAACTTCCCTCTTAGCAAAGTGTGTACCTTCAGAGCGCTGGTAAAATGAGAAACCCCTCAGTGGCAGTGATTTGTTTTTCAAGGTAAGTAAATTTTCACCCCATTTGAAGGTCAACGAGCATTAGCTTAGTAAAGGTGGATCCAATCTATTTACTACCTCTATCATAGCTAATTCTTAAAGCCTTAAAGATATATGCCAAAGGTTTTGTCAAATCATACTGTAATGCAGTCAAACTTGGACCCGAATTGGTAAGTGTAGAGCTATTGGATGATAAACTGGAGAAAGACCAACATTTGTAATCAGGAGACAAAATAAAATAAATCAAACAGCATATGTAATTATTAAGATGAATGGGTCTTGACATTTCTTTTCTAAAGGTTATCCTGTGTTAGGAGCCTATCCGTAAGCTGCTTTGTGTTCCAAATAGAGATAACTTAATTAATCAATCAAAAAATGAAAAAACTAAAAAACTCTGACTATGTTGGGTTATGTGTTACTACGAGACCACCATGTGATCGTTCAAATGAAGCACAATCAGACTGCTGTCAGGAAACAGAAACACAGAAATATGACAACAGAAAAAGACCACATGGCCTATCTAGTCTGTCCTTCCATTGTCTAATGGCAAGATATACAAGTAAAACATGCCATTGTTATGAAAGGCAGAAAACCAGGATGTCCCCAGGATGGAGAGTTTATGAAACTGTGAATTTGTATAGTAATGAATGTTAGTGAAAGGGCAATAGAATCATGCCCATAGGTCCAAACAAGGCAGAGAAACAATGAGAAAAATGCCAAGTGAATACACAAAACAGTTGTTTGCCATGAGGGTGATTTATCTGTTTTTTAATAACGTTTTTTCCATTTTTATAAGGTCCTTCCTATGCACCTTTTATCCACGTCTCTTCCCCTTTCTCCCTTCCCTCCCTCTTCCCTTCTGCTCCCCTTCCCCCTCCATTTTCCGCCTACCCCCATCCCCACCTCTGCCTCCCTCTCCCCATTTCCCCTTCCACCTTCCCTCCCCTCCCCTTACCTCTTTCCTACTTCCCCCGCTCCCTCCTTTCCTTTCCCTTCCCCTCTCCTCCTCCCTCCCTTCCTTCTCTCCTCTTTTCCTTCCCCTCCCACCCCCCTTTTCCCATTCCCCCTCTCTCCCTCCCCTCCTCTTTCCCCTTTCCCTTCCCTCCCCTTCTCCACTCTCTTCTCTTTCCCCTTTCTCCCTTCCCTTTCCCCTTTTCCCCAACCTCATACCCATTCCTTCCCATCCCCTCGTTTCCTCCCGCTACCCCCCCCCCCCTTTCTCCTTTGTTGTCACCCCTCTGGGTTGTTATTGTGCTCTTAGGTTCTCAATTTTATTCTTTTTATATCTTCAATTTTTACAGGTGGTTTTAAGTGTGTTTTATCATCATCATGTGGGTTTTTACCATTATTTATTTAATTTAAGAAGTAATTTTTATTAGGTTCTCTTTGATTGCTATTTATTATTTTTGCAAGCATTACATGATCGTCACTCTTGACACTGATATTATCTCTTAGGGGTATGTTTACTAAACCGCACACACGTGCACGGCGCACAATAGCGTACGCTAATGATGCACTTAAGTGCTCTTAAGTGCCGCTCACGCGTGCGCATCACATTAACGGGCCGGCGCACGTATGCGGGGCGCTGATGTGCGTTAGAGGCGGGGAAAGGCGTACGGAGGGCGGAGGAAGGCCCCCGAGGGGCGGAGGGACGGGGTCAATGGGTGGAGAGTGGGAGGGGAGAGACTCCCCGCACAGGAGCGGGGCTGAATTTCGGCAATAAAAATACCGCGAGTGAAACCCTCGCGTTAGAGCCGATTTAAAGGGAGGAGAAACCATTTCTGTCAGCAATGTACAGCAAAACCGGGGAAACCTGCAAAACGTGAGCAGTGTGATAAATGTGCACAGAACAAAATAGCAAATATAAATTGAAAATGACCACAACAAATTCCAAATAAATTATAATCCAGCTGGGCAACAGTGATATTAATGGGCAACCATAAAAAACACTCCCATGAAAGCTCCAAAGAAAAGAAATGATTTTTGGAAGGGTCTACGCTCCATAGACTCGTTCAAAAAGCACTGCATTTTAATGGAGCTTTCCTGGGAGTGTTTCTCATGTTGCCCATTGATATCACTGTTGCCCAGCTTGTTTTTGGTTTTCTTCCCCTTTTTTGGAGGTCATTTGTGAGGTTTAATTGCACCTTTGTCCCCATACAAGGTAAACGAGACCACAGTAATATTGTGCAGAGCAGGGTGTCTGACTCGTGCGGCCAGGTTTCCTATCTCCAGAGATTGCACTGTCTCTGTGGCTACAGTGTGGTGCAGCAGACACAGCCAGTGGCTGTAGGACCAGAAGGTCACAGGTTCAAATCCCAGCTGGGGCTACTGCCAACCCAGTCCCCAAAGTTTTACCCACCACTAAACAGTGATAGTACAGACACTCCTTTATGGCAGAGAACATAAGCATGGTTCCAACACCTATATTTTACCCTACACCACACACAAACCATAACAATGGGCATTACCTACAGCTGAGTCCCCCAAATTCAGTCCTGGAGTGCTACAACTCAATCAGGTCATATGCTTTTTCCCAGATAGGGACATGTCTGCATGTTGGTGGAAGGGTACAGGTGGTGGAGGGGGCAGTGGCTGCAAACCACAGCAGACAGTGGCCTAGGCCTGTGCAGGCTGGCACCGTCCACCGCAACAGACAGGCTCTGTCGGATGTACAGTCATGGACTCCCCAGGGAACACAGCATATCTGTGGCAACACAGTGGTGCAGTGCACATAGACAGTGTGTGCAGGAACAGAAGGTCACAGGTTCAAAGCCCAGCTGGGGCTACTACCAATCCATTCCACATATTTTTCCTACAACTAAACTGTGATAGTGCAGACAAACCTTTATTGCTGAGAACATACGCATGGTTGTTACACCTATATTTTACCACACCAAACACAGACACCATAAACAGCCGCATTACCTAGAGCAGAGTCTCCCAAATGCAGTCCTGGAGGGCCCCACACCATTCAGGATCCATGCTGCATCTACGAAAGATGCCTGTGCTGCATATCTATGCACCACCCCCATGGTATGCTGATGTAGCTCATGCATATCTATGAGGGACAGTATGAAAACCCGAACAGTGGTTGGAACACCAGGACTGGAGTTCGGACACTCTGCCGTAAAGCAGCAGCCAACAGGGCCAGACACACCGACACACACCCCCACAGGCCCCATTGGCCAATGCCTCCTAGAGAGGCAGGACATTGGGCCCTGCCTGTATCTCCCAATACTAGCAGTTGCATACCTTAGCACTGCCACCCTACACCTGGGTATATGGTACACAGCTATCAAACGTTGCCCATGATAACTGGCAGATATCAATTCCTACGTTAAGCACAGTTTGCTCATTGATCTCCACCATAACAATCACTGTGATGTCTGCGGTGTGCGCTGCAGGTCTGGTCTCTGACAGTGTTTACCACCCTGGGGAGTGACCCCCAACAGTAATGCATACCATATCCATGCCTGTACTGTGCCCAGGACTGGTGTGGTGGGTATGGCTGCTAGACTCCTCTATAGTAGCACAATGCTGGCATAGGTGTGGGGGTGGCTGTCTGCCTATCCAGTGTGTGGTGGCTGCAAACACCTTCTACAGCCCACACTGCCAGCAATGTTGCCAGTATTGGGCTGGCAATGTGCATAATGAGGAGCAAGGTACCATGGGTATAGGCCGGACAGGGTGGCCTGGCCAGGGTGCATCTGCACAGGGCATAGGGCACTGACTGGGACATTTTAGTGCCCGACCACCACCTACACAGACAGGGTGACCTCAGTATGTCCTGCTGAGAGATCACTCTCACCCTGACTGTGCAGTGACCACAGCATGGCTAGGCACCCCCATAGTGCTATATAGTATTTCTCTTATGTGATAGATATGGGTTTCCTTTTGGGACCCAGTTACTGATTTATCTGCTTGTTGTGTATGCTGACATCCCAGTTCTGGGTGCATGCATCTCCACTGGGAACATGCACTGTGGACTAACTAGCATATTGTTTGCAGCTGGTATGTGTTGTGATGGAGCAGCTTGCAGGGTGCAGCGGCTGATGACTTGCTGCTGGAGAATATCAGATAGTGGTGGGGTGCAGCTCACCTTATCCAGGCCTAATATCTGTCTGCTATTGTGTCATGGATGTGTATAGAGCTGCATTGAGTGCCCTGTGGGGTGTCTGCTCCTCAGCAGGACTGGGGTTGATGGACCCCTCTACTACTACCTTTGCAGGGAGGTAGTATGTGGATCTATTGATAGGAGACCCTGTTTGCCACCCTCAGCCCTGGAGGAGGAGGGGGGGTGGTGGTGGTACATGGCCTACCTAGGGGTCCATGGGGGCTACACCTGACTGAGTCAGACAGAGATATCCAAGGTGTTTGTGCAGTAACTACCTATCTCACACATTAACACTGCTTTGGACCTCTGGCATGGTCTCTTTCAGCAATGGAAGGTGTTGTGGACCTGGTCCTGGGCGCCTCATTGCACCCTCAGGGTGAGCACAGTACCCGCACAATGTGACGGTGTGTAGCTACTCTGTGCCAGTAAAACACACGGTCAGTACCCCCTACCAGGCCGAGGAGGTGTGTGGGTGCACATGGTCACTTCCCTCTACCGGGCCGAGGTGCTGTGGGGGTGCATTGGCCATCTTGTGTTGATCTGTGGGCAGCTGATTTGCATGTGCAGTGCATCATGGGTATGGGTGGGCTAACCCTATCCTGGTGACCACAGCAGACTGTCTGTGTGGTGACGTGCATGCTCTCTGCAGCCAGCCAGGGGCTTGCTAGTAGCTATAGAGCTGTAGCCCAATGGTTACTTCACTGTCTCTGAAGCCAGAGGTCATGGCTTCAAACCCACAGTGGGGTTATTTGATAGGGTTGTACAACACATTTTTCTTTTTAATGTACATATTTTGTTGCCAGCAAAAGCACCCTCAGCGTACTGTACCCATAAGGTGCCTCTGAGGGTGCTTTATAGGGCACCCTATAGGGCACCTTATGGTTCCCATCCATATAAGGTGCACTATACAATATCCTGTGACGCAACCTATAGGGTGCCCTATAGGGGACATTTTAGGGTGCTGTGGCGGACAGTGCAATTTCTAATGTGCCCTATGGAGTGCCTTATAGGGTGCCTTATACGGCACCTTCAATTACGGCATGTGAGGGCGTGTTTGCTGGCAGCAATTAATAACATAAAATTAAAGTGCTGCAGGACAAAATATGTACAATGCAAAGCTGATGCAAAAAGGGGGCAAGGAGCGCTGTTCTTGCAATAGTCCAAGGGAGCCACAAAAAGCAAGAAGCCAAAAGTCAGGACGATTCAAATCCAATTTATTGAAACAGACCCCGACGCGTTTCGGCAAAATTTGCCTTCATCAGGGGGTAGCAGCTACAATATAGATATATATATATAAGTAATACAAATCATGAAACATAAAAAAGGGGGGACTCAAAATAATAAGCCATAACATTTAAAATATATTATATATTATAATATAGTATTATGTGAACCAAAAGAGGGGGGACTGGTGAACCTGTTATCAATGTAATAAAAACTAAGTGTATATAAACGCAGGACACAGAAATGTAAATAGTAATAATGATTAAATATTATTAAAAATTATAAAATAACAGCATAAACAACTTTTGGACAAATATAATGAAGGTGTAAGGAAACAATTATAAGAAAAAATTATTATTGTAATAAAAAGGTAATAAACAATTCTTGAGACAATAACTTAAGTCTTATAAAGAAATTATAAAAGAATATGGACAAAAAGAGAAATGTTCAAAACTCTTATACTTACATATGACCCTGTTCATAGACCGATAATGTAATGTTAAGTCCAGAGTTGGGCGTGTTCTGTCTCGCTATATTAAAGAGACTTGATATCGCCTAAATTAAACTATAAATATAACAGCTAAAGGTAGTTACAAGTGGTAACGTAAAACTGAGTTAAAATCAAACATGTTAAAAATGTCACAAAATAGGTGAGAACTTACATATAAATAAATAAACAATAATGGACTATATAATCTATGTATATGAATGTATACAGCTATAAATTATGCATATAAATCTTGTGGTAACTTCTGATTAAAAATTATGGAGACTAAATACATAGAGAATGAATACTAAAATAAAATACAATCAAATAAATATATATGTATAATACCTTATTATATTATTTTGTAAGTGTGTGCTATTTAGCAAACCAATTATCAAACCATATAGGTATGTAGGAACGTTTTAAATTGATAATGGTAAACAGTGAATCACAGATTGAGAATCTCTATAGCACCATGGAATCAAGCCAGGGAAACTATAGTTACTATTTCAATAATTAAAAATGCACAAATAAAATGATACTATAAATGAAAATAGATTAAATTGTATACTTAACATAACATGAGTATGAAGATAACATCGAATAGTCTGAATATGAACTAGTGAATGTATTTATTTGTTCATGAATATTCGTATTAAGAGGGGAAACCGATAACTGTGAAATGATGCTCCCTATTAAATTTGATATAAAAGACAAATAACAGATGTGTATAAACTGATAATATGTTTGATATAGCGAACTTTAATTCAAATATCAAAATGAGTTATGTATTAATGATTAAATAAATAGATGAATATGGTTTACCTTAACATACAAAAATGACTTGAAATCAATTATCTTAAATGGTCCTAAATCCAGAACACAAACAAAATTCTTCTTTAATCTATTTTCATTTATAGTATCATTTTATTTGTGCATTTTTAATTATTGAAATAGTAACTATAGTTTCCCTGGCTTGATTCCATGGTGCTATAGAGATTCTCAATCTGTGATTCACTGTTTACCATTATCAATTTAAAACGTTCCTACATACCTATATGGTTTGATAATTGGTTTGCTAAATAGCACACACTTACAAAATAATATAATAAGGTATTATACATATATATTTATTTGATTGTATTTTATTTTAGTATTCATTCTCTATGTATTTAGTCTCCATAATTTTTAATCAGAAGTTACCACAAGATTTATATGCATAATTTATAGCTGTATACATTCATATACATAGATTATATAGTCCATTATTGTTTATTTATTTATATGTAAGTTCTCACCTATTTTGTGACATTTTTAACATGTTTGATTTTAACTCAGTTTTACGTTACCACTTGTAACTACCTTTAGCTGTTATATTTATAGTTTAATTTAGGCGATATCAAGTCTCTTTAATATAGCGAGACAGAACACGCCCAACTCTGGACTTAACATTACATTATCGGTCTATGAACAGGGTCATATGTAAGTATAAGAGTTTTGAACATTTCTCTTTTTGTCCATATTCTTTTATAATTTCTTTATAAGACTTAAGTTATTGTCTCAAGAATTGTTTACTACCTTTTTATTACAATAATAATTTTTTCTTATAATTGTTTCCTTACACCTTCATTATATTTGTCCAAAAGTTGTTTATGCTGTTATTTTATAATTTTTAATAATATTTAATCATTATTACTATTTACATTTCTGTGTCCTGCGTTTATATACACTTAGTTTTTATTACATTGATAACAGGTTCACCAGTCCCCCCTCTTTTGGTTCACATAATACTATATTATAATATATAATATATTTTAAATGTTATGGCTTATTATTTTGAGTCCCCCCTTTTTTATGTTTCATGATTTGTATTACTTATATATATATATCTATATTGTAGCTGCTACCCCCTGATGAAGGCAAATTTTGCCGAAACGCGTCGGGGTCTGTTTCAATAAATTGGATTTGAATCGTCCTGACTTTTGGCTTCTTGCTTTTTGTGGCTCCAATGCAAAGCTGATGCCACAGTCAGCCTTATGTATTAGGCACACTGGGGAGCAAACTCATGACCCCTGTATCAGCAGTCAGTGCCTTAACCATTGTGCTCCACTGCTGCTCCTCCTTGCCTGTCAGCGCACCTACTTATGCTTTTCATTCCTTGAACTGCACAGTGCTGCCATAAAAAACAGTACACTGACCTTGCGGTACCTCATACGGCACCCTCTAAAGCGCCCTATAAGCAACATTCTAGGGTGCCTTGGCTGACAGTGCACTTTAAAATGTGCCTTATAGGGCGCCTTATGTTAACACGCTTTGAGAGTGCGTTTGCTAGTAGTGATAATTAAAATATGAATAAAATGCCTCCTAAAGCAATCTTCCCCATAATATGTCATGTCTCAGCCAGCCTTGTTCATTGGGCACTTTGGGGGATTGAACACCTGATCCCTGCACCATTGGTCAGTGTCTTAACCATTGTGCTGCGGTTTTGTTCCTGTGATTGCATATCAGCGTGCCGCCTTATGCTGGCCAATATTAGAAAGCCTGCTAAAACATTAGTGCACCACCTTATGCCCATCAGCGTGCCGCCTTATGCCGCCCATCATTTAAATGCCTCCTAAAATATTGCCTCAGCCAGATGTCTCCATTGGGCACTGTGGGGGATTGAACCCCTGATCCTTGCTGTGGCTGTGCTTTTCTTTCTATACATCAGCGCGCTGCTTATACCGCCTAGTATTATAATGCCTCCATAAACATCAGAGCGCCGCCTTATGCCGCCCAGTATTAATATGCCGCCAAAATCATTAGCACGCAGCCTTATGCTGCCCAGTATTTCTGCGCCTCATAAATTAATGCCTCAGCCAGCTGTCTTCATTGGGAACAGTGGGGGATTGAATCCCTGATCCCTGCACCATTGGTCAGTGTCTTAATCATTGTGCTGTGGCTCTGCTCTTTTTCTTGCACTTCAGTGCCCCACTTATGCCTGCCGCGCAGCTATCTCATGCGCTAAGGTGCAGGGCGCACATGGGTGCCGCGCACCTTAGCACATATGTAAATTCCACCTTTCCTTTTTCAGGACGGAACGCCCACTCCTTATATGGCACCCGCACACTACCGGGGCCCGCACTTTAACGGGGTTTTAGTAAACATGCCCCTTAGATTTCTAAAAGTGATACAGTTATGGTACACCATTACCTACTCCTTTTTCTTCCCTTCCCCCTTCCCCTTCTCCCTCCCCTTCCCTGTTCAACCCCTTCCCCTCCTTTCCTCCCCCTTCCTCCTTCTTCCCCCCTTTTGCCCCTTCCTCCTCTTTCTCCCCTCCCCCTCCCTTTTCTTAATACATTTTCTCAATTTTTCTTATTCTTCATTTTTATTTGTATGGCAACTCACTGTTTTAGTGTTTTATCTGTTTATAATCATTTTTAGTGTTTACTTATCTGATTTGAACTGGATAACATGGTATTAAGAAATTTTATTAGAAGTTATTTTTATGTCTGCATTTTATGACTTTCCCTATGGGTTTTATGTGGTCCATTTTATACCGGACTCATCAATATTAGGTTTTTTTTTTGTTTTGTTTTTTCAATTTTACAACAAATAATCAAGCAACGCTTGCACAGAAAACAACTACTTGTACAGCAAAAGTACAAAGAATATATACACAGAAACTCAGCAAACAAGAGTATAGGTAGCCCACAATTACAGGGGGGCAGCATAAAGAAAAAACAACCAAGGATAGGTGGATCCTTGATAATCATCTATACAGAAAAAAGGAAACAAGAGAATACAAAACAGAGGTGGAGGACAGAGCTATAATAATTATGAATGAGACCTTACTCACAGAGGGGAAGATATCACTAAATGGGAACTGACAAACGAGGATAAATCCTCCGGTTGAAAAAAAGCATACTTATTCGCTCTAAAGAAAATTATATATTTACAAGGAAAACATAATAGGAATGAAGCACCAATCTGACTAACACTAGGCCTTAATAACAGAAAAGTTCTACGCCTTCTCTGAGTCTCTCTAGAGACGTCTGGGGACATCACAATTTTCTTCCCCATAAATAAAGCAGTACGCTTTTTAAAGTAAAGCTTTAATATCCAGTCCCTATCAGATGGAATTGCAAAGGTCACTAACATAGTAGAACTACTAGATCCGATTCTTTAGGTGATTGCAAAAGAGCAGATATATCTAAATTATCCATATCCAACGGACCCACAGTCATCTTCCCTTCCTTCTTACCACTAGGTAAAAAATAAGCTTTAACAACAGGAGGGGTTAAATCAGCCGGTACCATTAAAGTTTCATGTATATATTTTTTAAACAACTCAACCAGGGAAATCTCTGACACAACTGGAAAATTTAACAAACAAATATTAGAAAACCTCACAACATGTTCCAAATTTTCAATTTTAATTGCAACATCATCTTTTATTATTGTGGTAAGGAGAGCTGTGCAGAGGAAATGGAATGGGAGGAAAAGGAGCCCTGTTCCTTTAAATCTGGAGAGAAAGGCAGTTCCCATAGAAACCACAAGCCTCCAAGGCAGAGTATTCCGAGTGCTAAGCTCCGCCCACCTAGTGATGTCAGGGCTAGGTTGAGCACTGATGAGCTGCACATGGACAGGAAGAAAGGCGTGGTGCCTGGAAACCAGCAGTTAAAAAGTGTTTCAGTTTTAGAACAAACAGAAAAAGGAACAGAAAGGGAAGAAGGAGCGCAACGAGAAGAGAGGGAGAAAGCACAGCAGAGAGGAACACAGCAGCAGCAAGACGAGCAGGCAGTGTTTGGAGTCCGTCAAGTTCCAGAAACAGTTTAAGTAAGAGGAGCTGATTCTAAAGGGGACAAGCTTGGAAGCAGAGACTTGCTGAGTTTGGTGGATTCTCAGGCAAGAGTAAAGGAGAAACAGAGGGTGTCTGGAACCCAGTGCAGGACACAATTGCCAAGACAAAGAAGTATTTCCAGATGGGGAAATAGTACAAGACAGCATTTAAACCCTGAAGGTAATGAGAATGTCTTTTCTTTATTTCCTAACCAAAGCCATACTGAAGGCATTGTTCAAGAGTTAAGAGACAGTGCTAAACGTTGTATACCCTTGAACTCTGGAAAGCAAAGCTTTAGTAAACCCAGAACTTATGCCAGTGACTGCCAAACCTCCACTCTAACAGAGCTTGCTAAATTCTTAAAAGGGAGAGAAACTCCGTTGCAAGAGCCTGTGGCTGGAGAGCATAGGGAACAGCTGTTGTTACGTTTGCAGGAGCTGATAAGGCAGGAGAATAACCAGACAGCTGATATTCAGGATAGACGCAGTGAATGTGGAGAGGAAATGGATATAGACCTGCTGGAGGAACCTAACGGTTCAGATGTTGAAGAAATGCAATGTTCTCTGTGTCTAGCTAAGAGCCTGAATAGCTGTTGATTATTTGCCTAGCTAAAAGACTGTATCATGAAAGCCATTTAAAGACTTGTGCTGTACATGGCTTGGAGAAAGGAAGCTGTTTGAAAGTAAATGACAAAGAAGCTAATCTGGAGTACAGATTAAGCTTCAGAAGCCTGTTCCTCACAGGAAGTGGAATACTGATGTTTTAAAAGGAAATCCTGTATTTTCTGTTCAACCTGTTTCACATTCTTGTTTTGCCTTATTGGAGAATTATCCAGTTTGAGTTGAGGTTCATTTGAATTCAATGCGGAAGGGAAACCCCGAAATAAAATTCTCTGTTTTGCCTATTTACCGTGTGGTCACACTCCTTGCTCAACAAAACTACATTACCCTGCAGCCTTCCTTGGCAGCCATATTAAAAGTAATCGTAGAGAGTAAGACAGGCGAGTTCACCTGCTCCCAGGCTACCGCCTGGACGGGTGACCTACGACATTATAGAATTAGTTACCACTGAAAACTGAGTCAGACTCTGTTCCCCAGCGTCAATCTTCAATTTAAGATCAACCAACTCCCCCTTAAATCCAGAAACTGTACTTTCCAAATTTTCTAACTGGAGAGTAGTTAGCTCCACTTGCTGGCTGACAACAGAAGATAATTGTAGAATCGCCTCCCAGATAGTCTCAAGAGATATCTCTTTCAGGCGTGTCAAAAAGGTACCTTTAGATAATTCAGTTAACCGGGGAAGCATCCCTTCCGTCAGCTCCATCCACTCGACGAGGAGGTATGTCCGACTTCAAAGCTTGAAAAGAGACCTTATCCACAGCCCCCGATATCTTGGGCTGGTCTCCGGGACTCTCCTCAGGCAAGGCCCGCTCACAAGACGCTGCACCGCCCACTCCGGACAATCCTGCATCTCCTCTCACAGGAGGGGTCACCGGGCAGGTCAAACGTGAAGGTGGCAAATGCTCATCTGGGGAGAGAGAGGCCTCTAGGGCAGACAACGCCGGATCCACCTCCACCGACGGTGTAGCGCCCGCTCGAATCTCTCCCTTTTGCAGCTCTGTCAGCTGAACAAAATGATCCATAGGACCTTCAACAGGAACAGCAGGTATAGGCTCCGTGGGAGGAACCTTTTGCTTGCCTTTACGCTTAGGCATGGTCAGCTCACAAACGTTCCGCCACCATCTTAGAATTAGCCACACCCCTCAATATTAGTTTTCTTAATACATTTTTTACTAACCCATTGAGATTTATTTTTGATGTTTCATTGATCTTTTTATCACCATGTTTTTGTTTTTATATTGGTGGATTCTGTTTTATCTAGTAATATTTGTGATAGATAGTTTTTCTTAGATACTGCTGCAGCTCTCTTTTTACACATTATTTTCTAATTTAAAGACCATGGAAGACATGGGAGTTCTTATAGTCATCGGGTATGATTTCATGGTAGCTACACTCTTAGCCATGCTCCCCCTTTCTTACTATATTCATCATCATGAGTTCACTATCTCCGGCTTGTGTTAATCTATAGGACCCCCCCTTTTCCTTATGGTGTATCAGTAGCTTTTGCGACATTATGGCTACTTTAATATTTGCATTCATTACTACACAAATTCAGTTTCATAAACTCTCCATCCTGGGGACATCTTGGGTTTCTGCCTTTTATAACAATGGCATGTTTTTGCTTGCATATCTTGCCATTAGACAACAGTTCCTGACAACAGTCCCATTGCGCTTCATTTGAACGATCACATGGTGGTCTTGCAGTAACACATAACTCAACATGGTCAGAATTTTTTAGTTTTTTGATTGATTTGTTAGGTTATTTCTTTTTGGAAAAGACTGCAGCTTGCGGATAAGCACCTAACACAGGATAACCTTTAGAAAAGGAATGTTAAGATGCATTCATCTTAGTAATTACCAATGCCGTTTGATTTCTTTTATTTTGTCTCCTGATTCCAAATGCTGGTCTTTCTCCAGTTTATCATCCAATAGCTCTACACTTACCAATTCAAGTTTGACTTTGACTGCATTACAGTATGACTTGACAAAACCTTTGGCACAGGTTTAGCAGCAATACGAGTAAGTGACTTTTGGTTTTATTATCCTCCTCATCCCTCTTCTTTTGTTCTCTATGATCCTACGCCTGGTCCACATTTGTAGGATCTTTCACAAAGGATATTATGCATGCTTTGACCTTTATACAAATGGCACATTAGTCACATTTTAATATTTTATTATCATACTTTCCATTTTCTTTTTGTACATTCAATATGGGGTAGATTCTGAGGCCCGAATAGCGGGGTTGTATGTCTGACTTGGATGTACAACCTACGAACCTGGCTGGGATGTAATTCCAGTCCCAGCGTTCCCTGCACAGATAGAGGGTTTGTGCTGGAAGCACTGGATGGGGGCAGGAGGGGGCGGGATGGAGGCAGAGCGTCGGCGGGCCAAAGCCCCCAGATGTATAGAGGCCATTCAGGTCTGACCTCAGTATGCCCGGCAGCACCTACTTGGATGCCCAGCTTATTCCAACTTGAAGGTGAAATAAGTTCCAGGCATCCCAGTGATTGTGGCCTGCAGTGCCCCCAGTAACAAATCTCCGCCACAGGAGAGCGTCAACCGCCTGATCCCGGCCATGGGGACCTACAGCAAGGGTCAGGTAGCAGGGTAACAGCACTGCTCAGGATCCTGCAATTCTTTATCTCCTGCTAGACATATGAGTGCCATGGTAATGGGATGCCACAGCACCGGCACACCAGTCGGAACATTGGGAGGGGTGGCTAGGCAAATCCCTGGATGTCTCCTCCATCATAATACACTGCACACCGCGGGGGTGGCTCTATAATGAGGTGAAGTGAGGCGGCTGCCTCAGGCGGCAAAGTTTTGAGGGCGGCAAAAAATGCCCCCAAAACAGCCGCCTCACTTCGCCTTCAAAAGTAAAAAAAAAATCCCAAAAAAAGAAGTGCACAAGTTGCTGTCGAGTCTGTTTCTCAGCAGCGGTAAACTCACCCTCCTTTTCCAGGCAGCCGCGGCTCCCTGCCTCTTAGAGCTGTGCTGTGACTGCATTTTTAAATAGAAACAAAACCAGTGCAGAGCCTTCTCGCCTCTGTGAAGGACCCCATGCAGCTTTGTCCCACCCCCAAAGGAAATTACATGTACAATTACATGTAATTGTACATGTAATTACATGTACAAAGCTGCAGGGGGGTCTTTCTCAGATGCGGGAAGGCTCCGCACCGGTTTCGTTTTTGTTTAAAACTGCAATCACAGCACAGCCGCGGTTCTCTATGAGGCAGGGAGCCACAGCTGCCTGGAAAAGGAGGGTGAGTTTGCCGCTGCCAGCCATCAAAAAAAACCACAACCAAAAAAAAAAGCCCCAAGGAGAGGAGCCGCTGCCACTGCATGCAGCAGCAGGAAGTGCCCCGCGGCTGCCCCAGCAGAGCCCTCCTGTCTTCCTCAGTGTGGCTTTACAGAGCCATGAAGGGAGATGGGAAACTCTCCCTTCATGGCTCTGTAAGCCGCGCTGCGGGAGACAGGAGGGCTCTGCCAGGGAGGCCCTGGGGTACTTCCTGCTGCCGCCATGACAACAGCTTCAACAGCCAGGCTCTTTTTTTTTTTTTTAAATTTCCCGGGGGGGGGGGGGTTAGGACTTGTAATGGGCTGATGTGGGGGGGGGGGGTAGGCTTGGTAATGGGCTATGGGGGGTTCTAGGACTGGAAATGGGATAATGGGGGGGTTAGGATTGGAGGTGAGCTGATGAGGGGTGTTTAGGACTGGTAATGGGCTATGGGGGGCTAGGACTGGAAATGGGCTGATGGGGGGTTATGACTGGCAAGGGGCTATGGGGCGGGGGCTAGGACTGGAGATGGGCTGATGGGGGTTAGGACTGGTAATGGACTATGGGAGGCTAGGACTGGAAATGGGATGAAGGGAGGGCTAGGACTGGAAGTGGGCTGATGAGGGTTTTGGACGAGGTGGGCTGATGGGTGGTGTTTAGAACTGGTAATGGGCTATGGGGGGCTAGGACTAGAAATGGGCTGATGGGGGGTTAGGCCTGGCAATGGGCTATTGGGGGGGGGCTAGGACTGGAAATGGGCTGATGAGGAGTTTAGGACTGGTAATGGGTTATGGCGGGGCAAGGACTGGAAATGGGCTGATGGGGGGTTTAGGACTTATAATGGGCTATGGGGGTGCTAGGACGGGTTGTGGGCTGATGGGGGGGGTCGGACTGGAGGTGGGCTGATGGGGGGTGTTTAGGACTGGTAATGGGCTATGGGGGGGCTAGGATTGGAAGTGGGATGATGGGGGGGATAGGACTGGAAATGGGCTGGGATTGGAAATGGGCTAATGGGGGAGGGGAGGAGAGTGCTGCTGGCCCTGGAAGAAAACTAGGGGCTAGGGCTACAAATGAGCTGATGCGGGAGGATGGTAGAATGGGACTGGAAGGGAGCAGATAATGGGAGGGTCTGCCAGGGGAAGGAGAGGGCACAAAGGGAACTGACACAGGGGAAGGAGGGGGCTGGAAAGGAGCTGACACCTGGGATGTACTGAAGGGGGACTGGAAGGGAGCTGACACTTGGTGATGGGAGTGGTAGTGACATGCAAATGGCACTGGAAGGGGGATGGACAGATGGTAGGGTGACTGGAAGGGAGCTGACCTGGAGGGTGGCACTGAGAGTGGACGTGGGCTAATATCTGGGATGGTATTTGGACTAGAAGGGGCTGGACAGTGGGGAAGGAGGGGGACTGGAAGGGAATGAACACCAGTTGTAGTCGTGGGAATGCAAGGCAGTTAACATTGGATGGTACTGGGAGGGAAGGACTGGAAAGGGGCTGATACTGGGGAGGGATACTGGAACTGGAAATGGGCTGTGGAAGGATGTGAAGAAAACAAAAGAAGAGATAAGAAATGGCAGATGGGCCATAGACCACAGAAAGAGAGCTAAGAGAAGACAGAAAAGCAGAAGCCTCAGATCGGAACCAGAATGATCAGAGAATAACATGGTCAGACAACAAAGGTAGAAAAAATAATTTTATTTAATTTTAGTGATTGGACTTTGTGCTGTTTTTATATTTTACACAGTATTGGGGAACTGCATCTCTTATTTATCTGATGTTGCACTGCATGTGGACTCTGGCTTGCTGGGGTTTCATTTTAAATTTAGTCTACATATTCAGGGCCGGATTTACCTTGAGTGAGGCCCTACGCCAACAAAAATTGTGGGCCCCCAGCAGGGGCGGCCCAAGGGGGGTGCGGGGCCTCATTTGCATAAGGGGCCTCATTTGCATAAGTATTTGCATAATGTTACCATATACTAACTTTTAGTAAACGTGCCTCTTAATGAGTGTATGGATAAAGAAAGACTAAAAGATTTCTACATTACTATAATCCAGTGCCAACTGCCAGACACATTAGGAACTACTACAAACACTGCCCATTTAGAACCCATAGTAAACCCGCCGTATCCTAACAGCACTACCAGGACTCACAAAGCACCATACTCTACCAATCAAAAGGCAACACTGCAAATATTAAACCAATACATTTCAGAGAACAACAATACATGACCTACTGGGGAAAGAGAACAAGTGGCAATGTCAAATAGGAATTATATAAACAGAACACCTCAGCTCAGTTACACATGCAGAACATAGACCATCACCAAACAAGTAATCACAATTTAGAAACAGGAAGACAATAATTAAACTGGGAATCCCAAAAGCCAAACTTGGAATGTACAACACTGTAGAAATAAAACTATACATTAATTTGCTCTTGTACTAAACAAAGCGCAGACGTTAATGATGCACATTTACCAGAGCTGACATATTCCAATTAATAAATTCAAAATAAAGAGATATTTTTCTACCTTTTGTGCATTTTTTTCAGCTGCAATTGCTCCAGCCACTTTCTTCTGGTTTCTTCGTGTCTTCTGCTAACTCTCCATCGTCTGCTGTCCATTTGTCCTTTCTTCTCTCTTCTAGATTTTTTTCCATTCTCTCTCTACATCTGCTTTAACATACTAATCTTTCTCCTTTTGCTCTTTCCTCATTCCTATTTCATCCACTCAAATTTTACCCCTCCATCCTCAATCCCCACTTACTCTCCCAATACCCGGCCAATTGTAGATTTTTTATCCCTCCCACACAAAATATTTTTCCCTTCTCCATTTTACTCTTCCAGCCCCATCCCATTCTAATCCTCCCCCAACATCAGCTCCCTTCTAGTTCCAGCCTCACCCAGCATCCATTCCCTTCTAGTCCCTGCATCAGCCCATTTCCAGTCCTAGCCATCCATCAGCCCATTTCCAGTCCTAGCAACCCCCCAACCCAATACCAGTCCTAGCCCCCCCATCAACCCACTTACAGTCCTTAACCCCCATCACCCCATTTTCAGTTTAAGCCCCCCCTATAACCCATTACCAGTCCTAACCCCCCATCAGCCCACTTCCAGTCCTAACCCCATCAACCCATTTCCAGTCAGCCCCCCATAGCCCATTGCCAGTCCTACCCCCCCCCCCATCAGCCCACAGCCCATTACCAGTCCTAACCCCATCATCCCAACTCCAGTTTTAACCCCCCAGCCCATTTCCAGTCCTAGCCCCCCATAGCCCATTACCAGACAACCCCCATCAGCCCACAGCCCATTACCAGTCTTAACCCCCCCCAAAGCCCATTACCAGTTCTAACCCCCCCCAACAGCCCATTACCAGTCCTAACCCCATCAGCCCACCTCCAGTCTTAACCCCCCAGCCCATTTCCAGTCCTAGCCCTCCCATAGCCCATTACCAGACAGCCCCCATCAGCCTACAGCCCATTACCAGTCTTAACCCCCCCCCCCCCAAAGCCCATTGCCAGTTCTAAGCCCCCCCAACAGCCCACATTCCATTCCCTGTCCTAACCCCATATTCCCTCGTCTTGCCTTTACCCCCCCAGCCCATTTCCAGCCCCAGCCCCCCAATAGCCCATTACCAGCCCTACCCCCCCAGCCCATTTCCAGCCCCAGCCCCCCCAATAGCCCATTACCAGTCCTACCCCCCCATAGCCCATTACCAGTCCTACCCCCCCCAACAGCCCACAGTCCATTACCAGTCATAACCCAATAATCCCACCTCTCGCCTTATTCCCCCCCAGCCCATTTCCAGCCCCAGCCCCCCCAATCGCCAATTACCAGTCCTACCCCCCCATAGCCCATTACCAGCCCTACCCCCCCCCCCAGCCCATTTCCAGCCCCAGCCCCCCCAATAGCCCATTACCAGTCCTACCCCCCCCCATAGCCCATTACCAGTCCTACCCCCCCCCATCGGCCTAAAGTAAAATTTAATTTAAAAAAAAAACCTGGTGGCTGCCGTCGTGGGGCCCCCTCTGCTGCCGCGGCAGCACGGACTGACCCGCGGGGGCCCCGTCTACAAGCTGAAGCCATCGGTTCGGTTCGTTCTTCCCTCCCTCCCTCCCTCCGTGCAGGCTGCAGGCTGTAGGCTGTAGGCTGTGAGAGACGCGAAGGGAGAGCGTCTCCTCGCGTCTCTGTTAAGCCCGCAGGGGCTGATGGGAAATTTCCCATCAGCCCCTGCGGGCTTAACAGAGACGCGAGGAGACACTCTCCTTTCGCGTCTCTCACAGCCTGCAGCCTGCACGGAGGGAGGGAGGGAGGGAGGAACGAATCGAACCGACGGCTTCAGCTTGTAGACGGGGCCCCCGCGGGTCAGTCAGTGCTGCCGCGGCAGCAGAGGGGGCCCCGCGGCGGCAGCCACCAGGTTTTTTTTTAAATTGTATTAAAAAAAAATGAACTTGTTCTTTTTTTGTGGGCCCCTGCCTGCTGTGGGCCCTACGCCATGGCGTACATGGCGTATAGGTAAATCCGGCCCTGTACATATTAATTATTTTTACTTTAGATTGTGGTTACTTATTCTGTACTTGGTGAGGGTTGATGTTGCGAGTGTGTGACTGAGTTCAGGTGTTCTGTTAACATGGAGTTTGTACATAAAGATCTATACTATACTGTTCAGCTTTTCAAATAGGTGTATGTATGTTCCAGGGCCCACTGTAGTATTTACAGGGATGCTTTTTTGGATGGGCTCCTTATGTGAGTTTTGGAAGTTTCTGCTGATATGGTATGGTATGGTAGGTTTGTTCTTTGTTGTAGGGTTTTGTATTAGTTCACAATATGCCTGGTACTGGAGAATAGTGGTTGTTGTTGTTGTTAGTGAGATGATCAGAATCAGATTATTTTTTAAAATATTGAGTTCTGTGGGTAAATGTCCTGGTTCTGCTCTGCACCTACTGTGGATGCAAAATATATGTTTAAAAAAAAAGCAAGAACCATAACACAGTTTATAACAACAAAATAAAAATGAGTTATAATTTAGTTTTATAATCTGTGCTGTTAGTTCTTGCTGTCTTTTAGTTCCTTGGTGTGCAAATGGGACCGTACCTAGTCCTGTGCAAGCAGTGCAGCCGCACAGGGCGGAAAGGCTTGGGAGGCGTATTTCGGCTGTCTGCTGTTGCCCTGCTGCCACTGGCAGGACAATAGCAGGCAGCCGAAATGCGCTCCCCAAGCCTTTTTGCAGCACTTTAAGCAGGTCTGGTCCCTCCCTCCTCCAACTCGATGTCAAGAAGGGACAGATCTGCTTAAAGTGTCGGTGCCTTTCAGATCGGGCGCATGCCCCCCTTCTCCTCCCCATACTTCCATCCAGCGCTGCCTGCTCTTTTCTTGCTGCTGGCGCCTCTGTGAAAAAAAAACAGAGGGCAGCAGCAGCAGCGAAAGAGCAGGCAGCGCTGGACGGAGGTATGGGGGAGAGGGGGGCATGCGCCCGAGCTGCAAGTCTCACAGGGTGTGATTGCAGCTCGATATGGCCCTGTGTGCAAACATCTTGCATTTCCTCCATATAATCTAATTGTTTTTTGATTTGGTTCAGTCTCTGATTGGATTTCTGAAAAAGCCCCGCCCCCCTCTAAGGTGTGTGTGTGGGGGCGCCTTTTCATACTTTGCCTCAGGCAGCAGATTGCCTTGAGCCGCCCCTGGCACACCGGGCCATCCAAGTGTCCTGATTCTGCAACCATAGGAACGTATATCATGTACAGGTATATCAGTTGCGTAATCAGGTACAAATATGCCCCATCCATTTTCTGGACGTCTGGACAGCCTGGATGTGCAGGCTTCTGAATTGGCTTCTATATGTTTTTAGCCTTGTTTTAATATTTGCACATTATTTATATGATGTTCACATTCTTATGGCGTCTTAATTGTTTATGCACATACATTTATATTGCTTATATTTTATGTTTTTATGTTTTCTGTTTATTTTTGAGGCTTGTATCCCCTGAAGAAGGCTTTACCGCTAAAACGCGTTGAGGTTTCTTTATAATAAAGCTGCTTTTACCACATTGTGCTTGGCAATCCTGCTCTTCTTTGTTTTCTACAGCTGTGTGGTTGGTTGTGCTCTCCTTTTGTCCAACTATTGCCATAGGGGCATGAGAGTTACAACACATTAATCTATGTGCTTCCACTCTGACATTAGGGCATAGAATGTGTGGGGAAGGGTGAAGAATAGGCATGGTGAACACACTGCAGCTAGCATAGAGGGACATATCGAGCACTGTCAATCTTTCCATTAGCATGGACGTATTTAACTCTACCTCAAATGGTGGAGGCAAATGCACTCGCAGTAAAAGCGCCATGCATTAGGGTACTCATATGTGCGTTAATTGTTGGAAACATGCTGGTCACGTCCTCAACAGTTGCCATGGAGACTCTGAACCTAATGTGTGTTAGTTTTTCTGCTAAAGATGCGTTAGGTGCAAAAAACTAACACACTTTAGTAAAAAGACCTCTTATTGTACCCCATATTATCATGCCTATGTTTTTGCTTATAAGATTTGAGCAATGGGATTACTTAATGGTAATATTTAAAATGCTTTCTTCTCTTTCCTGGAACAGATGTACAGCACTAGTAAAGCATTCTCAGTTTGGCTTGTGCCTGATAGCTTGATTTTCTGTTAAGGCTAATGAGGTGCAATTCCACTTTAATACTGTATATGATACAATTCGCATTATCCTAGCTTGTGTAATGAAATTATATTTATATGACATGACCTTTGTATTTGCTATTATTTAATAACTTTGTGTACTGTTTTAATTATTCTGAAGCAATGCAATATTTATTTTGCAAACTATTGTTTAAACTTGGCAATATGTGTATAATTGTTGCAGATAAAAATGCTGACTGCTGCATTATCTAGCAATTGAATAAACTAGTGTTGTATTATGCAAAGTAGTGGATTACATTTACAGTTTCACTTTTTAATGAGGTATTTTGCCAGACTATTTGAGAATATGGAACTGACTTCTAAAGGGTTTATTTTCTTGGAAAATTTGGGTTCCAATATTATTTCATCTGACATTACTCCCAAACATTGTGCTAAGGGTAGATCCATTCTTTATTTATAACTACAGATGAGTAGTAGCTTGTCAAAGCTTACATAGCTAGTAAGGGTTTATAGACTTTACCTTCAGGAACTTGTCTAAAATGTTTTTTAAACCCCACTGTGTTAACTGCCTTGATCAAATCTCCTGGCAGCAACTTCCACAGCTTAATTGTACATTGTACATTAGGAGTAGCCTAATGGTTAGAGCACTGGCAACCGGGGATCAATTCTCACTAGCACTCCTTGTGGCCTTGGGCAAGCCACTTAACTCTCCATTGCCTTGGAAAAAAGGCCTGGCAATCTACCTTTGGTCACACTGCCAAGAAAACCCAGGAGCTTACTACTAATCATTTATATAGCTCTACAAGGCATACACAGCACCGTACATATAGATATAAGACACAGTCCCTACTCACCAGAGCTCACAAGCTGGGAGTCAGCATTGATTTGAAGGCACAGACTGTATTGTATCCTGCACCTGGACACCACAAAAACGAGCAGAAATGGAAGTCACAGGCGTTTGTATCCTGCACCTGACTGTAACTTATCTTGATCTTCTCCTGGAAAGGCATAAGCTAAATGTTAATAATAAAATAAAATTTGTTTTAAATGCACTACCCATTAGTTTTACAGTATGCCCCCTTATTTAGTACTATTTGAAACAGTAAACAGCCACTCCTTCTTTACTAATTACACCCTATTTTTTAAATATCTATTCTATCTCCACTCTGCTGTTTCTTCTCCAAACTTCCCTTTTTTATTTTTCTTACCCTTCTCTGTACCTTTTCTAGTTCTTCCGTATTTTTTTTTTGAAGTGATATGAGGTGAACAGAACTGCATAGAGTACTATGGATGTTTGTTTCATTAGGGGCTATCGTTGATCGTATTGCTATAGCTATTGTAGTGTTCAAGTTATTGGTTAACACTTAGAGGTCGGACTGTCCTGACCGTACACTTGGTAGAACTTGTTTGAAGAAGTCGTCTTTATTAAATGGTTTGAATCTTCTTGCCAGATGAGCATGCCCTGTGGTGATCCTTGGTTGATGGGATGTGGTGAAGGTGATAAGTTTGTGATCGGACCATAGCGCAGCTGTAATCTGGGGAATCTTTCTTAAGATGGAGGTTTGGGTGTTGAGGAATATGAGATCCGGGGTGTTGCCCTTCTCATGCGTTGATGCACACACGGTTTGTGTTAGCTCTATGGCCTCCATTGCTTCAAGGAAAGCATTTGCATGTTTCTGTTGCATGGACAGGAGGCCAAAATCACCAAAGATTATCATCTCTGATAGGTCAGAGGTCACTGTAGGAGCTCTGTATATCAGGCAGATTGATAGGTGTTTATTGGTGGTTTTGAGTATGTCTGACTTCTCTTTATTTTCTGTTGCATGGATTCAGAGGTGGAGATTTGAATTTGCTATTATGGCTACTTCTCCTCTTCTGGAATGTGAGCGAGAACTGTTGTAGAAGCTGCATCCTTGAGGTGTGATCTGTACTAAGGTGTGATCTGGTTCATGAGTACGGTGTCCGTCTCTGATAGCCATGTTCCGGTTATACAGAGGATATCAATCTTTTGAGTTGTGATGAGGTCTTGAATTATGGGGAGTTTATTCCTCACTGACCGTGCGTTTATGAGTGAGATTTGGAGTGTTTGTGTAACTACTGGTGGTATGGTGTGTTCTGGTATGGTTGGGATGGGTATGCGACTTCATTGTGGTCATACCTTGGGGAGCATGCTCAATGCTGGTTGTATCTGTGATGTACTACATATGAGATATTGTGGTTTGAATATTGTGTTTGCATGGTTGGTTATGTAATATTCTGCAGGTGGAAGTGCTGCTAGCAGATATGTTGGTGCTATAAAAGGAGGCATGTGTCCTGCTGTATCTGGGTTTGTTGGTTAATTCTGTTGGATTGCTTGCTCTGTTGGTAGATTTTCCTGGTTGCTGCTTTGGATTTATGCTTCTTAGTGTTGCTAGTTTATCCAAGGTTACTGTGGCTGTATCTCTTCCTGGTTCTTTATTTGTCCTCTCCAGTGGTCCTCACCTAAGGGCCACACCAAAGGGCCCTTTGGCGAGGCCCTCCTGTGTAATAGGACATCGATCGGGGCAGCAGTGTCCGGCTCGTGTAGCGCCTGAGTGCCCTTGTTTAAATTTCCCGCTGCAGAGTCCTCATTGGTGGTAAAGTGTCCTGATTGGCTTGCTGCAGCTTGTTGTATGTAGTAAGGGTAGAATATGTTATGCACATCAGTGAAAACAAATTCCTACTTTAATGCGATTTTAATTGTATTTTTTTAGACAACAGAGTGTAAAAAATCTACAAAGGTGTGAAAACGTTTACAGAGCGCTAAGAGTAATTTTGTAAGGAGCTGTGTAAGGATATGGGCCATTAATGCACACAAATCAAGCATTTTCAATGTATGCGCATCAATGATACATACTTTCAATGTGGGCATTCACTTCGGTGGTGCATATTTACATGCACACTTTATAAAATGCAGGCATCCCCATGTAAGATATGCATGGTTATTTAGTCCAGACATAGGCCTGGTGTAAGTGATACCACCTAGATTCAAAGCATGTTTTCCTCTGCTTACACCCCTATTTTATAAAAAACTTGACTTTATATACAGTAATAGGCATGATTGGCATGCATTAAAACATGTTAACTTGGGTGTGCCTTATAAAATTACCCTCTGCATGCATTGCAATCTGTTTTCTTTATATAATGCTCACATCTTTAGATGTTGTAGTGTGTAGTAAAGCTCTCTTGAAAACTTCATTATCTCCTTATAGTCTCTAAATTGAGTATGCCATTAGCTGCTAAAAAGGCAGAGAATTTTCAGTCTGCTGATTTCTTGATCACATACTACGTTATAAAATGTTTAGAGTCATCATTTACCAGCATTCATCATGCAACTATATGTGTGTACAATTCACTTCAGTGTACAGAATCCTTCAAGATAAAACAGGAAGAACAAAAGCAAAGAAAAAATGTGAAATTTTCCTAGTGAAGCTTTGTTTTGTAAAAGATGTACTTGAAAACGTTTTGCACACCTCTAGCAAAATAGGAATCCAATTAAAAACATGAAGATGAGTTCCTTTCCAGGGAGCACGAAATGCAAGCCAAACAAATCTGGTATAATTAGTAATACATTGTGCCACTGAAAGAGCATTGTTGAAGTGGACTTTATTAGATGAAGCATTACTTACTACAGTTTGCACTGTGGTTTTGTTAAGGGACAAGTACTACTCCAAATGATTAAAGGAGAAGAAAACACATTTTAAAGCAAATCCCATTCTACTAATATACCAAATTAAGATGATAATAACAATATTCTGGTGTAATTAAATAGAAAGCACTAGAAAGCTATAAAGTAGTTAATATTTTGAAAATCAAGGGGAGGAAGAAAGACTTGTAATACACTTAGGGGGTCATTTTAGAAGCCCTATTTGGACCCGATTCTTATCGCGACGTACAAAGGAGTTTGCGATTATGATCCCGTGGGGCACGTCTAACAGGCCTGTATGTGCAGACCGGGACTGCGATTCAATCCCGGCCTGCATGTACAGCAATAGCCTGGCTAACTCAGTCAGGGCTTTCAAATGGAGCCGCGGCGCCATGGCGTCCTGTTATCATGGTACTGCAGCTCCATTTAAAAGCTGCGATGCCAGCCGCTTCCCAACAAAGTTAATTCCCTGCAGCCCGACCCACGATCCGGCCTCCTAAGGCCTGGGTCAGGCTGTGGGGCATTAAATTTACCTCCCCGAACTTCTTCCGCACACTGATTCCACAAAAAATATCCGTGCAGGTGGTGGTCTGGCACTACAATGTCCCAGCCATTGCCATGTACAGATGCATCCTGCCCAGGCCGCCCTTTTCGGGCCATACCCACAGTTACCTTGCTCCTCATTATGCACATTAGCAGGCTAACACTGGAAACAGTGCAAGCATTGTCGGCTCAGTAAGGTGTAGGTAGCCACAAAACACTGGATAGACATACACACACTCCCACACCTATTTCAGCATTGTGCAAAGAGAAAGGTGGTTGGCAGCCATGGCCGCCACATCAATCCTGGGTACAGTGCAGGCATTGCTATGGTACTCAATACTGTTAGGGTCACTCCCCGGGGTGGGAAACACTGTCAGAAACAAAAACTGAAACACACTCCACAGATATCAGAAAAGTTGCTGTGATGAATCTCTGTCAACAAATTGTGTTTAACATAGGATTTGTTATCTGACATTAATCATAGCAACCTTTTGATATATGTGGAACGTGTTTACAAGTTTAAGACGTCATTGTTAAGGTATGCAGGTGCTAGTATTGGTAGATACTGCTCTGCGCAGGGCCCAACAGCCTGACTCTCCTTTGGATAGTGGAGCCTGTGGGTGTGGGTGTTTGTGCCCCTGTTGGCCTCTGCTCTAGGGCAGAGGTTCCCAACTCCGGTTCTGGTGGACAAAACACGGTTCAGGTTTTCATGCTGTCCCTAATGCATATGCATGAGATACATTTGCATACAATGGGGCGGTGCATGCAAATGCATCTCAAGCATATTTCTTAGGGACAGCATGATACCTGAATGGTGTTTGGCCCTCCAGGACTGCAGTTGGAAACCTCTGCTCTAGGGCCTGCACATGTCTATGGTATATGTGCTCTGTAGGGTACCATATAGTCGTTTATGGTGTGTTTATTTTATCTACAATAAAGGTTCCTTCTTTATTAACATAGTTTAGTACTGGGTAAAATATAGGGACATAGTCTGCAGGAGCCACAGCTGGGACCTGAACATGTGACCTTCTGCCCCTGAACACACTGGCTGTGTGTACTGCACCAAACTGTTGCCACAGAGGTATGTCATTCCCTGGGGATACCATTACTGTTCATCAGACAGACCTTGTCTGTTGCAGTGCACGGCACCCACCTAAACAGGGCTTAGCCTTGGTCTGCTGTGGGCAGATGCCACTGCCCCCTCCACCACCAGCACCCCTCCGCCACCATGCTGACATGCCCTTATGCCGGTGGTGCTGGTGGTGCACAGTCCCAGGCCATCCAGTGTGCCGGTAGGTGGCTGCCTATGTTGTGTGATATGAGGTAGGGGTGCTGACATGGACATCAGCACTTCCCCCTGGTACCGCCTGCCAATGTTCTTTGCCCTTGGTGGTACCTGCTGGGTACTGTCCCCTGAGACACTGTGGGATGCATACTCATGGCCATGTTGGACCCTGGTCATTTGCTGTCTTGCTGCTTTTCAGTTTCTGCATTCCTATGTGCCAGGTAGGCATCTGCCTAGTCCACACTGTGCCCCAGCTGGCCCACTGCATGTACCGGCTGCAGCCCCCTGTACCCCCTGTACCCCATTTACACCATCACCATAATGTTCTTTCCTACGTGGTCACTCTGCTGTTGCTGCCCATGTGAAAGCCACATAGGCAAGCTGCCCAATATACACCACAGCAAACCCTCATCGACACTATCAATGTTGGACATTCACTTTGTGGGGGGGAATCAGAATTGACCCTTCCAAAGTGACATCTTCCTTTTTATTCTTCATGGGTAGTGTTGATTACCCTTTATCATTGCTTTTTCTATTGACCAGCTTGGTGTTTTGTATTTCTCTTTTGGTTCTGGTCATTATCTCTCTGGTTTTTGCATGTTTTGTTACTGCACATGTATTACTATTATCACTTTTCTGGTTCTCCCTGCCTTTGCTGTACATTGCTGACTGAACTGGTTTCTCTCTCCTGCAAATGTGCCTCTAGCGCGAGGTTTTCACTGGTGCTAATTTTCAGACCCTGATTTCACAGCGTTAGTGTGCATGGAGCCTCTCCCTGCCCACTCTCTGCCCATTGTCCCCTTATCTCTGCCCTCTGGGGAGCCTTACTCCACCCTCTGCACACCTTAATGCCGCCAGAGATGTTATTGCGTGATACGTGACGTTCTCGCATGGTAATGCACCATTACCGCACGCTAACGTCACTTATCGTACGATAATGTCGTCACTGCGATCTTAGCGCTGTTTAGTAAACATACCCCTAACAGCCTTTATTACATCCTCCGGTAACAAATTCCAGAGTTTGATTACACATTGAGTGAAAAAATATTTTCTTTTATTAGTCTTAAATAGTTTGCCCTGTAGCTTCATTGCATGTCCCCTAGTATTTCTATATTCTGATAACATAAACAATCGATCTACGTTTACCCGTTCCACTCCGTTCATTAATTTATAGACTTCTATCATATCTCCCCTCAGCCGTCTCTTTTCCAGGTTAAAGAGCCCTAACTCTTTTAGCCTTTCTTCATAGGGGTATCCTTCTATCCCCTTTTACCATTTTGGTGGCTCTTTTCTGAACCTTTTCTAATAACACTATATCCTTTTTAAGATACGGCGACCAGAATTGCACATAATATTCAAGGTGCGGTCTCACCATGGAACGATATAGAGGCATTATAATATCCTTTGTTTTATTTTCTATTCCTTTTCTTATGATACCTAGCATTCTATTTGCTCTCTTGGCCGCCGCTGCATACTGGGTGGAGGGTTTTAACATGTTATCCACAATGACGCCTAAATCTTTTTCCTGGGTGGTGGTTCCTAATGTGGAACCTTGCATTGTGTAACCATAGTTTGGGTTGTTCTTCCCTAGGTGCATAACTTTGCACTTGTCCACATTAAATTTCATCTGCCATTTTGATGCCCAGTCTTCCAATTTATCATGATCCTCTTGCAGTTTTCCACAATCCTCTTGGGTTTTAACAACTTTAAATAGTTTTGTGTCATTTGCAAATTTGATAACCTCACTCATTATTCCCTTTTCCAGGTCATTTATGAATTTGTCAAAAAGCAGCGGACCCAACACTGATCCCTGGGGTACACCACTGTTCACCTTTCTCCATTGGGAAAATTGGCCATTTAGCCCTACCCTCTGCTTTCTATCTTTTAACCAGTTCCTGGTCCACAATAGTGCACTGCCTTCTATCCCATGACTCTAGTTTTGCCAATAGACTAACACAAGGCATACAGAAGCCTCATCTAGGATTTATGCTTATTATCTTGGACATCACATTCGATTTTGATTCTATCCCTCATGACACACTAGTACTATGTTTATAATCCATAGGATTAAGCAACACAACATTGAAATGGTTCATTTACAACTTAACAGAGCGCCAACAGCATGTAAAAACAGTGGGAATTAGATCTGCTCCATACAACCTGCAGCAAGGGTTTCCTCGATGCTATTCAACATATACCTACAACCCATCTGCTCAATCATACAAGCACATAACGTGTTATATCATATTTATGAAGATGATATAATGTTGTATGTACACTTCTCCACCTTGCAGCCTATGTACACCTCACTAATATACTGCTTTGCATCAGTCACTCACTGCCTATCAGAACATAACCTATTTGTAAACTATAAGAAAATCGAGGTCCTCCGCATCATGAGATATGAACTTCAAACCATCAATATACATAAAGATACCCGGAGCGTAACTACAAGTGAAATCTGAAGTGTGTTACTTGGGAATAACCCTCAACCAGTGGCCAACACTCTAGTGACGCATAAACAACACCATTAGACTCATACCACAAAATTAAAAAAAGTACATTGCCTTCAACCCTTACTAAGCACCCATGAATTCCATACAGTATTTCAAGCCTTAGGGGTATGTTTACTAAACCTTCTTAACGTGCGCGCTGTGAAATTATCATGCACTAAGGTACCTTAGCACGCGCTAATGATGCTTTACGGGGCACAAATGTGCCTTAGTGCGCGCTCACGCGCGCAGCGGCACAAACGAGTGCTGAAGGCGGGGAAAGGCTCGCGGAAGGCGGAGGAAGGCTCCCCAGGGGCAGAGAGAAGGGGTCAATGGGTGGAGAGTGGGAGGGGAGATGCTCCCCGCACACTAACGATGTGAAATCCGAGGCCAAAACTAACGCAAGTGAAAACCTCGCGTTAGAGCTGATTTAAAGGGAAAAGAAACCATTTCTGTCAGCAATGTACAGCAAAACCAGGGAAACCTACGTAAAAGTGATAAGTGTGATACATGTGCAAGGAACAAAAGTGCAAATAAACATTGAAAATGACCCCAACAAAATAAAAAAAAATCATAATCAAGCTGGGCAATAGTGATAGTAATGGGGAACATCAAAAAACACTCCCAAGAAAGCCCCAAAAAATAAATATGAATTTTGGAAGGGTCTACACTCCGTCCCCATACAAGGTGAATGATCCCACAGTGAAATAGCACTGATCAGGGTTTCCCTCTCCATTGGACAGGTTACCTATGGCATGCACATGTTCCACAACAGCAGGACGGGCATGTCGGAATGGGCAACTGGACAGATGCTGGGAAAGGGGATACAGAGGGCTGCAGGTGGCACATGCTGTGGTGCAGCTGGGGCACAGTGCGGACTAGGCAGATGCCTAGGTGGCACTTAGGAATGCTGAAACTGAACAGCAGCCAGACAGCAACTGATGAGGGCCAAACATGGGCATGAGAGTGTTTATCACAGTGTCACATGGGATAGTACCCAGCAGGTACCTCCAAGGGCACGGAACATTGGCAGGCGGTGTTGGGAGGAAGCGTGGATGCCTATGCAGGCACCCCTACCCCAGAACACGCACCATAGGCAGCCGCCTACCTGCACAATGGATGGCTTGAGACTGCACACCACCAGCACCACCAGCAGAAGGGCATGTCAGCATGGTGGCAGAGGGGTACTGGTGGTGGAGGGGGGCAGTGGCAGCTGCCCAGAGCAGACCATGGCCTAGCCCTGTATAGGTGGGTGCCATGCACTGCAACAGACTGGCCCTGCCGGACAAACAGTCATGGTATTACCAGGGAATGCATTGTCTCTGTGGCAACACGGTGGTGCAGTGCACACAACCAGTGTGTTTGGAGACAGAAGGTCACAGGTTCAAGTCCCAGCTATGGTGCCTGCCAACCCAGTCCCCATATTTTACCCACTACTACAACGTGCTAATACAGACAGAACCTTTATTGCAGATGACGTAAACATGCCCAAAACACCTACATTTTACCCTACAGAGCACAGACTCCATAAACAGGCTCATTACCTACAGCAGACTCTCCCAAATGCAGTCCTAGAGGGCCAAACACCATTCAGGTTCCATGCTGCCTCTAATAAAGATGCCTGTGCTGCATATCTATGCACCACCCCCATGGTATGCAGATGTATCTCATGCATATTCAAGAGGGACAGCATGAAAACCCGAACAGTGTTTGGCACACCAGGACTGGAGTTGGGAACCTCTGCCGTAAAGCAGCAGCCAACAGGGGCAGACACACCCACACCCACAGGCTCCATTAGCCAATGCCCCCTTGAGAGGCAGGACATTGGGCACTGCGTGCATCTCCCAATACTAGCACTTGCATACCTTAGCAATGCCACCCTATACCTGGGAATACGGTACAGAGCTATCAAAAGGTTGCTATGATTACTGGCAGATAGCAATTCCTACGTTAAGCACAGTTTGCTGATTGAGCTCCATCATAGCAACCTTTCTGATGTCTGTGGGGTGTGCTTCAGGACTGGTCTCTGACAGTATTTACCACCCTGGTGAGTGACTCCCAACAGTTTTGCGTACCATATCCATGCCTGCACTGTGCCCAGGACTGGTGTGGTGGCCAGGGCTGCTAAACACCTCTATAGTAGCACAATGCTGGCATAGGTGTGGGAGTGTGTGTCTGTCTATCCAGTGTGTGGTGGCTGCAAACACCCTCCACAGCCCACACTGCCAGCACTGTTGCCAGTATTGGCCTGCCAATGTGCATAATGAGGAGCAAGGTACCATGGGTATAGCCTGGACAGGGTGGCCTGGCCAGGATGCATCTGCACAGGGCATAGGGCAATGGCTTGGACATTGTAGTGCCCGGCCACCACCTGCACAGACAGGGTGGCCACAGTATGTCCTGCTGGGAGTTCACTCTCACCCTGACTGATCAGTGACCACGGCATGGCTAGGTTCCCCCATAGTGCCCTATGATACTTTTTTCATGTGATATTTCTGGGTTCTCTTTTGAGGCCCAATCACTGACTTATCTGCTTGGTGTGTATGCTGACATCCCAGTTCTGGGTGCATGCATTTTCTCCAGAAACATGCCCTATGGACTAGCTATCAGACTGTCTACAGCTAGTATGTGTCTTGCTGGAACACCTTGCAGGGTGCAGTGGCTGCAGGCTTGCTGCAGGAGAATATCAGATTGTGGTGGGGTGCAGCTGAGTATTTCTGGGCCTAATGTCTGTCTGCTATTGCTTTATAGATATGTACAGAGCTGCATTGACTGCCCTGTATGGTGTCTGTTCCCCAGTAGGACTGTGGTTGATGGTCCCCTCTACTGCTGTCATTGCAGGGATGGAAAATGTGGATCTGTCAGTGGGAGACCCTGTTTCCCACTCTCAGCCCCAGAGGGTGGGTTGGGTGGTGGTACATAATCTGCCTATGGGTCCATAAAGGTCAAGCCTGATTGAGAAATACAGACGCATCCAAAGTGTGTCTGCAGGAACTACCTATCTCACACACTAGGACTGCTGGGGACCTACAGCATGGCCTATTTCTGCCATGGAAGGTGCTGTGGACCTTGTGCTGGGCGCCCCACCACACCCTCAGGGTGAGCACAGTACCCGTACAATGTGACGGTGTGTAGCTACTCTGTGCCAGTAACACACATGGTCAGTTCCCCCTACCAGGCCGAGGTGCTGTGGGGGTGCATACCCCATCTTGTGTTCATCTGTAGACGGCTGATTTGCATGTGCAGTGCATCATGGGTACGAGTGGGCTAACCCTATCCTGGTGACCGCAGCAGACTGTTTGTGTGGTGACGTGAAGTTCTTCTGCAGCCAGCCAGGGGTTTGCTAGCAGCTGTAGAGCTGTAGCCCACTGGTTACTTCACTGCCAGTGGAGTCAGAGATCATGGGTTCCAACCCACAGTGGGGTTATTTGATAGGGTTGTCCAAAAGCATTATCTATTTTTAATGTACATTAGTGCTGCTAGCAAAAACCCCTTCAGCGTACTGTACCCATAAGGTGCCTCAGAGGGCGCTTTATAGGGCGCCCTATAGGGCACCTTATGGTTACTGTCCATATAAGGTGCACTATACAGTATCCTATGGAGCGACATAGGGTGCCCTATAGGGGACATTTTAGGGTGCCGTGGCGGACAGTGCACTTTATAATGTGCCCTATGGAGTGCCTTATAGGGTGTCTTATGCAGCACCTTAGGTTACGGCACATGAGGGTGTGTTTGCTGGCAGCAATTAATAAAATACAAATAAAGTGCCACAGGAAACAATACTTACATGTCAAAGCTGATGCCTCAGCCATCCTTAAGTATTAGGCACACTGGGGATTGAACACATGACCCCTGTATCATCAGTCAGTGCCTTAACCATTGTGCTACACTGCTGTTCCTCCTTGCATCTCAGCGCACCTACTTAAGATTTCCATGCGTTTAAATGCACAGTGCTGCCATCAAAAACAGTGCTATGACCCTGCCGTGCCTCATAGGGCATCCAATATGGTGCCCTGTAGGCCACCCTTTAAGCAACATTGTAGGGTGCCTTGGCGGACAGTGCACTTTAAAATGTGCCCTCTGGGGTACCTTATGGGGTGCCTTATGCAGCACCTTATGTTACAGAGCTTTGAGAGTGCGTTTGCTGGCAGCAGTAATTAAAATAAAATTAAAATGTCTCATAATGCAATATTATACATAAAGGGTAGTGCCTCAGCTAGCCTTATTCATTGGGCACAGTGGGGGATTGAACCCATGACCCCTGCACCATCTGTCAGTGTCTTCACCATTGTACTGCAGCCCTGTTCTTCTGTTTGTACATCAGCGTGCCTGCTTATACTTCCCGTGCGCGTTTCTCATGCGCTAATGTGTGCAGCGCAGCGTGCTAATCCCGTTTTGCTACTTTTGACCGGACCGCCCACTCCTTTTATGGCATCCTGCAGACTAACGCAGCGCGCACGTTTAAGAGGGTTTAGTAAACATACCCCTTATTGTTTTATATATTTATTACCATTATTTTTTTTCTCTGTACTAATGCATGCTCACATTTATGTTTGTTCTTTGAGATTTGCACCCCCTGAAGAGCTTTTTTACAGCGAAACACATTGGGGTTGGTTTCTAATAAAGGTGTTTGGACCGCCTCCTCTTTTCCTGCACCTGCTTTTGTTTGTTCTCTATTCCCATGTGGGTATTTTCACTCTTCTTTGGATTCCCCAATAAGAGGGGCAGGCTATGGTATATGACCACACACATTTTAGCTCATGGGTGTCATAGCAGAATGACCAATGTACCCATTGCATGGTGTGTGCTTATGGGCCAGTCATGGACTACTATCATATATTGCAGACCACAACAGGTTATCTAGATTCACATGTGGCACAGATAGTTGTGACCGACTGAGTACTGAGTTATGGAGGGGTCACTGGAGCATGCACTGATTCTGGTCATCATTTGGGAGGTGAGAGAGCAGGGTGTTCATTTTTTCCTCTGACATGGGCTGTTCTCATATTGAATTGTGTTCCTGGCTCAGTGGACTTTTTACGCACCTCATGCACATATCAATTCAATATGCGTAGGTGAGGGGCATCCTGATCCCAGGCCCAGCCTATCCAGTACGTACACTAGCGTTGTCCCAGGGTCTACAGATTGTGGTAGACTGCATGCAAGCCAATACCTCCCTCCCTGCAAGCATGCTCCAGCCACCTTCTCAGTGTTGCCAGTGGTCTTCTTGAGGTAGCACCCATGCAGCTATTCACACCTTGCTGCTCCTGTACCCTCCACTGGGGGATGTGAGCACAGGTGCTGCTGCCTTAGACCTCAGGAGGGAGGAAGCAGGATGTGCTGCTGACATACTTTCCATCCCACTGACAGTGCCAACTGCAGCGTTGCACCTGACACACAGGGTCAGGACAGTTATTTTTCCAGCAGCAAGCCACCCCCACTGGCTGCGGTGCCACCCTCCTCTGCACGCAATGCTGACATGGCAGCATGGTGGCAGTGGGGATGGCAGAACTCTCTTCTGACTGCGGCAGCATATATGTGTGCTGCCACTGTCAGAGCAGAGTCATACCAGCCATCACTGGTGTTCTCCATAGGCCTAGTAGACCTGCCAGCCCCACAGCATCACCCATGTAACACCTCCTTGGGCAAATTTGCACCATCAACATATGCCCTGTCATAATAGGGCACAATGCTGTTGCTGCTAATGGAGCACTACTATCACTTTATTGGGATCACGTGTGTGTGGAGCACATTGCAGACATTAAAATAGGCCCTCTTCCCTCAAACATACCCCTTTTTGTGAGGTTTTACTTGGTGTTAGGGTTCCCAGCACTGTGGGCTCTAATGCATGATTGTGCTACCCGGCAGTAAGGGAGCACATACTGTCAAAGCCCACTCTCTTCCCCATTACTCTCCACCTCCTTTTCCCTTAAAGCTGCAGGCCCCTCTAACACTCATTAATGCAGCAGCATCGGCGCTTTCTGCAGCACTAACTGCTCACGGGCACCAATAACACGCATTAACAGCATACTTGCTCCCTTACCACCCTTTAGTAAACATACCCCATAGTTATGAGATAATGAACAAGCTACAAAAGCAAAAGCTTGGTAACTATTTAGGAAATTACAGGCAAAGAGAAAAGCAAAAGCTTTCTGGACAACCTTTAGCCTATTAGAAAAAGTCACATGTTCAGCTTACCCCTGATTATTAAATACTGTATGTATTAAATAATAATGAACTGTTTTGCATATGCATGCCTCTCAGTATATTTTTTGTTAGTGCTGTCACAAGTTAATTAATTTATATTAAAAGGTGCTACTAACCAGCACCTTTAATGAAGGGGGTGAGGCCTAGTGGTAGGGGCAAGTTATTTCAGGCTGGAGGGCCTGGGGTTCAAATCCCACTAGAGGACAGCAACCTTAGGCTGGAAGGACTGGGGTTTCTAGTCCCCAGGTTCTTCTTGTGGCCTTGGGCAAGCCACTTAACCCTTCATTGCCTCTGGTACAAAAACAGATTGTGAGCCCTTCAGGGATAAGGGAAATATATATACAGTATCTGAATGTACATACTTTGACTTATAGAAAAGCAGTATATAAGGCTAGTTAAATAAACTAGGGGCTTGTTGGACCTTGGTCTGACCCAGTATGGCATATCTTATGTTCTTATCTACCCACATAGTTGTCTATGTTGCCTTTTCCTAAATCCATACCTGTCCACATTGCTAGAGATATATCCTACCATTCAGCCATAAAGTATGACAACATGAAAGACAACACTCCTTTTCTGGCACAGTTTTTATTATCTTCTTCTATAGCATTCCTCCCATCTTGAGTAGATAAGAATACTAGATCATCTCTTTAGCTCACACCTAGTACCTCTCCTTTCCATTATCAAATAACAAAGCTATTGCCCAAACATCAGATCTCCTAAATCAGCTCAGTCATTTACCAGGCAAACTTGGATATGTGAATGCCTGCATTTATATCAGGTCATCTAAGTATGGTATTGGTAGTCTATCAGACAGAATGCCAGTTTAACAGTGGGTTCCATGAATAACCTAGCAGATAGACTTGTCTATGTGAGTGCCTGCATTTCCATTAGGGCTACTAACTGTTCCTCTGCTTCCAGCCTCACAAAAAAAACAGTTGCTAGTTTAACACTATCATTGAAGTCTACTGCTGGACCCTGGGCTCTTCTCTCTAAATAAGTTAATATACTATACCTCCCAAGAGATAAAGAACAAACAGCATGAAATACTGATTCTTGTTGCAGAGAATTATAGCATCAATAAAAAATAACCAATTCCTCTATAAAGGGTCTTGAAAATAAATATATTGGAATAACAGAGGGATTGCTTTTGTTGTAAGCATCCTACATACTTATTCAATAGGTGACCAGGGAGATCACACCTGACGTGGTGGTATAAAGCAAAATTACTGAACTTAGGGTTAGAAAAAATGGTTACAAAAAGGTATTATTTTCTAATTATAAAAGAGTTACAGTGTTTTTTTTTCTGGAACTACTATAAAACTATGAATTTCTTTAAATCAAATCCCTGTTTGTTTTTTTTAAGTCATGGGTATTGTGGTGGAATAATGATCCTCAATATACAGAAACAGGTAGAAAGAGCATAGGAAAAATATACACTGACCTGTATGATGATATTGATAAAAACGCACAGTGTGAAGTAATTTCATAATGCATTTTCCAGAATAAAACATGTTTTACTGGTAAAAATGACTCTTCTAGAACTGTTCAGGTGTATAAGCATGCACAAATATGCATGCCCACAAGAGCAGATGGAGCACGGGCGAAATTCTGATGTATATATGCACTTTCTAAAAGGGTATTTGAAAATCCCAAGAAAGCAGACAAGATAGGTAGATCAGGCTTTCAAGTTATAATTGAGAAACCTCAAAAATAAACGCACCATGTTGCACTTTTATCTGGATCCTGCCATTATGACATCATAAGAGTGGGTCAGCCTCTGTCCACCTCTGCAGTCATGTTCAGAGACAGCTATGACTGCACCCAAGTGGAGAGGCATCTGCTGCCCTGCAACACAGAGCAGGAAAAAGGCATAGTTGTGCTGAAGATAACAAGGAACACAGTCACACAGAGGAGGAGGACGCTGTGGATGCACAGAACAAGTGGAGGACATGACCATGGCCATACTAAACAGGAAGAAGCTATTACCTGCTGAAAAATTCCTCCTGCAGGTAGGCCCTTTCAGGTTTGCATATGGTGATTAAAATAAAAAAGTGAAAGAGAAAGGCGTATAAAACAGCAAAACTTCACAAATATGTCTTACTGCACAGAAAACACTTCTGTAAGATTAACGAAAGAAAACAAATGCATCAGAACATGCGATAGCTGGAGAAGAATATTGTGGTCAGTGAAATGGAGATGCTGGGGATCAGGAAATAGGAAAAAAGATATTGCAAGGGATGATGGGGAGAGTGATAAGATGGGGGTTGAGAAAAGAAAATTGCTGGGATTAGGGTGGGGGAGTGAATATGAAAGAGAATGGGTGAGGATAGGTTGGGAAGAATGAGAGATAAGAGAGAGACTGGGTGGGGCACATGATTGCTGGTTGTAAGTACACAAGTTTTTAATAATGTCATGTAAAAAATGAAATCCCTCTAAAAACATGCATAAAATTTATTTTGCTATATGAAAACACTGATATGCACAGAATTTTGCATCTTTGCATTTGTGCACTATTGGGAATTATTGTAGGAACATGTTTTATTTAGCTAAGAAACTCCTATGTTACCTTTTATAAAATATAGCTAATAAAATATAGAATACAAAATCCTTAGAGACATGTTTACTAAGGGTTAGCACATGCTAATGAAATGAACATGCATTAAGTGCCACTGCACCCATTGAAATAAAAGGACTCGTAGACACTTAGGGGTATGTTTACTAAACCCTCTTAACGTGTGCGCCGCGTTAGTGTGCAGGATGCCATATAAGGAGTGGGCGTTTCAGTTTAAAGTAACAAAACGGGATTAGCGCACGCGCTCTTGTGCGCCGCGTGCTCTTGTGTGCCGCACACATTAGCGCACGAGTAACGCGCGTGGGAAGCATAAGCAGGCGCGCTGATGTGCAAACAGAGGAACAGGGCTGCAGTACAATGGTGAAGACACTGACAGATGGTGCAGGGGTCATGGGTTCAATCCCCCACTGTGCCCAATGAAGGCTGGCTGAGACACTACCGTTTATGTGTAATATTGCATTATGAGGCATTTTAATTACTGCTGCTAGCAAACGCACTCTCAAAGCGCTGCAACATAAGGTGCTGCATAAGGTACCCCAGAGGGCACATTTTAAAGTGCACTGTCCGCCACGGCACCCTACAATGTTGCTTAAAGGGTGGCCTATAGGGCGCCATATAGGGTGCTCTATGAGGCACGGCAAGGTCATAGCACTGTTTTTGATGGCAGCACTGTGCATTGTAACGCATGAAAATGTTCAGTAGGTGCGCTGACATGCAAGGAGAAACAGCAGTATAGCACAATGGTTAAAACCCTGACTGATGGTGCAGGGGTCATGGGTTCAATCCCACACTGTGCCCAATAAATAAGGCTGGCTGAGGCACTACCATTTATGTGTAACATTGCATTATGAGGCATTTTAATTTTATTTTAATTACTGCTGCTAGCAAACACACTCTCAAAGTGCTGTAACATAAGGTGCCGCATCAGCCGCCCTATAAGGCACTCCAGAGGGCATACTATAAAGTGCACTGTCCGCCCAGGCACCCTAGAATGTTCCTTATAGTGCACTTTATAGGGTGCCGTATGAGGCCCCGCAAGGTCATAGCACTGTGCATTTTAACGTATGGAAATCTTAAGTAGGTGCGCTGACATGCAAGGAGGAACAGCAGTGTAGCACAATGGTTAAGACACTGACTGATGGTGCAGGGGTCATGAGTTCAAATCCCCAGTGTACCTAATGAATAAGGTTGGATGAGGTAATTCCTTTTTCTGCTTGCAACTGTACAACAATCTGTGCTGCCATCTAAAAAGAACCCCACCCTAGTGCCATAAATTAATGCACCTTTTAGGTTGCACCAGAAGGCACATCCTAAACAACCATGTCAGGAAAGGTGAGTTATAATGTTCCCCAGAGGCCATGTTGAAAGGTTGCCAACTCCCAAGGCACCATAGTAGGCACCCCATAAGCTGCCTGAATCGAAGGTGTGGCGTAAGATGCCCCAAGGATGTATAGGTGAACCCAAAAACGTTGGCCAAGAGCAGTAAGTCCCCCAATTTGAAGGGCAAGAGAGGTATGTGCCAAACACATACGTAACCCAAACACTGCACAGAGCAGAAAGGAAAGACAATGCATAAGTAAAAGAAGGACGTAGATCAGAGCTGATGGACCACACAAATCAGCTCCAGTCCATGTGGCAGCTAGAAAAATGGACAAACATATCTGGGGCAGCTGTAGCTATGCACAGAGTGATGGTAATGTACCATGCTATAATGACAGTATGTGACAGAGGATGGGAAGATGTGTGCAGCAGAGGAGCCTGAAATGGCAGGATAGGTGAAATATCAGGATGACAGTTGAGTAGCAGTGCTATGCAGAGCACACACAGGAGAGGCAACCTGGGAGAACTGCAATGCAGGAATGTGTAGGAGTGCAGGACTTGGGGTAGCAGCATGCACATCAGGGTAGGATGGCACACAGCTGGCAGACAGAAGATGGACAGAAGGATGGTTCACAACTCTGATGAGGGTACAATGTGCTCACAGCACAGATCTGCACAGAAATGACTGTCACACGAATGAAAACTAGTTCTGCAGGACAAGCATACAAATCAAAGAGAACAGAGAGGAATCACACCTATGACCACTACCACAAATGGCAATGCACAAACCGGTAGGCCACACCACCAACATGAGCTCATTAGCAAAGGCTGCATACAAAAATAGTGCAAGGCATCACACAAGACGCCTGCTGGCTGTCAGGACAGGCAAACCCCCAACAGTAACCATGACCAAATGCACATGCAGATCTTCTGTGTACAGATCAGATCACAGTCTGTAATTGGGACCAGAGACACATGCACACACACAATGAAATGTTATGCAGTGGATACAGCATGCAAAAGAGGAAAGAAACTAAACTCCAAGGGCAGCAGAGGATGCTCTGTGGAGCTGGTGAAAAATCTGGAACAGGACAGGAGAGAATTCAACATGCAAACAGGTGTACCACACACCAGCTGAACCACAGCAATACAAAACCCCCAAGTGCACTGCCATGTAAACACCATAAAGAAAGAGACATATGTAACACCTAACATGTGATGGCTAGGCAGCACAGAGGGCACACCTTGGTGTACACTGAGTAGATGGAAGGGTGTGTGCAGAGGTGATGAACCTGCTGGTACCCAATGGTCATGTTAGCATGACAGAGAAGAAAAGGATAAACCCCATCTTGGGACCAAACCTGCAACCTATCGCGTTAGAACACATGCCTGCAACCACTACCCCAAACAACCAAAATGAGCACACTGAGCACAATTCAAAAAGAGTACCCCAAAGGGAGGGTGTGCATGGGAAGCTGTAATACCCAGTGATGTGGTAAATGGCTGGCAGATACACAACTGCCACCGTACAAGGATGTGAGCATAAGTGGGCCATGTACATGACCAGCAAATCAGTAGATACATGTGTCAATGTGAGCAAAGAGTGGAGGAGTAGCCTAGTGGTCAGGAAACTGGCTTGGTTACCAAGCAACCAGGGTCCAACTCCCACAAGCACGCCATGTGGCTCTGGGCAACACATGGAATCCTCCAGTACCTTGGAAGAAAGGCCTGGCAATCTACCTCAAGTGACACTGCCAGGAAAGCCCTGGAGTCTCTGGGTCACAAGGAGTCAGGACTGACTCAAAGGCACACATTGTACTGTATGTTTGTCACCATGATCAAGCAGCAGCAGAGACAAGTATATAGCAAACACATATATTTATTTGGGTTAATCCTCACAGATAGTGCTGATACCGATACCGCCATCATAATGTCAGGGTAAGTGGATCCCAGGTGAAACACGGAAACACATTTAGCAGGGCATCAACCCACATTATACAGAAAGGTCACTGGCCCGTCTACAAATGACGGGCAGGAGACATAATGTGTAGCAGGTCCATGGTATGCACCATATCATAGGCCCCCACCCCCCACATGCTGCTGCATTTCTCAAGTGTGTCACTCACATATGAGTGCATGTAGACAGTAGGTGGTGCATGATGAGGGGCCAACACACATCAATCATGATCTTTTCTCCAAAACATATCTATCTGACAAACACAGGAGGCACACAAATGAAAACAGCATCTGTTGCTAACATGTTGTAATTTGAAAAAAACATATCGAAAGTAATGTTTCAGCTCTCACATAATGCCTGATATAGGAATCAATGTTGCAACAATGTAACCCGAAACAATCATCAACTGCACAATGAGGATATGCGAACACGTAGCAGAGGCATATCAGCACAGAGAGAATACAAATGAAAACTACCTGCAGAAACATGCAGAGATAACACCATGCAGGAGATCCCCCTGCACTGGTTGGTGTGTAGACAGTGTCTTTACACATATAGCACAGTACAGGGAATGCACAATTGAAGTGAGACATTGGACACGCACACTGCGACACTCCAAATAGAATGGGGCAATGTGAGTGTCGCTACCTCAGGGGATAAACAGGACTGTGCAGACATGCAATGCAAGGTCTGTAAATCAATGCAGAGCATCACGTCTGTACAGTAAGCAGACTCAACAAAGAGTATAGAGAAATGGAAAGTAGGGGCCAACATGTCACAGTAAATCACACAGAAGCCATATTGCCACGTGCTGTGTCTCTCCAACATACGCAGTCATATGCACATGCACCATGTACATCTCAACAAGCTACAGTGATGCCACACATGCAGGGAAACACCCTTGTTGATTGAAAACATCTATCCAGGATGCTGGTGGTGATTAAAGCAGTGCTGTGGCAAAACCTATATCATGTCCAGGTGGAGAGTAGGTGGACATATACAACAGGACCTCTCCATTGCTCCTCCTATGCCACATGCATGGCTGTATTTCTGTGTTGAAACAAACAGATGAGCGTATCCTGTGTTCCATGTCACACACATGGCCAAAACACAACACCACAACTGTGGAGGAATGTAGATCATACAGTGACAATCTCAGTCCCTGCTGCACACGTGGGGACCAGTACACAGTGCACAAAGTCCAAAGCGTATATGCAATCCAACATGTCAGGTGAAGACTATCCTTGCAACCCTGGGCATGCATAGTCAAGTGTCACATCCCAATATGCCACAGTACATGAAAGGTCATGTGTGTCCCCTGAGATGAGCATGACTCCCAGCAAGAGCATGGCAGCAACAGTGTGTTATATACATCCGTCATGGATAAAGTAGCGATCCCAAAGTAATACTGTCCATTCTAGGCATGTGTCCCACTTGCAGAGGTCAAACATCCTATGGCACCATTCTCCAAGGGATAGTTCCATGGTGGTGTGTCCCCCAACTGGTGGATGATGGCGATGCTAGATGAGCTCCAGTGGATATGTCCAGTTTGTTCTCTGCCCTGTCAGAGGAGTAGAAATAATGTTTTGGTATGCAGTGTCCAACAGCAGCACAAAATGCAGACAGGCAACCATGAATATGCACATAATAAAATGACATACAGGCAAACATAACATGAGCACAAAACAGAACACAGTGCAGGTTGCTCAGATGTGGAATTGGAACTGCAGACACGGCTGTCACATGGATATGTTCATCTGCATGGCCATGTCCATGTTACACAAGTGTATCACAGCGCCACCCCATGTGCATCAGCGAGTGTGAACAGAGAAGCAACATGAAACATCTCTGAAACGAACCGTAAATCTTTTACATGCAAAGCCAGATGTCAGTTCCCCCCCCCCCCCAAAGGTTTCACCTACCATCTGCGTGCAGCAGGTGTATGTCATGGATCCCCTGGGTCACTCAGTGAAGGGAGATGACATCACCCCAATTGGGAGAATCACCATGTAACCATGTCCAGCCACTGTTGATGCATGTCCACATCATAGCGATATCTGAGATCTGGAAAATACAGTCCAACAGTCGTATGTCATAACACAAGACACAGGTCTGCTCACAATACATAACACATGTCCACAATATTCACATGGTAAACAGCAGTAAGGAAGAGATAGCACAGTCAGCACTGCCCCCAGGTGTACAGACCCCGCATACCACATGATAATGTAACATGCCTGCACACTGTACCAACACACAGCCAACCCTAAGAAACACACCCACACAGTATGCTAAGGTGAGCGTGCCAGCAGTAGCATATGGCTGGGATGTGCCCAATTGGAGATGTGTGGACTGAAAGGCCCTGTGAAATCAAATGAAAGACTGGTGTTGTCTGATGTTACACTGTTGGGGAAGGGTGCACGTGTAGTCCGCCGCCACAACACCTAGGACACCCACACACATGAAGCTCTGTTGGCTGTGTCACAGACACAGTGTTGCACAGGACAAACTGGACAGGAACACATGGGCATATGTGTGACAACACCAAGATATGGCTTATGGTGGTGCAGGGAAAAGAGGTAAACAACATCATATGTACAATCTGACACATAACCGAGAACATGTGTCTACCCTGCCTGTCAGCACAGACAATGTAGCCGTACAGCCACCTACCACAGACCACTGCATGTTGGATGAATGCACGTCCACACCAGGAGCTGCAACAGGTATGTCCTGCGGAGTAGGAAACACAAGGGAAACATACATATGCCATTTGCCAGTTATGCAACACACACTGCACCTTCCTGTCCTCAGCTCACAGCCCCCCCTGATCCTTCACTGAGAAACTGTTCACCAGCACACCGTACAGATCTATGTCATGTGAGAGGTATCTCTGATGTGTGAATGCCAAACTACAAGAGTCTGCACTCGGTCTGTCCCCCCCCATCTCTCTGTTCATGTACAAAAGGGTAAACAGAAGTGCTTCGTCCCTACTGTGTCCCAGCATCAATCCACGGCTGCAGTAATACCCTGCGTCCCCCATATGTCCCCCAATGCCCCTCACTGTGTGTCCTGGTGTCCCACTGATGTCCTATACCCTGCTATCAAGTACTGTAACACAAGGAACTATGCAGGGGCACCTCCCCAGCGGCTGACCATATACAATTCAGTGGTGTGTATAGCTCCTACCATCACTTACATTAACAGCTGTGTGATGACGAGCTGCAAATCTACATCGTCATGGCTGAGTTATGCCTGCAAAACCACACCCCAATGTGTGCATGTGACCAGACCATGATGGCTGCATGTCATACTGCTGTGTGACATGGATAATGGAAAGGCATGGATAGGCCATATGTGCACCTAAACCCTCCCCCCCCCCTTCAGAGCGATGTTGTGTGTGTGGACATAAGTCATCCTCTCCAGGGTCAGCAATGTAGTTGGTGCAGTGGACTGCACCTACCCCCTCTGCCCATCCTCCCCGCTTGTATGTGAGTGCTGTGGTACATGTGCAGATGTCATCAGATAGATGTGCCCTGATCCCCCTGACAACAACACGGAAACTAGGCTCCACACACACAGTTAGCCCACAGCTTGCCTACTGTAACCCACACCCTGCTGATCTGGCATGAATAATCTCTGTCAGCATACAAATATGCACCACTGCATTGCACAGCTATTCTATATCCCACACAACTAATGCAATACACCCCCCCTGGCTGCACACTACACAGGTTCTCTATCCTCCCAGAATGTCTGAGAGGGCTATGTGATGACCTCTACATTCAGGCACACTGTGGTGGTGCAATAATGTCCCTCACGGATACCACATACCAGTGCTCCAGTTACCACAGATCACATAGATATTGGTATGTATCACATTTAGCGGCATACTAAAACAACTAATGCACAGACCCTGTACATAAGAGCATACCAACCACACACTCAGCGCAGAACACCAACTGTAAGACACAGACATCTAGACAACTGGCCCCATCCATGGTCTGCTCCCGCATTGTTAATGCCATACCACATGCCTCTCATCCTGCCGCCCCAAAGTATCAAAGCCAACTACATGTGCCTGCACGTCAGCCCCTATCACATGCAGCCGCAAACCAGGTATGGAAGCCCTACACCGCACCAAAGCCTAAAACATCACACACACACAAGCCACCTCCACCTACTGTTGTGCCCTACCCACATCTGATGTGGATCAGGCATGAGTAGATGTGAAGCTAGTATGGCAAGCCAGTCTCAGTTACATGTCCATGCAGTATTGCATCGTACAGATATTGTGATACAAATGGTAACTAGTATTAGCAGTACACACATATCCAAACAAATGTAGGCGGTAACATATGCAGTACTTACATGAGAAGAGCTCTGCAATCAGCTGCCGCCTGACTGCTGTGCCCTCACATGTGTCGCCATGGGCAGGTGCAGGGGGGCACATAGGGTCCTCCTCTAGACCCTCATTAATATCAACAGGGATGTGGTGCCTGAGAGCAATGTTGTACAGGATGCAACAGGCGACAATGATCTCTGCCACAGTCTGTGGTCTGTATTGTAAGGCCCCGCCTGTCCTATCCAGACACCTGAAGCGACTCTTTAATACGCCAAAGGTGTGCTCTATGATGGAGCGGCTGGTGGCATGGGCCTCATTGTACCTCCTCTCTGCACGTGTCCGTGGTCGACGCACAGGGGTCAGCAACCAGGGGCGACACCCATATCCTGCATCACCTGCAATAAAGAGACATATGACGTTAAAGCAGGAGCCCATGTCCTCCAAAATGGACACAGGTATGTATGTGCAAAGCAGATGCAGAACACATTGTGATATAAACATATGACACCACATGATGGGACAGCAGGACTATGCATCAGGGTGTGAAGGGCAGACACACACGACAAGGGTGTGGGGCATGGTTTGGAAACATAATCTGTAACCACGACACATATGCAAGCAGACATGTAACTAGCACGACAAAGCTCCATAGCAAGGAGGGGTTTCAGGCCCCAACCCCTGATATCAGACACAGACAGATGACATACCCACACAAAGAGGGACACACCTCCAAGACAGACATCTGCACATACGGTTAGTAACATGAACAGCATGTGCATGTCAGAAATGATAAATACACACCCAGCAATAGACAGTCCCCATATTGTCCATCCTCGAATTGAGTGTAAAGTGCTGAGTGCTGCAGGATATAGGAGTCATGGGTGGACCCTGCAAACCTGGGTACCACATTCAGAATATGCTGACGTGCATCACAGACAACCTGAACATTCAGGGAATGATAGTGTTTGCGGTTGCGGAACACTACCTCCCTGTCTCTTGGCGGGACCAGGGCAACATGTGTGCAATCAATAGCACCCATCACGTGTGGTATCCCGGCTAACGCCTCAAAGGCCTGGTTCAGGGTCCCCCACTGTTGCCTAGTGTGGGGAAGGGCTATGTAATTCCCCACCCGGCTGACCATGGCACGCAGTACTTGGTGAAGACAGCGTGAGAAGGTGGGGCGGCTCATGTCTCCTACTGCGGCCACAGATGACTGGAAACAGCCAGAGGCAAAGAAATGTAGGGCACCAAGGAGCTTGACTAAATCTGGTATGGCATGTGACAGGGCAGTCAGGGGCTCGAGGTCAGGTCGTAGATCCTGTAGAGCTCCCTAATAGCCCCCGTGCTCAGGCGGTAGAGGGAGATGACCTGGTCCTCATGCATGCCCTGGAGCTGGGCCCTGGGCCTGTAGAGGTGAGGCCGGCGGAGCTGCACCTTTGCACGTCTCCTGCCCCGTGCGGGTACAGCCCCTGCCCGGCCTGCTCCCACAGCTACAGGTCTGAGTTGCAGCGGGTCCTCACCCATGCCCCATGCCGCAGCCCCATTGACACCATCTCCCCCATCAGGCAACCGCAGCCCCTCCTCAGTGTCCTCCTCAACCGCAACCGCAACAATCAGGAAGGCTGCCATACACACAACTGCTACAGATGCACAATGACACTGACACCCACCTCACTGACGAGGACACAGAGCCAGACACACAAGCCAAAGAACACTCACACACACAGTGACTATACACAAAGAACTGTCCTCTAACACTCCTCAAACCTCACAACCACGTCATAGACTCTCTCCTACATAAACCCCTCAATGTGTCCCAGGCAATCAGGTATATTTAAATTGTTGCGCATGGGTGTGTTACATACGTGCAACGCACGGGCAGCTACGCACGTTGTGCATGGTACCACCTGTGCATTGCGCATACGTCACACGCATATACGCTATGCCGTACACAGCGTGTGGGTGGCGCATGTGTAATGGGCGTTGCGCATGCGACACCCACACGCTGTGTACGGCATAGCTCATACGCATGTGACGTACGCGCAATGCATGGGTGGTACCGTGCACATGCGCAACGTGCATAGCTACCCGTGCGCATGTGCAACGCGCGTTACGCCATACAAACTGATAAATACATCTGCAGATATGTGTAACATTGAGAGGGAAGATGTGCGTCTAAAGTGGAGCACAGATAGTGCCAGGAGGCAGTGGGAAGTATAGTGGTGTAGAGTGAGAGTGGGAGTGGTGGTGTAGAGTGAGAGTGGGAGTGGTGGTGTAGAGTGAGAGGGGTAGTGCTGGTGTAGAGTGAGAGTGGGAGTTGTAGTGAGAATGGGAGTGGTGGTGTACAGTGAGAGGGGTAGTGGTGGTGTACAGTGAGAGTGGGAGTGAGAGTGGGAGTGGTGGTGAGTGGATAGGGGGTGGGATAATATGGAGAGGCAGCACAGGGCAGGTGTGGTGGAGAAGGGTGTGCCTGTTCAGCAGGACACAGAGATCCCTGAAAGCCCGGCAGAGGAGGCTGCTGGCCCATCGTGTGGCACACAGCACACACACGGACCACCCGTTGCCAAACACAAGCGGCAGCCAGTGCTGTCTGTGCAAAGGAGGAGGGCTGTTCGCTTCAGCCCTCAGGAGAATCATCTCCTGCTGGCAAGCGTCCTGGAAAATTATGATGTCCTGTATGGACAGCAAAGCAGCACCACCACCGTGGCAACATGGACACGTGTCTGGGAGGAGGTCCAGGAGGCTGTAGCACAGGCAAGGGGACCACATAGAGACCTAAGAACATAAGAACATAAGACATGCCATACTGGGTCAGACCGAGGTCCATCAAGCCCAGTATCCTGTTTCCAACAGTGGCCAATCTAGGTCCTACGTACCTAGCAATATCCCCAAAAGACACAGGTTCCATAATGCTTGTACTGGGTCAAGCATTGATATCCTGGGTCCCTTTTTAATAGTGGTTTATGGACCTTTCCTCCAGGAACTTGTCCAAACCTTTTTTAAACCCAGCTATACTAACAGACCTTACTACATCCTCCGGTAACAGATTCCAGAGTTTGATTACACGTTGAGTGAAAAAATATTTTCTCTTATTTGTCTTAAATAGTTTACCCTGTAGCTTCATTACATGTCCCCTAATCTTTCTATATTCTGATAGCGTAAACAATTGATCCAAGTTTATCCGTTCCACTCCATTCATTAATTTATAGACCTCTATCATATCTCCCCTCAGCCGTCTCTTTTCCAGGTTAAAGAGCCCTAACCTTTTTAGTCTCTCTTCATAGGAGTAGCCTTCCATCCCCTTCACCAATTTGGTGGCTCTTCTCTGTACTTTTTCTAATAACGCTATGTCCTTTTTAAGATACGGCGACCAGAATTGCACACAATATTCAAGGTGCGGTCGTACCATGGAGCGATACAGAGGCATTATAATATCCTTTGTTTTATTCTCCATCCCTTTCTTTATGATACCTAGCATTCTATTTGCTTTCTTGGCCGCCGCTGCACACTGGGCGGAGGGTTTTAACATGTTATCCACGATGACTCCTAAGTCCTTTTCCTGGGTGGTGGTTTCTAATGTGGAGCCTTGCATCGTGTAACTATAGTGTGGGTTGTTCTTTCCTAGGTGCATAACTTTGCATTTGTCCACATTAAATTTCATCTGCCATTTGGATGCCCAGTCTTCCAATTTATCCAGATCCTCCTGCAGTTTTCCACAATCCTCTTGGGTTTTAACAACTTTAAACAGTTTTGTGTCATCTGCAAATTTGATAACCTCACTAGTTATTCCCTTTTCCAGGTCATTTATGAATATGTCAAAAAGTAGCGGACCCAGTACAGATCCCTGGGGTACTCCACTATTCACTTTTTTCCATTGGGAATATTGGCCATTTAGCCCTACCCTCTGCTTTCTATCTTTTAACCAGTTCCCGATCCACAATAGTACACTGCCTCCTATCCCATGACTTTTTAGCTTTGCCAAAAGTCTTTGATGGGGGACCTTGTCAAAAGCTTTCTGGAAGTCCAGATACACTATATCAACCGACTCACCTTTGTCTACCTGTTTATGCACACCTTCAAAGAAACATATCAGATTAGTAAGACAAGATCTTCCTTGTCTAAAGCCATGTTGGCTGTCTCCCATTAGGCCATGACTATCTACATGTTGTGTAATTTTGTTCTTTATGATGGTTTCTACCATTTTCCCTGGTACTGACGTCAGGCTCACCGGTCTGTAATTTCTCGGGTCACCCCTGGAACCTTTTTAAAAATTGGTGTTACGTTGGCGACCCTCCAATCTTCAGGTATTACAGATGATTTTAATGAAAGTTCACAGATTACCAATAGCAGGTCTGCAATCTCATATTTCAGTTCTTTCAACACTCTGGGATGTATACCATCCGGTCCAGGTGATTTGCTACTATTCAGTTTATCAAATAGTTGTAATATATCTTCCCGGTGTAGTGATATTTCTCTCAATTCCTCTGCAGTATCACCTTTAAATGCCACTTCAGTCATGGGTAACATCCCTACATCTTCCTCAGTAAAGACCGAAGCAAAGAATTCATTCAGTCTCTCTGCTATAGCCTTGTCTCCTCTTACTGCCCCTTTTACCCCTCTATCATCTAACGGTCCAATTGACTCTCTCACAGGCCTTTTGCTACGAATGTACTTGAAAAAGTCTTTATTTTGTGTTTTTGCTTCCGTATCAAGTTTCTTCTCAAATTCCCGCTTTGCCTGCCTTATCAATGCTTTGCATTTAACTTGCCAGTGCTTGTGTTGTTTCCAGTTTTCATCATTTGGCTCTTTTTTCCATTTCCTGAAGTTTGCTTTTTTGGCAGCAACAGCCTCTCTGACCTCACCTTTAAACCATGCTGGCAGTTTTTTGGACTTTCTTCCACTCTTCTTAATGCGTGGAATACAGCTGGTCTGGGCTTCGAGGATAGTATTTTTAAATAACACCCAAGCTTGCTGTAAGTCTTTAACCTTTGGAACCGCTCCTTTTAGTTTTTTCCTAACTATATTCCTCATTCTATCATAGTCTCCCTTTTGAAAGTTAAAAGGTAATACTGTGGATTCCTTTACTATCTGTCCTCCACTAATTAAATCAAACATGATCATACTATGATCACTATTGCCAAGTGGTCCCAACACCCTTATTTCTTGCACCATATCTGGCGTTCCACTAAGGATTAGGTCCAGTATGGCTTCCCCTCTGGTCGGTTCATGAACCAGTTGCTCCAAGAAGCAGTCATTTATTCCATCTAGAAACTTTATCTCTTTAGCTTGTCCTGCTGTGACACTGACCCAGTCGATACCGGGGTAATTGAAATCACCCATTATTACTACTCTGTTGTGACTTTTGTTAGCTTCCTTGATTTCTTTGAGCATTTCATCATCCATTTGTTCATTCTGGCCAGGCGGTCGATAGTATACTCCCACTGCCATCGCCTTCCCCTTCATAAATGGGATTTCAATCCATAGAGATTCTACAGCAAATTTTGTTCCCTGCAAAACTTTAATCCTTTCTGACTCAATGCCCTCTCTAACATAGAGCGCAACCCCTCCACCAATTTGATCAGCTCTATCATTACGATATAGTTTGTATCCAGGTATCACAGTGTCCCACTGGTTATCCTCCTTCCACCATGTCTCTGAGAGTGCAATCATATCTAACCTCTCATTTAGTGCTATATATTCTAACTCTCCCATCTTATTGTTTAGACTTCTAGCATTGGCATACAAGCATTTTAGAGACTGTATTTTATTCATATTAATCTGGCTATTGGTAGGCAGTGGTAATTTGGAATCTTTATGCTCTGTCTGCTCCTTACTCAAGGGCATTTGGGCTACTATACCCCCTTTTGGAACCTCACTGCTTTTGGTAGTATCCTTCAAGGATACCTTTGTCCGAACCATGCGCTCCTGGGTGACTGTCGGCTTTCCCCTATTTTCTAGTTTAAAAGCTTCTCTATCTCTTTTTTAAAGGTTAATGCCAGCAGTCTGGTCCCATCCTGATTAAGGTGAAGCCCATCCCTTCGGAAGAGCCCCCCTTTCCCCAGAATGTTCCCCAGTTCCTAACAAATCCAAAACCCTCATCCTTGCACCATTGTCTCATCCACGCATTGAGACTCCGGAGCTCTGCCTGTCTTTTGGGTCCTGCACGTGGAACAGGAAGCATTTCAGAGAACGCTATCCTGGAAGTTCTGGATTTCAACTTCCTACCTAAAAGCTTGAGAGCTCTACCTTGAGAGCCTGCATAAAAGAATGTCTGATATCAAATGTGGTGTGCATGCCCACATGGCTGCTGAGCGGCAACATGCTGCGGGCACAGGTGGGGGAGGCCCTTTTACCCCCAAACTTACCCCCCTAGAGCAGGAATTGGCAGATAGGCTGGGTCCCGTATACCTGCATGGCCTGCCGGAAGCACTGGACACCGCCCATCCTAGGGCTGGTAGGTACACACATCACATCCTGCTGTCACAAAGGCATGATGTGACAGCCCTCTGCCTATGTGGCCCGCATCCTATTCCCCCCTCAACTGGGTGGCACACGTCATCCCAGTCCCCCAACCCCAGGCCCACAAGTGTCCCCTTCACCAGCACAGCCCCTGACATCTGCATGGGCCTGTCCCCCACCCATAGATGGTGCCAACACCACCCCCTACCAACCCCTGGCTGCCCAGTATGCATAACCCCTGCACGTCCCACACATCTCACACCTGTATCTGCACTGACTGACACAATGTGAAGCACCCCTGTTCACGGACTTGCACCTGGTGACTGCAGCATCACAGTGCTGCGTGTGCTTGGCAGTGCCTCTGCAAAGCTAGGTACCAGTAGTGCCAGTAGTATGTGGCAGATGCACAGGGCATGGCCAAGCACACATCACATGTGGGGTGCATGTACCACACAGGTGTACATAGTTGTATGGATCAATCCAAGCTCTGTTGTGTATGTCGTCCCACAACGCAGGTGACTACAGCATCATGGAGCCACCCGAGGAGTGTGAGGTGTCGGAGCCCCAGGATGGCAAGGAGGCAGAGGCTACGATGGCAGCCGATGACAGCAGCGATGGCGACAGCACACCTTTGCACACCTTGGGCAGGCATGCAACCGGAGGGGTTGGACATGCCCCTGGGCATGGCGGACACGGTGGAGGCCAGCAGCACCACTGAACATGGCCATGTGGGCGCCAACAGGGGGGAGACGCAACACCCCGGTGAGGCCCAAGGGTCTGCAGGCCAACCCACCCCACGCATGGCAATTGCACTGGAGGGGCTACGTCGCCACACTGCATCTGCGAGCCGCGATGCTGAAGGTGGGTAAGAGCATATACAGGAATCCCCATGGGGGTTGTCCACAGATGCACAAGGGGACTGCATGTTGACAACATAGCAGGGCGAGAGCCATGGGGGGGGAGGGGTATGTCAGGTGCCCTGTGCATTTCAACCCTGTGTAGCATGGCGTCACAGGGGTCAGCATGTGTATGGGGCACAGACCTATGTGCTCTGTTCCCTAGACGCATACCCCAAGCAAGCACACTGCAGACCAATGTAGTTAATCACCTGTAACAGGTGACCTCTGGGAACAGCAGGGACACATCTCCACATGTGGTTATTGTCAGTAGCAATGGAGCCTGCATGGGAATGCTCATCAGCGTCCAATGTGAACGCCTTTTGGAGCATCCCACAGCGCTAGCATGCTGGCGTCCAGCCGTTCCCAACTGGCTCACCCCTGTTGAGCCTCAAAAGCTGGGACTAAATGAGAGAGAGAGTGGGAAAGGGAGAGAGAGGGGGAGGGTGATACAACTCCGGGGGGAGGTGGGTGGGCTATACAGACCTATACTTGCTGTTCCCAGAGAACACCTGTTTCAAGTGAGTGTCTATGCTATCTCCAGGAACAGGCAGGATGTTGTCCTGATATGTTGGGGCCCCCTAGCTGTAGGTACCAGCATAGGAATCCCAGAGGTGGGGACCCCCTGGGGAGGGGAGACAGGTCCCGGCATGGATCTCTGGCACAGTATGAGGGATGGCGGTTAGGAGCTGCGTATGTATGTGAAAGGTGTTGGGGAACAGCCTGGCCAAAGAAGGCATCCCTGTGGGAGACGTTATCCAAGCAGTGGTGGGCCGTGAAGGTGTGAACCGAGGATCAGGTAGCTGCCCAACAGATATCGTCAAGAGGTACAGAGTGCAGATGAGCCATAGAGGCCACCATGGCACACACATTGTGAGCTGTGCTATGGCCCCACATAGAACGGTGTCTGCTCAGGGAGACATGAGAGATACACTGACCAATCCCATTGGATAGTGTTCCCTTGAAGATAGCACGAGCCAGGTGAGAGGGATCAAAGGCTACAAAGAGATGCGAGCACCGTCTATGCTGCTGAGGCCCTTGCAGGTAGGAGGCAAAAGGCCCTCCACAGTCCAAAGTATGGAGAGTCTGTTCTGCATGTGATGCAGGGGGCTGCGGAAAGAAAACAGGCACATAAATCCCCAGGTTTAAATGGACGGATGTGAACACCCTGGGCATGAGGAGTGGATGTGTCTCAAGGACTGCCCTAGCATGGTGGAACCGTGTATCAGGTGGGTCTGCCCCTAGAGCTTGCACCGCCCTGATACGCCCTGCTGATGCCATTGCAAGGAGGAACAGGACCTTCTAGGAAAGGAGTCCCATGAACGTGGTGGCTAAAGGTTCACAAGGAATCCCCATAGGCTCCCCCAGAAGCAGGTTCAGATCCCATGCAACCGTTGGAGGCTTCATTTATTTATTTATTTAAAGTCTCTTTTATACCGCGCTATTCAGCATCAGCGCGGTTTACAATAAACAGTGAACATACACATTTCCAATAGTACTTTGTGTTTACATATGAACAGGATATTCAACTTGGCTAACAGGGTAACTATGTACAACCACAATATATACAATATATACAATTTGTAGGCTGATCATGTGTTTGTATGGTTTTAGACAGTGGTGATTTGGGTGGTTTCGGCAAATGGTGCTGAGTTTCTATTGGTTTCAGGGTAATGTATGAGGAAGAGGTAGTGTTTCACGGCCTTCCTGAATTGGAATATGTCCGGGATTGATCTGATGTTGTGAGGGAGGTTATTCCAGATCACTGGTGCATAAAGTTTGAAAGTCCTGCTGGATGTTGACTTGGTGCATTGAGTTATAGATCTTGGGACTATCAAGGTGTTTTGAGCTACTGACCTTCTGTCTCTGTTGTGGGGTGTCATCTGGATTAGCTCAGTTAGTGAAGTTGACGAGAGGAGCTGGCAGAAGATGGCCTCTCATTATTACTGATATGAGATGGCACAGGTTGCCCATTGATGGGTGTGCACGAAGATGCGATAGCACTGACATGGACTCAAAATGAATGAGTCCGGCGACTGGCATTACAAAGGTGACAGAGACATTCCAATAATGATACCACTGGAACCACAAGAGGGTTGGGACCTTAGCGTGCGCTAACATCGCATAGCGCACATTAACGCAGTTTAGTAAACATACCCCTTAGTGCACAGTAATTTTATTAATGTGTGTTAAAACCTTTAGCAAACATGCCCCTTAAACACAATTTTCAATTTTATAATTTTTTAATCATTGGAGGCATGAAACTAGCATGACTGTGATCATTGTCTTGACTCTAAATATATCTATGCCCGCTTCATCACTTGACTCTCAATGAAATTTTTTTTTTTTTTTTTAGTACATGCTGTGACATTCTTAGGGACATCTTTACTAAAGCCCACACCAGCAATACACTTTTGGGCCATGCTCCCAGCTTGTGGGGCCTGCGCTAACTACAGGGGCATGTGCAACTGCCCCATGCAGTTAGCATAGTACAAAGATGCAGCACTCTGCAAGTCAGAATGTGAGTGAAGCACCCTCGCTAACTCCATCCGTCGCAGTTAGTGTGAGCTACTACGGTAATATCTGTGCTAACTGCAAAGTGCCATCAACACCTATGTTCTGCCCCTGACCTGCCCACTCCCCACTCATTGCATATTATCCAGTTAGTTCATGGGTTTTAGCCTAGGTGGTGCACTTTAGTAAGGATGTCTCTTAAAGTATCACTCTGCTTTTGATACAAGTCCTTAGACATGCCTACAGAAGTCTTTAAGCTGACAGTATGTTCAAAACCTTCTGTTTCAATACTAGTAATTATTACCATATAAAAACTAACACTCCAATACTAATTTCGATTCAGAATCTTCTCACTGTGGAAATCTTTTTTTTTAATAGTGAATGCCCCACATTGATGTTTCAGTGTTCGCCTGCTTACAGGGCATTTCATAATTTTCTAATACTGAGTCAGCACTTAAAAAATGAGGGATATTCTCAAGAAACAGAACACATTACCGTTATTTTAGACATTTTTTATAGCATTATTCCCTCATTGGAGGATCTTTTTCATTGTATATACACACTGTTTCTTTCTTGTTAGGGATAAAATATATATATATCAGTAGTTCAAGTTTTGATGAAATCTGGTAGTTGACCCACATTCCAAATTATTTGGAGAGTGCCAAATATCCAATTTTATGACAAATGATTCAAACCCCTAACATCTCCTACTATTAGCTCTCTACAGTTCAAAATTATTTGGGATAAACAGAGTCTATAGAAACTTTAGCAATGTTACTGCCAGTACACAACATGTGTGTCCTTGTCAAAGGGTGTCCCATTAACACAACAGCATTGGTTGGTTCTTGCCTATAACATAAATGAAAATAGATTGATAGTGTGATTGAAAATCTTTACAATATTTTCTGCTTTTACTACCTTTGAGTTCTGCTTTGTATTCACATTTTGATCAAAAGACTTCAGTGGGAATGTGTGGAATACTGAACTCATAAATTCCTAATGTTTTTATCTTCCCAAAAAGCAAGAATTTCCATTCTTGTGCCCTTCAGGTTTATAATTAGCATAAATGACAACATACTTAGTACCTTTGATGTAAGGAGCAAATTGAAACTACAATTCCCCTTGAGCCTACTCCAATATTTTAAGTATTTCAATAGTCAATGCTGTTGAAGCCCTACATCATTTTAAACAGGTGGTTTGAGCTAAACTATCACAAGTGCTACTTCTCGGTAATGGATTTGAAAAGTCAAATAAATGTCACTGAAATGGGATAGTAAATGTGTCTAGAAAACAAGCTGTCCTAATTGAAAATTTAAATTACCCAAGCATTACAACTTATTCAATAAGGCTTTTCATGCTTTTGAGTGAAAAATCAATGCCAGACTTATTACGAGTTTAATGTAGGTAGAAAATTCACTTGTTTCCTAACTCATGGAAACTTTTTTTAAAATATATTTTCATATTTATCACCAACTTACTCTCTGTGCATACAAACAGGATCTTTGTCTTGTTAGAGCAACAATATCATTGATGGTTATTGCTGAACTGTAATCATTCCAATCTGAAAAACTAAGGAATTTATGTAAGTAATTTTATAACCCTTCATCTGTGTGCAAAACATGTTTAACATACTGTACATAAACAGGATCGTATAAAATTTATGCCAGGCAATGCACATATAAAAGTACATATGCCAACAAAAGCACACTGCTTTTACATACTCTGCATGGAGGCACTCCCAAGTGTGTTTTTCTGAATAGAGCTGGGTGGAGTTGTGATATAAATTCATGTTTTATAAAATGCACATTTAAAACGTCTTCAGTGAATGTATAAATTTGCATAAGAGAATTTATGCATTATTAGAGATATTTATGAGAGCCTGTTTTGCAAGGGCACATAGGTGCTTCTGTTGCCTTTAAAACATAACACTACCAAGATACTATTGGCCCAATATCCAAAGGATTGATTATCCTAACTTTGAGCTATGCTCCTAAATTGGCCTCTTTGAAAATGTTCTAGGACTGAGTGCCTATGTTTTTTCTTAAAATTTCATTAATCTCCTAAATTTAGGTACATAAAAGTGGGTGGCAACCTGGGCAGATTTATGGCGGGGAAAAAGTTGGGAGTTTATGACTGATTTTTAGCACTAAGCACCTAAATTAGGCTCCTACATCTAGTCAAATGAAAGGCAGGCCCACATTTAATTTAGGGTGGCTCGAAATGGGATACAAATTTAGGAGCTCAACTATTTTTTTAATATCATGCCCTATTTTTCTAAAGAACATTTTTATATATGTAAAAAAGGCATCAAAATTCAAATATTGCCAAGATAACATTCTCACTGGCTTTAATCATGAACTTCATTATAATCCTCAAAATATTTATGAAAAAAAACAAGTGCAAGTAGTCCCCCAAAAAAGGGTTTTATATAAAAAACTTCTGAACTCCACTTCAGTTTACCCAACATCTATGTTTCAGCTAATGTCTTACTGAGGAATAAACACAAAGCACATTTTCTTCAATGGGAATTCTTAGAGCAGAGAGAGATATAAATATTGAGTGGAGTCCCAATGTTTACATCTCTATTTCTTTGTGCTCTGACAGCTTCAACTGAAGGAAATATACTTTGTGTCAATCTCCACAGCAGGCATTAACAGAAATGATGTTAGGTCGAAAAAAATGGAATTCAGAATGTCAGCATCCCAAAAGAGAAGGAGAAGATATTCAACGATGGCACCGTTAAAGCCATTACTGCTTTAATGTATAACTAGATATTCAGTGCTGGGCCATATCAGGCAATCGGCACTGAACTTTAAAATGGTTCTAATCCTATATCTCCAACCGCTTTCAATATATAAAAATAAATCAAGAATCATCATCCACCTTCCCTCAAGAACAAGGGATCTCCCAAGGTTCTGCTCTATCTGCCCTACTGTTTAATCTGTATCTTCAACCTTTACATGCAATCTTCAAGAAACACAAAATCAAATACCATATTTATGTTGATGATATTATGGTATACCCACCAGTAGACATAAAAAACTCACCATACAATACTGATTGCCTGCTAGAAGCAGAATCATGGCTTAATTCAAATAACCTTCACATAAATATTAATTTTCTACAAACTAAAAACTATACAACATCTCAGACCCCTCCTAGAACCACATGATTTCAGAACAGTTGTCCAAGCTCTAATTACTCCTCACTTGGACTACTGCAACAGCTTGTTACAGGGTCTGCCCAAAAAAAGTATTCACACACTTCAATTAGCACAGAATGTAGCCGCCAGGATTATTACAAAGGCAAGATTGACAGATCACATCACCCCAATAATTTATAACCTTCACTGGCTGCCGAGGGCTAGCAGGATTAGTTAAAAAATATTAGTTGTTACATTTAAACTACTTAATAACATCTCCCCATCTATCCTTACAACTAAAATACAAACCCAAACAGATGTCAGGAACAGGAGAAAAAATAATCAAAATCTCCTTGTAATTCCAACCACAATTCATAAAACAAAACAAGCTACCAGCAACAGAGCCTTCACATACACAGAACCCACCCTCTGGAATTCCCTTCCAGACACTATCAGATCAATCAAAGATCTACAAACTTTCCATAAGCAGTTAAAAACTCTTCTATTCTCCGAGTACTATAATAGCTCCGAGTACTGGAAGGCCTCGGGTCCGCGTCCCCGTGGCCGCCGCTAACCGGGGGGGCGGCAGGCTGCCCTCCCCCCTCGGGATTCGGCGGCGCGCGGGCACAGGGAAGGCCGTGCTGTCCGGCGGTGTCATTGGCTCCCGCGGGTTTTTTCAAGTGCGCGGGAGCCAATGGGAGTCCGAGGTCTGCGGGCTGCGAAGGGGGGGGGGGGGTGCGGGGACCCGGCGCTGCTCCAGTCTCTCGGTTGTTGAGGCTGGAGGCGCCGGACGTGGGTTTCCTCACCTCGTGCTGGGCCCGGCGATTTTGCGGCAGCTGGGAGCGGCGAATTCGGGTGGCTGGAGTGTCGGAGTAGCAGCGTTTTCTCCTGGTGCTGCTGCTGCTGCGGCACTGAACCCGTTGGTTCGTTGGGGGCCCGGGTGGAGAAGGACCCCAGTGGCTGGCACGTGGTGCGCTTTGCAGGCAAGTGTCCCGTTGGTGGGCTGGGTAATTATAAACATAAAAAAAACAAAACAAAAAAAAAAACAAAAGAAAGAACAAGCAGGCATAATTTATTAAAGTCCAACAATTAGTTGGACTGCCTGAGGAGCGGTTCCAGCCTACTCCTATGGCAGCTAAAGGAAAAAAAGGGGGCACTCGGCAGACGAAAAGGTCTGTTCCGGCTGCCCCGGGTGAGGCAGGAGCTCGTGGGGCTTCGTCTGTAGGGCCTGCCCAACAACCGGCCCAAAGGGGGAGGAGCGGGTTCAGGGCTTCTGGAGGGCCTCAGGAGATGCCTTCTCCGGTCACCCGGGGGCGGGGGGAAGTCAGGGGCAGAGCCCCTAGCCGGAGCAGCGCTTCCAAACGGGGCTCAGGCTCTGTAGGCGGCTCCGGCCGGGGTAGGCACGGGCCTAGGGGGAGTTCTGGGGCCCCGGTTGAGGGGGGTGGTCGAGGGCGGTCTAGGGGGTTAGCGAGAGGTGGGCGGGGGTTGAGTGCTCACGGGTCTTTGGGTAGCGGTGGTGTGGCCCCGGATCCCGTACTCGGGGGTGCCGGGTCAGGCCAGCAAGGGGGCATTACCCTGGTTGGGTCATCGAGTCAGGGGAGTTTATCGCCCGGTTTGGGAGGGGGTTACCCGCCAGCCTGGGAGCATTGGCAGAGCGGGGGGCAAGGCTCTTCGCGTGCGGAGTGGCTAGGGGCGTGGCAGCCTCCTTGGGCTATGGCAGGTGTTCCTTCCCCATTTCCTGTTTTCTCTCCACATGTACCTACCGGATGGCACTACGCCGGGCCTCCTTGGCCGGCAGCAGCTGGGCAGACGGATGACGGGACGGTGACTGCTGGGCTTAGTCCCTTGCCTGGTGGGGCAGTTGGAGGACCTGCTGCTTCTGCTTCGACGCAACGGGAGACTGGAGCTGCTACCGAGGTGGTGTCCATGGCTGCAGGTGAGTTGGATGCTGGCGCAGCGACGGGTGAAGCGGGTGCCACAGAGGGGAGTGATACTAGGGCGGCCGGAAAAGGTAAGAAGCGGTCGCGGAGGGGCGGGCGGCATTCATGTCATCGGCGACGGCGTTCGGGATCCTCCTCTTCGTCAACCTCTGAGTTTTCCTCCAGCTCCATATCCGATGGCGGGGGGCGGGGTCATGCGGGTCAGGGGGATCCGGAAAAGGTCGTCCCGGTTGGAGCAGCGCCTTCGGTCGTGGCTTTCTCGGAGATGGGAGGGAGTGCCAAAGAATCTTCGGAGGAGAATTGTTAAGCGTCGCTACTTAGATATCTTTCGTTTGTTGGAAGGGCGAAAACGGTCGGGGGATAGTAGGAGGAAGAGAAAAGAGGACGAAAAGGCGGGTAGGGTTCGGAGAGTAGCGCGGAACGTCGTCAATTGGACGCGTTCTTTCCTGCGTTTAGCTAGTGTATGGGGTCATGCGCATCCGGATCAGTATGGGATGCTACTGGCGTATATAGATTCCATCTTAGAGGCGTCGCAGACTCATGAAGGTTGGGCTTGGCTCAACTATGATGAAAAATTCCACGATAAGATGGAGGAGAATCACCTGCTTTCCTGGGGGACGCAAGACATCAATCTCTGGCTGACGCAGATGGCGATCAGACCTAGTGGAGGGAGTTCGGGTGGGCAAAAGGGTGGACTGTCTGGCCCGGGGAGGGTGGACAGGCCCTTTCGATCTGGCGTGCCCCCGGTTTTGCAGAGGACCCCAGGGGGGGGGGATGCGGGTGACTTGTGCTGGCGGTTCAACAAGTCTTCCTGCCCCTTTCCGGATTGCAAATTCCGGCACGCCTGCTCTCTCTGTAACGGCAGCCACTCAGCGATCAAATGTGTCAAAAAGAGTGGGGGAGGCACCGCGCCCCCCCCTCACCGGCAATAGACACCTGTTGAGTCTGGCTCCCAGTCCGATTGCGATTGATGTTTTGGGTCCTTGGCTTAGGAGCTATCCTAAGCGACGGGTAAGCGGCATTTTAGAGCGGGGCTTTCGGGATGGTTTTCCCATTCCGGTGGTCGGCTGCGTGGAGGTAGCCAGGGCCCGGAATTCGCCTTCAGTTCGGCATTTTGCGCAATTGGTCAAGGATAAGTTGGCATCGGAGATTGCCTTGTGTAGGGTGGCGGGCCCTTTCGGCGAGCAGCCTTTCGATGAATTTGTCGTATCTCCGCTGGGTATTATCCCAAAGAAGGAGCCGGGCAAGTATCGCTTGATACATAATCTGTCCTTTCCCATTGGTTCCTCGGTCAATGATCACATTCCCAAGGAATTGTGCGCGGTACGCTATGCATCCTTTGATGAGGCGGTCGAACTCATGAGAACCTGTGGGGCGGGATGTTTGTTGGCAAAAGTGGATATTGAAGTGGATAAGTGGATATTGAAGTGGATAAGAAACTGTTAATTAAATTAAATTAAATTGAATCCGCCTTCCGGTTATTGCCCGTGCATCCGTCGTCATTTCCTTTGTTGGGGTTCTGCTTCGAAGACCAATTTTATTTCGACAAATGCATGCCTATGGGTTGTTCGATTTCTTGTGCTTATTTCGAACAGTTTAGCTCCTTTTTGCATTGGGCATTTGTTGACTGGATGGGGTGCAATGCGGTCGTGCATTATTTAGACGACTTCCTGTTCGTGGGACCGGCGCAGACAGAGCAGTGTAAGGCGTTGCTGGACGGTTTTGTGCAATTAGCCCAGATATGGGGGGTTCCCTTAGCGTCAGGGAAAACTGAGGGTCCTGCGACTACCCTTACTTTTCTGGGTGTAGAGTTGGATTCCGTGGCGCGGGTGGCTCGCCTGCCAAATGAGAAAGTCATGAAGTTACGAGTGTTAGTTGCGAATGCGATGGTTTCAAGCAAGCTAACATTGCGTGAGCTCCAGTCCTTGATAGGTTCGCTTACGTTTGCTTGTAAAGTTATCCCGATGGGGCGAGTTTTCTTGCGTCGGCTAGCAGCGGTTACGGCGGGTGTGGTGAAGCCCCATCACAGGATTAGGATGTCTCGCAGCCTGCGGGCAGACCTCGGGGTGTGGAATGAGTTTTTAAGTAACTTCAATGGTATCACGGTGCTGCGGGGTCGGGAGGAGACGTCGGCGGAGCTGCAATTGTTTACTGATGCGGCTGGGGGTGTGGGCCTGGGGATTTATTTTGGGAGATCTTGGTGTGCGGCGAGGTGGCCACAGTCCTGGCAAGATGCCGGCCTTACGAGTAATGTTACCTTCCTTGAGTTGTTCCCGGTGTTGGTGGTGATTTCAGTATGGCCGGACAGACTTCGCGATCGTAGGGTGCTGTGGTGGTGCGAAAACGAAGCAGTGGTGTCCGTGATCAATAATTATTCCCCACGATGTCGGCCTGTCGCCGACTTAATGCGGCAGGTTGTGCTCGCTTGTTTGCGGTTGAACTTGGTGATTAGGGCGCGGCATATCCCAGGCAGTCATAACACGATTGCTGATGCTCTTTCTCGTTTTAAGTGGGAGCTGTTTCGAACCTTGGCCCCAGAGGCGGACGAGGAGGGAGCGTCGGTCCCGGCTCACCTTTGGCGAATTGGCCTAGTGACATGATGGAGCTGCTGCGGAATTCGGTCTCTCCGGCGACGTGGGTAGCTTATCAGCGAGGCTGCAGCAGCGTGGTGTCCTTCCTGGTCCTGCAAGGGTGGCAAGGTGGTCCAGCGTCAGATCAGCTTGTGGGTCAGTATGTGCTGGCGTCCAAAGCGGCGGGGCTGTCGCGGGCTTCCGTTCGGCGGAATCTGGCGGGGTTTTCCTTTTTTGCACGCGCTATCGGCTGGGGGGCAGCGAGTGGGGGATTTCTAACGCGTATGCTGCTGCGTGGTTGGGAGCGCTCCAGTCCTTCGTCGGGTGATTGGCGGCGCCCGATCACCCACGACCTGCTCGAGCGTTTATGCGGTGTTTTGCCTCAAGTGGTTTCATCCGCCTACGAAGGGGCGCTTTTCCGCGCGGTTTTTTCAGTGGCTTTTTTCAGCGCTTTTAGGGTGGGTGAGTTAGTGGCGGAGTTGAGTACGATTTGCAACGGGAGGGAGGTGCAGATACATCATGTGCAATTCCTCGGGGGAGGGGTTCGTATCCGCCTTGCCCGCTCTAAGACGGATCAGGCAGGGCGGGGTGCGTGGGTGGCCTTGACAGCTGTGCAGGGCTCCCCCTCGTGTCCCGTGGCTTTATTGCAAGCGTACTTACACGTTCGTCCGGCCACCGGCGGTAGCCTATTCATGCATCGGGATGCGCGGGTTCTTACGCGTTTCCAATTTTCGGCGGTTCTGCGACTGTCGTTACGGAGGTTGGGTGAGGACCCCGGTGTGTTTGCCCCTCACTCCTTCCGGATTGGGGCGGCGACCAGCACCGCAGTTGCTGGACTGTCCGATCAGGAGATACAACGGATTGGGCGATGGCGGTCGCGGGCTTTCCGGAGCTATGTGCGCCCGTAGGACCTGGGGGGGGGGGTTACTAATTTTTGTTGTTCTTTCTTTACAGATACAGACAGAGGATCGTGTTGCTGTTGGGTGATTGGCCACTCCTTTGTGTTCTGGGCTGGTCGGCGAGCAGCGACACGGCCAATCGGGTCGGATTTGGGACTTACTGAGCTCGAGGTGACCGTCTCATGGCTGGGCGAGCGGGGACTCCGGTGGATCCAGTTTTTGCCTTTGCTGCGGCATCACCAGCGTTCCAGAGGGGCGCCGGACATTTTACTGATACATTTGGGTGGCAACGATTTAGTTTCCTGGACTTCTCGACAGTTGATTCGGGCTGTCAAAAAGGACTTGGGGGTGGTGTTCGGGATGTTTCCGGGAGTGTTAGTGTTGTGGTCTGATATCATTCCAAGGCCATCCTGTCGGGCTCAACGGCGGTGGTCACGGGGTGTGACAAAGATCAACCGTCAAATTGGCAGATGGGTGGGTGAGCAAGGGGGCGTGCAAATTTTGCACCCTTGGGTTGACGTGGAGTGCTCGGGCCTGTATAGGCCTGACGGCGTGCACTTGTCCCCGATAGGGCTGGATTTACTCCTCAACGATTGGCAGGAGGCCTTGGAAGGTATTAGGTTCAGGGTGCGGGCTGGGCGCAGCTTACCTTTGGGGGGCGGCTCCGGTCGTGGCTGACCAGAGCTGGTGGCGGGATCCCGGAGGTTTCCGGGGTCCGGAGCCGGAGGCAAGCAGGAGGGCGGGGGTGGGGTACCCCCGACCCGGTTAATCCCTCAGGTTTTTGCTAATAATATGGCGAAGCCGGAAGAGGGAGGGCGTGGAAAATTATTGGGCCTGTGCCCGGGGGAAGCGGAAGCAGCGTCACCTTGCTAATAACATGGCGGGTGATGGCTCGCTCTGCTGGGGGGGGGGGGGAGTTATAATGTTTGTATTTGTATTAATTGGTTTGTTAAAAGGTTATTAAAGCTGCGACCAGTGTTGAAATCCAAATAATGTTGTTGTGTGATTGCTAACATGTATAGGTAGAGTAAATGGAAAGGGGGTGAAGAGGGGTGGAGGGTGACGTGTCCGCCTTACCCGGTTACTGTAATAGTTCCAACAACAACAATAATAATATTCCTCATTCTTCCCACGAAATTCCCCCTAACTAACCAGTCTATCAGTAACTACCTACCATGTATGACCATTCCTCCTATCTGACCTAACCAACCTTTCGGTAACTACCTACCAAGTATGACTATTACCATCCCACAGGTAGTATCCACATATTTTTCATGTATATAGTTAAATGTTAACCATCTTCCACCTGACTTGTTCCAGTGTGAAAGCTGATATGTAAATAGCTAAAACTTATATATAAACAGTTCAATGTATAATAGTTCTCAACTTTGTTCTCTGTAATAAACAATTGTTCGATGTTAACCACCCCTGATTGTTGGAAGGGGCGGTATAGAAATAATGTTCAAATAAATAAATAAAATATCTGGTTTGCCTGGAGAGTATTTTAGCTAGTCAGTCTGCAGCAATATTAAGCCACTAACCAGTTAGCTAAAAAAATTAAAGTTGGGACAGCCTTTCAACTTTAGGTGTTTTAGTTGGCTTGTTATTGACTCAATAATGTTGCTGACTGGCCAACTAAAGGTGTTGCTCCCCCACCCCCCGTTTTACCCCCATAATGCCCCATCACTAACCAGTTAGCATAAGGGCATTTAACCAGGTTAGGAGGGGATATTCAGTGGCACTCTCACTGACCACATTTTAGCTGGCTGCAAATATAATCCCTAAGTTTTTTTACATAAGAGCCACTTGCACTTGATTCTCATAAAACGTTGGAGGCATATGAGGATGTTCATGCTTTAAGCTAGTGAGCAGGTTTATTTAGCTTTATTTGAATTTTGATGCTGCCTTCTGGCAATAGCAATTTTCTTTAGAAAATTAGAGAGCAATTTTATAAGGATTGTGTAGATTTACAAGCATTTTCATGTGTGTATTACAAACCTATTTTAAGACACATGCATCCTTCATAAAATAGAGGCTTAAGTGGTCAAAAATATGCATTAAACTAGGTGCAAGCACTTATTCCAGCACTAGGGCAGGTGTAAATGCCCACGCCTATATTTTTTCAAGAATGCACACAAAGTATAGCATTTTATAACTTAAAATGCAAAAACGCATGCTCTACCCATATCCTGTCCAAATTCCACGCCATACAGTGAAAATATGGACCATTGGTCCAATGCACATACTTAGAAGAATTGCGACCAACTGCATTATACATGCACGTGGTCATTTATACACAGAAATCAGTAAAATATTGTGCTTTCCATATGTAAATGTGCACATAAATCTAGGCAACCCTTATAAAATTATCCTCCAAGTGTCCTGGTGGTATGATTGATTTGTTAAATTAATTTAGACATTCAACAGCACTTAACAACAATTCCACCTTATTTTGTAGATTTGTTTAGGCTTTAAAAAATAACAATAAAATAGGTGACTTATTATTTTTCCTTAGGCATCCTGTTATAACATTAGCACCAAGATGTCATACAGACAAGCTGCTGATCACTTTCCCCTACTAAGACAAATGTAGGGTTGTAGAACATTGAAAGAAATCCGTATTGCACTATAAAATAAAGCCTGCTGCATTTTGCAGAAATAGTATCACAGTGAGTTTACATTAGGCAATTTTATCAGTAAATGGCAGCTCACACGCAAAACTAAAAATTACTGATACACATAGAAAATCTCAAGATCCAGATGACAAGTGACAAATCAATCATAAACATTTAAGAAAGAGTACCATTGCTGAACTTATGATTGCACTTTTGCTAGATCTTGGAGTAAAACAAACATCCATAAGGAGATACGTGGTGGACATGGACCAAGTTTTGATTTTTAGGAAATTTGAAATTAACATTATTAGTAGTTTAGATGCAATGCACTATACATTTCATTTTATATGTACATTACACAAGATGCCTCCAGGCTTTGGGTGCCATGGGAAATGTTCTTTCATATAAAGGAGTAGACAGGTAGGCTCAAGCTACACTACAATCAGAGAGCATGTGGTATGAAAAGGAAACATGGACCTTTTTGTGATGATGCAGGTCAGTGCTAATAATTTTAGCTGTTATGGGACTGAGTTGAAATTGCTTAAGACCAATTGTGAAGAGCAAATCAGATGTGAAATTGCATGCAGGAGAGAGTTTAAGGGTCATTTGGTTCTTCTCCAATCATTGCCGGGGGGGGTACTCTCTTCCACCTTACAGGCAATTGCTAAGTAGGCAACATCCCTTCAAACTTGCCCTATAGATGGCAGGCAAAGCCTTAAATGCTAATAGTTCCAGACCTTGATTCAGGTTGCTGCTGAACAGAGCCTTACATAGTTTTCATGGTATTAATGCAGATTTGTATTATGCTAAACTTTCAGTGTTTCAAAATATAATAGAGAATATTAACACATTAATGCTGAATTGCATAAATATCGTAATCAATATTTGGCACTGAAAGAAATAACCTATCTCAATCTATCCTTTTGAAGCCAGACTCAAAATTGTGCTGCCTGTTTTTAAGGCACTTTTTCATCTGTTCATCCCTTTGCCTGTTTATCCCATCAGTCTGCAGCACCATCACCATGAGAAACCAGTCCAACAGATTTGCTGAAATTTGGTATGTACTGCATACAGTATAGCGCAATGAGATTTTACTTGACAAATGTGCAGTCAATCCATCTAGCAGTTGCCATGTTATCTCAGGATTATATTTGTAGCAGTTCTTGAAGACCCCAAAAGGTAGATTCCATACTGCTTGCTTTAAGGATTGACGGTGGATTTCCCTAAGTCTACCTTTATAGTTGTTTATGAACTTTTCCCCCAGGAACTTGTCAAAACTTTTTTTAAACCCAGCTACACTGACAGATTTTACTAAATTTACTTAATTTATTTACTTGCAAATAAATTAAGAATCAGAATGTTATAGATTGTTTGTGATTTCCCGCTATGCACATCCCTTCCCAGACTGTGATGTTATAATGTATGCAAGGTTAGAGTTGAACCTTGTAAACAACTGAGTTCAATGTAAACCACCTTGATTTAAGGAAAAGGTGGTATATAAGTACTTGAAAGAGTAAGCAACTGATTCTATTGCACTATCATTAACTTCCCACAGCAGTCTTTTCTTCAAACTGAAGAGTCCTAAACTCTTTCTTCTCTCCTCAGAGGAATTATTCCATCCCCTTTATCAATTTGGTTTCACTTTCTTCTAGCTTTTCAACATATTATCCACAATGACACCTAGATCTTTTTTCCTGGGTGGTGATTTCTAATTTGTAACCTTGTATTTTATAGCCATAAATTGGGTTGCTCTTTCCTAGTATATATTTTTTTAATTTTGTATTTATGAAATTTTACAATATAATCAAGAACGTTTAAACACAGCCTTCTTGCAGAAACAGGGTGAACACTCAGAAAGTACTCATTTAACAGAATACGTAATAACAAACAAATGCCAACAGAAAAAAAGAAAAGTGCCAACCCTCCCTAGTCCACAAAATGAGGAACATCCTCATAAAATTTAAATCCATATATGATAAGTAACTAAAGGAAGAGAATCAAATCCAGACCAAATTTAACATGAGCCCTAGGAGGAATCAATAGAGGATTCTAATCGCCTGGCGTTTATGAAGGCTAACAGCTGAGAGGGCTCAAAAAATACATCGGAAACCGAGTGATACTTCACTAAGCATTTACATGTATTTTTATCTTTGTGCACTTACCTACATTAAACTTCATCTGCCATTTGGATGCCCAGCCTCCTAGTCTCAGAAAGTCTTGACGTTTCTCACAATTCTCTTGTGATTTCACAACTGTTTTCTAAAAATTTGATCTTCTCACTCTTTGTTCCCATTTCCGCATCATTTATAAATATGTTAAAAGGCAGCAGTCTACGTACAGATCCCTGAAGCACTCCTCTATTCATCTCTCTCCATTAAGACAATTGACCTTCAAGTCCTACTTAGGAGTATATTTACTAAAGGACGGTAAAGGAGCAAGTGTGCCGTGAGTGTGTGCTAACTGTGCATGTGCACACTTAGCGCATGCAAAAAGGCACTTTAACGGGTGCTAACAGCACCAGCAGCGTAAAGTGCCCTGTGGGTGGAGAGAACGAGTGCACGGGGTCAATGGATGGGGAGTGGGCAGGAACAAGTCTTGCTCCCTTAACGCAGGCACCTTAATGGCAGGAACCCTTATGCAATTCAAAACATGGCAGAAAGAGTGTTTTTTGAGGAGAGAGAGCCTATTTTCATCTGCAATGTGATGCACAGAGAGGGGAGCCCAAAAGCGTGATAGTAGTGCTCCATTAGCAGCAACAGCATAGTGCCCAAGTATAACAGGGCACTATGTTGATGGTGCAAATGGGGCAAAGGAGGTGGCACATGGGTCATGCAGTGGGGGCTGCTGGTGCACAGGGGGGGGGGGGGGGACCAGGCAGCTTCCTAGATGGCACATAGGAACATAAGACTACAAAATATGCCAAACTGTGTTAGACCAAGGTACATCATGCCCAGTATCCTGTGTCCAACAGTGGCCAATCTAGGTCACAAGTACCTAGCAGTTTCCCCAAAAAACACACAGGATCCCCAATAACTGTAATGGGGCAAGCAGGGCATAGTTCGGATCCTGTTTAGCAATGGTTTATAGACTGTTACCCAGGAAACCGTCTAAACCTTTTTAAACCCAGCTACACTGACAGCTTTTACCATATCCTCCAGTAATGGATTGCAGGGTTTGATTACGCATTGACTGAAAATATATTTTCAGCTAGAAAACCCAAAAGGGTTACACTATAGCAGGTCCCCTAGTCTGTCCACAGTCTGATGGCATAAAAAAGTGACCTACATTTACCTATTCCACTACAGCAAATAATCTATAGACCTCTATGATATCTACCCTCAGCCGTCTATTCCCCAGGTTGATAAGCTCCAACCTTTATAACCTCTCCACAATACGGTATTCTGCCATCCACAGAACCATCTGTGATGTTTGTCATGATCCCACAGTGACAGTGGCAGCACACAGTCCGGCTACTGCCGAGGAAAGGCAATGTGCCACATGGGATGGTCCAAAGGTCCTGGCACCCCAGGCAGATATCCAGGCTGCCTCCCCCCCTCCCACTGCCACAGAATCCAGCTATGGGGGAAGAGTCCAATAGTGCCAGATGCTGTAGCCCACCAGGTAGCTGGAAAATGCAGGTGCCTGGGGAAATACTACAGCAGTGGCTGCCATCCTCCCCCCAAGACGTATCAGTGGCAGGCAGTGATGGGGTCCCTACAGGGGCAACTGGTGGGGGGGGGCTGCATAGCTGTCTATATGTGCCCCTGCCTCCCCCCATCTGGACCTTGCATCCAAGGTGCCCACCAAACCCACATGTTTAACATGCTGGAACTGCGATCACCACCACTGACATTGCATGGGCATGTCTGCATGGTGGGGTGTTGGTGGTGGCCTGGAAATGGTACCAGCCTGCAGCAGACAGAAGCCTTGTCATGGTCATGTGCACTATGTTCATAGCAGCATGTACCAAAGGTCAGATGAAGGGAAGCATGTCAGCAACAGGCGCTGTTATCTCCATAAGGCATCACTGTGGAGTTGGTGAGCATATGTACAGAGGGTCACAGATTGAGGCCCCTACTGGGGTTTCTGTATTGCATATTCCTGTGGACAAGGTTTAGCAGCATTGTCAGGCTCCACAGTTGGTTGGGGGCTAATAGCATGTGCAAACAGAGCACACGTTATCAATCCTTGAGCTGACACTCAGACAAGAGTATCAAGTAGGAATGCCAATCATCTCAAATTTTTCTCACTGTACCAATGAGAGTGTATGCATGTGTGTGTGCATGCATGGACCAGGTCCTGGGCACCCCTCCTTACCCTCCGGGTTACAGCTGAAACCGCTCTGCAGCATTGCTTGCTGTTGTTATGTGCATGTAGTACCAGCAGCCAGTGCATCTTAGTGAGCTGATATGCTGGATCAGTGCCTTCTCCATTAGTTTTTCAGTAGCAGACAGCTGTTTTGCATGTGCAATGACTCATGGGTAGTGGAGGCACTGCACATGCAACTTATACCGGCATAGACAGCAACCTATACTGGCAAAGATAGCAAACAGTTTGATCAGAGATCTGCAAGCTCTACACATCACTGCAGAGCTATGTGGAGTTGTAGCCTGCTGGTTGGTGCAATATCTCCATAGTCAAAGGGCCAGAGTTTGATTCCCACTTGTTCATTTTGTGCCTAAGTGTGCTTGCCCACCTTGCATAGTCCTGGTTCTGCTGTGACCTGCAGACAATCATTCTTCTACATTTCTATGCATTATGGCCACATGTTGGTTAGCCCAACATAGCATTCCCCATCATGGACATCTGTGAGCATAGTCTTAGTGGCTCTGCACGGCACATTGCAGCTCTGCATGGCACATTGCAGTAGGTCAGTGATGTATATGCAGCAGATGTCTGGGTCAACCAATATGGATGTGTTTCTGTTTTGCCATCATTATGATCTCCCAGATTTATGTAAAGAGGATATATGTCATATATTCAGACACCTAACACTCGTTGCATAGCCATCCCCTACACTGTTCTGCCATCATTACTTGCCCCACATGGGGCAAATGGCTTCAACTTGTCGCTTTCTATCATGCCACTTTGTCAGATGTATTGTTTTGCAGTTGCACAGGCTGAGGCACCAGTCCCACCCACACAAATGGTGTTTCATGTAGCCCATGGCACTGCTACTTTTGGTTCACATACACCAAATGCTTTTGGCCTGTATGATCTCATATATCCACTCACCACACAAATTGCAAACTCTCTGCTTGGAAGATCCATGGCCCAGCTCTGCACCAACCAGGGGTCATTTGCAGAAGTTAGCCATATCATGCACACCTCGCCTGTGACTGCTCTACATGAGCACTCATGGACAATCCTCCCTTTGCTGCCCAAATCAGGAACATGCTGCCTCCACCCACATACTGTCCTGCTTATGGCATGCCACACACTGATTACATCTGGATATATGTCCATACCTCACAGACACTATCGTATAACTTACAGCATGGTGTATTTATTTAATTTTATTTATTTATTTAACTGTATTTATATCCCGCTTTTCACCGGGTCAAAGTGTATGCTTTAAGGAGCATCTAGGACTGCATGCCTGTCACAGGGCCCCCCGCTGTTGCATCTCTTCCACTGACTCTGCTGCCACAACCACCAACCCATGACACTGCCAACACCCACACTGACCAGCAACACTAGGCAGCTGCCTATCTCGCCTAGTCAACAGCACAGGCCTGCTGTATGGTCAAACATGCTCATCACACATACTTCCACATAGCCAGGCATCAGGTGACTCAACTCCATCAGCTACCATTTGTGCTTGCATTCATACCTTCTCCAATGGCTTCTCTGCCCCCCTTTCAATGTTCAGAGACTTTCCTGCATTAGGGTGCATGCAAGACACTTTAACACAGCATGTCCTTCCACCTCCCACTATGTGTCCTCTACCACACCTTAATGTCCTGTTACCACCTGCTAAGTGTCCACTAGCACCCCTTAATGCTGGAACGCCTCTAACATGACCAGAACATTTACCCCATGGTAACCCCTTATTGCTGTCATTAGCACATGGAAAGGGCTGCTTCCGTACCGCCGTTTAGTAAACTTAACAGTTCCCAATCCACAATAGGAAATTGCTGCTTATGCCATGGTATTTTAATTTTCTGAGGATTCTCTCATAATGTATTTTGTCAAATATATACTATGGGCCCAATTTCGAGATGAGACATGTGGGGCTGCATGTCCCAGCAAAATATGCAGCCCCACAAGCCATCCTGCCCCTATTCCCCCTCCAAGTCTTTGCATGGCTAGAGCAGTGGGATGGGGAGAGCCAGTGAGAGGCAGGAGGGGGCAGAGTCTGGGCGGAGCAGGAGCAGGCTGAGGCGGCAGGATGTATAGGGCCAATTCTGGTCACGGCCCTGTATATCCTGCAGGGTCAGGGGGAATGTGCTGATTATTCCACTACGAAGATAGAATAATCAGCACAAACCAGGCGATCGGTGCCAGACTTTCCCCCCCCCCCCCCCCAGGGCCAGGACCCGGTGCAAGGAGGTCCCCGCTGCCCGATCCAGTCCCAGGCTGGCTAGCCGTGGGTCAGGCGGTGGGGAAGAAGAGGGTTAGTGTCATGGGAGCTAGGGGAACCTGCGGGGAGGATGTCCCCGCAGGCATGCAGGGGCACACCAGGCCATTCTTGGGCCCAATTCTGTATGCCATGGGAACCTCTTGCTCCCATGGTACAGAATCGGGTCCAAATGGATCATCCTGCTCAGAGCTGTCCAGATGGCCCAGACATGTCCCTTTCAGAATCAGGCTCCACACCAACTGGCTCATCTTTTTCCCCTTTTTTTTCATGCCTTGAACAAATGTAGCAGATTGGGAAGAAAGACTGCACTTGGCTAAATCTATGCTGGCTTTGTCCATTTAAACCATGGCTATCTATGGGTTCAGTAATTTTGTTCTTTATAATAGTTACTAATTTTTCCAAGCAGCAATGTTAGACTTATAATTTTTTATGTTTAAATCTCTTTATCAATGCAAAATAAATCATGCATGAAATATTGCAGGTTAATATCATAATTATGTAGACAAAAAAATTAAACTTTCCTCATACTATGACTTACAGAATTTAACAGAGCTTTTCTATTTTTTACAAACGCCCTTCCCATTCCTACCTATAACAATTTGATTAACAACATTCATGGCAACAAACCTTGATTTCTTAGGCTCTATCCATTCAAACATCTTGTTGATGACAATAGGGTCAATATTCAAAACATTGGATATCCAAACAACATGGAGGTCAGCCATGGAGTTTAAATGAAATGTTTTATAAAAGGAGTATACCCTTATGGACCAACAAACAGATCTTTCACATCAACATTCTCTCACCCTTACATAAGCCTGTAACAGCTTTGAAATCATCAAACAATAATGTATCCAGAACAATCACTTGCCGCCAGGAGCCTTCAATGTGCAAATGCCGGAACAGGTGATCCAAGGAGACCTTGTGTTCTCCATATTTCAAATAGCAAGCCTTATTAGCAGAGTTAATGTATAAAGCTCTGTTAAGGAAGATACAAACTCTTAATAGAAACTGATAATACTGTTCTTCAGCCCAAGGTTGTCTGTGAAAGTCAAAATATTCTCCATACAATTAGTGAAACAGGTTGCTAGCAAGAGAATACAGAGATCAGCACTCCATTTAGTGGGCCAGTTTTGGCAGATCAAAATCTATTTGCTGCTCATCCAAGATGGTGGCGTAACAGGACGCACTGATCGCTGCTCCGCTTAGACTTACATTTTTCTTTTTGAGATTTCCTCCGCAATCGACTTACCTATGCCCTATGCCAAAGCGGAAGGCTAAGGGCAAGGGTGGATTGCCAGCGGGGCAGCACACAATGGAGAGCTATACGGCAGCAAAGACAGGCGATCCCGTGGCTGTGGCGGAGGTGAGCCCCGGTCTGGGCAGCGATGTCTTGCTGAGTCTGGCTGGCCCCTCTACTCCTCCCCTGCCTGCTGAGATAACTGCTGGGGTAGCAGCGGTGGCTGGTGATTACCATCTTGAGAGCTCAGCAGGGGTGTCAGATATGGCGTCTTCAGCAAGGGCTCTGTCTCCAGCACCTCAGACGGGTGCTTTAGAGCAGGGGGTTTGGTTCCTGCTGTTTATTTATTTATCTCTATTTATATTCCGCTTTTCACCAGGTCAAAGCGGTCAATTGGGGGATACATTTAACACGAGGGGATATGACACACATACGTTAATACTTACAGGGAACATGGGCAATGGAGGGTTAAGTGGCTTGCCCAAGACCACAAGGAGTGCCTATAGGACTAGAAATCCCAGTCCCTCCGGCCTGAGATTGCTGTCCCCAGGTGGGACTTGAACCCCCAGCCCTCCGGCCTGAAGTACCTTGTCCTAACCACTAGACCACTCCGCCCTCCTGTTTCCAGTTCAAATCTCCAGTTGGATTTCCCTCCACTTCAGCCTCCACAAGAAGTAACTTTGGCTTCAATTTGGGTTGGTCTCCAGTCAGTTCATCAGCTTTGCGCTCTGGCATTCCAAGCTCTGACCCCGCTCCCTGCTCAGCTGGAGAGTGTGGAAAAGACTGACTGTGCTTGATCAAACTGTTCAACCAGGTACAAGAGCAGCAGGGAATCCTTTCACAGGATAAGATGGTATTACTACGGAAGATTGAGAATTTGGAGAATGCCTCCCACTCTTTGATCTCAGGATTCTGAATTTTCCCCGTGTTTCTGGCTCTTCGGCTAGGACTCTTTTTCACAGATTTCTTAAGGATACTTTTGGTTACCCTGAGGCTGGTTTTCCTCCTGTACAGAAGATTTTCTATCTACCATCTGGGGTTGCTAGTGGCGCAACTCCTGCGGTTCCTGTTCCTCAGTTTGATGCTTCCTTGGACTCTTTGGATTTGGGGAACTTGTCTGCAATGTTGGAACAGTCATCTGAAACAGTAGGGTCCAGAGTGACGTTATTTGTTTCTTTTGTGTTTCTTCAAGATAAAAATGCATTGCTACGTCTGTTTCTTAAGAAAACTGATACTTCCTTTTTAGGGGGTAAGATCCATATTTTTCCGGTTGTGTCTCGTTGGACACAAGCCCGTAGAAAAAATGTTTTTGAACTACCCACCGAGGTGGTATCACTTGGTGCAAAGTTTCAATTAAGATTGCCTTGTAAATGTTTTGCACATTTTCAGAATTCTGTATATCATTTCTTTGAACCTTCTCAATTACGCTTCTTTTTGGATGCTAAGAAGTTGTAGGGCTGACTGGGGTTTGACTGGAGCAGAGGGCCATTGTTGGGGCAATATATTATATGTTTTGCCACTTGTTCTGTTTTATCTTGTTTTTTTTTATTCTCTTCTTACTTATCCATCCCTCTGGATTTCTGATTCTTGGATCTCTCCTTATTGTGGACTATTTAGTATTTGGTCTGTGGGGTTCTTCTATTGCTGTGGGTTTATTATTATCTTCTGTATTGCTTTTGTTAGACCAATACTTGTATTTCTTGTTTCCAAGTTTTGCTTGGTATGTTTGTAAAACTTGATACATAGAAAATAAAATAAAAAAAAATCTATTTGCTCTGCTTGGAGAGGTATATAATAGGCCTAGATTTGAAGATTAGCCTCAGACTCCAAATAGAAACTATCATCTACTACCTCCTCAGTCTTCTTAATTAGGGAGACCACCAGAAGCATCTGTAAATACTACTGTACCAGAATTGCATATAAGCATAGGAGTCTCGGAGTGATATATTAAAAATCTCACTCAAAATTTGGATGGACAATAGCAGTGTTTCCTCACTGAGCACTTCCATGAGCCACCAATATCTTTCGGCATACCAATCTTAATATTCCCTAGTGGTAATACCTTCTGGGACGGCTCAATTACCTTGTAGGGTGATAAATGGAGATTCCTCAAGATTACAGCTAAGCAGATGACAAACCCGGCACTATGTAACCTGCAAAGAACAAACAAGAACATGTGATGTGAGAGCTGCCAGGAGAAACTTACATAAGAATACTAATCAAAAGTGACTTCACCACAGCAATTTCAGTTGACATAGGGATAAAGTGGGCTGTAACACGCAATTAATCACCAGCCTGTCACATATCGGTAACCTAATTATACAGACAGAAATTAGCTAGCCTCAAATCACCCCTTATCTCACTCCCTCATTAATAGTGAGAGTTTAATATGAGCTTCTTGCCCTTCCAAAGAAATTGCAAAGGGTAGCATGCAACAGGGCAAATCAACTGAACGTCCACATCATGTAAAGCCATGTAGGGACTAGAATCATGCGATAAAGAAAAATATAATCCAGCAGCGATAAAGGTCATAATTTCCAGCTATACAAAAAGGATTCAGATTCTCGCCAATATGGTTCAGCGTTCAAATCATAAATCTCAGTCAAATATGTAGTAATGAAATACCAAGGTAATGCATTGCGAAGCCCAGCATAAAGGAAATGACTCATCCCACAACCACAGCATATCAAAATCATAGACTTAGGCTTCTGATTGTGTTAAATTTAACTTAAAGCCTGAGCATTTACTGAAAGTTTCAAATGTCAGTAAAGCCTCTGGGAGGGGTCAAGAGGAACACTTTTTAAAAAACAGTGGTACATTGGCCACCCTTCAGTCTTGATGATTTTAGTGCTAGGTTATAAATTGCTATTAATAGGGGTGCAATTTCATTCTTTCAGTTCTTTCAGCAATCTTCGATGTATATCATCCAGTCTACATGATTTGCTATTCTTTAGTTCGTCTATTTGCCAGGTTCATTGTGATTTTGGTTCCTCTGAATAGTCTTTTTGTTATGGCTTTGTTTTCCTTTAGGTCCCCTTTTACCCTACTGTCATTTAATGGTCCAAATAGCTCCCTCACAGACTTCTTGTTTTGAATGCATCTGAAAAAGTTATGAGTTTTTTGCTTCCATGGCAAGCTTCTTTTCAAATTCTCTCTTTGGGTTATGTTTACTAAACCGTGGTAAAGTCATCGGCGGTAAGGGCAGTGCTAAGGTTCCCGAACCCATATAAGGCTATGGGTGGGTGGGGACGTTCTGGCATAAAGGGAGCTATGGGCCAGATAACGCACGGAACAGGATGCCCTGACCATTTAACTCGCGGTAACGGCACATCTCAAATTAAGGTGACAAGCGTTAAGGTGCCCAAAGGGGTCCATAAACCATTATTAATGAGCAGCCCAGAATATCCCCTGCTTGCACAGTACATGCACTGTGGATCCTGTGTGTCTTTTGGGGAAACTGCTAGGTACCTGTGACCCAGATTGGCCACTGTTGGACACAGGATACTGGGCATGATGGACCTTGGTCTGACACAGTCTGAAATATTTGTAAGTCATATGTTCTTATGTGCCACCTAGACAACTGTCTGGTCCGGCCTGTGCACCAGCAGCCCCCACTGCATGAACCACATGCACCCTCCTTTGCCCCATTTGCACCATCATCATAGTGCCCTTTCATACTTGGGCACTATGCTGTTGCTGCAAATGGAGCACTACTATCACTTTCTTGGGCTCACCTGTCTGTGCAACACATTGCAGATATTCAAATAGACTCTCTCCCCTCAAAATGCACCCTTACCGACAGGTTTTGATATGCGTTAAAGCTCCTGACGTTAATGTGCCTGTGTTAAGGGAGCACATCTTGTTCCTGCCTACTCCCTGCCCATTGACCCCTACTCTCTGCCTAATCTCCGCCCATAGGGCACTTTACGCCGCCGGTACTATTAATGCACACTAAGGTGACATTTAGGACACGCTAAGGGCACAAGTGTGCCGTTAGTATGCGTTAATGGCATACTTGCTCCTTTACCATGGTTTAGTAAACATCCCCCTTTGTCTTGTTAATGCTCTACATCTAACTTGCCAGTGTTTATGCTGTTTCTGGTTTTCTTTATTCATACCCATTTTCTGAAAGATGCTCTTATGGCAATAATACAGGGCTGGCACAAGGAGATCAGGTGCCCTAGGCGAGCCCTATCACTTGTGCCCCCACCCTCCCTGCAACACCTATTGCCACCACCATTGCCGCCTTTGTTTGCAGACAGGAAGTTGGTATTGGGCAGGCCAAGGGGGCAGAAGCAAACAGCCCCACAGGGTTGAAGTTGTAAGGTAAGCACCATAAGGCTGTTTGCGGCCATTGCCGCCAGTGCTGATTCTGAGAAGGGTGACAGCGGCAACAATGTGCTCCCTCTGGAGGGCCAACAATCTAGATGACCTCCTAGTTTGCCTGATGGTAGCATCAGTGCTGCTATAATAGCCTCTCTCGTATCACATAAGAACATAAGAACATAAGATATGCCATACTGGGTCAGACCAAGCCCAGTATTCTGTTTCCAACAGTGGCCAATCTAGGCCATATGTACCTAGCAGTTTTCCCAAGGGACAGAGGTTCCACAATGCTTGTATTGGTTCAAGTATTGATATCCTGGGTCCCTTCTTAATAATGGTTTGTGGACCTTTCCTCTAGGAACTTGTCCAAACATTTTTTAAACCCAGCTACACTAACAGCCTTTACTACATTCTCCGGTAACAAATTCCAGAGTTTGATTACACGTTGAGTGAAAAAAATATTTTCTTTTATTAGTCTTAAATAGTTTACCCTTTAGCTTCATTGCATGTCCCCTCGTCTTTCTATATTCTGATAAGGTAAACAATCGATCTACGTTTACCCGTTCCACTACGTTCATTAATTTATAGACTTCTATCATATCTCCCCTCAGCCGTCTCTTTTCCAGGTTAAAGAGCCCTAACCTTTTTAGCCTTTCTTCATAGGAGTATCCTTCCATCCCCTTTACCATTTTGGTGGCTCTTCTCTGAACCTTTTCTAAAATCGCTATATTCTTTTTAAGATACGGCGACCAGAATTGCACACAATGTTCAAGGTGCGGTCTCACCATGGAACGATATAGAGGCATTATAATATCTTTTGTTTTATTTTCCATTCCTTTCCTTATCATACCTAGCATTCTATTTGCTCTCTTGGCCACTGCTGCACACTGGGCCGAGGGTTTTAACATGGTATCCACAATGACGCCTAAATCTTTTTCCTGGGTGGTGGTTCCTAATAGGGAACCTTGCATCGTGTAACCATAGTTTGGGTTGTTCTTCCCTAGGTGCATAACCTTGCACTTGTCCACATTACCTTTTAATCATTCCAGTAGTTGTTTGGCCTTCCTTCAACCATTTTTTAAAACATGGAATATATCTGGTGTGGTTTTCCAAGATGGTATTTTTAAACAATGTTTGACTATTGCAATTACCTCCAATGAACTGATTTGATGAATTGCGAGATTTTCACAGGCATTTTGAATCTGGTGCACAAATATGTTAAAGAGATACTCACATCTCTACACACTGTTGTAATCCTAGGAATATTAATTCAGACCTCTTTGGGTTCACAGTCACAAAATTAAAATCCAGGAACTTTCTTAAAATAGTGAGTATCTTAGTTCCTGATAATGTAATCTCTGCTTTATATTCTACTACTATGGCTGTTCTCATATAAACTAATACTATGCAGCAGGCAGTGATACCTTGCCTGGAAGTCTCTTTCCTTATTTTCTTCTTGTACTTTTCAATCATTATTTAGAATGTCTTTTTCCTTTTGTTGCTTTTAATTTTTCTTCTTTCTTTTAATTAGTTTTTAATCTTTTAATTTCAATTGATATTTGTGAACCTCTTGTACAAGTATGTCTGAAAAAGTAGTTTACCAAAGTATAAGTACTGGAAGTTAAATGTGAGGCATTGATAAGGTAGGCAAAGACAATTTTGAAAAGAAGCTTGCCATGGAAGCAAAAGCACATAATGAAAACGTTTTCCAAGTGCATTCATAGCAAAACACCTGTGAGGGAGTCAGCTGAACCATTAGAAAATGGAGGGGTTAAAGGTGCACTGAGAGAGGACAAGTCTATAATGGAGAGACTGAATGATTTTTTTGGTTCAGTATTTGCTGAAGAAGATGTAAGAAACTTACCCATGTGAGAAATGATATTTAAAGGTGATGTTTCAGAGGAATTAAAACAAATCTTGATAAATCGGAAAGAGGTTATACAGCTATTTGATAAAGAGCAGAAAATCATCTGGACCAGATGGCATACATCCCAGAATGGAATATGAGATTGTAGAGTGGCCAAGGTAACACCAATTTTAAAAAAATCATTCCAGGGGTGATCCAGGAAACTACAGATCAGTGAGCTTGATGTCTACGCTGGACAAAATGGTAGAAACCATTATAAAAAACAAAATTACTGAACATGTAGATCGTTATGGTTCAATGGCAGAATGCCAACATGGATTTAGCCAAGGAAAGTTGTTTCACCAATCTCTAATATTTTTTGAAGGTGTGAATAAATAGGTAGATAAAGGTGAATCAGTTGATATAGAGGCCGATTCTGATCAGGGCACATCTGGACCATCTGAATGGCCAAATAATGGACGGGCCAAAAATGTACCCAATTTTGGCACTTGGATGGCCTAGCATTGCCCCAATTCAGCAGCACAGGTCATCCATTCCCCTACCCAGCCAGCCCATCATATGTTCCTGCTGGTGTGCTGGTGCTATGGTGTCCCGTCACCATGGCACGGGAACACCAAGCATGAGCGCTGAAGGCACAAACACTGATAAGCTCATTGTTTCCCCACTGCCTGACCCTCAGTGGTGTCTACAAGGGCTGGGATTGGGCAGAGTTCTCACCTTCCACAGCGCCTTGGTGTGTGGGGTCTGCCGTGCCCGATCGCCGATATTGATTGGACTTATTCCACATCTGAGGTGGAATAAGTCTCATGTCCTTCTATCCACTGCTGGACAAACAGGGCCAGGAGCAGAATAGGCCCTGTATGCCCTTCTGACTCAGTCCACTCCCACCCCACCCAGACTCTGCCCCCTCCCGCACCCTGCTGGCTCTCCCCATTCTGCTGCTCAAGCCGTGCAGGGTCAGAGGAGGAATATGTTTGGCTTATGTGGCCCACTCCCACTCTGCCCACTCTCCGCCTCTGGCCCTCCCTCTCCCACCCCATACAGTGCTCCCCGCACAATGCTGCTGTATGTGCAGGGAGCTGGAGACTCTGAATAGGTGCAGGTGAATAGCAGGGGTTGTACGTCCCCGCTATTTGCTGTTTAGAATGACCCCCATAGTGTATCTCATTTTTCAGAAAACCTTTGACAAAGTTCCTCATAACAGACTCTTAGCGAAATTAAAAAGCCATGGGATAGGAGGCAACATACTATTGTGGATTAGGAACTGGTTGAAAGATAGAAAATAGAGAGTGCGGCTAAATGGCCAATATTAACAGTAGTGAAAGGTGAATAGTGGAGTACCCCAGGGATCTGTGCTGGGCCCACTGCTTTCTAACATATTTATAAATGACATGGAAATAGGAATAATGAGTGAGGTGATCAAATTTGCAGATGACAGAAAATTATTCAAAGCTGTTCGAACATTAGAGAATTGTAAGAAATTGCAAGGGATCTTCATACATTGGGAGACTAGGGGTCCAAATGGCAGATGACATTTAATGTCAACAAGTACAGTTATGCACTTATGGAAAAACAACCCAAACTACAGTTTATTTATTTATTTATTTTATTTTATGGTATTTATATACCACCTTATCATTCAATCAAAGCGGTTTCCTCGGCAAACAATTAAGGGGGCAAATGTTTTCATGCAGTGTACAGAGTGGTGGGGATGTGTTGGTGGGGATGTGATTAGATTTGGTTTATCTACATAGTGCACTATTATACATCATGAGCTATTATACAGTCTTATATACAGTCTTGGGGTGGTGGGGGGATCTTGATGATCTGACTTGTATGCTGGTTCAGGGGGTATGTCCATAGTAATCAATGAACAGGGTTGTCTTCAGCTGTTTTTGGAAGTCCTTGATTTCTGTGGTTAGTCTCAGATCATCTGGGAGGGAGTTCCATATGGATGGAGCAGCCAGGGAGATTGCTCGTTGTGTGGTGTCTTTGCGGGTCTTGGTGAAGTCTTTTGGGGTGTTAACCCGATTGGAGGTGCCTCTTCTTCTTGGCCGTGTGCTTGTGTCGGGTTGTATGAGTGTGTGTAGGCTTATGGCGGAGGAGTGTTTGATCTTGAATATGTTTATGATAGTCTTGTATTTGATGCGTGAGATGATTGGGAGCCAGTGCAGTTCTTTCAGTATGGGTGTGATGTGATCATGTCTTGTAGTACCGGCTATTATGCGGGCAGCTGTGTTTTGGGCCAGTTGTAGTGGTCTGAGGGTCTGCTTTGGTAGCCCGGTGAATATTGGATTGCAGAAGTCTAGTAGAGGGGTTATCAGTGCCTGGCAAACGGTGCGAAAGTGCTCCGGGTCGAGGAGGAACTTGAGTCTTCTGATGAGTCGCATTCTTAGGTATGCACTTTTGGTTGCTCTGCCTATGTGTGCTTGGAGGTTAAGTTCTTTGTCCAGGATGACTCCGAGGTACTTAACTTCTGATTTTATGGGTATGAGTGCATCTCTTATCTTGATGTCGGGTGGAGGGATAAAGGCCGGGTTTCGCGTGATGATCAGTGCCTCCGTCTTGCTGTAGTTGATTGATAGGTTGTTTTCCTGAAGCCAGTTTGCCATTTGGGTGAGGCAGTTTGTTATGTTGGTGTAGTCGGGGTTGTCGACTGAGATGGGTGTGTAGATCATGATGTCATCTGCGTAGATTGTATAATGTATGTGGTGCTCTTTCATGATGGCACATATTGGCTGGATGTATAGGTTGAATAGGAGAGCTGAAAGGGCCGATCCCTGTGGCACTCCTTGTTTGACTTTTATGGGTCGAGATGTGTTGTGTCCTACTTTGACCTGTATTTGTCTGTCGGTTAGGTATGAATGGAACCAATTCAGGGTGGCACCGTGTAGACCGATGTTCTGTAGTCTATCCAATAGAGTCTTGTGGTTAACTGTGTCAAATGCAGATGAGGTGTCAATGAATATCATGAGTATGCCTTTCTTGGTGTTGTCTATGATGCGGAGGATGCTGTCGAAGAGGTATATCAGAAGAGTTTCTACCCCGTGATTGGGGCGGAACCCGTGTTGATTGTTGTCCAGGGGAGCGTTGTTGTCTATGTGTTCTTGTAGTTGGTGCTGTACAGTTTTTTCGATTATTTTTGCTAAAAGTGGTATGCTGGAGATGGGTCTGTATGCTGTTGGATTGTTCTTGTCAAGTGTGGATTTCTTCGGGATAGGTCTTATTGTTGCGAGCTTCAGTTGATTTGGCATGTGCCCTTGGGTTAGGGAGGAGTGTACTATCTTGTGGATGGTTTGGATGAAGTTTGATTTGGTGGCCTTGATCCAGGGCACTGGGCAGGGATCCGTGGAGGCAGTGCTTGTCTTGATTGCTCAGATGATGTGGGAGAGTTGCTCCGTGGATGGGGTGTTGAATGTTCTAACAGTTACACGATGCAAGGTTCCACATTAGGAACCACCACCCAGGTGTCATCGTGGATAATACATTGAAACCCTCTGCCCAGTGTGCAGCAGCAGCCAAGAAAGCAAATAGAATGCTAGGAATCATAAAGAACGAAATGGAAAATAAAATGAAGGATACTATAACGCTTCTGTATTGCTACATGGTGCAACCATACTTTGAATATTCTGTGCAATTTTGGTCACCGTATCTTAAAAAAGATATACCATAGCAGAATAAGAAAAGATACAGAGAAGAATGACAAAAATGGGATGGAAGGTTATCCCTAAAAGGAAAGGCTTAAAAGGATAGGGCTCCTCAACTTGGAAAAGAGAGAGCTGAGAGTAGATATGACAGAGGTCTATAAAATAATGAATGCAATAGAATGGGTAAATGTAGAACGGTCGTTTACTCCAGTGTTTCCCAACCCAGTCCTACGGGGCACACCGGCCAGTCAGGTTTTCGGGATATCCCTAATGACTATGCATGAGATATATATGCATTAGAGATATCCTGCCAACCTGACTGGTTTGTGGCCCTCCAGGGCTGGATTTGGAGACCCCTGCCTTAAACCTCTGTCATTTAAGATTGTGAGTGGGCAAGGTGCAGATGTCCTAGACATCGAAAGGGTATATAGAATGTGACACATTCCTCCTTGATTCTCACCACCACCAAAATATTGTCTATTAGACAACTTTTTGGTGGTGGTGAGAATCGAGGAGGAATGTGTCACATTCTATATACCCTTTCGATGTCTAGGACATCTGCACCCTGCCCACTCACAATCTTAAATGACAGAGGTGTAAGGCAGGGGTCTCCAAATCCATCCCTGGAGGGCCACAAACCAGTCAGGTTGGCAGGATATCTCTAATGCATATATATCTCATGCATAGTCATTAGGGATATCCCGAAAACCTGACTGGCCGGTGTGCCCCGTAGGACTGGGTTGGGAAACACTGGTTTACTCCTTCACAAAGTAGATATACTAGGGGACAGGCAATGAAGCTACAATGTGGCACATTTAAGATTAATCATAGAAAATATTTTTCATTCGACGTATAATAAAATTCTGGAATTCATTACCAGAGGCTGTAGTAAAAGCTGTTAATGTAGCTCGATTTAAAAGAGGTTTGGACAGGAAAAGTCCATAAACTCCTATTAAAGAGGACCAGGGAATTCCACTGCTTACTCATTGGGCAAGCAACATGGAATCTCTGTACCTTGTGGGCACCTGACAGGTACTTGTGAACTGGATTGGTCACTGTTGGAAACAGGATACGGGGCCCTTGGTCTGGCCCAGTATGGAATATCTTATGTTCTTATCTTATATGTGTAAATTTGTGCTCCACCCATGCTTGAACCAAGATCTGCCTATGTGAATGCCCACAACAAAAGTATATGCCATTTTGGCATGATACATGTACTTCCAAAATAGCGACTGGCAAAAGTGCACACAGATTGGCTCTTTCGTGTGCTTAAATAACTGAAATTAGGTGATTTACCCAAGTAGATTGTGCATATCTTTATGAATCTCCTTTGAAAATAACTGTCCAAAAGCCTATGGAAATGAAACTACTTAAGGTGCTCTTAGATTGTCTCAACAGTGGAAATGATACTCAGGAAAATTGCTTGAAATACTTGTTTTAACTTTCAGTTCTGTTCTGATTTCCCAGTTTGTTCTCTGAAATCAAGGGGGTCTTTTGCTAAAGGATGTGAGCTATGAGCATGTATTTTGGCAAGTGCTGAAGGTGCATTGAGACATGTGTTTACAGCTAGTTTGGAGCCATGAGAGGTAGTGGGAGACGATTTCTGCACTGTGAATCACGCATTGTGGTGGTAAGGGGTGGATTAGGGCAGAGAGTGGGCATGGTGACCACTCCACAATCAGTATGAAGTAAACACCATATGCTAACTGTGATCCTTGCAATTAGCATGGGTTCATCTAACTCGACCTCATTAGGCGGAGTTAAGTGTACTTGCACTGAGTCAGAGCACAGGGCTCTGCGTTAATGGCCAGGAACATGCTTTCTACTCTCCTGAGAGTCAACATAGGGGTGTTGTACCTAATAAGCCATGTTTTTGGCAGCATTGGCACATTTAGGTACAACACTACAGGGCTCTTTAGTAAAGAGTCCCCAAGTTTCAACTGAATATGAAGTTTTAGGCAAACATTCCGAATGACCATTTTCTTATGCTTATTTTTTGGCCTGCATAGAAGAAAAAATTGTTATTGATACAAAGCCAGATAGTTTCTTGAAAAAGTAAACACTTGTATTAGCCTGCGAAAAGATATTGGCATATACAAAAGGAGGTGCTACCATAGAACTGTGCATATGGCTTTCATTGTCCATAGATCTGTCTGCAAACACCTTTTCCATCTAATACATACCGTATGTTCCCCTTTTCCTAAGCTCCCAGAACCTTGAGACAAACTATTTATTTTTTGTTTATACTTTGTATTATTATCCTATTTGTTTATTAGATAGGATAGTATTTATGTTTAACTTATATGTGGAATATTTTATATGTTTTAATTGTAATTTGCTTAGCTCTGGACAGAGCTGAATATACATTTTTGAAAGGAAGAAAGAAAGAAAAATGTGATTTTGGGTTCAAGTCCTTTCATATTTGGGTAGCACCTGATATTTTTCCAGTGAAAACACTTTAATATTTTAAATGGATTGTATTTTAAATAAAATGGTTATGTTATTTTAGATGTGTTTTGCTTTTATATTTTGTTTAATTGTCTGAAAAAATTGTTTGCTATTTTGTTGTACTGCAGCTTGAAATGCTACTTAAGTGCATAATAAATGATATGCAAATTGGTATTTTTCAAGATGTTAAAAATGTATGCGTTCTCTAAATTAGAAAAGTCTGCTTCAACAAACTCTCTTTTGTTAAATAAGACCTAGAAAATCTTTTTAAAAAGTTAATCTTTATTTATAAACTATTTATAATTTAAAAATCCGTTGCATTTTACACAGGCGATTCTGGCCTTTACCTTTTATAAACCACTTAACCATGGTCTAATAGACTATAGTAGTGCAAAAATCAAATTTTTGTTTATCTTAGCAGGCACAGCAGGAGGACAGGAACAGGGCCGTACCGAAATAGAATCACGCCCTGTGCGACTTGCACATCGGGCGCGCGCCCACCCACCTCCTCCCCATACCTCCATCCAGCCGCTGCCTGCTCTTGCCCTGCTGCTGCCGCCCTCTGATTTCTCCATGGCGGCACTGGCAACAGGGAAAGATCAGAAAGCAGCTGGAGGAGGTGGAGGAGAGGGTGCATGCCCAATGTGCAAATCACCACACTTTAAGCAGATATGTCCTCCCTGCTCTGACATCGCGTCAAGGAGAGAGGGACCGACCTGCTTAAAGTGCTGCAAAAAGGCTTAGGGGGTGAATTTCGGCTGTTGCCCTGCTGCCGCTGAGAGAAGAAAAAGTGGCGGCGGTGAGACAACAGCAGGCAGCTGAAATGTGCCCTCCAAGCCTTTGCACCCTGTGCGGCTGCAGCGCTCGCACAGGGCTAGGTACTATCCTGGACAGGAATGCCAGTTCTCACTAAGGGGCATGTTTACTAAATGGCAGTAAGGTAATAGGCATTAATGGCAGTGATAAAGGGCTGTAATCCTTAAAAGATGTTAGGGGGTAGGGTACGTTCTGGCATAAAGTGCCCTATGGGCAGTTTAATGCATGTTAACAGGACATCACACATGCTTTAAGCTGCTCTAAGGTGACAAAACAAGGTTTAAAGTGCTTTACAAGGTTTAAGGTACTTTAAGGTGACAAGCCTGCCCTTTAAGGCATGTTAAGGTGACAAACATGCTTTAAGGTGCTTTAAGGGCTTTAAGCTGCTTTAAGATGACATGCACTTTAAGGCACGAAAACGGCATGCATGCACGTTAAGGCACGAAAATGGCATGCATGCACGTTAAGGCACGAAAACGGCTGTAACCCAAACGCTGGATAGAGCACCAAGGAAATTCAATGTAAAGGTGATGGAAGGAAGGAAGGACAGGCGGGAGTGGATGGACTAGCCATATCGGTGGACACCCTATGTGGCAGCCAGTAAAGCAGACAAGCATGTGGGAGGAAGCTGCACCGATGCACAGGGTGGTGCCAATGTAAAGTGCTGCAATGTCAGTGTGTGGCATTGGATGGGGAAGATGCATCCCCCAGCCAAGCCAGAAGCATCAAGATGTTTGCAGCAATAGGAGGAAAGAGTAGGAGTGGTGACATGTAGATCAGGCATAGGAGAGGCGAACGTGAAGAGACAAAGGGGTATGTTTACTAAGCTGCGTTAGTTTGATTCGCGTTAGGAGCCGCGGTAGAGCCAGAAATCCAAAATAAGGACACGGGCGGTACATCGTTACCAATAACGCGCTTTACAGAAATTAATGAGCATTAGAGGGCGCCGTGGCGCATTACCACACGTTAAACTTAAGAAGGCGCACAGACACAAAACATTGAAGCAGAGCTGTAGCACAATGGTTACTGCACTGACTGATGATACAGGTGTCATGGGGTTGATTCCCCAGTGTGCCTAATGCATAAAACTGGCTGAGGCATCACCCTGTACATTAAAGTAGTGAATGAGGAGGCATTTTATGTTTATTTTCAGTAGTGTTGCCAGCAAACACACCCTCACAGTGGCGTAACCTAAGGTGCCGCATAAGGCACCCCATAAGGCACTCCATAAGCTACATTATAAAGTGCACTGTCCGCTAAGGCACCCCATAATGTCCCCTATAGAACACCCTATAAGGCACCTTATAGGGCGCCATATAAGGTGCCGCATGGGGCGCCTTATGAGGCACTGTAAGGTTACAGTATGCTGAGAGGTTGTCGCTGGCAGCACTAATGTACATTAAAAATAGACAATGCTGCAGACAGCCCTATAAAATAACCCCACGGTGGGTTTGAACCCATGACCACTGGCCCCACAGGTAGTGAAGGAACCACTGGGCTACAGCCCCATAGCTACTAACAACCCCCTGACTGCCTATTGAAGGGTGTCAGGCCACCACCCAAACCACCCGCTGTGTTGGCCAGGATCTGGGTCAACGCACCCATACCCATGCCACTGCACATGCAGATCAGCTGTGTACAGATGGTCATATGTTGAGGTGTGCCCCCCCCCCATCACCTAGGACTGGTGGGGGATCCTGACCATGTGCAGCCCCACAGCACCTCGGCATGGTAGGGGGAACAGACCGTGTGTGGCACTGCCACAGAGTAGCCACAGACAGTCACATTGTGCAGGTACTGTGTCCACCCTGAGGTTGAGGTGGGGCGCCCAGCACCAGGTCCACAGCACCTTTCATGGCTGAAATACGTCATGCTGCAGGTCCCCATCAGTGTGTGATAGGTAGTTCCGTTAGACACACCTAGGATACATCTGTGTCCTGCTGTATGTCTCGGTCATGTCTAGTCCATATGGGCGATGATGCACCCAGAATAGTGCATATGCTGTGTTGGTGCCATAGTTACCTGCTGTAGGTGAAGGGGGGGGGTGTATGGACCCCAGGCAGATTATGTACCACCACACAACCCACCCTCTGGGGCTCAGGGTGGAAAACAGGAGCATCCACCAATAGATCCACAGTCTACCTCCCTGCAATGGTAGCAGTGGAGGGGACCATCAACACCAGTCCTGCTGGGGAACAGACAGAGCGCTACACATCCATAACGCAATGGCAGACAGACGGCAGGCCTGGAAATGCTCAGCTGCCCCCCACAATTATCTGACATTCTCCAGCAGCAAGCCTCCAGCCGCTGCACCCTGCAAGGTGTTCCAACAAGACACATACTAGCTGCAGACAGTCCGCCAGCTAGTCCATAGTGCATGGTCCTGGGGGAGATGCATGCACCCAGAACAGGGATGTCAGCATACACACCAAGCAGATAAGTCAGTGATTGGGCCCTAAAACAGAACCCATAAATATCACATGAGAGAAATACCATATAGCACTATGGGGGAACCTAGCCATGCAATGGTCACTGCTCAGTCAGGGTGAGAGTGACCTCCCAGCAGGACATGCTATGGCCACCTGTCCATGCAGGCGGTGGCCAGGCACTACAATGTCCAAGCCATTGCCCTATGCCGTGTGCAGATGCATCCAGGTCAGGCCACCTTATCCAGGCTATTCCCACGGTACCTTGCACCTCATTGTGCACATTGGCAGGCCAATACTGGCAACAGTGCTAGCAGTGAGGGCTGTGGAGAGTGTTGGCAGCCACCACACACTGGATAGACAGACACACACTCCCCACACCTATGCCAGCATTGTTCAACTATAGAGGTGTTGGGCAGACCAGGCCACCACACCAGTCCTGGGCACAGTGCAGGCATGGCTATGGTACACAATACTGTAGGAGTCACTCCCCAGATTGGTAAACACTGTCAGACAGAAGACCTGTAGCACACCCCACAGACATCAGAAAGGTTGCTATGATGCAGCTCACTCAGAAAATTGTACTTAACCTAGGAATTGCTATCTGCCAGTAATCATAGCAACCTTTTGATAGATGTGTACCATATTCCCCGGTTTAGGGTGGCATTACTAAGGTATGCAAGTGCTAGTATTGGGAGATGCACGCAGAGCCCAAAGTCCTGCCTCTCCAGGAGGCTTTGGATAATGGGACCTGTGGGTGTGGGTGTGTCTGCCCCTGTTGGCTGCTGCTTTACGGCAGAGGTTCCCAACTCCAGTCCTGCGGTGCCAAACACTGTTCGGGTTTTCATGCTGTCCCTCATGAATATGCATGAGATACATCTGCATAACCATGGGGGTGGCACATAGAAATGCAGCACAGGCATCTTTATCAGAGGCTGCATGGATCCGGAATGGTGTTTGGCCCTCCAGGACTGCATTTGGGAGACTCTGCTCTAGGTAATGTGCATGTTTATGGTGTCTGTGCTCTGTAGGGTAGAATGTAGGTGTTTTGGGAATGTTTATGTCATCTGCAATAAAGGTGCTGTCTGTATTAGCAAGTTGTAGTAGTGGGTGAAATATGGGGACTGGGTTGGCAAGAACCACAGCTGGGACTTGAACCTGTGACCCTCTGCTTCTGAATACACTGGTTTTGTGCACTGCACCACCTTCTTGTCACAGAGCCAGCACATTCCTTGGTGATACCATGACTGTTCGTCAGACAGGGCCCGTCTGTTGCAGTACACGGCACCCACCTACACAGGGCTAGGCCACGGTCTGCTCTGGGCAGCTGCCACTACCCCCTCCAACACCAGTATCCCTTAGCCACCATGCTGACATGCCCTTCTGCTGGTGGTGCTGGTGGTGCGCAGTCTCAGGCCATCCAGTGTGCAGGCAGGCAGCTGCCTATGGTGTGGGTTCTGTGGTAGGGGTGCCTGCATAGACGTCGACGCTTCCCCCAGCCCCACCTGCCAATGTTCCGTGCCCTTGGGGGTGGCTGTTGGGTACTATCCCCTGTGACACTGTGGGAAACACACTCGTGCCCATGTTGGTCTTCAGCAGTTGCTGTCTGGCTGCTCTTCTGTTTCAGCATTCGTATGGGCCACCTAGGCATCACCCTAGTCCGCACTGTGGCCCAGCTCCACCACAGCATGTGCCGCCTGTGGCCCACTGCATCCCCTTCTCCGGAATCTGTCCAGTTGCCGTTCCGACATGCCCGCCCTGATGTTGCGGGACATGTGCACGCCATAGGAATCCTGTCCGATGGTGGGAAAAACCCTGAGCAGAGCTATTTCACTGTGGGCTCATTCACCTTGTATGGGTACGGAGTATAGACCCTTCCACGATTTATATCTGTTCTATGGAGCTTACTCGGGGGGGGGGAGGGGTTGATGTTTCTCATTTATACCACTATTGGCCAGCTTGGTTATGGTTTTTTCCAATTTGTTGGGGTCATTTTCAGTGTTTATGTGCCCTTTTGTTCTGTGCACATGTATCACACTTATCACTTTTTTTAGGTTTCCCTGCCTGGGCTGTACATTGCTGACACTGTAATGGTTTCTCTCCCCTGTAATGTGCATTTAACGGCAGGTTTTCATTCGCGTTGGAATTGAGCTCTTCAGATCAGCGCGTTAGTGTGAAGGGAGCCTCTCCCCACCCACTCTCCGCCCATTGACCCCTTCTCTCCGCCCTCTCTCCACCGTCTGCGGTGTTTTACCACGCCGCGGGAGTTTACAATCGTTAACTACGGTTAACGCACGTTATGTAACGTTAACGATTGTTCGCACGTCATAACGCGCGTTATGACGCGTGAACGATCGTTAACGTTACATTACGCAGTTTAGTAAACATACCCCAAAATGTGGAAAAGAATACCAGTGTAGGTCATGGTGTAGCAGTTTGCACAAGAAGACTTGACTGTACACAGCCAACAGAAGCAGATAGATGGGCTGAAGGAAGGATGGTGGCTGAGGAGAGGGTGGTATGGACAGGCAGCACTGATGTGCAGAGTCCTGACTGTTACAGGCATAAAATTTATCTGAGTAGCACTAAAAGAAGTAGGAACTGGACTCCTGTCTCCTGCTTATGGAGACATTGCACAAGTAGGCTACACCTCCACTGGGCCTCTGCATCAATGGCTGGATCCAAAGAGACTGCAAGTCACTGCCCAGAATGTCTGCTGTGTGTGCAGGGCCATGTTCGGAGACTGGATATGGGGCCTTATTTGCATAAGGAGCCTCATTTGCATAAATATTTGCATAATGTTACCATACGCTAACTTTTAGTAAACATCCTCTTAATGAGTGTATGGATAAAGAGACTAAAAGATTTCTACATTACTATAATCCAGTGCCAACTGCCAGGCACATTAGGAACTACTACAAACACTGTCCGTTTAGAACCCATAGCAAACCCGTCATATCATAACAGCACTACCAGGACTCACAAAGCACTATTACCTATCAAAAGGCAACACTGCAAATTTAAACCAATACATTTCAGAGAATAACAATATATGATCTACTGGGGAAAGAGAACAAGTGACAATGTCAAATAGGAATTACATAAACAGAATACCTCAGCTCAGTTACACATGCAGAACATAGACCATCACCAAACAAGGAATCACAATTTAGAAACAGGAAGACAATAATTAAACTGAGAACCCCAAAAGCCAAACTTAGAATATACAACAACACTGTAGAAATAAAACTATAAATTAATTTCTTCTTGTACTAAACAAAGCGCAGACGTTAATGATGCACATTTCCCAGAGCTGAAATATTCCAGTTAATAAATTCAAAATAAAGAGATATTTTTCTACCTTTTGTGCATTTTTTTTCAGTTGCAATTGCTCCAGCCACTTTCTTCTGGTTTCTTCGTGTCTTCTGCTAACTCTCCATCGTCTGCTGTCCATTTGTCCTTTCTTCTCCTAGTTTTTTTCCATTCTCTTACATCTGCTTTAACATACTAATCTTTCTCCTTTTGCTCTTTCCTCATTCCTTTTTCAACCACTCAAATTTTAACCCTCCATCCTCAATCCCCACTTACTCTCCCAATACCCGGCCAATTGTAGATTTTTCTTCCCTCCCACACAAAATATTTTTCCCCTCTCCATTTCACTCTCCCAGCCCCATCCCATTCTAATCTCTCCCAACATCAGCTCCCTTCTAGTTCCATCCCCACCAGTATCCTCTCCCTTCTAGTCCTCGCATCAGCCCATTTCCAGTCCTAGCCCCCCCATCAACCCATTTACAGTCCTAGCTCCCCCATCCATTTCCAGTCCTATCCGAGTCCCTGCATCAGCTCATTTCCAATACCAGCCTCCCATCAGCCCATTTCTAGTCCTTTCCTAGCCCCACCATCAGCCCATGTCAAATGCTAGCTCCCCTCCACTCAGCCCATTTCCAATCCAAGCCCCCCATGAGCCTACTTCCAGTTCCAGCCCTTTCATGAGTCCATTTCAATTCAAGCCTCCACCACAGCCCATTTCCAATCTTAGCTCCCCCCAACACCCAATTCCCAGTCCTATCCTAGCCCCTTCATCAGCCCATTTCCTGTCCTAGCTCCCTCCCTCACAGCCCATTTCCATTCCAATCCCCCTCCCCATCAGCTATTTGCAGTTCAAGCCCCCCTTCCACTCAGCCCATTTCCATTCCAAGCCCCCTCCCCATCAGCTATTTGCAGTTCAAGGACCCCCTACCCCTCAGCCCATTTCCATTCCAAGCCCCCTCCCCATCAGCTATTTGCAGTTCAAGGACCCCCTACCCCTCAGCCCATTTCCATTCCAAGCCCCCGTCCCCATCAGCTATTTGCAGTTCAAGCCTTCCCTTCCACTCAGCCCATTACAGTCCTAGCCCCCCATAGCCTATTACCAATCCTAAACCCCATCAGCCCACTCCAATCCTAATCCCATCAGCCCATTTACAGTCCTAACCCCATCACCCAATTTTCAGTTTTAGCCCCCCCCCCATAGCCCATTACCAGTCCTAATCCCCATCAGCCCAATTCCAGCCCTAATCCCATCAGCCCATTTCCAGTCTTAGCCCCCCATAGCCCATTACCAGTCCTAACTCCCCCATCACCCCATTTCCAGACTTAGCCCCCCCATAGTCCATTACCAGTCCTAACCCCCCATCACCCCATTTCCAGACTTAGCCCCCCCATAGCCCATTACCAGTCCTAACCCCCCATCAGCCACCTTCCAGTCTTAACCCCATTAGCCCATTTCCAGCCCTAACCCCCCTACCCCCCAGCCTAGGGAAACTTTAAAATAATAAAAAAGCTGTCTGCTGCTGGCCTGCCGCTGCTGCTGTGGCAGATTTGAGTGTCCCGCGGGGCCCCCCCTGCCCGGCAGAGCCTGCCCTCCCTGCATCAGCTCCCTCTCTGCAGTCGAAACCGGATTTCAGAGCACGAAGGGAGAGTTTCCCTTTCGCGGTTCTGTTAAGACCACAGAGGCTGATGGGAACTTTCCGCTGGCCTGCGGCAGGCCGGCAGCAGACAGCTTTTTTTTTTTTTAAAATGTAAAATTTTCTTTTAAGCAGAATTTTCTTTGCCCGGGGCCCCCTGAAACACGGGGCCCTGTGCAAAAAACATTCTTGCTCAATGGATGGGCCGGCCCTGCTATCACTGTCTTGGGCTCCCCTGTCTGTGCATGACATTGCAGACATTAAAATAGGCTCTCTCTCTCCTCAAAATACACCCTTTCCGTGGTTTTACTTTGTGTTTGGGTTTGCAGTGTTAAGGTTAAGGACACATTTTCGCAAGGCACGTTAAAGGTTATACATGTTGTTAACACCCTCTCTCCGTTCCAAGGCGCTTTACACTGCTGGGGCCTTTAGCATAAGATAAAGCAGTGCTTTAGACAAATTAAGGATGCAAGTGTGCCGATAACATGAATTAACAGCACACTTTCTCCTTTACCGCGGTTTAGTAAACATACCCCTAAATGCAGAAGAGGAGAAGCTAACAATGGCAAAAACAGAGGTTAAGGACCCAAATTTGTGGAGGAGCTTGGGGCAGTGGAAGCTGAAGAAACCTCCTTCCCTCTATAACCCAGCGTAGCCTCTCAATACCATCTGCCAGTTCTGATATGATTGGTTAAAGGCTTCTGGAGTGGGAAGGGGAGAAAGAACATGGTTGAAAATAAACGTAGGTGAGATGAAGAGGAGGAAGAGTTAGCAGCATGAGGGAGAAGAGATAAGGAAAGATTTAATGTTAAAAATGCAATGTCATGCATTTGGGCTGCAGCAATCCAAGGGAGCAATATTATATAAGGGGTGAAGTACTTTCGTCCACTAAAGAAGAGCGGGACCTAGGCGTGATTGTGTCTGATGATCTTAAAGCAGCTAAACAGGTAGAAAAGGCGACAGCAAAAGCTAGAAGAATGATTGGTGCATAGGGAGAGGAATGGCCAGCAGAAGAAAGGAAGTGATAGTGCCTCTGTATAAGTCTTTGGTGCGACCTCATTTGGAATATTGTGTACAATTCTGGAGGCTGCACCTTCAAAAGAGTATAAACAGGCTGGAGTCAGTAAAGAGGGTGGCTACTGAAATGGTTAGTGGTCTTCATTATAAAGCATATGAAGAGCAGCATATATACATGTAAGTGTTCTCTGGGGCACTTAGCAACACATTTAGGTTTCTATTAATTATTACAATATTCTTTCAATCATAGAAATTAAAAGATTGCTCTTTATTTTTCAGAGTTCCATTGTGTCCGAGAGTTTGACTTAATATGTGATTCTGAATATATTTAAAAACTGAATTTCGTGATTGAAACATGGGCAGATTTTTATGTTTTTTTATGTAGTTAAAATGATAAATGACAGCATACTTGTATCCTATTCCAGATGTTTGTTGACATCAACAGAGTAGCTCCACATACTAGGAAATATATAATGAGGATAATTCACTAATCTTGCATGCAGGCAAATTGAGTTGGTGCACACACATTTGGGGCCATTTGATAAAGTAAAGCATATGTGGGCTTTGCTTTATAGAATAGAGCATATGGAAACACCTGATTTTAGTTGCAGCAGTTATGCCTGCTCTAGAGCAGGCAAAACTGCTCATGCACCTTGATCAGTGCAATGACATGCATAAAAGTCATAGGTGTATGTTTACTAAACTGCATTAAGGTAACAGGCGGTAATGGCAGTGATAAGGGACACTTTCCTAAAAAGGCATTGGGCAGATAGGAGGCATTCTGACATAAAGGGATCTATGGGCTGTGTAATGCATGGTAACAGGGCACCCTGGCCATTTAACGCACGTTAACAGAACATTGCACGTTAAGGTGACAAACATGCAACATAGGGCACATTAAGGCTGACAAATGTGTTTAAGCTGCTCTAAGGGATCTAAAGTGATTTAAGTTAAGGTGCTCTAAGAGCTTTAAGGTTCTTTAAGTTAAGGTGCTCTAAGGACTATAAGGTGCTTTAACTTAAGATACTCTAAGGACCTCAAGGTGCTTTAACCTAAGGTGCTCTAAGGGCTGTAAGGTGCTTTAAGTTGACAAGCATGCACCTTAAGGCACAAAAATAGCTGTAACCCTAACGCTGGATAGAGCACCAAGGAAAGTCAATGTAAAGGTTATGGAAGAAAGAACAATGGGAGATGATGGACCTGCCATATCAGTGGGCACCCCATGTGGCAGCCAGTAAAGTAGATGAGCATGTGGGAGGCAGCTGTACTGATGCACAGGATAGTGCCAATGTAAAGTGCTGCAATGTCAGTGTGTGACATAGGATGGGGAAGATGTGTCCCCCAGCCGAGCCAGAAGTGGCAGGATATTTGCAGCAACATGAGAACAGAGTAGGAGTGATGACATGAAGATCAGGCACAGGAGAGCCCTGACTAGCACAGACATGAAAATGACCTGAGTAGCACACAGTCAGAAAAAGACAAGGTAGGAATCAAACCCTTGTCCCCTGTTTATGGGGACATTGCATTAATCACTCTGCTACACCTCCATGCCTCTTGAACCTGCAATTTCTGGAGTTGAGGAGCCTGCAGGTCTCTGCCTAAACTGTCTGCTGTGTGTGCTGGTATAGGTTACCTCTCCAGAACCCTTGATGCACTGCATACACAGAACAGTGGTCTGCAGCTGATCACCAAATGGAGAATGGACAGATCCATCATATCAGCTCAGTAAGATGCATTGACAGTGTCTGTTTCAATCACATAACAGCTAAAAAACATACTACTGAGGGTGAGGATGGGTGTCCAGTACCTGGTCCCCAGGACCTGCAGTGCTAGAGATAGTCTCTGCCACCCGTGCTGCAGATCCCCATCACTGCAGTGTGTTATGCTAGTTACATAGTCTCCTGCACAATTGCTGCATGCACCAGTCACATCTGGCATGGTGACCTGCCCTTGTTGAAGAACAACCCTCCTAGAACAGTCCATGTTAATGCCCAGTGTTAACAGCTGATGCCACCTACAGTGGGGGTGTCCACGTTTGCATGGGGTTGTTACTAGAGACCTGCTGGCCCTACCAACACCACAGGGAGTAGACCTGGAACACCTGCAGTCCCCACCAAGTAAACCTAACAATCACCCACACAAAGCACAGTCAGACGGTACCCGCTGCCCAATGATGGGTCTCCAGCCATGCACATGATAACTGCAGATGGTCAACTGGTCAGTGCACATTGCAACTATATGCACCTAGCATTTGGTTCAGTGATCAGCCCCCAGAATAAGTACATCCACATCACTAGAACCAGACACTATATAACACTATGTGCCCTCCCGGCAGGCCATGCTATGGCGACCAAGGCCATGCACATGGCAGATGTGCACTACATCTCAGCCATTGATGCTACCTCTGATGCAGACCTAGCCTGGCCAATCCGTACTGTTTCAGGCCATACCCACAATACTTTGCTCCTTAAGATGCACATTTGCAGGTTAATGCTGGAAACAGCTTAGGCAATGCGAGCCTCAGTGAGGGAGAAAGTCACAGAACAATGGATAGAAATACACACACACATACACACACACACACACACACTCATATCACCATGCTGTGCAAAAATGGGGATGTTTGGCATTCCTGCCTGACACCTTGGCCCCGATATCAGCTTGAGCATTGTTCATGTGTGCTCCTTGTGCAGGAGCTAGTATCATGCTCTGAAGTTAATGCCCACTCAGTTTGCCGGTACTATCAGCCTGACTCTCCATGCAGCTGTGGATAGTGGAGCTTGTCTGTGTGGATGATGGGTGTTTGTATCCTTGCAGGTCAATTCATTGGGGGTTGTACATGTTGGTGTTATACCTGCAATGTGGGCTAAAGTTTAGCCACAAGGATATGAAATGCATAATCCACAGTCAGGACGCAAACCTCTGGCCCTCCATTTATACATATATATGTACAACAACTGTGTGCATTGAGCCACAGTGCTGCCATATGGTCACAACACTCCCTGGGGCTGACATAGTTCACATCAGACACATCTTGGCACATGTCGCAATGTGCACAGCACCAGTGCATGGCTTTTGGTTGCTGCCCCCCTCCGCCAACACCACCATACCATGCTGATATGCCTGTATGCTATCCATATTGGTGGTGTGCAGTCCCAGCCCACCAATATGCGGGTTGGTGGGTGCATAGGGTAAAAGATCCAGATGAGGTGGGGCAGAAGCATACATGGACAGCCACACTGCCCCCCCCCCAACTACCTGCCTCTGCAAGGACCCCATCACCCAATGCCAATGATACATCTCAGGGGGAAAATGACAGCCACTGCTGTGGTAGTCCCCTGGGTGCCTGCATGTTGCAGCTACCTGGAGGGCTACAGCTGCTGGCCCTATCTGCCTCCCCCCCCCCCACACCTGGATTCAGTGGCAGCAGGGGAGGGGGGCAGCTGGGATCTCTGCCTGGTGTGCCAGGACCCTTGGACCGCCACATTGGCACATCTTGTTTCCACAGCAGTAGCATGACTGTGTACCTCCACTGTCACTGTGAGATCATGACAGATATCACAGATGGTAATGTGGATGGCAGATAATATCCCTTTGTGGAGAGGCTAAAAAGGGTGGGCCTCATCAACCTGGGGAAGAGACAACTGAGTAATGACCTACAAAACTGCATGAGGAGAGTTAATTTTATTTTACTGAGATATGCAGGATCTCTTAAGGGTATGTTTACTAAAATGCGGTGAAGTCATAGGCGGTAATGGCAGTATTAAGGTGCCTGGAGCCATATAAGGCAGTGGGAGGGTAGGGGGCATCCCAGCATTAGGGCAACTTGAGCAATTTAATGTGTGCTAACAGGAAAATGTGTGGTAAGGTGACAAGCATGCACCTTAAGGCACAGTAAGGTGACAAGGTGCCCTAAGGTGACAAGTAAGGTGTCCTAATGTGAGACAAGGCACTCTAATGTGAGACAAGGTGCCCTAATGTGAGACAAGATGCCCAAGGTGACAATTAAGATGCTCTAATGTGAGACAAGGTGCCCTAAGGGGAGACAAGGTGCCCAAGGTGACAACTAAGGTGCCCTAATGTGTGACAAGGTGGCTTAAGGTGGAAAGCATGCACCATAAGGCACAAAAACGGTTGTAACCCAAAAGCTGGATAGAGCACCAAGGAATGTCAATGTAAAGGTGATGGAAGGAAGGACCAGTGGGAGTTGAGGGAACTGCCATATTGGTGGGCACCCTATGTGGCAGCCAGTAAAGTAGACCAGCATGTGGGAGTCAGCTGTACTGATGCACAGGGTGGTGCCAATGTAAAGTGCTGCAATGTCAGTGTGTGGCATAGGATGTGGAAGCCATGTCCCACAGCAGAGGCAGAAGTGGCAGGATGTCTGCAGCGACACGACAGAGTAGTAGTGGTGACATGCAGATCAGGCACAGGAGAGGCTAGTGTGGATAGCGGAAATGCAGAAAAGAGTACCAGTGTAGGCCATGGAGTAGCAACCTGCACAAGAAGACATGACTGTACACAGCTGACAGAGGCAGAAAGATGGGCTGAAAGATGGATGACAGATGACAAAAGGGTGGTATGGGTTTCCAGCACCAATGTGCAGAGCCCTGACTGTTACAGGCATGAATAAGATCTGAGTAGCACAGTCACGAAAAGAACAAGTAGGAATCAAAACCTTGTCTGCTGCTTATGGTGACATTGCACTAACCAGCAGGCTACACCTCCAGACCTTTCTGCATAGCAATGGCTGGATACAAAGAGACTGCAGGTCACTGCCAAAAATGTCTGCTATGTGTGTCATCTTGTGTCCTGCAGAATTGCAGTATGCTGTATGTGCCAGTCACATCTGGCCCTGTTGAACAGGGACCCACCTAGAACAGTGCATGTCAGTACCCAGTGTTACAATGCTGATGCCATGGCTGCTTCTATGGAGGGGGGGGGTAGAGTATCTATACTTGCATGGGGATGTTACTAGGATTCTGCTAGCCCTACTAGTACCACTGCAGGTAAGCCTGGAGTACCTCACATCCCAACTACCTGTGTCTAAAATTCACCCACAACAAGCACAATCAGACTGCACCTGCTACCCACCACTGGGTTTTCCAGCCATGCACATATGAAACTGCGAACAGTCCGCTAGTCAGTATACATTGCATGTGCACAGAGCAACAATGTGAACCCAGGATTGGGATATATGGCATAAACAACAAGCAGTTGCTGAGTGATGGGGCCCCAAGGACAAGAAGTGCACCAACATCACTAGAACTGGACACCATACAGCACTATGTGGATACATAGCTGTGCCATGGTCACTGCTCGTTCAGAGTGAGAATGCCCTCCCAGCATGACATGCTGTGGCTACCTGGTCCATGCAGGTGAGAGTGGGGTGCTATGACATCCTAGCCATTGACCCTATCCCCAATGCAGACACATTCTGGCCAATCTGCCCTGTTGCAGCCCATACTCACAATACTTTGCTCCTCATCATGCACATTTGCAGACTAATGCTGGAAACAGCTTAGGTACTGAGAGGCTCAGTGAGGTGTAGAAAGCCATAAAACAATGGATAAACAAATATACACACACACAAACTTATATCAATGCGCTGTGCAAAAATGGGGATGGTTGGCATTCCTGCCTGCCATTCTAGTCCCAATCTCAGCTCAAGCATTGTTAAGGTGTGCTCATTGTTCAGGAGCTAGTAATGTGCTCTGATGTTAACAGATGCTCAGTGTGCCGGTCAGGGCCGGATTTACGTATACGCCATGTACGCCATGGCGTAGGGCCCACAGCCGGCAGGGGCCCACCAAAAAAGAACCAGTTTTTTTTTTTAAACTCAATTAAAAAAAAAAACCTGGTGGCTGCCGCCGCGGGGCCCCCTCTGCTGCCGCGGGGGCCCCGTCTACAAGCTGGTCGGGTCGGGTCGGGTCGGGTCCGGTCGGGTCTCTCTCCCTCCCTCCCTCGCTGCAGGCTGCGAGAGACGCGAAGATAGAGCGTCTCCTCGCGTCTGTGTTAAGCCCGCAGGGGCTGATGGGATTTCCCATCAGCCCCTGCGGGCTTAACACAGACGCGAGGAGACGCTCTCCCTTCGCGTCTCTCGCAGCCTGCAGCCTGCAGCGAGGGAGGGAGAGAGACCCGACCGGACCGGACCCGACCAGCTTGTAGACGGGGCCCCCGCGGCAGCAGAGGGGGCCCCGCGGCGGCAGCCACCAGGTTTTTTTTTTAAATTAAATTTTACTTTAGGCCGGGGGGGGGGGTAGGACTGGTAATGGGCTATGGGGGGGGTAGGACTGGTAAGGGGCTATGGGGGGGTAGGACTGGTAAGGGGCTATGGGGGGGGTAGGACTGGTAAGGGGCTATGGGGGGGGTAGGACTGGTAAGGGGCTATGGGGGGGTAGGACTGGTAAGGGGCTATGGGGGGGGTAGGACTGGTAATGGGCTATGGGGGGGTAGGACTGGTAATGGGCTATTGGGGGGGCTGGGGCTGGAAATGGACTGGGGGGGGTAGGGCTGGTAATGGGCTATTGGAGGGCTGGGGCTGGAAATGGGCTGGGCTGGGCTGGGCTGGGCTGGGGGGGGTTAAGGCTAGAGGTGAGCTGATGGGGTTAGGACTGGTAATGAACTGTGGGCTGTTGGGGGGGCTTAGAACTGGCAATGGGCTTTGGGGGGGGTTAAGACTGGTAATGGGCTGTGGGCTGATGGGGGTTGTCTGGTAATGGGCTATGGGGGGGGCTAGGACTGGAAATGGGCTGGGGGGTTAAGACTGGAGGTGGGCTGATGGGGTTAGGACTGGTAATGGGCTGTTGGGGGGGTTAGAACTGGTAATGGGCTTTGGGGGGGTTAAGACTGGTAATGGGCTGTGGGCTGATGGGGGTTGTCTGGTAATGGGCTATGGGGGGCTAGGACTGGAAATGGGCTGGGGGGTTAAAACTGGAGGTGGGATGATGGGGTTAGGACTGGTAATGGGCTGTGGGCTGATGGGGGGGGGGTAGGACTGGCAATGGGCTATGGGGGGCTGACTGGAAATGGGTTGATGGGGTTAGGACTGGAAGTGGGCTGATGGGGGGTTAGGACTGGTAATGGGTTATAGGGGGGGCTTAAACTGACAATGGGGTGATGGGGGGTTAAGGACTGAAAATGGGGTGATGGGGGGTTAAGGACTGTAAGTGGGGTGATGGGGGGGCTAGGACTGGTATTGGGTTGGGGGGTTGCTAGGACTGGAAATGGGCTGAAGGATGGCTAGGACTGGAAATGGGCTGATGCAGGGACTAGAAGGGAATGGATGCTGGGTGAGGCTGGAACTAGAAGGGAGCTGATGTTGGGGGAGGATTAGAATGGGATGGGGCTGGAAGAGTAAAATGGAGAAGGGAAAAATATTTTGTGTGGGAGGGATAAAAAATCTACAATTGGCCGGGTATTGGGAGAGTAAGTGGGGATTGAGGATGGAGGGGTAAAATTTGAGTGGATGAAATAGGAATGAGGAAAGAGCAAAAGGAGAAAGATTAGTATGTTAAAGCAGATGTAGAGAGAGAATGGAAAAAAATCTAGAAGAGAGAAGAAAGGACAAATGGACAGCAGACGATGGAGAGTTAGCAGAAGACACGAAGAAACCAGAAGAAAGTGGCTGGAGCAATTGCAGCTGAAAAAAATGCACAAAAGGTAGAAAAATATCTCTTTATTTTGAATTTATTAATTGGAATATGTCAGCTCTGGTAAATGTGCATCATTAACATCTGTGCTTTGTTTAGTACAAGAGCAAATTAATGTATAGTTTTATTTCTACAGTGTTGTACATTCCAAGTTTGGCTTTTGGGATTCCCAGTTTAATTATTGTCTTCCTATTTCTAAATTGTGATTACTTGTTTGGTGATGGTCTATGTTCTGCATGTGTAACTGAGCTGAGGTGTTCTGTTTATATAATTCCTATTTGACATTGCCACTTGTTCTCTTTCCCCAGTAGGTCATGTATTGTTGTTCTCTGAAATGTATTGGTTTAATATTTGCAGTGTTGCCTTTTGATTGGTAGAGTATGGTGCTTTGTGAGTCCTGGTAGTGCTGTTAGGATACGGCGGGTTTACTATGGGCAGTGTTTGTAGTAGTTCCTAATGTGTCTGGCAGTTGGCACTGGATTATAGTAATGTAGAAATCTTTTAGTCTTTCTTTATCCATACACTCATTAAGAGGCACGTTTACTAAAAGTTAGTATATGGTAACATTATGCAAATATTTATGCAAATGAGGCCCCTTATGCAAATGAGGTCCGCACCCCCCTTGGGCCGCCCCTGCTGGGGGCCCACAATTTTTGTTGGCGTAGGGCCTCACTCAAGGTAAATCCGGCCCTGGTGCCGGTGCTGTCAGCCTGACTCTCCATCCAGTTGAGGATAATGGAGCCTGTCTGTGTGGGTGTTTGTACCCTTGTTGGCCAAATCAAGCACTCAGTGTGCTGTTGCTGTCAGCCTGACTCTCCATTCAGCTGAGGATGGTGGAGCCTGTCTGTTTGTTTGTACCCTTGTTGGCTGAATCATTGAGGGTTGCACCTGTTGGTTTTGTACCTGCACTGTGGGCAAAATCTTAGCCACAGGGACATGCATTGCATGATCCACAGGAAGGACCTGAAACAGTGACTCTCCACTCAAATACACACCAACTGTATGTAGTGCTCCACAGTGCTACCACATGGTTACAGTGGTCCTTGGGGATGACATGCTTACCATCAGACAGACCTTGGAGCATGTTGCAATGCACATGGTGCACTGGACCAGGGCATGGTTTTAGTCTGCTGCAGGCGGGTGCCACTGGCCCCTCCACGAACACCCCCAATTCTATGCTGACATGCCCATGTGCTGTCAGTGTTGGTGGTGCACAGTCCCAGGGTCTGGATGGAGGGGGCAGAGGCATACATGGATGGCCACACATCCCCCCACACCCATCTGTCTCTCCAGGGACTACATCACCACCTGCCAATATTATGTCTCTTCTATCTGGGGAAGAGATGGCTGAGGAGTGTTATTTTAGATGTCTATAAAATATTGACTGGAGTGGATGGAGTAAATGTAGATCAATTGTTTGTACCATCAAAATGTAGTAGGAGTAGGGGATATGCAATGTGGCTACAGCATAACCAATTAAGGACTACTGGGGGAGAACGGTTTCTCAGTCAACGTGTATTCAAACTCTGGGATTCATTTCCGGACAATGCCGTAAAGGCAGTTAGTGTAGCTGGGTTTCAGAAATGTTTGGACAGATCCCTGGGGAACAGCCCATAAACCATTACTAAAGAGGAGCCCAGAATATCCTCTGCTTGCCCAATACATGCACTGTGGATCCTGTGTGTTTTTTGGGTAAACTGCTAGGTACTTGTGACCTAGATTGGCCACTGTTGGATACAGGATACTGGGTTTGATGGACATTGGTCTGACACAGTCTGGCATGTTTGCATGCCTTATGTTCTTATGTGCCACCTAGGCATCTGCCTGGTTCACTCTGTGCACTAGCGTCCCCCCCCCCCCCGCATGACCCACATGCACCCTCCTTTGCCCCATTTGCACCATCAACATTGTGCCCTTTCATACTTGGGCACTATGCTGTTGCTGTTATGGAGCACTACTATTACTATCTTGGACTCCCCTGTCTGTGCATCGCATTGCAGACATTAAAATAGGCTCTCTCTCTGCAAAATACACCCTTTCTGTGAAGTTTTGATTTGCATTAGGCTTCCTGCTATTAAGGTGCCTTGCATTAAGGGAGCAAGCCTTGTTCATGCCCACTCTCCGCCCCGTGGATACCTACTCTCCACCCACAAGGCTTTTTACGATGCTGGTACCGTTAGCGCACGCTAAAGTGGTTTTTTGGATGCACTAAGGGCGCACTTGCTCCTTTATCGTGGTTTAGTAAACATACCCCTTAGTCATTTATTTTTCACATAGGGTGTGATCGTTTTAATTTTGCCAAGCTAAATGAACCAATTGGTCAAAATCCTGATTGTTATTAACTTAGGGCCCTTGTATTTATGATGCTTATACATGAGAGAGATTTGATTTCTTTCTACTGTGACTTTTAAAAGGTATTAAAACGATGGATGAAAGTCAGCAACAGTCAGTGGAGTATAAACTGGAACTGCTGTGACTGCTGAGCTTCATTTATCCGTTTCCATGGGCATTTTCCTTCAGATTAAATGTCACGCATAGGTCAAACTAGACGTTTGAAGCATCACATTTCATCCCACTAGCTAAATGTACCAAAATAATATACATTTAATTCAAGGCGGTTTGCAAATGGAAACACCAGATCTTATAGAGAAACATTTCTCTATATATATTTCTCTATAACATTTGGTACTTCTATTTGCAAACTGTCTTGAATTAAATGAGTATTATTTTGGTACATTTAGCTGATGGGATGAAATGTGATGCCTCAAATGTCTTGTTTGGCCTATGCATGACATTTAATTTGAAAGAAAAAAATATATACATGTATATTTGTTTTTAGCACATAAGGTTTCATCTCTGTACATATTTAGGTCAATATTCAAAAGGACATACTTTAAGGGGATCATTTTTATAAAGAGCTTCCCATTTATATGTGCTAAGAATGTACATAATTGCTAGCATTTTAGTCATTTACATGTGCAATTGGCCACATATGCATGCAAATGACCTCTTATGAAATAATAACCACATAAAGGTATGCACGTTAATCTGATGATGCGTACGTTCACTGCAGGTATGCAAATGGATGGAGTTTAGGCAGAGCATGGGTAGTGTGAATAATCATGTGTGTTAATTATATTATAAAATAATTATTCACACACTTGAAAAGTGTAGGTGTGGCCATTTACACCAGCTCTAGGACTACTTGTCTATAAAACAGATTTGCCTTAGGCATGTTAAAATATGCGTTAAATAGGTGCTGCCTTAGAAAATTACCCTCCATGTGACTATTGCTAAATGCATAAGTCTCCTAGCTGTAAATTTTCAATGGCACTATCCCATGGCATAGCATCAATAGAACAGAGTGATGCACATGTGCCACCAACTTGAAAAGAACCATCTTGCAATTTTTGTTATTCAGCTACATGGCAGCAGAAAATATTTTGGTGCACTACCAACTTAAGAAATCACCCTTTGCCCATGCAGTATACAGATAGAGCCTGATTCAGTAAGGGGTACATCTGGACTGTCTGGACATTGAAGACCAGGACAGGCTCAGATGGTACCCAATAAAGCACCACGGGAGCCAGATATTCACATAATTGCAAGATCAGGCACTGAAACAGCCCGGTGTGCCACAGAAGCCCTGTGGGAGACATCCTCACTGCAGATCGGTCATCCTGCCCATGTTCCTGCTGGTGTGTTGGTGCCATGATGTCCCATCGCCATGGCACAGGACGTCCAGCAGGGGGTCGAAAGCCTTCTGCAATGCCAAACACTGTTTCCCCACTGCCCAACATCCAGCAGGGGAAGCCAGGACAAAGATCAGGTGTCGGGGACTCAGCTGCCGCTCCTCAGGCCATGTGGTGGAGTTGCATGGGCAGCCCATTGCCATACCCAGGGCTTATACCACCTCCGAGGTGGTATAAACCCCATGTCTGGACTGCTTCCGGTGGGCATACAAGGCTGTGATCTGAATCGGCCCTGTAGGTCTGGGCAGGATAGGGCTACAGCCCGTCCCTGCTCTGCCCACTCTCCATCCGCTCCTGCCCCCATCCAGCATGCCCTGCACAGAGGCTTAGTGCATGTGGGGAACACTTGAAGAAGAATATGGTCCCTGTGAATTCCAGGGATGTGCATCTCCGCTATTCACATGGCAGAATCGGGCCCATAGTGCCTCTGAAAATCCATCTAAGTTCTGCAGCATTATATGAATAGTGCTAGAGTGAAGTTAAAGTGGAGTGAGGGCAGAATGCCTAATTCTATGGATAGTGATGATATTCATTTATTTATTTGCAGAATTTATATACCACTAATGGCATATATATTATAGCAGTTTGCAAAACCCAGTAGTTTAAACGTCGGTAACATAATGCAAAAGACAAACTCTGCAGGTTATTGCCACCAATTTGTTTTAGAAATCTTACAAGGTGTGATCAAAAAGTATCAAGACTTGCTGGCTGTGCTGTAGGTCCCCATCACTGCTAGTATTTAGCAGGTATTATCTGCAGTGTGTTGTGTTTTTTTTTCCTGCATGCCGAGAGTGACAATGACAGCAGCAGCTCAGCCCTGTGTTCTGCCCATTAGACACTATCCCACCAATAACAATGCAGGTTAATGGTCAGTTTCAATATGATGCCCCCATGGACAGCCACTGCAGTGGGGATGTGTAGGCAGTTGTGGGCTACTGCTACAGTCCTGTCTGGACCCCAATGAGCAGGCCATGAACTACTCTGCCCCAACCATTGAAGACTAACAATTAACTAAAGCACAGGCAGAAAGTCTGCCCTTCCCTGGGCTGTGTCAGCCAAGCACAAACCAATTATGGTAGATCTGATGATCAACATACATCGCATGTGCATAGTTTGACCATGAGCACTCAACCACTTACTCAGTGATTAGCAACTCCAGACAAAAAAAAATAAGCATCAACATCACTGAGAGCTGGACATTATAACAGATCTATGTGGATACATAGCCGTGCCATGGTCATTTTTTGGTCATAGTGAGAGTGCCATTTCAGCATGACATACAGTGGCCACCCAAGCAATGCACATGGCAGACGGGCACAATGGCGTCTCAGCCAGTGACTCTACCATTGTGGCAGACACATTCAGGCCAATTTGCTCTGTTTCAGGTGATACCCACAATCCTCTGCCTCGTCTTATTCATATTTTCCAAACAGGCAGGGAAAAATTCAGACAATGTGAACCAAAGTGCAGTGCAGAAAGTCACAGGACAAAGGGGAGCTATATATACACACGCATGCACGCACACATACACACACACACACATGCATGCACTCTCATCGGCGTACTGAGAAAAAGTGGAGATGGTCGGCATTCCTGCCTCAATGTCAGTTCAAGGATTGATAACATGTGCTCTGTTTGCATGTGCTACTAGCCTCCAACCAGCTGTGGATAGTGGAGCCTGTCAGTGCTGCTGGTGTGTGTTTCTACCCTTACTGGGCATCTCTTTTAGGATTGCATATGTTGGAGCTTGTGATAAGGAAGCTTATCATAGCTCAGGAAGGAGCTATAGAAAAGGTGAAGTGACTCTGAACAAGCAACCTGTCAGTTCTGGTAGAAATAAGAAAACAGAATTTTCCCATAAAAGACTACCAGTCCCAGAATGCACCAGGTTTCCAACAGCCATTAGAGGAGCTGAAGTGGGGAAACGTGTGTTCAATCAGGAGGGCTATGAGGTAATCCCTAAGCACTCATCTCAATGGGCAGGGCCTGATTCAGCACAGCTGCGCTGTGTTAGGGAGGAGCACTCATCTAAGCAGAATAAAGGTAGAGTTTATTCTACAGAGAATTATCCTCAGGATCATCATCATCTTCATGATCAGCTTGGATATCCTCAGTTTCATCTGAAGGATCATCAGAAGCAGAAGCCAAACCGGACGGACAGAGAGGGAAAGAAACCCTTTGGAAGAAAGAGGAGAAAAGCCTTTGAGAGGTCTAGAAGAGTCCAGAGCAGTACGCATTCTGGGAGGCATTACAAGGGCCAGCATACACCATTGGACTGGGGAAAGCCAGAGGAATGGTGCTGCAGAGCTAGGAATCTCCAGACGGTACCTGTGAGGGAGACGGCTGCACATGGAAGGGACCCTAAGACCCGTGCCAGAAGGTATGTGAAGAGAGATCCAGTGTCCAGGGATCTGGATTGGAAGGCTGGACATAAGAACTGGACTACATACTGGCCAGGATATATAGAGAGGAACTCTAACAGCAATGGAAGCTCAGGTATGAACACTGATCTATGCCCTAGCTATAACCTTGAAAGACAGCAGGAAAACAAGTATTCTCCTGAAAGTGCTCCATTGGGAGATTCATCTGTGCCAATCCATGATATTGAACCCATGCTTGTTGAATATGAGGGGGTGATAGCAGATGAAGAATCTGTTTACATGGACTGCTCTCTGTCTAAACTCCTTTGGTGATTTTCTGTTATAAAGTACAGCAACCATCACAAAGAAATACAAACTTGTTCTTTAATCTACTCAGAAAAGCTCCTGAGTATGATTTTTAGCCATGCAGTAGAAAGCAAGCCAGCTAAGGGGTTTCAGCTGGATAACTGCTTAGAATTGAGCCTTACCTAATTGCTTGTGAGCTAGGAGAGAATCACTTCTGAATCTATGTGGGAAGATATAAGAAGTTAACCTGAAAAGAACAGTTTTTTTCTTTCTTTGTAGCTTTTAGTTTGTTGTTTAATACATGCTAAGAAAATATTAGCTAAGCCTACAGAAAAGACCAGTTTGTTATCAACCAGGTCTTATTTCTTTTGCTTTGATTGCCTGACAAGTTTAAAGGTTGTTTTCCTGATTTTGTTTTTTTTTCAAGTTTAACACTGAAAGCAAGTAACCTGATTTATGTGCTACCAAGCATATCTGTATTGGGAGAAATAACCCCATAAATAAATATCTTATTGGCTTTACCCAAAAGCACAACTAATTATTGTGAGCAGCTGTGTCTGGTGTGAATGAACTGCATTGCCCACAATCCCTTGCAAATCATATAGATATATGCACTTGCCAAGACTGTGAAGATTCTCACCCAGGCAGCCGTCTGACAAATGGCGTAGTTTTTCGGATTGCTTTTGCACAAAGGGATTTACTTGCTGAGAATTACAACTAAAGTTCAAATTTAAAGCTGGAAAAAAAGATTTTCCCTCAATTGCACTTTGGAGGAGAAGTGGATGTTCCCGGTAGCTGTCCCAGGAGGAAAAGACCCTGTGCAGAGCTGGATTCATCACTGACACAAGGTAATAAGTACCTCGGCATGTCTAATGGTGGATGGGAGTAAGGCACAGGGGTAATTGGAAAAAAAAAAGTAGAAAAAAACACACCTGTTTGGAAGGTGGTGCACTTTGTTTTTTTTTCTTTGTTTCTTGCAGGGATCAAGATGGATCCAAGGGAACTAGCTGAATGGATGGCAGCCCAGTTTAGCAGGCAACAGGAGCTAGCACAGCAGGCTCAGGACACTGCTATGAAAGCCTTAATGGAACAGCAGAGGCCAGTGCTTGATCTGGTGCAAGCCCTAGTTCAAGTGCAGAACCAAAGTGGACCAGATGCAAGACCAGCAGTAAATACTGGTACACCACATGTGGACAGTGTGGGACTCAATCAAGGGATTGGGGCATTTAGTTTTGGGAAGCTAACTCCAAATGATAATGTTGATGATTTTCTAGAGTCTTTTGAAAGAGTGGCACAAGCATTAGCATGGCCAGAGACCCAGTGGGCAGTAAGGCTGGCAGCCTCATTAACTGGAGAGGCGCTTGCAGCTTATAGAGCAATGCCAGCAGCCCAGGCTTTGAATTATAAGGATGTAAAGGCTGCTATTAGAGATCGCCTAGGGTTGTCTATTTCAGAGTATAGGCGAATGTTTAGAGCTACTACATTGAGAGTGGGTGAAACACCCAGGGCTCTGAGTCAGAGAATCAGAGGTTTAGCTGTAAAATGGTTGGAGCCTGAGCAAAAGACGGTAGAAATGTTATTAGACATTATAATGCTTGAACAATTTATGTCTGCGGTCCCTAAAGATTTGCACACTTTCCTTATACAGCAAAATTGCCAAAATCTTGGAGAGGCAACCATGCTAGCAGAGAGATTCTTGGAAGCCACGCAGGCTTGCCATAGAATGGGTGGCCCTCTGAAGATTGGTGCTGAGGCAAGATGTGCTGTATCAGAAAAGAAAATAATTAAAAATGTTTCTGAAAATGAATGTACTGTATCAAACCAGATGACACAGTGGAATGAAAAGAAATGTTTCAAATGTGGAAAATGGGGACATTTAGAAAAGGGATGCCAGACACACACTAGCTTAATGGGGGTGGATTTAAAACAGCCCAAAGAAGGATTTCTTTTGATGGTTGATGTGCAAGTAATTACCACAAATGCTTTGTTAGATTCTGGGGCAGACCAGAGTATGATGTCAAAAAGGCTTTGGAAGAGGATAGAGGCCCAAGAAGGATTTGTGCCTAGAACCCCTGAAAGCCAAGTTCACATCAGATGCATTCATGGTGCTGCAACATCATATCCCACCTATAGGCTAAAGGTTAAGTGCCTGGGGGAACAAGAGGAAGTCCTGTTAGCAGTGGTGCCTAGGCTACCCTTTGATTTGGTTCTAGGAAGAGACTGGCCAAGATTTAAGCAGGGTCTAGTGGAAGGACTAGGAAAGAAGGAGGGAGAAGGTTTAATGGTAATAGCTCCCGGGCCTTTATTTGGAAGTCCTCAGACCCCAGCTAAAAAGATGGTTAAGCGTCCAGAAGACCAAGCTACCCCAAAGCAGACATTCGTCCTAAAGTACCATAGGGTCACAGAGAAGGCCCAAGCTTCTAAGCGGGCAACCCCTCAAGCTGCTGGGTTTGACCTGTGCAGCATAGAAAATGTGACTGTACCTAGCCAAGGGAGAGCCCTGGTTGACACCGGTCTCCAAGTGAAATACCTATTGGATGCTATGGGAGAGTAGCCCCAAGGTCCGGATTAGCCCTTAAATATTTCATCGATGTGGGTGCGGGAGTAATTGATCCCGATTACAGGGGCAATATTAAAGTTCTGTTATTTAATTTTGGACAGAATGATTATCACGTGAAGACAGGAAACAGAATTGCCCAATTGATCTGTGAGAGGCTGGGTTTTCCACCTGTGGAGGAGGTCACATCCCTGGAAAACTCTGAGCGTGGAACCAAAGGCTTTGGTTCTACTGACGTCAAAGGGGTTAAAAGCCTAGCTGCCACCTGTGCCCGAGAGAGGGAGGTGAATGAAGAGGAAGATTTGGGACCCCAGGTATCTGATTGTAAAGAAAAATCAGAGCCCCAAATAGGTGAGGACCTGACAGTGGTACAACAGGAAGAAATTAGGAAATTGCTTAAAGAATTCCCAGATGTGTTGACACCCATACCTGGGGAGACACATTTGGTTGCCCATGAAATAATAACTCCACCTGGGAAATTAGTTCGTCAAAGGCCATACCGCTTGCCTGAAGCCAAGAGACAGGAAGTAGTGGCACATGTCCAGGAGATGTTGGACATGGGAGTAATAGAGGAGTCAAAGAGTCCCTGGAATAGCCACATAGTCCTGGTGCCGAAGCCTGATGGATCTTTAAGATTTTGTATTGACTTCCGGCAGGTAAACGCCATATCAGTTTTTGATGCATATCCAATGCCAAGAACTGAAGAGCTGTTGGACCAGCTGGGACAGGCTCAATACTTAACCACCCTTGATATGACAAAAGGATATTGGCAAATCCCTCTCACCAGGGAGTCGAAGCCGAAGACTGCGTTCAGCACCCCCGTTGGCCTTTTCCAGTTCAAGAGGATGCCTTTCGGACTGCATGGATCAGCGGCTACCTGCCAAAGGTTAGTGGATCAGGTACTTCGACCCCAGCAAAATTATGCTTTTGCATATATGGATGATGTCATAATTCATAGTAACACCTGGACGGAGCATCTAAAGAGGATCAGGGCAGTCTTGTACTCCATGAAGCAAGCGGGAATCACTTTAAACCCGAAGAAGTGTGCCTTTGCAAATAGGGAGGTAAAATACCTGGGCCACCTAGTGGGAAGAGGAAAAATTAAACCTCTAATGAGTAAAGTAGATAGCATCAGGAATTTTCCTCCTCCAACAACAAAGAAACAACTAAGAAGTTTCTTAGGACTTATTGGATACTACCACAGATTTATACCGCAATTTGCACAGAAAAGTGCAATTTTCACGGATATGCTGCGGAAGAATTGTCCAAACCAGCTAAAGTGGACACCTGAAGCTGAAAAAGCGTTTTCAGTCTTAAAAGGAAAATTGTGTACAGGACCGGTACTGAAAGGGGTGGACTTCAAGAAACCCTTTCTGGTTCAAACAGATGCATCGGATGTAGGGCTAGGAGCGGTTCTATCCCAGTGTCATGAAGGGGAGGAGCATCCTGTGATGTACCTGAGCAGGAAGTTGTCACCGGCTGAACAAAAGTATTCCACAATAGAAAAAGAATGTTTAGCTATTAAGTGGTCAGTGGAGGCGTTAAGGTTTTACCTTACAGGGAGAAAGTTCCAGTTGGTCACAGACCATGCCCCACTTAAGTGGTTGCAGCAAATGAAGAACCACAACGCCAGGTTGACACGCTGGTACATGGCCTTACAGGCATTTGATTTTCAAGTTGAACATCGTGCTGGGAAGTTACACAAGAATGTGGATGCCCTTTCCCGTATTACGGACTGTAGAGAAGAAGTTTCACTAGTGACACCAGTCCGTAATAACTTAAGCAGGGGGGTATGTGATAAGGAAGCTTATCATAGCTCAGGAAGGAGCTATAGAAAAGGTGAAGTGACTCTGAACAAGCAACCTGTCAGTTCTGGTAGAAATAAGAAAACAGAATTTTCCCATAAAAGACTACCAGTCCCAGAATGCACCAGGTTTCCAACAGCCATTAGAGGAGCTGAAGTGGGGAAACGTGTGTTCAATCAGGAGGGCTATGAGGTAATCCCTAAGCACTCATCTCAAGGGGCAGGGCCTGATTCAGCACAGCTGCGCTGTGTTAGGGAGGAGCACTCATCTAAGCAGAATAAAGGTAGAGTTTATTCTACAGAGAATTATCCTCAGGATCATCATCATCTTCATGATCAGCTTGGATATCCTCAGTTTCATCTGAAGGATCATCAGAAGCAGAAGCCAAACCGGACGGACAGAGAGGGAAAGAAACCCTTTGGAAGAAAGAGGAGAAAAGCCTTTGAGAGGTCTAGAAGAGTCCAGAGCAGTACATATTCTGGGAGGCATTCCAAGGGCCAGCATACACCATTGGACTGGGGAAAGCCAGAGGAATGGTGCTGCAGAGCTAGGAATCTCCAGACGGTACCTGTGAGGGAGACGGCTGCACGTGGAAGGGACCCTAAGACCCGTGCCAGAAGGTATGTGAAGAGAGATCCAGTGTCCAGGGATCTGGATTGGAAGGCTGGACATAAGAACTGGACTACATACTGGCCAGGCTATATAGAGAGGAACTCTAACAGCAATGGAAGCTCAGGTATGAACACTGATCTATGCCCTAGCTATAACCTTGAAAGACAGCAAGGAAACAAGTATTCTCCTGAAAGTGCTCCATTGGTAGATTCATCTGTGCCAATCCATGATATTGAACCCATGCTTGTTGAAGAAGAGGGGGTGATAGCAGATGAAGAATCTGTTTACATGGACTGCTCTCTGTCTAAACTCCTTTGGTGATTTTCTGTTATAAAGTACAGCAACCATCACAAAGAAATACAAACTTGTTCTTTAATCTACTCAGAAAAGCTCCTGAGTATGATTTTTAGCCACGCAGTAGAAAGCAAGCCAGCTAAGGGGTTTCAGCTGGATAACTGCTAGCAATTGAGCCTTACCTAATTGCTTGTGAGCTAGGAGAGAATCACTTCTGAATCTATGTGGGAAGATATAAGAAGTTAACCTGAAAAGAACAGTTTTTTTCTTTCTTTGTAGCTTTTTGGTTTGTTGTTTAATACATGCTAAGAAAATATTAGCTAAGCCTACAGAAAAGACCAGTTTGTTATCAACCAGGTCTTATTTCTTTTGCTTTGATTGCCTGACAAGTTTAAAGGTTGTTTTCCTGATTTTGTTTTTTTTTCAAGTTTAACACTGAAAGCAAGTAACCTGATTTATGTGCTACCAAGCATATCTGTGTTGGGAGAAATAACCCCATAAATAAATATCTTATTGGCTTTACCCAAAAGCACAACTAATTATTGTGAGCAGCTGTGTCTGGTGTGAATGAACTGCATTGCCCACAATCCCTTGCAAATCATATAGATATATGCACTTGCCAAGACTGTGAAGATTCTCACCCAGGCAGCTGTCTGACAAGCTGTACTTACATTGTTAGCTTAGCCTTGTCCACAGGAAGATGCAACACAGAAACCCCAGCAGGGTTCTGAACCTGTGACCCTCCACACATGTACACACCAACTATGTGTTTTGCACCACAGTGCTGTCTTATGGGAATAACAGCTTCTGTTGCTGACATGCTTTCCTTCAGCTGACCTTTGGCACATGCTGCAATTTGCATAACACACATGTCCAGTACAAAGCTTCTGTCTGCTACAGACTGGTGCCACTTCCCACGCCACCACCAACATGTCCATGCACTGTCAGTGGTGGTGATCGCGGTCCCAGCATGTTAAACATGAGGGTTTGGCGGGCACCTTGTGCAAAAATCCAGGATGGAGGGCAGCAGGGGTACACATGAACAACTATGCAGCCCCCCACCAGCTGCCCATGCAGAGGCCCTATCACCGACTGCCACCGATACATCTCAGGGGGAGGATGGCAGTAACTGCTGTAGTATTTCCCCAGGCACCTGCATTTTCCAGCTACCTGGAGGGCTACAGCATCTGGCACTAGTGTCCTCTTCCCCCACAGCTGGGTTTTGTGGAAGTGGGGGTGGGGCATGGGAAAGTAGCCTAGATCTCTGCCTGGGGTGCCAGGATCCTTGGACCACCCCATGTGGCACATTGCCTTTCTGCAGCAGTAGCAGGACTGTGTGCTGCCACTGTCACTGTGGGATCATGATGAACATCACAGATGGTTCTGCAGATGGCAGAATACTCCTTTGTGGAGAGGCTAAAAAGGTTGGGGCTCATCAACCTGGGGAAGAGATGGCTGAGGGGAAATATGATAGAGGTCTATAGATTATTGACTGGAGTAGAACAGGTAAAACGTAGGTCGCTTTTTTATGATGACAGACTAGGAGACCTGCAATGCAGCTACAATGTAACCCATTTGAGTCTTCTAGGTGAAAATATTTGTTTTAGTCAACGCGTAATCAAACCCTGCAATCCATTACCAGAGGATGTGGTTACAGCTGTCAGTGTAGCTGGATTTAAAAACTTTTAGATGGGTTCCTGGGTAATGGTACACAAACCATTGCTAAACAGGATCCGAGCTATGCACTGCTTGTCCCATTACAGTTATTAGGGATCTTGTGTGTCTTCTGGGAAAACTGCTAGGTACTTGTGATCTAGATTGTGCACTGTTGGACACAGGATACTGGACATAATGGACCTTGGTCTGACACAGTTTGGCATATTTTGTAGTTTTATGTTCCTATGTGCCATCTAGGCAGCTTCCTGGTCCCCCCTGAACACTAGCAGCCCCCACTGCATGACCCATGTGCCACCTCCTTTGCCCCTATTTGCACTATCAACATAGTGCCCTTTCATACTTGGGCACTATGCTGTTGCTGCTAATGGAGCACTACTATCACTCTTTTGGGCTCTCCTCTCTGTGCATCACATTGCAGACATAAAATTAGCTCTCTCTCCTTAAAAAAACACCCTTTCTGCCATGTTTTGAATTGTGTTAAGGTTCCTGCCATTAAGGTGCCTGCATTAATGGAGCAAGGCTTGTTCCTGCCCACTCCCTGCCCTTTATTTTATTTTATTTATTTAGCAAACACTTATATACCGCTGCTTCCAGCGATCAGCAGCGGTCCGATTACAATAGGAGAACTGTCAAATCAGTACAGTAGAATTTGGGGCGCGCATAGGTTGATTCGGAGGGTAGGCCCATCACATCACACAATATGTACATATATACAAATGACCAGTATACACAAATCAAATTCAAGAGTAATAAATGCAGTAGAATTTGGGGCGCGCATAGGGTGATTCGGAGGGTAGGCACATCACACTAGTGGTGTAAATAAGTGTATCTGTATAAGTATAAGTATATCCGTATACATGTATATCTGGATACATGTATACTCATACCTTGGGTATAAGGGGCACTGTTACATAAATACACTGATGTGGGATATGTACATATATACAAATAACCAGTAAACACAAAACCAGTATACACAAAAACCAAATATAAACTTACATAAACTATCAGGTGTACATAGGTATGCAATGGATTATTGTGGTGAATAATCTTAAGCTTTGGGCTTAAAACAAATTGAAATGACTCTGAAACAAATAGGTCTTGAGGTTTTTCCTAAAGTCAGTTAGGTCTTTGCTGGCTCGTAACTCTGGCGGCAGATGGTTCCAGAGTGTTGGTGCAGAGTATGAGAAAGCTCTGTTACTTGTGCTAGTTTTAACAGCTCTAATATCTGATGGAACTATCAGGGTGTTAGTATTGATGGTTCTCCTGCTTCTGTTGAGTGGTTGAGAGCAGATCAATGTGGAGAGGAATGACGGGGCTGTGTTGCGTATGAGCTTGAAAGTGGTCGTGAGGGTCTTATATTTTATGCGGGCAGAAATGGGGAGCCAGTGTAGCTCAATCAATACCGGGGTGATGTGATCCGCAAATCCTTTTTTCATTATGACCCTGGCGGCTACATTTTGCGCCATTTGCAGAATGTTTAGGGTTTTCTTTGGGAGACCCTGCAGAATGGCGTTGCAGTAATCAAAATGTGGCATGATGAGTGCCTGCGCAACTGTCCTGAAATCCTGGGGTTCGATAATACTCCTTAGTGGTTGAAGGACTCTTAGCTTGTGGAAGATGGCTCGGTTGGTTTTGCGGAGGTGTTTCTCCATCTTAAGGTCGCTTTCGAGCGTCACCCCCAGATATTTTATTTCGTCCTTTGTTTGGTATGTATTGTTACATAGGGTGATTGTTGCGGGGGGGTTGAAGTTTGGCTTTTTGGAGATGTACATTACCTCCGTTTTCTTGTGATTTATTGACCCCCACTCTCTACCCCGTGCACTCCTTCTCTCCATCCACAGGGCACTTTCTGCTGCTGGTACTCTTAGCGTGTGCCTTTTTGCTCGTGCTAAGTGTGCATGTGCCCAGTTAGCATACACTAACGGCACACTTGTCCCTTTACTGCCATTTAGTAAACATATGCCTAAGACACAGGAACTGTTACTGAGTTGTTCTGGGAATAATCAGCATGTGGAAAGTTTACAAGCAACTGTGGAAGTCCTTTCTTCTAGGGTGGACAGATTGGACCAGCAAACCAAGGCTTTTGTTAAAGATTCTAGCACTATAAGATTTAAGCTGGAACATTTGTTTTTTTTGTTTTTTGATTTTTCTGTTTATTGAAATTTTCAAAAACGATACAATGTTCACAAAGGGAGGGGGAGGGGGGGAGGGGGGGGGAGGGGGGGAGGGGGGGAGGGGGGAGGGGGGGAGAGGGGAGAGGTGGTTGCCATGATCACTTGTTATAAGAGCAGGAGGGGGGGAGGGGGGGAGGAGGGGGAGGGGGGGAGGGGGGAGGGGGGGAGAGGTGGTTGCCATGATCACTTGTTATAAGAGCAGGAGGGGGGAGGGAGGGGGGGGAGGGGGGAGGGGGAGGGGGGGAGGGAGGGGGGAGGGGGGGAGGGGGAGGGGGAGAGGGGGGAGGGGGGAAGGGGAGGGGGGAGGGGGAGGGGGGGAGGGGGGAAGGGGAGGGGGGAGGGGAGGGGGAGGGGAAGGGGAGGGGGGGAGGGGTGGGGGGAGGGGGGAGGGGGGGAGGGGGAGGGGAGGGTGGAGGGGGAGGGGGAGAGGGGGGGTGGTCTGGTCTGGTCTGGACCGGACCCACACCCACATGCGGTTTATGTAGCACCACCTACCAACCCACCCTCTCTGGGTCAGGGTGCAGGACAGGATCTGCCACCAACAGAACCACACTCTACAGCTTTGCAATGGAGGTAGAAGAAGGGACATGATGAAGGGCTGTGGGACCAAATATCCCAGTCCTGCTGAGGAAAGGGCACCCTCCAAGGCAGTCAATGTAAACCTGTACTTATCACATAAGGCACTGGCAGAAGGCCTAGAAAAGCTCAGCCGCCACCACCACCACCTGACATTCAGCTGTAAAAAGCACAGTCAGTCTACACCTACTACACAGCATTCCAGCCATACACATACTGACTGAAGACAGTCCACTAGCCAATACATAGTGCATGCCTTCAGAAAAACTATGTGCATCCATAGGTTGGATATAAACACAGACACCAAGCAGGTAGCTCAGTGATTAGGCCCAAGAACAGAGAACACACAGATATCAACAGAGAAGAGCATTCTGTGGGAACCTAGCCATGCCATAGTCACTGCTCAGTCAGGGTGAGAGTGCCCTTTCAGCACGACATGCTGTGAACAACCTGTCCATGCAGGTGGTGGTTGGTTACTACAATGTCCCAGCCATTGCCCCACACTCTGTGCAGATGCATCCTGCCCAGTCCGCCCTGTACAGACCAAACCCACAATACCTTGCTCCTCATTATGCACATTGGCAGGCTAACACTGGAAACAGTGTAAGCATTGTGGGCTCAGTAAGGTGTAGGCAGCCACAAAACACTAGATAGATGTAAACACACTCCAACACCTATTTCATCATTGTGCAAAGATAAAGGTGGTTGGCAGCCCTGCCCGCCATACCAGTCCTGAGCACAGTGCAGGCATTGCTAATGTATTAAATACTGTTAGGGTCACTCTCTGGGGTTGTAACACTATCAGACAAAAAAGGAGACACACTCCAGATATATCAGAAAATGTTGCTATGATGAATCTCTGTTAGCAAATTGAGTTTAATGTAGGATTTGTTATCTGAAATTAATCATAGCTACAATTTGATATATGTGGAGTGTGTTTCCATGTTTATGATGGTGATAAGGTATGGTGGTGGTAACTGCTGCTCCGCACCTGGCCCAACAGCCTGACTCTCCATGAGGCTTTGGGTAGTGGAGTCTGTGGTTGTGGGTGTTTGTGCCCCTGTTGGCCGATGCTCCAGGGAGTGCACATGTTTACGTTGTATGTGCTCTGTAAGGTAAAAGATAGGGACATGGTCTGCAGGAGCCACAGCTGGGACTGGCTGCATGTACTGCACCACACTGTTGTCAAAGAGGCAAGTCTTTCATGGGGATACCATGACTGTTCTTTAGACAGACCTTGTCTGTTGCACTGCACGCCACCCACCTAAACAGGGCTTGGCCTTGGTCTACTGTGGACAGATGCCACTGCCCCCTCCACCACCAGCACCCCTCCGCCACCGTGCTGACATGCCCTTACGCCAGTGGTACTGGTGGTGCGCAGTCCAGGCCCTCCAGTGTGCCGGTAGGTGGCTGCCTATGGTGTAGGATCTGAGATAGGGGTGCCTACATAGACATCCAAGCTTCCCCCCAGCACCGCCTGCCAATGTTATGTGCCCTTTGGGGTACCTGCTGGTTAATGTCCATTGGGGCACTGTGGGACACAAACCTGTGGACATGTTTGACCTTGGTCAGTTGCTGTCTTGATAATTTTCTGTTTCTGCCTTCCTATGTAGGCCCTAGGCATCTGCCTAGCCCACCCTGTGCCCCAGTTGCCCCACTGCACGTCCTGCCTGCAGCCCCCTGTACCCCATTTGCAGCCTCACCATAGTGCCCTTTTGTGCTTGGGCACTATGCTGTTGCTGCACATGTAGCACTACTATCACTGCTTTTGGTCTCCCTCCTTAAGGCGCGCAGAGGGTGGAGTAAGGCTCCCCAGAGGGCAGAGATAAGGGGTCAATGGGTGGAGAGTGGGCAGGGAGAGGCTCCAGGCACACTAACGCTGTGAAATCAGAGTCTGAAAATTAACGCCAGTGAAAACCTCGCGTTAGAGGCACATTTGCAGGAGAGAGAAACCATTTCAATCAGCAATGTACAGCAAAGGCAGGGAAACCAGGAAAAGTGATAGTAGTGATACATGTGCAGCAACAGCATAGTGCCCGAGTATGAAAGGGCACGACCGTGAGGCTGCAAATGGGGTACAGGGGGCTGAAGGCGGGACATGGAGTGGGGCAGGTGGGTCACAGGGTGGACTAGGCAGATGCCTAGGTGGCACATAGGAATTCAGAAACTGCAAATCAGCAAGCCAGCAACTCACCAAGGTCAAACATGTCCACAAGTGTGCGTCCCAAAGTGTCCCAGGGGACATCACCCACCAGGTATCCAAAAGGGCACATAACAGTGACAGGTGGTGCTGGGGGGAAGCGCGGATGTCTATGTAGGCACCCCTACCCCATATCCCACACCATAGGCAGCCACCTACCAGCACACTGGATGGCCTGGGACTGCACACCACCAGCACCACCGACATAAGGGCATGTCAGCATGGTGGTGGAGGGGTTCTGGTGGTGGAGGGGGCAGTGGCATCTTCCTACAGCACACCAAGGACAAGCCCTGTTCATGTGGGTGGCGTGCAGTGCAACAGACAAGGGCTGTCTGATGAACAGTACTGGTAGCCCCAGGGAATGACCTGCTTCTATGGCAACAGTTTGGTGCAGTTCACACAGCCAGTGTGTTCAGTAGCAGATGGGTACAAGTTCAGGTCCCATCTGTGGCTCCTGCAGACCATGTCCCTATATTTTACCCTACAGAGTACATACAGCATAAACATGTGCACTCCTTAGAGCAGAGGTTCTCAACTGCAGTCCTGGAGGGTCAAACACCCTTCAGGATTTCATGCTGTCCCTAATAAATATGCATGAGATGCATTGGTATGCAGTGTTCCCATTGTATCCAAATGTATCTCATACATAATCATTAGAGACAGCCTGAAAACCTGAATCATGCTTGGCCCACCAGGACTGGAGTTGAGAACCTCTGCCCTAGAACATCTGCCAACAGGGGCACGAACACCCATACCCACAGGCTCCACTATCCAAAGCCTCATGGAGAGTCAGGATGTTGGGCCCTGCGCGGAGCAGCAGCTACCAATACTACCACCTGCATACCTTAACAATGCCTGCACTGTGCCCAGGACTGGTATGGCGGCCAGGGCTGCCAACCACCTCTATCTTTGCACAATGCTGAAATTGGTGTGGAAGTGTGTGTATGTCTACCCAGTTTTTTGTGGCTGCCTACACCTTACTGAGCCCCCCAATGCTTGCACTGTCTCCAGTGTTAGCCTGCCAAAGTGCATAATGAGGAGCAAGGTATTGTGGGTAGGGCCCGGACACAGCAGTCTGGGCAGGATGCATCTGCACAGGGCATAGGGCAATGGCTGGGACATTGTAGTGCCCGACCACCACCTGCACGGACAGGGTGGCCACAGCATGTCATGCTGGGAGATCACGCTCACCCTGACTGACCAGTGACCATGGCATGGCTAGGTTCCCCATAGTGCTATCAGTATTTCTCTTAAGAGATATCTATGAGTTCTTTTGTCTGGGGATCAATCACTGACATACTTGCTTGTTGTGTGTGCTCACATCCCATTTTTGGCTGTGCACAGTTTTTCCAGGAACATGCACTATGTACTAGCTAGCAGACTGCCTGCAGTTAGCATGTGTATAGCTGGAACACCTTGTAGGGTGCAGAGGCTGAAAACTGACTGTGCCCTTTGCTGGTGGATGTCTGATAGTGGTGGGGGACAGTTGAGATTTTCCAGGCCTACTGCCTATTTGCCAAAGCTCTGCATTGACTGCCCTTTTAGGGTGCCTATTCCCCAGCAAGACTGGGGATGATGGTCCCCTCTACTGCCACCATTGCAGAGATGTTGAATGTGGATCTGTTGGTGGGAGATCCTGTCCCCCACCCTGACCCACAGAGGGCGGGTTGGGTGGTGCTACATAATCCACATTCGGGTCCAAACACCACCCTTCTCTTATAACATGTGACCATGGCAACCACACAGGATTTGCACGACTCTGGGTGCATCATAGTTCACAAGAGCTAGGCGTGTCTGCAAAGACTACCTATCACACATTAGCACTGATGGGGATCTACAGCACAGTCTATCTCAGCCATGCTATGTGCTGAGGACCTGGTGCTGGCCGCCCCACCTCACCCTCAGGGTGAGCACAGGAACCACACAATGTCACTGTCTATAGCTACTCTGTGCCAATAACATACACGGTCAGTTCCCCCTACCAGGCTGGTGTCCTATAGAAGCGCATACCCCATCTTGTGATCAGATGTAGGCTGATGATCTGCATGTGCAGTGCATCATGGGTACGGGTGGGTTTATCCTATCCTGGTAACCACAGCAGATAGTTTGTGTGGTGACCTGCTGTCTTTTTGTAGCCAGCCAGCCGTGTGTTAGACGCTCTAGAGATGGAGCCCACTGGTTACTTCAATGACTGTGGAGGCAGAGTTCATGTGTTTTATCCCACAGTGGTGTTATTTAATAAGGCTGTCTGAGGCTTTTCCTTTTAATTTAAATCAGTTCTGCCATCAAAAACTCCCTCACAGTGCCGTAACCTATGGTGCCTCATAAGGCACCCTATAAAGCGCCCTATAGGGCACATTGTAAGATGCCTGGCGGACAGGGCACTTTATAACCTGCCTATGGAGTGCCTTATAGGGTGCCTTATGCAGCACCATAGGTTACGACACTGTGAGGGAGTTTTTGCTGGCAGCAGTGATTTAAATTAAAAGGAAATGCCTCAGACAGCCTTCTTACATAACACCACTGCAGGATCATACCCATGATTTCTGCCACCACAGTCATTGCAGTAACCAGTGGACTACATCTTTATAACTTCCAGCACTGCACTGGCATGAACTTAGGGTTAATGCACGTTAACATGCCACGGCACCCACTATAGCACGATATCAGATTCTTGCAACCTTGCCACCAGAACGCCCACTACCTTACATGGCATTCTTCACATTAACGCTGCAACTAGCGCCGGTAACATTAAGACGGTTTAGTAAGCATACCCCTAAACGGTCCTAATGTTACCGGCGCTAGTTGCAACGTTAACATGATGAATGCCATATAATGTAGTGGGCGTTCCGGCGTTAAGGTAGCAATGGCTGGTTTTTGTGCGATAGAGGGAGCCGTGGTATGTTATCGCGCATTAACCTTAACTTCACGCGGTGACCTGTGATCAAAGCAAGAGAGGCGTAGCACACTGGTGAAGACATTGCCTGCTGATACAGTTTTCATGAGTTCCATTCCTCAGTGGTATCAGTTAAAAAGCTGTCTGTGGCAATTCCTTTTGCTGGTTGTAACAGTCAGACACATCCCAACAATCTGTACTGTCAGCCAAAAGAAGCCTCACCCCAGTGCCGCAACCTAATGCAGCTCTTAGGGCGCACCATAATGCACATCATAAAGCACCACAACATGCAATGCGGGTCATAATGTGCGCCAGAGGGCGGCATGAAAGGTTGGAACCCTCCAAGGCAAAATATAAGTCACCCCATAAGCTGGCCAAACCTAAGGTGCCACTAAAGATGCCCCAAGGAGTTTAAGGTGACACTAGATATGGTGCCCAAGGGCAGTAAGGTGCCCCAAGGTCACAAACATGAACTGTATGGGCCAAACACAGATGTTACCCTAACACTGCACAGAGCACCAAGGAAAGGCAATGAACAAGTGATGGAAGGAAGTAGATGTTGGAGCTGATGGACCTGCCAAATCTGTGTGCAGCCCATGTGGCAGCTGGTAAAGTGGACAAACATATCGAGGACAGCTGTACCGATGCACAGGGTGATGGTACTGTAAAGTGCAACAATGACAGTGTGTGGCAGAGGATGGGAATACGTGTCCACCGGAGGAGGTACAGGTGGCAGGATAAGTGCAATGACAGGGGGACAGAGGAGTGGTAGTGCTATGCAGAGAAGACACAGGAGAGGCAAGCATGAAGAGCCGCAATACAGAAATGTGTACCAGTGCAGGACATGAGGTAGCAGCCTGCACAGTAGGGCAGGACACCACACAGCTGGCACACACACATAGACGGACAGAAGGATGGTTGGTAACTGTGATGAGGGTATAATGTGCCAGCAGCACAGATCTGCACAGACATGACTGTTATAGGAATGGAATGTAGTTGTGTAGGACAGGCATAAAAAATGGGAACAAAGAGGACTTGAACCCATAATCTCTGCCACTGAGGTCATTGCAGTAACCATTGTGCTACACCAATATGTGCTTTATTGTACCAATGGCTGGCTACAGAAAGAGTGCAGGTCACCTAACAAACTATCTGCTGTGGTTACCAGGATAGGATAGAACCAACAGTATCCATAATGCAATTCACAAGCAGAACAGCAATCTACATCTGCTCACCAGATGGGGTATGCACCTCTACAGTACGTCAGCTTGGTAGGGGGGGGAATGACCATGGGTGTTACTGGCACAGCGTACCTACAGGCCATGCCATTGTGCATGTTCTGTGCTCACCCAGAGGGTAAGGTGGGGTGGCCAGCAGCAGGTCCGCAGTACCTGCCCTGGGTGAGGTAGGCTTTGCTGCAGGTCTCTATCAGTGCCAGTGTGTGACAGGTATTCATTGCAGACACCCTTAGGAGTTTTCTGTGTCCATTTGTATTTTCTAGTCATGTTTGGTCCTTGTGTACCATGGTGCACCCAACATAGTGCATATCCAGTGTGCTTGCCATGATCACTTGTTTCAGGAGCAGGGGTGTATCAGGTAGCACATGATGATGATGGATATAGCAAACCGCCCTCTCTGGGTCAGGGTGGGGGACATAATCTGCCCCCAACAGACCCACACTCTCACTGTTTGCAATGGGGGCAGTGGAGGTACATGATGACAGACTGTGGGACCAGCAACCTCAGTCCTGCTGGCAAACAGACAGCTGATGCAGATCTTCAGTTGGGATAGGGCCACTGGCAGAAGGCCTGGTCAGCTCAGCTTCCCCCCACCCCCCATTACAATCTGACATTCAGCAGCAGAGTGCAGTCAGTGTGCACTTGCTGCACCCTGCAAGGTGTTACAGTCATACTAACTGCAGACAGTCTGCAAGCAATTACATAGTACATGTTCTTAGAGAAGCAATGTATACCCAAACGTGGGATTTGGCACAAACACCAAACAGGTTTATCAGTGATTGGGCCCCAGAAATGGGAACCAACAAATATCACATGACAAAAACACTACACAGCACTATATGGGAACCTAGACATGCCATGGTCACTATTCAGTCAGAGTGAGAGTGACCTCCGAGCATGACATGCTGTGGCCACATTGTCCTTGCAGGTGGTGGTCACGCACTACAATATCCCAGCCATTGTCCTATGCCCTGTGCAGATGCATCCTGCCCAGACTGCCCTGTCCAGGCCATACCCACAATACCTTGCCCCTCATTATGCACATTGGCAGGCTAATGCTGGAAACTGTGCAAGCATTGTGGGCTCAGTAAGGTGTACACAGCCACAAAACACTGGATAGACATATACACACTCCCACCCCTATTTCTGCATTATGCAAAGATAGAGGTGGTTGCCAGCCCTGGCCGCCACACCAGTCCTGGGCACAGTGCAGGCAGTGTGAAGGAACACAATACTGGTAGGGTCACTCTCTGGGGTGGTAACCACTGTCGTAAACATATCTGGAATCACACTCCACATATATCAGAAAGGTTGCTATGATGAATCTCTTTTAACAAATTGGTTTAACTTTGGATATGTGATCTGACATTAAGCATAGCAACCTTTTGATAAATATATGGGACGTGTGTCCATGTCTATGACGGCATTGCTAAGGTATACAGGTGCAAGTAGTGGTAGCTGCTGCTCCGTGCAGGGCCCAACAGCCTGCCTCTCCATGAGGCTTTGGATAGTGGAGCCCGTGGGTGTGGGTGTTTGTGCCTCTGTTGGATGATGCTCTGGGGCCGAGGTTCCAGACTCCGGTCCTGGTGGGCCAAACATGATTCTGGTTTCCTGGCTGTCCCTAATGAATATGCATGATACATTTGCATACAATGGGGCAGTGCATGTAAATGCATCTCATGCATATTTATTAGGGACATCCTGATAACCTGAATGGTGTTTGGCCCTCCAGGACTGGAGTTCAGAACCTCTGCTCTAGGAAGTGGACATGTTTATGGAGTATGTGCTCTGTAGGGTAAAACATTGGGACATGGTCTGCAGGAGGCTTAGCTGGGATTTAAACCTGTGAACCTCTGCCTTTGAGCATACTGGCTGTGTGTACTGCACTAAACTGTTGCCACAGAGGCAGGTGGTTCCCTGGGGATCCCATGACTGTTCTTCAGACAGACCTTATCTGTTGCACTGCACACCACCCACCTAAACAGGGCTTGGCCTTTGCTCTGCTGTGGGCAGCTGCCATTGCCCCCTCCGCCACCAGCACCCCTCCACCACCATGCTGACATGCCCTTATGATGGTGATGCGCAGTCCCATGCCATCCAGTGTGCCACTAGGTGGCTGCCTATGGTGTGGTGTCTGGGGTAGGGGTGCGTACATGGACATCCACACTTCCCCCTGGCACAGCCTGCCAATATTATGTGCCCTTGGGGGTACCTGTTGGGTACTGTCCCCTGGGACACTGTGGGACACACACTCGTGGCCATGTTGGACCCTGGTCAGTTATTTGATATATTTTTTTTTATACCGCGCTTTTCAGAATCAGTGCAGTTCACATGTATACTAACAGGTACTTTTTTTTATTCCCTTGTCCCCGAAGGGCTCACAATCTAAGTGTACCTGAGGCAATGGAGGGTTAAGTGGCTTGCCCAAGGCCACAAGGAGTAGCCATGGGACTAGAGACCACAGTCCCTCCAGCCTGAGGTTGCTTGTCCCCATGTGGGAATTGAACCCCCAGCCTTCCGGCCTGAGGTAACCTGTCCCAACCACTGTCCCAACCACTGACAGTTGCTGTCTTGCTGGTTTTCAATTTCTGCATTCCTATGTGTCACCTAGGCATCTGCCTAGTCCGTACTGTGCGCCAGCTGGCTCACTGCATGTGCCGCCTGCAGCCCCCTGTAGCCCATTTCCACCATCACAATAGTGCCCTTTCCTACATGGCCACTCTGCTGTTGCTGCACATGTGATTGCCACAAAAGCAAGCTGCCCAATAGACACCACAGAACACCCTTGTCAACACTAGTTCAGTGTTGGAACATTCACTTTGTAGGGGGAATGTGACTTGACCCTTCCTGAATTGCTATCCTCCTTTTTATTCTTTCTAGGTGGTGTTGAGTACCCTTCTTCAATATTGCTTCTCTTGGCCAGCTTGGTGTTTCGGATTTCACTTATGGTTCTGGTTATTTTATATGGTGTTTGCATCTTTGGTTGCTGCACATGTATCACTACTATCACTTTTCTGGGTCTCCCTGCCTTTGCTATACATTGCTGACTGAAATGGTTTCTCTCTCCTGCAAATGTGCCTCTAACGCCAGGTTTTCACTAGTGCTAATTTTCTGGGGCAATCCTACGTGCATCTATAGCTATAGCTGAGGCTCTGCTTACGCATTCAAAAGAGTCGAAAGCTGCATGGTTGGAGAATTTGGAGATATCCTGGCCATGTTTGAGCCCAGTGAGAAATTCTTGCCTTTTACTGTCAGACATAAAAGGACTTAAAGTCTGCAAATGGTCAGTGACTTCTTTTAAGAACATTCCCATGTAGAGACTATAAGAATTAATTCTCGCAGCAAGCATGGAAGCTTGGAAGACTCTTCTACCAAAAGCTTCCAGGGTTGTACATTCACGTCCTGGAGGATTAGAGGCGTGTCTCGTGGCACTTCTAATCTTTCTTGAAAGTATGTTTGTTTGTACAGGGTGGTGTACACAACCAGACTGTCTAAGAAAACCTGAGAGAGTTAATTTTGTTCAGAACTTTGCTTAGAAATAAACTTCATATATTTGCTTACTAAATAGGTGAAGAGGTACATGTCCTGTAAATAAAGAAAGGGCAGGCTGTACTCTAGCCTCTCTGTCTCAGGGTTATTAGATATCAAGCAGTCAGCAGTAAACAGTTATGTCTTGGAATATGTGTATGTCTCCTCATACTGACCTAGTCAGCAGTAAACAGTTATGTCTTGGAATACATGTATGTCTCCTCATACTGACCTACACTGATTAGAAGTTGACCTATAATGTGATAAATACGTAATATCTGACGTGTCATAATAAAGTGAAATTATGCTGTATCATCCAAAAGAGCCTTATAAATAAAGTGAACCATGGCTAGCAGTTAGAGTAAACAAAGAGAACTTGGTTCTGTTTGTTTCTCTCCACAAAGCTTTGGTGTATCTATATAGAATTGTGTGGTATTTTATTGCTGTCTTTTAGATTACCTTCTCATTGCTTTGAATGTAGTTTTCTGTAGCTCCAAGAGCCCTGCAGGTTGCTGGTGAGGAGGGGGCTAAGAAAGCCCACATTTCTCATTGCAGACTCAACCACAATAGAGTGGTGAGGAAGCTGAGTTTTATGGACAACAGGACAAGGAGGGACACGATACATGGTGTCCAACCTGCGAGAATGAGGAGAGGTGGTTAGAGGTGCTTCCCACATCCTTAACTATGAGATCATACAGAATCTCATGAATAGGCAAGGTAGCTGCCTCTTTAGGAGTTTTAGGATATTGTAGAATATCTAACTCCTTAGCTCTAGGCTCTGACTCTGGGGCTACTGTAATAGAGAGGCCCCGAGCCACCTCTCTGATAAAGTCTTGAAAAGACAAGTCCTCTGGAGGAGACATCCTTCATTTAGGAGAGGACTCCTCCTGTGGAAGAAGCATCGCTGCATCGACAGACTCTTCAGAATCCTCAGAGTCATCAGAGGAATCGAAGTATCGTCTGTCGGGATGCTCTTGCAAAACCCGATACCCGTACCGACTGGGATCGGTATCGGGAATCACCGGTACTGGGGTATCGGTACCGGAGGGCTGCAGAGAGCAGAGTACCAGCATAGCTGACACCGATGCCGATGTCAATGCCACCGGTACCGGAATCTGCGCCAAAGGCGATACCGGAGCCGGTACCGGCGGAGTAGTCTGTTGCGGTACCACGGGCGTCGATGCCACAAGGAACGCCGCCAGACTGCGTTTGATGGACAGAATCCTCTGATCCATCGACGCCACCAATGCCTGGAAGTCGGTACCGGTGGAAGCCACCGGTACCCCAGAGCATGGCACCAGGAGATCTGTTGAGGCCACGCCATCTTGATCATCCTGGAACCCCGATGATGATGCTTTAGAAGCCGAAGCCTCCTGCCGGGGTAATTTTTCTGGTGCAGAATCCTCGAGGGCAAGGTCAGGGGCATCTCAGTGCTTAGAAGGAGATTTGCCCTTCGAGGACCGGCTGGATTTATGTTTAGTTACCTGAGATCCATGTGAGGAAGAAGAAGCTCTGGAAGATGTCGATGCCACCGAAGCTGCATCAGAGGGAAACAGGGTACTGAGCTTGGCAGCTCAGTTCTGTCGACTTCTCTTAGACATCATGGAACAGGACACACAATCTTCAATGGAATGGTCAGGGCCTAAACACTTTAGACACCAGTCATGGGTGTCGGTGACGGAGATAGTACCGCCACATTTTGTGCACTTCTTAAATCCTGAGGCAGGCTTTTCCATATTTAAGGAAAAGGGTTTTGGGCCTAAGTCCCAAAACTGAAGTACACCTGAAGAAAAATAAATGGAAAAAAGGTCTTTTTTTTTTTTAAAGAATAAGAACCGGAGGTACCGGTATAGCGTCGAGGAAGGCAGACGTGACAGAAAAGAAATAAAAAAATAAGGAAATTCTTCTGCGGTGACAGGAACACGACCTGCTGGCTCCACGGAAAAAGAACAACTGAGGAGAGACAGTTGGAAAGGCAGGAAGGCAGCACGCAGGTGCTGTGGGATGCTCCAAAAGCTTTCTGATTGGACGCTGGGGAGCGTTCCCGCGCAGGCTCCGTCGGTACCGACATACCCATATGTGAAGACTCATTCCTGCTTGTTCCTGGAGATAGAAAGTTAAGAGGAGCAAAAGGATAAAGATGTAGAAAGAGCAACACTGACTCACCACTAACTCACAAGCTAATCTTCATAACTAATCCATGTGCCAGATCCCAAATGACAAGTTCCTCCTTTCTTAGATGTGATTTATGCAATGCAATTTGTGCCTTCGAGTCAGTCCTGACTCCAGGCGACCTTTATAGCAGCGTGTAAAGTGTGTGTGCATGTCTAATGATGTAAGTGCATACTGACATTATAAAATTCGTAGTACATACATATCACATCTAGAACATACCCATTTTCTTCCCAGAACAAATGCTTGTTCTACATGTGCTGAAATGAGTGCTGTCTAATGTACTGTGCACACATAATACCCTTTGAAAGAAGATTGTGTTGTGATAAAATTACTTCCTAAGGGGTCCTTTTACTAAAGTTCATTAGGATTTTACACCTAACATGTTTGCCTCCATAGTAACTGTTAGGAGTGTGACCAGCATGTTTCTGACAGTTAACGCATTGATTTATCCCCTAACATGATGCATCGCGGATGCATCTAGTTTCTTCTATTAAGGTGTCATTAGGTGCACCCACACTAATGGCAACATTGATAGCACGTGATATGTCCCCTATAACAACTGCAATGTGCCCACCATGCCCACTCTCCGCCTCTACCCACTAATTCAGCACCCCAACACGTGATTGGCAGTTAGCATGTGAATCAGTGTGTAGAACTGTCATTTCCCCACAGTAACAATTACCATGAGCCCATGGGGGCAGTAACCCCGCATAAAAATGTGCATTAACTTCTAAGCACACTTTGGTAAAAGGGTCCCAAGGGGAACGTTTAATAAAGGTTAACTCGTGTTAAGTGCCACTGTGCCCATAGAAATAAAAGGGTTATGGGCACTAAATATGCTAATTTCATCAACACATGTTAACACCTTTAGTAAACATGCCCGTAAGTATCTTGTTTAGGAAAGACAAATGCTAAAGGCAATTCATTCCTGTGTATGATTACTCAATTTGTCCAGAATTCTAGTTTGATGGCAGCACTAGAGAAAAGGTTGTATGCCAATTTTGTGATTCATATAGATTTCAAAACATGTCAGGGGTCAATTTGTCCTTTCCGAATGAATGAATAAATTATTAAGATGATTTCTTCTCATGGAATACTCTGATTAGGACATTAGGTCTCCTTAATTAATTTCAGCAACGTGTTAATCATTCATTTGATTTAGATTTAAGTTCTGCAAAATGGCATATAAGAAAAATGTTTTTTTCCAGCTTTCTACACAAAAACAGTTATTCACAAGGAACAAATGGCAAAAATCTTACAAAGATCCTCTCTCATATATTTGTTTATTAAAGCTTATATACCACAGATCTTGTACATCCTCCACAGCTTACAATAAAAGATAGGGAATAAACATGATAACAACAGAAATTGAACTCAATAAAAACAAATAAATAAATAAATAAACATAATTAAACATTTTTGATGCCCAATGCCCTATAAATCATTATTCTGTACTGTACGCCTATCCAGATAAAAGCAAATACAAAATAATATGCCGGAGTATTTGGCATCTTCAAAATTTGGAGCCCTGGGAAGATGCATATATACATGGAGAGAGCAAAAATATAATACGTATATATATAAAATCACATGTAGTCTCAGACACAATACAGAGGAGTATGTTGCAAAAGCTTCATGGTTGCTGCAAAGGTCATGTGTTATAGAAACATAGAAACATGATGACAGAAAAAAACCACATGGCCTATCTAGTCTGTCCTTCCATAACAACAACTACAACAGTCCACTTTTTATCTTTAGCGATCCTCTGTGTTGGTCCCATGCTTTTTTGAATTCAGTTACTGTCCTCATCTCTACCACCTCCACTGGGAGACTATTCCATGGATCCACTACTCTTTCTGTAAAGAAATATTTCCGCATATCACTCCTGAATCTATCTCCCTTCACCCTCATCCCATGTCCCCTCATAGCAGAACTTGCTTTCAATTGAAAGAGGCTCTCTCCCTGAACATTTATGCCACGGAGGTATTTAAACATCTCAATCATATCACCTCTATCCTGCCTTTCCTCTAAGGTGTACATATTAAGATCCTTAAGTCTGTCCTCATATGCTTTATAATGAAGCCCATTAATCATTTTAGTAGCAACCCTCTGCACTGACTCCATCCTGTTCACATCCTTTTGAAGGTGCGGTCTCCAGAATTGCACACTATACTCCAAATGAGGTCACACCAAAGACTTATACAGAGGCATTATCACCTCCTTTTTTCTGCTAGCCATTCCTCTCCGTATGCACCCAAGCATCCTTCTAGCTTTTGCCGTCGCCTTTTCTACCTGTTTAGCTACTTTAAGATCATCAGACACAACCACGCCTAGGTCCCGCTCTTCTTTAGTGGACAAAAGTACTTCGCCTCCTATACTGTATTGCTCCCTTGGATTGCTGCAGCCCAAATGCATGACCTTACATTTTTTAACATTAAATCCCAGCTGCCAAATTCTAGACCATTCTTCAAGCTTAGCTAGATCCCTCCTCATGTTATCTACACCTTCCTGGGTGTCTACTCTATTGTAGATTTTGGTATCATCTGCAAAGAGGCAAACCTTACCCGACAGCCCTTCCGCTATATCACTAACAAAGATGTTAAAAAGAATCTGACCAAGGACAGATCCCTGGGGCACACCACTGGTAACATCCTTCTCCTCAGAGTGAGCTCCATTTACTTGTACTCTTTGTCGCCTCCCACCCAACCAATTTCTAACCCAAGCAGTAACTTTAGGGTCCATCCCTAGGGTGCTCAGTTTGTTTATAAGTCACCTGTGAGGAACAGTGTCAAAGGCTTTACTGAAATCTAAATACACCACATCTAGAGCTCTCCCTCGGTCCAACTCCCTGGTCACCCGGTCAAAGAAATCAATCAGATTTGTCTGACAAGACCTGCCTCTGGTGAATCCATGCTGCCTCGGATCCTGTAATCCGCTGGACTCCAGAAACCTCACTATTTTCTCTTTCAGCAGCATTTCCAATAATTTACTCACCACTGAAGTTAAACTAACTGGCCTGTAGTTTTCAACCACATCCTTACTTCCGCTTTTGTGTAAAGGCACCACATGAGCCTCTCTCCAGTCCTTTGGCACCACTCCCGACTCCAACGAGGCATTGAAAAGGTCAGTTAGTGGAGTTGCTAAAACGTACCCAAGTTCCCTCAGTATTCTAGGGTGTATCCCATCCGGTCCCATCGCTTTGTCTACTTTAAGTTGAGCTAGTTTCTCACGAACACAGTCTTCTGAAAATTGTTCAAGATGTCCCTCGCTTCTGTTCTTATTTGTGTGTGTTTTCTGAGGTCCTGCTCCTGGTTCTTCATCTGTGAACACAGAACAAAAATATTTGTTAAGCAATTCCGCTTTATCCTTATCAGCTTCTACATATTCCCCCCCTGCACCCTTGAGTCTGACAATACCACTTTTGCCCTTCCTCTTCTCACTAATATATCTGAAAAATGTCTTATCCCCCCATTTTATTGCATTGGCTATTTCCTCCTCCTTTTGAATCTTTGCCTTCTTGACTACTTTGCTAGCTTCTCTAAGTTTTTCCAAATACAGATGCCTGTCTTCCTCTCTCTGTGATCTCTTGTGTTTCATGAAGGCCTCCCTCTTTTCTTCACTTTTTCAGCTACTTCCTTCGAAAACCATAGCGGTCTCCTGTTCCTTTTGCCTTTATTTACCATTTTAACAAAAAGGTTGGTTGCCCTTAAAATACCCCCTTTCAGTTTTGCCCACTGTTTTTCTACATCCCCCAGCTGTTCCCATCCCACTAACGACTCCCTGAGGTATTGGCCCATCTTCACAAAGTTAGTCTTCCTAAAGTCTAAGATCCTCACCTTGGAATGGATTCTAACAGCCCTAGTCCTAATACTGAACCACACCATCTGGTGATCACTGGATGCAAAATGATCTCCCACTACAACATCAGAAACACTTTCACCATTGGTAAGCACCAAGTCCAGTATGGCCCCTTCACGTGTGGGGTCTGTTACCAATTGCCTGAATAGTTCTCCCTGTAGAGAATCCAGGATCTCCTTACTTCTAGATGATACTGCAGCAGGAATGTGCCAATCAACATCTGGCATATTGAAATCTCCTATCAGTAGCACTTCCCCTTTCCTAGCAATGCTGCGTATGTCTTCAATTAACTCTCTGTCCACCTCTTCCTCTTGTGAGGGAGGTCTGTATATCACACCAATGCAAACAGATTTCTCTTTCCCTCTTTCTAGTTTAACCCACAATGCCTCCTCTCTCCCTTTTAAGCTCTGTAATTCCAAAGCTTTAATAGTAGTTCTTACATATAGTGCCACTCCTCCTCCCCTTCTTCCTACCCTGTCCTTTCTGAATAAAGTATAGCCGGTATAGTTACATCCCAGTTATGTTTTTCTGTGAACCATGTTTCTGTAACTGCCACTAAATCCAAGTCAGCCACTCCCGCCAAAGCTTCAACTTCAGGGATCTTATTTCCCATGCTACGGGCATTAATACACACTGCTTTCCATATGTTACCCCTGTTACCCATTTCCATAAAGGTATTTAATGTATCACCTACCTGGGGGCTTTCACTTACCTGGGGGCTTTCTTCACCCATCCCCAACAAATCTAGTTTATCTGTTGGGAGCATGCACAGCATTTCCCAAGAAGACACCATGGTGAAACTACAGGGACCGCAGTTGGCAAGCACTGTAGATGCATCTATCGTCACCCAGTGAGGTGGCGTTAGGTGCACCCACAGTGTCTGCAACTTTGGAGGTGTCTGCAACTTTGGCGATTATTGCGTGATATTTATAGGCACACCGATTCTGCCCTTTCACTTCCTGCCCAGGACTGAAGCTACTGCATGAAATGCAGATATCACAAAAATTACTGCAATGTCTGTGTTAGCTGTTATTGCTGCACAATCATCCCACATTATCACTGCAGTAGCACTTAATGTGCTTTAGTTAGCATACTCCAATGTTTGAAGAAGAGTAGCTGTATTTGATGTCACATAATCTCTAGTATATAAAACTAAGGGGTATGTTTACGAAACCATAGTAAAGGAGCAAGTGGCTGCCCATGACTGCAGCATATTGATACTGGCCCCTAACCTGTATTGTTATTGGAAGGTTAGTGTCAAATGGGCAGAACACAGGGCCAAGCTGTTGCTATCATTGTCACCTTCAGCATAACACACTGCAGACAATATTTGCTAAACACTAGCAGTGACATAGGCCTACAGCACAGCCAACAGAGATCATCTCACCCTCAGGGTGACAGATGAAACCGCTCTGCAGCATGGCTTTCTGTTGTTATGAGAATGTAGCACACACAGCCAGTGCATCTTACTGAGCTGATATGCTGGATCAGTGCATTCTCCATTGGTTCTTCAGCTGCAGAATGCTGTTTTGCATGTGCAGTGCCTCATAGGTAGTGGAGGGCGCAACCTATGCTGGCAGACAGCAAACAGTTTGATCAGAGATCTGCAGGCTCTATATATCTGTATAGAGTTGTAGCCTACTGGTTAGTACAATGTCTCCATGGTCAAAGGTCCAGGCTTTGATTCCCATTTGTTCATTTTGTGCCTGAGTGCACTTGCACAGTCCTGGCTCTGTTGTGACCTGCAGACAATCATTCTTCTACATTCTATGCATTATGACCACATGTTAGGTAGCCCAACATGGCATTCCCCATCATAGACATCTGTGAACATGGCTTTAGTGGTGCATTGCAATGGGTCAGTGATGTATATGCAGCAGATTTCAGGATCAACTGGTATGGATGTGTTTTCTGTTTTGCCATCATTGTGACCTCCCAGATTTACATAAAGAGGACATATCTCATTCATTCCGGCACCTAACTCTCATTGCATAGCCATTCCCTGCACTGTTCTGCCATCATTACTTGCCCCACATGGGCAAATAGGTTCAACTTGTCCCTTTCTATCATGCCACTCTGTCGGGTGTATTGTTTTGCAGTTGCACAGGCTGAGGCACCAGTCCCACCCACACAAATGGTGTTTCATGTAGCCTATGACACTGCTACTTTTGGTTCACACACACCAAATGCTTTTGGCCTGTATGATCCCATACATCCACCCACCACACACATTGTACTCTCTGCTTGGAAAATCCATAGCACAGCCCTGCACCCACCATTTGACCATCAGAGAGATTCATGGTGGGGCAGCTTACTGGCAGTAAACTGCCCCACCATGGCCATCATGGTCATTTGCAGCAGTTAGCCATATCATGCATACCTCTATTGTGACTGCTCCACATGAGTTCTCATGGACAATCCTCACTTTACTGCCCACATCAGGAACATGTTGCCTCCATCCAGACACTGTCCTGGTCTATGGCATGACACACACTGACAATACATTTGGAAACCTGTCCACACCTCGCAGACACTATAATGTATCTTACGGCACGGTGTATGCTTTCAGGAGTATCTAGGACTGCATGCCTGTCACAGCACCCCCCACTGCTGCATCCCTTCTGCTGACTCCACTGTCACCACCACCCACCCATGACACAGCCAACACCCACACTGACTATCATCAGTAGGCAGCCGCCTATCTCTCCCAGTCAACAGGATAGGCCACATTGCCAGGCATCAGGTGAGTCAACTCCATCAGCTACCAATTGTGTTTGCATCCATACCTTCTCCAATGGCTTCCCTGCCCCCCCCTCCTTTCAGAGTTTCAGTGGCTTTCCTGCATTAAGGTGTATGCTAACCACCTTTCCGCAGCATGTCCCATTACCGCATAGTAAGTATACACTACCACCCCTGAATGTCCTGTTACCACACGGTAAGTGTCCACTAGCACCCCTTAATGCTGGAACACCTCTGACATGCCCAGCACAGCTTACCACATGGTAACCTCTTATCCCTGCCACTAACACATGGAAAAACTGCTCCTTTACTGTGGTTTAGTAAACATACCCCTAAGAACTAATCTTAGCTACTACATTATGAATGAGCTTCAAATTACCCAGGATATTATTGTATTCTAAAAATAATTAAGTGACCTGTGAATACAATTTCAGATATTTCCAGAAAGGACAATGTTGACTGATCACTTGCAATATTATTATTATCAAATTGGTCTATTTCTTTTCCAAAATAATATTTAAGGATTTTATTAAAACTATCATCAAAGTCTACTTTTTGAACTTGGAAGCAAGATGCTTTCCATATTAAAGCTTATGCCACCTTTCATTTTCATTTTTAACTTTTTTTTATTTCTTTAAAGTTCTAATTGTGAGGGGAAAAGACCAGATTACGCTGTAATTCACCTATCTAAACTGAAACAGGGACTCCTGCTGCTTCTGAGACCGGAAAGTCGTATTCCAGGAGGTCACATCTCAGATTTATATTTCCCAAGGGTAATAATACTGATTACTTAATCACCTTATACTCACTATTAAGTAAGGGAAAAATCCAGTCATGTGTATCAAGAGTCATGAAGACCAATGATGCCATCTGTTCCCTTCTCGTTGTTACATTCTGTATTGTGTCTTCCTGACACTGGCTGCTAAAACTAATGTTTACAAGCAGGCACTGTGCAACATGACATCAAATCTTCAGCTAAAAAAGCAACACATTTCTATAAAGTGAATGATATCATTTACATGATGTTATTTAATGATAAACTGAACAGACTTTTTAAAAGATATGGATATGACCTGAGCTCAAATTAACTATTAAGGTGTGATTAGGTCAGATTTACATTTCTTTTCATGAGAACAACACTTTGGGATCTACATCTTGATATGGTCACTGGCTCATCCCCACCATTCCTTTCCTTCGTTTCTTCTACATAAAAAAAATAAATAAATAAACATAGAAAATGATGGCAGATAAAGATGATACAGCCTATCTAGCCTCCCATTTATACCAGGTACTACGATCTAGAATAGTGGTTCCCAAAATGCAGGTCGAGACCACAAGTAGGGTCACATCATCAGTGGGTGACAGAAGAGGGCAGCACTCCTCCCACCCTCAGACCTCTACTGTAACCTCTGATTGCTAGTAACAGTCATTATGAGGTCTGTGAATCTGAACAGTTACAGGCCCTGTCCTTCTTCCTGTGTAGGCTTCCTGTTCAACTGGAAACCCATGCGAAGTACTGGGGTCTGTGAGTACACACTGACATACAGGGACATGTGTTGAGGACTGCTATTGTCTTCATGCTCTTGATAAGGAGGGAGGTGGGGTAGGAGGAGGAGGAGGGAGTGAATGAAGGAGGGAAGGGGACTGGAGGTCTTCTATTTTACTTTCATTGTCAGCTGCGGTCACATGACCTTTTAAATGTTAAAATGATGTCATATTATATAAAAGTTTGGGAAGCACCATTCTACAATCCCTTCTTCTCCCTGAGAAATCTTCAGTGCTTGTCCTTTGCCTTCTTGAATTCATTTATAGCCCTTGATTCCACCAGTTCTGTTAGGAGACTGTTCCACACATCCACCATCCTTTATATAAAGAAATGTTTCCTTAGATAACTTCTAAGTCAACTTCTCTTCACCTTCATCCTATGCCCCCTCATTCCAGAGGTTTCAGGGGGTTTTCAATTGAAAGAGCACTGCCTCTTGTGCATTGATACTACAGATGTATTTAAATGTTTTAATCATATCTTCCCTCTCCCGCCTTTCCTCAAAGTATACATATTTCGATTTTTAAGTCTCTCCCTATATGCTTTATGACAAAGGCCACTAACCATTTTAGTAGCCACTCTCTGAACCCATCTCCCTTTTCTCTCCCTATGCCTGCATGCATCCTTTTGGTGTTAGCTATTTCCTTTTCCATCTGTTTGCCAGCTATGATCACACCTAAGTCCTGCTCTTCTTTCCTGCACTCCTTTGGGTCTTCGTAGTCCAAAAGCAAGCCCTGCATTTTTAGTGTTGAATATTAGCTGATGAATTCCAGATCATTCTTCAAACTTTACTAGATCCCTCTTTATATTATGCCCACCTTTTAGGCAATCTACCCTTTTGCAGTGTTTGGCATCATTCACAAAGACACAAACTTTTCCTGACAGCCCTTCCACAATATTAGGTTAAAAGTGTAGAAAAGCATTGGACCAAGGACCATCACAGATGCATAGCACTTACTAAAAACCATTGGGCTCTTTGAGATTAATTCCAGGAATCACTAAACGGAAGGGGCAATCAGAAGAAGTGTTTTTTTTTTTATGGGGTGGGAGGCATGTACTGAAGCAACTGTAATTTCCATTAGCAAGCTCAGCTGTGACTTTTTTTCACTGTACCTACTAGAAGTCTTCTTGTTCCCACTTTCTTGCCTGTTCTCCATGTTTTCATCAGACTTGGGAGTAACTCATGGCTCAGCAATGGGGATATAAACAGGCCAAATATTTTTGGTTTATTTTGCTTTTTCATTCATTTTATTTTCAGTTTATTTCACACATTTGTTTTATTAATGTTTTTAATGTGATTAGAACTTTTTAATGTGTGCACATCAACTGTGCATGTGTTAATTTGTAGGTTAATGTGCAATGAATCAATTTTTCATGTGTTAAAATTTAAGGCACATTACCAAACTGAACGCATGCTAACAAATGTGCATTCTTAAGCATAGCTATTTTTTTCTTCACAATCTGGGCCATTAAAACAACGTTTCTCTGATCTCAGTGCTCCTGGAAAATGTCACTGGCATGGCAACGTGAGAACAGCCATATTTTGCCATATTTCTTACTCAGATGAAACCAGAGTATGCCTCGAGTCAGATGGCTCTGGCCATAAAAGTAGCTTAGTTTTCACAAGGTCAGCAGCTTATGATCTCTGGTAGGCATGCAGGAGAGGAGCAGTGGAGATCATATAGTAACATAGCATAGCAGATAAATATCAGAATGGTCCATCTAGTTTTGGCCATTGCTGTGACATACACCACAGAGGTATAGCCTACTGGTTAATACAATGCCATTCATGGGTTCAATTCCTCATTGTTCCCTCCTCTCATGCCTGTCCTACTCAAATAGTGTGCATGCCTGTAACAGTCATATTTTTGCAGATTTGTGCTGCCAGCCCATAATTCCCTCGCAACAATTGACAACTTTCCCTCGGTCCGTCTATCTGCATCTGTCAGCTGTGTAGAGTCCTGTCTGCCTGTGCAGGCTGCCACCTCATGTCCTGCACTGCTACCCCTTCCTGCATTGCGCCTCTTCGTGCTTGCTTCGCCTGTGCCTGATCTGCATGGCACCACCACTCCTCTGTCCACCCATCATTGTAACTATCCTGCCACCTCCACCTCCACTGAAGTACACGTATTCCCATCATCTGCCACCCACTGTCTTTCCAGTACTTTACATTGCCAACACCCTGTGCTGTGGTACAGTTGCCCCCACCATGTTTGTCATCAATACTGGCAGCCATATGGGATGCCCACAGATATGGCAGGTCCAGCAGCTCCCACCTCTCCCTCCTTCATTCACCTGTTCATTGCCTTTCCTGAGTGCTCTATCTAGAGTTAGGGCTACATCTGTCTCTGTTCCTCACAGGTCATGCATGTCATCCTGCAGCACCTTGCAGCCCTTAGGCCACACTAACCTAGGGCGCCATAACCTTGTTAGGCCACCGTAACCTATGGTTCCGTAACCCAGGGTGCCCTCTAAGGTGCCCTGTCCAGGGGTGCCTAATACGGCACATAGCGTAAGGAGCCCTACGGTATAGGGAACCTTACAAAGCTCCTTATGAGGCACCTTATAAGGCACCTTATAAGGCACCTTACAAATCACCTTACAAGGCACCTTACAAGTCACCTTACAAGGCACCTTATAAGGCACCTTGCTTATACAGCACCTTACAAGGTGCCTTATAAGGCGCCTTGTAATGTGCCTTGTAAGGTGCCTTATAAAGTGCCTTGTAAGGTGCCTTATGAGGTGCCTTGTAGCGCATGTTAGTTTGTAACATGTGTTAGCTGAATCGGCTTGCTGTAATGATGCACCGCCCACGCCTGTATATGGGCATCTGTACCTTTACCATGGAACCTAACAACGAATGTCTTTACCGCAGTTTAGTAAACATACCCCTTAATGTTAAAAAATGCAAGGTCATGCATTTGGCCTGCAACAATCCAAGGGAGTAATATAGTATAGGGGGTGAAGTACATTTGTCCACTAAAGAAGAGCGGGACCTAGGTGTGAATGTGTCTGATGATCTTAAAGTAGCTAAACAGGTAAAAAAGGCAACAGCAAAAGCTAGAAGGATGCTTGGGTGCATAGGGAGAGGAATGTCCAGCAGAAGAAAGGAGGTGATACTGCCTCTGTATAAGTCTTTGGTGCGACCTTATTTTGAGTATTATGTGCAATTCTGGAGACCGCACCTTCAAAAGGATATAAACAGTATGGAGTCAGTACAGAGGGTGGCTACTAAAATGGTTAGTGGTCTTCATTATAAAGCATATGAGGACAAACTTAAGGATTTTAATATGTACAGCTTAGAGGAAAGGTGGGATAGAACTGATATGATTGAGGTGTTTAAATACCTCCATGGCATAAATGCAGAGGAGGAGAGCCTCTTTTGATTGAAAGCAAGCTCTGCTATGAGGGGACATGGGATGAGGGTGAAAGGGGATAGATTCAGGAGTGATATGCGGAAATATTTCTTTACAGAAAGAGTGGTGGATCCGTGGAATAGTCTTCATGTGGAGGTGGTAGAGATGAGGACAGGATCTGAACTCAAAGAAGCATGGGACAAACAAGAGGATCTCTAAAGGAAAAAAAGGGGAATGTTGTAGTGTTTGATATGGAAGGACAGACTAGATAGGCTATGTGGTCTTTTTCTGTTGTCATGTTTCTATGTTTCTAGTCATTCTATTTTACTTTCTCGCTTGGCCTCTATTGGCCTTTGTGATCTGTTCTTGCTTGGTCTCCTCCTTGTTATCTGAACGTTCATACTATGCATTGACAGGTTTAATACCTGTCCCTTGGCTCTTTTGATTCAAAATGCATCAATACATTCTTATTTTTATGTGGATAATAAATTACTACTTGCTTATACAGACTTTTGAACCACAGACCTCACTGACCTAAAAAACTATTTGGATAAGATTATTAGCTGGCTGCGAGATAACCACCTAAAGCTAAATATTGACAAAGCTTCTGCTACCTGGCTTACTGGAGAAGCAACAGCTCCCGTACTTGATCCTATTTTGGATGGTCACTCAGTTCAAATTCACCCCTACTTTAAATATCTTAGTTTATCTTTGCAGACCTTTCATTTGCAAAACAGGTTAGCTCAATTGTTAAGGCTTCCTTCCTAGCGCTAGGTCAATTTTGGGTAGCCCACGCACTTCTGAATCCTGCTGCCTAACATGCTCTTGCCCTTAGCCATGTTATCTCATGTATTTATAATTCCATTTACTCTGGTCTGTTTCAATGTGAATTAAAATGCCTTCAATCAATCCAAAAGACTGCAGTTCCTATATTATGTCACACATTGAAATTTGATTACGTCACACCCCCTTACTGTTCCACCAACATTGGCTTCCAGTTTTCTATCTCATTCAATTCAAAATGCTTACACTAACACACAAAGCTCTATACTTGACTCCCCACCATACCTGACATCGGTAATTTCTCTTCACACTCCTGCCAGAGCTCTCCGATCTCTCTATGGTTACCGCTTGACTACCCTGCCGCCCCCCCCCCTCCCCCCGGTCTGCAGGGCAAGATTAGAGAGCACAAAACTCTCAGCATTCTTTTTTGTACCTCCAGACTTATGTCCTGAGACCTCATATAAGACCTTCAAAGCAGGTCTTCAGACCCACCTACTCAAGGTGGCCTTTGGAAATGAGCTGGGGTGGTATGAAGCCCTGACCTTCATGATAGGCAAAGAATCAGAGGAGAGTGCAAATGCTATCTCCTCATTCCTATACCAGTTGTAGTTCTTTCTTTTTATTGATTTTATCAATTTTATTTTTATTGTAAATCACTTTGCTATCTTACTCAAGAAACGGAATATTAAGAAATCAAAAAAACATAAACCACTCTGTGCAGGTTGTCTCATGCCTTTGCTTTGGATTATACCTGCCACTCCATGCAAGCTAATCTGACTATGCATTTTACGAAGTGTAAAAAGTTATTTAACTTTTTCTTTGTGTGGAAATGTTCTGCACTTAAATTCTATCCTCTTATCATTTAAGGTTCTTCTGTGTTTATCCCATGTATTTTTGAATTCCATCATTGTTTTTTTTTTCCACATTTCCTACCTGTTTACCTCCTTGCAGCTTTATTTCATTTCTCTAGTATTACAGCTTCCCATTCTTTGGAAAAAGATCACTTGTTTGTGCTCCTCACTCTCTTGTTCACTACGTATGTGCACCTTGCCATACTCTAGCCAGTTTTGCTATGTCTTTTTTTATTATATTTATTTTGAATTTTACAGACTAACTTATCCCACTACAAACCAACACTTATGAAATTACATAACATCAAAAATATCAAAAACATCAAAAACTCCCCCCACCCTCCCCAGCTCTCTGAGGGAAGAAGCTTACCAGCACAGCGTCCACAAGCAATCTTAATTAATCACATAGAGAGTCCTACCCCCATACTTATGGGGGAAGGATACCATCCTAAATGTATTATGACAGCTCAACTGTTAATTTGGCACAGGCAGCATATTTATCCTACAACGACCATTTTTCTACGTTTGGAACAACCTTGTTAGACTGATGTAACTTATTGTATAATTTCTCATATTTAGCGCTTTGACAGACTAGATTCCACCACACTTCACACGTTAAATTCCGAGAATTTTTCCAATTTGTAAAGATAACTTTTAGAGCAATTGCTAACATAAAATTCAATAAAACGAATTTGTCCTTGGAAAGGCCCAAGATGTTCTCCAAGGATCTTAAACATACCATGTTCCAAGATAATACATTAGAAATGCCTAATATTGTATGTATTTTATGCCATACAGGTCTCCAAAATCTCTGAATGAATGGGTATCTGAAGATCAAGTGCTCAAATGTACCAGCAGCTTGCTGACAGGACCAACATTTTCCCCCGGACGATTTGTCCCACTTAGCCAATTTAACTGGCGTGATATAAGCTCAGTGCAAGAAAAAGAACATTGACTGGGTAATCGCTGCTGATCTGGAGACCCTAGTTATTGGGCCCCATAAGGTTTTCCAGTTTTTGTGGGACAAGGAGCTGTTTAATTCCGATTCCCAGTTTTTCCTTAATCCCCAAAGAGGGAAGGGAGCGTTTTCTCTAAAATATGAGCAAATTATTGATGCAGCCCCAGCTTTCTCTGCTACTTCCTTCATGTTTTTAAATAAAACTCCTTCTGCAGCCAAGCCGGCTATATTTATTGTAGACGCTATACTATGTTTAAGTTGAAGCCATTAGAAAAAAACAGCCCCGGGAAGTGAAAACTCCTTTTGTAGCGATGGGAAATCTTTCCAGCTACCCGAGTCCAAAAGTTGACCCAATGTCCAAATTCCACACTCCTGCCATTTCTTCCACGCGAACATCTTCTCTTTGATTTTAAACTTCGGATTCCACCAAAGTGGCCAGGTCTTAGAGGACAAGTTATTCTCACCTACATACTGCGCAAGGGATAGATAAGCTTCCTGAGTAGCGGATATCGTCTTCCCTACCTTTGTCCTTTCTGGATGCTTCATGCCAAGGAGCCAAGATACAGGACATGGTGCTACAGCTCGACTCTCCACCTCCAGCCACATATGCTTCTGGGTAAGGTGATCGCTAGACACCCACAAAGCCCCTTGTTTTAACAGGAAAGCATGGTGATACCATCGGAAGTCCGGGAAGTGTACCCCCCCCCCTTATCTTTGGAAGCTTTAAGTTTTTTTCAAAGCAATCCTAGGTTGTGCACCACCCCATAAGAACTTGCACAAGTTTCTCTCTAAAGCAGTATACATTTTTGCTGGAAGTATAAAAGGCAACATTCCCAGTACATAGTTGATTTTTGGCATTAAGGTCATTTTAATAGTTTCCAATCTTCCCCACCATGTTAAATGAAGAGGGGACCATGTGAGTGACATTTTGTGAATCATTTTTATTAAATCCTCGATATTAATTTGTATGGTATGTTCAGATGAAATATCATATCTAACCCCCAAGTACTTGACTCGGATTATCCGTCACCCAATGGAATGGGAATGCCACCATAGAGTCTGAAGAAGCTAAATAGTTCATAGAGAAGGCAACCGATTTGGTCCAATTTATTTTGTAGCCCGAGATCTCTGAATAGCTCTCTATTAAATCCAATATTTTGGAAACAGTGGCAGGCTGGGTGAACAATAAGAGATCATCTGCATAAGCGGATAGTTTCACTTGTAGGTTGCCTATTACTATCCCCCTGATGCTTGAATTCAGCCTGATAGCTATTGCCAGTGGCTCGAGAGCCAGATTAAAAAGTAGAGGGGAAAGAGGGCATCCCTGCTGGGTGCCTCTGTGTAATGTAAATGAGTCAGACAGGATACCATTGGCAAGAATGCGGGCCTTAGGATTTAAGTACAATACCCGGATCATGTTAATAAAGTTAGTCCCCAGCCCGAACCAATCTAAAACTTTAAACAAAAAAGGCCATTCCAGTTTTCAGCATCTAAAGAAAGACCCACATAAGGAGAATCAGCAAAGTTTACTCTGTCGAGCAGGCTACAAAGTAATCTAGCATTATCAGAGGTCGACCTCTCTGGGACAAAGCCACATTGATCAGGGTGGATCAGCTCACTAACAACTCCCACAAGTCTGTTTGCTAAGACATTTGCGTAAATCTTATAATCTGAGTTTAATAAGGAGACTGGCCTGTAATTTGTAACTCGATTGGGATCTTTCCCCGGTTTCTCAAGCACTACAATCGTAGCTTCTGCAAAATTTCCCGTATGACCCTGTGACTTATAGAGCTCTGCAAAATAAGATAACAAATATGGGATCAAATCCTCGCCAAAATCTTTATAAAACTCAGCAGGTATTCCATCTGGCCCAGCTGCCTTGCCTGGGGTCAGAGAAGTGATTACCAAATGTAATTCCTCTCTAGATAGTGGTCTGTATAATTCTTTTGACTGCAGTTCCCCTAATCTAGGATGATTTAAATTCCTCAGAAAAGCATCAGAGGATACAGGATAAGCTGTCACTTCCGAGGAGTATAACTTATGATAGTAGTCTGCAAATGCCTCTAGAATTTGCTTGTTGTTGGCCACCCTACCTTGATGGTCATCCACTATAGAGATGAAACGCGATCTTTCTCGTTTCCCTTTTAATGCATTGGCTAGGAACTTTCCCGATTTGTTTTGTTCAATGCGATAATGAGGAAGCTGTTTGCTCATAACCAGCTCTACTTCCGAACTTCAAAGCATATTATATTGATACCTTAGCATCTGGAGCCGCTGCAAAACACTTTTGTCCACTCGTTTTTGCCAAAGATGCTCTCCGGATCTTATTTGCTCATCCAGGGACTTTAAGTGGACCCGCCTTCTTCTATTCTCCTTGATAGAGAAACTCGTGATAGTGGCCCACAGGAAGGCCTTAAAGGCCTCCCACCAGGCCCAACTTGCCATGTCCTCTAATTTGTTTGTACTGAAATAGCCCTTTATAGCCTCCCTAACGTCTACCTGAAATGAAGCATCGGCAAGCCAAGATCTATTGAAAGACCATGCATGATTAGCATAGATCTCTGTCGATAATGCTAATGTTAGCTTTATGGCCGCATGATCAGATATATGCATACTTAGAATTTCTGCTTCACAAGAAGCAGAGATCAGAGATCTAGATATTAGGAAAAAGTCTATTCGCGAGGAGGAGCTATGTGGCGGAGAGAAGAAGGTGAAGTCTTTATCTTTAGGATGAAACAGTCTCCAAACATCTACCATGCCTGTGGACTCCATGAGGGCATTAAGAGCCATCCTTGCTCTGGAAATTTTCTCCACCCTACCCAGGTTCCTGTCCAGCAAAGGGTCGAGGACCATATTAAAATCACCTCCCATTATGACTGGTGTCAAGATATCCATCTGTAAGATTCTTGCAATTTCCATGAAAAACTTAGGGTCATCCATATTGAGGCCATAAACATTTAAAATTGATAACCTGACTTCACCCACTAAAATAGATACTTTCTCCCATCTCCCTTCTGCGTCATTATGCGGGGATTCAACTTTGACCCCTAAAGATTTACGTGCCAATATGGCCACTCTGTTCTTTTTTTGGATAGCAGGAGAGTGACCAATTAGGAGAAACTGCCTATCTTCCAGCTTCTTAGTTTCAGCCAAAGATAAGTGGGTTTCCTGCAATAGGACCAAGTCAGCTTACTGATGTTTACAATAAGCAATGATCTTTTTCCTTTTTATTGGATTTATAATGCCCTCAACGTTCAGAGACAATACCTTCATTACGTTAGCCATGGGACAATAAAGAGGACACGCCAAGAGATGCCTGTGAACCTCAAAGGGAAACAACCCAAACTTCTACCCTCAGAGAGCCACCTAATCCCCCCAAAATCAGGGGTTCCATTCATTAGGTGAGATAGAAGGAACCTCCCCATGGCACACCCCGGACCCACAATTACCAAATAGATCCCAAAACCCTATCTCTTTAGAAATAATTACACGCAATTCAGTTAGCCTTCTCCTAGACATATAGAATCAGTACCCATCCAGGCTTGACCAATGGGTCTCCATCATTCTTCATTAATTAAACATAACCTTGCTCACTCTAATGAGACCAAACTGAATTTCAGGCTATCAACATAACGAGAATCTGCAAAACAATAACCAGCAGGTTAGAGTATTTAAGGATTAGAGTAAAATGTAGTCTTCGGTGCCGCCACCAACACAGAGAGCACCCAGGACATGCAAGCACCGAGAGACAGAACACCCCCATCTGCTCTCATAGGCAGCCAGCCATCACACAGGAAACCACGACAGAGTCAGTGCATTAAAAGCACTTCTTGATCTTCAATGAATCGCTCCAAAATCACTGGATCTTCAAAGGATTTTGTGACATTGTTAAGAGTCACTCTGAAGCAGGCTGGGTAAAATAGCCTATACCGTGCCTGTAAACCCTGCAGTCTCATTTGAAGTAACAGAAAATGCTTCCGTTCCGCGACTGTAGTTTTACTAAAGTCTGGATAAAAGGCAATATTATAACCATAAAATTGAAGGGAAGTAGTAGCTCTGGCTGCCGTCATTATTTGTACTTCTTGTTGAAATCTTAATACGCAGAAATCTTAATACGCTTATTTGATTGTAAGCTCGCTGCTGGCGGGATGCAATGAGCCCGTTCTATTTCAAATGGATGGGCAAAGTTGATTTTCAGCAGCTTAGGAACTAATCCCTCTAAGAAGGCCACAGGATCTTTTCCTTCCACGCCCTCAGGTACCCCCATGAGCAGGATATTGTTCCTCCTGGCCTTGTTGTTCAAATCCTCCAGACTGCGTTCCAAGAGCTCTATTCTCTGTGATGCTTTCTCAAGTTGTAGAATGCACTCATCATGGGCCACAGTGATCCCTTCCACCTTTTCAATTCTGGTTGTAAGCGATAACATTTGTGCTTTCATCTCCTTTAGATCTGCCTGTAGTTCATTCAGCGATTCTCCGTTTGCATCGACACGATTGCGGACCGCTCTGATCTCCTTTAATATCTCTTGCACTCCCTCTACTGCCTCCGATTGAGGCGCCATCTTAAGAGGGGACAGAGGGTCCGATTTTGTTCTTTTGGTGCCGGCACTCTGAGGGTTTGAGAAATCTAACCGGGTCTGTTTGCTGTTAGCCATATTCCCTGAGCGATGAGTGTCCTCTAAAGGCTCGGCTTTCCTACCAGACATCGATAGGACAGGATTAAATGACTGGGACTGAGGGAGAGAATCTCCTAAGCAGCCATGTTGGGACCGTGATGGCTCCGCCTCCCTGCTATGTTTTTTTTTTTTTTGTCTTGATTAGATTGTAAGATCCGATGACCAGGGAATGTGTCTTACATCTATACATGTACAGCGCTGCATATGCCAGGCTACACAAATGAATATTATTAGTAGTAGTAGTAGTAGCAGCAGTAATACTTTTCAATTATATAAGAATATAAGAACTGCTCTACTGTGTCAGATCAAAGGTCCATCAAGCCCAGGGACCAATCTAGAGATATGTCCAAGTACTTGACATATCCCAAAAGAAGTCAGTTGTACAGTATGCTACTTATTTCCAGGGATAAGTTTTTTTCTTGGACTGCCTTAATAACAGTTTGTGGACTGTCTCTCCAGGAATTTTCACAAACCTTTTTTAAACCCAGATACACTACCTTCTTTTACCACATACTCTGGCAATGTGTTCCAAAGACTGATTATACTTTGAGAGAAAAAATATGTTGTCTTTTTTAAAATATGCTACTTTGTAGCTTCATGGCATATCTCTTAGTCCTTGTATCTTGTGAAAGCATACAGAATAAGCATCTCTATCAGATTTCCCACCTCTCTTCTAAAATATACATATTTAGTTCTTCAAATCTCTTCTCATATTTCTTCTGGTGCAGAATCCAGACCATTTTTGTCACTTTCCTCTGGATCACTTCCAGTGTCTTTATATTCTTAGGGGGTATGTTTACTAAAGGGCGTTAAGGTAATAGGTGTTAACGGCAGTGATAAGGGGTGTTACATGCATACAGGGCACTGAGCAGGTAGGAGGCATTCTGGCGTAAAGGGTGCTATGGGTCATTTAACATGTGTTAACGGAACATTGGGCGTTAAGGTGACAAGCATATACCTTAATGTCCGAAAATGGCTGTAACTCTAACGTTGTATAAAGGAGCATCAAGTAAAGTCAATATAAAGGTGATAGATGGAAGGACAGGTGAGAGCTGATATGGCAGATCCATCAGCTCTCACTGTCCTTCCATCCATCACCTTTATATTGACTTTCCTTGGTGCTCCTTTATCCTGCCATATCTGTGGGCACCTTACGTGGAAGCCAATAAAGCAGATGAGCATGTGGGAGGCAGCTGTACTGATGCACAGGGGCGGTGCCATTGTAAAATGGCACAATGTCAGTGTGTGGCATAGGATGGGGAAGACATATCTCCCAGCAGAACCAGAAGCGGCAGGATATGTACAGCAACAGGAGGACAGAGTAAGTATAGTGACATGCAGATCAGGCACAGGAGAGGCATGTGTGAAGAGCCAAAATGCAGAAAAGAGTACCAGTGTAGGCCATGGTGTAGAAGCTTGCACAAGAAGACATGACTGATAGCTGACAGAGGCAGATGAATGGGCTGAAGGAAGGATGGCAGCTGAGGAGAGGGTGGTATGGGCTGGCAGCACCAATGTGCTGTAGGTGCCCTCCACGATGTATTTGTACTGTGCGTGAAAATATGAACCAGTGCAACTTGGAAGGCCTTATACCAGACATGTGGGACTTACACCTGTCCCAGCCACACAGTCACCATACAACAGCTCAGACAAATGTGTAGATAAGAACTGCACAGATGTCATCCAAACTGGGCAAATGGGGAACGTAAAGACATGAGGTGATACCTGCAGGTGGCTATCCGAGGGGTAGGATGTCAATTGGTAATGTCTGATGATAGACAGGGATTGCAATCAGCTGAGCCACTGGTGTGTTAAGTGATCAGCTCAAGGTCACAATGAGATATTGACAGTCCATGAAGGTTGTGACAGACATAAAATGTGACAGAAATACATTCTGAAATGTCACATAAGGAGTGGTAGTGGGCTTCAAATCCTGGTATCTTGTTCCCCAAGCCATTGCCTTGACCATGACACCATGTCTTAAAGCAGGGGCCTGACATCTGCAGGGTGAACATGTCTGATCCCCTGCAATGGGCTGCAGCAGAGTCAATAAAGCCATGCTCTCATAAGGCCATGATGGGGACTAGCATGTTTGCTGACCCAAAGTGTGGCCAGAAAGCAAAACAAAGTAGACAGATGAGTGTCTGCAAGTCACAGTAGAGCCTAGACTATTTCAGATGTGGAAATGACCTGTGTAACACACAGGGGCAAAGTGAACAAGTGAGAATCAAGCCCTTGCCCTCTGCTTATGGGGACATTGCACTACCCAGCATGTCACACCTCCACACCTCTCTAACCTACAATGTCTGGAGTTGAATAGTCTGCAGGTCTGTGCCTAACCTGTCTGCTGTGTTTGCTGGTATACGTTAACCCCTCCAGTACCCATGATGCACTGCACATGCAGAACAGCAGTCTGCAGCTGATTACCAAATGGAGAATGGACTGATCCATCACATCACCTCAGTACGTTGCACTGACAGTGTGTGCTTCAATCACATAACAGCTACAAACTGTGCTATTGTGCAGTTTCAGCAGTAACCCTGTTCACAGAACTTGCAATGGTAGAGATGGTCTCTGCCGTCCATGCTGCAGCTCTCCATCACTGCCAGTGTGTAGCAGGTATTGTCTGCAGTGTGTTATGCTAGTCACCTTGTTTCCTGCACAGTTACAGTATGCTATATGTACCAATCACATCTGGCCCCATGTCCTGCCCCTGTTGGGCAGGGAACCCTCCTAGAACAGTGCATGTCCACACCTAGTGTTAAACTGATGATGCCATGGACACGAAAGTGGGGGCATCTTGGCTTGCATGGGGCTGTTGCTAGAGTCCTGCTGGTTCTATCATTACTAAAGGGAGTAGGCCTGGAACACCTCCTCTCCCCACCACCTAAGGACTGCAAACTGCACCTGCTGCCCTCCACTGGGTTTTCAGCTATACACATAACAATTGTAAACAGTTTGCTGGCCTGTACACATTGCATATGCACAAAACAACCACGTGCACCCAGGTTTTGGATAAATGGCATGACCACCCAGCATTTGGTTCAGTGATCAGGACAAGAAGTGCATCCACATCACTAGAACCAAATGCTATACAGCACTGTGGATACACAGCCATGCCATAGTAACTGCTCCGTCAGAGTGAGAGTGCACTCCCAGCATAAAATGCTGTGGCCACCTAGTCCATGCATGTGGCAGATGGCATTACGACATCTCAGCCATTAACCCTACCTCTGATGCAGACACATCCTGGCCAGTCCGCCCTAATTCAGGCCATAACCACAATACTATGCTCCTCATTATGTACATTTGCAGACTAATGCTGGGAAAAGCTTAGGCAATGTGAGGCTCAGTGAGGCGTAGAAAGACACAAAACAATGGAGAGACACACACGCACACACTCATATTACCTCACTGTGCAAAAATGGGGATGGCTGGTATTCCTGCCTGCCACTTTGGTTTTGATATCAGCTCAAGCATTGTTAACATGTGCTCATTGTGCAGGAGCTAGTAGCGTGCTCTGATGTTAATGCCTACTCAGTATGCCGGGGCAATCAGCCTGACTTTCCATCCAGCTGTGGATAGTGGAGTCTGTCTGTGTGGCTGATGAATGTTGCTAGCCCTTACTAGCCAATTCATAGGGGGTTGTACCTGGACTGTAGGCTAAAGTTTAGCCACAGGGAGGACTTGAACCTGTGACTCTATGCATATTCATACCATGATAGACAGGGATTGCAATCAGCTGAGCCACAGTGCTGCCATATGGTTTCAACAGTCCCTGGGGCTGACATGCTTCCTATCAGACAGACCTTGGCACATATTGCAATGCATACAGTGCACAGGACCAGGACATGGCTTTGATCTGCTGTAGGTGGGTGCCGATGCCCACTCTGCTGACACCCCCACACCATGCTGACATGCCCGTGTGCTGTCAGTGTTGGTGGTGCACAGTCCCAGCCCATTCAACATGCAGGTTGGTGAGTGCCTAGGGTGCAAGGTCTGGATGGGGGAGGCAGAGGCATACATGGATGACCACACAGCCCCCCCAACCATCTACCTCTGCAGGGACCCTATCACTGCCTGCCAATGATACATTTTGGGGGGAGGATGACAGCCACTGCTGTGGTAGTCCTCTGGGTGCCTGCATGTTGCAGCTACCTGGAGGGCTACAGCTGCTGGCACTATTGGCCTATTCCCCCACAACTGGGTTCAGCAGCAGCAGGGGAGTCCAACCGGGATCTCTGCCTGTGTGCCAGGACCCTTGGACTGCCCCATGTGACACATCTCCTTTCCACAGCAGTAGCATGTCTGTGTGCCACCACTGTCACTGTGGGATCATGATGGACATCACAGATGGTAATGCGGATGGCAGGATACCCCTATGAGGAAAGGCTAAAGAGGTTGGGGCTCTTCAACCTGGGGAAGAGACGGCTGAGGGGAGACATGATAGAGGTCTATAAATTAATGACTGGAGTGGAATGGGTAAACATAGATCGATTGTTTACACCATCGAAATGTAGAAAGACTAGGGGACATGCAATGAGGCTACAGTGAACCCATTTAGGACTACTAAGGGAAAATATTTTTCAGTCAATGCATAATCAAACTCTAATTCATTGCTGGAGGATGTAGTAAAAGCTGCTAGTGTAGCTGGGTTTAAAAAAGGTTTGGACAGGTTCTTGAGAAAAGGTCCATAAACCATTATTAAAGAGGACCTGGGATATCCATTGCTTGCCCCAATACAAGCATTGTGGATCCTGTGTGTCTTTTGTGCAAACCACTAGGTACATGTGACCTTGATTGTTCACTGTTGGACACAGGATACTGGGCATGATGGACCTTGGTCTGACACAGTATGAGATATTTTATGATTTTATGTGCCACCTGGGCAGCTGCCTGGTCTGCCCTGTGCACAAGCAACCCCCACTGCATGATCCATGTGCCACCTCCTTTGCCCCATTTGCACCATCAACATAGTACCCTTTCATATTTGGGCACTATGCTGTTGCTGCTAATGGAACACTACTATCACTAACTTGGGCTCCCCTATCTGTGCATCACATTGCAGACATTAAAATAGGCTCTTTCTCCTCAAAATACACCCTTTCCTTGAGGTTTTACTTTGCATTAGGTTTCCCAGTCTTAAAGGACTTTAACATACATTAGCACAACAGGCATTAAGGGAACACCTATTGTTAATGTCCTTTCTCTAACCCTTTAATGCCCACTCTCCGCCACAGCGCCCTTTAAGCTGCTGGAGCCTTTAATGCATGTTAAAGCAGCTTTTTCACTGCATTAAGGGCACAAGGGTGCCAATAACAGGCATTAATGGCACACTGGCACCCTTAACGCCCTTTAGTAAACATACCCTTAGTGATGTATGACCTCCAAAACTGAGCATAGGTTTCACTCGGGGCAGTTTCTCCAAATGGGTTAGTTTTGTGCCGATTACTCAGATAAGTAATGCATTACTGCCTTAACGGTTAAGAGAAAGTATGTTAACTATTCAGATTCTCTTTCTCCATTTTTTCTAGATGTTCAACCGCTCATAGTAGGCGCTAAGCTGTTTTGCTAGGCGTAAAAATCTTATCTTCGGTGTGAATAAGAAGAAAACTGTTCTTTATTTTGAAAATAAAAAATTTAAAAATTTAAAATTTATTTATATATTAATGTGAAAATTGGGATTAAAAGAAAGATTTTTATTGATGTGCGAATCCTCTAAAAGTACTTTTTTGGATACAGCTTTAATGGTTGGTGTAATTCTATTAAAATTGGGAGGGTGAGGCCTGTGATGCATAAGTTTTGAGTTCTGCCCTATGGTGACACTGTTCGCCAAATGAACGGCATGAGCTTTTACTGAGGCCTGTATGTACCCTAAGTCTAGTATGTTTTAAGTATAATCAGAAGGTATTCAATTTTTTATCATATAGGTATAAGTGTGGGTTGTGAAAGGTGGTGCTGTGTGTATTTTATTGATATTTATCCTTTCGGCAGTGATTTCATAAAAATTAGTTTTGTGCCCTACCATGACAGGCATGAACCTCACTTCTAAGCCGGAGTATGTGGAGTATGATCTCGGTCTCTAAAATGTACTGCTAATGCTTGGCGTAGTACTTGCATCATGCCAAAGAGAGCTTCCTTCTGGAGTTCATAAGATATAACAGTATGGGTAGTTTGTCAGAATGTGAATGAAAGTTCTTCTTTATCAAGCCTGTAGCTCCCAAGACAATGGAAATATTTCTGTATCTTTCTGCCACATTTTCTTGGTCTCTGATTGCATTTCTTGGTACTTCAGGATCTTCTGCCTCTCCATGCAGTTCAGTGAAGCCTCATCAATGATGTTTACAAGAGCATTATCACCTTCTTGCTGTTGGTTATGCTCCTCTCTGTGCAACCTATCATCCTTCTATCTTTAACCACTGACTTGGCACACTGTTTTAAAACCTCAAGACCCTCATACACTATCACCTTGAGGTCTCTCTCCTGTTCTGTGCCTCCTATTGCACCCCACATGTTTGATTCACAGAATAATCACTTAGAACCAACAATTCTATTATCAATGTCATTCTGATGTTTTTCTCCTTTTCCACTATGTCGGGTTTCCTCGCATCCAGTTTCTTATCCATCAGAATGGGAATGTCCCAGGTGATCATAACCTCTTCATTCTCTGTAATTCTCTTAGAGTCATGATCCCAGTACTTTTCAGATACAGTGATATGGTAGTTTTACAGAGTTTCCAATGGATGAAGGATGCTACTTTTTTGCGCCTTTCTGTATAGAAATTTTCAGCTATCAGAACTTCACAACCTGCTATAAGGTGAGTCACTGTTTCCAGTTTTTTCAATGCTCCCTGTAAACCATCTCATCTGTAATCTGCTGTCCTGGGCTGCAGCTATCAATCTCTCCTCCTTTGATTTCAGTTCACCTTTCCTTAACTATTCATGTATCCGTTCCCCCTAAGCTGCGCTGGGTCCGCCATCAACATTCCTGCCCCAGGGTCTAACACACGCTGCAGCACCCTCACAATGTTCCCTTTCATCTGCGCCGGGTCCTCCTCTGGTATTCCCACCAGTGGGGAGGGGCAGAGTGAGTGATCGCACTGCACACACCCCCCCTCCCCCCCCACTGCCAGCAGGAATGTTGGCGGCGGACCCAGCACAGCTTAGGGAGAACATTGTCCTGGAGTAACACTTTGTATTTCCAACTATATTTGTGCATTTGCCACTTGTTTTTTTTTGTTTTTTCTCATTTTCTGGTCTAATTCTTTGAAGAGGGTTTTTTTTCTTGTTTTGCAACGTCTGTTGCTTCTTTTCCTGTGTGTGCTTGTGGATTCTCATTCATTCCTTCTAGTTGTCAGAAAGCTTGTCCAAGTTTGATGATAGAGACAGATTCTGGACAATTACTTTCATGTTTCAGCACTTTTTGTGTATTTGAATCCGACAATGCTGTCAGGTAGGCCGGAAGGCCTATGATAGTAGCTCTGTAGGTGTATCAGCTATGTGTGCAATTAAATGACAGCTCTTGGAGAAGATGAAGCATATAATTTCCTCTGTTACCAAGACCATATTTCCTATGACAATGCATCATGTCATCAGCAGAAATTAGGAACTTTCTATGGGCATTTTGGACCTTTAAAGGCATGGCCAACATTTTGAATGTGAAATTAGAAAGATAGAAACATTACATCAGAAAAAAAACACATGGCCTATCTAGTCTACCCTTCCATATCAACTACAATAGTCCTCTTTTTATGTTTAGATATCCTCTGTGTTTGCCCCATGCTTTTTTGAATTCAGATACCGTCCTTGTGTCCACCACCTCCACTGGGAGACTATTCCACGCATATAAAGAAGACCTATGCCCCTTTGTTTAAATGTAGCACCATTTCATGTCATGCAACACAGTCTTTAACAGCATCTGGTCTCTATTAATAACTTTGTTGAAGTGAAATAATACAACACAGCTAATGTGCATGGAGGGGGTCAGGGCCATACCAAGGGCTGTGCGAGCAGTGCAGCTGCACAGGATGTAAGTACTGAAGGGGTACTGACATCATATCACTGGATTCCAGGAAGCTCAAAAAGAGTGAGTTACTGGATGTAGCTGGGTGGAGGGGGTGCCAGATTTGTTAGTCACACAGGGCACATTGCTAGCTTTGTACAGTCCTGGAGGGGGAAACTAAAATCCATGGAAATTAGCTCTGATGAGCAATGACTCAGCAGCCCCTCTTATAGCATATCCATGAAATGTCTGTGTTCTTCATTAAACCATGGCAAGAGGAAGCATTTGTTCAAATTATGAGCCATATCTTTCCCATAATTCAAACTGACCAAAGTTATTTTGTGGAGGTATACACTCACGGGTCACCCTGCCATCAGGGTCAGTGCAAAGAATGGAGGTGCCCTCCATCTTGCTGACACCTGCCCCCTTCTGCACCCATTATTGCCATTATCACCCCTCTCCAGGGCCAGAAGCAGCATAAATGGCCCCAAAACTGTGATGCAACACTTATCCACCATCTCTAGGGCTAAATTGAGGCATAATCTACTAGTGTTGCCCCCCTGACACTGACTTCCAGTTTTACATAAACTGGAAGTCTGCATTGGAGGGGGAGGAAGTAACAGATTGTACATGAAAGAAACCACAATTTATTTAACAGGTTTTTTATACCACGTTATCATTTAGTCAAAGTAGTTTACTTTGAGCCTGATTCAGATAGGGACACGTCCGGGCCGTCTAGATGGCCCCAAGCAATTCAGGCCCATTTGAACATGATTCTGGACTGCGGGAACAAAACATTCCTGTGGTAACCAGAATCAGGTCCGCGGATGGCCCATTGTGCCCCTGCTGCCTGCGGGGACTACCACATCCTCAGGATGTACAAGGAGAGCTGGAGGAGGAATTGGATCCAGATGGCTTGCGGGGCTGCACATCCCACCAGGACATGCAGCCCCACAACCCATGTCCCAGCATTAGGCACATTGTAGCTCAAACCTGACAATATATATGAAATAGAGACATTGATAACTTGGAGTCACCTGAGGTAATAGAGGATTAAATGACTTGTCCAAGACCACAAGGAGTGCTAGTGAGGACCAACATTAATACCAAGCATCTTGCTCAGTGATCAACATCCTCAAAGATTACATCCACATCACTAAAACCTGGCATTATGGTAACTTTATGTGGATACATAGCCATGCCATGGACACTTTTTGGTCATAGTGAGAGTTCCATCTCAGCATAATATGCTGTGGTTACCCAGGTAGTGCACGTGGCAGATGGACAAAATGATGTCTCAGCCATTGACCCTACCATTGCAGCAGATACATCCAGGGCAATGTGCGTTGTTTCAGGCGATACCCACAATTCTCTGCCTCACATTATTTACATTTTCAAACAAAGGCTGGGAACAACTTGAATAATGTGAGCCAAACTGAAATGCATAAAACCACAGGGCAAAGGGGAGTCACACACACTCTCTCTCTCTCTCTCTCTCTCTCTCTCTCTCTCTCTGTCATTGGCACACTGTGCAAAACTGGGAATGACTGGCATTTCTTCTTGCCACTCCTGTCTAAATGTCAGCTCAAGGATTGACAATCTGTGCTGTGTATACAGGTGCTATTAGTGCATCTTGGAGTGCATAATGCAGCACACACCGAATAGATGCAAGGGTGTTTGGGGCAACCCTGAAGCTGCATCCCGTTGTATGGTATTTGCAGCAGTACAGAACAAAATGAATTGAAAACAACCTGCGTTAATTGAACCAGCTCCCTAGTGAGTCCAAACACAGTGCTCTAACCACTATACTAACCTTACACAGCAACTGCAATGGAAATACATTCCAATAAAGGGAAAATATGTATGTATATTTGTATCTGCCTGCAACGTTTCAGCTGATTTGCAGCCCATCCTGCTAATACCTTTCAGGGATTGGTGGCAAAGTGAGGTACGGTCAATATGATTATGCCAGAGTATACGTTGGGGAGTGTGGAGATGCAGCAGCTTAGAGAGGTATGTTTCCAACATGTCCCATGTACATTCACTGCTATGTCCACAGCTTAGCCACAGGACAGATCCCGTCTAGGAGCTGCATTGTGTGCATTGTTCAGTATGCCCCCCAATGCAGTCCTACTCTCCTCAGGCCTGATTCTTATGACTATGTGTGTAGAGAGTATGTGGTGTATTATGAGGCAACCAACATTCATCATCCATGACATGCCCTCTATCACATTCCTGCCTGTTAGTGTAAGCCATACAATCTTGTACATGCATACTGTGCAACAACAGTGCAGGTGTATGGAGATTCTCATATGCGTTTCCAATGGTTTGTTTACAAGGAGGTGCGTGCGGGGGCAGTCTTTCGCACCTCAACCTTGATGTCCAGTGCCGAATACATCATAGCCCAGCTATGCCCCTGATAGTCCTTGCAGATGAGGATGTAATGCTACCAGCATGTTGTCCCAGGTGAACCTGGGTGTGGCATACTATTTGTGGGCATCATGAAAACAAGCCAGGAAGGGATGCAGGAACTGACATGCAGCTGAACCCAACCCATGGGCTGCTATAATGTGGTTTTGGCAGCACTGCAATACCAATGATGTTTTCTGTGCTGGGATCTGTGGCCCATAATGGAGCTACACAGTGGCGGAGACACCAACCCATGCAATATCCTTTGACATTATGGGGCTCTGCTGCATCAGCTGTGAGTGTGCCTGAAGACTGTACCATTGGAATGTATTTTGCATCTGTAAGGGCCATCATGTACATGTACACACAACATTCACCTGCTGTGTTACTATTGCATCCTTTGCAGTATGTTATGAAGAAGAGCAGCTATAGAGGGTCTGGATGAGTAACATGTACTGAGTCGCTATGTGTGATTCATAGACAATGTGAGGGCATTATGAACAACAAATCTATGCAGTGATGTTGTTAACAAAACATGTAAAATAGGCCTCCATTGGCCCTTTATGACATCTGGTATATTATGCAAGAGTCAATTGTATGTGTAAAGCTAATGTATGAATATATGTGGTGCCCATGTGTACCAGGGGTGCTGCTGACAATCTCACATGTGTCACAGGGCTATGGATCATGTGCAACAAATAGGTGGGTCAGCTACATTTGAACATAACGTACACTTGCCATGTATGCCACAGACACCATGTTACCTAGCTGTGAACATTTACAGTTTAGCAGGGAGCTCTGAGTGAACCACAGGTCATAAAACAGTCTTTAAGGCTATGTAGGTGTATGATGTGTGTGGATATATATGCACCTCACAGCTACCTCTGAGTAAGGACCAGCTGAAAGACAAATGGTGTGCCTCCCCAATGGCTGGGACTCCCTGAACAAACACATTGCACACACATGTGGACATCAGTGATGTCCATCTTTATGTACATGTTATGTCTCACAAATGACTGAAACATGCACAACATATTTGTTAAACTGTGCTGCTCACAGAAATCTCTGTTAGAAATATCTCCACACTGGCCGATGATGACATTGGTGATCTTGGGATGTCTGTGTGGTGACTGAGCTTGAAGGCATGCAATGAAGTGTCCTGCAGCAGCACTAGAATTCTAATATTGCAGATAGGACATGACTGATGTTCCAACATACTACCAGAGAATGTTTGTACATGCATGGATGTTATGTTCCAAAATGTTTGATTCTAGGATTTTAATCTACGTGGTGCAAAGTGATGTGTTGGTGCATTGCATGACCACCAACTGTCTATCCCTGATGTGGTCATATGTTGGCCAGCCCTGAAAATATGGGTCTGCCCACACAAATGAGAGGGAGCAGGAGCTAGGCAGGTAGTCCAAGATTAACCTGATAACCGCCCAGACATAATGGCTGAAAGATAATTTTTGAAACGTAGGGCCAAAATGCCATGCACAGATGGCTATATGTAGTGCATACCAAAACAGTGACACTTGCCAACCATGTTATGTGCACATGCCCTACCACACAATGCCCCTAATACACCTGATGGCAGTCACATAGCATATGGGCATGTTAGTGGGGTAAACAGCATGGTTGAGGGACTGGACAAGAGTAGGTGCTGTGCAAAAAACAACCAGAAGCCATTTACACAGGTAAACAGTACAGTTTACTTTATAAATGGCCTCAAAAACCATGGACACAAACTACAATGATAACACGGAGGTAGTTATGAGAACCACGTGTTGGCACAGTAGTTCAAAACAAATGTCTCTCACAGGTGCAGAGGCAGCAGAATACAATAGCTCTGGGATAATGGCAGCCGTACATCCATGAGCTGTACTGGTACAAAAATGTACATGAAATGCACAATCCAAGTTGCTATGTCTGAAAATACAGATAGCTACATCAGAAAATTGCCCTTGTTATGTGTATGGCACATTATCATGAGAGACATAGGATGGAGCACACATGCGACTGTTGAAGCTGTAAGCCAATCAATAATTACACATCTTTATTGTAAAAAAAATAGCTCAATATGTTCTGTGAAGTGTCAAAACATGAAAACTATGGTACAGTAAACATCACAAAATGCATATCATCCCATGTCAGTGTGTCACAACATATTTATGCACATGCATATGCACACTGTAATTCACCAAATGACACAGTGTTACCCTATATGCAGAGTATCACTCCTGCATATGGCCAAACAGAGATCACATATGTTGTTGTGGTCAACCTTGTAAGGATGTGCAACAGCATGTCACGACCAAGCGCAAGGTGACAAGGAAAGAACACACTACATATACAATGTCCTTGTGCTGCAACACACCCAGCTTGATTCTCTTTTGGCCCAAAACATTTGAGGTCATCCACAGAGGCATGACAGTGATATGGTAAAACAACCAAAAGGTAAATGACAGTCTGGAGTGGCAGGCCGCAGTTGACAGTGTGTCTGTTGCTGGACTCTTAGCTGCCACCAATCTGTCTCCCCAGCTCAAATGGTGTGTGCAGCATCACAGCTCTCTCAAAGTCGTTTTATGCATCCATGGGTGTACACATTGAGGTGTGAGGTCTGATGATGATGCGAGAATCCATAGTAAGGGAATGACAAAACCTGGGTGTGGCAAAGTGTCATGCCACCCAGGCAGTGGATCCTATCACCAGGTTAGTGTGCACCCTCTGCATGCACCAATCTGCCACATGAATAGCCATGTCCAGCATAGGTATGCGCTCCTCAATCTAAGTTCCATTACTGTATACCACCCCTTCTCAGGGATCATCTCATGTTGTTGCTGTGTCCTCCAATGAACTCTGAGTACCAAACAAGCAAATCACATACAAGATATCTGATGATGTTAGTCAAACATGATCCAATGTGGAGGCCATCTGCTGTGTGGTACATGTGGTGGACAGGGACTAGCTGTAGATGTCATTGTGTCCAAGCTGTCATCCCACACACAGAGGTGGTGTTTGAAAAGTGTTGCATTAGTCTGTGTGCATGGGAAAACATCATTGCCTCTTGTCAAAACTATACCATCATGTGGCAAACATGAATGCTGAGGCATTCAGATTTGCCATCAGACAAAATGTATGACATTTTCAACACAGAACACAATGCATGACATGATCACATTTGTCACATGGCAGCATCTGAAATGTAGCATTATTACTGTGATGATCTGTAAAGGACTGATCAGACCTTATCCCAGGAACAAATGATGAACATATGCCTGCACAGTATATGAGTACAATGTGACACACAGTCCACACAGACTGTAATGTAAAACACATGTGCACCTGATAGCATTCTCCCTGTCTGGTACAAATATGAGGTCAGTAGTAGCAATGTCATAAGCCTATCCAAGGATACATTTATGTCGGCTGCTTCCACAATGTTAGTAAAAAAATTAATGCAATGTTCAACACTCCAATTCCTATCAGCTCTGTACACTAACATCTTAGTTGGTAATGTCAGCAAAACTATGGTGTCCAATTAACAACTGTTGAAATCAAGATGGCTATATAGATGTTAAATCATAGACACGGGCTATATGCCTGCATGCAAGATAACTTTAGAACAATATAGGTACGAATACAAGGGAACATCACACATGTCAAATGTTGTCCTGTGCCCACAGTGTATGCAGGGCAAGTGGCACAACAGCATCAGCACAGAAGGCAGTTAAGTTTGGGTAACCTATGCATGTATGTTATGTAAAATGCATACCTCTGATGCCACCATGCATAATGCACCAGTCACAAGTATTTGCCATGTTGTCATCTGTATGGAGCTGTAACACAGTCGGCTGCATGTAGATCCACTTGCCCAAAGTAGTTACCTCACTGCACCAGCAGGAGTGACAGCCTGGCAAGCAGATTCTGTATAGACACAAACACAGCAGACACACAAATGTTAGGATGTAGAACTGAAGGACATAGGATAGCATGCACATTTGGACACATATGCATCTCCCTACGTACACAGTACTTACATGAAAAAAGATTCTCAATCAGATGTTGGCAGATTTTTGTGCCCCCATGTGTGTTTCCACGGCCACGTACGGGAGAGCACACAGGATCATCTTCCAGATCCGGATTAATGTTGACTGGGATATTGTTCCTGAGAGCAATGTTGTGTAGGATGCAACAGGCCAGAATTATCTGTGCCACAATCATGGGTCAGTATTGTAAGGCCCCGCTGGTCTTATCCAGACACCTGAAGCGACTCTTTAACACGCCAAAGGTATGCTCGATGACAGAGCGGGTGGAGAGATGGGCCTCATTGTACCTCATTTCTTCAGGTGACCATGGAAAATGCACAGGGGTCAGCAACCAGGCCCAATGCACAGGGGTCAGCAACCAGGCCCATATCCAGCGTCACCTGCAGAAAGAAAAGTAGAAATTTGAACAACTAACATATGTTTACACACAATGTCTGAGCTTTTCAATGCCTCATTGGAGTCGGGAGTGGTGCCAAAGGACTGGAGAGAGGCTCATGTGGTGCCTTTACAAAAAGTGGAAGTAAGGATGTGGTTGAAAACTACAGGCCAGTTAGTTTAACTTCAGTGGTGAGTAAATTATTGGAAACGCTGCTGAAAGAGAAAATAGTGAGGATTCTGGAGTCCAGCGGATTACAGGATCTGAGGCAGCATGAATTCACCAGAGGCAGGTCTTGTCAGACAAATCTGATTGATTTTTTTGACTGGGTAACCAGGGAGTTGGACTGAGGGAGAGCCCTAGATGTGGTGTATTTAGATTTCAGTAAAGCCTTTGACACCGTTCCTCACAGGCGACTTATAAACAAAGTGAGCACCCTAGGGATGAACCCTAAAGTTGGGTTAGAAATTGGTTGAGTGGAAGGTTGAGCTCACTCTGAGGAGAAGGAAGTTACCATTGGTGTGCCCCAGGGATCTGTCCTTGGTCTGATTCTTTTTAACATCTTTGTTAGTGATATAGCGGAAGGGCTGTAAGGTAAGGTTTGACTCTTTGCAGATGATACCAAAATCTGCAATAGAGTAGACACCTAGGAAGGTGTAGATAACATGAGGAGGGATCTAGCTAAGCTTGAAGAATGGTCTTGAATTTGGCAGCTGGGATTTAATGTTAAAAAATGCAAGGTCATGCATTTGAGCTGCAGCAATCTAAGGGAGCAATATAGTATAGGGGGTGAAGTACTTTTGTCCACTACAGAAGAGCGGGACTTTGGCGTGGTTGTGTTTGATGATCTAAAGTAGCTAAACAGGTGGAACAAGTGACAGCAAAATCTAGAAAGATGCTTGGGTGGATACGGAGAGAAATGGCTAGCAGAAAAAAGGAGGTGATAGTGCCTCTGTATAAGTCTTTGGTGCGACCTCATTGGAGTAAGGTGTGCAATTCTGGAGACCACACCTTCAAAAGGATATAAACAGGATGGAGTCAGTACAGAGGGTGGCAACTAAAATGGTTAGTGGTCTTCATTATAAAGCATATGAGGACAGACTTAAGGATCTTAATATACACCTTAGAGGAAAGATGGGATAGAGGCGATATGAATGAGATGTTTAAATACCTCCGTGGCATAAATGCACAGTGGGGGGAGGGGGGGCTCTTTCAATTGAAAGCAAGTTCTGCTACGAGTGGACATGGGATGAGAGTGAAAAGGGTTAGATTCAGGAGTGATATGTGGAAATATTTCTTTACAGAAAGAGTGATAGATCCGTGGAATAGTCTTCCAATGGAGGTGGTAGAGATGAGGATAGTATCTGAATTAAAAAAAGCATGGTACAAACACAGAGGATCTCTAAAGGAAAAAAGGGGACTGTTGTAGTGTTGATATGGAAAGACAGTCCAGACGGGCCATGTGGTCTTTTTCTGTCGTCATTTTTCTATGTTTCTATCTTTCCTTAGGACGCCTTGTTAGGGCACCATATCTCTCCTTAGGATGCCTTATCTCTCCTTAGGGCACCTTATATCTCCTTAGAACACCTTGTTAGGGCATCTTGTCTCTCCTTAGGACGCCTTATCTCTTCTTAGAGCACCTTATCTCTCCTTAGGATGCCTTGTTAGGGCACTTTATCTCTCCTTAGAACGCCTTGTTAGGGCACCTTATCTCTCCTTATATGCCTTATCTCTCCTTAGGATGCCTTGTTTGGACACCTTATCTCTCCTTAGGACATCTTGTCACCTTTCTGCACCTGGTCCTGTTAGCGCACGTTAAATGGCCCGAGGCATCCTAATGCCGGCATGCTCCATACCCGCCCACTGCCTTATATGACTTCAGACACCTTAATGCTGCCCTTACCACCAGTGACCTTACCAAGGTTTAGTAAACATACCCCTTAATCTCTTATGATAATGCCTCTCTTTTAAGAAGGAAGAGGAACCAAGCTAGGGAACACCCTTACCTTTGCCTTTCTAACCAATGAAAGCTTTTCTGGTTTGACTTTATTCACAATTATGGTTGTTCTGGAAAGGGTTTATAATATATCAAATGTTCAGGGGGCAATTTTTTAATAGGGCACCTAGGTAGGGAAAGCACACATTCTAGATTTATTTTTGCACCTGTTTTATAAAAGTCACTCATGCACCTATTTACCTTTATAAAAGAGCACCCCTGAAACTCCAAAGCAGGAGTATTTTTGTATATGCAGTGGTAGAAATAAAAATGAAGTTTGAAAGAAAACAGTACATATGCATCTATTCTACAAGATTTATGGAGAAGTGCCAATCCCAACCCGTTCTATAGAGTACATTCTGTGCCTCTGGAAACGCTTACATATGTATTTCCTAAAATAGGTGCTATGTTTTCTGAGGGCCTACCTTTATTAATGTATATCAGAGGTGATATTAGAAGCAACTACTGATTCTGTAAAACATAATTCTACATGTTCGAGTGCCTTGTTTGATATATTTTTTTAATACTTAGGGGGTAGTTGCTAAAGAGCATGTTGATAATAACCCATGATTTCTGTCCTTAATAAAGGTTAAAGAGCAATAATGTGGAGTATTTTACCATAAAACATTATTTGCCTCTGCACAGTGCATTGAATTCTAATGAGATGCAAAGCATGCAAATGCATGCAAAAAATCTCCGTATTATTCAAATGAATGCTGCAGCTTGGAATAAATCACAGGAAGCTGCAGTATTCATGGAAAACATTTTCCCCAGTCAAAAGCACTGGGCCTCTAACATGTGGCCTGATGATCCTGGCTACAATTTTACAGAGGCCATGTGTTGTAAAAGAAGTGTGTGATCTTGAGGTTCCTACAGCCTGGCAGCACTACCAAGGATCAGGCTCCTCCCCCCAAATCAACCCCCCCCCCTCCATACATACTTAACTGCCTTCTCCCCTCCCAAGGCACATTCAGTGCCCCATAATAATCTCAATCACCTAGACTCTGATCCAACCTCCCACCATCCAAGGCAACAACCTGGGACTAGCTTAATGAAAGGCTGGTGGTCTAGTGGGGTCTATATGGGAGTGACCTCAACTTTCTCCCATCTGGGCTGGTATCAGTTTCACAGTGGCACCTGTGACCCCTTGCTGTAGCCTCATGGTACTTCTGCTGGGGTTGACAATCAGTGGTAGTACCAGGAGATTGTATTGTGGCTAGTAGCTTTGGGACACAAGTTAGAGTCCCAATGCCCTCAGCCAGGGGAAAAAAAATCCAGCTTTGAACTGGTACTATTTTCCCTTGGAATAGCACAGCTTAAGGTGATTTACCCCAAACTGTGGTATTCTGTTCTCATCTGAAGTCACTAACCTGCAGTACCAGGTAGGTGGCTCCTGCAGTAAACTAAACAAAATCTTGGATTTTACCACAGCTTAGTAACTAGCCCCCTTAGAGGCATATTGGCATTACATCATATCAATGAATTTATCTGCATCACTACTGATGATCATTACCTCTTTTTCTTCTCCAAATTTTGCCAGTGTTATTAAAGCGACCTTCCTGCTCATGTTTTGGGGAGAGTTGCATCCACATACGAATTATGCCTGAATGGTATGAATAAAGTGGAAAACAGTTTCTTCATTCTTTCTGCTTACGTTTTATCATCATTTTCCCATGGATTTTTCATCTCTTCCCTTCTTTTAATTAGTGTCATAATGTAAATGAAAAATTCAGGTAGAAAATTCGATTAAAGATAGCCATGAACAGTTGAAAGAGGATGGATTCAATTTATTCTGGCAATGTTTTGTAAAAAAAACTCCTCCAAGGCTATTCGACATGTAACTTTGGCCAAAGGAAGGCCTTTAATGATTTTTTGAATTTCAGTACCAATAAGAGGCTCATTAAGCTGTGAAATCTCATCCCTATTCAACTTAGGTATCTTCAGAGAGGCAAAAAAGTGATTGTATGGTTATTCATTGAAACCTCTGGCAGAGTTTCTGTGATTGATTTCTGTTCCTAAGCACCTTGTATGTGTGTGTAGATTGAAAATGCCTGTCGTCAAGGGTGTCTTTTATAATAGGAACAAATTTGGGTTGTCTTACTGGCTTAAAAGTTCTGGACATAAGCCTTCCAGGTTTATTCCTCCATTTAAAAAATCCTATTTTACTTAGTGGAAATGCATATAAAGCTTTTTTTCATGGAAATGAGTTACAGCTACCTCTCGTGCTTCCAGATCTTGATGCTTTCCCCAGAGAAGAAGGCCTTATAAATATGGCCAGAGTAACTCATGTCAAATTTTGTATGGTTTGCAAAATTTCCTTCCTTTTGTTGTAATGGCTGAATAAATTATATTCCTCGTAAGTACAGCCTTGAAATGTTCTTTAAAAAATAAGGTTGCTTTGGGGCTGTGCATTAGGTATTGGATATTTTCTCCCATTTATTATGGGTTAAGCTTTCAGTTAAATGATTCTGTATTAAGATCATAGACTTAACCAAAATCCAGTTAGGATAGTGGCAGATATTTTTCTACTCCAGTATATGTTCTATAGACACTCAATAGCTGATCTTTTGAAACTTAAAATTATTCACCAAATGAGTTAAACTGGGTTACTCGTGGTATTCCCATTTCAACCAATACAAAGTAGGATACAAGAAAAATGGACATTTTGGATAAGGAGAAATCCACAAGAATGGCACTCCTAATAGATGTAGCAATGTCAAGCAACTATATTGTACTATTAACAAAAAGACAGGTTACCAAGAAAAGATGCGAGCATATATTGGAGAGAGAGACACATCTGTGGCTAAAGATGCCAATGGTCCTGTTCTTTTTAACAGTTTTGTAAGCGACATTGTGGAGGGTCTGTCAGGAAAGGATTGCCTCTTTGCAGATGATACCATAATCTGAAACATAGGGGGATGTTTACTAAACCGAGATAAAGGTGCAAGTGTGCCATTAGCAGGAACTAATGGTGCACTTTCACCCTTAGCGTGTCCAAAAAGCCACTTTAGCGTGTGCTAACAGTACCTGCAGCGTAAAGCGTCCTGTGGGTGGAGAGTAGACATCCAAGGGGCAGAGAGTGGGGGTCAATGGGTGGGGAGTGGGCAAGAACAAGGCTTGCTCCCTTAATGATGGCACCTTAACATCAGAAACTTTAACACATATCAAAACCTTACGGTAAGGGTGCATATTGAGGAGAGAGAGCCTATTTAAATAGTATGTAATACTATGTAAATAGTTCCGAAGAACATGTTAATTGTAAAACTTCTGTTCAATGTAAACCACCTTAATAAACTTGAAAGGTGGTATATAAATAATGTCAAATAAATAAAATAAAATAAAATAAATAAATGTTTGCAATCTGCTGCACAGGCAGGTGAGCCCAAGAAAGTGATAGTAATGTTCCATTAGCAGCAACAGCATAGTGCCCAAGTATGAAAGGGCACTATGTTGATGGTGCAAGTGGGGCAAAGGAAGGTGCATGTGGGTCATGAAATGGGGGCCACTGGTGCATAGGAGGACCAGGTGGTTGTCTAGGTGGCACATAAGAACATAAGATGTGAAAATATGCCAGACTGTGTCAGTACCCTGTGTCCAACAGTGGCCAATCTAGGACATAGGTACCTAGCAGTTTACACAAAAGACACACAGGATGCACAGTGCATGTATTGGGCAATCAGGGGATATTCTGGGCCCCTCATTAGTAATGGTTTAGGGACTATTCCCCAGGAATATGCCCAAATATTTCTGAAACCCAGCTACACTAACAGCCTCTATGACATCCTCCGAAAATGAATTCCAGAGTTTCAATATGTGTTGACTGAGAAACCATTCACTCCCAGTAGCCCTCAATGGCTTACACTATAGCCACATTGTATGTCCCTAGTCCTACTACATTTAGATGGCATAAACAATTGATCCACTTTTACCCTATCCACTCCAGGTAATATCGTATAGACCTCTAACATAACACCCCTCAGTCATCTCTTCCACAGGTTGAAGAGACATAACATTGGCAGGCGGTGATGGGATCCCTGGAGAGGAAGATGGTTGTGAGGGGATGTGTGGCCATCCATGTATGCCTCTGCCTCCCCCCCCCCCTCTATTTGGACATTGCACCCTAGGCACCTGCCAACCCATATGTTGGATGGGCTGGGACTGCACACCACCACCATGTACAGCACAAGGGCATGTCGGCATGGTATGGGGTATTGGCGGAGGGGGTAGTGGCACCCGCCTACAGCAGACCAAAGCCATGCCCTGATCCTGTGCACAGTGCACTATGCAACATGTGCCAAGGTCTGTCTGATGTGAAGTATGTCAGCCTCAGGAAGTATTGAAGTCATATGGCAGCACTATGCCTCCTTGCATGCAGTTGGTGTGTATATGAGTGGAGGGTCACAGATTTGGGTCTGGATTGTGGATTATGCATTACGAATTCCTGAGGCTAAACTTTAGCCTACAGTGCAGGCACAACACCAACATGTGAAACTCCCAATGATTCAGCCAGCAACGGCACAAACACCCATCAGCCACACAGATAGGCTCCACTATCCACAGCTGGATGGAGAGTCAGGCTGACAGCACCGGCACACTGAGCGGGAATTAACATCAGAGCATGCTACTAGCTCCTGCACAAGGAAAACACATTAACAATGCTTGAGCTGATATTGGGACCAAGGTGGCAGGCAGGAATGCCAACCATCCCTATTTTTGCACAGCATGGCAATATATGAGTGAGTGAGTGAGTGAGTGAGTGAGTGAGTGAGTGAGTGAGTGAGTGAGTGAAATAGAGAGAGAGAGAGAGAGAGAGAGAGAGAGGAGTGTGTGTGAGGAGCAAAGTATTGTGGGTATGGTCTGAAGCAGAGTGGATTTTCCAGGATGGGTCTGCATCAGAGGTAAGGTCAATGGCTGAGATGTTGTAGTGCCCATCTGCCATGTGCATGGCCTGGGTGGCCACAGCATGTCTTGCTGAGAGGGCACTCTCACCCTGACTTAGCCATGACCATGGCATGGCTATGTATCCACATAGTGCTGTCTCATGTCTGGTCCTAGTGATGTGGGTGCATCTTCTGTTCTGGGGGCTTGTTCGCTTAACTAGCTGCTGGGTGCACATGGTTGTTTTGTGTATGTGTAATGTGTACTGGCCAGGCTGGCTGCAGTTGGTATGTATATGGTTAGAAAGCCCAATGATGGGCAGCATGTGCAGTCTGACTGAGTTGTTAAACCTAGGTGGGGGGCAGGGAGAAAGAGGAAATGTGGCAATAATAGGCCCAACAGGCTTCTAGTGATAGCCCCCTGCATATCTAGATGTCCCCACTGTAGGTGGCATCAGCTGTTTAACATCGGGTTTTAACATGCACTGCTTTATGAAAGCCACACGTGACTGGTGTAGCAAGGTGACTAGCTAAACACACTGCAGACAACAGCTACCATATACTAGCAGTGATGAAAAACTACAGCACAAACAACAAAAACCATCTCTAACATTGCCAGTCCTGGAACCAGGTGCTGGGCGGCCATCCTCGCCCTCAAGGTGACCGCTGAAACTGCTCAGTAGCACAGTTTGTAGCTGTTATGTGATTGCAGTAGACACTGTCAGTGCATCGTACTGAGCTGATGTGATGTGTCTGTCCATTCTCTGTTTGGTGATCAGTTGCAGACTGCTGTTCTGTGTGTGCAGTGCATCATGGGTACTGGAGGGGTTAACACAGCATACACAGCAGACAGTTTAATGTGAGATGTGTTGTTAACGTGAGTTAAATGATCAGGGCGCCTTGTTCCATGCATTACATGGCCCATAGCTTCCTTTACACCGGACTGTCCCCACTTGCCCATAACCTTATATGGCTTCGGGAACATTAGCACTGCCCTTACTGCCAGTGACTTTACTGTGATTTAGTAAACATCCCCCATAATAATTCTTGTCTTACCTCATTTGGAGTACCGTATACAATTTTCGAGACTGCACCTGAAAAAGGATATACTGTAGAATGGTGTTGATCTAGAGGGTGGCTTCTAAAATGGTCAATAGTCTTCATCATAAAGCATGTATATTTTGGTGGAAAGTTAGAAGAGGGGAGATATGATAGAGGCATAAATACACAACAGGTCTTTATTCATTATTCTTTATTCACAACATTTGATATACCGCCCATTGCCGGAGCGTCAAAGCGGTGTATAATAATAACCAAGTGCAACTGGTGAAGGTAAAGGAGGAAAAAGGAACACCATCGGTATGATAGGAGAGCCAATAGAAAAGAAGAGAGAAGGATAATAAGGACAGCTGTAGACCCAGGGGGATGCTAAAGATAAAGACGAAGGATGCTACAAATAAAGACCAAGACAAGAGGTGACAGACAAGACTGGTGGGGGATGGGAGGGGCTGTAACCTGAATACCAGAGAATGTAAGGTGATTTTGCAGAGGAGAGTAGTTCAGTGGTATCTTGGTGAATGAAAATCGGGGGGAATAGGGAGATCGTAGGCCTGGCAATAGAGGTGAATCTTGAGAAGAGCCTTGAACCAGTACGGAGAAGGTGGGGCAGAGAGTTCCAGAGGGCAGGACTCAAGAAGAAAAAAGCAGCATGATGGGTCGAATCGAGGTGGGCCTGAGCAGGGGATGGAAAGAAGAGACGATTATTGTGGGCTGAGCGAAGTAGACGGGGAGTTGGCTGGAGGTAGATGATGTCGGCGAGGTACTGGGGTGTACTAGTGTGAAGAACCTTATGGGTAATGATAAGAAGCTTGTACAGGAAACAAACTTTGATAGGAAGCCAGTGAAGGGAAAGAAGACAGGGAGTCACATGATCCCGAGGGGAGGAGTGAGTGAGAAGACGTGCAGCTGTGTTCTGAACTAACTGGAGCCGATGAAGATGATATTGGGGGAGACCTGCAAAGAGTGAGTTGCAGTAATCGAGTCGAGAAATCCCCAAAGAAAGGACAAGAGTAGTAAGAGAGGAGAGGGGAAGAAAACGATGAACAGCCCGGATTCTACGAAGATGGAAGAATGATCTACATACAAGTGTAGAGATGTGTTGGTGAAAGGAGAGGGAGGAATCAAGAGTAACACCGAGGTAGCGAAGAACAGAGACCAGAGGAATAGGGTAAGCAGCCATAAGAGGCACCAAAGTTGGGGAAGGGGCACCAAGGGTGAACCAAATAGTGGATGACTTTGAGGGATTAACATGTAGGTAGTTGCTAGCAAACCAGTCAGAAACAGAGGTAAGGCAGGTGTTGAGAGCAGAGAGATCCGGGGCTGAGGGACTTGTATGGTGGAACAGAAGAATATCATCGGCAAAGAAGTAGGCCGAGATGCCAGCCTGTTCTATAAGCAAGGCCAGGGGAGCAAGGAAGACATTAAAGAGAAGGGAGAGCAAGGATAGAACCCTGGGGAACACCACAATGAAGAGGGAAGGAGGAGGAGGTGATGGATCCTGAACAGACAGCAAAAGTGCGAGACGAAAGGAAAGACCAAAACCATTGTAAGACAGTGCCATTGTAAGACAGAGATCTGATAGACGAGTGAGGAGTGTGCGGTGATCTACCACGTCGAACGTAGCAGAGAGGTCCAAAGAAACAGCGATAGATATATCACCACGGTCGTGAGAGCGGTGCAACTCGCTAAGGAGTGCCAAGAGAATAGTTTCAGTACTATGGCAGGTCCAGAATCCGGATTGGCGAGGGTGAAGAGAGAGAGTGGAATCGAGGTGAGTTGGTGAAAAACAAGTCTTTCAAGAATCTTTGACAGAAAAGGAAGGTTGGAGACAGGATGCCAGTTCGCAGGAACAGAGGGGTCAAGATTAGCTTTTTTAAGAAGAGGACGAACCAAGGCGTGCTTCCAGCGGGAAGGGAAGCAGCCAGAACTCAAACTGGAATTTAGTATAGCGAGAATGTATGGAGCAAGAGCGAGTGAAGGATCCAGAAGCCAGGATGAGGGAGGTGGATCAAGCGGACAGGTAGTTTTGTGGGAGACTGAGAGGGCCTTGGCGAGGTCAGCGGAGGTGATAGGCTGGAACTTAGACCATGTGTGTGGATGGATGTGTGAGAATGAAACAGAGCAAGTGGGAGAGGAGGCAGGGGGAATGAAAGGAGGGGAGAGGGGGGAGGGCAGGAGATGAAAGTAGAGCGGAGTATCTGAATCTTGCCTGAAAAGAAAGTGGCAAGGGTGGATGGACTGGGAGCAGCGGAGGGAGGTATTGAAGAGGAGGAGGAGGTGGTAGGTGAAGAGAGAAAATTGAGGACCTGGTAGAGGCGGCAAGAAGAGTTTGAAGATGCAGTAATGAGTTTCGAGTAATGTGTCTGTTTGGCTGTTGATATCATCGAGCAGTAGAGTTTCTGTGCATGGCAGAAAGTAGAGAGGGAGGCGTCAGAAGGGTCCTTGTGTCAGGTCCGCATTGCACGCCGAAGATAGGAACGTTGCAAGTAAAGACCTGGGTGGAACCAGGAGTGATGTGAGGAGAAACGGGGAGTGGAGGGACAGAGAGGCGAGATGGAATCCAGGGTGCCAGAAAGAGCGGAGGACCAAAGGTCGACCTGCTGGTCTAAAGAGAAGGAAGAAAATTCATAAGGAAAAAGAGAGTCAGCGGGGGGAAGAAGCTGACGGGTTGTAGGGGTGATGCGATGTTTGAATAACTGTGGAAGAGGATCCGTGTTATGAGGAGCAGATGCGTGGGCAGGGGGAAAGGGGAGGGAGAAGAAAATACAACTATGATCCGACCATGGAAGGGGAAGGGGCAAAACATTAGCTGGCTGGAATGGAGAGGAATCATGCATAAGGATAAGGTCAAGGGTATGCCCTGAAGTATGGGTGGGACAGTCTATGTGCTGAATAAAACAGAGGTCGGCGATGAGCGAGAAAAAAGCTTTATCTCGAGATCTTGACTGAGCACCAAGGTGGACATTGAAGTCCCCAAGAAACACAAGATGAGAAGACAGGAGAGCCATTTCAGAGAGAGAGAGAGAAGAAAAGAATCCCACAGATCAGGGTGCAGAGAGGGAGGGGCATAGAGCAAGAGGAATTAGATAGGGGTGGAAGACCGTGAATGAAATAGAAGAGATTCTGGATAGGATGGGGCAGGTGTGATAAGAGACAAAGAGAGGGAAGATCGGTGAATGACCGCCACACCTCCCCCGGATCGATGCAACCGAAGGGTGTGAAATGCTGAGCAACCAGGGGGAAGGCAACAGTGGAGGAGGCCGTCCTCTCCCTCACGAAGCCAGGTTTCTGTGAGGAAGAGTGCATTGAGGGAGTGCTGCGTCAAGAGATCATGCACCAGGTGGGTCTTGGTGCGCAGAGACTGGCAATTCAAGAGGGCAAAGGACAGTGTCAGGAGTGTAGTGATTGAGGGTTGAGGAAGGGGAATCTGATTGGGCTGGCAGGGGAGAAGATTGTTAATATTACGAGCAGCTACTCCGGACAAGGGAAGAGCAGTAGATGAAGGGCGGTGGCCTCAGAAGGTAGGAATAAACGCCATGCAGTAGGTGGATATAACACTGGATGAGGTATAACAAGTGGAGGCAATGGAATAGGGGCCTGACACCGGCTGGTGGACAGGCTATATCAGGGCAAGCAAAAGAAACAGCAACAGAATCGATCTATGGGAGCTGATAGTAAATGAGGGATTAGCATGAGCGCCCTCGTCGTCGCCCCAAGGAGCACGCACAAGGAGCTGCTTCTTGTGCGTGCCGCTGCGGCACGGGACGCTGCCGGTCGCTCAGTTAAATGCAGTGAGGTACCTGAGGTTGGGGTGATGTCACTTCCTGGAGGCGGGGCAACAGCAATTCAGGAGACACGGGGCAAACAGCAACAGAGCATAGAGCCTGGGAGAAGAACAGAGATGCAAAGCACACACAGCACAGGCAGCAGCAGGAACAATGCAGTGAGCCCAGGAGGAATGAGGAGTCATATAGAATGGAGGTAAAAGTGGACAGACTCAAGAAATAGTGGTGGATACTGTAAAACAGACTCCCAGGGGAGGTTGTGTAGAGAAGAACTTTATCTGAATTCAAAAAAGTATGTGACAAAGAGGGATTGGATTTAACTCATACCTTTCTCAGAAGTTCAAGATAAATACATTCATGGATATCAGGCATTTCTTGTCATCAGAGGGTTACAATTTAAGCTTGTAGCTGAAACATTGGAGGGTTAAGTGACTTACCCAATATCACAAGGAATAGCAGTGGGATTTGAACCTGGTTTCTGGCCTATTGTTTAACCAGTAGGTTATAATCCCTTGCTCTTCATTAAAGGAATTTTGAAGGAAAGGATGAAATTGTAGAGGTTAATAGTTATTTTTCAATGGCAGACTATATAGGCTATTTGGTCATTGCATCCTGCCATTTCCAATGTTTCTGTTTCTGTCTTGATTTTTGGATAATTTCTTCATTTTTTACAGCTTTCGTATTTTAGCAAAGTAAATTTCTGAAGCAGCATTTTAGAATCACCTTTTCTTTCTGAATGAGGAAGGCAAAATGGTGCTGTTCTATGCTTTATTTCACTTTCCTATTCATCTGCTGATGAAATCATTCACAGGATTTTAAAGAAAAGAGGTAGAGATATGCTTGTTTGGGAGCTTATCAAAAAGTTTTAAGATGAATGGTGAAATATCCTTGTTGCTGCTTCTCCCTCTCCCCTCTCAAAGTGACGCCTGCTTTTTTTCTTTTCTGCTTCTCCCACTGTGGATATATTTTGCTGCTAAAAATGAATGAAGGTACCACCTTAGAAACCACAACCCAGGAAAAAGATTTAGGCGTCATCATGGATATTACATTGAAATCCTCTGCCCAGTGTGCAGTGGCAGCCAAGAAGGCAAATAGAATGCTAGAAATCATAAGGAAAGGAATGGAGAATAAAACAAAAGATATTATAGTGCCTCGGTATCATTCCATGATGAGATTGCACTTTGAATATCATGTGCAATTCTGGTCGCTGTATCTTAAAAAGGGTATAGCGGAATTAGAAAAGGTACAGAAAAGAGCCACCAAAATGGTAAAAGTGATGGAAGGATATCCCTATAAGGAGAGGCTTAAAAGGTTAGGGTTCTTCAATCTGGAAAAGAGATGACTGAGTGGAGATATGCTAGATGTTTATAAATTAATGAATGGAGTGGGACGGGTAAACGTAGATCAATTGATTATGCCATCAAAAAGTAAAAAGACTAGGGGACATGCAATGAAGCTACAGTGTAAACCATTTAAGATTAATAAGAGAAAATATTTTTTTTTCACTCATTGTGTAATCCAACTCTGGAATTCATTACCGGAGGATGTAGTAAAAGCTGTTAGTGTAGCTGGGTTTAAAAAAAGTTTGGACAAGTTTCTGGAGGAAAGGTCCATAAACCATTACTAAATCGACTGCTTGCCCCAATACAAGCATTGTGAAACCTGTGTGTCTTTTTGGGAAACTGCTAGGTACTTGTGACCTGGACTGGCCACTGTTGGGAACAGGATACTGGGCTTGATGGACTTGGTCTGACCTATATAACATATTTTATGTTCTTAAGTGAAAGTGAATTTGGTTCAAACTGATCCCTTGTCCATTTTGAACTAAAAAAGAGGTGTTCCAGACAGGCAATTGCCCTCACGGCAGCCCAAGACATGCCTAGAAGGCTTCCGTCCCCGGCCAGCCATGCTTCCAGCGTCTGCCTCCAAAGACCATCCTCACGTGTGGACCATGGGGGCAGCCATCTTGCTCTGGCCATGCTGCCTTGCAAGCTGCCACCCCCTCTGCAGCGATTGGACATCATTGCAAGCCGCCGCCCCTCTGCAGAGATTGAAGAGCAGGTCCACTCAAACTGATTGAAGAGCAGGTCCACTCAAACTGATCCCTTGTCCCTTAGAACTAAAAAAGAGGCGTTCCAGACAGGCAATTGCCCTCATGGCAGCCCAGGATGTGCCTAGAAGGCCTCTGTCCCTGGCCAGCCACACTTACAGTGCTTCCTTCCTCTGCCTCTGCCTCCAAGGACCATCCTCACGTGTGGACCATGGGGGCGGCCATCTTGCTCTGGCCATGCTGCCTTGCAAGCCGCCACCCCCTCTGCAGCAATTGGACATCAGCTCAAGCCACTGCCCCTCTGCAGAGATTGAAGATCAGGTCCACTCAAGCCTGCTCAAGGTCCTGCTCTTCAATCAGTAAAAACAGCCAACAGTGGTGCTGGGGTTGTGGAGGGTGTGGGCGCATCCAGAGGCGGGCTTGGAGAGGTAGGGGTTTCCTCGTCCTCGGATTCCCAGGCAGAGTCCAGAATTTCACCCTCCTCCCCAGAGAGAGGAGCCTCAGATTCTCTGTCTGGCTGAAGGGGAGGGGGTTGCCGTGAAGGAAGGGGTCCAGAGGACTGAAGACCAGGGTCTTGGGGTCCCAGGAGTTGCTGTGCCATGAATCTGCCCCACAGTTCCATCAGTTCTGGGTGCTGCATTGATTCGTTCGTAGTCTCATTAAACTTCCTGGTTATAGCAATCCAGCTACAGCTTCCGTGACTCTGGACCCTCCACAAGCCAGCCTACAGGACTCCATCTGCTCTTCTACATCCACGGAGGTGAGCCAATGAAAGACTCTGCCTGCTCTACTACAGATGCTCAAAACACTGTTGCCCGAATAATAATGGGTTCATAAAGACACGATCACATTACCCCCATTCTCAACCAACTCCACTGGCTCCCCATCAGCTCCCACATCCGATATAAAGCAATAATAAACATATTTAAAATCAAACACAACCTCTCAGCAAACAGTCTAACACCCCTCATCAAATCTGACACAAGCACCAGACTAAGGAGGAGAGGCACCTCAGGAGCCATTATCACCCCTGTAACATTTACCAAAGCTAAGCAAGACACAACAAGAAGAGCACTCTCCATGGCTGCCCCCACTCTCTGGAACTCCCTCCCAGACGACCTACGATCAACTATAGACATCAAAGACTTCAGGAAGCAGCTCAAAACCACACTTTTTATTGAATACTATAGTGACATTACATAATCAAACTGTAATTTAGCCCATGGCGGCTACCTAAAATTTCACCCCTCCATCCCCCCCACCTTCCCTGTATATACCTACCTGTACATAGCCTATCCTGTATATAGCTGTATATAACTACTTGTACATAACTCAGCCTATATAACCTCACCAAGAAATCAATGCCTTCACTCCCACAACCACTCTCCCGTGTTAACACTGCATCCCTACCTCTACTAATTACACTCCTTGATTGTTTGAAGTGTAAACCACTTTGATTTCAGGACAAAGCGGTATATAAATCCTTTTAAATTAATACATAGAAATAAATTTGGTTCTTTTAAGGGCAGACCAACCTAAAATGTCTGCATTGTGTCAAGCTTACCATTTATCTGAAAGGGAACACACATCCCTAGTCAATGTCTACCCCAGAGGTTCTCAACCTTGTCCTTGGGACACACCTAGTCAGTTAGATTTTCAGAATAACCACAATGAATGTGCATGAGAGTGATTTGCATACAATGGAGATAGTACATACAAATCTCTCTCACTTCCCCTTGAGATGGCATTAGGTGCACCTCTGCTAAGGGAAACATTCATAATTAGCACATGCCCATAACATTCATGTTAGCCGTGATGTACAGTTAATGCCTATCATACACCCCCAACCCTCCCAGACCCTACCCAGCATCAATATAGCTGGAAGATCTGAGTTATCTGTGTATCCTTGAGCAAATAAAATGATTTGAACATACTATGGGGGATGTTTCAGAAGCCATAGTCAATCTTTCGATGTCTGAAAATGGGCATAGAAATATCAAAGCACAGATATGTCCCTGGAGCTATTTTAGAAGATGGGTCTGTGGATGTCCCCAGAGAGTATATCCAAGTAGGAATGGGGACATATTATAGGTGTGGCATGATCATCTACGAGAACTTTCATGCCTTCACCTGATTTCAGAAACATCATGTATGTCCTGAGCCACATCAAAGATTACAGCATATCTCCTCCAGGCATGAATAGGCATCTGAAAAGTGCTTGTTTTGTCAGGCAAACATTTGGAGGGTGTGGAGAAGGAGGTACACCCATATCCCCTTTATTTTACAATTTCAAAATGGACACTGACAGAGAACGAGGGCTCATGTTTTCATTCTGCCATGATGCTGGATGACCTCGTAAGCGCCTTGCTTGAAATGAATGTCCCTGCTCCATGGTTTCATAGTGGGGATATCTATATGGACATCCATGTCAGTGGCAAATATGGGGTATGTTTGCAAAAGGGTGCTAAGGGAGCAAATGTGTTGTTAATGCCTGTTATCAGCACCCTTGTGTGCCCTTAATGATACAAAAAAGCTGCATTGACGAGTGTTAAAGGCTCCTGCAGCATTAAGTGAACAGTAGGCAGAGAGTGGGCGTTAAAAGAGCAGAAAGTGGATGTTAACAACAAGTGTTCCCTTAATGCCTATTGCACTAATGTGTGTTAAAGCCCTTTTATACTGAGAACCCTAATGCCAAGTAAAACCTCACAGAAAGGGTGTATTTTGAGGGGAGAAAGCATATCTAAACATCTGCAATGTAATGCACAGACAGGTGAGTCCAAGATAGTGATAGTAGTGCTCCAATAGCAGCAATAGCATAGTGCCGGAGTATATGAAAGGGTACCATGTTGATGGTGCAAAAGGAGCAAAGGAGGTGGCATGTTGGTTATGCAGTGGGGGTTGCTGGGACACAAAGCAGACCAGGCAGCTGCCCAGGTGACACATCTGTGATGTCCATCATGATCCCACATTGACATGCTGCTGCTGCGGAAAGGTGATGGGCCACATGGAGTGGGCCAAGGTTTCCTGGCAACATAGGCAGGGACCCCAGCTGCCCCCCCTCTGTTGCTGAAGCTAGCTCCAGAGGAAGAGGACAAAAGTGCCAGCAGCTATAGCACTACAGGGAGCTGCAAAATACAGGCATCCAGGGAAATACCACAGCTGTAGTCTCCTGTCTCCCCCCCCCCAAGATGTATCAGCAGCAGGCAGGAATGGGGTCCCGGCAGCGGCAGTTGTTTGGGTAGGATGGTGTGTCCGTCAATGTGTGCCTCTCTCCTGCCAATCAGGATCTAGTGCCCTAGGCATCTGCCAAAGCCGCATGGTGGACTGGTTAGTACTGGTGGTTCTTGCCTGCTGCAAGTGGGTGCCACTGCACCCACCGTCAACACCCCCACTGACAGCATGCTGGCATGGCAGTACGGTTTGGGGGTGTTGACGGTGGGTGCTGCGGCACCCACTTGCAGCAGGCAAGACCCATGTCATGGTCCTGTGTGCCGATCGCATCGCAACATGTGCCAAGTTCTGCCTGATGGACAATATGTCAGTCACTGTGACTGATGTAGCCATATGGCAGCTCTGTGGCTCAACACACAAAGCCATTGTGTATATGAGTACAAAGTCACATGTTTAATGAACAGCTGCAAAGCATGTATTGCATGTCCCTGTGGATAAACTTTAGCCCACTATGCAGGTACAGCACCAGCATGTGCAACCCCCAAAGCATCGGCCAGCAAGGGTACAGCCATACAGACAGGCTCTACTATCTACAGCTGGATGGAAAGGCAGGCTAATAGCACGGGCTCACTGAGTGGGTGTTAACAACGTGCATGAATGTCAGAGTGTACTATTAGCACCTGGACCATGAGCACACATTAACAATGCTTGAGCTGATATGGAGACCAAAGTAGCAGGCAGGAACGCCACCCATCCCCACTTTTGCACAGTGCTGTGATGTGAGTATGAGTGCGTATGTGTATATCTCTTCAGAGTTCTGTGGCCTTCTGCACAGGGACAGAGGATTATGGATATGGCCTGAAAAAGCTGTTTGGCCAGGATGTGTCTGCACTGGAGGTACGGTCAATGGCTGAGACATCATAGAGCTACATGCATGCCTGGGTGGCCACAGCAGTCCATGCCGCAAGAACACTCTGACCGAGCTATGACTATGGCATGGCTATGTATCCACATAGTACTATATGCAGTCTATCTCCAGTGATGTGGGTGCACTCCCTATTCTAGGAGCCCAATCACTGTGCCAAATGCTGGTTAGCCCAAACCAAGGTGTATATGGTTGCTCGGTGTACATACATTATATGCTGACCAACCATAGTTGGTATGTGTATGGCTGAAACAGTCCTGTGTTTGCTGTGGTGGGTTAGCAATTGTTCCTGACCTGCTCATTGTGGTCATGTTTAGAGGCCAGTAACAGCAGCCCTCCAAGCAAGCTGATACCATGGCTGCATTTAGCAACCATGGCATCAGCTGTTACAACAGTAGGCACTAACATGCTATTCTAGGAGGATCCCTGGCCAACATGGGTAGGCTACAGGGCCCAATTGTGACAGGTACCTATAGCAGGCTACAACTACACAGGAAACAAGATGATTAGCACAACACACTGCAGCCAATACCTGTCATACACTGGCAATAATGTAGAGCTGCAACAAGACAATCTCTAGATGTGCAAGCTCTGGGGACCAGGTGCTGGGCACCCATCTTCACCCTTAGGGTGACTGCTGAAACTGCTCAATAGCATGGTTTGTAGCTGTTATCACATACTGTCAGTGCATCTTACTGAGTTGAGGTTATGGATCAGTGCATTCTCCATCTGGTGATCAACTACAGACTGCTGTTCTGCATGTACAGTGCATCATGGGTACTGGAGGGCTAACCTATACAGGCACACATAGCAGACATTTTAGGCAGTTACCTGCAGTCTCTTTGAATCTAGCCATTGCTGCAAGACAGGTATGGATGTGTAGCCTACTGGTTAATGCAATGTTCCTATAAGCATGTGACAGAAGTTTGATTCCCACTTGTTTTTTTGGGGTCTTTTTGTGATTGTGTGATACTCAGTTCATTTACAGTTCAGACTCTGCTGTGACTGGCAGACATACATCTTTAGAGTTTGTTATGTGTTCTGGCCACAATTTGGGTCAGCAAACAGACTATTCAATATTATGTCCTTCTGAGAGCATGGCTTTATTGGCTCTGCTGCAGCCCATTGCAGGGGGTCAAACATGTCTGGCAACCTTTAGGAGATGTGGTATAATGGTCATGACACTGGCTTGGGACCCAAGATACCAACATTTGAGGCCCACTAGTACTCTCTTTGTGTCAATTTGGAATGTTTTACTGTGGTGTTTTATGTATGCCACAACTTCATAGATTGCCCACACCTCCTTGTGACCCTGGACAGGTCACCTAACCCTCCATTGTGTCAGATAACTGCAGGTTCTTACAGTCCCTGTTTTTCTTCAGACATTACCACATTTTCGGTACAGCATAACTTGATGTGACTACACTGATGCAGCGGTATACTAACAGGCAGTTACATGCATACAGCTGTAACCTACTTGTGCAACATAAGTCAGATATGACATCATGACTGTGACTGTATAGCTTTGACTCCATTACATCTCTGCAGTACATGCGGACACATTCTACCTCAGATAGCCACCTACAGGTATCAAATTATGTCCGTACATGCCCCTTTTGATCAGTTTTAGCCGACTCCTGTCCATTTGTTGAATGCACTTTTGTCTGGGATGTTGTATGGTAGTTGAGTGCCTGGGACAGATGTGAGACCCACGTGTATTTTCTCAGGCCTTACACATGACACTGGCACATGTTTTTCCCACATAGTACAAATGCGTTGTGGATGGCACCTTCGGCACATCAGTGCTGCCAGCTCGCGACACACTCTCTTCTACTGTCATCCTTTCTTCAGCCCATCCATCAGCCTCTGGTGGCTATATGCAGTCATGTCTTCTCATGCAAGCTTCTACATCATGGCCTACACAGGTACTCTTTTCTGCATTTGGACGCTTCACTCACACTCTCCTGTGCCTGATCTTCACATTGCCACTCCTGCTCCATTCTTCTTTCAAAGCACATATCATGCCACTTCTGACTCCACTGGGGGATACGTATTCCCCATCCTATGCCACACACTGACATGACGGCGTTTACCTGGGCACCCCCAGTACATAGATACAGCTGTCTCCTACATGCTCATCACATTTACTGGCTAGCACATTACATGCCCACGGATCTGTCAGGACCTTCAGCTCCCACCTGTCCTTCCATTTATCACCTTTACATTAGCTTTTGCTGGAGCTCCCTTATCCAGCAATAAAGTGGCAGCTGTTTTTGGGTGTTAAGGTGCATGCTTGACACCATAATATCTGATGACCTGTGAACGCCCGTTAAAAGGTCCATTGTGCCGTCAACATCGGAATGCCTCCTACCCACTTATAGCCTTTTTCACATGTAACACCCCTTATTGCTGCCATTAAAGCCGCTTAAGTTAATGTCCTTTAGCAAACAAACCTCTGTTTATAAAATCTGTCTGAAACAGATATCCCTAGTATTTTTCTGCATGTTCTGCTCTGGATGTTCCAGACTGCACTTGGATGCCCTTCCTAAAATGCCACTTTATATGTTTATAGCCTGATTTTTGTTGGATAAACTAAAAATGTCTGAAAGATAAATGTGAATGAAACACTATGAGGCCTACAATAACTTTTGGGGATATGTGTGTCTCTCCCCCTGCCATTTAACGCCTTATGAAGTCTCCACACCATGCTATGTGGGTGAGCTTACTGCCATCCATTGATGTAGCATTAAGTGCTCCTGTGCTAACAGCAACATTCACAGTTATCACTGCCCATAACATCCATACTGTGATGCAGTCAATGCCCACATTGTGCTCCTAATTTGCCCATTCCTTGCCCAATCTCACACTAACTGGTTAGTATGAGATTTTTAGCATGAGGCCCTGTGCTAACAGCATGACATGCTTAGCACACAGCAAACCCCACGCTAAGAGTTAGCACAGTTTAGTAAACATGCCCCTATATTTTTTCTGACAATATTTAATTTTGAGTATGGAAGTCATTCTTTCATTCTTGTCAAAATAGCTAATTCACTAGTGAAGCTATATTTCTCTTAGACCAACTCTTTCTACTGTAACAAGAGTTCTTTTCCTGTCCACAAGGATACACATTTGCAATTGCTCTGTTGACTATCTCAGCTCTGACATTTATTAATGCAGCTTAGATTTACTGTTGCCAGACTTCTAAATGGTGATGGACTATTAGTCTAGTTTGTCTGCTTTGACTTCTGGAGCAAGGACACATAAGGGAGCACAATAAAATCAGATATGAAAATAAATTAAGATCACTTCACTCATTTATAATCCTTACTGTTTTGAGTTCTGTGCTAGAGTCTTTAGAAAAACATAAACATTTCTTTTGAAACATTCTTTAAAATTAGACAAGATCTATTGAGAATTTTTCTCAGTCACAAACCTGGTATATTTAATAGGCATATGTATTTCAGGTTTGTTTGGGTGCCTACAAATTAATAACGCATGCATATTTCTTATGTGTGCATTTAACTATGAATGAACTTGCACGCAATTGATTTGTATGTGCAGAAAAGCTGTAGCAAACATAGAAGGTGTGCAATTATGATGACAATGATAAAAAAATGTGGTTCATTTTTGGTTAAAACAAAGGGGTATGTTTACTAAGCAGCAGTAATGTCACGGGCGAAAAGTGCAGTGTAAATGTTACCGACGCCATATAAGGCAGTGGGCAAGCAGGGGGCGTTCTGGCATAAAGGTAGCAATGTCCCATTATCGTGCGCTTTGGCCATTTAATGCACGTTAACGGGACATTGCATGTTAAACTGACAAACAGGATACCTTAAGGCTGACAAGGCACCTTAAGGGCTTTAAGGCGCCCTAACTTAAGGTGCCTTAATACAAGGCACCCTAAGGGCTGTAAGGTGCCTTAACATAAGGCGCCTTAGGTTAGGGCACCTTAAAGCCCTTAGTGCACCTCAAAGCCCCTAGGGCGCCTTGAATTAAGGTGCCTTAACCTACAGTGCCTTAGGTTAAGACACCTTAATGCAAGGCACCCTAAGGGCTTTAAAGTACCTTAGGTTAAGGCACCTTATAAGGCACCTTAGGTGCCCTAATGAAATATGCCCTAAGGGCTGTAAGGTGCTTCAAGTTGACAAGCAGGAACTGTAAGGTATAAAAATTGCTGTAACCCTAACACAGGATACAGCACGAAGGAAAGGCAATGAACAAGTGATGAAAGGAAGGAGAGGTGGGAGCTGATGGACCTTCCATATCTGTGGGCATCCTATGTGGCAGCTGGTAAAGTGGACAAACATATTGGAGGCAGCTATACCGATGCACAGGGTGTTGGCAATGTAAAGTGCTGCAATGACAGTGGGTGGCAGAGGATGGGAATACATGTCCCTCAGTGGAGACAGAGGTGGCAGGATATTTGCAATGATAGGAGGACAGAGGAGTAGTGGTGCCATGCAGATCAGGCACAGGCGAGGCAAGCACGAAGAGCCGCAATGCAGAAAAGGGTACCAGTGCAGGACATGGGGTAGCAGCCTGCACAAGAAGACAGGACTCCACAGAGCTGACAGAGGCAGATAGATGAGCTGACGGATGGTTGGCAACTGAGGTGAGGATGCTATAGGCTGACAGCACAGATCTGCAGAGATGTGACTGTGACAAGCATGAAAATGATTTGAGTAGGAAAGGCAGAAAAAATGAGAACAAAGTGGAAGTGAACCCATGACCCTTGTCTAGGGAGTCATTGCATTAACCAGTAGGCTACACCTCCATGGCTGTTTGCCCAGCAATGGCTGGAAACAGAAAGACTGCAGGTCACTGCACAAAATGTCTGTTGTGTGTGCCAGGATAGGTTACCCCACCAGTACCCATGATGCAATGCACATGCAGAACAGCAGTCTACAGCTGATCACCAAATGGAGGATGTGCCTCTCCAGCACCTCAGCTTGGTATGAAGAACTGACAGTGTGTGATACTGGCACAGGGCATCTACAGACTATGCCACTGTGCAGGTTCTGTGTTCACCCTGAGGTGAGGATGGGCGCACAGCATCAGGTCCGCAGTACCTGTGGTGCTAGAGGTAGACTCTACTGCAGATCCCCATTACTATCTGTGTGTGGCAAGTGTTCCCTGCAGTGGAACCTAGAGTCATCCTGTGTCCATCTGTATGCCCCAGTCATATCCAGCCCTGGTGGACTGCTATCCACCCAGAATAATGCATACCCACTGTTACAATGTGGCTGCCGTAGCCACCTATTATCAGGACAGAGGGATGTCTAGGCTCACATGAGATCCATGTAGCAATGTCTAATATACCACCCTCTCAGGGTCAAAGTAGCTTACAATACATGACCCTTGCCCACAATAAACATTATTGTAATTGAGGCAGTGGAAAGACCAACAACCCCAGCCCAAAGGCAGGTGGTTGGGGTAAACCAGATCTGTACCTGCTACTAGGACACTAGCAGCCCAGCAGTAGTACTGGAAATCCCGAGCTGCCTCCTACCAAGGTTTGACATCCAGCAGCAGAAGGCACAGTCAGACTGTACCTGCTGCACCCCACCAGGTGTTTCAGCCATGCACATACTAACTGCAGACAGTTGCTAGCCAGTCCATATTACATGTTCACAGAGGAACTATGTGCACCCAGCAGGTGCCTCAGGGATTAGGTACCAGAACAGGGTGCACACAGATATCACTAGAAGCAGGTACTATAGAACACTATATAGGAACATAGCCGTGCCATGGTCACTGTTCGGTCAGAGTGAGAGTGTCCTCCCAGTAGGACATGCTGTGGCCTCCCTCTCCATGCACGTGGTGGTTGGGCACTACGATGTCCCAGCTATTGCCCTACCCCCGATGTAGACACATCCTGTCCAATCCGCGCTGTACAGGCCATACCCACAATACCTTGCTCCTCAGTATGCACATTTGCAGGCTAATTCTGGGAACAGTGGGCCTGGTGAAGTGTAGGAAGCCCAAAACAATGGATAGACATACTCACACACCCACTCCTATTGCAGTATTGTGCAAAGATAGGGGTGGATGGCAACCCTACCCGCCACACTGGTCCCGATCATAGTGCAGGCATTGCTAAGGTGTGCAGGAGCTAGTAGTAGTGCTGTGGTGATAACTGCTGCTCCGTGCTGGTGCCAACATATTGACTCCCCATGAAGCTTTGGATAGTGGAGTCTGTGTGTGGGTGTTTGTACCCCCATGTTGATGTTATATATCTGCAATGTTGCGTAAAAGGTGGAGACATACTCTGCAGCATCCACAGCTGGGACCTGAACATGTGACTCTCTGCTTCACAACACACTGGCTGTGCATACCACACCACACTGTTTCTACAGAAGAACAGCAGTCCCTGGGGCTACCTTTGCTTTCATCAGACAGATCGTGTTTGTTGCACTGCACACTACGCACTGGAATAGGGCATGGCCTTGGGCCACTGCAGGCAGGTGCCACTGCCCCCTCCACCACCAACACCCCCTCTCACCATGCTGACATGCTCATTATCATTGACCAAGCCCTAACCCTTAAGCAGCAAATCAACAAGACCACTAGAACTGTATTCCACAAGGCAAAAACGGTACAACGTCTCCGACCTCTCCTCGAACCACAGGACTTCAGGACAGTAATGCAAGCCCTGACACTCCCTCATCTGGACTACTGCAACATAATCTACCATAGCCTACCTGCCACACAAGCCAATCCCCTCCGAACTGCCCTAAACACCACGGCGAGAATAATTCACAATGCAAAGAAACAGGACCACATCACCCCAATTCTGAGAGACCTTCATATTCTCCCCATCGAAGCAAGAATCAAGTACAAAGCTCTTCTACTCACCCACAAAACCATCCACCAAACACAAGGCACCCCACTCCGCACCCTACTGCCTCGCCCAACCCACAGCAGAACAACCAGACAATCCTCCAACAGCTCCATTGCCGTCCCCCACAAAAGAACCAAGGCAACACAACAGACCTGCAACAGAGCCTTTGAACTCTATGCCCCATCCCTCTGGAACTCTCTACCAAACCACATCAGGAACAACGGTGATCTCCCATCATTCAAAAAGCAGCTAAAAACCGTCCTATTCCAAGAACATCTCTGAATAGGAATCCCCCCTATTTCTCTTCAAGAACTCCGGACCAGTAACTCTGCTATCCTGTCAGTCTCTATGTTCATCCCAAAATCATCAATGTTGAGCCCCCGGTGATGCCCCCCCCACTATTGATCCCCCCCCCCCCCCTGTTATATGTCCCACCGCTTTGACCCGGTGAAAAGCGGGATATAAATACAGTTAAATAAATAAATAAATAAATATGCTGTCGGTGCTGGTAGGCGAGTGCCTAGGGTGCATGGTCTGTGGTGGGGAGGCATACATGGACATCCACACATCCCCCCTCCCATCACCGCCTGCCAATGCACCTGGCGGAGAGATGACTGGGGGGTGTCAGGTTGGTGATCTAGCAACTATTGGCTAGGGTGGACCTGGTAAATGTAGGTAGATTGTGTTATGCCAGCAGACTGTGGAAGGGCTAGGGCATGCAATGTGGGTACAGTGTACACAGTTTGGATTGCTGGGTGTATACATATGTCAGCCAATGTGTGGTCACACCCTGCATTGCCTTACCAGGGGCTGTAGTAAAGGGTGTTCATGTAGCTGGGTTTACGGACAGTTTGGGATTTATCCTGGGGAAGGTCTGTAGACCCTTGTTAGAGTGGTCCCCAGATGTGCACTGCTTGCCCCATTACTGGCATTGTGGTTCTTGTGTGATGTTTGGGGTACCTGCTGTGTACGTGTCCCCTGGATGGGACACTGTGGAACACAGTTTACTGGCCATGTTTGACCTTGATCATACACTGTCTTGCTGATTTCCAGTTTCCATTTTCCTATGTGCCACCTAGGTGACAGCCTAGTCAACCCTGTGCCCCCGTTGCCCCCACTGCATGTCCCGCCTTCACCCACCTTTGCCCCGTTTGCACCATCACCATAGTGTCCTTTCCTACTTGGGCACTATGCTGTTGCTGCAAATGGGCACTACTGTCACTGTTTTTGGATTCCCTGTCTGTGCTCTACATTGCCGACATTGAAATGGTCTTTCTCTCCTGCAAATATGCATTTACCGACAGGTTTTCACTGGCGGTAATGTCCTGGCGGTAATGTTCTAGTGTTACTGTAGCAGGAGCCTCTCCCTGCCCATTTCCCGCTCATTGACCCCTTCTCTCCACCCTCTGGGAGAGTTTCCGCTGCTGGTAACATTACCGTGCAGTAACGTTACCAATGCTACATTACCACGCCTTAGTAAACATACCCAAAAATTTGTATTGCCCTGCACATGCCTAATATTTAATGGCAACAAAAACTATCATAAAAATGCCTTATAAATATTCTAGGTAACACATTTTAGATTTAATTATTTAGGAAAATAGAAGAGCATGTGGTCTTTTTGAGTCAGTAGGAATCAGTTTAGGAAACATTAAAAAAAAAATCTCAGCATCTACTTCCGGAATGGGGTTATCATGTATCTGGATATACTATATGCAAAATGCAATGTGTGCCTTTGAGTCAGTCCTGACTCCTGGCGACCCAGAAGCTCCTGGGTTTTCTTGGCAGCGTCACCAGAAGTAGATTGCCAGGCCTTTCTTCCGAGGCAATGGAGGGTTAAGTGACTTGCCCAAGGCCACAAGGAGTTCTAGTGGGAATTGAACCCTGGTTGCCAAGCCAGTGTTCTAACCACTAGGCTACTCCTCCATACTATATATCATAATATATTATGCATATTTCCAAACATATTTTGTACTCTGTGTGCAATTACAGAGGTACATATTGGGTTATATTTTTATGTTGAAGCTTTGTAACTACTCACATATACATCAGTATCACAATGAATAGGATCTCACATAATCACTTATAATAGTGTGCATGTATTTATGAAAAGGATCTTTGTTCCTCTGGATCTGCACTGTGATGACTTCCAAACTACAGACTACTTGTAAGGGCTTGTGGCTTCCTGGATATTTGGATTTACCTCTGGGAAGACCAACTTCAAGACGGAGAAGCCTAGTTAGCTACACCTAGCATTCTCAACTTTCCCCAAAACATTCTTCAACCTATATAGCCACTTCCTTTCATAACTTCTTTCTTATTTGTTTAATGTATTTTTATAATAATGCATTAATTGCCTTTATGAAGGGAGTATGGTGGAGGCATGTCTTGGGTGGTACAATAGACTTATATTCCCACTTCTATTCCTTTCTTGCTTTCCTTGGAAGGAAAATAAAATAATTTGAACATATTTCTCCCCTGGAACATTGCGGGGACAGTGTAGAAAAAGGGATTGACAGTCAACCTTATTACCAGCCCAGGAAAGATAAATATATTTTTGTGCTGGAGACTTTATGAAGTCTCCAGCACAAAACTCCTGTAGGTGTGAGGATAATTAGTTTTGGTTTTTTTCTTTTTGGTTTGCTTAGGAGCAGAGTAGAGGGCCTTAATTAAGTTCCTATGGTGGTTCCATCCTCTATTTTTTTTGAATATTTTTATTCAAACTGTAGTTGATTCTACCTTACAGTTTATTTTCCAAATAGAATCTTTTAAAACATTTTCTTTTTAGGAAAATCAAAATGTCTGATGCTGTTTTCTCAAGAGAAATTGAAAACTTCTGTTATGCAGCTGTATTAATGGCTGTACAGGAACAGATCTAAAAAAAAATTATGTTTTCTTTTAACAACACTGACATCTGATAAAATATAGAATTAAAATTAAACGTATGAAGGACACATTTGTCAAATTATGCACTGGTACAATCTCTAGATTCGAAGAATAAGGGGTATGTTTACTAAAGGGCTGCAAGGGAGCAAGTGTGCTGTTAACGCATGTTATAGGCGCCCGTGAGTGGTTAACGTCATGGAACATGCCGATAATGCTGTATTAACAAGCATTACAGAGTCCCACAGTATTAACAGAAAAGGAGATGGAGAGTGGGCATTAATGGGGCAGAGATTGGGCGTAGACAGCGTGTGCTCCCTTACCGCCATGTTGCACAATTGCATGTTAGAGCCCACAATGCTGGGAATCTTAACACCAAGTAAAACCTCATGGAAAGGGGTACATTTGAGGAGAAAAATCCTATTTCAATATCTGCAATGTGCTCCACACACAGGTGATCCCAAGAAAGTGATAGTAGTGCTCCATTAGCATCAACAGCATAGTGCCCTATTATGATAGTGTTGATGGTGCAAATGTGGCAAAGGAGGTGTCACATGGGTGATGCTGTGGGGGTTGGAATGTCCACTAGGCTGACAAGATGGCTGCTTTGGGAGAACATATGTGATGGCTGGTATGACTCTGCTGTGACAGCAGCAGCACATATACATGCTGCCGCAGTCGGAAGGAATATCTGCCATCCACACTGCCACTATTCTGCCATGGGGGGTGGCGGCGAAGTGGCTGCAACCTACTTCTGGAGAAATACGTGTCCTGACCCTGTGTATCTGGTGCAACACTGCAGTTGACACTGTCATTGGGATGGAAAACATATTAACAGAAGATACAACAGACTTCCCTCCCTTCCAAGGTCTAAGGCAGTAGCACCTGTGCTCACAGCCCCCGGTAGAGGAAGGCAGGAACAACATTGTGTGAATAGCTGCATGGATGCTACTTCAAGAAGACCACCGGCAGCACTGAGGCAGCAGCTGGGACACGCTTTTAGGGAGGGAGGTATTGGCTTGCATGCAGCCTACCACTATCTATGGACCCTGGGTCATGGCTAGTGTGCCTACTGGATGGGCTGGGCCTGGGATAAGGATGCCCCCACCAATGCATATTGAGAGGATATGTGCATTTGGTGCTTAAAGAGTCCACTGAGGAACACAGTGCAATATGAGAACAGCCCATGTCAGGAAAAAATGAGCACCCTGCTCTCTCACCTGCCGAATGATGTCCGGTGACCCCTCCATAACTCAGTACGCAGTTGGCCACAACCATGTGGTTGGTCACATTTGAATCTAGATAACCTGATGTAGTCTGCAGCATATGATAGTAGTCATGACTGGCCCACAAGCACATGCCATGGGTATGTTGGTCATTCTGCTAGGACACCCATGGACTGGAATGTGTGTGGTCATGAATCATGGCCTGCCCCTCTGACTGGACAGATCCCATATGCATGCCATTCATGTCTGTTGCACCAGCAGCATAGCAAGGCTGTGTGACATACAGACCTCACAAGACATCCCTCTCACATACTTGCCTAACAACCTCATCAGACAAGAATGGCAGAGCCTGCAGACAGCTAAGCAGACATAGGCACACCTCAAGTCATGCTCTCATGTCCCCGGACAATGGCCACCTATATACCCATTGACTGACAAAAGCACATGGCTGTTCTGTGGCTCCAAACACATGGCCAGTGTGTGTTTAAGCAAGTGGCCATTGTTTCATTGTAAGCCTGTGGATTAGGAATGAGATGTCCAGGTGTGTTAACTTCATCATACCTGTATGGAAAAGAAGCATCATGTGCAATACCCTATATTTCATCCAGCATGAGCCCTCACACTTGGCTGGCACACTAAGAAACCATACAATGTAAAGCTAGATGGCAGAGCATGTCATTCTGCACCAGCACACTGTGTGGGCATTGATAGTGACCATACTTTGCAGAACACACTAATAATGCCAGCACACTGAGGATGCTTTGTCAATGGTGGAACATGAAAAGAGGCCTAAGGAGCAAAAAAATAATGACAATGTGCACCACCTTTGGATAGCAAGGTGATGTGTATGTGTGTGTGTGTCCCCAGAGGACTGTGAGCAGCAGCAATGCAGTATGTATGCATGTGATGCCCAGGCATTATGTCTGTTCATACAACATAGAAACATGATGGCAGAAAAATACAACGTGGCCTATCTAGTTTGCCTTTCCATATCGACTACTACAATAGTCCCCTCTTTTCCTTTAGATATCCTCTGTGTTTGCCCTATGTTTTTTTGAATTCAGATACTGTCCTCATCTCTACCACCTTTACTAGACTATTCCATGCATCTACCATTCTTTCGGTAAAGAAATATTTCCTCATATACTTCTGAGTCAGCTCTTCAGCAACTCTACATACAGAGTGAGACTGCATATCCAAACTGCCATGCTGCAATGTGCTCTTGGGGGTGGGATGTCCACTGTGTCTGCAGTGTGGTGAGTGTATGTGCTGCACTGGCTAGTTCAGCTAGGTCCATGTCAAGGGACATACAATTATGTGGATGAATAAGCATGGCACTATGTGACATGCTCACTGCCACAAGCTGTGTAGGGGAACACAGTTTTTGGAGATGTGTCAGATGTAGGCCAAATATGCACTCACAGCCTGTCTGCAGCGAAATTTCATTTTGCATTGTATTAGCATTACACAAGTTCAAACTCAAACGGTATACAAACGAAGGGAAGAAGATTCTGGGTGTTATCAGAAACAGAATTATTTGCAAAAGATGTATATGAGTCAGTGGTTAGTTAAATGGCAGAGTCATCTTAACATGTGTCTGTAACATGCAAGGCCATGGTGCACAAATCAGTTCATGCTGAGAGACTACTCTCACTCTGACCACGTCATGGCTATGTATCCACATTGTGCTTATATATTATCAAGCTGTAGTGATGTGGGTGCAGTTTTTTTCTTGGTAGTCCTATCACTGCACTGGTTGCTGGTTATCCATGTTGTTTGTACCAAGCCAGGGTGTACATGGTTGCTCTATGCACATGCAGTAGGTGAATACTAGCAGACTGGGCACAGTTGGGATGTGAATGGCTGACACAGCCCTATGGTGGCCAACCAGGGGCAGCCCAAGGGGGGTGCGGGGCCATGTGCGGAGACTCGGTGTGGGGCCTCATTTGCATAAGTGGCCTTATTTGCATAAATATTTGCATAATGTTACCATACACTAACTTTTAGTAAACATGTCTCTTAATGAGTGTATGGATAAAGAAAGACTAAAAGATTTTTACATTACTATAATCCAGTGCCAACCGCCAGGCACATTAGGAACTGCTACAAACGCTGCCCATTTAGAACCCATAGCAAACCCGCCGTATCCTAACAGCATTACCAGGACTCACAAAGCACCATACCCTACCTATCAAAAGGCAACACTGCAAATATTAAACCAATACATTTCAGAGAATACTGGGGAAAGAGAACAAGTGGCAATGTCAAATAGGAATTACATAAACAGAATACCTCAGCTCAGTTACACATGCAGAACATAGACCATCAACCAAACAAGGAATCACAATTTAGAAACAGGAAGGCAATAATTAAACTGGGAACCCCAAAAGCCAAACTTGGAATATACAACAACACTGTAGAAATAAAACTATAAATTAATTTCCTCTTGTACCAAACAAAGCACAGACATTAATGATGCACATTTCCCAGAGCTTTCATATTCCAGTTAATAAATTCAAAATAAAGAGATATCTTTCTACCTTTTGTGCAATTTTTTTCAGTTGCAATTGGTCCAGCCACTTTCTTCTGGTTTCTTCATGTTTTCTGCTAACTCTCCATCATCTGCTGTCCATTTGTCCTTTCTTCTCTCTTCTAGTTTTTTTTCCATTCTCTCTCTCTACATCTGCTTTAACATACTAATCTTTCTCCTTTTGCTCTTTCCTCATTCCTATTTCATCCTCACAAATTTTACCCCTCCATCCTCAATCCCCACTTACTCTCCCAATACCCGGCCAATTATAGATTTTTCATCCCTCCCACACAAAATATTTTTCCCCTCTCCATTTTACTCTCCCAGCCCCATCCCATTCTAATCCTCCCCTAACATTAGCTCCCTTCTAGTTCCAGTCTCACCCAGCATCCATTCCCTTCTAGTCCCTGCATCAGCCCATTTCCAGTCCTAGCTCCCCATCAGCCCATTTCTAGTCATTTCCTAGCCCCATCATCAGCCCATGTCAAATCATAGCTCCCCTCCACTCAGCCCAATTCCAGTCCAAGCCCCACCATGAGCCTACTTCCAGTTCTAGCCCCTCCATGAGTCCATTTCAATTCAAGCCCCCACCACAGCCCATTTCCAATCTTAGCTCCCCCCAATAGCCCATTTCCAGTCCTATCCTAGCTGCTCCATCAGCCCATTTTCAGTCCTATCTCCCTTCCCTCACAGCCCATTTCCATTCCAAGCCCCCTCCCCATCAGCTATTTGCAGGTCAAGCCTCCCCTTCCGCTCAGCCCATTTCCAGTCCTAGCAACCCCCCAACCCATTACCAGTCCTAGCCCCCCCGTCAACCAACTTCCAGTCCTAACCCCCCATCACCCCATTTTCAGTTTAAGCCCCCCCATAACCCATTACCAGTCCTAACCCCCCATCAGCCCACTTCCAGTCCTAACCCCATCAGCCCATTTCCAGTCAGCCCCCCATAGCCCATTGCCAGTCCTAAACCCCCCATCAGCCCACAGCCCATTACCAGTCCTAACCACATCAGCCCACCTCAAGTCCTAACCCTCCCCATCAGCCCATTTCCAGTCCTAGCCCCCCCTAGCCCAATTTCCGTCCTAACCCCCCCCTAGCCCATTACCAGTCCTAACTCCCCATCACCCCATTTCCAGACAGCCCCATCAGCCCACAGCCCATTGCCAGTCTTAACCCCCATAGCCCATTACCAGTCCTAACCCCCCCATCAGCCCACAGCCCATTACCAGTCCTAACCACATCAGCCCACCTCAAGTCCTAACCCCTCCCCATCAGCCCATTTCCTGTCCTAGCCCCCCCATAGCCCATTACCAGTCCTAACCCCCCATCACCCCATTTCCAGACAGCCCCATCAGCGCACAGCCCATTGCCAGTCTTAACCCCCCCATAGCCCATTACCAGTCCTAACCCCCCCATCAGCCCACAGCCCATTGCCAGTCTTAACCCCCCCCCATAGCCCATTACCAGTCCTAACTCCCCATCACCCCATTTCCAGACAGCCCCCATCAGCCCACAGCCCATTGCCAGTCTTAATGCCCCCCCATAGCCCATTACCAGTCCTAACCCCCCCCATCAGCCCACAGCCCATTACCAGTCTTAACCCCCCCATAGTCCATTACCAGTCCTAACCCCCCCTATCAGCCCACAGCCCATTGCCAGTCCTAACCCCCCCCCCCATTGGCTCATGGAAATAAAAATTTAAAAAAAGCTGGCCGCTGCCGCCGCGGCAGCATGGAGTGTCCCGCGGGGCCCCCTCTGCCCGTCTGAACTCTTCCGGCGCGGCTGAAGCCCTCTGCTCCGGCTTGCAGATACGCAAAGGGAGAGTGTCTCCCTCGTGTCTCTGTTAAGCCCGCAGGGGCTGATGGGAAGCAGGGGCTGATGGGAAATTTCCCATCTGCCCCTGCGGGCTTAACAGAGACACGAGGGAGACACTCTCCCTTCGCGTATATGCAAGTCGGAGCAGAGGGCTTCAGGCGCGCCAGGAGAGTTCAGACGGGCAGAGGGGGCCCCGCGGGACACTCTATGCTGCCGCGGCGGCAGCAGCCAGCTTTTTTTTTTTTTAATTTCATTTTTAAAAAAAGCAGAATGTTCTTTGCGCGGGGCCCCCTGAAACGCGGGGCCCTGTGCAAAAAACATTCTTGCTCAATGGACGGGCCGGCCCTGTGGCCAACACATGCAGTCTAACTGTGCTTGCTGTAATAGATTGGAAGTTCCTGAAGATAAGGCTAGCAGCTCTTCTTGGGCTGATAACTATGGTTTTTGCAGGCCCATCAGTTTGATCTCAGCACCCCACCTCCTGCCTGGACACAGGTTCCTGCTTTTGGGCTCCTTGGAAAAAGATGCCACAACCTTGGGGACTGTCATAGAATATTATAGGAGAGCTCCTGGCCAAAAAGAGCAGGACACAAGGCCTAAATATCACAGGACACTCTGGCATGCTTCAATTGTGCAGACATTCTAGCAGCACACACTGCAGATACTACCTGCAGTATACTGGCAGTGATATTGACCTGCTCTAGGACATGGAAGGTGCAGCTAGTGCCCCCCCTCACATTCAGGGTGACCCCATAAACTGATCAGTAGCACAGTTTGCAGCTGTTATGTGCTCAAAGCACCCAATGTCCCTGCATAGTTTTGGCCTGATGTGATGGATCACAGAATTCTCCTTTTGGTGATCAGTTACAGAAAAATGTTCAGAATGTGCAATTCATCATGTGTAATGGAGGAGCTAACTTATACCGGCACACAGAGAAGACATGGCAGCCATAGTGGTGATTATGATCACAGAGGCATTACCCAGTATATGCTTGTCATCTAGGATGGTGGGAGACATGTGCATGGCCCCCTGGGGAAGCCAGGATGGGTTGCAATGGATCACATGGGTCAACAATGTGGTTTGCATTCAGTGTGTGTGCAGGTGTACCTATCTCGCTATGCACAGCAGGTCACAGGGGACTGCATGCCTTGCATATGTGCTGCCTCTGTGGTAAATACCAAACTGCAGAACATCAGACCCATGCATGTATGTGTTGTTTTCATTTGCAGGTACAGTGGAGGGATGGCCATCTTGACCTCACATGTGCTTGGCCTTTGGACAAGAGATGTATCCTGCAGCGGTGTGTCTGTTGTGTAGCTACAGTACTGTGTTTCTTGTGCATACTGTACTGCATGTTCTCCACTGTCAGCAGATTCTAGGTATGGTATACTATAGTCTCATACTGTGCCAGCCACATTGTTTCATGTCCTGGATTTTACCCATTGCAGGCAGGGACCTGCAATCTCTTTGATTCAAGGCATTGGTGTGCAGAGCAGTGTGGAAATGTATCCTAATGGTTATGGTTTATGGTTTATTATTTGATATTGCTGCCCTTCAAGGGGTCTCAGCAGCGCAGATTACAACAATATATCTAAAATAAAACATTAAAATAGAAAAGAACTCCAATGAAAACAGGAAAGAGAAGAGTCATTTATACCACAAACAAGAGAGGAAAAACAACAGGAAACGTATAGACAGGACAATTAAGAAGATAGTTCAAATGCATTATTAAACTGATATGTTTTCAAACAGGACTTGAAAGATGTGAATGAGGATTCCAAATGGATAGTAGGAGGGAGTGAATTTCATAATGCAGGGGTCAAGAAATAAAATGTGGAGGAGCGAGTGGAGGTTAATCTAGCCTATGTTGGAGATGATAGATGTAGTCTATTATTATGAATATCATGGAGGAGGTAATGAGTAGAGTATAGAATTAATAAGTCTGAAAGATACTGAGGAATCCCTGAATGAAATACAGTACATGGTGAACTATTGTAAAGAGTTTGAATTGTGAATGGAATTTGACAGGAAGCCAGTGATTATGTAACAAAAGAGGGGTGATGTGTTCATACCTAGAAATGTGAGAAAGAATGCATACTGCCATATTCTGTATAAGTTGTAACCTACACACCTGGGATTGAGGGAGACCAAGATAGATAACATTGCAATAGTCCAACCTCAAAATCACCAAAGACAGAAGAGTGGTCAATGAATAAAGAGAGAGAAATGGAATGAATAGCATGAATACGATGGAAAAAAAAAGAAAGAAAGAATCTAGAATAACACCCAGGTAATGCACTGATGAGACTAACGTAATAGGACTAGTAGGAAGAGAAGAGGCTAAAGAAGGTATAGGATGACCGAAAGAGACCCAGAGGGCAGAGGTTTTGGCAGGGTTCAGACAAAGAAAGTTATCCAGAAGCCATTGAGAAAGGAGAGATAGGCAACCATCGAGAGGGGCAAAATCCGGAGAGACGGGGTTGGTATGATGAATTAAGAGGATATCATCTGTATAACAGTGGAAAGAGATCCCACATTGCTGAATAATAAGCAGTAGTGGGATCAAAAAGATGTTAAACAACAAAGGTACCAAGAGAGAACCCTGAGCAAAACCACACGAAAGTGAAAATAAAACAGAAAAAAGCATGACAGAAGAGACCCCTGTGCCCACTGAAAAAGAATGTTGAGAAAAATAAAAATGAAATCATCTAAAAACAAGCCCACTTAGGCCCAAATCATGAAGATGAGAAAGGAGAGTAGAATGATAACAGGGTCAAAAGCAGCTGAAAGATCAAGAAAAACTATCATCAAAATATCATCCCGATCGTGAAACTGATGAAGCTTGCTGTTAAGTAAAAGAAGGAAAGTCTTTGTGCTGTGACCTGGGAAAAATCCTGACTGTCTGGGATGAAAAGCATGAGTAGATGTTAAGTATGATGAAAGCTGGGTGAAGACAGATCTTTCCAGTAACTTAGAAACAAAAGACAAAATAGAGACTGGATAATACTGAGAGGGGCCCGATGAGTTAGTGGAAGAATTCTTTAGAATGGGCTTAACAATAGCATGTTTCCAACGGCAGGAGAAAAACACAATAGACAAAATGTTGTTTATCATGGATAGTATGAGTGATTGAAGGACCAGAGATGGCGTAGAAAACTAAGTGGAAGGAATTGGATCAACCAATGAGGTTGTCTTATGAGAAGAATTGAGGATTTTAAAGAATTCTACTATAGAGACTGATGAAAAGGATGACGAAGAATGAGACAGGATTAAAAGTGAATCCATAGAAAAGGTCATAGAATCAGAAGAGGGTGAACTAGGAACATTGGTTAGTAAGTGAATGATAAGGGTTAAATTCCCACTTGTTTGTTTTGTAGCTGTTGGATGCTCAATTCATTTTGATGCCAGGAACAGTCCAGGTTCTGCTTTGACTGACAGACACACATTCTTATGCTTGTTTATGTGTTCTGATAGCACATCGGGTCTGTTCACATGCTGTTCATGATCATGCCCTTCTGTGAGCATGACTTTATTTTATTTATTTATTTATTTATTTTATTTGCATACAATTTGTATCCCGCTGTTTCCAGTGATCAGCAGCGGTTACTATACAAGGGGGGTTTGGTTGTACTGGCCAGAAATTAGGGGTATGTACACTGCGATTAGGGTGGGGTGGTATCACACAGCAAAAAGGATTATAGATTTACAGTTGATTGCTGTTAGACTTCACACAAAGTACAAAATATACATATTTACACATGCATGACAGTTATGACTTCACATAGGATTGTTATATACATATAAGACTTCACATAGGATTGATTATATACATATATGCATAAGCTACATATATCTATTTGCTCATATATGCCTGGGTGCATCTCATGGGGTTAAATTGAAATGTGCTTGGAAGAGGTGCATTTTAAGTTTTTTCCTGAAGTCTTTTAGATCACAGGTTGCACGCAGTTCGCTTGGTAACCGGTTCCAGAGTGTTGGTGCTGTAAGTGAGAAGGCCCTATTACTGGTGTAAGCATTAACCTTTCTGAAGCATTTCGGGAGACAGAGGGTGTTGAGATTTGCTGTTCTTCTGCATCTGTTGTTGGGCATGTTGGATATTAGGCTATTGAGATGCGAGGGTGCTACATTCTGGATGAGTTTGAAGGTGGTGACTAATATTTTGTATTGAAGGCGGGCCGTGATGGGGAGCCAATGTAGTTCTATTAGGACAGGTGTAATGTGGTCGGATAGCCTTTTTTGCATAATGATTCTGGCGGCAACGTTTTGAGCCATTTGCAGTATATTTATAGTTTTTCTTGGTAGGCCTTGCAGTATGGCATTGCAGTAGTCCAGGTGTGGAATGATGAGGGCTTGGGCGACAGATCTGAAGTCGGCATGATCGAGTATGCTACGTAAAGCCTGCAAGACTCTTAATTTGTGGAATATAGCCCGGTTGGTAATCCGAAGATGCTTGTCCATATTTAGGTTGCTGTCCAGCATTACTCCCAGGTATTTTATCTCTGATTTGATATTGTAATTGTTGTTATTCATGGTGATCGTTGTCGGGGGCACGAATCCCGGTTTCCTGGAGATACACATTGCTTCCGTTTTTTTGTGGTTAATGGTCATATTATTGCGTTGAAGCCAGATTTGCAGCTCGAGTAAGCATTTTTCAAGGTTGCTGATGTTTGGGCTATTCACGTCTAGTTGTGTGTAAAGCATTAGGTCGTCTGCGTAGATATGGTAGTTGATGTCGTGATCCTGGAAAATCTTGCATGCTGGTTGTAGGTATAGGTTGAAAAGGAGGGAGGAGAGGGCGGAGCCTTGGGGAATGCCTTGTGTTTGCGGGAAAGGGGTTGCTTTAACATTGTTGAATTGGACTTGCTGCATTCTGTCTGTTATGTATGAGGAGAACCATTATAGTGGGGTACCTGATACGCCTATAGACTCGAGACGTTCTAGCAGTGTGAGGTGATGCACTGAGTCGAAGGCTGCCGATATGTCTATGAATATGAGCGTATACATCTTGCTCTTGTTTTCAAGGCCTTTGAGTAGGTTGTCCAATAGAGCTAACAGAAGAGTTTTGACGCCGTGATGTTGCCGAAACCCGTATTGATGTACATCAAGGGCGTTTGAGTCATCGATGAAGTCCTGTAGTTGGTGCTGTACTGCCTTTTCAATAATCTTGGCGAGGAAGGATATGCTTGAGATTGAGCGGTATGAGGCTGGGTCATCTATGTTGAGTGCCTTATTTTTCAAAATGGGTCGTATGAGAGACTTCTTGAGAAGTGATGGCATGCATCCTTGCAGCAGTGAGAGATTCACTATGTGGGAGATGTGCGGTGCCAAGTCTTGCTTGGTTGCCTTGATCCAGGAGGCTGGACAGGGGTCAAGAGGGGAGGTTGTGGATTTTAGGTTGGTAATGATGTCTTTTATCTGCTGGTCATCCACTCTCAGGAAGGTTGACCATTTTCCACCCAGGGCCGACTTTATTGGCTCTGCCGCAGGCCATTGCAGGGGATGACATGTTCACCTTAAAGATGCATGGCAGCTGAGTGGAGGTGTACCCTAATGGTTAGAGCACTGACTTGGGAACCAAGAAATCAGCATTAGATTCTCATTAGCACTCCTTGTGTGACTGGTGGGAACATTTTACAGAGGCTTTTTATGTATGAAATGTCCTTCATAGCATGATCTCTACTCTCTGTGGCCTTGGGCAAGTCACTAAACGCTCCATTGTCTCAGAATCATCCAAGTTATCAATGGCCCTGTTTTTAATGTACATTACCGGGTTAGGCTATAATGTGCACTGCTTTGATTGAAATGATTAAACTGTATAAAATTGACCAGTTTATTAAATACATATATGCAATACATAAGAAACATGATTCAACTATTTCATCATCACTGTAATTGTACAGCTGTGCCTCCATCACATGCGTGCATTACATGAATCCACATCCTATGTTTGAGATGGCCACCTGCAGGTATCATCACAATTTCTTACTTACTCCATATGGCCAGTATGAGCGACTCTTGCCCAGTTGTATGTACAATTTTCTGGAGACTTGAATGGTGGTTGGGCGGCTGGACAGCTGTGTGCCCACATAGCTGGTATTGTGGCTTCCACTTGGCACAGGCACACTTTTTTCCCCATACACTACAACTGCATTGGTGATGGCACATCAGGCTGCAAGCCCATACCACACTCTCATCTACCACCTTCCTTCCTTGAGCCTATCCATCAGCCTCTACTGGCTATGTGCAGGCAAGTATTCTCCTGCTAGCTTCTACACTATGGCCCGCACATTATTTTTTCCTTTATTTTGATGTATCACTCACGGCACCACTCCTGCTCCATCATCCTTTTGATATACACATCATGGCAATTCTGACTATGTAGGGGACATGTCTTCCTCATCCTTTGCCACAAACTGACATTACAGCATTTTACGTGGGCACCCCTCAGTGCATCAGTACAGCTGCCTCCAACATGCTCATCCCACTTACTGACTGCCACGTAGGATGCCCAAGGATCTGTCAGGTCCATCAGCTCCCATCTGTCCTTCCATCCATAATCTTTACATCGTCTTTCGCTGGAGCTCCCTTATCTTGCATTGAAGTGACAGCCGGTTTTGGGCATTAAGGTGGACGCTTGGCACCTTAACACCCAGTGTACTGTTTGCACCCGATAAGAGGAGCACAGTGCCCTTACTGCTGGAATGCCTACTATCCGCCCCAAGCCTTTATTGAAATGCAGCCACCCTTAACACTGCCACTAGTGCTTGATATCCTGTGCTGACTTAATGCTCTTTATAAACATTCCCCTAAGTGTTTTTGTCATATTTCCTATTGTAATGCTGATTATGTGTCACAGAAGCAAGACTAACAGCAAATATTTCTCAGTAAAATATAGAACTTTCAAAGACACCTTCAGGGTCATGCTTCATATAATCATTTAGTTGCATCACCAAGAGGAATGTGACTCAAATAACAGGATTCATATTAAGTAAATTATATTTTAAAGCAACGTTATATATTCCTAAAAGATTAATTCACTTTACCTGCTGGAACAGCTTGTTCACTTTAAATGATTTTAGGTGATAATGTCTATTTCATTATTTCAGTAGAGGCAAGTCAACTGTGAGCAGTAAATGTTTTGACTTTGTTTGCCCTTTATTCAAACCAAAGACTGTAGAAGAACAGTCATTTGTATTGCTCATGAGTTTCTGGAAAGCTATTTCTTAGAATGAAAAACTTTACCTAAAGAATAGGAAGGAATGTAAAAGTTAGCACAAACTGGCATGCCTTTAATTTAAATCTGTGGAATCCAGCAACCTGGATTTGCTCTGCCCAAATATGGCAACCTAATGTGGCTCTAGTGACAGCAATGGACCCATTAAGGATTCTCATTAAATCTGTACTTACAGTATACTCACAACATAATTATATTAGGAAAGGAAGACCCATTACTCTGGTTTATAGCCAATTATTGCTAAGCCAATCCAGTTTTCCAACCATTTTGGCTGGAGAGGTGACATGGGATACATTTTCTGTGCTAGGGGTGAACAGCTTAGAAACCTAGAAACATAAAAACATGATAGCAGATAAAGACCATATGGCCTATCCAGTCTGCCCTTCCATACCAACTACTAAGCTCTACAGTCCCTTTTTTCCTTTAGAGACCTTCTCTACTATCTCAAGGGGGAGACTATTTCAAGCATCTACTACTCTTTCCATAAAGAAATATTTCTGGAAATTACTCCTGAGTCTAAATGTACGTGCCAGTGTTTAAATTAATACATATATTCAGAGCCTCACTGCAAGGAAGTAATGGTAGCCTTTCCACAGGGTTCTTAAAGAACCTCAATAAAGTTAGGCTGGCACCAACTAGTTGATTGGCCAAGTATGGTTGTGGAAACAGAATAGTGAGACATATGGTTGGTACAGTGGGGAAGATGTACAGGAGGGTAGGGTGGAAGGCCAATGATGGTAGTGTCAAATGCTTTTGGTTTTGGTCAGTCTTTGTTACCAGAAATAGAATAAACCTGCAGCCAAGTTTTTGCCATCATGTCAATGTGGGTAATCTTTATTTTCGTTAGAGGTGTGGGGAAGGTGTGCAAATGCCTATGCTACAAGAAAATGTATATATTGCACCTTTTAATTAATTAATCAACCCAGGAAACCCCCCCCAACACTTCTATCCAACCACTGCATGCCTTCCCCCCCCTACTACAAATTTGAATCATTTGACATGAAACCACCTTGATTTTAGGATAAGGCAGGATACAAATCCTTTTAAATAAAATACATAAATAAGTAAATAAATAAAATTATTATACATTTATTAATATAACATCTTCTAAAAAAATGTCTAAAATGTATACATAAATATAGGGCCCGATTTTCAAAGGCATTTACACAGTTAACAACCCATGTTAACCATGTAAATGCCATAATCAGTGATTTTCCCCATACCTCCTTGGCTCCGTCCAACCGCTGCCTGCTCTTGTCCTGCTGCTGCTGCCTTCTGTTTTCTCTGTGGCAGCGGCACCTGCAACAGCAGAGCAGACCTAACTTTAAAATGTGTAGTAAAAAAACAAACAAAAACACATGGGTCTTTTGACTCCGTGCTTTAAACAGATCTGATCCCTCCTTGCTCTGACATTGCGTCAGAGGAGGGAGGGACCAGACCTGCGGAAAGACTGTGTGGTTTGGGTTTTTAAATTTTCGGTCTGTTCAGCTGCTGCTGGTGCCACAGCCACTAAGAGAACAAAAAATGGCAGTGGAAGGGCAACAGCAGGCAGCCAAAAATCGCCCCTAAGCCTTTGCGCCCTATGCGGTTGAACCGCTTGCACAGGGATAGGTACTGCGCTGTGTACCATATATCCTCACAACCCCGCCAACACTCCCTTGATAGAGATGGGTAAATATTGTGTATCCATATTGGAGTCTTGTACCATGTAAATAAAAGTTTATACTGCACTTCTTTATTGACCATTTTCAAGCTGCCTCCCAAATCCTCTCCCACTGATACTCAATCCCCCTATCTCCTTGTCCCATATCAACTGATAACTCAGCTTCCTCCCTCCCTCCCTCCCTTGCACCTAAAGCCCATTAGAACTCGGAAAGAAGCCCCTTGTATGATCCTTTCCCATCAAAGAGTTTTTCCAAACAAGAGAGAGGAAACTGTATTTATGCTACCATAAAAAGTGATGCAGCTGAATCCATGGAAATACTGGAATACCTTCCCTCTCTCTTTCTTCTCCAACTCTTCCTTTGTAATAGACTGCCAAAATCATGCCCCATACTTTACACACATTCAGTCACACTCTTCCAACCATATAAATATCCCCCTCCATATCTGGCAGAAAATGGGATTGCCCAGTATCAGAGACAACAGGCATAGCTCTCTAAGTCTCCCCCATCTCCTCATACTCTAATTAAACACCTCCCAAACTGACCATACAGGAGGATGTCCACCCATAGGATCCTCTCCCTCCTAACCCACAAAAAACACTTCCTTTAAGGATCTTTCTGGAGTGCCAACTCTTCCATAGCTATCCAATACTTCTCAGAGTCATTATCATACTACATCATACAATTTCTGACTTGCGCAGCCCAATAGTAGCACCAAACATCTGGTGCTGCTTCCTCCAATCATATGGTCGCCCTAGACTGAAATAGTACATTCTCTTACCCCCCACCACAAAGTTTTGCAAGTACCCAATTTAATACACAGAGAAAAGATCCCAACACTGCATACGGTAACACTGAAAATAAAAAGATCACCCTGAGTAGAACATTTATCTTATTAGTTAATTCGTATAAGTAAGGAAGTTGACAGGTAACCCCACCTAAGCAAATCTTCTTTGATCTTCAATAAAAATGATGGATAATGTGCTTCATATAGCTACTGCAAATTACTCCTTATGGATACCCCTAAATATCAGATCCTTCTATCCACCCTCTGAAAGGGGAAATGTTGCTGAATAGCCTCCTCCAACACTTCAGGGATGTTTAAAGGCAGGACAGACTTTGGGGTATGTTTACTAAACTGTGGTAACGTTACAGACCATGTGTTAGGTAACATTACTGCGCATTAGGTAACATTCCCGTGCGGTAACGTAATGTTACCGCGCGGTAATGTTATAACCTGCGCGGAAGTGTTCCGCAGCGCGGTACACAGCACAGAGGGAGGAGAGAGGGTGGAGAGCAGGGGTCAATGGGAGGGGAGTGGGCAGGGAGAGGCTCCCTGCAGACTAACGTGCTGAACTGAAGGGCTGAATCCTACCATGAATGAAAACCTGTCGTTAGATGCACATTTGCAGGAGAGAAACCATTTCAGTATCAGCAATGTACAGCCTAGGCAGGGAGCCCAAGAAAGGTGATAGTAGTGCTCCATCTGCAGCAACAGTATAGTGGCCAAGTATGAAAGGCCACTATGGTGATGGTGCAAATGGGGCATAGGGGGTTTGCAGGCGGGACATGCAGTGGGGGCAGCTGGGGCACAGGGTGAACTAGGCCGTCGCTCAGGTGGCACATAGGAACATAGAAACTGGAAATCAGCAGGACAGCGGCTGACCAGGGGCAAACATGCCCAGTAGTCCGTGTTAAACAGTGTCCCATCCATGGCACATTACCCAGCAAGTACCCCAAACGTCACACAGGTACCACTATGCCTGTAATAGGGCAAGCAGTGCACATCTGGGGACCATACTAACAAGGGTCCATAGACCACACCCAGTTCGTAGACCCAGCTAACTGAACACACTTTACAGTAGCCCTTAGTAAGGCATTGCATGATGTGCCCATACGTGGTCGGAAACATATATACACCCAGTAGGTCAAACTGGGCACACCGTACCTGAGGTGCATACCCTAGCCTGTCCACAGTCGGCAGTAACAACACACTCCACCTACATCTACCCAGTCCACCCTAGCCAATAGTTGCTAGAGCACCAGTCTGACATCCCCCCCAGCCATAATTCCCCCATGTGGAAGGGACATAGCATTGGTAGGCAGTGATGGGGGTGTGTGGATGTCCATGTATGCCTCGCCACCCCAGACCCCACACCCTAGGCACCTGCCTACCTGCACAGTGGATGGCCCGAGACCACGCACGACCAGCAGCAACAGCATATGGTCATGTCGGCATTGCAGGGAGGGTGTATTTCTGCTGGAGGGGCAGTGCTGCCTTGTAGGGTGCTGCAAGTGCAGTCTGACTGTGGCAGGCTGTAGTGTGGGGCAGTTGAGGTTTCCCTGGCTTAACCCAAGCATTGCTGCTGGTCTGCCACAGTCATAGGTATGGCTCTGGCCCACCAGCCCTGGAGGAATGTACTCTGCCAGCAGGACCACAGTTGCTTGTCCTACAGCCAGGGCTCAGGCACCTGTCCCTCCACTCCCTCACCTACAAAATGGGTGAGTGTGGGTCCTTTGGGGTATATAGTATATACCACTTTGACCTGTAGAGACAATACTACATCCACCTCATACGAGTCTAATCACCCCTCTACTCTGATAAGAGGTGCCCATGGCAATCAGACCCTAACATTGGGTATGAACTAATCTGGGTGGTGTCTGGCCCCACAGGACCACATGTTACTATAGGACACGGAAACACTTTCGGTTGCACTGCTTGGATCACCTAGCACACACTGGCAATGTGCAGCAGGTCCTATCTCTAGCATCACATGTACTGCGGACCTAGTGCTGGGTGCCCATCCTAACAGGGTGAATACAGAACCTGCACAATGGCATGGTCTGTAGCTACTCTGTGCCAGTATCATGCACTGTCAGTCCGTCTTACCATGCTGAAGTACCAGAGAGGTGCAGACCCCATCTGGTGATCAGCTGCAGACCGCTGTTCTGCATGTGCATTGAATCATGGGTGCTGGTGGGGGTTACCCTATCCTGGCACACAGAGCAGACGGTTTGTGTGGTGACCTGCAGTCCTTCTGTACCCAGCCAATGCTATGCAACAAGTCATAGAGGTATAGCCTACTGATTAGTACAATGACATTCTAAATAGTGGTCATGGGTTTGATTCCTCATTGTTCCCTCTTATCTCCAGGAACAAGCAGGAATAAGTCCTCACAGATGGGTAAGTCGGAACCGACGGAGCCCGCGCGGGAAAGCTCCCCAGCTTTTTTCAGATGAAAAGCTTTTGGGGCTTCCCACAGCGCATGCGCGCTGCCTTCCCGCCTTCCTTACCAGCTCTCTTCAGTTTCTCTTTTTCCGCGGAGCCAGCAGGTCGTGTTCCTGTCACCGCTGAAGAAATTGTTATTTTAATTTGTTTCTTTTGACCGCGTACCTGCCTTCCCCATACCAAAACCGGTACTGCCGGTCTCTCTTTCTTTCTTTAAAAAAAAAAAAAAAAAATCTTTTTTTATTTTCTCAGCACAGCTTGGTAACTTTTGTTAGGCCTTCAGGCCTACACAAATTCTCCTCATGGAGAAACCAGCTCCTGGTTTTAAAAAGTGTACCAAGTGCAATGCTGTTATTTCTCTCACAGACACCCATGAATGGTGTCTTAAATGTTTAGGACCTGACCACTCCATACCGGACTGCCCATTCTGCTCCCAGATGTCTAAACGTGGTATGCAGAACCGGGCCAACAAGTTCCATGTGCTGTTTGCTTCAGATAATCCAGCATCACAGTCATCCAGGTCTTCCTCTCCGGATGGATCTCAGGTAACCAAACTTTCTGTGGGCAAATCCTCTAAAAGCAAATCTCTTTCAAAAGATCGAGAGGCTCTCAATCTTGAGTTCGAGGATTCTGCCCAGACCAAAAAACCCCGGCGGGAGGCTCCGGCCTCCAAAGCATCACCTATGGGGTTACAGGTTGACATCGATGGCACGGCCTCAACTGATCACCTGTTAGACTGCTCTGGGGTACCGGTCCATACCGGTACTGACATCCAGGCAGCAGTGGCGTCCATGGGCAATACTGTCCAGACCATGCAGCAGGCCGTTTTGGCTTTCATTAAGGCTGCGACGCCCTCGGTACCGATTCCATCGGTACCGACCCCGGTTCCGGTATCCACACCGGAACCGAGACCATCGACTTCCAAGCGTCGATCGGTTCCGCTTGCTGGATTCAGGCTTTTGCCCGATACCAATCCCATGCCCGATACGCCCGATGTCGATATCGATCGGTACGCGTATCGTGCATTGCAAGCACAGAGAGAATACTCAGATTCTTCTGATGAGTTCAATTCCTCTGATGACTCTGCTGAGTTTGATCTTCTATTGCTACATCTGCTGAAAAGGAACCCAGATCAAAAAAATTGGATATTTTAGGATACTCTAAACCTCCTAAAGAGGCAGTTACTCTGCCTATCCATGAAATCCTTCAAGAACACTTGATGGATTTGTGGGAGACTCCTCTAACCCTGTCTCCTCATTCCCGTAGGTTGGACACCATGTACCGGGTCCCTCCTTCTCCTGGGTTTCAAAAGACTCAGCTGCCTCACCACTCCATTGTGGTGAAGTCTGCTATGAAGAAGATAAAGAGTCCTAAAAGGCATTCCTCTACCCCTCCAGGGCGAGAATGTAAGACCCTCGACTCTTTTGGTAGAAAGATCTTTCAGGCTAGTATGCTTATAGCCAGGATCAATTCTTACAGCCTTTATATGGGCATGTTTCTCAGAGAACTTGCCCTAAAGGTACGGCATTTAGCCCCCTTTATCCCTGAGGATAAAAAGGAGGACTTCACTACTCTGGTGACACAACTTTCAGAGGTCTCCAAGTTTTCCAACAGGGCAGCCTTTGATTCCTTTGAGGTTGCTGGCAGGGCTTCGGGAATCGCTATTGCAGCCCGACATCTTGCTTGGCTCCAGGCTTCTGACCTAGAACCCTGGGTCATGGATGGCTTAAGGAATCTGCCCTGTACAGGAGAGAACTTATTTGGTGAGGACTGGCAAATTAAAGCTGCTCAAATGGACGCAGGAAATGCCACTCTAGATAGACTTTCTAAGTCTACTTCTACTCCTGCCAAAAAGAAACCTTTTAAAAGGCCGTACTACAAGAAGGCCAGATTTTCCACAAATACTGGCCAACAATCTTCTCAGCCTCGCTTTGCTGCTAAACGTCAGCAATCTAAGCAAGTAAAGTCAAAGTCTGCAGTGTCTGCTACACCCCAGCAGGCTCAACCCCCTCAGGGGTTTTGACTTGCCCCTAGAGAACTTACCATTTCTGGCTCTGGAACAACCAGAGCCTCTCACCATACCGGGAAGGTTAGCTCACTTTGCTCCCAGATGGGAGCAAATAACATCAGAGCAATGGACCCTCTCTATCATCAGAGAGGGCTACAAACTTCATTTCTCCAGCCTTCCTCCCCATACCATGGTGAGGCAATTCAGTTCTCCCCCATCTCTTCTGACCCTGTTGGGTCAGGAAGTCTCCTCTCTCCTTGCCCAAGGGGCAATAGAGGAGGTTCTTCTTCCTCAACAGGGGTTAGGGTTCTACTCCCCTTATTTTCTCATAACAAAGAAGACAGGGGGCTTCAGACCTATCCTAGATCTGAGAGAATTGAACAAGTTTCTATTCAAGGAGAAATTCAAAATGCTCTCTCTGGGCATTCTCCTTCCATACCTTCAGAGTCAGGATTGGCTTTGTTCTCTAGATCTCAAGGATGCGTACACTCATATACTCATCCATCCATCCCACAGAAAATATCTTCGATTTCTGTTCCAGGGAAAACATTTCCAATACAGAGTACTTCCCTTCGGTCTCGCCTCTGCTCCAAGAGTATTCACAAAATGCATGGCAGTCGTAGCCGCATTTCTAAGAGGCATGGGAATCTTCGTGTTCCCATATCTGGACGACTGGCTCATCCGAGCTCCATCTCAGTCAGAAGTCCAGATTTCCTTGGACCGCACAAGGCGTATTCTTCAATATCTGGGACTTGTGGTAAACATTCCCAAGTCCCAACTCATCCCTACTCAGTCCCTGGAATTCATAGGGGCTTATCTGGATTCCACCACTGCAAGGGCCTACCTTCCTCTGGTCCGAGGCCAACGGCTAATAAGCTTGGCCTCCCAGGCTCAGTCCAGAAGTCACTTGTCAGCCAGAGAAATGCTGCAACTTCTGGGCCACATGGCCTCCACGGTTCATGTGGTGCCCTATGCTCGTCTCCATATGAGAGCAGCTCAATGGACATTGGCCACCCAGTGGTCTCAAGCATCGGGACTGCTGTCAGACCAGGTACTCACCTCAAAACGTCTGTTTTGGTCTCTCCAGTGGTGGACATCCTCCAAAAATCTGTTGTTGGGGACCCCCTTCCAACCTTCGTTGCCCCAAGCAACCCTCACAACAGATGCCTCCCAAACAGGGTGGGGAGCTCATCTTCAACATCTCTCCACTCAGGGAACCTGGTCTCCCCAAGAGACCACCCTTCATATCAACCTTCTGGAACTGCGAGCAATCTTCCTTGCCCTCACAGTCTTCCATACCCTCCTTGCCAACCTGACTGTCCTAGTTCAGACAGACAATCAGGTGGCAATGTTCTATGTCAACAAGCAAGGAGGGACGGGCTCTCTGTCGCTTTGCAACGAAGATCTCAGATTATGGGCTTTCGCCAGAGAGCATCAAATTCATCTTCTGGCAGTGTATCTTCCAGGAGTTCAAAACTCTCGGGCAGACAGACTCAGTCGAGTTCTGCTTCCACACGAGTGGTCCCTGCATATGGACCAGATACACAGAATCTTCCAGGAATGGGGGACCCCGGACATAGACCTCTTTGCAAGTCCGTGAAATGCCAAACTTCCCCGGTTCTGTTCCAGGACTCCGTGTCAGGGAGCTCAGGCCAACGACGCCTTTCTCCTGCATTGGGGTCAGGAATTCCTGTATGCTTTTCCACCCATTCCTTTGATTCCCAAGACTCTGTTCAAACTTCAGAGGGATCACGGGTCGATGATCCTTATAGCTCCACGCTGGCCACGCCAAGTGTGGTTCCCTCTACTTCTACAGCTCTCCCAGGGCTCCTCCCTGGACCTGGGAGCTGCGCCAGACCTTCTGTCTCAGGAGAAAGGGACTTTGTGGCACCCAAACCCCAAGTCCCTACATCTCCGAGCTTGGTTACTGAAGGCTTAAGCCTTCATGAGTTTAATCTTTCTCAGCCAGTGAAAGATATCCTTCATGCCTCTAGGAAACCCTCTACCAGGCGTTCCTATGCTTTCAAATGGAAACGTTTTTCCATTTGGTGTGCTCAACAGGGTCTTGACCCTCTGGCACTTCCTTTGAATTCTCTACTAGACTATCTCCTGCATCTTTCCAATGCAGGCCTCAAGACAAATTCAGTACGAGTCCATTTAAGTGCTATTGCAGCATCCTTAAAACCTATAAATGGACAACCTGTCTCCTCTCATCCTCTCGTTGCAAGGTTCATGAGAGGCCTGACCCTAACTAAACCTCCCATCCGACCTCCGCCGGTAGCATGGGATTTGAACCTAGTTCTAGGTCAGCTTATGAAACCACCTTTTGAGCCTTTGGACTCTACCTCCTTGAAATTTCTTTCCTGGAAGGTTCTTTTCCTTATTGCAGTCACTTCGGCTCGCCGCATCAGTGAACTGCAGGCTTTGGTGGCTAATCCACCTTATACCAGATTTCATCATGATAAGGTGGTCCTTAGGACGAATCCCCACTTTATGCCCAAAGTGGTCTCGCCTTTTCATCTTAATCAAGAGGTATATCTACCTGTTTTTTTCCCGGCTCCTCATGCATCCAGTGCAGAGAGGAACCTTCATACTCTTGACTGTAAAAGAGCTCTTGCCTTTTACCTCAACAGGACTCAGCCACATCGAAAGTCTTCCCAACTTTTTGTGGCTTTTGATCCTTCTCATTTGGGACTTCCAGTCTCCAAACGTACACTTTCCAATTGGATTGCTCAGTGTATTTCTTTTGCTTACCAGAGTAAGAACATTTCTCTGGAAGGCCATGTCACAGCTCACAATGTGAGAGCCATGGCTACTTCTATGGCTCATCTTCACTCTGTATCCATAGATCAGATCTGTCGAGCAGCCACTTGGGCCTCGGTTCATACCTTCACAGCCCATTACTGTTTGGACAAGGACTCCCGCCGGGATGCCTTGTTTGGTCAGGCTGTCCTCAAACACCTGTTCCATACTTAAGCAACTCCTGCCCACCTTCCCTGAATGGATGCCTGAGATCCATACGAAGATGGTTTACCCTTGGAGGGGGATCTCCCAGGCATCTTAGCTAGGGAGTCCCCATATGTGAGGACTTATTCCTGCTTGTTCCTGGAGATAGCACAGTTACTTACCTGTAACAGGTGATCTCTGGGAACAGCAGGAATTAGTCCTCACAACCCACCCACCTCCCCTAGGAGTTGTATCTTCTATCTATCTACCTTCCTTTCCCCTCTCTATTGTCTCAGCTATAAACTCGAACTGAAGAGAGCTGGTAAGGAAGGCGGGAAGGCAGCGCGCATGCGCTGTGGGAAGCCCCAAAAGCTTTTCATCTGAAAAGCTGGGGAGCTTTCCCGCGCGGGCTCCGTCGGTTCCGACTTACCCATATGTGAGGACTAATTCCTGCTGTTCCCAGAGATCACCTGTTACAGGTAAGTAACTGTGCTTTCATGCCTGTCCAACTCAGATATTTTGCATGCCTGTAACAGTCATATCTTTGCAGATCCGTGCTGCCAGCCCATATTACCCTCACCACTGTTGCCAACAATCCTTCGGTCCATCTTTCTGCATCTGTCTTTCTGTGCAGGCTGTCACTCCATGTCCTGTGCTGGTACCCTTTCCTGCATTGTGCCTCTTCATGCTTGCCTTGCCTGTGCCTGATCTGCATGGCACCACCACTCCTCTGACCACCCATCATTGTAACTATCCTGCCACCTCCGCCTCCACTGGGGGACACGTATTCCCATCGTCTGCCACCAACTGTCTTTCCAGTACTGTACATTGCCAACACCCTGTGCTGTGGTACAGTTGCCCCCACCATGTTTGTCAACAGTACTGGCAGCCACATGGATGCCCGCAGATATGGCAGGTCCAGCAGCTCCCAGCTCTCCCTCCTTCACTCACCTGTTCATTGCCTTTCCTCAGTGCTCTATCTAGTGTTAGGGCTACATCTGTCTCTGTGCTTCACAGGTCATGCATGTCATCCTGAAGCACCTTGCAGCCCTTAGAGCACACTAACCTAGGGCAACGTAACCTTGTTAGGCCACCTTAACCTATGGTTCCATAGCCCAGGGTGCCTTCTACGGTACCTTGTCCAGGGGTGCCTAATACGGCGCTTAGCCTAAGCAGCCCTATAGGGCGCCTTATGAGGCACCTTACAAGGCACCTTATAAGGCACCTAACAAGGCACCTTATAAGGCACCTTACAAGGCATCTTATAAGGCGCCTTACAAGGCGCCTTGTAATGTGCCTTATAAAGGTGCCTTGTAACACACGTTAGTCTAAGGTGCCTTGTAACGTGCATTAGCTGATACGGCTTGCTGTAACAATGCACTGCCCATGCCTTTTTATGGGCATCTGTACCTTTACCGTGGGTATCATAAGGGAAGGAATGGAAAATAAAACAAAAGATATTATAATGCCTCTATATCGTTCCATGGTGAGACCGCACCTTGAATATTGTGTGCAATTCTGGTCGCCGTATCTTAAAAAGGATATAGAGTTATTAGAAAAGGTTCAGAGAAGAGCCACCAAAATGGTAAAGGGGATGGAAGGATACTCCTATGAAGAAAGGCTAAAAAGGTTAGGGCTCTTTAACCTGGAAAAGAGACGGCTGAGGGGAGATATGATAGAAGTCTATAAATTAATGAACGGAGTGGAACGGGTAAACGTAGATCGATTGTTTACATTATCAGAATATAAAAAGACTAGGGGACATGCAATGAAGCTACAGGGTAAACTATTTAAGACTAATAAAAGAAAATATTTTTTCACTCAACGTGTAATCAAACTCTGGAATTTCTTACTGGAGGATGTAGTAAAGGCTGTTAGTATAGCTGGGTTTAAAAAAGGTTTGGACAAGTTCCTGGAGGAAAGGTCCATAAACCATTATTAAGAAGGGACCCAGGATATCAATGCTTGATCCAGTACAAGCATTTATTTATTTATTTAGTATACATTTGTATACCGCTACTTCCAGCGATCAGCAGCGGTTTGATTACAGATTGGAAATTGTCAAATCATGACAGGAAATTTTTGAGGTATAAACACATTGATTAGACAGGAAAGCACAGCACACAGAGAACTATTTTACAGGGAACATGGGCTATGGAGGGTTAAGTGGCTTGCCCAAGACCACAAGGAGCACCTGTGGGACTAGAAACCCCAGTCCTTCCGGCCCAAGGTTGCTGTTCTCTAGTGGGATTTGAACCCCCGACCTTCCGGCCCGAAGTACCTTGCCCCAACCACTAGGCCACTCCTCCACTCCAGCATTGCGGAACCTATGTCTTTTGGGGAAACTGCTAGGTACGTATGACCTAGATTGGCCACTGTTGGAAACAGGATACTGGGCTTGATGGACCTTGGTCTGACCCAGTATGGCATATCTTATAACCTAACGCGGGCGACATTACCGCAGTTTAGTAAACATACCCCTTTGTCTCATTGAGTTTTTAACCATAGAGACTACTATATCTTCCACACTTTTTCATAAACATCGGGAAAGATACCAAAGGGAATTCCATAAACAACAGTATTTCATCTGCATATAATGCGGTTTTGTGTTCCGCCCCTCCCATTCCCACCCCCGATATGTTCGGATTCTGTCTAATATTTTGTACAAATGGCTCTAGTGCTAATGCGAATAGTAAAAGGGAAAAAGGACAGCATTTCCTAGTAGCCCTGCCAATCACAAAGGTTTCTGTCAATGCCACTTTAACCCTTATCCAAACCGTAGACCTGTCATATAGGGTCTCAATGGCCCCCCACAGAACCAGACTCAAAATTCAGATGTCAAAGAAGCTTAAACAGAAATGGCCACTCCACTCAGTCAAAGGCTTGCTCGATATCTAAGGCCAAAAGGTCGCTGGGCACTCCTTGAACTGTGACAAGCAATGAATAAGACTGTAGCCCCATCAAATATTATCACAGAAGGGAACCACCCCACCTGAAGTTATAACAGGCACAAAAATGAGCGGGTCACTTCATGACTTGGATAACAGAGAGCTCTATTGGTACCTAAAGAGGTCACTCTACACGTGTTTCAGCAGGTGCCTTCTTCAGGGTTACTGACCACTAATAAACATAATAACATAAAAATAAAATCAAGATAATTATATCAATAACATAAAAACATAAAACATATATACATAGAACATATAAAAATGATACAAGCAAAAATATCATAATGCTAGTCATAAAATTCATAAGATTAAAAAGTAAATTGTGAGGGAACAACTTTCAGTGTATGGTCACATGTTATATGAGTAATAAATGGATGTGTATGTCACTCGACCATATGAGTAAACATATAAAGACATCTAAAAAGCTATAAATGTATATGAAAAATGTTTAAATGCATCTAAAATGACAAACACCATAGAGAGTAAGTATGCATGCAAGAATATAATGATATAGTGATCCATAAAACGAGTTATTAATTATTGCCCAGGAAAATAAGATAAACATGACTTAAAATTGGTAAGAGAAAGCATACAGAAAGAACACATCAAGTACAGTGAGAGAGATGAGAGATGGCCACCAAGTTGGGCATGCCATGGACTTAAGCTTACCCTAACTGTTAACTCTCCTGGTTAAATGCAAGATATGAACCTACAATGGACAAAAGAAGTGTAATGTTTAGTACTTGATTCTTATAAATAAACTCTTTGACTCTGGCCTCTTCCCGTCTTTGTGGAAATCTGCTGTTGTCCGTCCCCTTCTGAAACAATCTTCCATTGATCCTTCTGTTTTGTCTAATTGGCGGCCAGTCTCCAACCTTCCTTTCCTGGCTAAACATTTGGAGCATTTTGTTTTTGAACAGTTAAATTCACACGTAGAAGCCACAAATGCTCTTCACCCCCGTCAAGCAAGTTTTCGTCACGGGCACAGCACTGAAACTGTTCTTCTGGCACTTCTAAATGAAATTCATGTTGCTCACGATCATGGTGATGTTACTCTTCTTGTTTCTCTGGATCTTTCTGCAGCTTTCGACTTGATTGATCACCGGACTCTCCTTTCCCGTCTATTCGATATTAGATTGCGGGGCTCTGTTCTACAATGGTTTCGTTCTTTCCTTATGGCTCGCTCGTTCACTGTGCACTCTGGTAACCGCTCTTCTTCTTCTCTCCCACTTGTCTGTGGTTTTCCGCAGGGGTCTGTTCTTCCTCCTCTTTTATTTAATATCTTTCTTGCTCCTTTGCCTCTTGCGATTCAGCAGTTTTCGGTATCTCCTTACATTTATGCAGACGACATTATTCTCCTCTGTCATGTCTCTCCCCTCACTTTGGATATTGCCCCACTAAATGATTGTCTTTCTCGAAACTTTTTTCACTTAAATCCCTCGAATTCCACGGCTATGTGGGTATCTCTTAGTGGTTCTTGTCCCTCTGTTGCCCCCATGATTGACTCAGTTCCTATTCCCCTTGTTTCTTCTTTCTGCTATTTGGGGGTTACACTTGATTCATCACTTTCCTTTCACGATCACATCTCTTCTCTCACTCGTCGGTCCTTTTTGACTCTTTGGCAGATTAGAGCTACTCGTTCTCTCTTTTCCTCTGACTCTTTGGTTACTCTTGTTCTCGCTTTGGTAATTAGTAGACTTGACTACTGTAATGTTTTCTTGGCTAATATTCCTAAGTATCAGCTTCAACGGTTACAATCAATTCAAAATACCGCAGCTCGCCTTATCACTTTCTCCCGGCGTTTCGATCATGTCACTCCCCTCTTTCTTCATCTGCACTGGTTGCCTCTTCGTTTTTGCTATCAATATAAGTTCCTGATTTTTATTCACCGCACTATGCATACTGGCAATCCTTTGTATCTTGCGAGTCTGATTTCCCTTCACACACCCTATCGCCAACTCCGGTCTATTCATGCCAATCATTTATCCTTGCCTTCCCCATCACAGGCTCGTCTGGAGCAAACCCGACATGTCGCCTTTTTCTTTCTTGGTCCGTCTCTTTGGAATTCATTACCACCTTCCCTCAGGTTAGAACCTTCTTATCCTCAATTCAAGACACTACTCAAAACCCATCTGTTCAAGCAGGCTTTTGACCTTCCCGCCAGTACCCCCCCCCCCCCCCCTTGAATCTGTAGTTGGATTTTTTTGTCTTGTGCTGTCTGTCTGTTAGTGTCCTGTCTTTCCCAGTTTTGTTTTTAGTTTTTATTTATTCATATTTTAGTTACTTGGTTTTACTACTGTGTGCTGTGTGCTTTGCTTTCCTATTATTTATGGCATTCTTTTCTATAATTTGCAGTGTGGACCTTTTATTGTACACCGCTCTATGCTTCGGCCGCAGCGGTTTATCAAATGTTTTAATAAAGATAAAGATAAAGATATTTGGTAATGGGTCCTGATCAATAATAACCCTATAGATGCATTTATTAAGAAACAAAAAAACATGTTGTGAGCCCCTGCACACCACTAGCACTAATTTAATGGAGGCATATCCTGTCTATCAACAAGTCTAATGTATCTATAGTGGACGTTAATGTGAAGAAATTGTGCTGGAAACACATAGCACTCTTCAGAGGCAGAAAGCCCAGCAGTCCACATTTAAAAATGTTTCACAAACTATTAGCAACAGCTAGGTAGTCAGCCCATGCCACTTTGGATGTTTGAGTTTCCAGAATTTCATATTATATCTGATAATAACAAAACATTCTCTTTGGCAAACAATGCTAATGAGGCATTGAGGAGAAAAGTACTGACACAAAAAGATATGCCATACTGGGTCAGACCAAGGTTCATCAAACCCAGTATCCTGTTTCCAACAGTGGCCAATCTAGGTCACAAGTACCTAACAGTTTCCCTAAAAGACACAGGTTCTACAATGCTTGTACTGGGCAAACAATGGATATACGGGGTCCCTTTCCTTAATGGTTTATGGACATTTCCTCCAGGAACTTGTCCATAAACCATTAAAGAAGGGGACCCGGCTACACTTTTACTACATTCTCCAGTAACGAATTCCAGAGTTTGATTACACGTTGAGTGAAAAAAATATTTTCTCTTATTAGTCTTAAATAGGTTACAATGTAGCTTCATTACATATCCCTTAGTCTTTCAATATTCTCATGATGTAAACAATTGATCTACGTTTACCCGTTCCTCTCCATTCACTAATTTATAGACCTCTATCATATCTCCCCTCAGCCATCTCTTTTCAAGGTTAAAAAGCCCTAACATTTTTAGCCTCTCTTCATAGGGATATCCTTCTATCCCCTTTATCATTTTGGTGGCTGTTCTCTGTACTTTTTCTAATAACAATTTATCCTTTTTAAGATACGGCAACCAGAATTGCACACAATATTCAAGGTGTGGTCGCACCATGGAATGATACAGAAGCATTATAATATCCTTTGTTTTATTCTCCCTTCCTTTCTTTATGATAACTAGCATTCTATTTGCTCTCTTGGCCGCCGCTTCACACTGGGAGGAGGATTTTAACATGTTATCCACGATGACACCTAAATCTTTTTCCTAGATGGTGGTTCCTAATGTGGAACCTTGCATCGTGTAAATATAGCTTGGGTTTTTCTTTCCTAGGTGCATAACTTTGCACTTGTTCACATTGCATTTCATCTACAAATTTGAATGCCCAATTTTCCAATTTATCAAGGTCCCCTTGCAATTTTTCACAATCCTCATGGGTTTTAACAACTTTGAATAATTTTGTGGCATCGCAAATTTGATTACCTCACTCTTTATTCCCATTTCCAGGTCATTTATGAATATGTCAAAAAGGAGCGGACCCAGCACAGATCCCTGGGGTACTCCACTATTCACCTTTCCCCATGGGGAAAATTGGCCATTTAGTCTTATCCTCTGCTTTCTAACTTTTAACCAGTTCCTGATCCAAAATAGTACACTCCCTCCTATCCCATGACTTTTTAATTTCACCAAAATTATCTCATAAGTGACCATGTCAAAGGCTTTTTGAAATCCAGATACACTCAGGGGTATGTTTACTAAACTGTCTTAATGTCACCGGCGCTAGTTGCAGTGATAATGTGAAGAATGCCATATAAGGAGTTGGCATTCCAACGGCAAGGTAGCAAGAATCTGTATCGCGCGATAGTGGGTGCCATGGCACGTTAACGCACATTAACCCTAAGTTCATGCCAGTGCAGCATTAGAAGCTGTAAAGATGTAGCCCACTGGTTACTGTAATGACTATGGTGGCAGAGGTAAGGGGTTTGATCCTGCAGTGGTGTTATTTAAGAAGGCTGTCTGAGGCAGTTCCTTTTAATCTAAATCAGTGCTACCTGAGGCATTTCCTTTTTTAAGTTAAATCAGTGCTGCCAGCAAAAACACCCTCACAGTGCCATAACATAAGGCACCCTATAAGGCACTCCATAGGGCACATTATAAAGTTCCCTGTCCACCAAGGTGCCTTCTAATGTGCCCTGTAGGGCACTTTATAGGGCGCCTTATAGGGTGCTTTATAGGGCGCCTGATAGGGTGCCTTATGAGGCATCTTAAGGTTACAGCACTGTGAGGGTGCATTTTGCTGGCAGCACTGATTTAAATGAAAAAGAAAAAGCCTCAGACAGCCTTATTAAGTAACGCCACCATGGGATCAAACCCATGACCTCTGCCTCCAAAGCCATTAGAAGTAACCAGTGGGATACATCTCTATAGCTACTAACACACCCCTGGCTGGCTACAGAAAGACTGCAGGTCACCACACATACTGTCTGCTGTGGTTACCAGGATAGGGTAAACCCACCCATACCCATGATGCACTGCACATGCAGATCAGCAGTCTACAACTGATCACAAGAAATGGGGTATGCACCCCCACAGCACCTCGGCCTGGTAGGGGGAACTGACCATGTGTTACTGGCACAGAGTAGCTACAGACCATGACATTGTGCGGGTCCTGTGCAATGTTCTCTCTAATTTTCTGTAGGCTTTGTGCGCATAAAATATCAGCTGTGTGCAGCTTTTGAAGGAAGGTTAAATTTTTGTGCGCCACATAATGACACTTGGAGATATATACTTTAAAATTTGACTACACGTCAGAATACAGTATGTACATCACATTGATTTTAATCAAATTAAATGAAAATAGACGATTACTAAATGAAGTGGGAAATTTCTAGTAATTACAATCATAACTTTTAAATTTTAAGATGTCTGTGTTGTTTTCTATCAGAATCAGAGCTGTAATTTTTGTGCGCTCGGTTGTAAAGTATGTGCGCTCTCTCGGCGAGGTGTGTGCGCGCGCACACGTGCACAGCTTAGAGGGAACAGTGGTCCTGTGCTCACCCTGAGGGTGAGGTGGGGCGCCTAGCACCTGGTCTGCAGCACCTGGGTTGGCTGAGATTGGCTATGCTACAGGTCCCCATCAGTGCCAGTGTGTGATAGGTAGTCATTGCAGGCACACCTAGGATACACCTGTGTTTATCTGTATTTCACAAGTCATGTCCAGCCTTTGTGGACTATGATGCACCCAGAATAGTGCATATCCTGTGTGGGTGCCATGGTCACATGCTATAAGTGGAGGGGGGTATTTGGACTCAAAAGTGGATTATCTACCACCACCCAACCCACCCTCTTTGGGTCAGGGTGGGGGACAGGATCTCCCACCAACAGATCCACATTCTACATCTCTGCAATGGTGGCAGTAGAGGGGACCATCAACCCCAGTCTTGCTGGGGAATGGGCACCCTACAGGGCAGTCAATGCAGATCTGAATGCATCACATAAGGCAATGGCAGATAGGCAGAATGCTGGAAAAGCTCAACTGCCCCCCACCACTATCTGACATTCACCAGCAGAGGGCACAGTCAGTCTCCACCCTACAAGGTGTTCCAGCCATGCACATGCTAACTACAGACAGTCTGCTAGCTAGCACATAGTGCATGTTCTTGGAGGAACTGTGTGCACCCAAAAATGGGATGTGAGCACACACACCAAGCAGGTATGTCAGCAATTGGGCCCCAAAAAAGAGAACCCATAGATATCACTTAAGAGAAATACTGTATAGCACTATGGGGGAACCTAGCCATGCCATGGTCACTGCTTATTCAGGGTGAGAGTGACCTCTCAGCATGACATGCTGTGGCCACCCTGTCTGTTCAGGTAGTGGTCGGGCATTGCCCTATGCCCTGTGCAGAAGCATCCTGCCCAGGCCACCCTGTCCGAGTCGTACCCACAGTACCTTGCTCCTCATTATGCACATTGGCAGGCTAACACTGGAAACAGTGCAAGCAGTGTGGGCTCAGTAAGGTGTAGGCAGCCACATAACACTGGATAGACATACACATGCTCCCACACCTATGCCAGCATTGTGTAGATATAGAGGTTTTTGGCAGGCCTGGCCACCACACCAGTCCTGAGCACAGTGCAGGCATGGCTATGGTGCACAATACTGTTGGGGTCATTCCCCGGGGTGGTAAACACTTTCAGAAACCAAAACTGAAACACTCCACAGATATCAGAAAGGTTGCTAGGATGCAGCTCTATCAACAAATTGTGTTTAACTTAGGATTTGTTATCTGCCATTAATCATAGAAACCTTTCGATATATGTGTAACGTGTTCCCAAGTTTAGGGCGGCATTGCTAAGGTGCTAGTATTGTGAGATGCTGCTCCGCGCAGGGCCCAACAGCCTGACTCTCCATGAGACTTTGGATAGTAGAGCCTGTGGGTGTGGGTGTTTGTGCCCCTATTGGCCTCTGCTCTAGGGCTGACTTTTCCAACTGCGGTCCTGGTGGGTCAAACACGGTTCAGGTTTTCATGCTGTCCCTAATGAATATGCATGAGATACATTTGCATACAATGGGGCGGTGCATACAAATGCAGCACAGGCATATTTATTAGGGACAGCATGAAACCTGAATGGTGTTTGGCCCTCCAGGACTGCAGTTGGGAAACTCTGCTCTAGGGATTGCATATGTTTATGGTGTCTGTGCCCTGTAAGGTAAAATATAGGCGTTTATGGTGTGTTTATTTAATTTGCAATAACTGTTCCATCTTTATTACTAGATAAAACATAGGGACATGGTTTTCAGGAGCCACAGTTGGGAATTGAACCTGTGATCTTCTGCCTCTGAACACACTGGCTGAGTGTACTGCACCAAACTGTTGCCACAGAGGTAGATTATTCCCTGAGGATACCATGACTGTTCGTCAGACAGACCTTGTCTGTTATAGTGCACGGCACCCACCTAAATGGGGCTTGGCCGTGGTCTGCTGTGGGAAGATGCCACTGCCCCCTCTGCCACCAGCACCACTCCGCCACCATTCTGACATGCACTTGTGCTGTTGGTGCTGGTGGTGCCAGTCCGAGGCCATCCATTGTGATGTTAGGCGGCTGCCTATGGTGCGTGATATGGGGTAGGGGTGCCTGCCTAGACATACACGCTTCCCCCTGGCACTGCCTGCCACTGTTATGTGCCATTTGGGGTACTTGCTGGGTACTGTCCCCTGGGACACTGAGGGACACACACTTGTGGCCATGTTTGCCCTTGGTCGGTTGCTGTCTTGCTGGTTTTCCGCTTCTACATTCCTATGTGTCACCTAGGCATCTGCCTATCTCACCCTGTGCCCTAGCTGCCCCACTGCATGTCCCACCTGCATCCCTCTGTACCCCATTTGCAGCCTTACAGTAGTGCCCTCTCATACTTGGGCATTATGATGTTACTGCCCATTTATCACTACTATCACTTTTCTTGGTTTCCCTGCCTTTGCTGCACATTGCTGACTGAAATGGTCTCTCTCACCTGCAATTCTGCCTCTAGCGTGAGGTTTTCACTGGCGCTACTTTTCAGACCTTCATTTCATGGCATTAGTGTGCTTGGAGCCTCTTCCCATCCACTCTGTCCATTGACCCCTTATCTCCGCCCCTGGGGAGCCATACTCCACCCTCTGTGCACTTTACCGCCGCTGGAGACGTTATTGCGCGATATGTGACGTTCTCGCACTGTAATCGTGCGATAACATCACATATCGCGCGATAACATCGCAGCTGCAACGTTACTGCCATTTAGTAAACATACCCCTATATCAACTGACTCACCTTTGTCTGCCTGTTTATTCACACCTTCATAAAAACATAACAGATTAGTAAGACAAGACCTTCCTTGGCTAAAGCCATATTGGCTGTCTCCCATTAAGCCATGACTATCTACATCTTCAGTAATTTTGTTCTTTATAATGGTTTATAACATTTTTCCCGGTACTGACATCAGGATCACTGGTCTGTAGTTTCCTGGATCACCCCTGGATCCCTTTTTAAAAATTGGTGTTATATTGGCCATCCTCCAATCTTCAGGTATTACAGATGATTTTAATGATGGTTCACAGGTTACTAATAGTAGGTCTGCAATCATATTTCAGTTCTTTCAGCAGCCTTGGATGTATACCATGTGGTCCAGGTGATTTGCTATTCTTCAGTTTATCAAATAGTTATAATACATCTTCCCAGTGTATCGATATTTCTTTAAATTCTTCTCCAGCATCACCTTTACATACCATTTCAGTCATGGGTCACATCCCTACATCTTCCTCAGTAAAGACCGAAGCAAAAAATGTATTCAATTTCTCTGCTATGGCCTTTTCCCCTCTATCATCTAATGGTCCAACTGACTCTCTCATAGGTTTTTTTGCTTCAAATGTACTTGAAAAAGTCTATTACTCATTTTTACTTCCACAGCAAGCTTCTTCTCAAATTCTTTCTTTGCCTGCCTTATCAATGCCTTGCATCTAACTTGCCATTGCTTATGCTGTTTTCAGTTTTTGTCATTTGGCTCCTTTTTTCATTTCCTGAAAGTTGCTTTTTTGGCAACAGCCTCTCTCACCTCACCTTTAAACCATGCTGGCAGTTTTTTGGACTTCCTTCCACTTTTCTTAAAGCATGGAATACAGTTGGTAAGGGCTTCCAAGATAGTATTTTTAAACAATACCCATGCTTGATTTTTATTATTTATTTATTTAATGATTTTTCTATACTGCGCTATTTATCATCAGCGCGGTTTACAAGCAAAAAAATTTGAACAATGTAGAACAGCCTAACATTGAACTTACAATGAACAGGGGAATTAACATGGTGAACAGGTAAGCTATATACACTATATACAAAATAGTAAGGGGGATGTAAATGAGGTGTGGGATATTTACATTGGGCAAGGGTGGCTAAATATATGTAAATGTTTGTGTCGATAATCCAGGGTATTTAGGGCATGTAGTCAGGGATGACATGTTAATCATGCAAGTTGTGATAGAGACGTTGATCTGTGAGAGCTGCTTTTGTCGGGTGGGGATGGCTAGGTGATGCTGTCAGAGTTAGAGGAGTGTTGCAAGAAAAGATAATGTTTGAGTGCCTTTCTGAACTGGGGAAGGCTGTTTAAGGCACGGACGTCTGATGGGAGAGAGTTCCAGCTGGAGGGTGCATGCAGTGCAAAGGAACGTTTTCTCGTGGTCTTGTTACATTTGGTGATGGCTTTTGGGAGAATTATGATGTTGGAGGTTGTTGATCTCCTTGATCTGTTGAGTGGGTAGGGTGAATAAGGTCTGAGAGGGTGGTTACCGTGCTTCCTTTGATTTTCTTGAATGTCATGGTTTGGATCTTAAAGGTGATCCTACAGTGGATAGGGAGCCAGTGTAAGTTTTTTAGGATGGGGGTGATATGGTCTTTTCTTGAGGCTCTGTAGACTGTTCTAGCTGCCGTGTTCATCGCAAGCTGCAGAGGATTTATCAAGCTCTTTGGGAGGCCAAGTAAGATGGAGTTGGTGTAATCAAAATGGGGCATTATTAAGGCCTGAAAGACTGTACGGAAGTCGTGTGGCTCAAGGATTTGCTTCATGTGGCGTAATATACGGAGTTTATGGTAAATTGCCTTCATTGTGTTGCTTATCTGGGCATGCATGTCAAGGCGCTGGTCAAGTGTTACACCTAGGTATTTGATCGTCTCCTTAGAGATGAGTTCGGCGTCGCATACCTTTATTGAAGAAGGGGGGCAAATGTCTGATCTCTACTGATGAATAGAATCTCTGTCTTTTTGAAATTTATTTTGAGCATTTGGGCATTTGATGTAAATCTTTAACCTTTGCAACTGCTCCTTTTAATTTTTTCTTAACTATTTTCCTCATTTTATCAGTATCCCTTTTGAAAGTTAAAAAGTAGTACTGCTGATTTACTTACCGTCCTTCCTCCATTTATTAAATCAAACACAATCATGCTCTGAACACTATTGCCAAGTGGCCCTGACACCCTTACCTCTTGCACCAGATGTTGTTTTCCACTAAGGACTAGGTCCAAAATGGCTTCCTCTCTGGTTGGTTCGTGAACTAGCTGCTCCAAGAAGCAGTCATTTATTTCATCTAGCAACTTTATCTCCCTAGCATGTCCTGCCATGACACTGGCCCAGTCAATATCGGGGTAATTGAAATCACCCATTATTATTACTGTGCTGTAACTTCATCATCCATTTGTTCATTCTGGCCAGGCAGTTGATTATACATCCCCACTGCCATCACCTTTCCCTTTTAACATGGAATTTCAATCCATAGAGATTTTACATCAAATTTTGTTTCCTGCAAAATTTTAATCCTTTGTGACTCAATGCCCTCTCTAACATAGAGCGCAATCCCTCCACCAATTTGATCAGCTCTATCAATACGATATAATTTGTACCCAGGTATCACAGTGTCCCAATGGTTGTCCTCCTTCCACCATGTCTCTGAGATACCAATCATATCTAAGCTATTTATTGCTATATATTTTAACTCTCCCATCTTATTTTTTAGATTTCTAGCATTTGCATACAAGCATTTTAGAGACTGTATTTATTCATATTAATCTGGCTATCTGTAGGCAGGGGTAATTTGGAATCCTTAAGCTCTGTCTGCTCCATACTTGAGGGCATTGGAGCTACTTTTTTCTTTATTGGAACCTCTCTGCTGATATGCCCTAGCTTCATTTTTTTGGTAGTATCCTTCAAGGATACATTGTTCCGAACCATGCGCTCCTAGGCAACTGTCGGCTCTCCCCTATTATTTAGTTTAAAAGCTGCTCTATCTCCTTTTTAAAGATTAATGCCAGCAGCCTGGTTCCATCCCGTTTAAGGTGAAGCCCATCTCTTCATAAGAGCCACTCCTTTCCCTAGAATGTTTCCCAGTTCCTAACAAATCCAAAACTAGCATCCTTACACCATTGTCTCATCCACGCATTGAGACTCCGGAGCATTGCTTGCCTTTTAGGTCCTGCACATGGAACGGGAAGCATTTTGGAGAATGCTACCCTAGAAGTTCTGGATTTCAACTTCCTACCTAAAAGCCTAAATTTAGCCTATAGAACATTCCTACCACATTTTCCTATGTCATTAGTATTGACATGTACCAAGACAGCAGACTCCTCCCCAGCACTATCTCAGACCTTGTCTAGGTGGCACGTGAGGTCCACTACCTTCATACTAGGCAGACATGTTACCAGGCGATCCTCATGTCCTCCAGCCACCCACCTATCTACATGCCTAATGATCAAATCACCAACTATAACATCTGTCCTAACCCTTCCCTCATGGGCACATGGCCCTGGAGAAACTCTTGGTGTGAGAGTGTTTTACATCACCTGGAGGACAGGTCCTAGCTATAAGATCACTTCCTACCACACCAGGGTGATACTCTCCTGTCACGTGACCTCTCTCCTCCATGGCAACAGGGATGCTGCCAGACTGGAGATGGGACTTCAGTACTATATCCCTGTAGGTCTCATCTGTGTACCTTTCTGTCTTCCTTATGTCTTCCAAGTCTACTACTCTTGCCTCCAGATATTGGACTCGTTCTGTGAGAGCAAAGAGCTCCTTGCACCTAGTGCACATGTAGGACCCAACTGGGAGAAAATCTACATCTGACACTCAATACAAAAGACTGGAAAGCCCCCATTCATTGGTTGGTTCAAGTCATGTGAGTACTGACAATTGATCACAGGTGTGTCTAATGTTACTGCAATGGTAATGTGGTCCCAGTTTTTATACTATTTTGTACTATTTCTTTTTTTAATTGGTCTTGTTTTATTTGATTTTGTTATATGTTAAATATGTGTGCATATGTGGATCGTGATTCCATAACATGTATGTCCGGCCCACAAACACATCAAAATCAAAAATGCGCTCCCTTTGAACCTAATTCCACATCCGCAGATCTGGATATGCCCACGAATCTGGAATCAGGGAGACAGATGTGTTTGGTGGGCACGTGCATGAACTATTCAACCGTACCCAAGCCTTGGATGCAGGGAAATGTTTTTGATGACCCTGCACCCACCATATTCTGAAAAGTTACACATTTTGGATCCTGCCAATCCCTGCAATGTACCCGCGGATGCCATGCCCCTCAGAAAACACGTGCATGTCCTTAGCTGCTCATCACAGACAGTGGTTTGCTGTTGCACACTAAACATAAATACCAATGAGAAATGACAGATGCTGCAACCTAGAACATATACCAGTTCCCCTTATGCCCTGAAAAGTGCTAGGTACGTCCAGTGCACCCCAATATGGTATACTAGAATGTATATGTGAACATGTATGTCAGGACATACAGTATCTTGCATCAAATGGTGCATGGCATTAGGAACTGGCCCCAGTGATTCCTGCCCTGGCATGCTCTACAAACATGCCTTAAACTGCTTGGGATAGACCCTCACCAAGTGTACAAAACTCCAAACTAACCATGCAGGTCTTCAAAGGGTGCATAAGATTGTTAAGCATCAAATATAAGTGCACTCATTCTGCTGCTCTGCAATGCCATTCCCCTCTTATCTCTCCCTACACTCCTCCCCGTGCACTCCTCTTCTGTCAGATTGCTTCTATCTGTGTCCTTCTACTGCCAAATCCGGATGTTGCTTCTTTCACCTTGCTATTCCTTATGTCTGGAACAAATTATCTGAGTCTGTGCATCAGGCTTTGTCCCTGACCCCTCTTAAATCCAGGCTGAGTGCTCACCTCATCATTGCCACTGCTGAATCTGTTCCACCTAAGCTCCCTTGTGTTTCCTGACCATTTGCTATATACAGTCTTGCCAAATCCCATCTCAGACATGGAAAGATGTCCAGGAAATAAAGATCATCCATGGAAGGAAGCACCAGGAATCTTTTAGCCTGAAAATCTGCATAATGCACTTCAAAATCAGAGCCAAAACAGGGATCAGGATAATACAGTGAAAAGGGGGTCACCGGGAAAGATGCAGAGCAGCCTTAAGGGATAGAGAATCTGTGAGATAGAAGTGGTCCACATCAATGACAAAGGCCAGCATGACTTCCCACAAGTCACTTTTTTTTTTCTGAGCCCAATCACGATGGCACAGGACAACATTCCTACCATGCCATGCATAGCATTGTCAGAGAGCACCCATAGCCAGTCATTTTGCTGAATGAAATCTGCAGAAACTTGTCTGCCAGGACACAGAAAAGCCCCAGTCCTAAGCTGGAGAGGACTGAGCCTGTGCTGAAGGCCTCCTGCCACAGCTACTGCCTTGTCTGTCTCAACTATATTGAGAGCTCCGCTGAGTAGGGACCATCTTTTACATGTGTCTGTGCAGCGCTGTGTATGCCTTGTAGTGCTATACAACTGATCAGTAGTAGTTGTAGTAGGACCTTCTGGCTATGGCATCTGAGGCCCACCTATCTGGGTACTGGCATTTCTCACAGCAGCTACACCTCTCTCATCAAGACATATGTTGGTCTGTATAATCTGCTACCTGTGGGGCAACCCCATCTGCCTTCCCAGAGTCTGCTCCCCTGGTCAGGACTGTGTGGGCATATGAAGGTGGATCCCTGTGCCATCAAACCACGTAGCCAGACTCCAGATATTTCACCACAGGCCTATATACATACACGGGCCTTTCCTGAATACAATTTCTAGGTCTCTGTGGCTGACCACACCCCCATTCCGCCCTCTCCCTCCCCTGTGCTGGTGCCATGACGTGCATGTCAGCAGTGTTTCTGGGACGCTTTCGGCACATAAACATCCCTGCCGCATGACCAAACTCTTATTCATGTTCTGGAATGACTCCATAGTCCAAAGCCATTTCACTGGCCACTTACTTTTTAGGAGATACTGGACATTAAGGAGTTAAACTGAGAACTTGAGAGAGAAGCTTACCTGATCCTATCATTGACTCTCTGCACTGTTTTGCTACCGCTTAGTGCACAGCCTAAGTCCTGATGTCTGAATTTGGGTAAGCACCGCGGGGGGCAGCCTGTTCCCCAGAAGGACTCCTCACAGACTATAAGCTTTGCCATGACTCTAGGGCATGATCTGAAGGGGTGTGTACAAAAGGGCGAGTCCTGCCCCTTTGGCGCCCCTTGGCATTACAGCGGCATTCAGTGGCTGTTTTTTGGATATGTTGTTTGTTCTCTGTCTCTGTGGGCAAGCAAAAGGGAAAGACTGGGAAGAGGATGCAGGCTGTCGTAGTACAAGCAGGTAAGGTGTCTGGTCCTTTTAACAGCATCACAGTCCTCACCGGACCCCGCCACATTATCCTGCTCCCTTACTATCTTCCACGTTTGATGAGAATGTTTCTTCCGATATTGCTGGGCAGGTTATAAATTTGCCCAAACCCGTTGGTTTATAGGATTCCATTAGTATCACCGGCTTCTCTCCTGTACGTCAGGATGTATGGAGGGGTGATACAAAATATGGATAAGAAATTGTCTTTGACTGTATCCTCTTTATGTACTTCCACTTAAGAAGCTATGCTTTCTCTGCAAGACTTGAGTGTTAAAGTTATTTTAGATAAGTCAGTAGTTAAGCTCAGTTCTCTAGTGCAACCCCTTCAGCAAACTAATATTACTTATATTAAGGATTCATTAATTTTGCATGCTAAGGTGGAGGCACTAGAGAATACGTTGCGGGCACATAACTTGCTTTTTCTGAACTTACTCATCTTTTGTCTCCTGATATTCTTTTAAAGAAAAATATTAATTATGTTTTGGCAATTACTGAACCCATTTTTGTTCAAATGTGTTATCTCCCTTCCCATACCAGAGAAGCCAATCCTGTTACTGGGAGTTTAGTTTGGAAGTTCTAGCTCCTGTTAGTCAGGATCTGACAGCATTTCTGGAGGATTCTGAAAATATTATTTCTAGACGTGTCACCTCATCGGAATTGGCTAAGATTCATTGATTAAGGGCTTTCTTTAAGAAGGAAGCCCAGTTCTGTGAACAGCGTCTAATATTTTTCCAGATGTTACTTGCAGTACTCAACTGCAATGGAAACAATTCTTGGAACTGAAACCTCGGGTATTGTCCCTAGGTACAACATTCTATCTTTGTTGCTCCTGTAAATATACTATTAGCTTAAAGGGGGATACTTTTGTTTTCCAAGGTGTTTCCTATCTGGAGAAATTTCTTTTAGATAGGGGGAGTTCTTTGGAAATGGATGAAGTTTAAATGTTAAAAGCCTCAATATAGCTATGTGCTGATTTTCTTATTGTTTTTGTTTTAATTTGTGTGGACTCAGGTTCCCTTCATGTGATCTTCTCCATAGGCAATATTCTGGTTTCTTTTGAGTGTCTTCCTATATTGTATTGTATTTTCTTTGCTTATTTGGGTGTTGTTTATAACATAAAAGTCATATAAAAAATTAAGGGGTTGAACTGCAAGGGTGCCAATAATGTTGACCACAACTGTAATTACCCTTAAAATTGTAATATAATCTACACCCACATCCTCCAGACCCAGACCCCACTTGAAGACCTTCCTTCTTAAACTAAAGCTCACACTGTTGCCCCTCAGTTGCTCTCATTACCTCCACATACACAATCATCCACCCACACTAATTCAAAATGCCCCACAGCCAACAACACTCTACCCACCAATCCTGCCCCACACTCTGAAAGCAGAATCCCACCCATGCTACCATTACACACTGTCACCAGTAGTCCGCCCGTAGCTTCAGCATACGGGGTAGGTAGCCTGGAGACCTTTTATTGAAAGGTTAAAGGTGTAGTTGTGTACCTTTTCAATAAGTGGTAGTCATGAATCGAGTGGTTCAGGCAGAGACAGGCTTTTAATTCCCCTCCCGGGGCAGATTCAAACACAAAGTAACATAGGAACAGAAAGCCATACACTCTGGCACAAGGTAGGAAAAATAACTTATAACAGCTTCCAACTTAAATCACAAATGGTACGGAATTCATTGCATACAGTCTCTTGGTATTAGGAAATAAAGTCCTGTGCTTCTCAACTGCCAGTTGACCAGCTTCTTCAAGATATCTGGCTCAGCACAGTGAAATCCTATCATTTGTAACTGTTAATGTACAATCCATCTGGGTATCAGATTACTCTTCATCTGAAGGATCAATTAGCATTGACTCAGGCTGGCTATCAGCTGACTCACTGGTAACTTCTCCCTTTGGGTGCCTTCACCATAGGATAAATACCTGGAGTTTTGGTCAAAGGGTTTTTGTGCCCTGCTCCTCCAGTTATTCCTGTCAGCTGCTTTCTGTCTCTCTCTCTCTCACATTCAGAATCAGAATCCACTGAATCACTTACATACGTTTTCCTTTCACACTGGGACAGACGCTGCTTCCAAGAGCCAGACCTCAGCTTGCACAAACTTTCCAGCTGATTCTGTTCTCCTCCGTCTTCCCTGTTCTTCCCCTTGCTGTTGCTCTTCCTCTTGCTGTTGCCCTTCCTGTTCTCAAACTCTAATGAACGTTTCTTATACGTTTGCTTGGGAGCTAATCTAGCCCTTCCCCCTCCCATGTGAAAGCTATCAGGCCCAGGAGATGGGGATTGTTTGCTAGCTGGGCGGGATTCCTGCCCTCGTGGCTGGGATTGTTTGTGTTGCTCCTGGCAACTGGGTGTCCTGAGCTTATCCTTCCTGCTAGAAACAGCCCTACTGCACTCAAGTTCCTCTGTTTCCATATCACAGGATGTCTCTTCCCCATTACAACACATACACACCCAAAACCTACCAGCCCAACCCCCCTTCTTCAATCTCATCTTTTCACTCATCCCCAAGAGTTGAGCCCCAGAAACTGCTCGAGCACAAGAATGCTTCCCAGCCTTTATTTTCTTAGTTATACTGGAGTCAAAACAACAACAACAACAACAACAACAATGCCCCTCCAGCCATCATCCTCCATATTTGTAAGACAACTCTGCATCAAGATGGTCATGATCAGGAAGCCAAATACTTCACAACCTCCCTCCACCCAAGACAATTTCCTCAAACATAGCCCCACTCTGAACAAGTGCAATCCTCACCCCTCACCTTAAAGCAAGGGATGGCCCATCAACTAGGTGGACTAGGAAGCCGCCTAGGGCAGCACACCCTAGTGGGCAGCACCACAACCCCTCCACCATTCTTGATAGTGGTTGTGGAGTACGTGAGTCACTTCAGTACTACAGTGGGACTTGAAATCCATGTGCACATACTCATGGCCTGCTGCTTCTGTCCCCTCTGACAGTAAGTTTACAGCAGAGTGGGCAGAAACAGCAGGTCATTAATGCTTGTACGTGGGTGATTCAAGGCCCACCAAGGCACAGAAGTGGCTTGTTCTCCTGCAATTTTCAAGAATGGTGAAGGAGTCATGTTGCCACGCCCCTCCAGGTTTACCCCTACTGTGTAAATGTAGATTGGTTGTTTACTCCTTTAAAAAGTAGAAAGACTAGGGGACACAATGAAGCTACAATGTAGCACATTTAAGACTAATCGTAGAAAATATTTTTTCACTCACTCCAAAATTAAACTCTGAAATTTGTTTCTGGAGGATGTAGTAAAAGCTGTTAGTCTAGCTGGGTTTAAAAGAATTTGGGCAAGCTCCTGGAGGAAAAATCCATAAACTATTATGAAACTGGACCAGGGAAATCTACTGCTTACTCCTGGGATAAGCAGCATGGAATCAGTGTACCTTTTTTGGAACCTGACAGGTACTTATGACCTGGATTGGCCACTGCTGGAAACAGAATACTGGGCTTTATGAATCCTTGGTCTTACACAGTAAGGCATAGCTTATGTTCTTATGGATGCCGAGGATGAGGGTAGGTCCTTGACCATCCTGGGGGCAGGGGCAGGCTGAGAGGTGGCCTTCCTGGCCTGCCTAGTGTGGGAGAAATCCTTGGGATGGTTCTTCTTAAAGTCTAGGTTCCACCAAGCTCACAAGAGAGAAAGAACAGCAGTCTCTGACATGTCTCCTTCCTGCTTTAAACCTACACTGGTACTCTAAGCTTCACACTCACGTGACCATTATGTTTGTTTCCTCCACACCATAGCTCTTCATTATTTCAGCAACAGGATTTGCATATGAGACATTCCCTGTTCCTGTTGATTCCAGTATTCCTGTCTTCCAGTGCTGACCTTCCTCAGACATTGCATCAAACAGTGGATCAACAGGAAAATGCATTATCAAAAATTGTTCAGCATCCTTTACAGTCGTTAAAGTAATGTTCTCCCCCTGCCACTGGATCTTCAGTTGTGCAGGATACAGGAGACCCTACAGGACCCCGTGCTGATAAAGCCATTGCTTGAACTTGAACTGCTGCATCTGTGGTCTACATTTACGCTGGAAACAGCATGATATAGGCCTTCTGAAAAAAAGAGCTTGCCTGTTCTCAGGGCCATTTGTAATAACAATTCCTTATGCTTATAGTTCGGAATTTTGACTAATATGATCCACAGCTTTCCTCTTTGATAGCTGTGCTGCATCAGAACTCTGTGTGCTCATTCTATCACTAAGTCAAGTATCCATTTTTTAGCCCCTTTGGAACCTGAACCAGCAGCAGATTATTTCATCTGGATCTATTCTCAAGATCACAGACTTTCGCTGCCACAGTGCCAACTGTTGCAATAGTGCTTGGCTGTCTCCTGTCTCTGGTCATAGCTCAGTCATGTCATTCTCTGTTGATATGACCTGTCACCTCACACAGCTCTCCTCTTACTTCCTTCAATTCTTCCTTTATTGTTTGCTGCTGGCCATGGGTCTTAGCCATGGGTCTTAGTGAGACTCGACTCGATTTCAGCAAAGACCATCTCTAGCAAAAGTTGAGCGTCAATCTGTGAGTCAAAAAAAGTTGGAAGCTCACTTGCTGAGGCTGCTGGAACAGCACTTATCTCTCACCTCTATCTCCATCACACTGCTACATTCATTCTGCCATAGTTTGCTGGCATCTTACCTTTCTGGGTTTCTGCTGCCCCTCTCCTGCCACAGACTACTTCTTGTTGCCCATTCTGGAAGTCATGAAGACAAGGCCGCTCTTTCACAACTGACTCAATGCACAAAAAGGTCCATCTGTAGTCAAAGGAAGTAAATCTAGTCCGGGGATAGAAGGGCATCTTTCATGGCATGTCTTCTCTAGGTAGCAATCAAAAGACCACTCTAAAATACATTTTGAAAATTCCAGCATCTCAATAATTCTTCACTTCATGTTGTAATCTGATTTAACGGTTATAGTTTTTCTAAACTTCAGGTAACATTCTTTCTGTTTAATATCAACAGATGGACTATCCCACAGCTGTGACAACTTTCTGGAGATAATATGCTCATGAGGTGAAATAGCTAAAAGTGGATTTGGATAAGAAAGATCTTTTTCTCCTGAAGGAGATGGCTGAATAATCTAGTGTGATCTGATGAGAAATGGTCTGGCAGAAAGACCATTTTGTCGTGATGCATTAAAAAAGGCAAAACTTACTTAACCTGGTAGACTAAGGGGTATGTTTACTAAAGTGTGCTGAGGGAGAATACATTAGTGTGCGCTAATGACAGCGATAAGGGATTTTTGTGCGTAATGGGCTCTGGGAATGTAGGAGGCATGGCAGCATAATATGTCCTTTAACACGTGTTAACAGGACATGGTACAGTAAGGTGACAAGCATGCACTTTAACATAAGAAAAAGACTGTAACCCCAATGCAGGATAAAGGTGCATCAATGGAAGACAAGCTGAAGGTGATGGATGGATGGACAGGTGGTAGTTAATGGACCCCAACAGAACCTTTGCTATCAGATGTTGTAAGTGTGTCTGGTTGGTGTCAGCATGGTATTGATGTGGTCAGCAAAAGAAGGACTGAGCATGAGTAGTGATGTGGAGCAGTCACAGGAGAGGTGTGTTGTATCTGTTGAACAGTTGCACATGTTCTTGTATGTGTCATGGTGTAGCATCTGCATGGCAAATATATGACTGCACATGATTGGCATCTGGTGAATGTGGATCTGTTGCCCCAAGGTGATAGCAGAGAGTGTGTTATGTCTGTGCTGGTCTGATGTTGCAAATGTGACAGCACAGATGCAGCTTGGGTCTGTTTGTCCAAGAGGTAGGTGTGCCATGGGGACCCTGAAATACTATTGTAGTGGGTGTGTTAGCTGCCTTAGCTGGTCCCATAAACCAACAATCTACCTGATACTTGTGGATGAAATACATGTTCAAATCTGTGTCTCATTCATAATATGGAGCTAGTAAGGATGTGTGAGGATTGCAGCAGATGGGCATTGAAGGAGTGGGATTTGGTTGCATGTACAACATAGATGTGTCTGAGTTTCCAATGGCCAATCAAAGTTAAGGTGCCTTATTTCAATCATGTGCTGCATGTGTATCAGACATCCGCTGGCCCAACATCACCAGTCCTCTGCGATATTGTACACCAGAGGCAAGAAAGTATTGCTGTCAGATATGCATGAGTGCAATGTGCATGCCTGATCTATGTGAAGCTCCATTATGGAATGGCAACATCTGTAAAGACACACCCTGGCCTGCAGCTGACAGTACTTTGAGATGAGGGCAACAGAACCCTGATGAGAACCTGTAGTATCTGAAATGTGGTCCACTCTCTACAAAGACAGTACTGCAAGCCTAATATCAAACATTCACAGAGCCTCACAGAGGATGATGTTCCAATAAAGGGAATGTATGTTGCAGCATACAGTGCAGCTAAAGGTTGTCTGCTCAAAAACACTGTAGTGGTTTGTGTCCACATATGGTGTCTATATGGTATAGAGGGGAAGATGTGCAGTTACAGTTATGGTCATCTACACCATGTGCTGTGGTCACAGTAGCAACAGTCTCTCAGGATCCACAGCAGAGTGAAAATCAGTTTGGCTGTTGTATAGTCATGATTGCAATGAGTATGCTAGAAATATATATGAGCATGAATAGGGAAATGGGTTCATGATTTAACACAGACACTGCACAAGAATGAGGAGGTTTTAAAAAGCATCCATTACAAACATTGAGCTGTTGTCTGGTGTGTCCAAAGACAGTGCTCTAGTCATCATGCTAAACCTGCACAACAACTGCCATTGGAAGAATCACTAATAAAGGGAATGTATGTATCTGACTGCAATGTAGAAACAGGTTGATAGATCCACATCACCCCTGTAGGATGTGGCTGCGCATTCAGTTTATATTTGATGGAGGCCCAGACCGGCTCCCACAGTTAGGTTCTAATCTGCCAAGTCTGTCCACTGTGTGGGTCATGCATCTGCTAGGGTCACATTACCAACACTCTCTAATGGGCCACAGCTGAGGCAACACACTCTGCCCATCTGATAGCCTAGATGGAAAAGAGCATGCATGAAATATCTCACAATGAAAAGGCACAAGGGTGCCAGGGGCTTTCCTGAACCAGCACTCTTTGGGACAGTATCTGGAATAGCCCAGAACAAAATAAAAAAAAAAAAAAAGGAACCTATAGGACTTGAACAAGGACCCTGGTGTGTCCAAAGACAGTACTTTAATCATTATGCTAAACCTACGTACCATCTAATGTGGGAAGAATTACTAATAAAAGGAATATATGTATTTGCCTACAATGTATCAGTAGATTGTCAGCTCATTCTCACTGGACTGTGATCGACCTGCGTGTTGTGTACATATCTATCGTGGTTCAAAGTACCTGATGTCACGGTTTGGGTATTAGACTTGACTCGTTAAATGCATGTGTCAGACATCTGCTGCCCTCACACCAACAACCCTGTGCAATTTCCCAAAGCTCACCCAAAACAGAAATGGCCTCAGATGCATGTCTCTGCTCTCTGCATGTTATGAAAGAGATCATGGGAAATGACATGTGTTGGCAAGAACATACAGAGGCTGCATGGTGTTTTGCAGTGCATATAGGTGAGTCTGTCACATGTTGCATTACAAGTCTAATTTACACCGGGCAGTGCTGCGTACAAGGCAGTGCAAGAACCCTGATGCAAGGCCCTTACAATATTTCACTGTGGAAACCCAACAAACAATGTAAAAGCATGTGCCTGTCTCCAGTGTGCCAGTTCAGGAAGGCCTTAAAACAACTCCTCTTTATTAGATACCTTATAGACTCCCCTGAACCACAGCCACCAGGTATGACCATCTCACAATAACTCCATCCCACATGCATACAGTTACCTATTTCAATGTTTCACACATGTAGATAGTTTCCCCTGTTATCCAAGTTGATTGCTCCTGTTTATTGTAATGACCTGACTCCTGTTTATTGTCGGATACTGTTAGTTTTATGTAAACCGCGCTGATCGCAAATAGTGCGGTATATAATAAATGTAAATAAATAAATAAAATAAATAACATGTAGGCCCCTCCCCATATCCACAGTTGATGTGCTAGTGTATAGTGCAGATATGGGAAGGCCTCAAAGTATCTTGCCCACAAGTCTCAATTACAATCATTGATATGTCCAAAGCCCATCTCCAGGACAGATCTGGTGTAGGACCTGGATTATGTGCATTGTGCAGTATGACCCTCATTGCAGTTCTACAGTCTGCAGGTCTGATTATCATGAGCTTGTGTGTAGGCAATATGTGTGTCATTTTGAGCCACCAACATTGATGATCTATGCCATGTCCTATTCTTCATTTTTGCCTGTCTTTTTAATCATGCTAATCTAGCACATACATAGCCTGAACCAACAGTGGAGGTGTATGGAGAGCCTCAGAAGTGGGTAGGATGGTGGGTGTGCAAGGAGGTGCAGGTGGGGGCTGTGTGTCGTTCATCGACTTGGATGTCCATTGCTGAATTTGTCATAGGCCATCAATATCCTGAGTAAGCCTTTCAGATAGGGATGTTCTTTAACCTACAAGGTGCCAAAAATCATCCTGGATATGGGGAAATGTCTGTGGACAGCATGGAAAAAAGAAAGAAAGGGATGCAGGAGCTGACATGCAGCTGAACCTTGGCTATGGGATGGCATATTGTGGCTCTGGCAGCATGGAAATAGCAATGTTGGTTGTTGGGAAGGGATGTGAGCTCCATAATGGAGCTGCAGGGTCATGGAGACACAACACCATGCAACTGTTTTGCCATAATGGGGCCCTGCTGTGTCAGCTGTGTATCTGCTTGCTGTGGACCCCATGAGAATTGTGCCATGGATTGCATGTTGAGGCTGTAAGGCATCATTCTGTACATATACTCACAACTTACACCTGTTGTCCCACAATCTCATCTATTGCTGTATGCCCTGAAGAAGAGCAGCTCTACAGGGTCTGGATGGGAAGCATGTACTGAATCACTATCTGTATGTTTCAAACACAATGTGAAGGCAGTATGAAAAACAAATGTGTGCAGTGATGTTGGTAAGCAATCATGAAGATAATGGCATCCATGCCCCTCCATGATAATAGCATATGACTGAACATTCTATTGTATGGGTAAAGGTAATGTACGTATATATGCAGTGGCTGTGTGCACCAGGGCTGCTGCTGACAGTCCCACATGTGTCACAGGGGACTGTGTAAGAAATAGGAGGCCCAGCTAAATATGAGCATACTTAAAACCTGTCATCTATGCCTCAGACACTGTGTTACTTAGCTGGCAAACGTTTCTGTCCAGCAAGGGATGTCTGTGTGAATCACAGGTCAGATATCAGTAATTAAGGCTCTGTTGATGTATGATATATGCAGAAATATGAGCCTCATAGTTACCTCTGAAAAATGACCAGGTGAAAGACAAATAGTATACCACCTCTCATGGCTGTGAGTCTGGGATCAAACACATTGCTCCCACATCCGAACATTAGCGGTGTGCACCTTTGAACACATGTACTGTGTCATGAGGGTTTGAATCATGCATACCATATTTGGCAAACCTTGCTTCTCACAGATATGTCTGTTATATATCCACACTGGCCATTGATGATGTTGATGATGTTGGGATGGCAGTACGGTGAGTGAGTTGGAGGACATGCGACGATGTGTCCTGCATTACCCCTGGAATCCCCATATCACATATGGGACATGGCTCATATTTCAAAATAATTGTAGTGAATGTCTGTAGGCAATAACAAAAAATGATGTTGTGAGTTGCAGGGACAATAACCTCTCAGATATGGCCCAGGATGTTTAGGTCAATGTATGCCCCCTGATGGCCTGTTAGATAGCAATGAGAAGGTGTATCCACAGAAGATGTTGCCATCATATGACAGAATGAATGAAAGCAAATGCTGCTAAGGCTAAGGGAATATATGTTCCTTGGGCAGATGTCAGGGTTAGATGTGACTGCCAAGCCCATGTATGGATGCTATGTGCTGAAATATATGGTGCCCATTTTCATCTGGATGGTACAAAGTGTTGTGTCGGTGCACAACATGACAGCCATCTGTCTATCCTGGATATGAATGCTGTGGTCATATGTGGCTCCCCCAATGAAAATCAGGGTCTGCACACAAAAAACGGAAGGTGCAGGAGTTAGCCAAGGAAGCAAAAATTACTAGGTTAACCACTCAGAACCTATGCTTAAAAGATAGGTGAGGAAAATCTGTGCTGAGCTTTAACGCACAGATGGCTATGTGTGCTGCATAGAGAAATTGTGCTACATGCAAAACATTTTTATCTGCCCCTGCCCTGCTACAGAATGCCCCAACACATCCTGATGCCAACCACATAGCATATGGGCATGTTAGGGAAGTACCTGGAATCTCAGAGGGCCAACACATAAGTAGGTGGCTTGCCAAAATCACCAAGAAGCCATTTACACTGCCCTAGTGTGAATGCCTTCCAAAATATGGGCCATGACCTACAATATTGAGATGAAAGTAGTTATGAGAAGCACATGTGTTGGCACAGTAAAAAGAAACTGTCTCTCACAAGTGCAGAATCAGCTCAATAAAACAGCTTTGGAATATCCCAGTATGCTTCTACTTCCATGAGGTGTACAGGTAATAAAATATACGTGGAATACACACTCTAAGCAATGTCTGAAAATACTGATAAGCACATCATAAAATGGCTTTTGCCATGTGTGTGATACATTCTCATGAGATACACAGGATGAAGCACACATGTGACTGCGTAAGCTGTGTACAAATCAAAAAGGAGTTCTTTATTTGGAAACAATATGTCAACATAGTCTGTGAACTGTCTAGAAATGAAAATTATGGTATAGCAACCTTCACAAAATGTGCACAATGTGATGTCACCATGTCACAACATAGTCATATGCACACTGTAAATCCACAAATGACAAAGTGACACCCTGTTTGCAGAGGATCACTCCTAGATATGGGGAAAGAGAGATGACACATGTTGTTTGGAGCACCTTATGGGGATGTATGACAGCCTGTCATGGCCAAATAGGCCAGCACAAGGGCATCAAGGAAATAACACACCCTATACGGTACACAATGTGCCTCTGCTACTAGACACACATTGTGATGCTGCTTTCTGCCTAAATGTTTATTGTCAGTGATAGAGCCATGAAAATGACATGGTAAAACAAGAAAAGTGTCAATAACAGTATGGATTGGCAGACTGCAGTTGTCAGTGCTGTTGCTGCTGGGCTATTCGCTGGCACTAGTCTCTGTCTCCCTGGCTGTAATGGTGTGTGGAGCATCACAGCTAACTCCAAGTCTTTTTCTGCAGCCATGGGTATCTGCATAGAAGCTTGACGTTTGCCAATGATGATGGCAGAATTCATAGTAAGAGACTGTGACAAATAGGGCATAGCAAGGAGCCTCTCCACCCCAACATTGGACTGTATTGCCAGGTCAGTGTGGTCCTTCTGGATGTCCTGGTCTTCCACTTGGATATCAATGTCTTGCATTGGCATGTGCCCCTCAGCATATGCATCGTGACTGTCTGCCACCCCTTCTCAGGAATCATCTCCTGTTGTTGCTGTCTCATCCAACTTGTTGGTGGCGGTTACTGCAGGTGCACTTTGGCCCCTGCCACTGTGGGTGGTCCATGTTCTGTGAAAAAGATAATAGAGGTCTGCTGCACCACAGAGTTGCACTAACCCCAGAGGCAGCACATGTGTAGAGCATGCAGTCCCTTGTGAACTGCTGTACACAGCAAGATAGATACACCTGCACATACACCTAACTTAAACTACATTCTTGACCCCTGCAGTCCATCACAGACCATCTTGCCCCCTCTTGGGGGGGATGCACATGTCTCCCACCATCATAGAAAACAAGCAGGTACTGGGCAATGCTCCAGTGATTGCAGTCACCACTATGGGTGCAAATAGGGCTCTGGGTGCTGGTATCAGTTAGCCCCTCCATTAGCCATGATGCACCACACAATGGGCTTTGTACTTTAGGTTGCTAGGTATAGGGAGAGAATGCAGTTGTTTTAGGATGGGTGTCACATGTTCATATCTGAAGCTTCCATACAGGGTTCGGGCTGCAGTGTTTATGTCCATTTGAATGGGATGAAGTGTGCAGCCTGGCAGGCCATGAAGAATAATATTTGCATAGTCAAAGTGTGGAATGAATATGGTGCGGAAGTTAGCAGCCTCCAGCAAAGGTGGTAGGTGACGGAGGGTCCTTATTTTGTTGTATACTGCCTTGGTAATATTCTTTATGTGTGATTCCATATTCAGGTACTGGTCCAGGGTAACAACTAGGTATCGTACCTCTTGCTTCATCTTCAGATCTGCATCTTTTATCTGTAAGGAAATTGGTGGTATGAAGGTTGTATCTTTTGTGATAAATACCACTTCACTCTTCTTACAGTTCACTCTCAGGTTGTGTGTAACAGCCAGTCTGAAACTGCATTAAAGCATTCCATAATTCTGGTGTAATTGGGACTCACCATGGAGAATCATGTGTAAAGCAATACATCATCGGCATAGATGTGGTAAAGTATGCTGTATGATTGGATTATAGTGCAAATCGGCTGGATGTATATGTTGAAGAGCAAGGCAGATAAGGATGAACCCTACGGTATACCTTGTGTTTGCTGGTAAGCAGATGATGTTGTGCGCCTATGTGTACCATTTGTTGGCGGTCTGTTACCTAGGATCTGCACCCTCAACAGGTATCAAAACTCCATCAACTAAATGATGGCTGGGAAAAAATCAGATTGCTAAAGCAGTTGCACCTGTTACAGCTTCTACCTCTGTCCAGACAGAGATCCCAATGCCAGTTGAAGGATTTCTTCCATATGTATGATGCCTGCATGCTGAGGCTCTCAGGAAAGAAGTGAAGGAGCTCAGAACGAGGTGGAAAGAATGAGAAGCATTCAAGACAGTGAGAAGTACATTGATGAGATGCTTCTTGAAACATCCAAGCTCTCCGACAGAGCTGAAGATGGGAGACTACAGGAGGAAGAAGGTTGGACACGAGTCACCAGAGCCTGCAGTATCAACACTCAAACTTCTCCATCCCTTGCATTGAAGAACCACTAGGAAGCCCTAGAAATGGAGGAGGTGGAAGCATCTGAGGAAAGGGAAGAATCACAGCTCAAGCACCCCAAAGTTGCAGAATCAGTCACCACAAGGAAGCGAAGGGTAGTCGTGGTTGGTGACACTCTTCTGAGGGGTACTGAGGCGTCATCTGCCAACCAGATTTGATGTCCAGAGAGATGTGCTGTCTGCCAGGTGCCAAAATCTGAGATGTTATGGAGACTCATCAAACTTACTGGCTATTATCCGATGTTGCTCATCCATGTCAGCATAAATGATACTGCTAGGTATCCCTCTGAGCATATCAAAAGTGACTTCATGGCTCAGGGACAGAGGGTGAAGCAAATAGGTGCACAAGTGGTGTTCTCTTCGATCCTCCCTGTTGAGGGTAAATGCTGAGGCAGAGAAGTTCACATTCTGGAGATGAATTCATGGCTGTGTGAATGGTGTCATCAAGAGCATTTTGGTTTCCTGGACCATGGGACGATGTTCCAAGTACTGCAGAACAGAGATGATATCCATCTGTCCAAGAAGGGTCAAAGTGTCTTCAACAGCAGACTGGCTAACTTATTGAAGAGGGCTTTAAACTAGATTCATTGGGGATGAGTGAAGAGATCCCCCAGGTAAGTGAAACATTAAATACCTCTGTAGAAATGGGTAATAGGGGCAACATCTGGAAAGTGGTGTGTATAAATACTCATAGCATGGGAAATAAGATCTCAGATGTTGAGGCTTTAATGGAAGAGGATGACTTGGATTTAGTGGCAGTTATGGAGACATAGTTCATGGAAAACTTTGACTAGGATGTAATTATACTGGGCTATACTTTATTCAGGAAGGACAGGGTAGGAAGAGGGGGAGGTTCAGTGGCACTAAGAGGGAAAAGGAAATCCATTTGCATCGGAGTTATACACAGATCCCCCTCACAGGGCATAGACATGAAAATTTAAAAGACATACACAGTATTGCCATGAAAGGAGAAGTGCTACTGATAGGTGATTTCAATTTCCAGATGTGGATTAGCACATCCCTTCTGTGGTGTCATCTAGAAGTAAGGAAATCATAGATTCTTTACAGGGAGAACTATTCAGGCAACTGGTAACAGAACCCACATGTGATGGGGCCATACTGGACCTAGTGCTTAACAATGGGGAAAATGTGTCTGATGTTACAGTGTGAGTTCATCTTGCATCCATACCATCTGGTTCAGTTCTAATACTAATTAGATGGTATGGTTCAGTATTAGGACTAGGGCTGATAAAATCCATTTAAAAGTGAGGGTCTTAAACTTTAGGAAAACTAATTTCTAAGATGGGACAATACCTCAAAGAGTCGTTAGTGGGATGGGAACAGCTGGGGGATATAGAAAAACAGTGGGTAAAACTAAAAGGGGATATGTATGGCAATACACCTTTTTGTAGAAAGGTAAATAAATGTAAAAGGAACAGGAGGCCATTATGGTTCTCCAATGAAGTAGCTGAAAAGGTGAAGAAAAAGAGGGAGGCTTTTATGAAATACAAGAGATCACAGAGAGAGGAAGACAGGCATCTATATTTGGAAAAACGTAGATAAAATAGCAAAACAGTCAGGAAAGCAAAGGTACAAAAAGAAGAAGAAATAAGCAATGCAATAAAATGCGGAGATAAGACATTTTTCAGATATAGAAAAACAGAAACATAGAAACATGACGGTAGAAAAAGACCACATGGCCTATCTAGTCTGCCCTTCCATATCAGCTACAATGGTCCCTTTTTTTCCTTTAGAGATCTTCTGTGCTTGCCCCATGATTTTTTGAATTCTGATACTGTCCTCATCTCTACCACCTCCACTAGGAGACTATTCCACAGATCCACCACTCTTTCCATAAAAAAAAATATTTCTGCATGTTACTCCTGAGTCTATTCCCTTTCATCCTCATCCTATGTCCCCTCATGGCTGAGCTTGCTTTCAATCGAAAGAGGCTTTCCTCCTGTGCATTTATGCATTGTCATAGATTTGTCCCTGCAAACTGGTGGAAATTCCAAATATTTATTGCAATTCATCTGATTTGATTCTGGCCTCAAATTGTCCACATCCATATTCCTTTGACTTTTTTTCATAATATATTTTCAAGTGGCAGAGATCTTGCCTTTCTTACCATGTGCCAAGAGGAAGATCTCCAAAGGATATAGCCACATATCTCCCAAAATGCTCCAAATATCCTGTTTTGTGGTATGGAGAAATGTCATGGGCCAATTATGTGCAGACAGTCATTTGTGTGGCTCAGTAAATTTTCAAAATTGAGCTAAAGACATTTTACTGGATCTATAGTTATATATTCAGCTATATCTCACCATCTATAAAACTGTGTAACACATTTAGTAATAATGTTCCCTTCTGCTTTATTTCCTCATAAGCCTATGATCATGAATGCTAGGCACCAGATGAGAAACAAAATCCCAAGTCTCTAACCGGTAATGCATAAATGTGAATTCCTGCAATGTCTGCAGACTCAGAATATTGGTACATAAAAATGAGCAACTGAAGGAAGATTTTGCTGCGGAATCATTATACAGATGGTTACATTTGGTAAATAGAGACATTCAAATGAAGAATTGTTAGTGATATTGTTAATGCATTCTATTACCATTTTTTTAAACTGATTGCATTAAATTCGGCAAAATAGGCTTGTGTCTTCTGCGTGTAAAAGGTATGGAGGAAATATTTTAAAAATGAGCCAGATACGAAGTATGTAATTCAGGACAACATAATTCTAAGGTAGTACTGAAGATGGTGAGGAATGTGCTATTATTTTATATGAGTAAAGTTTCAGTTATTAGGGCTCAGCAGAACTGTCTGCAATAGGTTCAGACAAATACCAAGCTACAACTGCTTGTGTTCTGATATGGTTTGGATTAAATGTAAGTAAGGTTCGTGGCATTTGACATGAGATAATCTGAACATGCACAAAACGGAATTATTTTTTTTATTGTAAAGTGGAGACAACTACTGCTGAAAACTTGTAGAAATGTGCAGAAAAGTGTTATGTGTGAAGCAGAAACTTACTGAAAGCTTGTATATGAAACTAAATACAATGTAGTCTTACATGCAGCTATCAAATACAGTCAAACCTCGGTTTTCGTATGCCCTGGTTTTCGTACGATTCGGTTTTCGTTGACTTTTTTCATCAAGATTTTGTTTCGGTGTTCGTACGTTGTCTCGGTTTTCGTACAGCATTTTACCCCCCCCCCCCCCCCCGTACCTGCCATGGATTAGCGTGAGCCAGCGATCTCCCACGGAGCTTGAGCCAGCGATTCTGCGGGACCTCTGGGGAGCCGAGGAGTTCAACGCTCCAGCGTGGCCTGCCCGAAACTGCTTCCTGCCCCGGACTCTCCCCCGATTGACGTCTGCCTGCTGCCTCTTCCCCTGCACATCCCTTGAACCGGGACAGGAGCTGGTGACCGAATCTGCTTCTCCTTGGCGGCCCAGTCTCCCGCCGGGGCCCCTGCCCTCCCGATTGGATTCTGGGTGTCCTGCAGGCCTGCACACGCGGCCTCTCCTTGAAACCTTGCAGTCTGCAGCTGCAGGCTCCTGCTGGCACAGCCCCACGCTGTTCTCTGACTCTCACCTGTGCCAGGCTACTACCTTAGGGGGGCCGGAGGCAGCCTAAGACTCTCTGTCCCACTGTTTCTCAACTGCCTGCTGCTTGGCTGACACTGCCTCTCCACCTCTCCCGACACTGTGTAGGAGTGGCTGCCCTACAGGCTGGTGTGACTTCGGGCACTGTCCTCTTTCCGGTGCCCTTACTTTTGCTGACATTGGCACTACCTCTCCTGACACTGTGAGCTTGGTAACTGGGTGTGATGGCTGCTAAGTTAAAAGGCAGGCTGGAGCCCCGATTGTGCAGACGGCCAAGATGGCTGTTCCCACCTCCGCTGCTGGTGGTGATTGCTCGATCCCCAGAGGGGAGAGCAGCTGGAGCTGGCTGGAGTGCGTCCCATATGCCAACAAAAGTCTTCAATAAAGGTAAAAGTGATGTTACATGCTCATTTATCCATTTCATTAGTCATTTATATGTATTTCTCATTGTTTTCTGTATGTAAAAAGATAGTTATTCTCTATAAAATGTATTTTTTGTCAATATTTTTGGGTGTCTGGAACGGATTAATTGAATTTACATTATTTCTTATGGGAAATCTTGCTTCGGTTTTAGTCCGTTTCGGTTTTAGTCAGACTTTTTTGAACGGATTAATCATGAAAACCGAGGTTTGACTGTACAAGTATATAGAGAAAGGAAGGAAAAGGCAGAGGAAATTCATGAATGCAGAGGCAGATGAGTTTAGCAGAAAAATGACAGAACTAATTCATATATTGTATATGTGCAGTTTCACCATTATTTAAGGTTGCAGTTTTCACACACTAAAGTATTCTTGATTATCTATGTGTTCTCCATAGGCAGCAGGTTTCATAAATAACACCAGGATGGAACAACTCTTCCAGAGCTCTGAGCATGCATGACCCTTCCAGTGATCACTGGTCTACTCGGTTTCTAAGTTTGTTCGAAAGCTCAAGACTGTAGGCAAGTCTTGAGGATATGAGAAGGATTGTATGCCTTATCAATCCTACCATATATGAAAAACACCTGTTACAGATAAGCAACATTGATTTTTCCATCAACAAGAAAGACTGAGTCAAGCACACAAGTGAGTGACTCCAAGACTTAGGTCTGCTCACTTCTTTGCTGCATTGTCCCATTCCTAAGAGCAGACCACAGTGGCAAAATGTAAGAGTTGCTGGTTCACATGGACAAATTAGCCTACACAGTCTGACTGTCTCATCTTGTACTTGCTGGCAGCTATTATTTCCTGCTGCCAGGCCAAAGCCTCAAGATAACAGCCATGAAAATGTTGCTTGGGGGCCTCCATTTTGAACTTACACCATTGCAGCACAGCAAAAACATGAATCATGCCACTGATTTGGAAATTGTATTTGCTGAGGCATATTTTAGGAAAACTATTGATGCTACTCTAATCTGATGAGACCCCACTCTTACCAAAGGTCTATGTAAACAATTATCGTTTTATTCCTTGCAAACCACCTTAATTCCCAGATAAGGCAGTATATAAAAGCAGATAAATAAATAAAATATAGAAAGTAGAGAGTAGGCCCAATGGCCAATTTTCCCAATGGAGAAAGGTGAATAGTGGAGTAGCTCAGGGATCTCCTCTGGGCCCGCTGATTTTTAACATATTCATAAATGAACTGGAAATGAGAATAATGAGTGAGGTGATCAAATTTCCAGATGACATAAAATTATTCAAAATTGTTAAAACAAAGAGGATTGTGAAAAACTGCAAGAGGGCCTTGATAAATCAGAAGACTGGATATCCAAATGGCAGATGAAATCTAATGTGGACAAGTGCAAAGTTATCTACCTAGGAAAGAACAACCCAAACTACGGTTACAGAATGCAAGGTTCCACATCAGGAACCACCACCCAGAAAAAAGATTTAGGTGTCATCGTGGATGATACATTGAAACCCTCCACTCAGTGTGCAGCAGCGGTCAAGAAAGCAAATAGAATGCTACGAATTATAAGGAAAAAAATAAAGAATAAAATCAAGGAAATTGTAATGCCTCTGTATTATTCAATGGTGCAACTGCACCTTGAATATTGTGTGCAATTCTGGTCACAATATCTTAGAAAGGATATAGCAGAATTAGTAAAGGTACAGAGAAGAGCCACACAAATGGTAAAGGGGATACAAGGATACCCCTATGAAGAGAAGCTTAAAAGGTTAGGGCTTTTCAATATGGAAAAGAGATGGCTGAGGGGAGATATTAAAGAGGTCCATAAATTAATGAGTGGAATGGCACAGCCAAATGTAGATCGGTTGTTTATGCCATCAAAAGTAGAAATACTAGGAGACATGCAAGGAAGCTATAATGTAACCCATTTAAGACTAAAGAGAAAATACTTTTTCATTCAACTCGTAATCAAACTGGAATTCATTACCAGAGGATATAGTGAAGGTTATTAGTGTAGCTGGGTTTAAAAAAGGTTTGGACACAATCATGGAGGAAACCATTATTAAAAAGGACCCGGGAAATCTACTGCTTGCTCTAATACAAGCATTTTGGAACCTATGTGCCTTTTTGGAGCCTGCCAGGTACTTGTGACCTTAATTTGCCACTGTTGGAAACAGGATACTGATCTTGGATTTTGGCCTAACCCAGTATGACATTTCTTATATTCTTATGATGTGAGCATCATGCTAACAGTTAACCCAACACCATAGCAGTTAACTCATGCTGGTTTCCACATTATCCACCCAACACAGATTCGGGCTTAGGATGGGCAGGGAATGGATAGGCACTATACCTTACATTTAACACAAAGGTAGTTACATTGCAGATAACATGGTATAGTTAATACCACCTCAAATAGATGTAGTTAATTGCATCATGTGATTTTCTGTCAGATAATGTGCATTACAAGCATTTGGTCTGCATTTTCTTAATAGGAAGCCATTGGGAATACCTCCAACAGAATAATATAAAGGCTTTGCAGACACTGTGCATTAATGTTGGCAATTACTACACAGTAACAGCACAACCTTAATACATATTAGTAAATAGGCTCCTGTGGGCTTAATTTTATAACAGGTTGTCCGTGCCACAAGTCCAAAAAGACACCTGTTCAAGTCTGTTTTATAAAGGAAGCAAAGGCATCTATGTGCCTTTATAAAATAGGCTCCCAGAATCAGCCTCAACAGGATGCAAATCCTGATGCACACATTTACTCCTGCTCTGATGCACATTCACAGTAAACCCAAGTAGTTTTATTTGTTTTATTTATTTAGTATACATTTGTATACCGCTACTTCCAGCGATCAGCAGCGGTTTTAATTACAGATTGGAAATTGTCAAATCACGACAGGAAATTTTTGAGGTATAAACACATTGATTAGACAGGAAAGCACAGCACACAGAGAACTATTTTACAGGGAACATGGGCTATGGAGGGTTAAGTGGCCTGCCCAAGACCACAAGGAGCACCTGTGGGACTAGAAACCCCAGTCCTTCCGGCCCAGTAGTTATTCACAACTCTATCTCCACTCCACTCCACTCAAACCGCACCCTTAGAAATGCTCACACATAACACATATATAAGTGGCATATCATAAGTACAGGTGTATATGTGCCTGTAAACAGCTACACAGTTTTATTAATGGCCTTTTCCATGTGTGAAACAAAAACCTTTATAAAATTACCCCCACATACAGCATTTAATCACGGTTTATATCAATCATTGCTGAGACGTACTATCTGGTATGTTGTTTGTTTCTCGCATCTGGCTAAAATAATTTACTCTTCATAACTGACATCATTCTGTGAACTAATTAAATTAATGATTGTATGCTGGTTTCCTGTACTGCAAACAGCTCCCCTCACTGATTCTGGCATGTGCTGAATGCACATTAGGACATACATTGCCAGTCAATACAGGACCATGTTAGTTAGCGCAGGATGATTCCCATGCTGTTTAACCTGTGTCACTTTTGCAAGTGGGAGAGAGGGACCAGAGAGTGGGTGTGGTGTGCTCAGTGCAGTTAGTGCTGGTTCACACCGAGCACATGGAGGCCAATTCAGAGTCCTGCATGTTCGGTCTGTCCAGACGACTAGAAAATCGATGGGGCACATTTGTACCCAATTCTGCAATCATGGGAGCTATTGGTTCCCATGGTTGCAGAATCAGGCACTTAGACAGCCCGGAGTGCATGGCATTCTGAGCAATGATATGTACAGTAGGCTGCTCATCCCCACCACTCAATGCTCCTGCTGATGTGCTGGTGACATGGCATCCCGTTGTTATGACCGCCAGCAGATAAATCCCATTTCCCTGCTGCCTGACCCCCACTGGGGGCCCCACGGTCAGGATCAGGCAGATGGCACTCACTGATGGCAGCGTGCTTGGTCAGGGGGGCTTCAGCCTGCATATGGAGAGGCACCTGAAACTTATTCCACCTCCGAGATGGAATAACCCAGGCATCCATGTCGCTGCCGGTGGACATACAGGGCCCTGACCTGAATAGGCCCTGTATGTCTGTGTGCTGCGGCCCGCCCCCACTCCACCCACTCTCTGCCTCTGTCCCACCCCCTCCTGCCCTTGTCCAGTGCTCCCCACACAGTGTATCTATGTGTGTGGGGAGCCATGCCACTAGAATACCGTCTCTGTGAATAGCGGGAGTTGCACATCCAACCCAAATGTACATCCTCGCTATTCGGGGATCATAATGACCACCTAACTATATTAATATGGGATCATCTAACACCACCTCAAAAGGTGCAATTAAGGGCACCCATGCTAATATGCAGGAGCTAAGAGACGGGGCTCTGTGTTAACTGCTGGGGAAATGCTTTCCATCACCCCAACAGTTAACACAGTACTATTGCACCTAACATGCCATCATTTTATGGCTAGGTGCAACATCTTAGTGCCCTTTAGTAAAAGGGCCCCTTAATGCGTAAGTTACTGACAGTTTCTGTCACCTAAAGTTCTCATCCCATGTCAATTAGAAACTGCACCATTGAGTTTCAGAATGAATCAGTTTGATACTACGTTGAATGTTACTTGTTATATTGCTCTTTTGGTTGCTGTAACTGCATTGCAATGCTTAGTACATGCTTTGTAAATAAGATATCATTTTCTCTGGGTTTTCTAAAATAGATATTAAATCATTTTAAATTATCTAAGCATCGGACTGCATAGTAGTTTTATATTATCAAATATAAATACGAAACTTACAGGGCCCGATATTGAGTTGTGCAGGCTATGTGCCGCCACCGCGCATAGCCTGCCCGCCGACCTCCTTAACCCAGATTTTCACTTCTGCACCAGCGGAAGTGAAAATCCGGGTTAGCCTGCATGCCCTGGCAGCCACAGAGGTTACATGGGTAGCAGCGATTTTCGATGCTACCCGCATAGCCCTCTGCACCTTAAAGATAAGCGGATAGCATCTGGGAAAATTAGAGACTTAGCCGGGATATTCGAAGAGCACTACCTGTGTAGTTGCCTTTCGAATATCCTGGATATGGCCCTTACACGGGTAACTAAGAAAGTTACCTATGTAAGGGCCTTTGAATATCAGGCCCATAATGTTCTAAATTAATTTGGGTATTATACATAAGTTTTAGAACATTAAACAGATGAATTTTGAATCTATAGTATTCAAAAGTGTTGTTCGTATTAAAAAAGATAAAGAAGAAGCCATCTGTCTGAATTAATCAATTCTGACTTAAAACTGATTAAAGCACTTGTAGTTAACATCACCAATTACTGTATTATAGATTTTTTGAATTCAAAACCCCTTCGGTGGAACAAATGGTTATACTGTTGTATTTTGGATCTTTTTAAAAAATAAGATACATTTATTTACTTATTACCCATGCTTGACATAAATTCTATATGACTGGATAGGAAATTTTTCTTAACTAATTGACATTCAAGCACAATCTTATTAATTTTTGTTACTGTTTCTAAACAAATGATGGCCTGTCTAGTACACAGGGGAAGGTAGGGGAGGGATTGTTTTGGTGGGTTTTAGATTCTATCCCCGATGTCCGGACACACAGAGGGTATCGTGATTCTGATCCCGCGGGGCACATCTAGCCCTGTGGGATTAGAATCGTGAACAGGCCTGTACGTGCAGGCCACGACTCCAAATCTGTCCGGCCTGCACGTAAAGGCCTTGCCCGATTAACTCAATCAGGGCTTTTTAATGGAGCCACAACGACATGATGTTTGGTTGCCATGGCACCGCGGCTCCAATGAAAAACCCGTGGTCTCTGGCCACCGACTCTCAAAGTGCTTTCCCCGCAGTTCTCTTCCCTCTGACGCCCTTTCCAAGCCCTGGGCCTGCCATTCCTTCCACATCAGGGAATTTATTCCACATCAGAGGTGGAATAAGTTCCCCTTCAAAAGCCATTGGCCCCGGACATATAGCGCCAACATTGGAATCAGCCCTGTATGTCCGGGGTCAACAACCGCCCATCACCCACCCTAAAGTCGCTCCCAATCTGCCCTCCCCCCCCCCATCTAACTTCCCCATGCAATGAGCGGGAAAGTTAAATGAGGTCATGCCACGGAATAAGCCCAATTGTGTTTTGTGAAGAAGATTGAGGGTACTGGGTTTGGATAGTTGTGGTTGGAAAATAGGTTGAGGGTATGAGTGGTGGTGGACAGTCAGAGCCTGATTCTGTCCCACACGTACATCTCCTTTGTATGTCCAGACTGAGCCAGATGTACAAAGGAGATTGTGATTCTGATCCTGCGGGGCACATCTATCCCCACGGGATCAGAATCACGAATAGGCATGTACATGCAGGCTGGGACTGCAATTCAGTCCCAGCCTGCACGTACATGCCTGCCCGACTAACTCAGTCATGGCTTTTATATGGAGCCACGGCACCATGGCGTCATGTTGCCATGGAGCCACAGCTCCATTTAAAAGCTGTGATGCCAGCCGCCACAAAATAGAATCAATTCCCCACAGCTTGACCCCCGATCTGGCCTCCTAAAGCCAGGATCAGGCTGTAGGGAATTAACGCTTGCCCCCCCAGCCCCATCTGTGCCCCGGAGCTGAGCAAAAGACTTCCCTGGACATTTTACTACAGGACCAACATTACTGTAGAATCGGCCCTGTACATACAGGGCCAGTGACCGCCCACTGCCCACCCACTCTCTGCCCCTGTGCTGCCAATCCCTGCCCCCATCTAACTTCCCCACACAACCAGCAGGGAATTTAGACAGGAGAGGAAAGCTGGCACGAATAGCAAGAATGGACGTCCTGTTGGGACATCCATCCCCACTATTCATGCCTCAGAATAACCCCTTCAGTGTTTAGTGAAGGTGAGGGTGTTCAATGTGTAGAGGTTGTGTAGGTGATGGGGTCTTGGGTCATTTTGGAGATGAGCATGACTTCCAACAGTCCTAGCAGGGGTGAAGGAAGGTGGCATCTCAAACAGGAATTGAGGGTAAATGTATTTCATGACAGCTAGTGTGTTTTGGGGAGGATTTATGAGTTGGGCTGTTGGGGTGGTAAGCCGTCATATGCACTGGTATAAAGATTGTAATATTCACTGGCCCCTGTCACAGATAACAAAACCTATAGGCAGATCAGGCCATTAACTGCAGATCTTGTGATAGCGGCATTTGCTCCATACAAACCTTGAGAGAAAAAGAATAATTGATGGTAATATTGGATGAACAAGATAAGATAAGTGCTTGAATTTTTCTTTATTGGTACTATGACATGCAGTGAATGAAGTGCAAATAGCAAATAATGAAGAATGCCTTTGTTTCTAATGTTACTGCTGCATTTACTGCTGTGTTTCCTCCCCCTGTGTTTTCTCCCCAGAGCCTGCCCATCCGGCTCCTGCTGCCTGGTCTCCCCTGGTTGCCTGACTCCGCCCCCAACAGTGACGGAACCGCGTTACCGCGGCCGTATTGGCAGAGAGCCTGCCCTTCCGGCTCCTGCTGCCTGGTCTCCCCTGGTTGCCTGACTCCGCCCCCAACAGTGACGGAACCGCGTTCCCGTGGCCGTATTGGCAGAGAGCCTGCCCATCTGGCTCCTGCTGCCTGGTCTCCCCTGGTTGCCTGACTCCACCCCCAACAGTGACGGAACCGCGTTCCCGCGGCCGTATTGGCAGAGAGCCTGCCCATCCGGCTCCTGCTGCCTGGTCTCCCCTGGTTGCCTGACTCCGCCCCCAACAGTGACGGAACCGTGTTCCCATGGCCATATTGGCAGAGAGCCTGCCCATCCGGCTCCTGCTGCCTGGTCTCCCCTGGTTGCCTGACTCCGCCCCCAACAGTGACGGAACCGCGTTCCCGCGGCCGTATTGGCAGAGGTATTCAAACCTCATACTATAAAGCTGAAGCGCCTACGGTGCTTGTCGCCACGGCGCGCCTCCTTAGGTGCGCTCCTTGGGGTCGCTCCTGAAGTGCAGGACGCTGCATTAATCTGGTCCCTTGTTGTTGTCTTCTTCCAGCCATTCTCCTTTTTGCCACGACCGGACCCGGGAGCACGATTACTTCTCCTTCGTTTGCCTCCTGCATCCCTCATCGGCTCTTTCAGGTACCAACCACCTTTTTCTCATCGCTCTCTCCTATCCCATCTTCTCCCCGCTCTATGTCACATATACCGGTGCATTGGGGGCGTCGTCCTCCCCCGCGGCCCTGCCAGCGTTTTCGTTGTTTTACCAATCTTCTCCTCTGCTCTTCCTTTTCTCCTGCCCTCTCATCTCCCTCTTCTGGCTCTGCCCTCTCCCCAGTTGCCTTCAAGATTGGCCTTATTAACTGCCGTTCTCTCAGATCCAGGTCTCTACTGGTTCAGGATCTCATCTCTCAATCCTGCTTTGACCTCACTCTTCTCACTGAGACGTGGTTGAAGGAGGGGGAGGATGCCCTCCTCAACCGCTGTCTTCCTCCCGGTTTTTCGGCAGCCTATGTCCCCCGCATAGGCCGCGCGGGTGGCGGGGTGGCTGCTATTCTTGGCCCCTCCCTTGCTTTCACTCAGCTCTTTCCACCTTCCCTTTCTTACCCTGAGGCCCTCCTCCTCCATCTACATACCACACCTCCAACTCACGTACTTCTCATCTACTCACCCCCAGCTCTCCATCCCGACCTTTGGGACTCTCTACTCTGCTCCCTCTCTGATTTCTCCTTACTCTTTCCTCATCTCCTTATTGCGGGTGATTTCAACTTGCACCTTGATGCCCCTTCCTCTCCTAGGGACCATGCTTTCCTCGCCCTCCTCCACGATCTCTCCCTTCTTCAGCATGTCTCTTTTCCTACCCATTCTTCTGGTCATACCCTAGACCTCCTTCTGACTCACTCATCCTCCACGCTCTCTCTCTCTAACCTGTCCTCCTCCACTCTTCCATGGTCAGATCACTTTTGCCTTTCAGTCTCCTGTTACCATTCTGGCGTACCACCAGTCCCTTCTATCTCTTCCTCTCCCCCTCCTCTCTCCCGCTCCATTACTCCCTCCCTAGCCCAGCAATTCCCTCCAGCTACGGACTTGCTCCCCACTGACTTCCTCTCCCTGTCCCCTACCTCTCAAGCCTCGACTTGGTTTTCCTCTCTTTCCATTGCCCTTGATCAAATTGCTCCCCTCCGTCAGCGCTCTTCTATTCGTCGTCCCTCACACCCCTGGTATCATCCTGGTCTTCGCCTACTCAGATCTCAACTCCGTAGAGCCGAATGACACTGGCGTAAATCTCCATCACCGTCCTCTCTCTCTTTTTTCAAAACTCAACATTCCTACTACCGCTCCCAGGTTCACCTAGCCAAGGCCTCATTCCTCTCTGCTGCTATCGCTGCTGCCCCCAATCAGACGCGTCACCTATACTCCACGCTCAACTTTCTCACCTCCCTTCACCCCTCTACTCCAGCTCAACCTGCTCACCCTCTCCCTGCCCCTTCCCTCTTGGCCTCGGCTTTTTCCAACAAGATTTCTGCACTAAGGGCCTCCATCCCCCTCCTCTGTCCTCTCCTCCCCCAGTAGCCTCTCCCCCTCCTACTTCTCCACTATCTCACACTTGGTCTTCCTTTTCGCCAACCTCCACCACGGAACTTCACCACCTTATCACCTCATCTAATAAAACTTTCTGTTCTCTTGACCCCATTCCATCCTCCTGGTTGCTTGTTCCCTCTCTATCTTTTCTTCCCTACTTGCAAACTATGTTGAACTCCAGTTTCTCCTCTGGCTCTTTTCCCACTCCCTGGAAGCACGCCCTTATCCGTCCATTACTTAAGAAACCCACTCTCGACCCTCTTGATCCTAGTAATTACCGTCCAGTTTCCAACCTTCCTTTCTTTTCCAAATTACTCGAGAAAATTGTCTTTGCACAGCTCACTCACCACCTGGACTCCACCAATCTCCTTCACCCTCACCAATCTGGCTTCCGCACTGGACACAGTGTCGAGACTGTTCTTCTAGCTTTCACTAACTCCCTGCACACTGCTCACAACCGGGGTGATATATCAGTGGCGGTAGCACTTGATCTGTCTGCTGCCTTTGACCTGGTCAACCACTCCCTTTTACTGTCTCGCTTGCATGATATCGGCCTTTGCAGTACTGTGTTACGTTGGTTTCACTCTTTTCTTTACTCTCGTTCTGCTGCTGTTACCTCTTCCTCTTCGGCCCACTCCCCCCCTGAGTCTTTTTCACTAGTCTGTGGGGTTCCTCAAGGTTCTGTGTTGGCTCCTATCCTTTTCAACATCTTCCTCACTCCACTCACACTACTTGTACAGCAGTTTGGAATTACAGCCTTTTACTACGCTGACAACATTCTCCTTCTTCACCACACCTCCTCTGTCTCCTCCGACTTAGCCCCGTTGAATGCCTGCTTAGCTGCTGTCTCCGACTGGTTAACACAAAATTGTTTACATCTTAACCTTTCAAAAACCATAGCCATCTGGTTCTCCTACGGTCATCAGCCCCCGCCCCTGGCCCCATCCTTTTCTAATGCACCTGTCCCATTGGTTACCACTTTTCGTTATCTCGGGGTTCTTTTTGACTCATATCTCTCCTTTTCTGCACATGTCTCCCATGTCTCTAAACTTTCTTTCTTCCACCTTCGTCAGATCCGTGCCATTCGCCCCTTCCTCTCTCCCTCTGCTTTAACCACTCTACTCCTCACCCTTGTTATTTCTCGTGTTGACTTCTCCAATTCGATCCTCTCTGGCATTTCTAAATTGCAGCTCTCATGACTACAACGCATTCAAAACACCGCCGCCCGTCTGGTTACCCACTCCTCCTCTAGGGACCACGTCACCCCCCTTCTTCTCCGACTTCACTGGCTCCCCGTCTTCTTTCGTATTCAATTCAAGCTTCTCATACTAGCCCACAAAGCACTGCATACTTCTACCCCTCAATACTTGGCCGACTTACTCCATTTTCACACTCCACGCCACACTCCTCGTTCATTCCACCTTAACAGACTTGCACTGCCATCCCCTTCACATGCTCATCTCCAGTCCACATGCTCCTCAGCCTTCTTCTTTGCAGGCCCTGCACTATGGAACTCCCTCCCCCCCCCTCTCTGCCTTGAGCCCCACTACCCCACCTTCAAACGCTCCCTTAAAACTTACCTGTTCTCCCTCGCCTTTGACCTTCCCCCTCCCTAGTCCTGTCCCTCTTTCCCTCCCTCTGCCCTACCTGCTCTTGTCTCTATCGCTTTCTCTATTTGAATTGTAATTTCTTTTCCAGTTTCCGGCCTTGTGCCACTCTGTTTATATTTTTATTGTGAACCGCTCTGCCTATTAATGAAGAGCGGTCAATCAAATAAATGAACATGAACATGAACACTGAGTAATGAACAGTGATGATCAATTGTTCTTTTGTGAGCATTGGAGTGAAAGCATTTTTGTGTGTACAAATTGGACATTGAAAGTAATTGTGAGGGATTTTAATAATTTGAGAAGCATAAGAACATGAAAATTTTTGATTTAAAAAAATTAAAAATTACATAGGGGTATGTTTACTAAACGGCGCTAATGGTGCAGCTGCAACGTTATTGCACGATATGTGATGTTATCGCGCGATAATGGTGAATTACCGTGTAAGAACATCACGTATCATGCGATAATGTCTGCGGCGGTGTTAAGGTGAGCAGAGGGTGGAGTAAGGCTTCCCAGAGGGCGGAGTAAGGCTCCCCAGGGGCGGAGAGAAGGGGTCAATGGGTGGAGAGTGGGCGGGGAGAGGCTCCATGCACACTAACGCTGTGAAATGAAGCTCTGAAAATTAGTGCCAGTGAAAACCTCGCGCTAGGCACATTTGCAGGGCAGAGAAACCATTTCAGTCAGCAAGTACAGCAAAGGCATGGAGACCCTGAAAAGTGATACATGTGCAGCAACCAAAAAGGCAAAAACCATAAATAATGACCAGAACCAAAATTGAAATCCAAACCACTGAGCTGGCCAATAGAACAAATAATGACAAGCGGTAATGAACACAACCTATAAAGAGGAAAAAGGACAAGCTCACATTTGGAAGGGTCAATTCACAGTCCCCCCACAAAGTGAATGTGCCAACATAGAAACAGTGCTGATGAGGGTTTTCTGTGGTGTGTATGGGGTAGCTTGCCTTTGTGGCTTACACATGTGCAGCAACATCAGAGTGGGCATGTGGGAGAGGGCACTATGGTAATGGTGTAATTGGGGAACAGGGTGCTGCAGGCGGCACATGCAGTGGGCCAGATGGGGCACAGTGTGGACTAGGCAGATGCCTACCTGGCACATAGTAATGCAGAAACTGAAAAGCAGCAAGACAGCAACTGACCAGGGTCCAATATGGCCATGAGTGTGCGTCCCACAGTGTCCCAGGGGATAGCACCCAGCAGGTACCCCCAAGGTCACAGAACATTGACAGGTGGTGCCGGGGGGAAGCACGGATGTCAATGTAGGCACCCCTACCCCAGACCCCACACCATAGGCTGCCGCCTAGTGGCACACTGGATGGCCTGGGACTGCGCACCACCAGCACCACCGGCATAAGGACATGTCAGCATGGTGGCGGAGGAGTACTGGTGGTGGAGGGGGCAGTGGCATCTGCCCACAGCACACCAAGGCCAAGCCCTGGTGGGTGGCATGCAGTGCATCAGACAAGGGCTGTCTGATGAACAGTAATGCTATCCCCAGGGAATAACCTGCCTCTGCGGCAACAGTTTGGTGCAGCCAACAAAAAAGCACTGTGCCAGGAAAAACAAGTCCAAAACGTAGCACAAGGAAGGCTTTAGCTTGAAAACTTTTTATTTTACTCTCAATTGAGACTGCATGCCAAAGACCCAACACAGGCCGTGTTTCGTCACACCTTCATCAGGGGTATTGGCATACTCTCTTAGCAGTATGTTCAATATTCACAATTATCATTTAGATTGCCGCTCATGCACAATTCTTGTGCTAAAAACCACTAGAGGGCACCGGACCTCACTACATTCTATTGTACATCCATAGCCGTAGCTAAACTTCTCAAATTCCACATGAAGTTTCAATCACGGTCACTCGCTTCTACTGAAATTTAAGGAAAAATAAACCCCCCCAACTGAGACCCCATGCCTAAGAACCAGGAACTCCCTCCTCCGTTTCTAAGTATCCCAGCTCAAATCTGGAAACATATGGACGGATAGTCTTTTAAACAAAACAGATATTTTCCTAAAACACATCTTCAGCAGCCATTCTCGGTCAGAGACCAATGCCAATGAAATCATCAGAGTAGCTGAACAACAGTCAGAGATTGAAGTGTCCAACAGGCCTGATACATTCAATATATCCAAGGGACCAGACTCTGGAGAATCTTTCACATTAGATTTTCCATCTTTCTTTCCAGTAGGGATATAACAAACTTTAGAAAGTGGTGGATGTGATTCCAGAGGAACCCCAAGAGCTTCCACCAAATAAGTTTTAAACATGTCTCGTGCTGAAATCATGAGGGAACTGGGAAAGTTCAACAGTCTCAAATTTGTAGATCTAAACTGATTTTCCAACATCTCAAGCTTTATTTTTTGACCAGACAGATCCTTAGTAACCATAGAACAGCGTTCCTCCACTTGTGAGACCTTAGTTTCCAAAGTGGAATTCTGAGTGTGAGTCCCAATCATAGAATTCATACAGTTCTGCACCGCCCCCGCATTCACACAAATAAGCTGGAAAATGGTGTTTGTTTGAGCAACTAAACACTCACTGAGTTTTGTAAGGGCTGTCCAAATCGAATCCAAAGTAATATTATCCAGTTTTACCAAAGAGAAGAGAGCCATAGCAGCTTGCTTAATCTTGGCGACAACAGGATTCACCAGAGCACCTGGTTCCCACTCCACTGACTTGCTTCCTTGGGCGTCTCGAAGTCCTGCCCCCTCTTCCACGAAGTGAAGGTTTCTTAAGGAGAGGTGTGACTAGATCATGCTTGAAGGCTGCAGAGAAAGTTGCAGTAGAGAATGATAGGCTGAAAATGTGTGACGGAAGAGATAACAGAGAAGGAGATGGAGTTAAGGAGATGAGGAACAGGTAGTAAATTTAGAGGAGGAAAGCAGATGAAAGGCTTCCTCTTCAGAGATCTTAGAAAAGGAAGAAAGGGTAACAGGGATGGAGGAAAAAAGTTAGTTATGAAGAGAAGGAAGAGGGGATGAAGCTGATCTTGAGGTAATTGGAGTGTAATCTTGTGGACTTTGTTGTGGAAATAGCTAGGGTTAGGGCAGAAAGAGAATGGGGGTTAGAGGCAGAGGTGCCTAGAGGAAAGAGCTGAGAGTAAAGAAGAGACAACGGGGGTCAGAGGCAAGAGAGTTAGTTAAATGGACGTAGTGGTTTTGTTTGGTGAGTTCTATGACAGATGGGAAGGAAATAAGCATGGATTTGAAGTGAAGAAAGAAAGGGAGCAGAAAAGCTAGGGAATTGAGACTTCAAAGTCAGGACTTACACCTAACAGCTCTGCTAAACATGCTCAGCAAGAGCATCTGTTGATATACGTATTGATCTACTGAAGAAAGAGGACAAGAAGAAGAGAAAACTGTATGTGTACTGCCATATTCAAATATGGCCCCAAAATTGGCAACTGATTCAAAGGTTCTGGCATATATGCACAATAAACGAATCTTTGAAGAATACATCTTTGGTGACTTATTATCAAGGGCATAATATAGGAGAAATACTGGTGAAATAAAAAATGTTGGCAGAAGACAGTCATGAGATTTGGTCTCATGATCCATGTGGAAAGTGTACCTAGTGTGATCTAAGTATTGTATGTACAGAATGGACAGATCCTTTGATGGTAAAGTGTATAAGGCAAAGTCCATAACTAACTGTACATCTGAGTATATCATTTATATGATTATCTGCCCATGCCGATTACTAGTATATATAGGGAGGCCAATTCCAAAAACATGCACCTCCAGGCAGCGGGCACATCCAAATGGAAACATGCAGGAATAGAAAGTGATTCCATATATGCAGCCGTGTGTACAGAATCATCTACATAGACATGCTAGGTGCGGCCTGCACACAGCACTACACTGTATGAAGACGGGTATATGCTGACAACAACTTCTTACATCCCCATGCTAACTGTATTCTGAAAAAATGTACGTCTGCAACCTTGCTTGTCTCTGCAATATACCCACGAATGGCCATTCCCCCCCCCCCCCCCTGAAAACGTGCAGCTTGGAAGCTGCTGTGGCCATAAACAGTGCTGTTTGGAGGCTGAATGACAATGTACGTTGATGATACCTATAAGTGGATGCAAGCTAGACAATTGAAACTAGTCTGTGGCATTCCCAGAACACAACAAAGCAATTACAGTGCACTGTAATGTAGCAGGTAAACAGGTGTAGCGTGAACCTATTGGCACAAGATGCAGTGCAGTACTACATACATGGCAACAGTTGACCTCCCAAGGTATGCATGTAGTGTACATCACAGGAATATGACTGTACAATGATAAGTTAGGACATAATCCCAGAAGAACAGGCCCCCAATAGCGAGCTATCCAATCATTTCACTTTCACTAATAAAGGGCCATTGAAATGACAGCAGTCAGCAGTGCAAGCACTACACAGACATGCCCAGAGACACCAGCATTGTCTGGTTGTAGGGAGTAACAGTGCACATTTGTAGAGACCAATGCTGGTTCACATGGGAATGGAATACTGCATTTTGCACTGTTGCATGCCCTCCTTCTGAGATCCTCTGATCAGGGACAGGGAAGTGTTTGGACAAGAAAATGATTGCGGAACCATCCTGCTCACTCCTGCCAGTACTCACTGGCACCTGGTGATGCTGCAGTCATCCCTATGGTCCAGGCACCTGCTAGGCATATCTGTCCCCCCAGATATGTGGATGAGCAATCTAGATGCCCCCGTGCAACCCTCTAAGCAGACACACAGATGCACTCTCACTTGCAGTCCCACAGAAAGAGCCCAGCACCTAATATCTTAGCCGATGGACAAGAAACCATAGCAATCAGTACTTCCAACCCAGTATCATACCTGCTTATGATATTTCTATTTGGCTACCTACATACACAATAACTACAATAGTACACCTCAAAAAGATATAGAGATGCAGTAGGCCCAAACAGCTCTTCCAGTGTATCAATCTCAAGGGTCAAGCCCCGTATGCGCATTACACTTCATAGGCCCACATATGTAAACAACTGCAAAAGTGACCTGTGCACAAGATATGTGACATATAGCCAACAGCGTAATATATCCCCAATATAGTGTTCTGATAGGATTTACATATGACCTTATTTGTATCAGGGGACTGTACCCATTGCCTAGCACATATTGTAGAAATCCACTGTGTGGAGTGGAAGACTCCAGCTGGCTGTGTGCTGCACATAGCACCGATGGCTGGGCTTACATTCTCACATGGGGTTCTGGGACTCCATCACAAATATCATTTCCAGAAAATGTTAGGGAACCCTAGCTGTGCCCCTTTAGCTCACAAAGACACTATCAGCATAGCCTGATTGAGCACCAGTGTGGAGGGTTATTTTTGCTGCTTTGACTTACATCCTCCCTCTGTTCTGCTTTCTGCTCTATAACATTGCATGCTGTGGTTTTCCAGACTGTAGTTACACCCATGCACAGCATAGGTTAGACATCCATGCACCACTGTTGGCTGCATTGGGGTGAAGAGCAGAAATATTTCTAAGGCCTACCTTTATTCCATGTTTTTGCAGATATAACCTGGACGTCTGCGAGGCCAACTGCGGATGTACATGGGTGTGACTGGAATACACTTTATACATCTCCATAACGGACCATGCCCCTTTACTTCCCCTTCCCACCCACGTTGTATGATCCTTGTGTAAGTGCCATGTACGTGTAGGGCTGCAAAGGTTCAGAATATACTTCTAGATGTTATTGTGAGATAAACGTCTATCCTGCATGTACAGGCGGCATATTCATGGTTCAGAATTACCCCCAGGATGAACAAAGATAAATGTGAAATCCCAGTTAAATGAACATAAGAGTAGAATTGTAGAAGGATCCCTGAGTGCTCTGCTGGTCCAACATTAGATAGATAAACAGAAGTCCATTAAGGATCTGAGATAGCAAGTAATTGACACTAAGGAGGATCCGAGGGGAGGCAACTGGGATTATTGGTTGAACTTCAGGGAACAATTTTGGATATTTTTCCTTTAAAAAATGACCCCTGCTGGTTTAAATTTAGAAATCGAATGGCAATCATTAGTTTGAAATTGATGATGTGTTTGATCACATGACTAAGTCAGATAAAAAATGCTGACACCGTTTTCTGACTTTAGATAATGTTGAAATACTGGCGAAGTGGAGCAAACCTACATGGAGCTGAAGGTATACCCTGTGATGGGAAAATGAACTAACTCCCTGAAATAGAAAAGCTAAGTAACTGAGTCTTTTTGAAACATGGTAGTGTTGGAGGAGGTATTATGGATTAAGTGATTTAAAAAAACGGACCAATGATGATATTGATATAAGAACACTAATAGTGTTTTCATGCCAATATAGTGTGAAATGAGTATTTGATGGTCCACAAAATATTTAGAAATTGGTGAGTCTATGAATATTATTGAGGTTCTGTTTATACTGGTGGCTTGTAAATCCTGGATGCTTGAAAGTGGAATATTATAAAAAAAGAGCTACCCGGGGGGGGCGGAGCCTGATGTCCAGCGGGTAAGACGCTTCGCGCTGAAGCTCCCGAGAGGCCTACTTAGAATCCTGACTTAATACCTATACAAACTTACTATTTCGCTCCGGGTACCTCGGGGGGGATGGCGGCCCATAAACCAGCGCGCTTGGACTTCGGGTCTCCTTCTTCTTCTCACGGAAAACGCTCCAAAACAGAGGTGTCCTCCCCACAGAAGATGATTCCATTTCGTGAAAACCCCGAAATGCACCTGGAGATTTTGGAGGAACTACGCGGCGTGAAGGAATTGGTGCAGTCCAATGGAGAAGCGCTTAGAGCCCTGCGAGAAGACTTTGGAGTGCTCCAGGACCGACTTGAAAGACTCTCACTACGGCAGGACAATATGGCGGGGGTCCTCGATTCGCACGCGGTGCGCTTGGGCGCACTGGACAAGGCCGAGCGCCAGATACAGAATCTGCAAAAGGAGTTAGAAGATAGCAATAATCGAGCCCGTCGCAACAATGTGAGGCTCATTGGAATACCGGAGGGGGCGGAAGCGGGAGATATGAGAGAATTCCTGCTCAAAATTCTTCCCTCCTTGCTGAAGATCACCTTTCATAAAGAATTGGAAATCGATCGTGCACACCGTGCTCCTACCCACATGGCGCTCAACCGAACGACCCCCCGGCCTATTATCTTTCGCTTGCTACGATATCAACAAGTGGAACAAATTTTGAATGCTGCCCGGGCGAACCATCATTTGGAATTTGAAGGTCACAAAGTCTCCTTCTTCCCTGACTTGGCAAAGCCTACCGTTGACCGACGGAAGAAACTCCTTGCTTTTCGCCCTCGACTTCAACAGCTACAGGCTCGCTTTGGCCTGTTGTATCCCGCGAAACTCCGAGTGACTCTCCACAACCAAACCAGGACATTCGAAGATCCTGATCTACTATCAACATTTTTAGACTCCAAAGAGGCAGAGCAGATGCGCTAATCCAACGACGTGGACTTTTATTCGCCGGCTCTGTCCGCCATTTTGAAGGGCCCGATGCGGCGGTCATAGTCAAGCACAGAGACTTCCTGGACTTTCTTTCTTTCTTTCTATGACTCTTGTTTTGTGGTCTCCTCTCCCTCCATGATGTGTGCCTCGGTCGGATTCGGAGCACGCACAGTCCTACAGGTTATGTGTTTTTCAATTTTGGCCTTCTCTGGGGCTTCTCCCCGCAGACACATGGTCGCCAGTAATTTTTGGGGTTTTGCTTCTTCTCTACCGCGCTGCGGTTTTTCTTTTTTAATGTGGGGCGCTTCATTGTGTTATCTAAGCTTAGTTTCTTTTATGCCATATGTACAGCCTGATACAGTCAATATGAGGGACATTGTGAAATTAGGTGCGCTATCATGCTCAGAATTTTTAACTTGTCTGAATGGCTTTATGTAAAATTTTATCACTCAACGTAAAGGGCATTAATAGTCCAATCAAAAGAAAGAAAATCCTTAGCTATCTTAGCCATGAGCATGCTGATTTAGCGTTTCTTCAGGAAACGCACTTAAACTCTGCTGAAACACTGAAACTCAATGTTAAGCCTTACATGGTGGCTGCCTATTCTCCCGCCGTTTCTAAACGGTGCGGGGTTGCCATCCTGGTTAAGAAATCTCTGCAAGCTACTGTAATTGATACTAGCGCTGACAAGGAGGGCAGATGGGCCCGAGTACATCTTAAGGTCGGAGATAGTGAATTTACATGTATTTGCATTTATGCCCCGAATGTGGACAACCCTGCTTACTATGCAAGTATTGCGCAGTTGGCACAGGCCTCTGCCAATACTCCATTAATACTTGGTGGTGACTTTAATCAAGTGTTAGACCCTCTGATAGATAGACAGCCGCCAAGAACGAGTAGTCCACCCAAGAGTCTTGCTACCCTTACAGCTCTGATGCAAGATCTTGCGCTGGTAGATATATGGAGGCTGCTTCACCCCTCCGACTTAGAGTTCACTTTCTTTTCTGCCCCCCATCACTCCCAATCTAGAATAGATTTCTTTCTCATTTCCAAAGCACTGATTTCTCAAGTAGACACGACTAGGACTCATCCTCTCCATATTTCAGATCATGCTGCCATATCTTTATCATTACGTGTCACTGCGCGGGACGATTCTCCCCGAGCTTGGTTTTTTGATAGATCCCTACTGGGTCAAAAAGATTTTCAGATCGATATAAAGGCCGCTATCCAAGATTATTTTCATTTTAACTCACCCCATGATACAGCGGGCTGGGCTTGGTGGGAGGGTTTTAAAGCATCTATCCGTGCCACTATAACTGGCTACCAAATTCGGCAGGGGAAACAAAGAAAGCAGCTTTTACTGACTCTAGAGCAGCAGATACAAGCTGGGGAGCGTCTCCTTACGTCCCGTACTGATCCATGTATTTTACTCCGTTTACAACGCTTGCGTTTTCAATACAATCAGCTTTTGCACACTGCTGCTGTTAAAAATATTGAATCACAACAAGGGCTTTATTATCGGGAAAATAATCGTGCTGGCAAATTATTAGCAAATGCCCTAAAAGGTCGAAAAGAAGCCAAGCGTGTTACCACCCTCCCTCCGCAATCCGTCAGGGGGGGCTTGGTCACTAAAGATACCGAAATCTTAGAACTCTTTCGTGACTTTTATACTCGGCTTTATCAATCTGAATGTGATTTTGAGCCAGATGTATTTGAACGCTTACTTTCAGGAGTACAAAGACCGACCCTATCTGACGAAGATAGAGTGGCCTTAGACACACCATTTACTGTCTCAGAAATTCATTCTGCTATCAAGAAATGTGCCTCAGGTCGAGCCGCAGGCCCAGACGGTCTCCCCGCTGAATTCTACAAAACCTTTCACGCTGATTTAGCTCCAGTTTTGAAAATTTATTTTTCTGCTCTGGCCGAGGAGGGTTCTCCTTCTGGGTCCTTTTCAATGGCAAATGTAGTAGTTTTTGAGAAAGAGGGGAGAGACCCGCAACTAACAGCTAATTATCGTCCAATTTCCCTCCTAAACGCGGACTATAAAATCTTTGCCACCATTCTCTCTACCCGGCTCTCGGATAGGATGCCTACCTTAATACACCCAGATCAATGCGGTTTCATTCCTGGTAGATCGACTGCTGACAATGCTCGGACTCTCTGCCATGTATTGACTACCGCAGTTAATCTTGATCGCCCATTTGTTGGCCTCTCACTTGATGCTGAGAAGGCCTTTGATCGCTTAGAGTGGCCCTTCCTATTTGCAGTCCTCCGCTGGTACGGATTCGGGGAAGGTTTTCTCCGTTGTCTTCGCACCATGTACGCTCAGCCTACAGCCAGTATATGTGCAAACGCTTTAAAGTCTCAACCTTTTCCCCTTCAACGCGGCACTCGCCAGGGATGCCCACTGTCTCCACTCCTCTTCGATCTTGCACTCGAACCCTTGGCTTTACTAATCCGGCAATCGGAGGAGATTCATGGAGTCCCCTTCACCCACAGGGAAATCAAAATTTCAGCGTATGCTGATGATCTTATGCTCTTTGTCTCTATAGACTCAGTACCGGCTGTCTTAGAGCAAATTGGTAAATACTCACAACTGTCCGGTTATAAGATAAATTGGACCAAGTCGGTAGCCTTTCCATTAAATCCTCTGCTTCATCAGGCAGATATGCAATCCTTCCCCTTTTTATGGCAACCTCGCATGGTCAAATACCTTGGGGTTCACTATTGTTCTCCTTTGGAAGACACTATCTCCTTCAATGCCAAAGACTTAACCTCTAAAGTCCGGGCGCTTACTCACCGCTGGACTCCTTTAACGCTTACCTGGTGGGGTCGATTAGAAACCATAAAAATGATGATTGTTCCGAAAGTGAATTATATCTTAGAAATGGTGCCTTGTCTCTTCCCTCGACGTATATATAAAGATATCGAGGGCCTTCTGACTAGATACTTGTGGCAAAATAAGACACCTAGGATAGCGAAACATAAGCTGCAAGCAGATAAGGAATATGGGGGTGTCAGATTCCCTGATTTCCTGAAGTATCATCAATCTTTTCTTCTCAAACAAGGTGCTCGTTGGCTGGAAGATCCAGTACCGAGTAGACCTGTGTGGCTAGACATAGAAGAGGACCTTTGCAAACCGATTCCTCTTACTTTTCTCCCTGGTATGACTCTCCCATCAGACTCTCACTTCCCACCAATGCTTTTAGACACCTTAGGTGCCTATAATAATCTCATGCAATCTTTAGACTCCCGACTCTGTCCGTTAGACAAACTCCCACTTTGGTACAACACTCGATTTCGAATACAAAATAAGCCGATGGCGTGGAGCCCCTGGTACACTAGGGGCATTTGGATTCCTAGCCAATTGTTCCATGAAGGTCGCTGGAAAACTTTTAGTGAATTGCAAATTGAATTTGGTCTCCCAGCGAAACACTACTTTCAGTTGGTGCAACTTCAGCATTGCCTTAGGAGTGCTAAGGTGCTCCCGCCATCGGCCTCCCCTACACAAGGTTGGTTGGAGACTATCCGATCTATCGGTAGTTCACCGGGTGTAGCATCCAATTTTTACAAAACCTTATGTAATGCTATAACTAGGGATACCCCTATAGCGCAGAAAGCATGGGAGAGAGAACTGCATGTGACTTTGACCCCGGAGCAATGGAGCCTTGTCTGGAGTAGAGTGACACGGGTATCCCGATCCGCCTCACTCACTCAGACACTCTTCTTTCTAGCCCACCGGTGTTTTTACACTCCTGACAGATTAGCCAAATGGAACACTGCTCAGGGCAATAATTGTTGGACATGTCATGCGGCCATTGGTTCACTACCTCATGTTATGTATGAATGTCCCGCACTACAGTATTACTGGAGTCGGGTCTGGGGCCGTATCCAGTCTATTTTGCACTTTCAAGAGCCCCTTTCTTGGAGGATAGTGGGACTTCGCTCAGCAGCGGGGATCCCCTCTCTTCCAAAAACGGCTTACTTCCTTTTGGACTTTATGCTAGGTATTGCTATTTCCCTAATTACGAAATACTGGAAAAATAGCTCCCAGTTGAGCCCCAATGAATGGTGGAATCATGTCTGTCTCTACAGTAAATATGAACAAATACCTCGTATGTTTGCTTCCCCCATTCAGACTCCTCATCATCGGTCTAAATGGAAGATGCTCAATGATTATGTACATTCTGCTCAATGCTCTCATCTGACTGTCTAAATTTATATATCTTTGTCTCATGATTATTCTGTATCGCAGATACTCTTTTGATTGTTTTGATGTACAATCACGTTTGTTTGGAAGCGCTCACATGCTGACATAATCAGCTAGAGAAGAAGCGTGGGGGTGGGGGGTAATTGGGTTTACTTTTCTTTATTGTATAATTGTATTGTTTCCTTTGGTGTGTTGTTTCTTTTGTTTGTTGCAAAATGAAAATAAAAGTTTCAAAAAAAAAAAAAAAAAAAAAAAAAAAGAGCTACCCATATAGTTTATTACTACTGATGCAATCCCTATGAGTCAAAGTACCCAAAACATGAGGTTTGATTTTTCCCTAATAGAAATAACCCCTTTGCATATTGCTATCTTAACTAGTTCCTTTTGCAACTTCTTCTTAGTGAACATATACAAACAAGATGGCAGAAAAAGATTGCATGGCCTATCTAGTCTGCCCTTCCATATCACCCACTAAAAGAGTCCCCTATTTTTCCTTTAGAGATCCTCTGTGTTTGTCCCATGCTTTTTTGAATTTAGATACTGTCCTCATCTCTACAATCTCCATTGGGAGACTATTCCATGCATGCACCACTCTTTCCATAAATATTTCCTCATATTACTTCTGAGTCTATCCCCTTTCACCCTCATCCTATGTCCTCTCATTGCAGAGTTTGCTTTCAATTGAAAGAGGCTCTCCTCCTGTGCATTTATGCCACAGAGGTATTTAAACTTCTCAATCATATCATCTCTAACCCACCTTTTCTCTATAGTATACGTATTAAGGTCCTTAAGTCTGTCTTCATATGCTTTATAACAAAGACCATTAACAAATTTAGTAGTCACCCTCTGCACCAACTTCAACCTGTTTATATCCTTTTGAAGGTGCAGTCTCCACAAAAGACTTGTGCAGAGTCACCATCACCTCCTTTCTTCTGCCGGCCATTCCTCTCCCTATGCACCCAAGCATCCTTCTAGCTTTCACCATTGCCTTTTCTACTTGTTTAGTTATTTTGAGATTGTCAGACATAATCACGCCTAGGTCTTGTTCTTTTTTCGTGGACAGAAGTACATCACCCCCTATACTCTACTGCTCCCTTGGATTGTTGCAGCCCAGTGCATGACCCTGCAATTTTTAGCCTTAAATCTCAGCTGCAAAGTTCTAGACCATTCTTAAAGCTTAGATAGATCCCTCCTCATTTTATCTACACCTTCCTGAGTGTCTACTCTGTTGCAGATTTTGGTATCATCCGCAAAAAGGCAAACCTTACCTAACAGCCCTTCCGCAATATCACTAACAAAGATGTTAAAAAGAATCAGACCAAGGACAGATCCCAACGGCACTCCATTGGTAACCTCCTTCTCTGCAGAGTGAACTCCATTTACCTGTACCCTTTGTAGCCTCCCACTCAACCAATTTCTAACCTAAGTAACTTTAGGTTCCATCCAAATGGTGCTTAATTTGTTTCTAAGTTGCCTGTGTGGAACAGTGTCAAATACTTTACTGAAATCTAAATACACCACATCTAGGGCTCCCCCACATCTAGGGGTCACCCAGTCAAAGAAATCAATCAGATTTATCTAACAAGACCTGCCTCTGGTGAATCCATGCTGCCTCAGATCCTGCAATCCATTGGACTTCAGAAACCTCACTATTTTCTCTTTCAGCAGCATTTCCAATAATTTACTTACAACCGAGGTTACACTAACCGGCCTGTAGTTTTCAACCACATCCTTACTTCTGCTTTTGTGTAAAGGGACCACATATGCCTCTCTCCAATCTTCTGGCACCACACCCGACTCCAAAGAGGCATTGAAAAAATCAGTCAGTGGAGCTGCTAGAATGCACCTAATTTCCTTCAGTATTCTTGGATGTATCCCATTTGTTCCTATTGCTTTGTCCAATTTTAGTTTAGCTAGTTCCTCACAAATACAATCCTCTGAAAATCATTTGAGATGTCCCTCTCTTTTGTTGCTGTTTGTGGGTGTTTTCTGAGGTCCTGCTCCCGGTTCTTCATCTGTGAACACAGAACAGAAATATTTGTTAAGCAATTCCACTTTATCCTCATCAGCTTCTATATATTCCTCCCTTTCCCCCTTGAGTCTGACAATAGCACTTTTGCACTTCCTCCTCTCACTAACATATCTGAAAAATGTCTTATTCCCTCACTTTATTACATTAGCTATTTCTTCTTCTTTTTGTAACTTTGCTTCCCTGACTACTTTGCCAGCCTCTCTAAGTTTTTCCAACTATAGATGACTGTCTTCCTCTCTCTGTGATCTCCTCTTGTATTTCATGAAGGCCTCCCTTTTTCTTCACCTATTCAGCTATCTCTTTTGAGAACCATTCTAACAAAAACATTGATTGCCCTTAAAATATCCTCTTTCAGCTCTGCCCACTGTTTTTCTATATTCCCCAGCTTTTCCCATCCCGCTAACTACTCCTTAAGGTATTGGCCCATCTTGGCAAAGTTAGTTTTCCTAAAGTCTTTTGAATGAATTTTATCATCCCTGTTCCTAATGCTGAACCACACTATCTGGGTGATCACTGGATGCAAGATGATCTCCCTCTATATTATCAGAAACACTTTCCCCATTGGTAAGCACCAAATCCGGTATGGCCCTTTCACATGTGGGTTCTGTTACCAGTTGCCTGAATACTTTTTCCTGTAAAGAATCCAGGATCTCCTTGCTTCTAGATGACACTGCAACAGGGATGCGCCAATCAACATCCAGCATTTTGAAATCCCCTATCAGTAGCACTTCCCCTTTACTGGCAATGCTAAGTATATCTTCTATTAAATCTCCATCCATGTGTTCTCCCTGTGATGGAGGTCTGTATATCATGTCAATGCAAATGGATTTCTCTTTCCCTCTTGCTATTTTAACCCACACTTCCTCCTCTCTCCCTTTTAAGCCCTGTATATCCATAGTTTTAATATTATTTTTTATATATAGTGCTACTCCTCCTCCCTTTATTCCCACCCTGTCCTTTCTGAATAATGTATAGCCTGGTATAGTTACATCCCAGTCATGGTTGTCCCTGAACGATGTCTCTTTAATTGCCACTAAATCCAAGCCAGCCTCTCCCATAAAAGCTTCAACATCTGGGATCTTATTTCCCATGCTACTGGCATTTATAGACCCTGCTTTCCAGATTTTGCCCCTTTTACCTATTTCTATATAGGTATTTAATGTTTCACTTACCTGGAGGCTTGATTCACCCACCCCCAATGAATCTAGTTTAAAGCCTCTTCAATAGGTTAGGCAGTCTGCTGAAGACATGATGACCCTTCTTGGACAGATGGATGCCATCTCTGCTCTGCAGCCTTAGAACATCATCCCATGGTACAGAAAACAAAAAATGACCATGCATTTATCTTAAGGGTGCAAGCTTCTCTGCCCTGGCCTTTACTCTCAACAGGGAGGATTGAAGAGAACACCACCTGTGCCCCTATCTGCTTCCCCCTCTGTCACTCTTGATATGCTCAGAGGGATACCTGGCAGTATCATTTGTGCCAACATGGATGAGCAACATTGGGTAACAGTCAGTAGGCTTGATGAATCTCAGCAAATTCTCCATAACATCTTGGATTTTGGCACCTGGCAGACAGCATACCTCTCTGGACATCAAGTCTGGTTGGTAGATGGATGCCTCAGTACCCCTCTGAAGAGAGTCACCAACCACCACTACCCTTTGATTCCTAGTTGTCACTGATTCTGCAACTTTGGGGTGCTCAAGCCCTGGTTCTTCCCTTTCCTGGGATTCCTCCAGCACCTCCACTTCCAGGGCTGTATAATGGTTCTTCAATTCAAGGGCTTGAGGAGTTGGATTGGTGATTCTGCAGGCCCTAGTGACTCGTGTCCAACCTTGGCTCTTCTGTAGGCTCCCGTCCCTCACCTCTGCTGGAGAGCTTGGATGTGTCAAGAAGCATCTCATCAATGTCTCTCTCACTGTCTTGAATGCTCCTCAGCCTTGCCACCTCTTCTCTGAGCTCCTCCACCTATTTTCCTGAGAGATTCAGCACGTGGGCATCCTTCACATGGAACCAGTCCTTCATCTGGCACTTGGATCTCTGTCTGAACAGAGGTAGAAGCTGTAACAGGGGCAACAGCTTTCACAATACGATTTTTCCCAGCCATTGCTTAGTTGGTGGAGCTTTGGTACCTTGCTTTGAAATGGAGAGACCCAATATAGATCATTTCCTTATTATATAGCACCTTACATTATGAAACAGCTTCCCTCTGTAGTTGATTCCAACCCAGCAAGATAGACTGATTTTGTTTTCTATGTGACAATGAATTTGAAACAACTAGAATGAAAAATATTGTTGTCAAAATACTAGTGCCACAGTTCCCCGCCCTCCATGCAAATCGGGAGTGGGGTGGGCAACATGGTTGAGCCTCACCATCAATTCGCTTGGGGGGGGGGGACAGGGATCACAAAAAAGAAAGAGGAAGGAATTTAGGCAGGGGTGGGAAGACTTGTGCAGGCTCACCAGGTTTGTAGAATTGGTGGGCTATTGTAGCAATGGCCAGGCTGGCGAAGGAGCAGGCTTGGAGCTGATGGTGCTCTTTCCTGTCTGTCATGGCTTGGCCATTCAGTTGCTCTGCCAGATTGGGAGGGGCTTCTTTTCTGGGGCCACTTTGGCAGAGACGCTGAGGCAGGGTCTCTGGAGTTGCTTGTGGCCGGTGGCTGTGTGGATGCATTTCTGGGTTTCCTCGGATCTTGGTGAGGTGGAGATTTGCAGCCATTGGAGTTCTAGTGCCCCCTTGGTTCAGGGGATTTGTTCTCCTCTTTCTTCCCTGCAGTTCTGGTTTCTCTGCGGTGATGCTAGTTGGATGTTTGGTATGTGTGGGGTGTATATTCTTGGTAGGTGGTGGGGAGGGGGAGTTGGGAGGGTTGCTGTTTCATGTTTTGATGGGTTTTCTGGGGCTGTTGCTTACTTGTTTCTGTTGGGGCAATTTCATGGCCCCAAGAAAGGCTAGAGGGGGCAAGGCTTCAGTGCAACCAGCGCGGGGTCCTTCGCAGAAATTAAGCGGCCTACCTGTTTTATTGTAGTGGGCTGTACTTGGGATGTGGCTGGCCCTACTCTGTGGAAAGTTGGGAGGGGGAACATCGTGGGTAGAGGACAGGGCAGGGGGGAGGGCGGCAGTCCAGGTGAGGAAAAGTGGGTAGTAAGGGGAGGTTTCATTTGGGGTACAATGGGGGCTTTGTCCAGACATGGTGATGGGTGAGACCTTGTGACCAATGATGAGAAACAGCAGCCTGAGGATGGTAGTGAGCAGTATTCCAGTGAGGAGAGCCAGTGTCAAATACTGCACCGGAGAGTGCAGTTCGGTATCTAGGGATGGATGGGAATGTCTGTAGCTGTGTGTATGGGTACAAGGTAGACTGCATGGGTTGGCAAACTGGACAGGATTCTAACTTGGACTCTAAGGACTAAGACATTTTTGAAGAACTTGCAGAAGGTGTTGAGTCGCATGTGTCGGGAGAAGCGCCTGCGTCGGTTGGGTAGTCAGCGGTAAAGGTGTGGGATACTTCGGACTCTTGGGATTCCTCTTATTCCTTATCTTCAGAAGACACTGAGTCTGATGATGATGGGGGTGGTCTGCACAGTTCAGGCCTGCCAGGACCTAGTTCAGTGGTGCTGGATGAGTGTAGGGCTGGTAGCAACCTGTGGTTAGCTCATAGTGGGCACACATTGAGTATGATTGCTCCTCTAGATTGTCATGTGTCCCGAATCTACTGGCAATGATGCTTCAAGGTAGATATATTGACATCTTTTCTCTTTTGGCTCTCGATCAGAAAGTTGGTGATAAGAAGCGGGAGGGTGCTAAGAAGCATGGTAAGAAAGGGCGCTCCCGGGTTCCTAAGACAATTAGTAACTGGTTTATGCGTTCCATATCTTTTCCTCTATTTTGGGCAGGGCTGAGCTGGCCCTTTATCAGGGTCTATTGCGATATTCGGATGTGAATTTATGGGCTTATAGGACTTATGGGATTTAGGCATGGCTCAATTATGATGAACAATTTAGGAAGAGCTTAGCGAAGGACAAGTCTGAGGCTTGGGAATTTTGGGATGTGGACTTTTGCTTGGCAGAGATGACTCTTTGTAGGTCTCATTTTGGGAAGCCAGGAGCTGTGGAGCTACCTGGATCCTCTGCTGGCGCTACCTTGGAGGGTTGGTGCAAGTAGGTGGGGGGGGGGGCGATTGGGTTAAGGGGGGTGATTGGGGTAAGGGAGGGGAGGGGTGCTGGGTTTTCTGTTAGAGGGGGGAATTTTCCCTTCCTGGGGGTTTTCAGAGCCTCAGAGCAGACAATGCCTTTTTGCAATTCAATACAGGCCATTGCAAAACACCAGCATGTCTCATCAAGTACAGATTCTCGATGTGTGGCAGTGGGCACCCAGCATTTCGATGTTTCACCTGGGGTGGGGGCATATTAGGGGGAACAGACCAGATCGTGTGGTATGCCTTTCGGCAATAGTCCCTGGACAAGGCACCATTGCCCATTAACCTGGTGGCCTTGAAGTACTGGTTGCAGGGTTACTCTGATTCCAAATCAGCCCAGTTATTACATGAAGGATTTCGGGATGGGTTTGTGATTCCTTTTTCTGGGCCACCTTTGTCTAACTAGTCCCGCAATGCTCCTTCTGTGCAGCAGTTACAGGGGATTGTTGCCAGCAAGTTGCAGAAGGAGTTGGAGCTGGGCAGGATTGCAGATCTATATGAGCATTATTCTTTGCCCAATCTGGTGGTGACATCTTTGGGGGTTGTGCTGAAAAAGGAGCCAGGCAAGTATCAGCTAATCCATAATTTGTCATATCCTGCGGGGAGAAGTGTGCATGATTTTATCAGCCCGAATCTTTGTTCAGTGCAGTATGCTTCATTTGATTCCGCATTCCACCTTCTTTGGAGGCAGGGCTGCGAATCTTGATGGCAAAGGTGGATGTGGAGTCCGCATTTTGATTTCTCCCTGTTCACTCCAGCTCCTTTTATCTGCTCGGGATTCATGTCCAGGGGTGGTATGTCGACAAGTACATGCCCATGGGATGTTCAGAGACCTGTGCCTGTTTTGAGGCATTTTCTTCATTCCTCCATTGGGCATTCCAGCTTGTGGCCCATTTTGACTCTATGGTGCACTATTTAGATGATTTCCTGTGGTAGCTATGGTGGGGTCTAGTGAATGTGCCTGGTTCTTTGGGGTCTTCCAGTAATTGCTGATGTTTTTTGGTGTGCTATTGGCAGCTGAGAAAATGGAGGGTCCATCTACCTCACTCACATTTCTCAACATTGAACTTTATTCTGGGAGTATGGAATCTTGGTTGCTGCAGGAGAAAGTCTCTAAATTGGTAGTTTTGATTCAGCAGTCTCTGTCTCATTTGAAGTTGACAATGGGGCAGGTGCAGGAAATTTTGGGGCATTTCAATTTTGCCTGTTGTGTGATACCTATGGGTAGAGTTTTTAGGCGGCGGCTCATATTCCTGACAAAAGGGGTACATGTGGAAGAAGCATCACTTTATTTCATTAAGTAGCAGTGTGAGCATGGATTTGGCCATTTGGCTGGAGGTCTTGCAGGATTTCAATAGGGTTTGTGTGTGGCAATTGCCTGTTGTGTATAACCATGACATGAAGCTATATACAGACACTTATGGGAGGATCGGTTTCGGGATATATTTTGATGGTGCATGGTGTACAGCCTCTTGGCCCGATGCTTGGAGGGTCCGGGGTTGGTGCCAAAACATTATCTTCTTAGAGCTGTTCCCTATGTAGGTGGTATTGTTGCTGTGGGGTGAGCCCCTGCAAGATCAGAGCTTGCTCTTGCGTTCTGATAATATGGCTGTGATGCTGGCAATCAACAGGCAGTTGACTAGCTCCCCCTGGGTGGTAGAAGTGCTGCGCAAGTTGGTCTTCAGTGCTTGCAATTAAATGTATCATTGGGAGCGAAGCCTGTGCCAGATGAGGATAATTTGGTTGGTGATGCTTTATCTCATTTGCAGTGGGCCCAGTTTCACGCTTTGGCTCCAGTGTGAATGCCGTTCTTCCCGGATCAAGATTGCTGAAGGCTGCGTTGGTCACAAACACTTGGAAATTCTATGAAACTGGTTGGCAGAGTTTTGCGGGCTTGGTGCCATCTGGGTTTTGTGGCCCAGATGGCAGATTACGCAAGAAGATGTATTGCACTTTCTGGAGTTGGCATTTGAGCATTGCTTATCACCTCATGCTCTCTCGGGGGTGTTGGCGAGTATTGCTTTTGTGTCTAAGATCCTTGGGTTTGGGGACCCTACAGCATCTTTCATAGTCTGGAAACTGGTGAAAGGATTTGCAAGAGCATTGTTGGCCTCAGTGATGTGGTCTGTGCAGCCACCCATCCGGCATGATAGTCTGGTGGATCTTTTGGCAGTATTGCCGTTGGTGTGTTCTATCCCATTTGAAGTGGATTTACTTAGGGTTGCTTTTTCATTTGCTTTCTTTGCAGCTCTTCGAGTTGGGAAGTTATTGTCAAATTCTAAGTCCTCTTCTGGTGATAGGGGGCTCTTGGCTGATGATGGTAATTTGGTGACAGATACTTCCTTGGTGTCTGTGGCAAGATGCCATTAAATCACATGCTGTAGAGTGTTTACAGAGGCATGGTAATGCGGAGATATCCAAGTTTTTCCATTTATTGCAGGAGCTTGTGATGGCTCATGACTTAATTTCTATTAATTGCCTGTGCTTTTCCGCCCAAATGGGGCATATTTGTCAGATATTGGTCAGGATATCGTTCTTGGTTCCATCCAGGATGTTTTGGATGGGTGTAGTAAGGCATTTCAGGCCACAGCTTTGATGTGAAGTCCCAGTCACATTAAGGCTCCCACAGAAGCAAGCTTCACTCTGACATCACCTCAAGCTGGAGGAGGGTTGGGGGAGAGGAGATTACAGAAACATGGATTAGTGCTGGGCTAAGGCAACACCATCTATCCTGACCTTTTGGTGGAACTTTGATATCACTGGCTTTGCTATGTTATTTTTAAGTGTTTGGATGTTGGATTAAAATTGCGACCAATGTTTTTCCAAGCACCTCTCCAGGGGTTTTATTATGTGGTTTGCTTGTGTGGTGAATGGATACTGATGAGTGGGAATGCCTATGTTATAGTGCCCCAGCTCCACCCCTTCATGCATGGTGCAGGTAACATGGCTGAACCTAGCCATCCATTCACTTGGGGGGGGGGGGATCGTGAGACAAACTTGGGAGGGGTTCAGGCAGGGACAGCAAGACTTGCCCAGGTTAACCAGGTCCATGGAATTGGTGTGCTACTGTAGCAGCGGCCGGGTTGGTGAAGGAGCAAGCTCAGAGCTGATGCCCGCACTACCCTTCCTAGTGCTTGACTGGAGGGAGAATTTGGGGGGTGATCCAGGAGGGGATGTTGTAGTTTGTTGTTCAGTGGGGTGGTATGTAGTGGCTTTGGGGGTTCTGGAGCATGGTTGAGGAGTTGTTCTTGTCACAGCTTTGAGGCAGGATTTAAATGTGGGTGACCTCCCCCTATGGTTAATTTCTTCCTCCAAAAGGGCAGGGAGGAAGACAGGGGATGGGATCACTGGGGGACTTCCAGCAGTATGGGCAGCACCGCCATGTGTAGTCTCAGTCATATTAAGGCTCCCACAGTTGGAAGCAAGCCTTAGCCTGGCGTCACCACAGGCTTGGGGGGTTGGGGGGGAGAGGAGAATAATAGTGCTGGGCTAGGGCAACACCATCGAGCCTGAGCTTTTGGTGGAACTTTGATATTACTTGCTTTGGTATGTTATTATTAAGTGTTTGGATGTTGGATTAAAGCTGTGGCCAATGTTTATTATGTGGTTTGCTTGTATAGTGAATGGATGGTGATGAGTCCGAATGCCTATATCATGAAAAGGTATTTTTCTCTCTATTTCTGAAATGTTAAATATTCATTAATAAGAAAACACTCTTGTTATAGCAAAGGAAAACTTTCCAATAAGTCAGATAAAGGAAATTCCATAATATAAATACAAATTGAAAGGGGAATATCTTCCACTAGCCCTCAAATGGAAGGGGGAGCCAAGACATAATCAAAGGATTTACAAACATGGAAATAAACAAGAGAAATGCTACAGAATAATCATAATGATGTGATTATCTCCACCATCACTTCTTTGGAGGAGACACAAGTTCTAGTGGGTTCTGGGTCAGCATTTGCAATGTCGTATTACTAATAAATTAGTAGCAAGTTGGAGTGGAGGAGTGGCCTAGTGGTTGGGGCAAGGTACTTTAGGCCAGAAGGTCAGGCATTCAAATCCCACTAGAGGACAGCAACCTTGGGCCGGAAGGACTGGGGTTTCTATTCCCACAGGTGCTCCTTGTGGTCTTGGGCAAGCCACTTAACCCTCCATAGCCCATGTTCCCTGTAAAATAGTTATCTCCAAGTTTAATGCCCTGTTCAATGTAATTTCAGTTTGTTCAATGTAAACCACACTGATGCAGAATAGCGCGGTATATAAGAGAATGTAAATAAATAAAAATTGAGTAAGCTGATTGAGTTTAAAAAAAAAAGCATAATTTACCCCTTGAAAGTTTGCCAAACATTTTCATGGATATCTTAGTGAAAGAAAGGACTGCATAGCAGAGTTACCTTTAACTTCAGCAAGATAAATCATTTTCTACGTTACTGTGTTAATTTGGAGACTTGTGACGAGATCTGTGAACTTAAAGACTTGTCCTTACTGTTCCTTCAGTGTTTTTCTGGTATAATTTATTATCTGTGAACATATATAATTAACCCCATATTTGAGTTCAAGTTTGGAAAAAAATGATCCTAATATTCAATCTTGCTAAAAATACTTTCCATATAAAAATTTAGTGTTACTCTACGTAGTTGATATAAAAAAAAGCAAATATCACAGCTGCTCATATAAAACTGCATAATAAAAATTATGACTATATAAAAACATTGTAATTTATGCCAATTGTAAGTTTTATTGTTCGGAGTTAAAGCGGTGGTTTCATAACCAATCCTGAAAGCATCATTCTGAGACTGTTTTATCGATCTCATTTCTCTTTCCTGTGATGTCTAAAGATATATTGTTTCTTGTATCTTTAAACATATTTTGAAAAAAAAAAGGCACACTTCTTTTGCCAGGGTAAATCAACTGCTTTCCTGATGTCATTCTATAGTGATTGTAGTAAACATGAAGGTACATTTTAGAAAAGCCGTCCAAGCAGCCACAGGCATGCAAATCGAAACTTGCAGCTCAGCATTACTTTCTCAGAAACATGATCTGTGCACAGTCGTCTGAGATTGCCACCTCCCCATATGCCCCCAGAGCAAAAGGGATGAATATGTGCATGACAGACAATGAGGTGGCAGGCATATGTAGGTTCCCCATAGTAAATAATGGTGGCGTAAGTCTACAGGTATGACATAAAATAAGATGAAAGCGCGTGTGGGAGCTATATGTGGGCACATGTGCCCCACCCTGTGGAACGTCTGCATATGCCTATACACACTATATCAGATGTTTCAGCATGGCCACCAGGCAGAGAAACTTCCCCAGGAAATCTGCTTAGCACTTATGTTGGAGATGAAATGCTGGGCATGATAGATCTTGTGAGCCTCAGCATCCTTTATCTTATGTTCTTATGTATGTCAGTGACTCTGAGTCCAGCCATGTTGCAGGCCCAGAGAGCTATTAGCCTAGTTAGCACAGAAATATTTGTCCAGCAAGCCCAGACCAAAGTGTTTTCCCTGATAGAATCATAGTTTAGTTTACATGGGATAGGCTGTTCAGGGACATTTTCTATATCTCTGGCTTCTGTACATACATACATATATTAACTATAGGACTTGAGAATGCACTGTAAGTTATATTCCCTTGTCAATTTCAGCAATAAATTCATGTCCTTTACAAGTTTTAATCAAGTAATAGGATTAATGTAAATGTGGAGGCATGTCCTAAGGGAGTAGAGGAATAGCCTAGTGGTTAGGACAGCAGCCTACAGCCAGAAAAGCCAGGATTCAAATCCCTTTCTCACCTTTTATAGCCTTGGGCAAGACATTTTCTCTCTATTGCCTCAGGTACAAACAGATTGTGAGCCCTTTGGGGACAGGGAAATATATACTGTACCTGAATGCAACTCCACTTGATCGTCTCACGGAAAGTCATGAGCTAAATACTACTAATAATAAAAATCTTGAATAAGAGTAAAAGGAAATCTCCAGGAACAAGCAGGAATGTAGTCGTCACATATGGGTATCGTCGGTACCGACAGAGCCTGCGCGGGAACGCTCCCCAGCGTCCAATAGGAAAGCTTTTGGGAGCATCCCACAGCACCTGCGTGCTGCCTTCCCACCTTTCCCAACTGTCCCTCTCCAGTTATTCGTTTTCCGTAGAGCCAACAGGTTGCACTTCCTGTCACCGCAGAAAAAAATCCCTTCTATTCTTCTTTTTTGTGGTCGCGTCTGCCTTCCCTCGACGCTACACCAGTACTGCTGGTTCTTCTTCTTTCTTTTTTTCTAAAAAAAAACCCCAAAAAACTTTCTTTCTGGAGTCTTTTCAGTAATTTTCTTTTCAGGTGCCACGCGCCATTTTGAGCACTAGGCCCAACTTTTTCCTTGAAAATGGAAAAACCTGCTTCAGGTTTTAAAAAGTGTTCTAAGTGTGGTGGTACCATCTCCATCACCGACACCTATGAGTGGTGCCTCAAATGTTTAGGTCCTGACCACTCTATTTCAGAGTGTGTTGCCTGTGGGATGATGTCGAAAAGGGGCCAGCAAAACTGAGCTGCTAAACTTAGCACCATTTTTCCCTCCGATGCAACCTCCTTGGCATCGACGTCTTCCAGGGCTTCGTCTTCCTCCCATGGATCTCAGGTAACTAAACATAAATCTAGCTGGTCCTCAAAGGGTAGATCTCCTTCTAGACATTGAGATGCCTCTGGTGTTGCCCTTGAGGGACTTTCACTGGCAAAATTGCACTGGCGGGAGGCTTCGGCTTCCAAAGCACTAATGGGGCTCCAGGATGTTCTCGAGGCTTCAACCTCGGCAGAACTACTGGTGCCATGCTCTGAGGTGCCGGCTGCTTCATCCGGTACCGATACCCAAGCATCAGCAGCGTCGATTGATCAGAGATTCTTGGCTATTGAACGCAGTCTGGCGGCTCTTCTCACGGCCTAAATGCCCCTGAAACAGCTTCAGACAATTCAACCGGTACCGGCACAGACTCCGGTGCCGGCACCGACTGCATTGACATTGGCAGGTATTCTACCAGGATCAAGTCATGCGTGTCTATCAGGCATCGACAAGTCGGTACCGGACCACTCCGATGCCGACTTCGATCGGTACCGGTACCGTGCCTTGCACGATCACCTGGATCGGAGATACTTCGAATCCTCGGATGAGTCTGAAGACTCTGAAATCTCTACCGATACCACAGTACTTCTTCCTGAGGATTCATCTTCTCCTCAGCGTAGGATGTCTCCACCAGAGGATATGTCCTTTCAGGACTTTATCCGAGATGTGGCCTGAGGTCTTTCCATCACAGTGGCTCCTGAAAAAGAGCCTAGGGCAGTGATGGCTAACCTTTTTGAGCCCGAGTGCCCAAACTGCCGCACAAAACCAAAGAATTTCCTCAAAGTGCCAGCACGTCCATTAAAGCCTCATTTGCATAAGGTGCCTCATTTGCATAAATATTTGCATAATGTTACCATACACTAACTTTTAGTAAACATGCCTCTTAATGAGTATATGGATAAAGAAAGACTAAAAGGTTTCTACATTACTATAATCCAGTACCAACCGCCAGGCACATTAGGAACTACTACAAACGCTGCCCATTTAGAACCCATAGCAAACCCGCCGTATCCTAACAGTACTACCAGGACTCACAAAGCACCATACCCTAACTATCAAAAGGCAACACTGCAAATATTAAACCAATACATTTCAGAGAACAACAATACATGACCTACTGGGGAAAGAACAAGTGGCAATGTCAAATAGGAATTATATAAACAGAATACCTCAGCTCAGTTACACATGCAGAACAGACCATCACCAAACAAGGAATCACAATTTAAAAACAGGAAGACAATAATTAAACTGGGAACCCCAAAAGCCAAACTTGGAATATACAACAACACTGTAGAAATAAAACTATAAATTAATTTCCTCTTGTACTAAACAAAGCGCAAAAATTAATGATGCACATTTCCCAGAGCTGACATATTCCAGTTAATAAATTCAAAATAAAGAGATATTTTTCTACCTTTTGTGCATTTTTTTTCAGTTGCAATTGCTCCAGCCACTTTCTTCTGGTTTCTTCGTGTCTTCTCCTAACTCTCCATCTGCTGTCCATTTGTCCTTTCTTCTGTCTTCTTGGTTTTTTTTTTCCATTCTCTCTCTACATCTGCTTTAACATACTAATCTTTCTCCTTTTGCTCTTTCCTCATTCCTATTTCATCTACTCAAAATTTACCCCTCCATCCTCAATCCCCACTTATTCTCCCAATACCCGGCCAATTGTAGATTTTTTATCCCTCCCACACAAAATATTTTTCCCCTCTCCATTTTACTCTCCCAGCCCCATCCCATTCTAATCCTCCCCCAACACCAGCTCCCTTCTAGTTCCAGCCTCACCCAGCATCCATTCCCTTCTAGTCCCTGCATCAGCCCATTTCCAGTCCTAGCAGCCCCCCAACCCATTTCCAGTCCTAGCAACCTCCCAACCCAATACCAGTCCTAGCCCCCCCTCATCAACCCACTTCCAGTCCTAACCCCCCATAAGCCCATTTCCAGTCCTAGCTCCCCCATCTATTTGCAGTCCCATCCGAGTCCCTCCATCAGCTCATTTCCAAACCCAGCCCCCCATGAGCCCATTTCTAGTCCTTTCCTAGCCCCACCATCAGCCCATGTCAAATCCTAGCTCCCCTCCACTCAGCCCATTTCCAATCCAAGCCCCCCATGAGCCTACTTCCAGTTCTAGCCCCTTCATGAGTCCATTTCAATCCAAACCCCCACCACAGCCCATTTCCAATCTTAGCACCCCCCCAACAGCCAATTTCCAGTCCTATTCTAGCCCCTCCATCAGCCCATTTCCTGTCCTAGCCCCCCCCTCACCCATTTCCAGTCCTAGCTCCCTCCCCCTCACAACCCATTTCCATTCCAAGCCCCAATCCCATCAGCTATTTGCAGTTCAAGCCCTCCTTCCACTCAGCCCATTTCCAGTCTTAGCCCCCCCATAGCCCATTTCCAGTCCTAACCCCCCAATCAGCACTTTAGCTGTCCTAACCCCCCCCATCAGCCCATTTCCAGTCTTAGCCCCCCCCCATAGCCCATTACTAGTCCTACCCCCCCCCAAATCACCATCACCATCACCATCACCAGCCCACTTCCAGCCTTAGCACCCCCCATGGCCCATTACTAGTCCTACCCCCCCCCCATCAGCCATTTTCCTGTCTTAGCCCCCCCCATGGCCAATTACCAGTCCTAACCCCGGCAAATTACCAGTCCTAACCCCCCCCCCCCCTGGCCAATTACCAGTCCTACCCCCCCCCGGCCAATTACCAGTCCTACCCCCCCCCCCCCCGGCCAATTACCCCTCCCACCCCCCCCCCCCTGGCCAATTACCAGTCCTAACCCCCCCCATCAGCCCCTTTCCAGTCTTAGCCCCCCCCCCTGGCCAATTACCAGTCCTAACCCCCCCCCCCGGCCAATTACCAGTCCTACCCCCCCCCCCCCCGGCCAATTACCAGTCCTACCCCCCCCCCCCGGCCAATTACCAGTCCTAACCCCCCATCAGCCCCTTTCCAGTCTTAGCCCCCCCCCATGGCCAATTACCAGTCCTACCCCCCCCCCATCAGCCCCTTTCCAGTCTTAAGCCCCCCCAATGGCAATTTACCAGTCCTACCCCCCCCCATCAGCCCATTTCCAGTCTTAGCCTCCCCACCATAGCCCATTACCAGTCCTAAACCCCCTTCCCCCCTATCATCCCAAATTAAAAAAAAAAAACCCAAACAAAGCGGCTGCTTCTGCCGCGGCAGCCTCAAGAGCTCTGCCGCGGCAGCCTCAAGAGCTCTGCCGCGGGGCCCCCCCCCTGCCCGGCAGAGCCTCCCTGCATCATCTACCTTCAAGTCGCAAAACGCGGGCTTCGTTCAGAGCCGCGAGAGTTTCCTTTCTCGCGGGAGAGCCGCGAGAAAGGAAACTCTCGCGGCTCTGAAAGAAGCCCGCGTTTTGCGACTTGAAGGTAGATGATGCAGGGAGGCTCTGCCGGGCAGGGGGGGGGCCCCGCGGCAGAGCTCTTGAGGCTGCCGCGGCAGAGCACTTGAGGCTGCCGCGGCAGAAGCAGCCGGTTTGTTTGGTTTTTTTTTTTTTTTTAAATTTGGGACCTTTTAAATGCGGACCTTCCCGCGTGCCAGCTGCAAGGCCTTCGCGTGCCACAGCTGGCACGCGTGCCATAGGTTCGCCATCGCTGGCCTAGGGCAAAAGAGAAATCCTACAATACCCTAAAGCTCCCAAGGAGGAAGCTACCTTACCTATTCATGAGATCTTGTATGATCTCATGTTAAGGATGTGGGAAACACCTCTAACCACATCTCACTCTCAAAGACTCGACACCATGTATCAAGTTCCTCCTTGTCCTGGGTTTTAGAAGACTCATTTACCACACCATTCCATGGTGGTGGAATCAGCTATGAGAAGGATAAAGAGTACAAAAAGGCATGCATCTAATCCTCCAGGACGTGAGTGTAGGACTCTTGTTGCCTTTGGACGTCAAACCTTCCAGGCTTTCTGCTAGGATCAGTTCCTATATCTTATATATGAGAATGTTCCTTAAGGAGGTCACAGGAGATTTAGAGCTTATGAGCCCTCTCCTTCCTGATGATAAGAGGCAAGATTACCTCACCCTTGTCAAACATGCTCAGGATGTTTCCAAGTTTGTGAATCGTGCAACCTTTGACTGCTTTGAGTGCATAAGCAGAACCTCTGCCACTGCCATAGGTGCACGTAGGATTGCCTGGCTCCAGGCATCTGACTTGGAAATTTGGGTACAGGATAAACTAGGGAATATTCCTTGCACAGGAGAGAATCTCTTTGGCAAGAATTGGCAGGAAAAAGCTAATGAGATAGATGCTGACAATATCACTTTGAATAGATTGTCTAAATCTACAGCTGATCCTGCAAGGAAATGATCCTCTAAGGAGTGGAGGAGTGGCCTAGTGGTTGGGGCAAGGTACTTCAGGCTGGAAGGTCAGGGGTTCAAATCCCACTAGAGAACAGCAACCTTGGGCCGGAAGGACTGGGGTTTCTAGTCCCACAGGGGCTCCTTGTGGTCTTGGGCAAGCCACTTAACCCTCCATAGCCCATGTTCCCTGTAAAATAGTTATCTCCAAGTTATAATGCCCTGTTCAATGTAATTTCAGTTTGTTCAATGTAAACCACACTGATGCAGAATAGCACAGTATATAAGAGAATATAAATAAAGACCATTTTTCACTAAGAAAAAGTTGTATCCCTCCTATACCCAGCAGGGGCATCGTTTAGGTCAGTCTGCCCAAAAAGGCAAAGAAAGATAAAAGCAGCTAAGCCTCAACTGACTCAGCCTCCACAGGGGCTTTGACTCCTATCTAGAGAACTTTGCCTTCCTGGCCCTGAACGGCCCAGAACCCTTCACCATCCCAGGAAGGTTATGTCATTTTGCCCCCAGATGGGGTCAAATAACAGCAGAAAATTGGACTCTGTCTATTGTAAGAGAGGGGTACAAGCTTCATTTCCTCAGCATGCCCCCTCCTACATTGGTAAGACAGTTCAATTCTCAGACCTCTCTCAATGACCAGTTAGGTCAAGAGGTCACTGTGCTTCTTGATCAAGGGGCAATAGAAGAGGTACCCATTCCCCAATGAGGTACAGGGTTTTACTCCCCCTATTTCCTTATTCCAAAGAGAACAGGAGGACACAGACCCATTTTAGACCTCAGAGAATTGAACAAATTCCTGTTCAAAGAGAAGTTCAAAATGATTTCTCTAGGAACTCTGCTGCCATACCTTCAGAGTCAGGATTGGCTTTGTTCTCTAGATCTCAAGGATGCGTACGTTTATGTTCTCATCCATCCAACTCACCAAAAGTTCCTTTGCTTTCTGTTTCAAGGGAAGCACTACCAATACAGGGTTCTTCCTTTTGGCCTGGCCTCTGCAACCAAGGGTGTTCACAAAATGCATGGCTGTGGTGGCAGCATTTCTCTGCACCCTGGGAATATTCATCTTCCCTTAATTAGAGGACTGGCTCATTTGAGCCCCTTCAGAGCCAGAGGCCAGGATTGCTCTCTCTCACACAATGCGCATCCTTCAGTATTTGGGACTTGTCATAAACTTCACAAAATCCAACCTTGCTCCCACTCAGTCCCTAGAGTTTATAGGAGCTCTGCTGGATACCAGACAGACAAGGGCCTACCTTCCACAGCCCTGCTGCCTTTGCATTTTGCAGTTAGCTTCCAAGCAGTGCTAAAACCTCACCTCAGTGCTTGGGAAATGTTACGGTTGCTAGGCCACATGGCATCCACCATGCATGTGGTTCCTTATGCTCGCCTCCATATGAGGGTAGCCCAGTGGACTTTATCCACTCAGTGGACTCAGGCGTCAGGTTGCCTGTCAGACAAAATAGCAAACTCAGATCACCTTATTTTGTCCCTCCAATGGTGGCAATCACCCCAAAACAGTTTGGTGGGGTCTCCTTTTCAGTAACCCCCACCCCAAGTCATTCTAACAACAGATGCTTCACAGGTGGGTTGGGGAGCCCACCTGCAAGGTCTCTCTACCCAGGGTACCTGGACTCCACAGGAGGCCTATCTACACATCAATCTCCTGGAACTCTGAGCAATCTTCCTTGCTCTTTGAGTATTCCACAGCCAGCTCAGCTACAAGACAGTCCTAGTTCAAACGGACAATCAAGTAGCCATGTTCTATGTGAACAAGCAGGGTGGAACAGGCTCTCTGTCGCTCTGCAACGAAGCTTTGTGACTATGGGCCCTCGCCAGAGAGCATCAGATTCATCTCCTTGCGGTGTTTCTTCCAGGCATTCAAAACTCTTGGGCAGACAGACTTAGTCGAGTTCTGCTTCCACATGAATGGTCTCTCCATGCAGACCAGGTGACCAAAGTTTTTCAAATTTGGGAACCCCGGACATAGACCTCTTTGCAAGTCCACTGAATGCCAAACTTCCCCAGTTCTGTTCCAGAATTCCAGCTCAGGGTTGTCAGGCCAGGGATGCTTTCCTCCTCCATTGGGGTCAGGACTTTCTGTATGCCTTTCCACTCATTCCCTTAATTCCCAAAACCCTGCTCAAGCTTCAGAGAGACAGAGGTCATATGATTCTCATAGCGCCACATTGGCCACAGCAATGTGGTACCCTCTGCTCCTATATCTCTCTCAAGCTCTGCCTCAGGAGTTAGGATCTGCTCCAAATCTCCTTTCTCAAGAGGACGGGATGTTATGGCATCCCAAACCCCAGTCTCTGCATCTCAGGGCCTGGTTGCTGAAAGCCTAGAACTTCACGATCTTAACCTTTCCCAGCAGGTAAAGGATATCCTTTATGCTTCCAGAAAGCCTTCCACAAGACGCTCTCATGCATGTAAGTGGAAAAGGTTTACCATATGGTGCTCTCAGAAGGGTCTTAACCCTCTTGCGATACCTCTGGAATCGTTACTGGAGTATCTCCTTCATTTATCAAATGCAGGGCTTAAGACCCGTTCAGTGAGAGTTCATTTGAGTGCTATTGCAGCTTCTTTCAAGCCTCTAAATGGACTACCTATTTCCTCTCATCCTCTCATAGCGAGATTTATGAAAGGCCTTCTTTTAACTAAGCCTCCCATTAAGCCACCACCGGTGGCATGGGACTTAAATCTGGTTCTTGGGCAGCTCATGAAACAGCCTTTTGAACCATTAGCCACTACCTCTTTGAAATTCCTTTCCTGGAAGGTCATCTTTCTTATTGCAATCACATCAGCAGTTTGCATCAGTGAATTGCAAGCGTTGGTGGCTGATCCTCCTTATACAAGGTTCCATCATGATAAGGTAGTCCTTAGGACCCATCCACACTTTATGCCAAAGGTGGTGTCACCTTTTCATTTAAACCAAGTGGTTTACCTTCCTGTATTCTTCCCAAGGCCTCACGCCTCAAATGCAGAAAGGAATCTTCATACTTTGGACTGTAAAAGGGCTTTGGCCTTTTGCTTGCAAAAGACACAGCAACATAGAAAGTCCTCTCAGCTCTTTGTTGCTTTTGATCCTAGTCATTTGGGACTTCCAGTCTCCAAAAGAACACTGTCCAGCTGAATTGCACAGTGTATATCTTTTGCCTACGAGAGTAAAAACCTTCCTCTTGAAGGCCATGTCACAGCTCACAATGTGAGAGCCATGGCAGCCTCTATGGCTCATCTTCACTCTGTGTCTATCGACGACATCTGTCGAGCAGCTACTTGGGCTTCAGTTCATACCTTCACAGCCCATTACTCTTTAGACAAGGACTCCCGCCGGGATGCCTTGTTTGGTCAGGCTTTTCTTCAACACCTGTTTCATACTTAATCAACTCCTACCCACCATCCCTGGTAGGGTGCCAGAGATCCATGGGGGGAAGTGGAGCCCTTTCACAAGGGCACACAACTTCTGGGGCCTTCTCCCTGGCATCTGCAGCTAGGGAGTCCCCATATATGAAGACTACATTCCTGCTTGTTCCTGGAGATAGCATAGTTCTCACCTGTAACAGGTGATCTCCGGGAACAGCAGGAATTTAGTCTTCACAACCCACCCACCTCCCCTAGGAGTTGTATCTCTCTATCTCTCTCTCTTTCTCTTTCCCTCTCTCTTTTGTCTCAGCTTTAAACTCAACTGGAGAGGGACAGTTGGGAAAGGCGGGAAGGCAGCATGCAGGCGCTGTGGGATGCTCCCAAAAGCTTTCCTATTAGATGCTGGGGAGCGTTCCCGCACAGGCTCCGATGATACCCATTTGTGAAGACTAAATTCCTGCTGTTTCCAAAGATCACCTGTTACAGGTGAGTAAGTATGCTTTCAAGGCCTGGTTGCATCACAATTGCCTTGGTTAGCTATAGTCCTCAGATTACCTACCAGCTCCTTTGATTTTATTTTTTATTCATCAGTTTTCAGTTTTCTTCCAAAAAGATTTTTACAGTTTTATTACTACTTATGCCTCTTTCAAGGTCATGTTTTCTTTTCTTTAAACTGTAAGATATGTAAGATTAAACATTATGTAGGTGAATAGCAATATATCAATAGCTAGAATTGCAAAGATCCTCTGTGATGAGAGTTGAAATAACTTTATGTAATAGGTCACCAACATTCCCTTTAGACTGGAGTGGGTGAATTTTTGAGCTCCTGTACCTCTTTACTGGGTGCAATAACAGAAGGAGGAGTATAGTGTAACATGATGTAAGGGGTTGTTGCCCAGTGATGTAATTGAGAATTATACAGATCCTTAGGCGTTAATCGTAAGGATGGATGCAAGGACTGGGGTTTCAAGTCCCACAGGCGCTCCTTGTGGCATTGGGCAAGCCACTTAAATTTCCGTTGCCTCAGGTATATAACATAGATTGTGAGCTCTTCAGGGACAAGGGAAATATATACTGTACCTGAATGTACACTGCTTTAACCCAGTGAAAAGCGGTATATAAGCATTGCTAAATAAATAAATAAGAAGACAAGAGGACTACTGGGGAAGAAGAAGTTATGTTCAAGGCTAGCTAAGTCTCAGGCAAGGAAGACAAAGTCCCCATGTAAATTAGAGCTTCAGAGCTTTAAGCAATGAAGCGGTTATAGCATGGTATCATCAGCATAAATTCTAAATGTAAAATCAAGATTTGTGGGTACATCACCAATAGGGTGTATATACAGAATGAACAACATAGCCAATAAAGGAGATCTTTGAGGAACACTTCTAAGCATGGGGAAAGGAGTAGAACTATTATTTCCAAATGAAATTTGCTGTGCTCTATTAGTTAAATAGAAATCAAATCATTTTAGCACTATAGAGCATAAATCCTTTTCTGCCAACCTCTGCGGAAGAATGGAATGACTGACTTAGCAAACGCTGCATAAATATCTAAAAAAGTGACTGCCATGGTCCAAAGGATTCTAGATGCTCCAGTCAGCAATCTATTTTTAAACTTTTCCAGAAAAGGTATTAATTACTCTAAAATCCAAACAAGACTGAGTTTTTCCCTGATAGAAAGATGGAAGTGCATGCCAATGAGAAATGTAGATTGTTTTCCAAATAGAGCCCAGGACCCAGGAACATGATCCAGAGAATGACTTTGCCCCAGCATCTAATACTGAAGTAAAACATCTGATTATTCATCATGGGATATCTGCTACATTTAGAAAATATCACATGAATATCTTGGCTGGAATTGAATAAACAAGAAAGATAGCAAAAGATGTTAAAGGACAATATTCCACCTGCATTGCTGCAAGGTCTGCAGATAGGTTTTGGCCATAACCTGTATCAGTTTTCTATGTGAGAATCAACACTAGCACCTACGTTATATTAGGATACTTTTTCTGGCTAAAACAATGCATGGAGCTTTAAAATGCAAAACTGCATTTTTGGAGCAATTCTTGTGAATCCTCTACTGAATGCAGGTAAAGCCTATATTTTCTTATACATACCAGATAAGAAACTTTCAAATCTCCCTTTTTGCCCATATGCATTTACATTCATATGCCTGGGTATATAGCTTCTGAAATTTGCTTTCCCTGTGATTTTCATTCTCATTGTTGCACAGATCACAATGTTCCTTAATGATTTAAATCAGAAAAATATTTGAAGATATAATAATATCATTTTTAATCTTGGGGTACTGGATGGGTTAATGCTTTCCTGTTCTCTTTAGGAAATGGTAATAGCAGCAACAGCGCTCCTGTAGGAGTCTGAAGCACTAGAAGAGTTGAGGTTGGGAGGAGAGTCCCCTTTGTACATAAACAGATCTGAATCCAGGAGGAAATAAACTTTTGAGGATGTTAATAGGAATAAATTTATGCATTGAGCAACCCTAGGGAGCTTTTCAGCTTTGCTGACTTTTCTGTCAACAATGTTGAAATGCTTCTTTAAAACAAGACTGTGTTTGCATCACTGATTAAATGAATGCCAAGATAATTCTGCACAAAGTTGGACACAATTTGAACTACATTTGTGGCAGATGTGCAGTATTAAACTGAAATAAAGCTAATGGATAAGGCTCATCTTTAAATTATAAATATCACTTTAAAATCCTCTTTTTATTCCCTAATTTGTTTTTCCCCATGAACATAGTTAAAAAGTGTCCCATGTTGAAGATTATGGACCCGATATTCGAAGGGCAGTTGCATGGTTTGCAGCCCTATAAACCATGTAACTGCCACTGAGAGAGATATTCAACAGCACTAATTTGGTTAGTGCTGCTGAATATCCCCTCTCTTCTCCCTTATGTACTCCAATGCTAACTGCTTAGCATCAGGGTGGATCGGGGGCCGTTCCGGGAGAAGTGGAGGCAGAGATGATCACTAACTGGGCAGCAGCAATATTGCATGCTGCCCGATTAGAGACCTGTACCTAAAAGATAGGTGAGAAAAACAGAATGAACAACTAAAAGGAGCTAAAAGGGCAGCATTCAATATCGCTGCTGCATGGTTAGCTACTACGGCTTCCAGCATGTGTGGTGATCCCTGGATATTCAATGCGGGGCTGCATATAACCCCAGCATTGACTATCTGGGGTTAAGGGTCGGTGGGCATGGCTATGCGCTATAGCGACGCATAGTCTACCCAAATGAATATTGGGCCCTATATGAATTAGATTTCTTATTTTATAAAGGCATATAAACCTACGTTGCTTGTATAAAATAAAACTGTTATAAAAATTATAAATTTCACGCCATAGTACTACAGGGAAAAAGAGGCATAAGGATGAAGAGATAAATTCCTGTAAAATGATCATAAGTATGAAGGCATTTTACAGAATGTAAGGCTCAATGTTTTGCAAAATACATAATTTCTCCGAAGGTTATCAATAGAGGAAAGCTAGAGGACCATCTGTCCAATAGTAGCATGCTCAGTTATTTGCAGAAATGCCACAAAGGGGAGGGTACAAATGCTAGACTTCACTCTGCACATCAAGTAGCAGCAGCAGGAAAACTATAGCAAAGAGGACGTGCATCTCTTTCACATGCCCCATCCTATTATCCCAGAAATGCACTTGGTACTGGTCAATAGTAGCTCCTTTGAGACAAGTGAATAGTACATATGAAACTTTAGAATGTGTTACAATCTTCCTTTCAAAGTAAGAGGTAGTTTCTCAAATGGGTTCGTTTGGCACATACCATGACAGTCGTGAACCTCACTTCTAAGCCAGAGCATGGGGAGTATGATCTCAGTCTCTCAAATTTACTGCTAAGGCTCGGCGCAGTACTTGCATTGTGCCAAAGAGAAGCTCCTGCTGGAGTTTGTAAGATGTAACATGTGTGGGTAGTTTGTCAAGATGTGCTTGGAAATTCTTCTTTATCAAGCCTGTGGTACCCAACACAATAGGAAATATTTCTGTATCTTTCTGCCACATTTTCTTGGTCTCTGATTGCATTTCCTGATATTTCAGGATCTTCTGCCTCTCCACACGATTCACAGAGTAGTCACTTGGAACCGACACCTCTATTATCAATGCCATTCTGGTGTTTTTCTCCTTAACCACTATATCTGACTTCCTCGCATCCAGATGTTTATCTGTCAGAATGGGAGTATCCCAGGTGATCATAACCTCCTCATTCTCTGTAATTCTCTTAGGGTCATGATACCAGTGCTTTTCGGGCACAGTGATGTTGCGGTGCTTGCAGGGTGTCCATTGGATGAGATGCACTATTTTATTATGTCTTTCTGTATAGAAATTTTCTACCATCAGAACTTCACAGCCAGCTATGAGGGCCTTAAGCCCTTTCTTGTGATCTTTCCGTCCATGCAACCGAACAAGGTTCTTACTGTCAACTTCTCCAAGACAATCCTGTCTCTAGAGAAACTCAGATACTTCTTCACACACCCCTCAAATTAGCTCATTTCCCCACAAAACTCTGACTCTATCCTTACTCTTTTAGTGCTACTTTGTCCTTTACCTGCTCATAAAAGGAAATCGGCATCAGGTTTTGGTGGGGATGGAAGCAAACAGCCCTGTGGTGCTGAGGTTTCAAGGTAAACGCTACAGAGCTGTTTGAGGCTATTTACTGCTACTGCTAGCCCCAAAGACGGGCAGCAGTGGTGGCATTGGGGTCTGGAGAGAGGGAGGGGGCACATGGAATAAGGTTCACCTAGGGTGCCTCAACTCCGTACATACACCAGCTCTGATCACCTACTGTCATACCTTTAATCAAATGGACAAGGAAAAACCCTATTTATCCTGTCTCAGGGTAAACATATTATTTTTTGTTATTTTAAGCACCCTGTCTTCATTTTTTTAAATTAAAAAACCTCAGCAACAGCTTTTTTTATGTTTCTCAAGTCCCTAACTAACCATTAAAATAAAGGTAATTATGCTTTCTTATCTAATGAGACCACTCCTGGTTGGGATCACACTTCTTCATATGCTCTGGGCCTTTTACTGTTTTCATACACTCTGCTCGTTGCCCTATAGCAGCACTGTTTTTCTGGCAGCCTGTTTCTTTGCTTAATTATAACTGGAACATAGCCTCAGATCCATTGGCCTGACCCTCATATAGGGATATTCCCTTCTTACAGATCAACAAAGAAAAGCAAGGATATGTAGAAAAGCCATAGAGAATGTACTTCATTGCATGATTTGGATTTATAATGATGACTCAGGCAGATTGTGCCAAAACATTCTCTGTGGCTTTGCTGCATACCCCTGGTCTTCTTTGCTGTCATGGAGTTTTTTTTAGAGGATTGCTCCATCCTTTTTGTCCCCTTCTTAGAGGGCTGCAACTCAGGGCCAGTTTTCCAGATTATTAGGCTCTACTAGGCTGTACACTCATAAGAACGTGACATAAGAACATAAGAAAAGCCATACTGGGTCAGACCAAGGTCCATCAAGCCCAGTATCCTGTTTCCAACAGTGGCCAATCCACATCACAAGTACCTGGCAGGTTCCCAAAAAGGTACATAGGTTCCACAATGTTTGTCCTTGGGTAAGCAGTGGATTTCCCGGGTCCTCTTTAATAATGGTTTATGGACCTTTCCTCCAGGAAATTGTCCAAAGCCTTTTTAAACCCAGCTATATTAACAGCATTTACTTATCCTCCAGTAACGAATTCCAGAGTTTGATTACATGTTGAGTGAAAAAATATTTTCTGTTATTACTCTTAAATGGGTTACATTAGCTTCATTGCTGTCCGCTAGATTTTCTACTTTTTGATGGCATAAACAACTGATCTACGTTTACCCATCCTAGTCTATTTATTAATTTGTAGACCTCTCACCTCAGCTGTCTCTTTTCCAAGTTGAGGAGCCCTAACCTCATAGGGATATCCTTCCATCCCCTTTACCATTTTGGTGGCTCTTCTCTACACCTTTTATATTTCTGCTATATCCTTTTTAAGATATGGTGACTAGAATTACACACAGTCTTCATCAGTGTTCATTCCCGTATAATATATATACAGTACCTGAATGTACACCACTTTGACTTGTAGAAAAGCGGTATATAAGCCTAGCTAAATAAAAAAAAAATAAAATAAAATAATTCCTATATCAGCAGTTTTTCAAGTTCCCCTCTAGGGTTTCTCATTCTCACAACTCAAGCTGTTATAGAGTGGCAAAATATCATAGGCCACACACTTTAATCAATATTATCTCATTCACTCTCCAGACAAAGAAAATCAACCTTCCTGTATCTTTGACACAGAATCAGGTCTCAGTCTCCCAGCCACTCAAAAAGAGGTCGGCTTCCTTTGCTTCCCTTATGGCCTCTGCCTGCAAACAGCTATGCTTCTGTTAAATGACATCATCTCTATGGCATCACTAGGGCTCCTCCAATAGGATGTCATACTTCAGCTTCAGTTTTAACTTCGTTCTAATGGGATTCTCATCTGCGAATCCTAGAATCCCACCATTTTCTTGATTTTTCCGATAACAAAATGTTTATGTAATTTAAACAAAATTGACCCTTTTAATATATTAATTTACTCAAAACATGCAAAATTCACTAGTATGTTCCCAATAATGATCTTCCAACATCCTCCTAGGGCTCCTAGTGATTTTAATGGTTTTCTGTCACTTCTAAAACCTAAGCAGTGCTGCAGCTGCTTTAGATCCTTTTAAACATGTGTCCTCCCTATCTGGCAGTATAATCATTCCAACAGCTCTCCCACTTTTATAACACTGCCAGCATCACTTTTTGAATCAGTGCTTGGCCCTTTAAAAATCAAACAAAAAAACATTGAACTGTCTTTCCTTCCCTCTCTCCCTCTCTCTCTCCCTCATTTGTTATAAATGCTGTTACTGCCTCTTTAAATTCAAATGCAGCACCATACTGTATTTTCTCCTAGGCATCTTAGCACTGCTCATGCCACCCAGCATCTCTCTGGCCCCAGCCCACCTTTTCAGGTTAAAATCGTGGCTCTTTTTAATTTTCTTGAAATGTATTCATGCCCCCTTTAAATTTTAACTGTCTGAATTCCGCCAATGCAGTGCAATCATTGCATAAGCACTGCTTAACAATGCTCATTTGCTTGGTCTCTCAGTCACACCTCTGCACCATGGCTTGATAACATTTATATAGCAGCTGCCCTTTTAAATTTCCATGTCCTTAGTACTTCTTGCAACCCGAGCTCTGACCTCTTTAAAACACATGGGCCTTAATGAAATGCTTCTTCGGGTTTGTCTCCTCATAATTGTGGCCCCTCTTAATGCAGGCCGCCACCTGCAACCTCTAGAGCAGCTACAGACCATGGCTTCCAGTGCCTGCCTTAACTCCATTGCTGCCCTGCCCCGACCAAGCTTTGACCCACAGAATCCCAGCTAATCATTTTTTTTTCTCCTTCACCATTTACAATAATGCCAGCTCAAAACTGGTGTTATTTTTCATCCTGGGAGCACTGGGCCACTAACATGCAGCCCAATGCTCCCAGGTGCATTCCTAAAAGGGCTAGAATTCTTCCTCCCCTTCCCTTAGCTAAGACTCCTCTCTTTAAAGATAACTCTCACCCACAAAGACCCCTACCCCCTCCCTGAGGATACCACCATCCCTCACCCAGAGCGCTCCATGATCCATAGGCTCTTCCATGACTACCTTTGGTTGTCCCTGGTGGTCAACGCCACTAATATGTAAACAAGCACCTAGGACTACACACAGGGGGGTCAAAGGGATGCACAGCATAAAATTCACCAGAACGGCTCACTAACAGTGGTTGGTGAATTGCTATTCATCTCTTTAGGGGAGAAAATATAGTTTGTTCCCCAAGTCTTGCTGAGTACCTTCACATGGTGACCCCATTGTACAAAACTTATTCTAAATCTAAGCCAAGTGAAAATACAATTGAAGTATGATAGGAAAGAAAAAAAAATACATACTGGCTGCATGTTGTCCAGGATAAAAAGGTGCCCTCCCCATAGCCTCCGACCTAGGGCTAATGATGGTGGTGTTGATAGTGCAGACACTGCAGATACAGATACAGGCCATGGTGAGCATGTTCATGGACCTACTGTAACAGGAAATAAATCACAGAAATTAATGAAAAAGTTAAGAGGATTAATTTCAGTTAAATTGACTTCTACAGATAAAGAGGAGATAATGTACTGCTACTTGTATGGTATAATGAGCAGTAAATTTGAGATCATACTCCACATACCCTGGCTTAGAAGCGAGGTTCATGACTGTTATGGTATGCACAAAACTAACCCATTTGAGAAGCTTCCCCAAAAGGAATAAGAACAGAGGTGTTAGATCTCATATAAAAGAGGACAACTGCTTTTTTTATCTATAGGACAGTTAAGGGAGAGTAGAGACTTTGGGAGGTCTTTTTCTGTTTGCTTTCAACAGGTATGAAAGCTCCTACAACTGAAGTATGGCTAGGAAACAATATTACCTAAACTGCTGTCTTCATCCATCTGCACAGAAATCTTATCCAAGGACAGTGATTGGCTCCCTGTGCAAGATTCATGCTATTTTAATCACTCATGAAACAAGTAGAGGAACTGAGAGAGAGGTGACAAAGTTGAGAAGCTTCTGTGACAGTGAGAGTTACATTGAGTAAATCCTTCTTGAGGTATCAATGATATCCAGCAGAAGGGAGGATAAACTAGCCCTGAAAGAAGACAGCTGGACACAGATCACAAGATCATGCAGAATCAACACCCCAATTACTTCTACTCAAACTGAAGAACCAGAAGGCAGCCCTAGAAGTAGAGGAAGCAAGAACATCTAGGAACAAAGGAACTGGAGCTCAAAAATCCCAAAGTGACCACTGGAAAGAGAAGAGAGGTTGGTGACTCCTTTCTGAGAGGTTCAGAGGTGTTCATCTACCAGTCAGACATGAGGTCCCGGGAGGTGTGCTGTCTGTCAGATGCAAAAATACAATATGAGATGTTATGGAGCCAAAAACTCTTCAGGCTAACTGCTTATTAACCTGATGCTGCTCATCCATACTGGCATAAATGATAGTGTTAGCTATCCAGCCAAACATATCAAAATTGACTTCATGGTTCTGGGAGAAGGGGTGGGGAAGATACAGTAGGTGCTGTAATACAGAAGCACAGGCAGAGCCTATGGAAGTAGAAAGAAAGGTGGATTTTACCTTTAAAAATGACAGTCAGCCAACACACACAGCTCAGTGTCTGCACAAGAGAAGCAAGCAGAGAGAGGGAGCAGTTGAGCTGACACACCCAAGCTCTGACGTAGCAGCAAGCTTGGAGTTTGATTACTCTCACCTGCTTAAAAAAGCCGAGCCAAGCTTCAGAGAGAAGAAAGATAAACGCTGCTCAGTAGCTCCAGGAAGGGAGGAGAAGGAGGCAGAGAAGGAGGGAAGCAGAAGGCCTGGCAGAGAGCAAAGTGGTGGAAGGAGTGGCAGAGAAGGAAGCAGTGGCCAAGAAGGAGAGACTGGCACATGGAGAGCTCCAGAGAAGTGGAAAGGCTCAGAGACTTCAGAAGGTTGGAGACTCTGTGAAGAACCTGGTTGTAGTTTGGGAAGTGAGACTAACCGAGCAGAAGGAGAGAAGGCACAGCCAGTTACTAGGAACCTGCCTAGATGGAGAGAATTGGGAGCCCTTCAGATCTCACTGCCGGAGGAAAGGTCTCAAGGTCTATACAGGTGGGAACCTAACACTAAACCAGGGAAGTCAAGAGGCTCCGCTCGTACTAAAGAGCTAGGGCAGTGCTTTAGGCAGGATTTGAATGCAGAAAGGTATAAAGCATTGCCTAGCAGCTGGAGAGAACTAGGGGAGAGCCAGGGAAGAATCCCCACAGCCACAAACCTTGCGAAACCTCACCATCTAGAACTGTACCCAGGGGAAACGCCTCAATTCTTAGAGAGAGGTTATTCCCAGCCTAGCAGTAACAGTTTGAAACAAAGCTCAGTAAGCCCTGAGGTTGAGGAGATGCAATGGGAATTTAATTCTGCTGACTCAGAAGAAATTCCAATGGATTGTACGCTCTGTCTCGCAGATGACATTAAATCTCTTCGCTAAAGATTTGGGTGAATGAGCTGAGATAAAGCAGAGGAAAGGAATCTTCTTCTTTGAGGAAAAAGAAGAAGCTGTTTTGATTTACTACTTTGTTGTAGAGAAAAATACCTTGCACGTTTTGGAAGCCAGGAGTATGCAAATACAGCTATTTTGTTTCTGTAAATAACCTTCAAGCAAAGCTCCTGTAAAGAGTACTGTTTGTTCTGCACTAATTCTGTGTGGGAAGGGGAATAAATTTTCTTGTCAATTTTTGCCTAACACTCGACTCACGGCTATCCTTTTATCAGAGGACTAAAAACTACCACTCCCATAAGGCATAGCGGGAGTAAAAGCTATAGTCATTTTCTGCATAAAGGAAATCATGGCAGCCCCAACCCTCTGACCCCTAGGCGGAGGGCTGGGGGGTGTATGACAGTGCACAGGTGCAGTTCTCCTTAATCCTCACTGTTAACAGTAAAGGCTGGGGCAGAGAAGCTTGCATCCTGGAGATAAATAGCTGCATGGCTGGTTTCATTGATAGCATTTTGGCTTCCCAGACCAAGGGATGATTTCCCAAAGGCTGCTGAACAGAGATGGTATCCACCTATCAAAGAAGGTAAAATGTCTTCTGCAGCAGACTGGCTAAATCTACTGTAGAAGGCTTTAAACTATGTTCATCGTCAACGGGTGCACAAAGTTCCCAGGTAATTAAAAGCCCTTGGGTAAATAAAATATTAAATATCTGCATAGAAATGGGGAAAAAAAGGAGCAAAATCTAGAAAGATGTGTATGCCAATGCCCATACAATGGGAAATAAGGTTTTGGATTGAGAAGTTATAATGGAAGAAGCTGATTTAGATTTAGTAGTGATCACAGAGATAAGGTTCTTGGGGAAACATAACTGAGATATAGTTATAATGCGGTATAACCTATTCAAGAAGGGCAGGGTAGTAAGAAATGGGGGAGAAGTATCACTATGGAGGTCATTCCAAAACATAGGTTGCAGGGCTGCATGTCCCGGCAGGATGTGCAGCCCCACAAGCCACCTGGACCCTATTTCCCTTCCTGCCCTCCCTGCATGTCCCATACTCTAAGACAGGGATAGCCAGTGGCGGGTGGGAGGGGCAGGGTTTGGGCAAAGAAGGGGGCGGGCCTGCACATCCTGTCATGGTCTTATATGTCCTGCCAGGCCCATGGGGATGTGCTGTTTATGTTACAGCAAAGGTGGTATAAGCAGCACTTTCAGAGCGATCATGGCCAGTGAACTCCCCTCCAGGGCCGTGGCCAGGTGCAGGAGGGTCCCCACCACCCGATCCAGGCCCCGGCTGGCAAGCTGTGGGTCGGGCGAGGGGAAGAGGGGAGCCGAGCCGCCGCGGCCAAGGGACCCTGCGGGGAAGATGTCCCTACAGGCAGGCAGGGGCATACTGGGCCTGATTCTGCCTACCGCAGGAACATTTTCTTCCCATAGTCCAGAATCGGATCCAAACAGGCCCATCTTGCCTAGGACCATCTGGATGGCCCAGATGTGCCCCTACGGGAATCGGGCTCCACATGTAAAAAGTAATATGAAAGATACTGATTTGAAGAGCTTAAGAGATAAGAAAGATGCACTATGATAATCTATACAGAGGGAATTGAACATCGGTTTACATGGGTGTGATATGCTGACCATAGTCTGAAGAAATGGACAGAGATATAATTGAAGATATTCAGAATTTTGATATGAAAGGAAAAGTGCTACTGATAGATGATTTTATTATTCCAGAAGTTGATTGAGACATCCACACTGTGGTCATCTAAAAGTACACATATGACCCCCAATTATAACCTCAGAAATACTCTCACCATTTCTAAATATATAAAGAAAGATTACGATGTTACAATATCTAAGACCCCTACTGGCCTGGACAGACTTTAGATTGGCCATGCAGGCTATGATTAACCGTCACATCGACTACTGAAATAGTATATTGCAGGGACTACACAAAAAGGCATTAACACAGATGCAGATGGCACAACATACAGCAGCACGTGTAATCATATGAGCATCGAAATCTGAGCACATCACTCCAGTCCTAGACAAGTTACACTGGCTGCCAATCCCTAGTAGGAGCAATATAAAAACGTATCATTGTCTTCAAGCTACTGCATAACATATCACTATCTTACCTTACCATCTTAATAAGAAGAATCCTAGACCCTAGGCAGAGGAGAGTATGCACCCCAAATGCCCTAACCCTCTAAGCCGACATCCACAAGACCAACAAATCAATGAGCAATAGAGCCTTCACATATTATGCCCCAATCCTATGGAACTCCCTCCCAGCAAAACTAAGAGATATAAGAGACCTCGTTGACTTCTGAAAAAGTATCAAGACCCTGCTCTTTATAGATTACTATGGGATACATCAAGTAGATTCAGGTACATACCCAACATAAGAGTCCCTTACACTTGAAACCTCCTACATACCTGCTATCCACAATGTAGATATTCACCCTCACCACTAAATGTAGTCATTGAATGTTAGCAAGCTTAACTGGTTAATTACTCTTGATGTAAATGTTATGTTATGCTACTTGTAAACCATTTTGATTGACTGATAAGCTGGTATAGAAAATGTTTAAATAAATAAATACCAGGATAGCCATATCCTGTATACTTTCCATTGCTAGTTGCTGGAACAGATATCCTTGTAGAGGGGCTATATTGGACCTGCGCATGAAATGAGAGCCAAAAGCTGCAAAGATGTCTTACATATTGGGATATGGAACTTATGAAGCATGAACCAAGAGAAGTTGGAGGTGGTCAAGAATGAAATGGAATGTGTACAACTCAATCGGTTGGGTGTCAGTGAACAGAAATGGACTGGTATCGGGTACTTTGGACCTGATGATCACATGGTCTACTATGCTGGAAATGAAAAACAAGAAATGGTGCTGCATTTATAATTAAGAAGAAACTTGCAAGAACTGTAATTAAATACAGTGCAGTCAGTGAACGCTTAATTTATATTCGTGTACGAAGAATGCCCATTAACACAACTATAATTCAAGTATATGCCTCAATAAAATCTGCAGAAGAGGATGAAGTTGATGAGTTCTATGAACAAGTAGAAGCTGAAATTGACAGAACATGCAAACAGGATATCCTGACAGTCATGGGTGACTGGAATGCAAAAGTTGGCAACAAAGAAGAAGGCAAAGTGCTTGGAAAATATGGAATGGGCAACAGAAATGAAGCTGGAGAAAGACTAACAGAATTCTGCAATTCTGTTCATCTCAAAAACCTTCTTCTAGCAACACAAGCGGCGACTATGCACATGGACTTCACCCAATGGATTGTACTAAAGTCAAACTGACAACATCTGTGGGAGTCAATGATGGAAAAGTTCTATAACATCAACAAAAAATAAAACCTGGAGCTGACTGTGGTATAGATCACCATCTACTAGTATGCAAACTCAAGCTAAAATTGAAAAAGAGCAAGCCACTCATGAATGTAGCAAAATATGATCTTGAGAATATACCACCAGAATTTAAGGACTGCCTGCAAAATCAATTTGCTGCTTTAGATACAAATGACAGAGCTCCAGAAGAGTTATGGGATGACATCAAGAAGGTTGTGTTGGAAGAAATTGAGAAATCTCTACAAAAGGTGAAAAATGGATAACCAAAGAAACTCTGAAATTTGTCCAGAAACACAGAGAAGCTAAAGCCTGAGGAGAAAGAGAGGATATTAAGGTGATCAAACAGATTGAAAATGTGATGGTAAATACTAAAAGAATGCTTGGACACATAAGAAGAGGAAAAAGGAGATGATAGTGCCTCTGTATAATTTCCTGCTGAGACCTCATTTGAAGTGTTATATACAATTTTGGAGATTACATTTTCAAAAAGATATAAACAGGATGGAGTAGGTCCAGAAGGTGGCTACTAAAATGGTCAGTAGTCTTCATTATAAAGCATATAGGGGTAGACTTACCATCTAAATCTATACACTTTGGAAGAATAGCAGGAGAGGAAAGATATGAAAGAGATGTTTAAATGCATCCATGTTACAAATGCTTAGGAAATAGGCCTCTTCAATAATAAGGAAGCTCTGGAATGAGGGATTGTAGCTTGAATGTGAAAGCAGACAGATTCAGGGGGAATTTGAAGGAATATTTCTTTATGGCAAGAGTGGTAGATAAATGGAATGGTCACCTAGTAGAGATGGTGGAGACATGAATTTCAAAAAAAAATGGACAAGCATAGAGGATCTCTAAGGAAGAGTTTAGTATTTGGTATGGATAGACAGACTGGAGAGGCCATATGGGGCCTAATATTCATTTGAATGGGCTATGTCCCACATCGGCTCATAGCCCTGCCCACTGACCCCTAATCCCAATGCCGCAACGGCATTGAATATCCGGGGTCGCTGCACAAGTCCCGGAGTCACTGAGGCTAACAAGGTAATGGCAGTATTGCACGGCTACCTGGTTAGCATCCGAGGCTAAAACTAGGCGATCCAAAAGCTTGCCTAGTTTTAACTGTGGATTGCTAACTGGTTAGTGATGCAATATTTATGTACTCCCTGCCCCAGAACACTCCTGACATGCCCTGATTTTTATTTATTTACATTCTCTTATATGCTGCACCAGTGCAGTTTACATTGAACAAACTGAAATTACATTGAACAGGGCATTATAACTTGGAGATAACTATTTTACAGGGAACATGGGTAATGGAGGGTTAAGTAGTTTGCCCAAGACCACCTGTGGGACTAGAAACCCCAGTCCTTCCGGCCCAAGGTTGCTGTCCTCTAGTGGGATATGAACCCCTGACCTTCTGGCCTGAAGTACCTTGCCCTGACCACTAGGCCACTCCTCCACTCCAGATAACCAGATAGCATTGGGGCATGTAGGGGACATAGATGGGGATATTCAACAGCATTAACCATGTTAGTGCCGTTGAATATACCCGTTTAAGTCATTTACACAATTTATTGGGCTGTAAACCGTGTAAATGCCTTTTGAATATCAGGACAATGGTGTTTACCTGGTGTCATTTTCTAGGTTTCTGTGAACATATGCTGATTTATACCCATTAGTAGTGTCTACCTCTATGGTCAGTAATTTTTCTTTTTTTAGTATTTCTGCAACCCTTTTGCAAAGCACGAATGTCAGGGTCATTGGTCAATTTGATCTATTACATATTCTAGGTCTTTAGTTACTCAATCATCATCCATGAAGGTTTCCCGTGTTTGTATGACCCAACACCCCCCTTAGTAACATCAAAGCTAAGAAATTGTTTAGTTTTATTATTACTAATATCTTATCAATCCTGAGCACTCCTTTTACTCCTTGGTCATCGATTGTTTCGACCAACTTCCTCATGGGCTTTTTGCTTCAGATGTTATGTGAAAAAGTTATTTTGTGTTATTTCTTGCAGATACAGCAAGATTCTTTGCAAGATCTCTCTTATCCTGCCGTATTACCTTTTCATATTTAGCTGACCAGTACTTGTGATTATCCCTATTTTTTTTTTTTGTGGGGTCTGCTTTCCATTTTCCGAAAATGTCCATTTGGCTTTCACTACTACTTCCACTTCACTATTAAAGCACTTTGTCCTTTGTCTGACCTTCTTTCAACCATTTTTGATTGTGGAATATCATTTTATCTGAGTTTCCAAAATTATCTTTTTACATAATGTCCTTGCCTCATGCAAATCTTTGATCCTGGCAAATGCTCTTTTTAGTTACACTGGCACCTAAACCTGTATTTGTATAACACACTTACCTGTGTTATGCAGAGCCTTCTGTAAAATATTTGGGGCCATGTGAATGTCACAACCTCAATGTCCTAATTCCTAACTAGACACCCTGTTCAAAATTGGGCCTTTAATCTGAATAACTCATAATAAAGGATTCTTCCTGCAGTATTTAGGTGGTATTTCAAAAAATGATTTATTTTCTTACTCTGCTCTCTGGCTAACCTTTTTCAATCCAGTCATATTATATATGTGCATTTCCTATACAACAAATGCTGTATTTGTTTAGAAAAATATCTAACCACCCATCTTTATAATAACTAACTTTTTATAGTTTTAAGGGCTTATTAACAAATGGACTACAAACATAGACTGATACTTTATGAAGAGATAAAAGTATATCATTTGTGCTGTAAGGCCTGAATAATATTGCAGCAAGCATTGTGGCTTGTTCCTTTTCAACAACTTTATGAGTTCAGCATTAGATGAAGTCATGAAATCATCTGTAAATGACCTAAGGCAGCTGAAAACTGGATAAGAATGGGGGAAAAATGCTTCTTGATCACTGTGACTATGTTTCTGGTAGCTCTGAGGAAGCAATCTAGAACAATTGATTATGTGAATGTAATAGCTTGACTAGCCTTAAGTTTTATCAAAGAGAATCATGTGAGATGTTTCTTTAACCACAAATATAACCAGCATTTTTGTCCCTGTCAAATTAACTTTTATTATATTTTCTTATGCATTTGTAAACCAGAATCATTTTCAGATTTATATTTATAGCATATTAATGAAATCAGGAAACATATGTAATAATTATTTAAAGAACTGTGTTATCAATGCTGATTAATAAGATATTTAGATATCCTTAAGACAATACTGTTGAAGCTTCATGTTATTAATTAGATTAGCCATGAAATGAAATACTTAAAAAAGCATCCAAAGTACAGCAATTTTATTAGTATCTACCTTGAATTTTTAATATCAGTATTCTGGAAAAAAGATATGGTTTGTTTTAGTTAAATGCAAAGTAGATTTAGAGATGCAATTTTCTACTTTGCCAAATTCTATTAACCTGATGTCTACTTAATATATGGAATTGTACCTCTGAGGATAACTTTCAAGTACATAAGAGCCTGGTTGTATTTAGCCAAACCATCTGATTAATTGTTTCTAATACATAAATAAGGTATCTAGAGGATTTTAATCCACCCAATCTATTAAGAAAGTTATTCACATAATTCATATTATTAGATGAAACGGCTACTGTAATTGAACATAAATCTTTGTTTAACATTTTTACACTGCTTTGTTTTGGTAGCAATAGACTAAAATCATATTGCTGCAGTTATCAATAGTAAAGCTTAATCAGTACAAATCAAAAGATTAAATTCCTGAAAAGATGATCTGTGGTCATAGGGATGGCTTTTTTAGCCCCAGAACCACGTAGCTGGCAGGTCGACAAGCTTGTAGGTGCAAAAGAAGCAGGTTAAATACACAGGACCTGATTTTCGAAGGCAGTTACATGGGTAACAGCCCATGTTACCCTTGTAAATGCCTTAACCGGGATTTTCCAAAGGCACCTACATAGGTAGTGCCTTTGGAAAATCCTGGTTAAGTCCCTATCAAGCTTAGCATTGGGGCATATTTGTGGCAATCTGGTGCGGAGCAGATGTGGGTAATGGCACTAAACGGGCAGCAGAAGTTTACAATGCTGTCCGCTTAGCGCTCTGCTCCTTAAAGATAAGCAAGGAAACCCCTCACCTATCTTTAAAGCGCTGGGGCTACACGGGCAGCATAGAAAATTGCTGCTACCCCACTTAGCCTCAGTGGCTGCCAGCCTGTGCGGCATGACCTGGATTTTCATTTCTGTCGCTGTGGAAATGAAAATCTGGGTTAAGGAGGTCAGCGGGCAGGCTATGCATCGATGTGGCACATAGCCTGCCTAAATGAAAAACGGGTCCATAATAATTTAAAAATGAAATCCCTGAACATTCTTCAATTCTTTGAGGTATGTGCTTTATATTTGCTTCAGCTCATCTGACTTTCTTCTATTCATACTTCTTCTGAGACTACCTTTGCTTCGGCTACAGGTATATCTTAGCATGGTTAAGGTTTTATGAATGAGTATGATGAGTATGAGTGCGAAGGATACAAGCTGAGCTTATCCTGGTTTTCCCCAATGCATGAACAGAGATTATTGGCACCCTTATAAACAATTCAAACAGTTTGAACGGAAGAACCACATTCCCATTGCAATAAAATTAGATATACCTGTGATCAGTTGTTATTATTCTCAAGACTTGAATCAACCAATGAATGATGGCTCTAATGTTAAAAATGGCCACATTCACTCCGTGTTCCATTTTCACAATGGTGAAGACAAGAGAGCTGCCTGAGACCATCAGAAAAGCCATTATCACCAAACATCAAACTTCAAAGGGATACAAGATCATCTCCAAAGACCTTGGGATTCCTGTGTCTTAAATCATGGAACTGACAAAAACCTCCCAGGACGTGGTGGGAAGAGGAAAATTAATCAAAGAAGTCTTCAAAGGTTACTGTGAACTGCTGGACAACTACCACATACATCATCCAAATAGCTTAAGGCTCACCTGGAGCATTCTGGAGTGGTGGTTTCAACCCACACCATATACTGCATACTAAACAAAGAAGGACTTCATGTGCTAAGGTCAAGGAGGATCCCATTGCTCAAAGACAGACAAAAAGGCATGCCTGACCTTTGCCGAAACCCACTTTGAGAAACCACAATCCTTCTTGGAAAATGTTCTGTGGACAGATGAAACCAAACTTGAACTCTTTGGCAATGCAGACCAGTAATACATTTACAGGCAAAGAAATGAAGCGGTGGGGGGGAACGCTCCTCCAGCGAAAGCCAGATCCCTGATGCACTCAGCAACGGCACCTCTCCCTTCGCCACTGCCAAAGACGCTGCTCCTCCTCCGGCCATGAATCTGCATTCCATCAAGGTACGCTGGGTCAATGGCATCAGCAGAACTGTCCCAGGAGGAAGGGCAGCCTGCTTCTGCTTCTTCCGCCCCATCAAAGGAAATTCAGTAGCAGGCCATGAACCCACAGCATCCAAGAAGGATGCAACTCAGCTGTCAGAGCTTCCTGTCGCCATCTTGCTACTTCCTGTAGTATATTTTTGAACATACTATTAAAATATTATGATGACATACAGTTGGAATATTTCCAATTATTTCTCAAGATATTGTATACAACATAACTCAATTGCAATGGTGCCAATAATGTTGACCACAACTCTATGTGCATTAATTCATAGATTAATGTGTTATATCAAATTTGTGTGCAATAATGCTTAATGCTTATTAAGGACCCAAATATATATTAACAATTATATATTCCTAATGCCTAAGGTTAGCTCTAGCTGTCAGTGTGGGTCTGGCGCACACTAAAAGCAAGTTGGGCACGCATTGACAGCACAGGGTCAAGAAAGTTATTGGCACTGGATTTTGGTGTTAACTTTCCAAGGTGCATTAGGCTTGCAAGTTGGTGGCTTAAGGTCATAGAGGGGGCAGGGTAAGTGCTGCGCAGGGAGCACACCCATGCTTTCTGCACTGTGCACTAATAGCTCAGGTGCAGTCATCATCACCTCCATGTTCTTGGCAGTTAATGCTGTGGTGTTGCCCTAATGCACCATGGATTCACTTGTTATGGGTGCGTTTTCTGCAACACCACAGTGCCCTTTAGTAAATGGGGTCCTTTTAAGTGTTGTCTGTTTCAAATACACCCCCCTTTAAGCACTTTGGTCCACATCAACACAAAGACAGGAAAAAAATCTGAAACAGATTGTAAAGGATGACAATAAACACATCTTCAAAGTTATCTCCCCCATATTTCCAAAGTCCCCTCCATACACACAAGCATTTGCACTCCACATATCCCCATGTATTTATATATCCATACCATGAGCCAAATATACCCATACCCCTAACATATACCAACAAAATCATATCAACACACCCTGCACTCACCTACTCACATATTGTAACTTCACAACACATAGTCTTACACAGAAACACACAGCAGAACACATTGCATTTGCACACACATACTCCCTACACACATCTTTTCCGACCACATCTCCTCACCTGCACAATCACCCACCCCTACTAACAGACAGCCATACTCCTAAAAACACAAAAATTATAACCCTCCTTACACATACAAATTCACCCAATCACATATCTATTTATTTTTCTGTTTTTCTTTACCGCTTTATCTGGAATCAAAGCGGTTTACATAAAACAAAATGTTGAACTAAGTTACATGTAACAATAGGTAAAGTAAACAGTAATTATAACTAATAACTATGACAGATAAACTAAAACATTTAGATCAGGTAGGTTTTGCTGTTTGTTTTGGTTAAACAGCAAGAAATGTTGTTAGCAAGTGTAGCTTGTTGGTATCAAGGGTTGCACGTCCAAAACTAGACCTGTTTTGAGGGGAGGTGGGAGGGAGGTATGGGGGAGTAGAAGTGTTGCTAGGGGAGGAGGAATTATGGGGAGGGGGAAGAGGTCGTAGTGTCTCTGGTTTTATGTAGAGGCCATGTTCTTTGAATAAGAGAGACTTGAGTTCCTTCTGGAAGGATGATGGGTCATGTATTTCTCTGAGGTTGTCTCGGAGGGCATTCCAGAGGTTGGACACTCACATGCATGTTGCTTGGCTTGCTCATGTTACTTCCATTGGCAGAGCTAATAGGTTTTGTTTGTATCTTTATATGTTTCTTGTGTTTGTTGGTATTTGGATGGGGGACATGAAGTAGGATGATGGATTGGTCATGTATGGTCTTGAAGATGTAACGGTTATGGTTATGGTTATGCTCATTATTGATTTATTCTTAATTCGGCTGGCTAAGGAGAGCCAGTGTAAACTTTTTAGTATTAGTGTGATGTGGTCAGTCCTCATCACTCCTACTATGCTGCGGGCTGCAGTGTGTTGGGCCATCTGTAGTTGATGCAGTGCTGCAGTGCATATTTGGGAAGTCCTTGGTAGATGCTGTTACTGAAGTCCAGGTGTGGAAAGATGAGGGCTTGGAATACCAAGTGGAAGTCATGTGTTGTTAGTAGAGGTTGCAGGTTGTGGAGGATGTTTATTTCAGGGTAGATGGCTCTTGTGGTTCTACTGATGTGAGAGGAGAAGTCAAACTGTTGGTCAATTGTTATGCCCAGGTATCTAACCTCTTGTTTGGTCTCCAGCTCTACATTCTGGATTCTGATTGTTTTAGGGGGAGAGAAGGATTTGTTTCTGGAGATATGGAGAACCTCTGTTATTTTATAGTTAATTAGGAGACTGTGTTCTGATAGCCATTAGGTAATATCAAAGAAGCAACCTGTTATTATACTTAGGTCTAGGGTAGTGACATCATAATATGTGAACAACATTATGTCATCTGCATAAATCCTATAATGAATTTTATGCTTGTGGAATATGATGCATATGGGTTGCATGAATATGTTGAAGAGCAGTGGTGATAAAGCTGAGTCTTGCGGTACTCCTTTATGTTGTGTATATGTTGTTGGCAGTCTGATAGAAATGATTGGAACATATGACCATCCATCTATCCAATACTCTATATGTCCCCAACTGCAATCCTCTTTATAGCAATAGCCTCCATCAGAGATCTCTCCAAATCTCCAGCATTCCTTTGATGCACAAGAATATTTACCTGATGCAAGGGAAGCTCCATATAATCTCCTTTTTACTCCAGTGCCTTCAAGGAAAGTGTCAGCAGTCCAACAGAAGTCAATTATGTTCTTAACCTCACTTGACCCTAGCTGACATCACTGACATCAGACAAACTTCCACTATTTTTTGAAAAGGACTGGGTTTTAACTAGTGATGGATAGTGAGATATTAGCACCTCTTGATTACTTACAATTTGACCCAAGTGAGGCTGAGATTTTAAAAGTGAAATGGTGACCCAAGACTATGGTTCTCAGGGCATTCTAGCCAGTTGGGTTTGTAGGATATTCACAATGAATATGCATGATATAGATTTGTATGCAAATAAATCTCATGCATATTGATTATGGATATCTGAAGTATGCAAGCCAAACATTGTTTCATTTTGTTTCCCATGTCATTTTGGAATTTTTGTTTTGTTCTGTTTTAATTTTGTCACTTCTTATCTGTCATTAATAGTGCACATTATTGCTTAATAGTGCACTCTATTGATCAACAGTGCATGCTATGGGAAAATAGTGCCCATTATTGAACCATACTGTGCATTATTATGCAATAGTGTGCACTATTCACACATGCAGAAATAGCATGTATTAGTGCTTAACAGGGCACTATAGCTTAATAGTGCAAGCTATGGCTCAATAGTGTGTAATATTAATGATAGATGGGATATGATGAAAACTGGAGGATATAGGAAATTTTGTTGGCATTTTCTGTTTCATTTCAAATGAATGTATATCCCTAATGGATATCCTGAAAACCTAATTGGCAGGGTATATACTGAGGACTGGGTTGAGCATTTGTATTTCAGATGTTAATTTTAAAAAAGTGATCATTTGAACTGAGTTTAATTAAAATAATTACAAAAGACCTTGATTGAAGTCAGTAAACTAATTAATTGGAGCTACATTATGGAAAGGATGACCAAAAACAAATATGGAGTAGAGGAGTGGCCTAGTGGTTGGGGCAAGGTACTTCAGGCCGGAAGGTCGGGATTCAAATACCACTAGAGGACAGCAACCTTGGGCCGGAAGGACTGGGGTTTCTAGTCCCACAGGTGCTCCTTGTGGTCTTGGGCAAGCCACTTAACCCTCCATAGCCCATGTTCCCTGTAAAATAGTTATCTCCAAGTTATAATGCCCTGTTCAATGTAATTTCAGTATGTTCAATGTAAACCGCACTGATGCAGAATAGCGCGGTATATAAGAGAATGTAAATAAATAAATAAAATAAAATAAATGGTTTGAATAATAAAACTATTAGTAAAAATTGTCAAAGGTACAATAGTAGAAGTTGGGAAAGGAATATGCACATACTATTTGCTATCCAATTGACTGGCTGGATAGACTTATTGGTCCCAAACATGGATATTTTTTCAGTTTCCTTTCAGGACACTCTGGAAGTACGTATATGTGGAAGGTGTGGATAACATGTGGAAGGATCTAGCGAAGCTTGAAGAATGGTCTAAAATTTGGAAACTAAGATTTAAAGCTAAATAACGAAGGGTTGATTTTTTTTTTTTGTACTGTTCCACAATCAGTTCCAGGTTTTGGCTTTTTTGATGTTATTGATCTTTTCCATCATTGACTTTCACAGATACTACATCTGTGGAAAGTAATGATGGAAAAGCTCAATAACATCAACAAAGACTAAAAAAATAGCACTGCAAGTCAACAAGAGTGTCTTAAACTCCTAGGGCACCAGAAGAGGGATAAAGATTATACACAGTGGGAGGTTGAGTACCAGAAGCCACCATCAGAAAAGAAAAGCAATACAAAGCATGCAATAAACACCTCGACATTGTGGAAAAGGACACAGCAGAATCACAATTAGTAAAAAGAGCAGAGAAGTGCTGAGGAAGATCAACACAACAGCAACAAAGACTGGAAGCCCCTATAGCAGTGGCTCCCAAACATGGAGTCGGGACCCCAAGTGGGGTCACATCATCAGTGGATGGAGTCACAGAAACATGGTCATTTCCTTTTCTCTCTGGATGTTTACTGTGATCTATGCCAATTAGTGGCATTCAGCTTGTGGCCTGTGAACCATGATCAGTCATAGGACCTTCCCCCACTTGAGTATGCTTCCTGTTAGACTGGAAGCCCAAGCTGAGTACTGGGCTATGTAAGCACACACTACACACTGACACAAAGGACCCTTTGCTGATTGCTTTTTTTTTTTTTTTTTGCTTTAGATGAGTGGAGGGAAAGGAAGGAGGCTGAAGAGCTGCTATTTTGATTTCATCATCATATGAGGTCACCCGAATTTTCAGTTGCTAAAATGGGGTCATATGGGATAGAAGTTCGGAAAGCACTGCCCTATAGTGATACTTGCTATAGAAGAAGGATAGTCGACAGGGTCAATATTCAAAGTTTTAGGCAGTAGAAATCTGGATACATGGTGGCTACAGCTGGATAAAGGCACCAAATTCAGTTATGATTGATTCAACTGGTGTCAGCTCTATGAATATCTGCGATAACTGACAGTAGGAAACTGGAAAACTGTGGGAGATGTTCCGAGGCAGAATGGGGGCATGGCTAAGGTACACCCAGAAAATGTCAATTTTTCAGTGCTGCCATGGCAGGTTGTTAATTATACAGATTCACATATATTTAGAGCATCTTTTATGGTGGTTTGGCTCACTGCAACCTGTATATCTGGGGATAAACATGGGAGCCCAAAACATAACTCACACTTACAATCTGCCCCCTGTCACTGCTGTTTTTTCTGCTATCCCTGCCAAACATGTGGTGGTATTATGTGCATAAACAGAAGAGGAGAGAATTGCTGCAGAAGAGGAGGCAGAGGAGAGAGCTTCAGGCTCAACAGCAGCAACAGCCACAGCCAGTAATACAACACAGAAGATACTGGGCCCCATGAATCTACAGGCCCAGGGTCATTTTTCTACAGCTCACAGAGGGGGAGATGTTTCAGAGGTTCTGTCTGAATAAGGTCATCATTTCAGACCTCTGTGAGCTGTTGAATTGACCTTAAAGCCCCTACCCTCAGAAGTCAAGTTATGCCAGTGCATGTCAAGGTTACTACTACTTTGGCATTCCTATCCCCAGTCACAAGAAAATTAAGGGAAACCAACCAAAAGGAGGTTTGTCTTCAGAAACACTATCTTTTCCACCAACTATGATATTATCTGTGAACGATGCGGAGTCGTAATATCCCCTGCAATGGATAATATACATTCACTGGGCAAACTGATTGGAGGATAGGACAGGAAATGATGTGCAACCCTGACTAGGTCTGACCAGACTGCCAACTTGTCTGCTTAGTATGCCAAGGGATCTTCGTGCATGTCCTAGATTGGCTCTGAAAGGTACCATGTCATTGAATCTTACTTGTGGTAGGATGATCTCTGCATCTTAGCATTGTAGCCAGGGCTTTGGTCACAAAATATTGCCCCTGACAGGGGGCAGAGTGGAAGGGAAAAGTGGTAGATGGCATAGCAGTGCTCACAGTAACAGCACTGCTTGCCAGCATGTCAATTATTTCCATTGATGCATCACCATCTCCCTGCCTCTGCGTTCTCTTTCCTTCACCTTCAACACAAGCTTTTCCTTCCAGTAAGTTAGTGTCTTGCACTACAGAACAAGAGTTCCTTTTTTCCATGGGTCTCAAAAACCAGCTACCATCTTACTTCATAAGGGGTTGCAGTCTTTTTTCCCCCATTTCAAATTTCTTTATTAATCATAAAGAAAAGAAATACAACAAAGTCCTTGTCAAGAGGAAGATAATTTAACATCAAAAGAAAAAATAGCAAACAAAACCCATAACAAAGCAAAAACATACAGGAAAAACATTCATCAAAACCCCCGCAGAATTCCTATTAAATTAATGCCCATTTAAACTTAAGCCAGGAAGTCCGAACAATCTAAAATAAAATTCAAAGATTAGACCTTCCCAGAATAAAGGCCTCTAGTTGCTCTGGTAATATAAAAGGGTATTTAACCCCGTGTAAGGCAACAGTATATTTACAAGGATGTTTCAGAAAAACGAAGCTCAAAGTGCAAGCAACTGTGGCTTCAATACCAAGAAAGCCTTCCTACACCTCTGTGTTGCCTTGCTAACATCAGGAAATATTTGAATCCTACTGCCACAAAATGTGACAGTCTTCTTGTTAAAGTACAATTTCATTACCAAATTCTTATCACTCATAGATAAAAATGTTATCACGAATGTTGCATGAGATGAGATTACATTGAGGGATGATTCTAAGACAGCTGAAATACCTAATGACTCTGAGGAGGGAGGACATAAACCGCCTACCTCCTCATGCATTACTGACTGACCCAAGGGGATGCAAAACATATTAGATAACTTTATTGTGTCAACATCATCAATTAATAGTACCTCTTGCAATTACTTCTGAAACAATATAAGTGGAGCAAAATAATGAGTACATGGACAATTGAGTAACCTCAAGTTCCTGGCTCGGGCAGAATTCTCCATTGCTTCCAGTTGGTGATGGAGCACCAATCTATCATGAACATTTGAGGAGAGAGTTGCCTGAGCCAAGGAAACTTGCCTCTCCTTCTGGAAATGACAATGGACAAAGCATCCACTTTAAGTCAGAAGGTCTGGAACAGAAGAAGACCTCAATGGGGAGGTGGACAGATAACCTTCCCCCTTATCCACAAAGAGGGAGGCATCTGCTCGAGGGCCAGTTCCATGGCTGGGCTGGGCAATACTCATGCATGATAGAGAAGTAATCTCTGAGGGAGTACTCATAGTTCCAAAATAACCTTCAAGCTCCGATAAACAAGTCTCCGTGCTGGTTGATTGAAGATGATGATCCATCAGCCTAACGATTTTCATAGCCTTGACAGCCTGTGTCAGAAACACTTTCTTTCTCCACGTCCCCATCTACTCCCTCAGCTGTTGTTTTGCTCCTCCAGGCTCCGAAGGGGTTCCAAAGGGGCAGAACATACTGCTATGGTCAGTCCCTTTCAGTAATATGCCCACATGCACAAACTTGCGGCTGTGTCTTTCCCATGGCAAGCAGCATATCTATGACATCAGCAACTGTTCCTCCACTCCCTGAGCATATAGGGGCTCCAATTCAAAGCAGTAAAAAATGTAGCAAGCAAAGTTCCTCCCTAAGGGGTTGCAGCCTTAACATAAGAACATAAGAAATGCCATACTGAGTCAGATGAAGGTCCATTAAACCCAGTATCCTGTTTCCAGCAGTGCCAATACAGGTCCCAAGTACTGCGCAGGTTCCCAAGAAGGCACACAGGTTCCACAATGCTTGTCCCAGGGCAAGCAGTGGATTTCCCCGGTCCTCTTTAATAATGGCTTATGGACAGCATTTGGATGTGCCATGCCGCACAGATATAAGATCCCGATGCCAGAAACGCAGGTGCGTCTATATCCCTGTCTTCGTAATCGGGTTGGAATCATGCCCATGTCTGATTTAAACATTTCTGCGTTTGCCAGCTGGCCTATACAGAATCTGGTTCCATTCATTTTTGCTTCAATAGCAAGCTTTCTTTCAAATTCTCTCTTTGCCTGCCTTATCAATGCCTTGCATCTAACTTGACAGTGCTTATGTTGTTTCCTATTTTCATCATTTGGCTACTTTTCCCATTTCCTGAAATATACTTTTTTGGCTACAACAGCCTCTCTGACCTCACCTTTAAACCATGCTGGCAGTTTTTTGGCCTTCCTTCTACTTTTCTTAAAGCATGGAATACATCTGGTCTGGGCATCTAAGATAGTATTTTTAAACAACACCCATGTTTGATGTAAATCTTTAATTTTTGCAGCTGTTCCTTTGATTTTTTTCTTAACTATTTTCCTCATTTTATCAGTCTCCCTTTTGAAAGTTTAAAGGGTAGTGCTGTGGATTTCTTTGCCATCCTGCTTCCATTAATTAAATCAAATGTGATCATGCCATGATCACTATTGCCAAGTGGTCCCAACACCCTTATCTCTCTTGCACCAGATCCTGTGTTGTCTTGACTCTTCAAGAAGTCCAAAATTACCAAACTATTTTCTATGAATCCCTGTCACTGCCGAAAATGCTCTCACTTTGCCTGTAAAATATTCACTACCAGAATGAGAAGGCTCAGGGTAGCATTTGTGGAACTCATTTCCTCTATGGAATCCTTACAGGGCTTTAAGAATTCTATTACCTACATGAAATTTGCCCAGTCCTGGCAACCCAGGAGCCTGTTGGCCTCCACTGGCATCTAATGCAGAGATGCCCATTCATCTACTAAACCCTCCAGCACTTCATAAGTGGAATTCCACCTGGTGCAAGCATCCTACTTGAGCTGGTGTGCAGGTGCCTCTGTTGCTTTCTGTTTCTCATGCAGCTCATGTCCACTCTTCAGACTCCTGTGAAAATACCCAGCTATTTTTCAGGACATCTCAATCAGTTTCCTCAGGACAGGGCTTCCACTTGCCTTGTTCCTCAGGCCCAGGATGTCCACAGCAACCAGATGCAGCAAGAGTACAAAGCATCTGATCCCTTAAAAGCCCTCTCCTTCAATGACTTAAGCATATTCATCCTACCATCTGCTACAAAGATACATGGCTAGTTTTTATTGAAACCTCTCATAAAGTGCCCAACTGTGTCTTGAGACTTGTAACTAATCCAACTGGTGAAAACTGCTTTGAACAATTAGATTCCTAAGCTGCAGGTCTTATTTTCAGTGGCAATCACTTTGATATACAGAGTCAGTGAGCTGCAGGCCTTAGTAACTAATCCATTGTTACCTAGAATTTGGAGTTGTTTCGTGCATATGTCCAAGTTTCATGCCAAAATTGGCAGTTGTTTTTTCAATGTTTTTCTCCAGACTATATGTCCATGATGGTGAATATGTTTGCACATCTTGGATTGCAAGAGTCTTAGGGGCCCTTTTACTAAAATACATTAGTTTTTTACACTTAACATGCATTTACACAAAACTAATGTTCAAATGTTCTTTGGTAACTGTCAGGGATATGGCCACCATGCTCCCAACAGCTAAGATGTGAATGAATACCCTAATATGCAATGCAATTACCTCATATATGCCTAGCGCCACTAATTAAGGTGGTGTTAGGAAAACCCATACTAAATGCAACATTGACAGCGCATAATAAGTACCCCCGCATTAACAGCAATGTGCTTACCATGCCCACTCTCTGTTCCTAACTCTCCTAATGGGCAGGGTGAAAATCTGGGTTTAATAAGTGTTGACTGCATAACTCTTGAATAAAGGGGCTCTTTAGCTTTCTATCTGAAGCAAACCAGAAATCTTAAAAAGTTTAACTAGCTTTTGGAGTTTTTTGACCCTTTTTCTTAAAGCAAAGATGCTTACGGATAACAGGCATCCTCTGAAGATTTGCAGGATATTTGTCCTCACAAAACAAACCCCTTAGGAGTTGACTTCAAATTTAAAGCTTTGTATGGAACTAAAGTTACCCAGTGTAAAGTTGCAGATGTGAAAAGCCCCATATACAGCGTGTGCAGAGCCACTTTGGAATTCTCTGGAGCTCAGCTAGCTTTCTTTACATTCTGTTTGTTATGGGCTCCATTGGATGGCATCGCCCATGTGTGAGGACTAATATTCTACCGTCTCCAGAGAACACCTTTTGCAGATAAGCAACTTTGCTTTACCCCATATTAGCTGGATAATTATGTTATAGGCCTTTTTTTAACCTTTAAAACACTCCTGCTGCCATTGAAACACCTTTGCAAATGATTCTTCCTAAGAAAAAAGTAGTGCTTAAATGAACTTTATCACTTAAGTGACATGAATAATGTTATGGAGTACTCTCTATTTTCCAATCAATTAAACTCTTGACATTTCTTGACCAGGTGTACATTTTTATCTATTAAACACTGTAGTTAGTTGTAGAACTCTGACTCATTTGAAGCCACTTCACATTAAAAATCCATACCTTGTGGTAATTACTGGATCTGGTCATGAATGTAATTCAGCCCAGTTATTGATGAGCTGGTTATTCTCATAAATTCTACATATTTAAAGTAGACTGCACACAGGACACTATCTAGGAAATGTGCCCATCTAATACATAAGCTCTTTTTATATGATTTGTCTTTCTGAAATGAAAAGTAAATATGTGTCTACATTATTTTCAACAACGGTATTATATTATATAGTTTGAGGTAAGTTTTCTCTCTCATTTTAGTCTGTAAGTCAAAATAATTTCATGCTATTAAATAGCTTTGAGTTAGCATAGGTTTTTTAGAGCTTTTATATGCTAAGGGGGTCATTCCACAGCATGGATAAGCCGGTTAGACATGCAGAACAGATGCTTTTCTCACGAAAACATGCCAAAATGTCTAGAACCATATTCCAAAACCAGGCAGCCCTGCATGGCGCTAGTACTGGGATCTCAGAACATGGGCAGGAGGGACGGAACGGGTGCATGGCAAGCCACTGCGATGTATAAAGCGTATTCAGGAAAGGTCCATGTACGCCCTGAGTATTTCCTATGGATGCTCACATTATACCAGCGGTAACATGAAATAAGGCCAGGACTTAGAAAAATTTCTGCTCTGATCTTCAACATGTCCCATAGAGATGAATGGCTGTGATACATCTGTATTGAACTGGTGTGTCTTCTGTCTGGGAGGGCACAAGATTCAGTTGTAAAGAACACAATGTACAGGTGAGGGGTATTTTTAACATTAAGAAATAATAAAAAAAGACTCTTACAGAAATATAAAGCATTGCAATGATCTTTTTCTGACTAAGCTGACATTTGCTGTTTGTGTGAAGGGGGCTATTCTTGGCTTCCCTACAATTCTAGTGTTCGGAAAAATTGTAATGTCAATGTAGGGATGGCAGGTGAGGTAGCATGGAACAGAATTGTGTTTGGCTGAGAAATGCAAATAAGATGTGTTGTCCTGAGACTCCATGCCATTATGGAGGTCATTCACGAATGTGGGTTGCCCTATTCCACCTCCGTCTCTCCCTGTATGTCCTGTGCATCAGGGCAGGGAGAGCCGGCGGGGAGCAGGATGGGGTGGGAATGGGAAAGAGCAGGGACGTGCCAGCCCGGCAGCATGTACAGGGCTGATTTAGATCACATCTTTGTACATGCTGCCGAGTCCGTGGGGACATGCTGCTTATACCACCTCAAAGGATGTCCTACTCCCCGCAGGCAGAAGGGACACGCCGGGCCATCCTCAGGCCCGATTCTGGCTACTGCTGGAATGTTTTGTTCCCGCAGCCCAGAATTGGGTCTATGCAGCCCCATTTTCATCAGGAACGTTCAGATGGCCCAGACGTCACCCTCCATGAATCAGGCTCCATGTCTTCACAGCAGTTCTTTATAGGTGCAAGGCATGGTTTTGGCAGAGGTATGTTATTTGTGACTGCAAGTGAGTGTGTGTGTGTGTGTGTGGTTTGAGTGTTGCATGGGAGGATCTGGTGTGCTCACCCACAAAACTGGGGGGAGCATGAATGCCTGGCCAATACCTGGACAGTAGGGATGACTACAGAGTCACCAGGTGCCAGTGTGATCGGGCATAATATATCAGAACAGATTCTCTACAGCTAAATGTCAAAACATATCCCGGTCACTAATAAGGGACCCTCAGAATGAGAGCATTCAACAGTGCAAACAGCACTAATACATGCCCAGAAGCACCATCATTGGTCTCTAAAAATGTGCACATTTGTAGAGGAAATAGCCAATGCAATAAAATGGGGGGTGGGGGGGATAAGACGTTTTTCAGATATTTTAGTGAGAGGAGGAAGGGCAAAAGTTGTATTGTCAGACTCAAGGGTGAAGGGGAGGAATAGTAGAAGCTGATGAGAATAAAGCAGAATTGCTCAACAAATATTTCTGTTCTGTGTTCACAGATGAAGGGCCAGGAGCAGGACCTCAGACAACACCCACAAACAGGACCAAAAGTGAGGGGCATCTCAAACGATTTTCATAAGACTGTAACTTATTTAAGACTAATAAGCAAAAATATTTTTTTCACTGAACGTGTAATCAAACTCTGGAATTTATTACCAGAGGATGTAGTAAAAGTTGTTAGTGTAGCTGGGTTTAAAAAAGGTTTAGACAAGTTCCTGGAGGAAAGGTCCATAAACCATTATTGAAAGGGACCCAGGATATCACTGCTTGACCCAATACAAGCATTGTGGAACCTGTGTCTTTTGGGGAAACTGCTAGGTACTTGTGACCTAGATTGGCAACTGTTGGAAACAGGATACTGGGTTTGATGGACCTTGGTTTGACCCAGTATGGCATATCTTATATTCTTATGTGTTTGTGAGGAACTAGCTAAACTAAAAGTGAACAAAACGATGGGACCAGATGGGATACATCCGAGAATACTGAAGGAACTTTGGGACGTTCTAGCAGCTCTACTGACTGATCTTTTCAATGACTCTTTGGAGTTGGGGGTGGTGCCAGAGGACTAGAGAGAGGCACATGTGGTCCCTTTACACACAAGTGGAAGTAAGGACCAGTTAGTTTAACTTCAGTGGTTAGTAAATTATTGGAAACATACAGAAAGAGAAAGTAGTGAGGTTTCTGGAGTCCAACAGATTATCAGATCTGAGGCAGCATGGATTCACCAGGGGCAGGTCTTGTCAGACAAATCTGATTGATTTCTTTGACTGGGTGACCAGGACGTTGGACCAAGATAGAGCCCTAAATATGGTGTATTTAAATTTCAGTAAAGCATTTGACACTGTTCCGCACAAGTGACTCACAAACAAATTGAGCATCCTAGGGATGGACCCTAAAGTTACTGCTTGGGTTAGAAATTTGTTGTGTGAGAGGAGACAAAGGATACAGGTAAATGAAGTTCACTCTGAGGAGAAGGAGGTTACCAGTGGAGTGCTGCAGGGATCTGTCCTTGGACTGATTCTTTTTAACATCTTTGTTAGTGATATTGCAGAATGGCTGTCGGGTAGAGTTTGACTCTTTGTGGATGGTACCAAAATCTTCAACAGAGTAGACACCCAGGAAGGTGTAGATAACATGAGGAAGGATCTAGATAAGCTTGAAGAATGGTCTAGAATTTGGCAGCTGAGATTTTATGCTAAAAAATGTAGGATCATGCATTTGGCCTGCAACAATCCAAGGGAGCAGTACAAAATATAGGGGGTGGTGTACTTCTGTCCATGAAAGAGGAACGAGACCTAGACGTGATTGTGTCTGACAATATCAAAGTAGCTAAACAGAAAAGGCAACAGTGAAAGCTTGAAGGATGCTTGGGTGCATAGGGAGAGGAATGGCCAGCAGAAAAAAGGAGGTGATGGTGCCTCTGTATAAGTCTTTTGTACCACCTTATTTGGAATATTGTGTGCAGTTCTGGAGACCGCATCTTCAACAGATTGGAGTCAGTGCAGAGGCTGACTACTAAAATGGTTAGTGGGCTTCATTATAAAGCATATGAGAACACACTTAAGGACCTTAATATGTATACTTTAGAAGAAAGGGGGGAGAGAGGTGATATGATTGAGATGCCTCTGTATCATAAATGCACAGGAGGAGACTCTCTTTTGATTGAGAGCAAGCTCTATTATGAAGGGGCATAGGATGAGGCTGAAAGGGGATAGACTCAGGAGTAATATGTTTAAATATTTCTTTACGGAAAGAATGGTAGATGTGTGGAATAATCTCCCAGTGGAGGTGGTAGAGATGAGGACTATATAAATGCAAAAATCATGGGACAAACACATAGGCTTTTTAAAGGAAAAAAAATGGATTCTTGTATTGTTTGATATGGAAGGGCAGACTAGATAGGCCATGTGTTTTTTTCTGCCATCATATTTCTATGTGTAGTTTGCCCCAGCACAACATTGTCAATGAGAGGAGCAGCTTAGGAGATGCATGTTTTACAGGGGGCTTGTCCATTCACAGGTATGTAGTGGAGACGGGCGGGATCGAAAACATCCATCTTTTCAGAATACGGTGAGTGCGAGGACTTACAAAACTGTTTGCTGTGTGTAGTCATGTGTCGTGCCACACCAAAAACATTTATATCCCCGATTCTTAAACCACACGTGTGTCTATCCCAGCAAGTGGTTGTGAAATCACATTTAAGTCGGGCCCATTTTCGAGGTGCCTGAGAGCTGGATGTGCATGTTCTAGAATTTGGCTCCATGCATATATTTAAAAAGAACGAGCAGCGCCAATGTCTTTATATGCAGTGATTTAATTGACCTTGTTTCCATTCAGTTTATATTAACTAGTAAAAGGGCATCCTACTTTCCTCATCCTACCTTGGCTTGTACCCTCTTCTCAATTGTCCTGGCCCAATGTTGCAGTCCTCGGGTGGTACTCCTCTGTCCTCCCACACCCTGCACCTTCCTGGATTAGCTAGTCCATGCAAGCGTGCAGCACCGTCCTTCATCCTCCCATGACTCATAGAACTCAACTCATCGCCATGCACCCAGCTTATTGCAACAGGCATTCTGTTGTGTAGTATTGGTGGGAGCAAATATATATACTGTACATAGTTTTAGGTGTTAAAGTATACACTTAAATCTGAAAGGGAAAAGTGATCACACAAATAGCAGGTGCAGATTTTCCCTGATGCAAATTCTGTGGGTGAAAAATACCTTACTTAATTCTTTCAAGATATGTACACTTTTAGAAAGTTGACACCTAGAAGTCTTATGTTCCTGAATTGTTTTAAAGAATCCTGATGATAACATACACTTGAATATCAGATTTTATTTGCTATCATTCAAATTTCCCACTGTACCTAAGGAATAGTACAGTAGATAGAAAATGAAACATCCATTTTTAAAAAGGTTCCAGAGAAAAACCAAGAAAATACAAATCAATGAAATTACTGTCTGTACTAAGTAAATTGTTGGAAGCTGCTATTATTAAGAACAAGAGCCTTTCAATACATTTGGCTCAATTTTTTTTTTTTTTTTTAATGCTTTATTTTCGTTTTATAACAACAAAGGAAAGGAAGACATACAGCTAAAAGACAGATACATACATAGAATGTAATACATACACCAAAGTAAACCCCTGCCACCCCCCTCCCCCCTGCTTCTTCTCTAGAAAACTAATCATTCCCGAAACGGGCGTGTACTGACATTATTGTGGTACAAAACCTAACGGTGATCTGAAACATGATGAGTGTACATTAAACCGACATGTCGGAGCAATGAGCAGATTGTACATAATCATTGAGCATCTGCCATTTAGACAAGCGAGAGTGAGTTTGGATATGGGGAATAGCTCTCCGAGATATCTGCTCATATTTACTATATAAGCAGACAAGGTTCCACCATTCATTGATAGTAAGTCGAGAGCTATCCTTCCAATTCCTCGTGATTAAACATATGGCTATACCCAGCATGAAATCAAGGAGAAAGCGACCCTTCTTAGGAAGAGAGGGGACCTCCGCCACTGAGCGGAGTCCCACAATCTTCCAAGAAAGAGGCTCGTGGAGGTGTAAGATAAGTTGAATACGACCCCAAACCCGCCCCCAGTAAACCTGTAGTTGAGGACATTCATAAATAACATGAGCGAGGGTTCCCACAGCAGAATGGAAAGACCAACACTGGTCCCTAGCAGTTGTGTTCCATTTGGCTATTTTTTCTGGAGTATAAAAGCATCTATGTGCAAAAAAGAAGAGAGTTTGGGTAACTGAGGCAGATCGGGAAACCCGCACTACTTTGCTCCAGAAAACGCTCCATTGCACAGGGGTTAAAGTGGTTTGCAGTTCGCGCTCCCAGGCTTGTTGGGCTCTACAAGTAGCAGTATCTGCACCCTGACATAATAGTTTATAAAAGTTAGAGGCCACCCCATGTGTACTACTAATAGAATGAATTAGTTCTAATAGCCCGTCCTCAGTAGGGACAGAGGGCGGCAGGATTTGAGCACTTTTGAGGCAGTGTTGAAGCTGCAGCAATTGAAAGTAATGTTTCGCTGGTAACGCAAATTCCTTTTGTAAATCAGAAAAGGTTTTCCAACGAGCTGCAGAGAAGAGCTGTTGGGGTGTCCAGATCCCCCTAGAGTACCAGGGTTTCCATGCTATCGTTCTATTTAGGACTTGAATTCTGGGGTTATTCCACAGCGGGAGTCCGTCCTGAGGACATACGTTGGGGCCCAGGGATAGAATGAGAGTGTTAAAGGCCGCAAGAGTATCGACAATCATTGGGGGATGGCGGGTGTCTACTTGATGGGACATACCGGGGAGATGGATCAACGGAATTGGGCTACTAAGCTCCTCTTCTATGTCAAGCCAAACTGGTCTGCTGTCTGTTGAGGCATCTAGCCATCGGGCACCTTGTTTAAGTAGGAAGGCTTGATGATATCTGAGAAAATCAGGGAAGCGGGTACCCCCTTGCTCCTTCGCAGACTGTAGTTTTTGTTTGGCTATCCTTGATGATTTGCCCTGCCAGAGATAGCGGACGAGAAGGCCCTCAATATCTTTGTAGGTGTGTAGCGGGAGTAAGCATGGCAGCATTTCTAAAATATAATTCACTTTGGGGACTATCATCATTTTCACAGTTTCTAGGCGGCCCCACCATGTAAGGGATAAGGGAGACCAACGGTTTGTGAGCTCACGGACTTTGGAGACTACCTCTTTGGCATTAAAACTAATAGTGTCTTCTAAAGGAGAACAGTAATGGACCCCGAGATATTTCACCATGCAAGATTGCCAAAGGAAAGGGAAGGCCTGCATGTCAGCCTCATGTACCCAGCGGTTCAGTGGGAATGCTACAGATTTGGTCCAGTTTATTTTATAGCCCGATAATTGCGAGTATCCATCAATCAGATCCAAGATAGCTGGAACCGAATCAAGGGATACGAAGAGCATAAGGTCATCTGCATATGCAGAGAGTTTAATCTCTCTGTGACTGAAGGGGACACCTCGAATACGTGCGGACTGTCTAATAAGGAGGGCGAGGGGTTCAAGAGCTAGATCAAAGAGCATTGGTGATAGGGGGCAACCTTGACGCGTGCCTCTTTGGAGATTAAAAGGCTGAGACTTGATGGCATTTACACAAATACTGGCAACGGGTTGAGTATACATGACTTGGAGGTATCGGAGGAAGCCCTCCCCAAAGCCATACCATCGGAGAACTGCAAATAAGAAGGGCCATTCTAGGCGATCAAAGGCTTTTTCAGCATCTAGGGAAAGACCCACCCATGGGTGGTCTAAATTGGCAGCACTGGATAGCACATGGCACAAGGTCCGAGCATTGTCAGCGGTGGATCGGCCGGGTATAAAACCGCATTGGTCGGGATGGACTAAGGTGGCCATCTTGTCAGATAGCCGGGTGGCCATGATCGTTGCGAAGATCTTATCGGCATTAAGTAGGGAGATTGGACGGTAGTTGGCGGTTAGCAGCGGGTCTCTGCCTTCTTTCTCAAATACTACCACATTAGCTGCAGAAAAGGATCCCAAAGAGGATGTATCTACCGCAAGGGCAGCAAAATAGAGTTTTAAGTAGGGGACTAAATCTGCACTGAACATTCTGTAGAATTCGGTCGGGAGACCATCAGGCCCGGCGGCTCGACCCGAGGCTGTTCGTGTTAGGGCAAATTGGATCTCTGAAGTAGAGAAGGGTTCATCCAGCGCATCCCTATTAGCTTCAGAAAGGGTCGGCCGCTGAATACCAGAAAACAATCGCTCGAAGGTCTCTGATGAGAACTCACATTCGGATTGATATAGACGGGTATAGAAATCCCGAAAGAGTTTTACGATATCGGAGTCTGTGGTCAGTATGCCCCCTCCCTGTGGGGCTCGAAGGGCTGCTACGCGTTTGGCTTCTTTTTGACCTTTCAAGGCATTGGCTTAAAGTCGACCGGCTCGGTTACTTTCACGGTAGTATGTCCCTCGCTGAAGCTCAATACTCTTAGAAGCTGCAGTTGAGAGGAGTGCATTATATTGAAAACGGAGACGCTGTAAGCGAACTAAGACGCATGAATCAGTACGTGAAGTTAGAACTCGTTCGCCTGCTTTGATTTGTTGGTCTAGTATAAGTAGCTGCTGTTTGCGTTGTTTCCGCAGGCGAATTTGATAACTAGTGATCGTTGCACGAATGGCCGCTTTGAAACCCTCCCACCAAGCCCAATTTGCAGTATCCTGGGGTAAATTAAAATGGAAGTAATCCTGTATGGCTGCTCGAATTTCTAACTGGAACTCTGGCTGAGTTAAGAGGGCTCTATCAAAGAACCAGGCCCCCGAATTCCCTTGGGGTGCAGTAGTGTGTAATTGAAAAGAAATAGCAGCATGATCTGAAATATGTTGGGAGTGAATCTTTGCAGTGTCCACCTGAGGAACTAACAGTTTCGATATTAAAAAGAAATCTATACGAGACTGGGATTTGTGAGGGGAAGAGAAGAAGGTAAAGTCAAGCTCATTGGGGTGTAGTAACCTCCATAGATCGACTAAAGCAAGATCTTTGATCACAGAGGTAAGCGTGGTGTGACTCTTGGGGGGACCACTTGTCCTAGGCGGCTGTTTGTCAATCAGGGGATCAAGAACTAAGTTGAAATCCCCCCCAATTATCAATGAAGTATTAGCAGAGGCCTGCGCAACCTGAGCAATGGTAGCAAAAAAGGCAGGGTCATCCACATTAGGAGCATAAAGGCATATACATGTAACTTCAAGGTTACCTATCTTGAGGTGAACTCTGGACCATCTACCTGATGTATCTGAACTAGTCGCAATAATAGTAGCATGCAGAGATTTCCTAACCAATATGGCAACCCCACATTTCTTAGAAACGGCTGGGGAGTAGGCGGCCACCATGTAAGGTTTAATATTGAGTTTAAGAGTTTCCTTCGAATTTAAATGCGTTTCTTGGAGGAAAATCAGGTCCGCAGCTTCATGACTTAGATAGCTTAGGATTTTCTTCCGTTTTATCGGATTATTGATTCCTTTTACGTTCAATGATAAAATCTCACATGGTGCCATCAATCGATAATAGACATTTTAGGTAAGGGCACTTGAAAACATACAACACAATCAGAATCTGTACAACAATGACATAATCACCGAGTATGCTGGCTAATACACCCCATATTGAAAAGTATGTACCAAAGTAACTTAGAGAAGAAGCAAAACCCCCAATGAATATGGCAACCATATGTCTGCGGGAGGAGGCCCTAGAGAGGAAGATAGAGACATAAAAAAAAAAGAAAAGAAACACAAGAGTCCATGATTAACACTGTCTCTGATACTCATCGAGGCTACTATGGGCAGATGGCGTCGGGTCACAGATATCATCAAAGATAAGGCAACAAACCGCCCTCGATAGACTCTTCACTGAGCCGCGGCAAATCCAATATGGCAGGCACAGCGAATATGAGAACACTGGCAGGAATACTCTGGAAGTCAGCGCATCAAGTCGGCTTCTTTAGCATCCAAGAACTCCGCTAGTAGATCAGGGTCCTCAAATGTTCTTGTCTGATTGTGAAGCGTGACGCGGAGCTTGACCGGGTACATCAGGCCATAGCGTGCTTGTAGTTGTTGAAGCCTCGGCCGGAATTCCAGAAAGCGCTTTCGGCGGTCGACCGTGGGTTTAGCCAAGTCAGGATAGAAGGAGATCTTGTGGCTCTCAAACTCCATATGGCCCTTTGCCCGAGAGGCACTGAGAATTTGCTCCACATGTTGATATCTCAAAAGTCGAAAGATGATAGGCCGCGGGGTCTTCCTGTTGGGCGTTATGTTTGTGGGTACACGATGAGCGCGATCGATCTCCAATTCTTTGGTAAAGGTGATTTGGAGCAGGGAAGGGAGGATTTTATATAGAAACTCCTTCATGTCTCCCGATTCCGCTCCCTCCGGTATGCCCACGAGTCGTAGGTTGTTGCGGCGCGCTCTGTTATTGCCATCTTCCACTTCTTTCTGCAAGGCCCGCACCTGACGTTCAACTTTATCGAGTTTGGACAGCCGGACCGCATGGGAGTCTAATAAGCTCTCCATTTTGTCCTGACGCGAAGAGAGCCCCTCTAGCCTGCCTTGCAGTACACCAAGATCTTCCCGCAGCGCTCGGAGTGCTTCACCGTTTGACTGCACGAGGTCCTTAACCCCTCTAATCTCTGCGAGGATTTCCTGCTGCATTTCAGGGCCCTCGCGCAAAGCCAGCCCCTTCTGCGGGGACGGGGGTTCAGTTTTGGAGCGTTTACCGTGAGAAGCCGCTGGAGATCCAAATTCCAGGCACGTAGGTTTAGTCCCCGCCATCTCACCAATGTGCCCCGGCAAGATCAGAACTGAAATTCAAGTATGTCCGGTGTTAATTCAGGATTCTGAGTAGGCCTCTCGGGAGCCTCAGCGTTATGCGACCATCCCGCTGGACATCGGGCTCCGCCCCCCCCGGCTCAATTTTCTTACATGATGATGAGTCTATGCATAAAGTGGCCCCTTCCACTGCCTGTCTGTATGGTAGCTGCTATATAGTAAGTATGTTTAATTTAGCACTACTTTTTCGCAGACTTAAATTAACAGCTTAGCTTCAATATATGGATATTGGCAGAATATTATTGTTATCCACATAGTTGGAAGTTCTGCCCTCACTCCTCATTAACTCTACCCCATCACTATGGGGCATATTTTCTAAGAGGCACAACCTCTAGTATATAGGTGGTGCCCAAACCAAGTGCGGGGTGGTGCTCGACCCACACTAGTAAATGAAGGTGTTCCTGGCATGTCTCCATGTTACTATCATGAGTATCATGCTACTCACACACTTGTTGTCTTTGCTGTGATTAGCGTGGGTGCAGTAAATGATACCCATTGAGGTGCAGTAAGTGCACCCATGCTAAATGCCACATCAACAGGAGCAGTTGCCAATAATACCCATGCTACCCACGATGTGGATGTTTCACCCAAGAACCACTCATTCTCTGCCCCAAACCGAACTGCTGAGGTAGAGAAGGATTTTTAGCATGGCTACATTTGTAGTGCACTGTCCTTTTTACTGCAGCACACTTGGCTCAAACTAAACCCTATGTTACCCTGCAGTGTACTTTAATAAATATAGGCCTATGTGTACAACATTTTGGTGGTTAGAGGTATTCAGTCAACATCAATAGGTCCATTTTATTTTATTTAGCCCAAAATTCTATGAGTTTGAAACATAGCACTGTGTCGAGATTTTTGATGCAAACTATCAACATTGTAAAGTGAATCAGAGACTGAATTGATCTTAAAAGTAATTTGGATATAAATAATGTTTGAATTTTGGGGTAAGTAAAGTAAAATGGACCTATTGCTGTTGAATTCATAATTAATATAATTAATAAAGTGATTTGTTGATCAGCCAAAAAAAAAATTTTTTTCCCTAGGTAACTTTATATGGCCTCAATGTTTGTTTCTAGTTGTATATATGACTGTTGATCCTTTGAGTGATACCCTTGGCTTTAATTAGAGATATGCAATGGCACAACAGAGAGTGCCTCTGAAAAACCATGGATATGGGACATAAATTTTTAGGAGCAGCAACTAAACATATTACTTCCTTTGAATATTGACCTAATTGCCCCAAAACTTAAATAGATAAGTTATCAATGCATAGTGAGGACTCGTATTTAGGTGATGCACTTACACAAGTAAAATAATATGGATAGTGACTGCCTAATGCCATTAGCTACATAGTTTGTGCCTCCCTGCCACAAAATGCCTCAGCCCCTCCTTAATTTATACAGATATAATGTGATCATACATTGAACTGTATAGATAAAATGCATCTATTCATTGAGGACAAAAGTTAAAAAACAAAGTACTTATGAGGTATCCTCCGATACTGATTACTAGAGACATGATTTTCAACATGCCATACCTGCAGAAAGATACCCGCTCAGGAAAAGTGCTTGAATTGTGAGTCATGTGCCTCCAAAATAGCCAAGCTTCAAAAATGCAGCACAAACCAAGCACAGCGGCAGGTGCCCAACGCAGCATAGATGGGTAAGTTGCAGGGTCTGGAACCCGGGCTCGGTGCCTAAGATATTAGCCTGCAATACTTATGTATGTGTTCAAACCAGTGGCCAGAGAAGAGGGACGGCAAGTGTGCATGAACCCGTGTATCGCCTGTCCGGCGTACCCATGCATTGATGACACCATTATGCAGTCCCTGCGGGCCACCTGTGCAAGAGCCCCCTGTGGCTTTTGTGGATAGACACCAGTGGTATGGCAGCAAGGAGGACAGTGAACTTCAGCCCTAATGAATCTGAGGCCCTTGCCCGATCTGTGCTGTGGTACGAGAGGGTGCTATTCTCCAGGGGAGACCGGTGGCCAAACCTGCAGCTGGCTATGGCCATATGGAGGGTCATCCAACTCCGCCTGTACAGGTAAGGAGACCTGAACGAACAGGGGGTGGGGCTGAGCACAATGCTAGGCCAAACACACCCTGAAAGGCAGAACTGTGTGTCTGCACAGGGAGACAGGCTGTGAGGCTAAGCCACATGCTGGTGGCAGCCCTAATGGTTACAGAACCGGTGACAGTGGGGGGATGGGCCATGCATGGTACAGGTGCCATCCCTTGTTGCCCACAGCAGTAGGAATATCCAGACACAGCAGGTAGGGAGGCCACTGCACTACCTGGTGGCAGCTGGCAGCAACACCACAGGACTCACACAGCAGTGCATGGTGAGCTGTGGTCAGGCTGCCCACCCCAGGGGACTCTGCTGGCCTGTTTGGACACCCTAACACATGCCCCACCACCCAGACCCTGCAACCCTAGCCCAGGGGTCTGTGGGAGCCAGTGGCAGTATTAACATATGTGCTGTCCATCTGTCCCTGCAAGCAGATCTGCCACCACTGCTCACCACCCTCTGTCCGGCTGTGGCAGCATTTGATGTTGTGATGCCACAGAACCAGACAGATATGTAATGGTGACCGCGCACAAACTGCAACACCCTGTCCTGCATGGTGCCTAACAAAGCATGCAGTGATGTGTCCCCAAAGCAGTCGAAACCCCCAGGCATGACATGTGCCCACAGTCGATGCCACTCATGGTCCACAACCATGTACCATGGTGCCAGGGAAAGCCTGCATGCAACATATGGGGGCAAGGGAAGGGGTGAGGACTGCAGAGGTGGCTGAAAGGACCAGAGGGGTGACACAGATGAATCAGTGGCTCAGATAGCACTGTTGGTGGTGGCATAGGGATAAGACTGTGGCTATTTGGTTCTCGCATGGTAGTCCCCCTCCATCACTAGCCCCTTCTTTTTCTGGCACTCCTGTACCCTTGGTTTCCACTTTTCGTTACTTGGGGGTGCACTTTGATTCAGACTTATCTTTTCACTCCCATATCTTTCAGGTTACTAAAACCTCTTTCTTCTTTCTCCGTCAGATTCGCTCTGTTCGCCCCTTTCTTTCTCCTTCAGCTCTTATTACTCTAGTACTCTCTTTAGTCATATCCCGTGTAGATTTTGCCAATTCTCTTTTCACCGGTCTTCCCAAGAATCGTCTATCCCGTCTTCAGCGCATTCGGAACACTGCCGCACGCCTTGTCACTCACTCCTCCCTTCGCGATCATATAACCCCCTTATTATTTCACCTCCACTGGTTGCCGGTCTCTTTCCATGCTATGTTCAAATTACTGATCTTGGTTCACAAAGCCTTTCACGATAGCACTCCACAATACCTCACGGACCTCCTCTTTTTCCACTCCCCTAGACACACTCCCCGCTCATTTCATCATAATCGTCTTACCCTCCCCTCCCCCTCCCGTGCTCACCTTCAGTCCACCCGCTCTACCGCTTTCTTCTTTGCAGGACCCGCCCTTTGGAATGCCCTTCCCTCTTCCCTCCGTTTAGAACCCCAACACTCCACCTTCAAATGAGACTTGAAAACTCATCTGTTCTCTTTAGCTTTTGATGTTCCCTCTCCTTTTGTGTGACTCTTACTTTCCCTTACCTTTTGTTTGCCCTTAGGTCTTCTTCCTTGTCATGTTCCGTCTGTCCGCTTTCCCCTTCATTCTTCTGTCCTATAATATATTGTACATTTCTCCTCCTTTTCCGTTGGCTGTTAGCCTTCTTTTATTGAATTTTTTTAAATTGTACACCGCCTTGGTTTCTGTAGAAAGGTGGTTTTTATCAAATAATAAACATAAACATAAACATGTCATGCTTATCTCCTCCCATGGCTTTCAGTACCATCTCTATGCTGATGACTCCCAAATCTACCTCTCTACACCTAATATCTCTCCAGCAATCCAGACCAGGATCTCTGCCTGCCTTTCTGACATTGCTGCCTGGATGTCTCATCACCGCTTGAAGTTGAACACGGCCAAGACTAAACTCCTTGTCTTTCCCCCCAACGCCTCTCCTCCTCTTCCCCCCTTCTCAGTCTCCATGGATGGATCTACGATTCTTCCTGTTCCCTCGGCCTGCAATCTGGGGGTTATCTTTGACACCTCTCTCTCTCCTTCTCCACACATATCCAGCTCATAGCTAAGACCTGCCGCTTCATTCTCTACAACATTGGCAAAATCCGCCATTTCCTTTCTGAACACACTACCAAAATTCTTATCCACTCCTTAATCTCCTCTCGCCTCGACTACTGCAACCTACTCCTTGCTGGTCTCCCCGTGAGCCATCTCTTTCCCCTTCAATCTATACAGAATTATGCTGCTCAATTAATCTTCCGCCAGTCTCGCCATGCCCACATTACTCCTCTTCTCAAGTCGCTTCACTGGCTCCCTATCCAATTCCACATCCAATTCAAACTTCTCCTACTGACCTATAAATGCATTCACTTTACGGCCCCTCAATACCTCTCATCTCTTATCTCTCCCTACATCCCCTCTCGGGAACTTTGCTCTGTTAACAAATTACTTTTATCTAGGCCTTTCACTTGTACTGCTAACTCCCGACTTTGCTCCTTTCACCTTGCTGCACCTTATGCCTGGAACAGCCTACCTGTGTCTATTCGCCAAGCACCCTCCCTGGCCCTCTTCAAATCCAGATTGAAGACCCACCTCTTCACTGTCGCTTTCAGATCCTGACTTCTATCCTTTACCTTAACCTGACTCCCGTCAATTTTCATGACCAAATTGTAAAAAGCATATTGTGCTTTGCACCGAATTGACTAATGCTCTGTATTGTCTCGACTAGATTGTAAGCTCTAACGAGCAGGGACTGTCTCTTGTATGTTTGTCTGTACAGCACTGCGTGTGTGGCACTATATAAGTGCTAAATAGTAGTAGTAGTAGTAGTAGTAGTAGATGTAATGCAAATTTTTGTACTGTTGGCATTCAGGAACCTATGTGGGTACCAGATATGCTATTTGGATGGGGCATGGCGTGGCTACACATCATAACTGTATATGTGTTAAAGGGCCTATGCGGGTATCCTAACACTGCTATAGCACCTGAGTTACATAATGGCAGAGTGAACTTTACCCCCTCTGAGACCGCTATGGCCCTGGGGCTCATCATGCAGCAGCACGCTGCCCTCTTTGCAGCAGAGGATGCCAACTCACAGCTGATAGCATGGTGTGACATCATCAGGAGGGCCAATGCATCCATCACCACAACAGGGACATGGAGGATATTAAGAAGAAGTGTCAGATGGTATGGCAGGCTGCGAAGGAGAAAAGGGCCAGCAACAGCAGGCTGCCACCTGTGTGGCAGCACAGACTCACCCCTCTGGAGGAACAGGTGCTGCAGGTTGTGGAGGAGGTCTCCATCTCAGTGGTTGCAGTCTTTGACAGCTCCACCCAGACACACAGGAAGGTGAGTAGGGGTTGCCACATGGCTTGGGTGGCATTGTGATGGCATGTATCTGTCCCCACCATGGTTCCATCCTCCCAGAGCCTGCCTGCCTGTCTGTCAGTCCTTGGGTGCTGCATGAGTTGGGGACAGTGTGGACCTGGGATCTCCCTGCCAGTTCCATTGTGGGCTTGTAGGCACCCCATAGCCTGACATGGCAACCCATGTCACTAACCTCTGCCTCCTTTGCTCTCCCAGAGACATGCCAGAGACCCAACCCTCACAGCCTGGAACTAATTTTTCAGGGGGAGCCTCACCACCCACCAATGTGGATGATGCCAATGCTCAGCATGAATGCAACACACCCACAGGGGTCAGTGTACCTGCCGGGGCGGAAGTTCAGTCTGGTGCCACACCCAGGATATAAGTGCTGTCCGGTGTGACACCCAGGGCAAGGGATCAGGCTTATGTGGCTCCCAGGGCAGTAGAGTAGGCTGATGTGGCTCCCATAGCAGTGGAGCAGGCCAGTGTGTCTTCCAGTGCAGGGGAGATGAAGATGGATGATGCCCCACTTGCCGAACTACAGTTTGCCATCCTGGATGACCCTGTGGATGCAGGGGACACTGATGTGGACCAGGATCTACTGCAGGAGGGTGCATGCCTGGTGGCCAACACTGAGGGCATACAGTTCAAGCTGCACAGTATCAGGCAGGACCTGCTGGAAGCCACACAGGCGAGGGAGGCTGAGTTTGAGGCATGGCAGGAACACCCAATGTGTTTGGAACACTAGCGCATCAGCACAGCCACTTGGTAGCCCTGGCCCATGTCCAGCGGCATGCCCTGCTGGGAAGGGTGATGATGCTCCCAGCATGTCATCAGACATCGCTCCACTGCATCACAGTACGCATGTCAGCGAGCACCCATGGCCGGCAGGGAGCCCAGAGGCAGGGGACACATGTGGGGGAAAATAATCACTCTGCACAAGTAGCATCATTTTGGGCACTTTATTGGTGAATGTGTTTATCTTATCCAGGTGCTGGTATGGGGCAGTCACCTCAGAAACTGTCATGTATCAGTTGCGCAAGGTGGGCCAGTGCCTGGGCCTGCTTCTGGCTCCCGGTCTCTGCCCCATCACCATCTGCTGCCTTTGCGGTCTCCCACTCCTCCACAACCATGGGCTCTGGGTCCAGCAATCCACACATCATGCAAGGTTGTGGAGTATGCAGCAAGATGCAAATATCTGGCATACATGCTCTGGGCTGTAGAGGTTTCCCCGCCGCTTCTGTCGAGGTACTGGAAGCGGATCTTCAGTTCCCCTATTGCTCGTTCCACAACCACCTGGGTCTGTTGATGAGTGGCATTGTACCACTTCTCCTGCTGGTTCATGGGATGGAGCACTGGGGTCAGCAGCCAGGTCCTCAGGGGATATCAAAAATCTCCTGTGGGGGGCAATGTGAGATGTGCACATGAGCATGGGACATGTGTTGGTGATAGTCTATGGGCTGTTACAGACAGCATACAACATACCATCTACCAGCAGGGTGGGGTGCAATATGTAGCAGTCAGAGATACAGTGGCAGTGAGGGTACACCAAGATACGGCTTGTGCGGCAGTCAGGCATGTGGAGCGGGGCAAAGGGGGACGGTGACATAGGCTGGCCTATTGGTACAGGGGGGCAAGGGCATGGCATGGATATGTGGTTAGGGGGGTCTGCTAGCTGGGATGAGGCAGACACTGATATGCCCTACACGTGCTGCTGCCATGCTGCATGGCACCAGCCCATGCTCTTCCTCATGCCACATGTTGATAGTTGCTTCCTGCTCTTGGCCATAGGGCTTCCTTTGGTTGTCTCCACAATGTGTGACATGGCCCACGGTGCACATGGATTTGTGGAACAGCAACACGTGTGCATGCAGTAGCCATTGTGTGTTGCAATACATACGTAACACATATATCCCCACCTGTGTGCATTACATATAGCATCATCCTACAGCAACCATTTGTTCTGGGCTTATCCTTGTGCTCACACATTTGCATACTCACCTAGCAGCCATGCAACTTTGAGCTGACCCCTGGCTGCTGCCTGTTCCAGGCTGGACTAGGCGAGGACAAATGCATCGTGGCAAGACCCCTGGTAGTGGGCAGACACATCAGTAAAGGTCATGTTGGCATCAACAATGACCTGCATGTTCATCAATGTGTAACTATGCCTGTTCCAATATGCTCTCTGCTCCAGCCATGGTGCCCACAGTGCAATGTGTGTGCAGTCTATACTTCCAAGCACCGATGGGAATCCAGCAACATTAATGGACACCCACATGGTCTCTTGCCTCATCTGCTGTGTCCGGGGGAAGGCTATGATAGGGAGGTGGAGTATCCTCTGCAGCAGGGCCCTGGTGAAAGAACTTATGTAGTGGCTTACAGTGGCCTGCATGATTCTGACAGTCACCCCTATCACATGCTAGAAGCTGCCGGTTGCCAGATATCGTAGGGCAGTGGTCACTATGATATCCACTGGCAGGGCCTGGCTTCTGGAAGTGGAGGGCTCCAAGTCCACGCTGAGTATGCCGCACAGCTCAGTTGTTGTTGCCCCATTCAGTCTGTATCTCCGGTAGACCTCCTCCTCCATCAATTTCAGGTAGCTCACCCTGGGCCTGTATACATATTGAGCACGGTACCTGCATCTCAGGTGCTGGACTACAGCCTGATGATGGGTACGCACTACCTGCCACATCTTTTACTGTGCCCTGGCATGGCTGGTGTGTCTCCACTTCTGGAACACCATATGCATGGCCCACATGGCTTGTCTGCCAGTCTACCAATGCTTTATCTCTTAACAGTTTGGGTACAGGCCTGCACATGCTCTCCTCACTGTAACGCCACCACATGAGTTTGTGGCTCACCATCAGCAGTTGTATGTGCTGTAAAATGTCACTTAGGTTTACGCAGTTAGTGATGTCCAATGTCGGTAGACATGGCTTTCAGAAATCTGCTTTATGCGAGTTTCAGGATGACACACCCTGGTTCTGATCCAAGGCCTCGGAGCTTGGCGCTGTGCAGGTAGCTGGGCCTCTCCGATTCAAGCCACCTTGTTGAATATCTACTTTACACAGTTATTGTGGTTTTAGATGGGTAAGGCTGACTTTTACACGTGTAGCACGCGCCTAGTGCTTTGAAAATCAGGCCCTTGGTGCTTTTGAATATTGTATAGAAAATTATTGAGCATAGCTACTGCATATGCTTTGCATAATTAGGAAGAGTCATCATTTAATAAAGGGAAGTCTTGCTTGATAAATCTATTGAAGTATAAATAACCACTTGGATAGGGGTGAGCAGATCTGTATGGTATAACTGGATTTTGACGAGTTACTTTATTTTTAAAGATTCTATACTGTCTTCCTGGTACTCAGCCATCCAAAATGGTTTATGATAAACTAAAAACAGGAAATTAAAAGTCTTTGTCTGTGCCCCTTTGTGGACTGAATCCTAACATATAACCTTTATTGAAAATATTTTTAATCTAGTATGTATATCTAACATCAGTTATAAAACCTCCCCAATATAAAATAAATCCATAAATTTAGTTTGAATGGAGCGCAAACAAGCTTCAGCTATATATCTTTAGGGGATCAAAAGACCAACATTGGCCAATGTTTTGCACTGCTGCATGGAGGCACATTCAGGACCTCATTGTCTACTGAAAGTAAAAATTATTTGTGTTACCTCAACATAATTATAGTAAAAAACTACACTGTATGTATATTCACATACTTTATGCCATTAAATTATTATAGGGATACATTTACTAAAGTATGCTTTTCAGTGCAAATTAGCCCATGCTATTAGTGCACAAGCACAGTAACCATTACCTCACTGGTATTTCAGCTAGCCAACACTATTTTGTGTGCTAACTGCATATAGGGTGAAAAATAGCTGGGCAGATGGGTGTTAATTGTGCATTGCAGTTAGCAGATGTTGTTTTAGCATGCATTCTCACTTGTACAGTTAGCATGGATGCACTTACCACTAATTACAAAAACATTTAACATGCACAAATTACTTTTATGTGCAGTAATGGTATGGAGAAATGCTGAGAATGCATTCAACAGTGAGCACATAACCTTTGCATCTACTGCATGTTAGCCTGTGGTAAGTGCAAAACTTACTATAATTTAGTAAAAAGACCAGGGGTGTCAAACCCTGTCCTGGAGGGCCGCAGCCCTGGCAGGTTTTTGGGAAAACCCTAATGAATATGCATGAGATATATATGCATTAGAGATATCCTGCCAACCTGACTGGTTTGTGGCCCTCCAGGACTGGATTTGGAGACCCTTGCCTTACACCTCTGTCATTTAAGATTGTGAGAGGGCAAGGTACAGATGTCCTAGACATCAAAAGGGTAGATAGAATTTGTCAAATCCATCCTTGATTCTCATCACCACCAAAAGGTTGTCTAATAGAAATATTCAGTTCTTTCCATTCTTTTGTGATAAAGTGTAATTTTCCATTGCATAGACTTGTTTCCATCACTACTGATGGAGTAAGAGCAATGATAGGTCAGGTTAACGGTTTCATAGCCCTCTGTAGACAGCATGCCGACTTCCCAGTTTTCCTTTCTTACCACTGCATCATTCACCAGCAAGTTTTGGCAAGCAAGAGACTCAATACAAAGACTGTCATGGACATCACTTTCAAAATTGTAAATTCAATTTGTGGAAGATCACTTCAAAGATGGCTTTTCTATCTTACTCTTGATGAAGGGGCAGCGGAAATCATTTTTCACACAGATGTAAGGTGGCTAACTAGGCACAAATTTCTGCAAAGATTTTGTGATTTGCTGAATGAAATAAGAAGTTTTTTGAAGGAGAGGGGAGATGACCAAGCAGAGTTTTCCCATCTGAAAATGACAAAGAGTACACAACATTCCAACATGACAGATGAACATCTCCAGGATTACCTGAGACTGGCCCTCATTCAATATTCACCCAACTTCAAAAAGCTGGTGGATGAAATGCAGGCTTAGACGTCTCACTAATGAGCAAGAGCGAAATATTAAAGACTGTACAAGATCAGCCTGGATCAATACTCGACCTAAATTTAACACAAATTACTCAATAAAAGTTAAAGAAAGTTATTACTCAATAAAACTTTAAGAAAAAATGTACTTTCCATTTCCCTTCACAGTTCTTACTGGATCTTCGTCTCTCTGTTTTGTTTTTGCTTAATTTGCTTAACATCTGATCACATCCAAGTAAATGACAGAAGGTTCATTAAAAATGGGGGGGGGGGGGGAATCCTCCAACTTTATTAGGTTAAAATTTAATTTGAAACTAATTTGAAACTTTTGGCCAGAAAAAGTAGATCACGACCTGTTTGAAGTTGGACATGCCTAATTTAGGGTATATCAAAAACAATGAATAAAGAAAGCGAACCATGCATATACTTTACCATGCTTTCTGTGCACAAATCCACAGGTAAATCTAGACAACCGTTATAAAATAACCCACATGAAGGCACATTCCAGTTCCCGCACATCCGCTCACAATGGCTGGGCAAAAACCAGACATACGGGAGATGCACCAGATTCTGCCTCCTCGGGGTCTGGATGTATCCGCGACAGCATAATTGGGGACATAGATGTCCGGGCACTCCCCATTTGCCAATGAGATCGGCGTATGGGGGACTACCTGTCCCGATGCCAGAACACAAAAGCTGTGTACATAGGGGAGCACTTGGACCAAAATTGTGTTCTGGAGCTGAGCATGGATTTGACATCCAGCCCGGATGTCCAAACCCGCTATTCGTTTTTCAGAATGCCAGCCATAGTGTTAAAAGTGGAATTATGGGAGGAAGTGACATCACCAGAGCAAATGGCAGCTTGAACCTCTTTTTCCGCCACCCGAGGAGACAAAAAGCCCCAAAAAGTACTCTAATATTTTGGAGAACCATCAAAACTTGGAATAGAAGGTGCCAGTAAGAACCGGGAGTGAATGGCTACAAAAATTAAATTGCTGGAGGTGAAGGACAAGCCATGCGCCTCACTGCGGCTGATGGATAGGGCAGGACCATATGGCAATTCCCCGCAGAGGCCCATGTTGGAGGAATTGGGAGACAACGAGCTGCGTGAATTAGAGCAAGGCAGCGAGGCAACCTCCACACATTCTCTTATACAGCTTTGAAGAGCTTGCTGCAAAGTTTAGATCAATTCAGGAGGAGGTGACGTCTACGATCACGGAGCTCCGCAGAGACATTAAGGACCTGGACCACCGGGTGGAGGAGGTGGAAACAAAAATGGAGGACTGCACTGAAACTTTGACTGAATTGCAATGTACAGCAGACAGACAATGCTCTCAAATGATAGAACTTACCTATAAGATTTATGACATAAATAATGTGCATTTCAGAGGCATACCAGAAGCTGCGGGGTGGGGGGGTTTGAGAACCTGGTTGAAACAATGCGAACCTTAACCAAGGAACTTTTGACTTTGGAGGAATTTCAGTCCCGCGGGGCTAGTATGGAGATTGAAATGGTACACAGGGAGCTGGGTAAACCTCCTAATGATCAGCCTCATGATGTTATTGCCCGCTTTCTGCATTACAATGATGCAGAGCTGCTGCTGAGGAGAGGCCGGGAGAAGAAAACTACACAATATCAAGAAGCAGCTGTCTCACTCTACCAGGACCTTTCAACTTTCATGTTGGTGTGTCAATGGGGGATGAAGCCGGTTATAGAGGTGCTGAACAAAGAGGAGATTCGCTATTCGTGGTCCTTTCCCTTTTGAATAAAATTTTTGTTGGGCGGTAAAAAGATCTCTGCAAAAGACCATACAGAGGTGCGCTCAGGCAAACAGGCCTCGTGGAAGGTAATGCAGTGCCGGTGGTCTTGACCCACAGGACTCAGAATTTGAAATGGAAACAAGTGGGAAGAAATGCTCCATAAGTACTGGATTGCTTAGGGGAGAGACATTTCTTGCTTGAATGCCACTTGTGGGATTGGTGGAATTTGCAGTAAGAGAGATTGTGATTGTATTGTGAGTAGGTGGCTGGGGCCACCAAAGAAGAGGACTTCTATGTGGACAGTTCCTATAGTTGGGTGAATGTCTGGACTTGTGTAGCTATCTCATCTTATTTTATTTAGTCTTATTCCTTTTTCTGTTATTTCTCTAATATAGTTGGCATCCTTCTTTTTGTATGATATCATGCTAATTGTTGATACTGTTTGAACTGGCAAAGGGGATAATTTCTGGAACGGATAGGGTGGGGGGGGGGGGTTGGGTGTCCTGGATTTGTGGTTTTCATTCCCGAATCTTGCCCAGTGGGCGAGTACATGGAAAATACGGGGTGGGGGGGGCAGGTGGGGGAAGAAAGGGAAGAGATGGGTTTGGAGTAGGAAGGGGGGAGAAAGGGGAAATCAGACGGGGCTGAGAGAGGAAGGGCGGGAAGGGGAGAGGATGGAGGTTCTCTCTGAAGAGAAACTGGGAGGGGGCAGTTATGGAGGGAAATGATAGTGCTTGTGGCTGGGTCTGGCGCTTTCATAGCGCAAGTGGAACACGAGATTTTAGGGGAGGCGAGAAGCAGGGAGAATGATATACTATGCTGAAATCTCCTTTAATGTAAAATGTCTCAACGCTCCTCAAAAATGCTCTCTATTATTTAAAGAGTTGGGGACTTTGAAGGGTGATCTTGTGTTCCTGCAAGAGTCTCACCTTCGCTGCGCCAATCAGGGTTGGATGAGGTGTAAGCCCTATTCTGAAGTGTGGGTATCATCAGATGAGTGGAGCCGGAAGAAATGTGGAGTGGCCAGACTGTTTCATCAGACCTTGCCCATAAGGGTGGAAGAGGTGAGAAAGGACAAATTGGGGCGCTGGCTTTTTATGAATGTTCACCCGGGTAGGCATCTTCTCACTTTGGCTAACATATATACACCCAGTGAGGGTCAGGTGCATTTTTTTACATGGTTGAAAACTGTATTAGCCGAGTTTGCGAAAGGACCTGTTCTTTTAGGGGGGACTGCAATGCTCATCTGATGCCACACCTGGATTCCACAGGGAAGAATATCTGGGAGGGAAATGGAATTAGTTGAGCATTTTGAATGTTTATGACAGATTTAGGCCTGCGGGATGTGTGGAGGGACTCTCACTGGGGGTGGAAAAGTACACCTACTACTCGCCAGTCCATCAGACTCATATGCATATTGGCTATTTTTGTTGGACCAGTGACTGTTGAATGGGAGGGTGGAGGCGGGGCACGGCACCCTAATGTTGTCAGACCATGCCCCCTGCTGGATTGCCCTTCCTTGTGATCTTGGGGGAGATAGGAGGAGGATGTGGCGGTTGGACGGGAGTTTTTTCCATCAGGCCCCAGCTGTGCAAGACCATGGACGGTTTATACAAGAATATTTTCAGCTGAATGCCACAGTGAAGGTTGCAATGCTGGTGGTCTGGGAAGCTTTTAAGGCCACAGCTCGAGGACGCCTTATTGCTGAGGCGGCCCGGGCTAGGAAGGCTTGGACAAGGGACTCCGAACAATTGGAAGGGAAGGCCAGGCGTCTCCAGCTAGAACATGCACGGACTGGTTCCAAGCAGGTTTGGCTGCAGTGGCGGGAGACCCAAGCCCAATTAGATGCTTATGTGCAAAAGGATTTGGATGCCATGCAACGCTGACTGCGTCAAATGTTCTATGAACAGGGGTATAAGGTTGGGCGTTACCTTGCCTTTAGGCTTAAAAAACAGCAAACCTCGCGAATAGTGCGCAAGATTAGGGACTCGTCGTAGATCTTACAGGTGGAGTCTCAGGAGAAACGCATAGTGTTTGCAGATTACATGATACACCTGTATAAAGTAGAGCCCTTCAGCCTCATTCATGTGGATAGATATCTTCGTGATATCCCTTTGCAACGCCTTACAGATCTGCATAGGGAACAGCTAGAGGCAGAGATTACTGTGCAGGAGGTGGACGGGGCTATCCACTGAATGACTGCTGGAAAGGCTCCTGGTGGGGATGGGTTCCCCTTGGAGTATTATAAAAAGTACAGTGCTCAATTGGTGCCCACTCTGGCTATGCTCTTTAATGAGGTGTTGCGAGAGGCAGCCATTGCAGTAATATCTAAACTGGATAAACCACCTCAAGAGGCAGCATCATACCGCCCCATCTCCTTGTTAAATATGGATGCTAAAATATTGGCCTCTGTGCTGGATGCCTGGCTAAATTTGGCTCTTCTAGGCCTGGTATACCCTGACCAGGTTGGTTTTGTGCCTGGTCGTCAGGCCGCGAACAACGTTCGATGGATGTTGCAAGTGATACATGCTGCGACATGATCCCCAACCAGCACTTTTGGTGGGTGTTGACACCAAGAAAGCATTTGATAGGGTCAGTTGGGGTTTCTTGTGGCGTATCTTGGATAAAATAGGGTTTGGACCCTATTTTTTGCAATGGGTGCATGATCTCTATTGAGGGCCCTGAGCCAGCATCCAAATTAATGGGGACCAATCGCAGAGCTTTGAAATGGAGAGGGGTACTCGACAGGGGGTGACCGCTATCCCCACTTTTGTTTGCATTAGTAATGGAAGCATTGGCGCAAAGCTTCCATGAGCATCCTGGTATAGCCGGAGTATGGGTGGGCTCACATGAGGAAAGAATAGCACTTTTTGCAGATGATATCATATTGTCCCTAACTAGGCCTGAAGCCTTCCTTCCCTGTGCAATGCACATCTTTGCGTCCTTTTTGCAAGTTTCAGGATTTAAGATTAATTATGCTAAGTCAAAACTCTTAAATGTGGGTGTTGAGGAGGCGATGTGTGCGCAACTGAAGAAGCAACTTCCTTTTCAATGGGTGGACAAAGCCCTTTGCTCTCTGGGTGTATATCTCATGGTAGACAGGGTGGCACTGTATTGAGCAAACTTTGGACCTTTGCTCCAGCAGGTTAAAAGGGACTTGGAGTCCTGGACGGGCTTGATGTTGTCATGGTTTGGACATATTGCTGTAATGAAAATGGTAGTAGTGCCACGATTCCTATATCTTTTCCAGGTACTCCCCATATCCCTGCCACGAGGAGCCTTAGAGTCCTGGCAAGCATTAATAATGAAGTTCATATGGAAATTTAAACGCCCTCGAATAGCTCGATGGATACTGTATGCTCACCTGGGGAGGGGGGGAATGGAAGTCCCTAACCTTCATTGGTACTATGTGGTGGTGCAATGCTGTGCAGGGATTGAGTGGATGAATTCTGCCAGCTCCAAGTGTTGGGTGAAAATGGAAATGGACCTGTCAGGGGGACCTGGACTAAGTGACCGCCTGTGGCTCTGTGCAAAATAGAGGGGGGGCTGCGTGTTGATAATCAGTACATAACTCATACCCTCCAATGCTGGGATTGCTATTTCTGACCACGGGGGGTGGCACTGTCCCCATTGGTGCCTATAGTTCATAACAGAGCCTTCCTTCCGGGTATGAGTGATTTGACTTTCTGACAGTGGGGGCCTAAGGGGCTCAGTCATGTGGGCCAGTTATTTGAAGATGGTGTATTGCGCCCCTTCCGTAATTTGCAAGGGAACTTTGATATACCGCAGCACCATGCTTATCACTATGTGCAGGTTGGGTGGGGAGACAGGATGTTAAAAAGCAAGTTGCCCGGGATCTGATGGGTGTTGAATGCTTATGTGAGGAGCATACTAGCACTGAAGGTCTTATAGCGGCCCTGTATGCAGAATTGCAGAGACAACGCTTTGGGTAGGGGAGGCATAGAGCACAGTGGATGCAAGAATTGCACCTCTCATACACTGAGCATTAGTGGGAGCAAATTGAAAGTCAGCTTTGGAGAAGCTCAGGGGCTATTAATGCTAGGGAAACCAATTATAAGCTAATATATGGGTGGTACATGACGCCCGTACGAGTGGCCCGAGCTTGTTATGGCAATTGTTCAAACTGATGATTCTATGCTTCATTATTGTGCAAATATTTTGGGAGTGGACTTTCTTTTTTCTGTAACTGTGTTGAAGCCTTTAAAGAAAAGTGGAATTATACCAAAGACCTATATAGAGGCATAAAGATATTCTTGGTTTCATTCCCAATTCTTTTCAAATAATCCCTAACATTCGATATGTGTTTTTGGCATCCACTGCTTGGTTGGCTGAAAATGTCAATGTATTATCCTTGATGGCTCCAAGATATTTATTGGGTGGTGATTTCCAACTTGCAACCAGTATTTTTGGTATATATTGCTGAGGTTGGTTTTCCCTACAGTTGTGGTCAACATTATTGGCACCTTTGTATTTTAGGTATGTTGCGTACAATATCTTGAGAAATAATTGGAAATATTCCAATTGCATGTCATCATAATATTTTAACAGTATGTTCAAAGGTATACTATGTCCAGCACATCTACAGTATCATTTATCTGCACTGTACTTGCTCTTTCCTGTCCTGTCCTGCAATTGGCAATTCTTTATTTTTCTCCTGCTCCTAGCAGCCAATTCTTTTTTATTGTAAACTGCCCTATTGCTGGTGTAAAGGGCGGTATATCAAACTTACAAATAAAGATAAAGATATAAAAAAAAAGATGTCTATGCAACTTAGAGGTAATAATTTCTGAGAAAAAAAAAAAAAGAGCTGGCCAGGATTAATTACTACTTGGCAACCCTTGGCAGTGATGACAGCTTCCAAACGTTTCTTGTAGCCATCTATAAGTTTCATACATCTGTCTGCTGGTAGTTTCTCCCACTCTTCAGCAGTACTTTGTTCCTGCTCATGAATGCTTTCAGGGTTCCTTTTACCAATGGCAGATTTCAACTCTTTCCAAAAGTTCTCGATAGGGTTGGGATAAAGATTCATTGCTGGCCAGTTTAAAAATAGTCCATTTGTTCCTTTGTAACCATTCTTTTGTACTTTTGAATGTATGTTTTGGGTCACTGTCCTGCTGGAGGACCCATTACCTTTGACCCAGACCTAGCTTTCTGACACTAGGGGGCATGTTTACTAAAACCCCGTTAAAGTGCGGGCCCCGGTAGTGTGCGGGTGCCATATAAGGAGTGGGCGTTCCGTCCTGAAAAAGGAAAGGCGGAATTTACATATGCGCTAAGGTGCGCGGCGCCCATGTGCACCCCGCACCTTAGCGCATGGGATAACTGCGCGAGAGGCATAAGTGGCACGCTGAAGTGCAAGAAATAGAGCAGAGCCACAGCACAATGGTTAAGACACTGACCAACGGATCAGGGGTTCAAACCCCCATAGTGCCCAATGAAGACACCTGGCTGAGGCATTAATTTATGAGGCGCAGAAGGCGGCACGCTGTTTTTGGCGGCATATTAATACTGGGTGGCATAAGGCGGCGCGCTGATGTTTATGGAGGCATTATAATACTGGGCGGTATAAGTGGTGTGCTGATGGGTAGGAGGAAGAGCAGAGCCACAGCACAATGGTTAAGACACTGACCAATGGTGCAGAGATCAGGGGTTCAATCCCCCACAGTGCCCAATGAAGAGGCCTAGCTGAGGCATTACTTTAGGAGCCAGTGTAGTATTGGGCAGCAGAAGGCAGTGCGCTGATGGCCATAAGGCAGCATGCTAATAATTTTGGAGGCATTTTAATGTTGGCAGGCATATGGCGGTGCACTGATGTACAAACACAGGAACAGAACCACAGTACAATGGTTAAGGCACTGACCAATGGTGCAGAGATCAGGGGCTCAATCCCTCAAAGTGCCCAATGGAGACACCTGGCTGAGGCATTATTTTAGGAGGCATATAAATGATGGGCGGCATAAGGCAGCGCGCTAATGTTTAAGGCTTTTTAATATTGGGCGGCATAAGGCGGCGCGCTGATGTGCAATCACAAGAACAGAATCACAGCACAGTGGTTAGGACACCAACCAATGGTGCAGGGCTCAGGAGTTCAATCCCCCACAATGCCCAATGAACAAGGCTGGCTGAGGCATAACATATTATGGGGAAGATTGCTTTAGGAGGCATTTTATTTTTATTGTAATTATCATTAATAGCAAACGCACTCTCAAATCGTGTTAACATAAGGCGCTCTATAAGGCACATTTTAAAGTGCACTGTCCACCAAGGCACCCTAGAATGTTGCTTATAGGGCACTTTAGAGGGTGCCGTATGAGGTACCGCAAGGTCAGAGTACTGTTTTTGATGGCAGCACTGTGCATTTTAAGGAATGCAAAGCATAAGTAGGTGCGCTGACATGCAAGGAGGAGCAGCAGTGGAGCACAATGGTTAAGGCTGACTGCTGATACAGGGGTCATGAGTTTGCTCCCCAGGGTGCCTAATATGTAAGGCTGGCTGTGGCATCAGCTTTGAATGTACATATTTTCTGCTCCAGCACCTTATGTTTATTTTATTAATTGCTGCCAGCAAACACGCCCTCATGTGCCATAATTGAAGGTGCTGTATAAGGCACCCTATAAGGTACTCCATAGGGCACATGATAAAGTGCACTGTCCGCCACGGCACCCTAAACTGTACCCTATAGGGCACCCTATAAGTTGCGTCACAGGAAAATGTACAGTGCCCCTTATATGGACGGAAACCATAAGGTGCCCTATAGGGCGCCCTCATAGGCACCTTATGGGTACAGTACGCTGAGGGTGTATTTGCTGGCAGCAAAATATGTACATTAGAAAACAGATAATGCTTTGGACAACCCAATCAAATAACCCCACTGTGGGTTTGAACCCATGCCCTCTGGCGTCACAGGCAATGACGTAACCATTGAGCTACAGCTCTATAGCTACTAGCAAGCCCCTGGCTGGCTGCAGACAGCCTGCATGTCACCACACAGTCTGCTGCAGTCACCAGGATAGGGTTAGCCCACCCATACCCATGAGGCACTGCACATGCAAATCAGCTGTCCACAGATGAACACAAGATGGGCAATGCACCCCCACAGCACCTCGGCCTGGTAGAGGGAAGTGACCATGTGCACCCACACACCACCTCGGCCTGGTAGGGGGTACTGACCGTGTGTTTTACTGGCACAGAGTAGCTACACACCGTCACATTGTGCGGGTACTGTGCTCACCCTGAGGGTGCGGTGAGGCACCCAGGACCAGGTCCACAACACCTTCCATGACTGAATGAGGCCATGCTGGAGGTCCAAAGCAGTGTTAATGTGTGAGATAAGTAGTTTCTGCACAAAACCCTTGGATATATCTGTCTGTGTAGCCCCCATGGAACCCCCCCCCCCCCCCCAAGGGCCAAGGGCAGCAAACAGGGCCCTCCATAAATAGATCCACATTCTACCTCCCTGCAAAGGTGGCAGTAGAGGGGGACCATCAACCCAGGTCCTGCTGAGGAACAGACACCCCTACAGGGCAGTCAATGCAGCTCTATACACATCCATACCAAAATAGCAGACAGACATTAGGCCTGGATGTGGTGAGCTGCACCCCACCATCTGATATTCTCCCACAGCAAGTCATCAGCCACTGTACCCCACAAGCTGCTCCATCAAGACACATACTAGCTGCAAACAGTGTGCTACTTAGTCCACAGTGCATGTTCCCAGTGGAGATGCATGCACCCAGAACTGGGATGTCAGCATACACAGCAATCAGTTAAATCAGTGACTGGGCCCCAAAAAGAAACCCATATCTATCACATGAGAAAAATACTATATAGCACTATGGGGGGTGCCTAGCCATGCTGTGGTCACTGCACAGTCAGGGTGAGTGATCTCTCAGCAGGACATATTGAGGTCACCCTGTCTGTGTAGGTGGTGGCCGGGCACTAAAATGTCCCAGTCAGTGCCCTATGCCCTGTGCAGATGCACCCTGGCCAGGCCACCCTGTCCGGCCTATACCCATGGTACCTTGCTCCTCATTATGCACATTGGCAGCCCAATACTGGCAACATTGCTGGCAGTGTGGGCTGTGGAAGGTGTTTGCAGCCACCACACACTGGATAGGCAGACAGCCAACCCCACACCTATGCCAGCATTGTGCTACTATAGAGGAGTCCAGCAGCCATACCCACCACACCAGTCCTGGGCACAGTACAGGCATGGATATGGTACGCACTACTGTTGGGGGTCACTCCCCAGGGTGGTAAACACTGTCAGAGACCAGACCTGCAGCGCACACCGCAGACATCACAATGATTGTTATGGTGGAGATCAATGAGCAAAATGTGCTTAACGTAGGAATTGATATCTGCCAGTTATCATGGGCAACGTTTGATAGCTGTGTACCATATACCCAGGTGTAGGGTGGCATTGCTAAGGTATGCAACTGCTAGTATTGGGAGATACAGGCAGGGCCCAATGCTCTGCCTCTCCAGGAGGCATTGGCCAATGGGGCCTGTGGGTGTGTGTGTGTGGGTGTGTCTGGCCCTGTTGGCTGCTGCTTTACAGCAGAGTGTCCCAACTCCAGTCCTGGTGTTCCAACCACTGTTCGGGTTTTCATGCTGTCCCTCATAAATATGCATGAGCTACATCAGCATACCATGGGGGTGATGCATAGATATGCAGCACAGGCATCTTTATTAGAGGCAGCATGGATCCTGAATGGTGTGGGGCCCTCCAGGACTGCATTTGGGAGACTCTGCTCTAGGTAATGCGGCTGTTTATGGTGTCTGTGTTTGGTGTGGTAAAATATAGGCGTGTGAACCATGCGTATGTCCTCAGCAATAAAGGTTTCTCCTTACTATCACGGTTTAGTTGTAGGAAAAATATGTGGACTGGATTGGCAGCAGCCCCAGCTGGGCTTTGAACCTGTGACCTTCTGTTCCTGCACATGCTGTCTGTGTGCACTGCACCACCATGTTGCCACAGATATGCTGTGTTCCCTGGGGAGTCCATGACTGTACATCCGACAAAGCCTGTCTGTTGCGGTGGACGGTGCCAGCCTGCACAGGCCTAGGCCACTGTCTGCTGTGGTTTTCAGCCACTGCCCCCTCCACCACCTGTACCCTTCCGCCAACATGTAGACATGTCCCTATCTGAAAAAAAGCATATGACCTGATTGAGTTGTGGCACTCCAGGACTGAATTTGGGGGACTCGGCTGTAGGTAATGCCCATTGTTATGGTTTGTGTGCCGTGTAGGGTAAAATATAGGTGTTGGAACCATGCTTATGTTCTCTGCCATACTGGAGTGTCTGTACTATCACTGTTTAGTGATGGGTAAAACTATGGGGACTGGGTTGGCAGGAGCCCCAGCTGGGATTTGAACCTGTGACCCTTTGGTCCTACAGGCACTGGCTGTGTCTGCTGCACCACACTGTGGCCACAGAAGTAGTGCAGTCTCTGGAGATAGGAAACCTGGCCGCACGAGTCAGACACCCTGCTCTGCACAATTTTACTGTGGGCTCGTTTACCTTGTATGGGGACAGAGGTGCAATTAAACCTCAAAAATGACCTCCAAAAAGGGGAAAAAGAACCAAAACCAAGCTGAGCAACAGTGATATCAATGGGCAACATGACAAACACTCCCAGGAAAGCTCCATTAACATGCAGTGATTTTTGAACGAGTCTACGGAGCGTTGACCCTTCCAAAAATCATTTCTTTTTTTTGGAGCTTTCCTGGGAGTGTTTTTTATGGTTGCCCATTAATATCACTGTTGCCCAGCTGGATTATAATTTATTTGGAATTTGTTGTGGTCATTTTCAATCAATATTTGCTATTTTGTTCTGTGCACATGTATCACACTGCTCACGTTTTTCAGGTTTCCCCGGTTTTGCTGTACATTGCTGACGGAAATGGTTTCTATTCCCTTTAAATCGGCTCTAACGCGAGGGTTTCACTCGCGGTATTTTTTATGCCGAAATTCAGCCCCGATCCTGTGCGGGGAGCCTCTCCCCTCCCACTCTCCACCCATTGACCCCCGTCCCTCCGCCCCTCGGGGGCCTTCCTCCGCCCTCCGTACGCCTTTCCTCGCCTCTATCGCACATCAGTGCCCCGCACACGTGCGCCGGTCCGTTAATGTGACGCGCACGCGTGCATGGCGCTTAAGAGCACTTAAGTGCATCATTAGCGTACGCTATTGTGCGCCACGCACGTGTGCGCGGTTTAGTAAACATACTCCTAGGTAGCACATTTTGTTCCAAAATACCTTGGTAGTCCTCTGACTTCATGATTCCTTTAATTCCTGAGGTAGCAAAACAGCCTCACAAAATTATTTAACCTCCATCATATTTAAGTGTAGGAAGTGTGTTTTTTTCCTTATAAGCTTCATTTATTCACCTTTACATATATCACTGGTCTGCAATGCCAAAGAGCTCAAATTTTGTTTCATCTGTCCATAGTACATTTTCCCAGAATAATTGTGGTTTCTTAAGGTAGATCTGGGCAAAGATCAGGTGTGCCTTTTTATGTCTGTCTATGAGCAGTGGGGCCCTCCTTGGCCTTTGCCTTTGCCCATGAAGTCTGCATGGCTGAGCTCCATTGGACAAACTCAAGGTTGGAATGATTGCCTACCTTAAAAATAAATAAGCGCACACACAGGCATACGTTTCTTTGGCTGGGTCACTTGTGTAGTTTTACTGTGGAGGAAAGCAGGGCCTGCTTGCCTGAGCCCAGGTCCTTTAGTGGGTAGGGTACAGGGCCAGGGGTTAAAAACTCTGTGGTCTGGGTCACTTTCCCCCCACAGCCAGACAACACAGTACTTTTGAGTAAGTAGCTGGCTGTCTTTATCTCTGACTGCCTTCATAGAGCCTTCGCAGTATGCTGGCTCTGAGTTTTCAATGCAAAAAGACTAAAACAAAATTATATTTAAAAAAAAAAAAAAGGGAAAGGCCAAGTTGCAAAGTATCTCCGCTGTCTCAGTTTTACTGGTTGACATCTCCTTAAGTGCTGAGGAAGCAGTGGTTTTCTCAGGGGACGTCTCCTTAAGTGGAAGAGGGAACCAGTAAGTGGGGAATAGGCCACAGACTTCGGCGAGGGAAGCAGACTGAGGACAAGGAGAGTCTCAATGGCTGCTACTCCCTTTGGGAGAGAGTTGGATATCATGAAGTTGACTCTGAATTTTCTTGCAAGACCTAGCTGTGGGGCTGCCGCAGCGTGGGTGGTTTGCACAAGAGTGCCTCAGAGTTGCTTTACTCCCTTGTCTATTTGAACAGTACTCTCAGCTCCCTTCTTTGGTATTTTAGTTTGTTTATGCTCGGTTTGGTTTCCTCTTTCGGACCAGCAGGAAATAAATGCGGCGATCCTGCCCCGAGAGCAGGGCTATCTCTCAAGCCAGTTTTGCATTCTCATCTGTTAATTTTCCCCCTCACTCTTTTTGGTGTTAAATGAGGCCATATTTTTTTTTGTTCCCATTGGGACGTTTGGTGGCATTGGCGGCAATGGATTCCTCGCTTGGAGGAGTTCTCCTTTCTGAGCTCAGGTGCTATTTTGGTAATTGCTGAAGTTTATTTTGTGTTGTATTTCTTTCAGTGTCTCAACGTCTCAGGAGGTGTTTGATAATGCCGTTCTGTTGTGAGGTGTTATCAGGATCTGGGATACTCCTCGGGATATCTGGTTTAATTGCATTCCTTTAAACTAGTTTAATCTAATGTCTTCAAAGTGCTTCTGGAATTTGTTACCGTAGGATGTAGTGGCTCTTCAACCTGGAAAAGAGATGGCTGAGGGGAGGTATGTCCATAAATAATGAATGGAGTAGAATGGGTAAATGTAGATTGATTGTTTACGCCATTAAAATGTAGAAAGGCTAGGGGACGTACAATGAAGCTACAGTGTAACCCATATAAGACTAATAAGAAAAAATATTAAATTAAACTCTTGAATTCATTACTGGGAGATGTAGTAAAGCTGTTAGTGTAGATGGGTTTAAAAAAGGTTTAGACAAGTTCCTGGAGGATAGGTCCATAAACCATTATTAAAGAGAACCCGGGAAATCCACTGCTTGTCCCAATACAAGCATTGTGGAACCTGTCTTCTGGGGAAACTGCTAGGTACTTGTGACCTAGATTGGCCACTGTTGGAAACAGGATACTGGGCTTGATGGACCTTGGTCTGACCCAGTATAGCATATCTTATGCTCTTATGCTCCTTCTTTATTTAGTGTACAGCGTATGATGTGGGTTGAAATCACCATTGCTGATTGTTCTAGGACATCCTTAAGCTCTTTGGATGTTGTACGTGTTATTTTTTCAACAGTTCGCACTAACCTTTGAAGACTTCTTGGATTAATTTTCCTCTTCCCATCACTTCTTGGGAGGTTCTTGCTAGTTCCATGAACAGAAAACTTCTTAGTAACATGCACACTGTTTCCCAAGGTCTTTGGAGATGGCCTTGTACATATCCCTTTGAAATTTGATGTTTGGTGATAATGGCTTTTCTGATGGTGTCAGGCAGCTCTCTTTTCTACACCATTGTGAAAATGGAACAGGGAGTAAATATGCCCATTTTAAATGTTAGAGCCATCACTCATTGGTTGATTCATCATAGAAACATAGAAAAATGATGACATAAAAAGACCACATGGCCTATCTAGTCTGTCCTTCCATATCAAAACTACAACAGTCTCTGTTTTTCCTTTAGAGATCCTCTGTGTTTGTCCCATGTTTTTTGAATTCAGATACTGTCCTTATCTCTACTACCTCCACTGGGAGACTATTCCATGGATCCACTACTCTTTCCGTAAAGAAATATTTCCGCATATCACTCCTGAGTCTATCCCCTTTCACCCTCAACCCATGTCCCCTCGTAGCAGAACTTGCATTCAATTGAAAGAGGCTCTCCCCCTCATGTGAGTTCTGATTGATCACAGGGACATCTAATTTTACTGCAATGGGAATGTGGATCTTGTGTTCAAACTGATTTGAATTGTTTATAAGGGTGCCAATAATCATGTTCTGGCAATGTCCCAGTTTTATATTATTTCCTACTATGTCCTTTTTTAATTGGTCTTGTTTTGTTTGATTTTTTTATGTGTCCAATATATGTGCATATATAGTCCAAAGCCATTTCACTTGCCATTTTTTTAGGAGATATTGGACATTAAGGGGTTGAATTGGCAGAGTGTCAATAATGTTGACAACATGTATGTATATCACTGTGCACTTGTCCACATTAAATTTAATTTGCTATTTAGATGTTCAGTCTCCTAGTCTCATAGGGGTATGTTTACTAAAGGGCGCTATTTGCGCTGCTGTCATGTTATCAGGCGATAAGGTACCTTATTGCGCGACAATGGCGCTTTACCGGGCGCAAAGGTACCTTATCGCGCGATAACGTGCACAGCGGTGCAAATGAACACTGAAGGTGGAGAAAGGCTCCAGGAGGGTGGAGGAAGGCTCCCCAGGGGCGGAGAGAGAGGGTCAATGGGTGGAGAGTGGGAGGGGAGAGGATCCCTGTACACTAACGCCAGTGAAACCCGGGGCTGGAAACTCACACCAGTGAAACCCTGGCATTAGAGCAGATTTAAAGGGAAAAGAAACCATTTCCGTCGGCAATGTACGGCAAAACCAGGGAAACCTACAAAAAGTGATAAGTGTGATACATGTGCAAGGAACAAAAGGGCAAATAAACATTGAAAATGAACAGAAGAAAATGTAAAAAAAAACATAACCAAGCTGGGCAATAGTAATATCAATGGGAAACATAAAAAAACACTCCCAAGAAAGCTCCAAAAAAAAGATATGAATTTTGGAAGGGTCTATGCTCTGTCCCCATACAAGGTGAATGAGCCCACAGTGAAATTGCACTGAGCAGGGTTTCCGACTCCATTGGCCAGGTTTCCTATGGCGTGCACATGTTCTGCAACAGCAGGGTGGGCATGTCGGAACGGGCAACTGGACAGATGCTGGAAAATGGGACACAGAGGGCTGCAGATGCTGTGGTGCAGCTGGGCCACAGTGCGGACTAGGGTGATGCCTAGCTGGCCCATAGGAATGCTGAAACAGTAGAGCAGCCAGACAGCAACTGCTGAGGGCCCAACATGGGCACGAGTGTGCTTCCCACAGTGTCACAGGGGATAGTACCCAGCAGGTACCACCAAGGGCACAGAACATTGGCATACGGTGCTGGGGGGAAGCGTGGACAGCTATGCAGGCACTCCTACCCCAGAACCCGCACCATAGGCAGGCGCCTACCTGCACACTGGATGGCCTGAGACTGCACTCCACCAGCACTACCAGCAGAAGGGCATGTCAGCATGGTGGCAGAGGGATACTGGTGGTGGAGGGGGCAGTGGCAGCTGCCCAGAGCAGACCGTGGCCTAGCCCTGAGTAGGTAGGTGCCATGTACTGCAAAATACGGGCCCTGTCTGATGAACAGTCATGGTATCACCAGGGAATGCACAGTCTCCATGGCAATATGGTGGTGCAGTGCACACAACCAGTGTGTTCAGAAACAGAAGGTCACAGGTTCAAGTCCCAGTTGTGGTTCCTGCCAACCCAGTCCCCATATTTTACCCACTACTAAACCGTGCTAATACAGACAGAACCTTTATTGCAGATGACGTAAACATGCCCAAAACACCTACATTTTACCCTATAGAGCACAGACACCATATACATGCACATTACCTAGAGCAGAGTCTCCCAAATGCAGTCCTGGAGGGTCAAACACCATGCAGGTTCCATGCTGCCTCTAATAAAGATGCCTGTGCTGCATGTCTATGCGCCGCCCCCATGGTATGCAGATGTATCTCATGCATATTCATAAGGGACAGCATGAAAACCCGAACAGTGTTATGCACACCAGGACTGGAGTTGGGAACCTCTGCCCTAAAGCAGCGGTCAACAGGGGCAGACACAGAGAGGCAGGATATTGGGCCCTGCGTGCATCTCCCAATACCAGCACTTGCATACCTGTGTACAGATCTGCATTGCCTGCCCTGTAGGGTATCTGTTCCCTAGCAGGACTGGGGTTGATGGTCCCCGCTACTGCCACCATTGCAGGGAGGTAGAATGTGGATCTGTTGGTGGGAGATCCTATTTCCCACTCTGAGCCCCAGGGGGTGGGTTGGGTGGTGGTACATAATCCACCTATGGGTCCAAACACCCTTCACTCACATCTACATCATGCAACCGTGGCACCAACACAGAATATGCACTATTCTGGGTACATCATAGCCCATAAGAACTAGATATGACTGAGAAATACAGATGTATCCTAGGTGTGCCTGCAGGAACTACCAATCACACAGAGCAGCACTAATGAGGAACTGCAGCATGGTGTATTTCAGTCATGAAAGGTGCTGTGGACCTGGTGCTGGGCGCCCCACCTTACCCTCAGGGTGAGCACAGTACCTGCACAATTTGACGGTCTGTAGCTACTCTGTGCCAGTAACATACACGGTCAGTACCCCTTACCAGGCTGAGGTGCTGTGCGGGTGGACACGGTCAGTTCCCCCTACCAGACCGAGGTGCTCTGGGGGTGCATACCCCATCTTGTGATCATCAGTAGACTGCTGATTTGCATGTGCAGTGCATCATGGGTATGGGTGGGTTAACCCTATCCTGGTAACCACAGCAGACAGTTTGTGTGGTGACCTGCAGTCCTTCTGTAGCCAGCCAGGCAGGGGTTTGTTGGTAGCTGTAGCCCGCTGGTTATTTCACTGCCTATGGAGCTAGAGGTCATGAGTTTGATCCCACAGTGGGGTTATTTGATAGGGCTGTCTGAGGCATTGTTTTTTTTAATGTAAATTAGTGCTGCCAGCAAAGAAAGGTGCTGTAACCTTAAGGTGCCTCATAAGGCGCCCCATAAAGTGCCTTATAAGGCGCCTTATAGAGCGCCCTATAAAGCACCTTATTAAGCGCCTTATAAGGCATTCTATAGAGGACATTATAGGGTGCCCTGGTGGACAGTGCACTTTATAATGTGCCCTATGGAGTGCCTTATAGGGTGCCTTATGCGGCACCTTGGGTTACGCCACTGTGAGGGTGTGTTTGCTGGCAGCAGTAATTAAAATAAACATAAAATGCCTCAAAAACACGTCTTAAAGGTAAAGGGAGATGCCTCAGCCAGCAGGCACACTGGGGGATCAAACTCACAACCCCAGTACTATCAGTCAGCATATTAACCATTGTGCTACAGCTCTGTTGCTGCATTTGCTGGTCAGCGCGCCTACTTAGGATTATCGCTCATTAACCTGCGCTGCTCCCTTTATCGGGCGATAATGTGCGCAGTGCACATTATCGCACGTTAACGCGCCTTGCTACGTTTAGACCGGAACGCCCACTCCTTTTATGGCATCCTGCACATTATCGCCGGGCGCACGATAGCGCCCTTTAGTAAACATACCCCTTTGTGTCTTGCCTTTTAACCAATTATCAGTCTGCAATAGGACCTCACTTCCAATCCCATGACTTCTGTTGGAGTCTCTCATGAAGACTTTGTTATATGCCTTCTGAAAATTCAAATATACTTTGAGAGTAATTTTATAAGGTGTGCATAGGTTACTGCAATTTTTAATATGCATATTTAACAATCTATTTTATAAAGTCAAGCATGATCATAAGTGTAAGGTATAAGTGATCATTCAAGCAGCCATGGTTTAGATGCCCATGGCTACTATTTTCAAGAACGTATGTAAATTATAGTATATTATAATATATGTGCAGAATGTTGCACTCTGCTCATGGTCTGCCCAAACTCTGCCCCTGCAAATTCCCACCGTAAAAGTAAGTGTAATTAGCCTGATGCATATTCTTTCAGAATAACAATTGCATCAAATAAATGCCAAAATGACCATTTGCCTGTATACATGACTAAAATACCTAGATTCACATGTGTAAACATATCCTTATGAGGGTAATTTTATGGGCCAATTTAGAGGAAGAATAAGGATGGGCCCAAAAAGTATTCATTTAGAGATGATGAACTGAATAGCAGGCCTAAATTGCATGGATAGTGCCAGCACGGTCACGGCAATACCACTGAAAAGTTAAATAACAAATGTTTATAAATAAGGAACAATAAAACTATTTATCAAGAAAGCTAAAAAATGATTGAATAGATTATAGAAGGAATAACAAAAGACATATTAAAAAAAGGCATAACCAAACAATATAGGTATCAGTATTCAAAGGCACATATCTGGTTAGCAGCCCTTATGAACTGGATAAGCGCTAGTAAAAGCAATATTCAGCAGTGCTATCCAGATACTGCTATTAAATATAACCTCTTACCACCTCAGCACTATCCAAATAGTGCTAGGGTAATCTGTTGGTGGAGCTGGGGTAGAGTTTATTGTTAATTGGTAAACAGTGATTTTCAGTATGACTATCCAGATAGCAATCCACATAAATACATGCCAAAATGACCATTTGCCTGAATACATGACTAAAATACCGTGCTGGCACTATCCATGCAATTTAGGCCTGCTATTCAGTTCATCATCTCTAAATGAATACTTTTTGGGCCCATCCTTATTCTTCCTCTAAAGTGGCCCATAAAATTATCCTCATAATGGCCTGCACAGAGTGGCACCTACTCCTGCCATCTTAATCCGGCCATCTTACTGGGCAGACTAGATGGACCATACTGGTCTTTATCTGCTGTCATTTACTATGTTACTATGGGATATGTTTACTAAACCCTCTTAATGTGCGCCCAGCGTTAGTGTGCAGGATGCCATATAAGGAGTGAGCATTTCAGTTTAAAGTAGCAAAACGGGATTAGCGCGCGATAACGCGCGCTGCTGCGCACATTATCGGGCAAAGCGCCGCTAAGCGCGTTACCGCGCGGTAATCTTAAGTAGGCGCACAGACATCCAAACATAGAAACAGAAGTGTAGCACAATGGTTAATACACTGACTGATGATACGGGGATCATGACTTTGATCCCCCAGTGTGCCTAATGCATAAGGCTGGCTGAGGCATCAGCTGTGACATGTAAGTATTGTTTCCTGAGGCATTTTATTTGTATTTTATTTATTGCTGCCAGCAAACACACCCTCACGTGCCGTAACCTAAGGTGCCGCATAAGGCACCCGATAAGGCACCCCATAGGGCACATTATAAAGTGCACTGTCTGCCACGACACCCTATAATGTCCCCTATAGGGCACCCTATAAGGTGCTCCATAGGACACCTTATAAGGCACCTTATATGGACTGTAACCATAAGGTGCCTCAGAAGGCGCTTTATAGGGCGCCCTATAAGGCGCCTTATAGGGCGCCTTCTGAGGCACCTTATGGTTACAGTACCCTGAGGGTGTTTTGCTGGCAGCACTAATGTACATTAAAAAAAGACAATGCTTTGGACAGCCCTATCAAAGAACCCCTATTGTGGGTTTGAAACCATGACCTCTGGCTCCACAAGTAGTGAAATAACCAGTGGGCTACAGCTCCATAGCTGCTAGCAAACCCCTGGCTGGCTGCAGAAGGACTGCACGTCACCACACAAACAGTCTGCTGTGGTCACCAGGATAGGGTTAACCCACCCATAACCATGATGCACTGCACATGCAAATCAGCAGTATACAGATGATCACAAGATGGGGCCTGCACCCCCACAACACCTCGGCCTGGTAGGGGGAACTGACCGTGTGTGATACTGGCACAGAGTAGCTACACACCGTCACATTGTGCAGGTACTGCACTCACCCTGAGGGTGAGGTGGGGCGCCCATCACCAGGTCCACAGCAGCGACAGGCCATGCTGCAGGTCCCCAACAGTGTTAATGTGTGAGATAGGTAGTTTCTGCAGACAGACCTTGGATATATCTGTATGTCTCAGTCAGGTTTAGCCCCTATGAACCCCTAGGAGGATTATGTACCACCACCCTCCTCCTTCTCCTCCTCCTCCTCCTCCTCCTCCTCCTCTTTCTCCAAGGCTGAGGGGGGTAAACAGGTCTCCCACCAACAGATCCACATTCTACCTCCCTGCAATGGTGGCAGCAGAGGGGACCATCAACCCCAGTCCTGCTGGGGAACAGACACCCTACAGGGCAGTCAATGCAGCTCTATACACATCCATAACACAATAGCAGACAGACATCAGGCCTGGATATGCTAAACTGCACCCCACCACTATCTGATATCCTCCTGCAGCAAGTCTTCAGCCGCTGCACCCTGCAAGGCGTTCCACCAAGACACATACCAGTTGCAAACAGTCTGCTAGCTAATCCATAGTGCATGTTGCTGGTGGAAATGCATGCACCCATAACTGGGATGTCAGCATACACACCAAGCAGATAAATCAGTGACTGGGCCCCAAAAGAAAACCCATAAATATCACATGAGAAAAATACTGTAAAGCACTATGGGGGAAGCCTAGCCATGCCGTGGTCACTTCTCAGTCAGGGTGAGAGTGATCTCCCAGCGGAACATGCTGTGGCCACCCTGTCTGTGCAGGTGGTGGCCGGGCACTACAATGTCCCAGCCAGTGCCCTATGCCCTGTGCAGATGCATCCTGGCCAGGCCACCCTTTCCGGGCTATACCCATGGTACCTTGCTCCTCATTATGCACATTGGCAGACCAATACTGGCAACAGTGCTGGCAGTGTGGGCTGTGGAGGGTGTTTGCAGCCACCACACACTGGATAGACAGACACACACTCCCACACCTATGCCAGCATTGTGCTACTATAGAGGTGTTTAGCAGCCCTGGCCACCACACCAGTCCTGGGCACAGTGCAGGCCTGGATATGGTACGCAATACTGTTGGGGGTCACTCCCCAGGGTGGTAAACACTGTCAGAGACCAGACCTGAAGCACACTCCACAGACATCAGAAAGGTTGCTATGATGGAGCTCAATCAGCAAACTGTGCTTAACGTAGGAATTGGTATCTGTCAGTAATCATAGCATATGTTTGATAGCTATATACCGTATTCCCAGGTGTAGGGTGGCATTGCTAAGGTATGCAAGTGCTAGTAATGGGAGATGCACGCAGGGCCCAATTTCCTGCCTCTCCAGGAGGCATTGGCTAATGGAGCCTGTGGGTGTGGGTGTGTCTGCCCCTGTTGGCTGCTGCTTTATGGCAGAGGTTCCCAACTCCAGTCCTGGTGTGCCAAACACTGTTCGGGTTTTCATGCTGTCCCTTATGAATATGCATGAATACATCTGCATACCATGGGGGTGGTGCATAGATATGCAGCACAGGCATCTTTATTAGAGGCAGCATGGAACCTGAATGGTGTTTGGCCCTCCAGGACTGCATTTGGGAGACTCTGCTCTAGGTAATGCGCCTGTTTATGGTGTCTTTGCTCTGTAGGGTAAAATGTAGGTGTTTTGGTCATGTTTACGTCATCTGCAATAAAGGTTCTGTCTGTATTAGCACGTTGTAGTAGTGGGTAAAATATGGGGACTGGGTTGGCAGGCACCATAGCTGGGACTCGAACCTGTGACCTTCTGCCTTCTAACACACTGGTTGTGTGCACTGCACCACCGTGTTGCCACAGAGACAGTGCATTCCCTGGTGATACCATGACTGTTTGTCTGGCAGGGCCTGTCTGTTGCAGTGCATGGCACCCACCTACACAGGGCTAGGCCATGGTCTGCTCTGGGCAGCTACCACTGCCCCCCTCCACCACCAGTACCCCTCTGCCACCATGCTGACATGCCCTTCTGCTGGTGGTGCTGTGGTGTGCAGTCTCAAGCCATCCAGTGTGCAGGTAGGCTGCTGCCTATGGTGCGTGTTCTGGGGTGCCTGCATAGATGTCCACGCTTCCCCCCAACACCGCCTGCCAAATTTCTGTGCCCTTGGAGGTTACCTGCTGGGTACTATCCCCTGTGACACTGTGATAAACACTCTCATGCCCATGTTGGGCCCTCATCAGTTGCTGTCTGGCTGCTGTACAGTTTCAGCATTCCTAAGTGCCACCTAGGCATCTGCCTAGTCCGCACTGTGCCCCAGTTGCACCACAGCATGTGCCGCCTGCAGCCCTCTGTATCCCCTTTCCCAGCATCTGTCTAGTTGCCCATTCCAACATGCCCGCCCTGCTGTTGTGGAACATGTGCATGCCATAGGAAACCTGTCCAATGGAGAGGGAAACCCTGATCAGTGCTATTTCACTGTGGGATCATTCACCTTGTATGGGGACGGAGCGTAGACCCTTCCAAAATTCATATCTTTTTTGGGGGGCTTTCTTGGGAGTGTTTTTTGATGTTTCCCATTACTATCACTATTGCCCAGCTTGGTTATGTTTTTTGTATATTTTGTTGGGGTCCTTTTCAATGTTTATTTGTACTTTTGTTCCGTGCACATGTATCACACTTATCACTTTTTTGTAGGTTTCCCTGGTTTTGCTGTACATTGCTGACAGAAATGGTTTCTCTTCCCTTTAAATCAGCTCTAACGCGAGGTTTTCACTTGCGTTATTTTTGGCCTCGAATTTCACATCGTTAGTGTGCGGGGAGCCTCTCCCCTCCCACTCTCCACCCATTGACCCCTTCTCTCCGCCCTGGGGAGCCTTCCTCCGCCCTCCGGGAGCCTTTCCACACCTTCAGTGCTCGTTTGCGCCGCTGCACGGATTAGCGCACGCTAGGGCACATTTGTGCCCCGTAAAGCATCATTATCGCGCGCTTAGGTACCTTAGCGCGCGATAATTGCACAGCGCGCACGTTAAGAAGGTTTAGTAAACATACCCGTATGTAACTTAGGACAGCAATATATCTGCCCTAAGTGTATGCAAATTGGTTATCTGGATAGCAACTAATATTGCCGGTTTCAGATTATAACTGTCCTAGTTGCTAAATCCAAATACAGTGAATTTTCACTTACATAAGAAACCCATTAAACAAAGCCACAATAGAATCCAATGAAAAAGGCCTGCTAATGTAATCACTATCACACCATCATTGACATGTTTTAAGAAACAGTATAGTGTAAATTCTTATATTTTTGTCGGATCGTCTGTAATGAGGATGTAAGACATACTCTTATAACAGACCCTCCTTTTTATTCAATTTTAAAAGGTCTCATCAACCAAATTTGCCTGAGGCTATGAACGGCCCCGTAAGACCAGCCTCTGCAAACACTTAACTTTTCAGTTATTATCAATCCCTTGCTGTAAACAGCTTCCTGTAATCATCAAATGTCACGATAAGGAAATTGTGAGTAATGTGAATTTCCTTATCGTGACATTTGATGATTACAGGAAGCTGTTTACAGCAAGGGATTGATAATAACTGAAAAGTTAAGTGTTTGCAGAGGCTGGTCTTACGGGCCGTTCATAGCCTCAGGCAAATTTTGTCGATGAGACCTTTTAAAATTGAATAAAAAGGAGGGTCTGTTATAAGAGTATGTCTTACATCCTCATTACAGATGATCCGACAAAAATATAAGAATTTACACTATACTGTTTCTTAAAACATGTCAATGATGGTGTGATAGTGATTACATTAGCAGGCCTTTTTCATTGAAATCCAAATACAGAGCATTGGCTGCTGTCTAGATATCGGTGCTAAATATCTAGATTCTTGTTAACAGTGGTAGCCAACACTTGGAAAAAAAAACCCCACTGACTGCCATGGTCTAAAATTACCCCTGTAGTTTCTAATAGATGTTTTTGAAACTTTTAGAGCTGTTTCTGGAAAATCCCAGTCCAAAGAGAAATGTATTAACCGGGTAAGGCGGACCGAGCGATCCCAACCTTGTTCCCCCCCCCCCCCCCCCATCGCCTATCCCATGCACATATCTGACATTCAAATAAAACCATTACACAATCTATGGAATTGAACTGGTCGCAGCTTTATTACTTATAACAATCACAATTTACAATTAACAAGTTAACATACCCCCCCCCCCCCACCAGCAGAACGCGCCACCACCCGCCATGTTATTAGCAAGGTGCCGCCGCTTCCGCTTCCGCCAGGTACAGGCCCCAACAAAATCGCCTCGCCCTCCCTCATCCGGCTTCGCCATATTATTAGCAAAAACCTGAGGGATTGTCCGGGCGGGGGTACCCCACCCCCGCCGTAATGCTTGCATCCGGCTCCGGACCCCGGAAACCTCCGGGATCCCGCCAACCCCCTCCAGCTGCAACACCCCACAACCCCTCTGCCCATCGCAACACAAGGGAGGGTGGGAGGGCGTCCGTCGGCTCCGGCATCCGAAGGCAAGAGGCCGGAGCCACGCTACGTCCCCGCACCATCTCCTCGCGACTCCTTCGTCCCATTGGCTGCCGCGCTATGCCGTCATGCGCTGCAGCCAATGGAACAGGATATTCCCCGGCCGCTCCTCCCCTCGGGCTTGCCTCACCGCGCTAACCGTTGGGGGTGCGCGCGGCCGCCCCCCCGGTTAATGGTGGCCGCGTGCACATGGCTCCGCGGCCTTGCCATTCTATTGTTCTTGAGAGTTTATTCAAGACTTGAATAAATGTTATTTTAATTTAGCTGCTTGTAGTCTTATCTAGTACTTATATGTAGGGCTTCTAAGGTGTTTATAAATTATAAATTTTAGTGTTTATTTTTCAGCTAATTTGGGGTTCTTCAAGGTTAGAAAATATCTATATTTCGGAGTGTGTTTTGCGTCACACATACAGTTTTTAGGCACCTTTTCTGGTGGAAACAAATATGTTCATTTCAGCCACTTAGGAGTTGTCAGCGCAGAAAAGGCATAAAAACTGAGTGGGGGATACAAGACAAGGCGCAGAGGGATGAAAAAATTAGGAGAAGTGCTGTTTTTCTGGTGTTTATACAATGAACACCTACAGTAATTTATATTTTTTTTGTACTGGGGTGTTGTAGCAGTGTTTATTGTTCAAAATCCAAAACCAGAATCTCTATTTGAATGTAATTGGTGCATCTTAAGAGTCAAGTTCATAAAAGTGTGTGGTTGTGTTAGCATACACTAATACCATTGTTGTGCATTATTAGGAAATCGGTCACATTGCATAAATGGGAACTGTGGCAAATAATGCACATTAACTATGTCTTTGCTGCCCTGAATGAGCTTGATTTTAACTGACCTCAGAAACCAAAACAAAATTAGCTAGCACTTGGATGGGGGACCACCTTGGAATACCAGGTGCTGTAGACTTAGAGGCATATTCACATTGGAACATCCCAGTGCAACCTGGGACGTCAAAGCCAGAACGTCTGAAAAAAAAGCAGGCACGTGCAAGTTCAGGTGTGATTTCTGACACGATGTGTCTGATATGCATGTGTATCAAACGTCTATATAGATGTCCCCAAGAGGATATTTCAGAACCAAAATGTCTAACAGCTTACAGTAATGGCAGAGTGGTTAGAGTTCAAATCTCGGTGTGGGCCTTTGTGGTCTAAGGCTAGTCATTTAATTTTCCATCCTCTCTATGCTCTCTTGATGTTTTAAGATGAAAATAAGCACTTTCCTGATGCCTGTTGTTGCCTGGAGCAGATATAAATATTGACATGTCTGCAGATGCTCCGACGTTTCTGAGATCGAACGGGGACGTGTAAGTACATCGCCACTCCCCGGACATGCCTCCACCATGCACCTTTGTGCCTACTTGGATGTCCCTGCATAAGAGACATCTACAAATGTCATTTGTGGAATGGCTACGGAGACATGTCTGTGACTTTGACATCCACATGGACGTCTTCAGATGTCCAAATCATAACTAAACCTTTTTAAATTACCCTCTTACTATGCAGAAGAAAGACATGGCAATCTATTTCCAGTCACAAGCTGCCAAGAACATTCAGGGGCTAAGTTTCCAGGAGTCAGAATTGATTGAAGGGCACATACTTTTCTTTGTAATATATGCTAGCATATACTAAAATGTAGTGCACATTATTAGATTTAGGATTTAGATTCTTAATTTTTAGTTACAGCTTGTTTCATATTTATTTCTAAGTACCAGGTGGTCTTTGGATTTTAAATAATATCCAGAAGTGACAGGAATGATGTCAATAAGGTAATGAGGACAGATTTAGATAATAATAATACCAATTTTACAGGTCACCTTCATTTCCGGTTGGTGCTATGCCATAGCAGAGGGAAGGGTATACAATGAAGGCAAGTTTAGGAATGAGGAAGAAATAAAAAATATCTTTTCACCTGCTGCACTTATGCTTCATGAATTCTGCTCAGCCCCATTAAACTTTAAATGTGTCATTTGCTTATGTATGAATACAGATTACTTCCAAATGACTAAAGGCCTAAGGCAGAAAGCTAAAAGCTATGCCAGCTATTCCCCTGCTCTGTATTACTCACCCTCTGAGAAAGAAGTGTCCAGAGTAGGGCAGTCTAAAAGGAAAAGATATTCAAGACCAGAATTAACAGATAATTGCACCTCAGTTATAATGGAAGACTGAAAACCAGTTTTGCTTTTACGCAGACCTGCTACAAACTGATCTATAGTTTGGTTTGTGGCTATTCCACTATGAATAGGCCTGATGAGGAAGATGATGAACAAATATGTTAAAAATCCTGTACAGATGGCAATATTGGAAAGTCTTTTTTGCATGTAAAAAATAAAAATATTTTACACATAGAAAATGGAGCATTAAAAATTGCCCAAACTATCTGTGGGTAAAGTAATCAAAACAACATGCATAATTCTATCCCTTGGACTTAGCTCCTGCCTTTAATCTGATGGCTTCACTGCCCTGAATTAGCCTAATTTCGACAAGGCTGGGCTGGCTAGTACTTGGATGGGAGTCCACCTTGGAATAGAAGATGCTATAGACTTACTATTTGGAACAAAGGCCCAGCAATCTACCTTAGGTCACACCTTCCCAAGAAAACCCAGGAGCACACATACTTTAAACTACAATTTAGATGTCCAGTTTCCTGGCCTCACAAATTCTCTATGCAATTTCTGTCCTATTTTAAGAACTTTGAATAATTTTATGCCATTTTCAGATTTGCTCACCTCACTCATATTCCCTTCTCCAAATCAGTAGTGTTCCAAGACCCCCTGTCACCCATGGTGGGAGCCCCCCCCCCCCCCCGTGATACTGGCACCCTCCATGCGGTGAGGCGCTGCACACCATGATGCACCTCCCCACCCCCAGCTGGCCCCATGGAGGCAATATGGAAAACCTATGATTAAGGTGGCTTGCTGCAGTGCCTTGCATTCCAGGGGCTGGTCACTCTTCTCTCCCAAAGTCCTGAGATTCACGAGACTTCAGCCAGGAGAGAAGAGCGCCCGGCGCGCGAGGCATCTTGGCAAGTCAGCTTACTCATAAGTTTGCCATGCTGCCTCCATGGGCCCAGCAGGGGTACACCATCCTCCCAGCCAGCACTCAGGACAGACCACACCCTCCACCCCACCCTTGGTGCGCCATTGCTCCAGAGCATTTAGGGCCTAATGCAGATCCATGGGGTATTTCATTACTGATCTTTATCCTTTTGGAAAATTAATAATTTATTCTTACTCATGACAAGTTACTTTCAGGTACAGAAGATCAGAGTGAGCATCTGTGGAGTTTGAAGCCTGGTTTCCCTAGTTCTCAGTGTACTGCTCTAATGACTAGACTACTTTTCCACTCCTATACTTGCATTTCATTTCATTGCTTAAATATCCTCAAATGTTGCACTGGTGTGTAGTTGTTTTGCAATAGGGCATTGAATGTAATAACTACAAGTTGAACATAAATAAGCTTTCAAAACATTTACTGAGAGTTTACATAAAGGCTACATTGATATCCTTGGATTCCAGAGGCCATTCCACGGACAGTGAAAAGGTGGAGAATTGAATAATCCAACTTGCTTTGATTATTCAAACTATGGGACTTATTTACTAACTGTGTTAGTTATTTCATATGCAGTTAATTCAGTTGGTTAATTGTTAAATCACACTGCATTGAAGAGTTAACATGAAAATCATCATTTTTGGGTGAGGACTACACATTGCAATTAACAGAGGTTTCTATAGGATCTCTAAAGCTAAAAAGGGGCCTGTGGTAGTGGGTGATATGGAAGGACAGACTATATAGGCCATGTGGTCTTTTTCTGTTGTCATGTTTCTATGTTATTATCATGTATCCATTGTTAATGCAGCAGCTAATGCAGAGCAATTGACACCACCACAAAGAGGTATAGCTGACAGCATCACACATTATCGGTCATGCAGTTAACATATAATAGATATTTTCTCACTGAATTAAGTGTGTGGCAGCCCCCACAAAACGTTGGGAATGCCCCCTATGTGGGCCTATGTTGTGTTTAGTGCCAAAAGATTATGTACAGAGAAAAACATGGTCATGTTTTACTAAAGCCCACTAAGGATTTGCCATTTACTCCTCAATCTCAAGCACATTAATTGTAAGTCTTCACGTTAGCTGTCGGGGGGCATGTTTAGCATATCCCCAGCAGCTAATGCGTGATGGGTTTTCCTAACATAAGCTCCACTAAGAAAGGTTTCAGTTAATGACTCCTATAGAGGGCTCGTTAGGTGAAAGCACTTAAGAGCTGTGTCCGCTGAGTGTGCGGCAATTGCCTTGCCACTAACAGTAATGCAATCTACATGGCCACTTTGTACCCATCACCAATTAACGTGCATTTTAGCATGCAATGGCAGACACTAAAGTGCATCAGTGTTCCTGATTGCCAGTTATTGCATGCTAAAATGCCTGTTTAGTAAAAGGAGCCCGATGTTTTCCATAGAAAATAATTAATAATTATAATTATAATTTTGCTTTGATTATTCATGCAAACCTGGTGGGCAAAGGTGCCTATAAAATGTATATCAATTTATTCATCATGTAATTTATAGCATATTATAAGTAGGACTTGTGATTTCATGTTTTAACTAAGACCAAAACAACATCCCCAGTACAACAAAAAAGTGAAATAAATGTCTACAGAAATGTCAAATTCCGCAGTTCCAGCAGGGAGATTTTAAGCCAATCTTGGTTTATACCCAAATATTTTTTTCTTCATCAAAAATGAAATCAGGTTTTTCTAAAGCAGTTTGTCATGCTGATTCTAAATCTGCAATTAGTTTTTCACTAGCACGTAGGGTTTTAGAGATATCATTCATAGAATTTTCTGTAAAATGTTACATAGCATAAACATTGAAAAAGTCACTTAATAATTATAAATGGCATGTTTGCATGAAGTTTGTCAGTATTTTCACGATACAACACCCAGCATTAATCTGCCATCATGCTCTCATTCCAGAATCCTTGGTAACATTTTTCCATGGCCTGAATGTCTTGGTGAAACCTTTCATCCTATTTGTCACTCACTGCACCCACGTTTGGTGGAAAAGAGTGAAGATGTGAGTGCATGAAGTGCATTTTCAATGACATGTGGCAGGTTTACGATATGTGTCAAATAACCCCTGTACTCCATCAACATAATCTGGTGATTTGTGGTTACCCAGAAAGTTTTCACAGATCCACTTAAAGGCTTGCCACGCTTCAAGTTCCAAAGCATCCAGGCATTTTTCACATTCTTCATCCTCCATCAACTGTCTTATTTTTGTCCCCCAAAAAATGCCTTATTTCAGTTTTGCAGCAGTGATCTTTGGAAATTTGGAAACAAGATATTGAAATCCTTTTGAATTTGTTTACACCATTCTTTTAACTAATTTTTTTCTTACACCCAATTTTATATACAAAGGATGAAGCAAAATGTTTGCTGGATCTACTAATGGAACATGACTAACAATGCTGCTTCCTGGATTATAGACAGCTCTCCCGCTCCCCACCTGCTCTCCCATTCCTGATGTTCTAGCTGTGCAGGGAGAGTCAGAGAGTGGGCAAGACACCGGGACATGCAGCCCCACAAGGCACATCTCAGATTCAGACCCTATAGCATATAGAATGGAGCAATATTGCAGGTTATCATATGTCTCCTTGAGGAGGACAGAGTGTGCAATTGCCGTTATGAATAAGAATGGTCTTGAGGCTTTTTGATGAAGAATCAGTGAACAAGCGCTATTCTAATGGTCTGTGTACCTGTGAGAGGGCTCCAAAAAGTTCAATAACACATGGGACTTTCTACTTTAAAGAACGTCACTAAATTACAATTGTGTGTGCGATAGTGGCAAATGAGAACAATCTTTTAAAGTAAGTTCTTTTCCTTCAACCTTGAAGGAGTTCCACTTTATCTTTTGAGAGTGCCAAGTCTCATATAAGATCACTAAGCTCTTCTTGGCTGAATTTTTCTGGGATGCCATTGCTTTCATTTGCCACGTAGTCTGCATCTTCTGACTATTTAGGTTGGCCGCCACTTGTATCTGCATCTAACTATATTCTGTCTGGTACAGAAGATAGCCCGTCCTGTGAAAGAACTGGAACAGAAAGTATTTCATCATGTGGGACTAGTTTCATTGCAGACATACGATTTGGATACAAAATGCTGTGATTGTTCTTTTCAAAGAAACTCGTGATATTAACAAAACAAAAATATCAGTCGTTTGATGGTTTCTCGACTCCCTCCATCGGTACAACAAATGGCATCACTGTTTTCCTTCCATTTAACCAACCACAAAGTCCATTTGCATAGGCAGTCCATTTGTGAGGCACCCATGGCTTATTCTGATCGCCCACAGGGCATCCAAAATATAACTTGTACATTTAGCGAAGATCTGACGTTATGGTATGGCATTGAGATACAGTAGGAAATGAACCACAAACATAACAAAAAACATCAGAATGATTTCTACACTGTCTTGGCATGATTATTTTATTTCTGATGATTTCTTCAGTGTTATTATTAACAAATATGTAATCAAAATAATTAACCTGAAAAGCAAAATAAATACTAATCAATATAATGTCAGTTTATGTCAATTTGGCTAGTATAGCAAAATTTCCAACGCTATCATCTTTCAAACCTGACGTGAGACAACAAAAACAAAACTGATTTTGAATATTGTTCATCATAGGTTATCTAATACACATGAAATATTTTGTGATGATTTTTTTTCATGTTGACCAGTGATGAGACAAGAAGTACCGATTTTAATGAACAGAATCAGGGACTACACATACGGCGCTGTGTTGGGTCCTAAGTCCAACATCAGTATAGGCCAAAACGTTTTTCACCTGGAATTGAGTAACTTCAGAGTTCTGTGTCTATTGGATAACAATGGGTTGTAAGTTCAAAACCAGGACGGGCCAAGAAGTCTTTCTCCTGAAACTAACTTCAGAGGTCTATGTTTATTGGATAACACTAGGAAAAAGCCACTTCCCCTAGTATTCTTTTACCCCTTCTCTTGCCTTCTTTGAATCCTCCATTCAAGATTTGTGCTTTTTTCCATGCTGATGACTCCTCAGCTACACTAATCACTTAACCCTCCATTGCCTTAGAAAAATGCACATTATTAATGTCCCTGTTTAATGTCATTACCAAGTTTAAGTTACAATATAAACCGTTTTGACCAAAATGATAAAAAAAAAGAAAAAAAAGGTAAATAAATAAATAAATAAATACATCTATTTGATTCCATCAGAAAAGACACACACAAATGGCAACGGTGCCACAAAAACAGATAAATGCTGATATTTTTTGTACTCTCAAAGAACCCCTAATTAGCTGGAAAATAAATACCTAAATTTAACAATTCATAAATATCTAGGAATGGAAGCCCTGATTACAATATGGTACTTTTGAAATCTGTCATGTACTGTACAACAGTTATGAAATTTTTCTTTAAAATATGATTGGTATAGCTGTCACAGTTACATAGAAATGTAAGGATCAAAATTCAGCAGTGTCGACTAGTGCTGCTAATGTCGCTGAAGACTAACCCTGGATATTCAATGTCAGGGCCATATCTAGCCACAGAACTCAGAAACTAACCAGGCAGCGTCAATATTGAGCCACTGCCCAGTTAGCTTCCAGAGGTAAAGTTAGGCCAGCATTTGCAGTGCCTGTTTTAACCCACAGGTCACTAACTGGGCAGAGGCTCAATATTGCCACTGCCCGTTAGCTAAGGGGTCATTATGATCCTCATTTAGCAGATCTGGACATATGATCCGGACACCAGACCTGATAAAAGTCCAGATTGCACTGGCGGCCACAGAGCTCCTCGCATGTATAACCAGCTTATGTGGGGAGTTCTGTTCATGGGCAGGAGGGGATGGGCTGGGGAGGAGTGATGGCAGGCAGTGGGTGGTAACATGACGCTGGAAGTACAGGGCTGATTCTGAGGTCAGCCCTGTACGTCTGGGGTTGGCCATGTAGATGGAGGACTTATTCCACCTCGGAGGGGGAATAAGTCCCCTTGGATATTGGGGGACAGCGGAGCCAGGTGAAATCAAAGAGGTGAGGGGGCGGAAGGGGCCATTGCAGGCCAGATTGGGGATCGGGTTGTGGGAAAGGAAGTTTATTTTCTGCAGCCAGGGAATGGAGCTGGGTTGCCATGGCACTGCGGATCCATTCAGGAGCTTGGCTGAGTCAAACAGGTATGTATCTGGACATGCAGCCAATCACAGTTGGGGCCCAGCCTGCACGTACAGGCTGTTAGACTGATTCTGATCCCACAGGCACGTCTAGTCCCCCCCCCCCCGGGATCAAAAATGGGTGCTACCTCTGCATGCCCTGATTCTGATCGGCCATACAGGGACAGGACATGCAAAACGGAATTGGCCCCCACCTGTTAGTGTCACTGAATATTCCGGTAACTCGCATTTACATAGTTTGCATATCCCCCCCTCCCAAAGAAAATGATGCCAAATAAAAATTATATGACCTATTCTGTCTGCCAATCCATGCCAACTGCTAAGTTCTACAATCTCTTCATCTCCCTCATAGATCCTCTTTACCTTCCCCATACTGCCGTGTATTCAGAGAACATTCTCTTCTCCACCATCTCAGCCATAGGTGTCAGAAAGGGGTGAGTCACAAGTGCCCTGGTCCCACCAAAACATAGCTGCTGCAATCATAGCCTTTCTCTACTTCAGCCAGCGGAGATTTGATCTCCCATGGGCAGAACTAGGGGAAGGCAGTATTCTGGCAGGCAGCAGGCTGCTCATGGTGATCCTATCCCCCATAAGCAAAAGAGTGCTGCGATCACTAGCCTTCTCTTCCTGTCTGTCCACATACTCTTTATAACAAAGCCTACTTGCCATTTTAGTAGTTGCTTTCTGGACCGATTCCGTCCATTGTTTTATCACTTTGAAGGTGCAGTTTCCAAAATTTCATCCAGTACGCCAAATGTGGTCTCACCAAGATTTATACATAGTCATTTTTACCTCCTTTTTCCTATTGTCTAGTCTTGTCCTTATTTACCAAAGTATCCTTCTGTTTTTTACCATTCTTTTTTTCTATCTGGTTGGCCACCTTAAGATCATCAGAGTCTCCCCTAGATATCTATCTTTTTTAGTGCATTCAACCTACTAACCAGACAGGTATCCACATAAATTTAGAACAGGTTTAGAGCTGTCCTATCTGTATGCTCTTTTTGCTACCTGTTTAGTGGCTGACTATAACTGCTGACCAGATAGCAAAACCAGATACTCAGCACCAAATGTTGGATAGGCTCTGGTAGTGAATATCCAGTTTAATTTTTGACCACAACAGTCACACATTTCAACAATGTTGACCACCACAGGCTGAATATTGACCCCTTTAGAGATGAGACATAAACAACCATTTTAGAGGAGAAATAAGACACCCAAGTTCTGATGTGGAAAATTCTCACTGTATTTTACAAAGGATCTCTCAAATGCAGTTTCTTGTTCAGGAGTGCATATTGATGTCTCACCATGTTCAGCAGAAACAGTGATTTTTAAAAGTTCCATGTGGAGAAAAAAAGCAGTGGCGTTCTGGCGTCAGGATGGGCAGCTCCCCATGCGTCAATCTGCTCGGCATACGGGGAGCGCCCAGATGTCTATGTCCCTGATTCTGCCATTGCGGGTATGTCCAGGTCCCATGGTGGCAGAATTGGGTCCATCTCCTGCAAGTCTGTTTTTTGCCTGGCCAATGCGGGCAGATGTGCGGGAACCGGAATGGGCTTCCATAGCTATTTGTTAAAGGAAAGGAAGAATAAAGCAGTGTAGGTAGGGAAAGACAGGCTGGATGAGCCAGTTAGTGCTTGCCTAGCAACATGTGCTATGAGGTTCATTATTCAACATTTTTCCTAGCTAATCTTTGAAGTTAACTGGACAAAACTTGATGGCTAAAATTCCTTGACTCTTACCTTCACTTTTACCCCTCTTAACAGACACATTTTGTTCAGCTAAAATAAGACAGCACTTGGGATATTTCCATAAATCAGTATCAGTTTTGATTTTAGATTTGATTAGAGCTCAAAGGAATGCATATACAAATAAGGTAGGCATTTCCCTTGCCCCAGTAGAGCTTATTGTCTATGATTTTACCAGAGATAGTGGAGAGTAGAGTGACTCGACTAAGGTCACAAGACGCATCATTGGCAGAAGTGTGATTAGACTGCCAGAGTTCTTGATTTTCAGGCAACTGCTCTAACCACTAGGATATTCTTCTAAACTCGCTAATTAAAATTTGTCTGGGTAATCAGACACCAAAAAATAGGCAGACCTAAATATAACCAGACATCTTTATATGATTAACTTTAGCTGAAATATTCTTCCTCAAAAGATTTGGACTGAAGATCCAGATAGTTAACTGGATAAGGTTCTCCACTACCCCCTGCTAACCTCTGTACTGCTATGTTAGAAACAATAATGAGATTAATTCTGTAATATTTTCCTGCCTACTATGTCAGATACTTTTCAGTATCTATTTTCTATATTGCTAACAATACTCAGTACTGATCTATAAAATTCACATGAAATCACATCAAATAGGGAATAGTTTGGTATGAAAGTGCAAACTCATGTGCCCACGTTTCTGGAAAATCAATGCTGTTGACAGGAGATTGGAAAATGTCTAAACATCTTAGAAAATCAAAAGTTTGAGTATTCAGTAAACTACATAAGATCCACAAGTTTGTCAATTTTATATTAGTTTTATTAGAAATAGGGGCTAACTAGAATCATCTAAATCAAATCCATAGAGCACATTTCTAAAAAGCCATCTGTTTGCTGTGATCATCTATGTATATAGGGAAGATCTGCTGCTGCAAAGAACAGACATACATCTGTGCATTACTCTTGGCAATATCTGATGATGTTTTCATCGTGACCTAGGTTGAAATCGACTTTAACAGAATTATATCCATATTAGATATTATGCCCATTTTTTGGCTTTAGTGGAGTTCAGAAAAATCCTTGCTGAAGCTTTGCAAAATTCTACTACAGTCAAATGGGACTCTATCTCTGAGAATATATTACACAAGCTAAGGGGTATGTTTACTAAACGGCGCTAACATTGCAGCTGCAACGTTATCACGTGATACGTGACATTATCGTGCAATAATGGTGCTTTACCGTGCAAGAACGTCACGTATCGCGCGATTATGTCTGCGGCGACGTTAAGGTGTGCGGAGGGTGGTGGAAGGCTCCCCAGAGGGTGGAGTAAGGTTCCCCAGGGGCGGAGATGAGGGGTCAATGGGCGGAGAGTGAGCGGGCAGAGGCCCCATGCACACTAACGCCGTGAAATGAAGCTCTGAACACCGCAGGTGGGGCAGTGTGTAGAGAGCCTCAGACAAGTGTATTTGATGGAAAACCTGACTGCAGCACGAAGGCAAAGAGTGGATAGATTTGAGCAGCAGTGGGACAAGGTGTTGCGTTATCTGCGGAAAGATACCCTGCAATAGAAGGGGTGGGGGGGAAGGGGGGAAAAGGGGGGGCATGGGGGGAGGGTAGGGGGGCTAAGGAGGGTGGGGGGATGGGGGGAAAGTGGGTGGAGGGGAGGAGTTGGGAGATAACAGGGATGGGGGATGATGTTAGTCATGGAGGTTGGCGGGTGCAGTGGATGACCCCTACTTATAAAAACACAATTCCACACGGGGGGAGAAGGCTAGTTGTATTGGCCTGGTTCATGATGGTGGAGACGTATTATGCTCTATTGGGAGGGGGGAGGGAATATCTTGTGTGCCGGGAGCTTCATGGGGAAGGATGTGCTGCTGTTCTCTGTTGTGATGGTGGGCATGCGGGGAGGGAAGTTGGTGTAAATGGACAGTTTTTGGTATGTCTAGTTGGTACACGGGCACAATGTTTGTATGTGTTTTTGCAATGGAATTGTTGTCAATAAAAAGTTAAATACAAAAAAAAGAAACGAAGCTCTGAAAATTAGCGCCAGTGAAAACCTCGCGCTAGAGGCACATTTGCAGGAGAGAGAAACCATTTCAGTCAGCAATGTACAGCAAAGCCAGGGAAACCCAGAGAAGTGATAGTAGTGATACATGTTGTCGTGCCGGCATCCCCTAGTGGCCAATGGCGGTAAGGGTATGTCTGGTCCATCAGCTCAGATCTACTTCCTTCCATTACTTGTGCATTGTCTTTCCTTGGTGCTCTGTGCAGTGTTAGGGTTACATCTGTGTTTGGCCCATACCTTTCTTGCTTTTCAACTTGGGGGACCTTACTGCCCTTGGCCAACATTTTTTGAGTCACCTATACATCCTTGGGGCATCTTAAGCCACACCTTAGAATCAGCCAGCTTATGGGGTGCCTACTATGGTGCCTTGGGAGTTAACAACCTTTTGACATGGCCTCTGGGGCACATTATAACCCGCCTTGGCTGACGTGGTGGTTTAGGATGTGCCTTCTGGTGTGCCCTATAAGGTGCATTAGTTTATGGCACTGGGGTGCAGATATTTTTAGCTGGCAGCACAGATTGTTGGACTGTTTCAAGCAGGAAAAGGAATTGCCTTGGCTATCCTTATTCATTAAGCCCACTGGGGGATTGAACTCATTGTATTAACCAGTGTGCTACACTTCTGTTGCTATCACTGTAGGTCAGCACGCGAAGTTAAGGTTAATGCGCGGTAATGTGCACAGCTCCCTCTATCGCGCGATAACGGACATGGCGCACTTTATCGTGCGATAACCCGCGATTGCTACCTTAAGACCGGAATTCCCACTCCTTATATGGCATCCTTCACATTATCGCTGCAACTAACAACGGGAACATTAAGACGGTTTAGTAAACATACCCCTAAGTTTCTAAAGAAAAATGTTTTGGATAATCGGGATGAATATAAAAAAGTTGTTTTTTTATATGATAAAGTATACAGTTATATACTCAGTGTAATTCTCAATAATCAGAGAGGTTTTTTTCCCTTCCAGCTGAAAAATATTTGAGGTAAGAAATAGCAGAAAGTAATGAAGTGGATTTAGCATTCTGCTGTTTTTTAAATAAACTAATAAGGGAAGTTCCTATCATATCTAATAAAGCCAATGCAATGTACTGTCAGTAACTTATCACCTTTTTGGTTAGTAAAATAGTAAATTGAACAAATTGTGACAAGTTAATTACTATTCCCATTTTAATAAGTCACTCTTTGCAGTGTTAACCGCTACAATGCACGGTTTTGAGGCAAATCTTTCCATTTAAAATTTAAGAGCCCGATATTGAAAGGCATTTACATGGTTTACAGACCTGTAAACCGTGTAAATGCCGCTGAATGGATATTCAATATCCCCAACTAACGCCGCTATACGCCCAATGCTAACTGCTTGGGGCATGTCGTGGGTGTTCTGGAGGTGGTGACAGTCGCTAACTGGGTAGCGGTGGCATTGCATCGCTACCCAGTTATGACCCCAGCATTGAATATCTGGGTATAAAGTTCAGCGCCGACGGCTAAGTGCTGTACTCGTCCCTTGCCACCAGCACTGAATATCGGGCCGTAAGTTTACAGCAGACCTATGCTTGGTCTTTTCAGGCTACTTTAATGAGGTGGTTCTATCATATGTGATGCATTATGCATTTCACTGTATAATGGCATGAATGATGATATGATCTTGTAGAAAAATGAAATTCATAAAATAAAATGCTATCTTTATTCTCAACATGTTTGCAGAGACTGGCTTCACAAGCTACAGTAATTGAGAAAATAGAAACCTGAAAGAAGTTGCAGTGATGTATGACCATCCTGCATGCCGCTATAGATTCATTTTAAACCAAGTTTAAAAGTCCAGCACAAAGACAGGATTAAAAGGATTTTTTTCCTGGAATATACTAGATTTTGATGTATTTATTCATGACCTTTTTCTTGTTCATTTACAATTGTAAGTGACTCTCCAGTTCTATAACATTAGATAGAGCAAAGCCAGATTAATCCTACTGTCTTTAACAATGTTTTGTGAATAAATAATTGTCCCTGTGCAACAGTTTTTATTTAAAGACTGAAATGTGATTTTGAAAGGTATGTTCACTTATTCGGTTTCTTTTATTTTAACTTAAAAATGTAATAGGTAAGAGACTGAATAATCTTCTATCATAAGCAACCACAGCCCAACTGCCTTCTCTTTCTTTTTAAACATTTTCTTGGACTCCTTTTTCTACTCTCACATGTTTAAGACACAACATATTGGAAAAAAGGAGGCCCAGTTTTATTCACACATCTCTTTACCTCATGGTCTCTGTGGTAAGTAATGCCTATCTTCAGGGTAGAGAGGGGGCACTTAACATGGCTGAGGTCAGCTGATTACATAGTGGGAAGGGGAAGGTGTAGGAGAGGGAGGGAGAGGGATAGGACGTTTAGGTGTGAAAAGTTAGGGGTTAAGTGAGGAGAGAGTGAAAGAAGGAAAGGGAAGTGGCAGGGGTTAAGCAAACATACCTTGGGTGGTTGGCAGGCTCAGGTTGAGGCTACAGGACAAGGAGCAAGGCACTCATTGGTTCCTTCAGGTTTCTCTGACTGTGGAGTTGCTGCTTGTAACTTTGGGGCTTAGAGCACTGTGCTATGTCTGAGCTTGGTGACAGGGTAGGCCTGTGAAGCATGGAAGTTCAACAGTGATCAGATGAGATGAACCGGGAGAGTGGGAGGTCCCAAGGCCAGAGGGCAGGGCAAGGAGTGAAGGGTCAAGGCATCTCAGGGCTTCTGTGGGGAACAGTGCAGCTTGGATCCAGGAGGTGTGGCAGTTAGAGCAAGCTGTGCTGACTGCTGCATATGACAATTTCCCACTGGGTCCTAAACCCTGCCGATTTTGCTGCAAAACACAAGGAACAGCTTACTGGAGCCAGACTGCAGCAACCCAACAGCACCCATACAAGTGAGGGTTGTGCACAAGGCTAGCTAGTGACATAGAAGAGGCCAGGTTGGTAAAGGTGAGGCACATGCAAGGTACAATGGAGCAGAAACTAGGGGAAGAAGGTGCTGACCAGGTCAGAGTATAATGAATATGCAGAAATCAGTGATGGCATCCAAAAATGATGGGATGGAAATGACAAGGAGCAGAGCCCCTACCAAGAGTTCCTCAAAAGGCCTGCTAGGCTTTTCAAGTAGCGTTAGTAGTATCCCCAAAGCCACAAGGCTTTGCAAGGATAGTGTAGGGGTAAAGGTGGCCAGCACCCATAACAGAAGCAACAGTGCCCACAGATACACAGGAGTAGCCAACCGGACTATGGCAGGGTAGTATAGCAGCAAGAGCAGTCCCGGAGGTGGAGCAAAGTGCTTGGGGAAGAAGCCAATGGAATGAGCCATGAAATTTGGACCAGAATGGTGAGGATCTGTCAAGTAATCTCAAAAGCATCCAGTGGTTCAACAGCACTGTTCGAGTCAAGTCAGTCCTCTGATGTCAATGGAATAATGTGGGCAAGGTAGGACTGAGGCATGGAACTATAGGAGGATGGACAGGCAGCTGATCAAGCACTGCCTGACCAAACTTTCCTCAAAAACCTATAGGGGATAGATAAGAGGATGGAGCAAGATACTGTAACTGCAAGCAAAGAATGGAGGGTGATGCTGGATTAAGTATGGGAATCCTCTGATTCAGTGGATCCCTTGGACTCAACTTCTTCCTCTGATTTGGATTTGGATGAAATGTGGACTTAACTGGAGCATGCAGGTTTGTGATTGGGGTAGCCACTCCTGAGGAGCTGGGATCACAGCAGGCACACATGTTTCAAGTGATTGCTCCATTGGAAAGTCATGTCCCACACAAGTTGCATATGAATGTCCTGCAGGGGAAGTGAATAGACATCTTTTCACTACTGGCAAAGGATAAGGATGTTGTGGATAAGAAAAAAGAAGAGAGCAGCAGGGAAAGTGGGCATATTTATATTTGTGTTAATGTTTATTGTAAGTTCATATACCACCTTTCTTTACAAAGGCAAGGCGGTTTAGAACTAGTTAAAATAATAATTAAAAACCAGGAAAGAAAGTCCTTAAAAATTGTACAAGAATCCCCGTGTCTTTTCTTGTATGCTGGGTGGGTCCATGCCGACATTATAACCAGGTCTATTGAGATGTTCGGATATGATATTAGAGCAGTTTTGGAAGAATTTAACTAAGGACAAGTTTGAAGCCTGGGAATACCAAGATGTTGATATTTGGTTAGCAGAGATGACCCCAGGCCATTATGGGTAAGGCAGCATAATACATCCTGATTGGCAGGACTAATTTCAGGCAGTAGGGCCCCTTGGCTTTAGCTGAGAGTCCAGGATCAAGATTTAGGAAAGGAAGTTCCCCAACATTGTCTGGTATGGGTAGCCCTTCAGGTTTCTCAGGTGGGCCATGCTCAGTGGAGAGATGACAAATGTCTGCTTTCAACTCAATATGCAAAACAAAAGCTTCATTCTACAACTAAACTAATCAGGGCTGCATGCCTACTTACACAGGGAGAAAAAGGATCTCAGAACCAATGAGCGTTTCAGATCCAGATCTAAAACACTAGCCTCGGACCAAGCTCAAGTAAATCAAGGATCAAAAAAAAAAAAAACGCCTTCATATCAGGCTTCTAGAAAATGTTATTCAAAAATCTTTTATTTTTTTTTGAAGGTGTAAATAAACAGGTAGATAAAGGTGGGTTGGTTGATATAGCATATCTGTATTTTCAAAAAGACTTTGACAAGGTCCCCATGAGAGACTTATAGCATTGAATATCTGGGATTGGCGCAAAGAAAACACAGCCACAAAGCCTAGTTTTAGCTGCAGATCACTAACCAGGTAGCAGTACAATATTGCCGCTACCTAGTTTATTTATTTTATTTAACCAGATTTGTATACCACTTTATCCTTTAATCAAAGTGATTGCTAACACAATTGTGGGTCTACATTGAACATTGGGGAGGAGTGACAAGATGTACATATAGACTCGGATAGTTGGTTCTTCATTCTCTGTTTTGCGTGTTGGTGGGGCGTGGGTTCCCTGGGTTATTTGATCAAGGCGCTGGGTCAAAGGGGCCATTTGATCATAGAATTCTGTGAATAAGTGTGTTTTGAAGGATTTGTGGAAATCTTTGAGGTCGTTTATGGCTCTTAATTCTTCCAGAAGGGAGTTCAAGAGGGCCGGTGCTGAGAGTGATATGACTCTGTTGGAGGTAGCTTGTTTTGTTTTATGATGTCCTGTGGGTACGCGGAGTCTGTTGGTGCCCTTAGCCCGCCTGGGTCTGTTGGTTGTGTCCTTGGTCAATATGTCATGAAGAATATCTGCTGAGCATAGATGCATAATCTTGAATATGCTTATGGTTGTCTTGAATTTAACCCATGCAATTATCAGTAGCCAGTGAAGTTGATGGAGTATAGTTAGTGGCAGTCTCCACCTCCGCTGTGCCCCGGAATGCCCCCAACATGCCCCGATGCTAATTGGATAGCATTGGATGTGTAGGGGACCTAGAAGGGGATAACCATGTAAGTGCCATTGTATATCTCCATTTAAGGCATTTATATGGTTTACTGGGCTGTAAACCATGCAAATGCCTTTCGAATATCGGTCCCTACATGACCAACCATCGCCATACCTAAAGTCCCTCATCCGCACACCAACAACCACCAGAAAAAGATGCAGATGTAACCAGAACTTACTGGAAACACAGCTGAACCAAAATACTCGCAACAGAGTCTTCTCCATGCACTTGATCTATGGAATGCACTCTCCAATGACCTCAAAGAAACACATGAACTAACAAAATTCTGCAAATAATTCAAGACATTCCTATTCAAAGAACACTTCAAGGACTAAATGGTGCGTCCCCATGGAACAACAAACCTTACAGATACTTATCCCCCTGTCAATAATACCACCTTCCCACACCCTCTTGCTTTAATCCTCCCCCCCCCCCTCAATAATACCCAAGCTTGGTTTTACCTAATTTCTATTATTTCAATACATTATGGACTATAGATTATAGCTACCAAATGTAATCATTCTGTTTGGGATGTTACTAAGGTTTAAGTTTCTATGTAAAACAGTTAGGGCCCAATATTCAAAAGACATTTATATGGTTTAGACAGGAATATTCAACGGCATCTACACAGTTAGTGCAGTTGAATATTCCCATCTATGTCCTTGGAAATAACTGCCACAAACTTAGGGACAGACATGAGATGTTATAGGAGAGTCTGTGATGAACAAGAACAGGACGAAAGACACAGATTAAACAGGCACTCTGGCATGCTGCAATTGTACAGGATACCAATGACTAGCATCACACATGACAGACAATACCTGCAGCACTCTGGCAGTACTGCAGAACTATTCTCTATATAGCCATACGTTGCATATATGTGCTCAGATTGTGTGGTGCATCATGGATAATGGAGGGGCTAACCAATACCGGCACCCAGAGCCCCAACTGCAACCATAATTATGTTATGTTGTTATGTTATGTTACTCTTCAATTGATATATCACATATCTACAAAAACCTATGCGGGTTACATTAGCAATATCCTAAAATCATAGCAAGGAAAAGAATGCCATTATAAAACAAGAAAAATATAGCATAAAAGAATATACATGCCAAGGTTAAAACATAACAGAGAAGCTGAGGTAATATACAGATTGCATTATAGATTAATAGCCATGACCACCCCTATGCTCATACTCTGTTCACCCCAAAGACAGAGCTAAACAGATGAATTTTTAGGGAGTTCTTAAAACTCTTCAAATCAGTAGCAGTGTATATGGAAGTAGGCAAATGATTACACAATGTAGGGGCTGCAACAAAGAAGGCAGCCCGTCAATAGATTCAAATTTATTAACAGCAGGGGATGTTATACAGTAGTTAATCGGAAACCATGTACGAGACTTAAAGCTCTAGCAAGTGCAGAGAGTGTTATAAGAGATGATCAATATTCTTGAGTCAACTCATGTTTTGTTTTAAAGGTGAACAATAAGACCTTGTACTGGAGACGTTATGAAATAGGAAGCCAGTGGTAGTGCATAAGCAATGTTGTAACGTGGTCATAGTGATGCGCATGGGCTAGCGTATGCACTGCAGTATTCTGTACTGTCTGTAGACACTAAAGTTGGTATAAAGGCAAACATAAATAGATATTTCAGTAGTCCAGGAGGGACATAATGGCTTGTCTTCTATAATGATGGGAAACATGTGCATGGCCCCCCAAGGAAGACAGGATTATCTGCAATGGACTGCTGGGGTCATGAATGTGGTTTGAGTTAGGTGTATGTGCAGGTGTACCTGTCTTGCAGTGTATGAAGGTGACAAGGGACTTTACTCCCTGTACATGTGCTCCCTCAGGAGTTAGTGACACTGCAGTGCAGCGGTCCTCTACATGCGGCTGTTGTTTGGTGTTGGAGGTACAGTGGAGAGACAGGCATCTTGACCTCACATGCGGCGTGGCCTTTGGACAAGACATGTATTCTGCAGCTGTGTGTCTGTTCTGCAGCTACAGTACTGTGTGTCTGGTGCAGTGCATACTGCATGTGTGCCACCACTGGCAGGCCCTAAGTGTGGTGTACCACTGCCTCAAAATGTGCCATCCACGTTGTTTCGTGTCCTGAATTTCAACCATTGCAGTCAGGGACCTGCCCTCTCTTTGTTCCTAGACATTGCTGTGCCAAGAAACATGGTGGTGTAGCCTAATGGTTAGCACACTGGCTCTGTAAGCAATAGACCAGGGTTTGAATCCTGCTTGCTCTCTTTGTGGCTATGGGAAACTCACTTCAATATGCTGCCAAAAACAGTCTTGGTTTTGCATTGTCTAGGTGAAGCACATTCGTATGTGTTACAATAGCACATTGGGTCTGCAGATATGCACATTGAAATCATGTCCATTTGACAGCATGACTTTATTGGCTCTGCTGTGGCACATTGCAAAAGGTCTGACATGTTCACCCTGCAGATGAGTGGCACATGATTGAAATATTTCATCATGACTCTGACTGCACTTTTTTGGCTCCATCACATATATGCAGTACATGCAGGTACATCCCACTCCTGGGATGGCCACCTGCAGGGATCATCACACATCCTTACTTGCTCCATATGGCCAATATGAGAGACACTTGTCCAGTTGCTATATGGACATGTGTCAGGGAGATTTTGTGTTGGTTAGAATAGTTAAGAGCTGTCTTACCCATAAAGCTGGTATTGGAACTTCCCCGTGGCAGAACTACTATTTTTTCAACACTCACTACAACTGCATTTGTGTGGTCACACCAAGTACATCGGGGCAGCAAGCCCATACCACACTCTCATCTACCGCCATCTATCCTCCAGCCCATCCATCAGCATATAGAACCAAGCACCTAAAGTCTTTATGTACGTCTTGTCACCCCCCTCCTGTTCAATGTAGACCCATATTACTACTACTACTACTAAACATTTGTATAGCGCTACAAACCTACGCAGCACTGCACAGACATGTAAGAGACAGTCCCTGCTCATAGAGCTTACAAGCTAGTCAAGACAAACAACACAGAAGGTGTAGGCTTAGATAAAACAAGTGGGAAAGGAAAAGAAAAAGGAGATCAGGTGAGTCAAGATCCAAAAGCAGCATCAAAGAGGTGAGTTTTCAGCCTGGATTTGAAGAGGGTCAGAGAAGGTGCCTGGTGTACAGACACAGGTAGTTTGTTACCGGCGTAAGGTGCAGCAAGGTGAAAGGAGCGAAGTCTGGAGTTAGCAATAGAAGAGAAGGGCACAGATAGAAGGAGTTTGCCAGAAGAGCGGAGCTCCTGAGGGGGGTTGTAAGGAGAGATAAGAGAAGAAAGGTAGTGAGGAACTACAGAGTGAATGCATTTATAGGTCAGTAGGAGAAGTTTGAACTGGATGCGGAAATGGATAGGGAGCCAGTGAAGTGACATGAGAAGAGGAGTAATGTGGGCATGAGGAGTCTGGCGGAAGATCCGCGCAGCAGAGTGTTGAACAGATTGAAGGGGAGAGAGATGATTCAAAGGGAGACCAAAAAGGAGTAGGCTACAGTAGTCAAGCTGGGAGGTGATTAAGGAGTATAGCTATCAGACGAATGTGTGTGGAGAAGGAGAGAGAAGAGTCAAAGACAACACCAAGATTACAAGCTGAGGAAACAGGAAGGAGTACAGAGTTATCCACAGAGACTGAGAAAGGAGGAAGAGGAGGGGAGGTTTTAGGGGGAAAGATAAGAAGTTCAGTCTTGGCCATGTTCACTTTCAAGTGGCGATGAGACATCCAGGCCTCAATGTCAGACAGGCAGGCAGAGATCCGGGTCTGGATAGCCGGAGAGATTTCAGGCATAGAGAGGTAGATCTGGGAGTCATCAGCATAAAGATGGTACTGAAAACTATGGGAAGAGATAAGCGCACCAACGGACTGGGTATATAGAGAGAAAAGGAGCGGATCCAAGACAGATCCTTGGGGTACACCAACTGGGAGTGAGATATCAGAGGAGGAGGAGCCACCAGAACACACACTGAAAGAGTGATGGGAGAGATAGGAGGAGAACCAGGATAGTACAGAGCGCTTAAAACCAAGCGAGGACAGGGTATTGAGGAGAAGGTTGTGGTCAACAGTGTCAAAAGCAGCAGAGAGGTCAAGAAGGATGAGGACAGAGTAAAATCCCTTGGATTTTACCAGGAACAAGTCACTGGAGACTTTGGCAAGAGCCGTTTCAGTAGAGTGTAAAGGACAAAAGCCAGACTGTAAAGGATCCAGGAGGGCATGAGAGGAGAGGAAGTCGAGGCAGCGGTGGTGAACAGCACATTCAAGTAGTTTAGAGACTAAAGGAAGGAGGGAGATGGGTTGATAATTAGAAGGGCAGGTGGGATCAAGTGAGGGTTTCTTGAGGAGAGGTGTGACCAATGCATGATTGAAGGCTGCAGGGACAGTTGCAGTGGAGAGCAAAAGGTCGAGAATATGAGAGATGGAAGGGACAACAGTGGAGGAGATGGGGCTTAGGAAGCGGGTGGGGATAGGATCAGAGGAGCAGGTGGTGAGTTTGGAGGAAGAAAGAAGGTGGGCAGTTTCCTCTTCAGAGATCACAGGAAAGGAGGAGAAGGTAGCAGAGATAGGGGAGGAAAGTTGGGATTGAAGAGGGGGAGGAGGGGAAGTAGCTGACTTTGTGGGAAATTGGAGGGTGATCTTGTGGATTTTGTCATGGAAATAGTCATCTAGGGTTTGGGCAGAAAGGGAGGGAGGAATCAGAGGTGGAGGCACTTTGAGGAGAGAGCTGAGAGTAGTAAAGAGATGGCTAGGGTCAGAAGTAAGAGAGTTGGTCAGATAGACATAATAGTCTTGTTTGGCAAGAGCTATGGCTGACTGGAAAGAGACAAGCATGTATTTGAAGTGTAGAAAGTCAGCAAAGGAGCGGGATTTGAGCCAAGCACGCTCAGCAGAGCGAGCACAGGAACGTAGATAGCGGGTAGTGAATGAAAGCCAGAGCTGGGGTGCAGAATGCCTCACAGGACATGGAATGGGTGGAGCAAGAGCATCCAGAGCAGAGGAGAGTGCAGTGTTATAGGAAGCTACTGCTTCGTCAACAGACTTATATGACATAGTGGAAGAAAGAGATGAAGAAACAGTGGAAGAGAGAACCAAAGGATCAATAGCATGAAGATTTCTAAATAGGTTGGAGGAGACAGGACAAGATTGAGGCAGGGGGTGATGAAGATTGAAGCTTAAAAGGTGATAGCCAGATAAGGGAAGAACTGAGTTACAGAGGTTCGAGGGTAAGCAACTACAGAAAAATACCAGCTCAAGGCAATGGCCATGCTGGTGAGTGGGAGCAGTGGAGCAAAGCTGGAGGTGAAATGAGGAGATAAGGGAGAGGAGTTTTAAAGTATAGGGATCAGAGGGGTTATCGGCATGAATGTTAAAATCCCAGAGAATAAGAGTGGGGAAGAGGAAGCCAGAAAGAAGGAAAGCCACGAGTCAAAGTCAGAGAGAAAGGTAGAAGTAGATTTGTCAGGAGGTCGATAAATAACAGTTACCTTGATTGAAGGAAAAAGTGGTATACAAATCTGGTTAAATAAATAAATAAATAAAGTATGCATATTATGTACAGTCGTGTATTCTCCTGACAGCTCCTATACCATTATGACATCTAGGGTTGCGCTCAAAAATAACAAAATAATACATTAATATACACCTCAGCTACTTAAGTGTTTATTTATCATATCTTCAGATTTCCAAAGGTCTCAGTTTCTAGCCAGCCGGGCTAATAGAGTATACTCTCCACAGCTGTAGCTGATAATCACATCAATGACCTCTTTATGGAAACCTATTTTTTAGAACATCCCCCGCACTATTAAAAGTGATAATATCAGTCTTTAAGGCTTGGTGTCATAGAGCGTATATGCCAGGATCATTCATATATTCCAAAAAACTGGCACTTAACTGGCACTTAGCTGCTGCAATCCAAGCTCTCGGAAGTATTGCATAGATTGGAGTCTGTATGCTAATTCCACTGAGTTCCACTGAGTTAGCATACAGACTCCAATCTATGCAATACTTCCGAGAGCTTGGATTGCAGCAGCTAAGTGCCAGTTAAGTGCCAGTTTTTTGGAATATATGAATGATCCTGGCATATACGCTCTATGACACCAAGCCTTAAAGACTGATATTATCACTTTTAATAGTGCGGGGGATGTTCTAAAAAATAGGTTTCCATAAAGAGGTCATTGATGTGATTATCAGCTACAGCTGTGGAGAGTATACTCTATTAGCCCGGCTGGCTAGAAACTGAGACCTTTGGAAATCTGAAGATATGATAAATAAACACTTAAGTAGCTGAGGTGTATATTAATGTATTATTTTGTTATTTTTGAGCGCAACCCTAGATGTCATAATTAGATCGCTCAGTTAGAGACCTTGAATTTTTGTAGCTCCTATACCATGGCCCACACAGGAACTTTTTCAACATTCGGATATATCACTCAAATCTCTCCTGTGAATGATCTGCATGTCTCCACTCCTCCTCAGTCATCCTTTTGATGCCCTCATCATGGTGATGCTGGCTCTGCCAGGACACAGTTCTTCCCACTCCTATGCCACACACTGAAATTACTGCAGATTAGGTGGGCACCCCTCACTGATACAGTACAGATGCCTTCCACATGCTCATTCCACTTACTGACTTACATGTAGGTTACATATGCATCTGACATATCCATAGCCCCTTACCTTTCCTTCCATCCATTACCTGAAATATGACTTTCACAGGGTTTCCTTATCCTGCATTAAGGGGACTGCAATTTTTGGGTGTTAAGGTGCATGTAGGGCACTTAATGCATAGTGTCCTGTTAGTGCCCAGTAAGTGGAGCCAAACGCCTTTAATGCTGGAATGCCTACTCCCCGCCCAGGCCTTTACCACATGCTAACATCCTTACCGCTGCTGTTAATGCTTGCTAACCGGTGCACCCTTAATGCTCTTTAGAAAACATACTCCTAAGTGACAATTAGCAACAAAAGTCCAAGCTCATGATATCATAGGTGTAAAGTCAGGCCTCTCTACACTGCACAGTGATGGGGGTTGGGCTAATAGCTGTCCATATTTCTCTGTTCAAGGGCAAAATCCAGGAATACGATTAATTTAGTGACAGACTTATTAATCCTTCCTCCCTTTAAATTTCATAACATCTTATTTTTTAGTTTCTAGTTTTAATAAAATATTGTAGTTGCCATGTTAGTCCACTTAATATATAAAAATAAGGGTCAACAAGTTGCTTTGATATATTTTACCATCTGTGACGAGCTTTCAAGGTCTAAGTTTCTTTGATCAGCTTCCTTTACCAGACTGACTTGATAAGGGAAGAATAGCTGTCAAAAAATGTATTGAGTTGCTGACCCTATTTTGACCTAGTTCTATATAAAACAGGTACATTCAGTTTCCTTTTTTGAGGTATAAAGAATATGGAAGATAAGTTACAGGCATATTTTCATGGCTGAAGTAGGACATTATGGACAAATATTGCCAGGTACAAAATTGCCTGTCTGATATACAGGTAAACTTAGGGGTATGTTTACTAAAACCCCGGTAATGTGCGCGGCCCGCTAGTGTGCGGGTGCCATATAAGGAGTGGGCGTGTCTGGCTGAAAAAAGCAAAACCGGGATTATTCATGCGCTAATGTGCGCGGCGCCCATGTGCGCCCCGCACATTAGCGCATGAGAAAGCTGTGCGGGAGGCATAAGTGGCGTGCTGATGTGCAAGCAAAGGAGCAGAGCCACAGCACAATGGTTAAGACACTGACCAATGGGGCAAGGATCAGGGGTTCAATCCCCCACAGTGCCCAATGAAGATGGCTGGCTGAGGCATTCCTTTAGGAGGCATTTAAATAATGGGCAGCATAAGGCAGTGCACTGATATGCATAAGGCAGTGTGCTATTGCTTGAGGAGGCATTTTAATATTGGGCGGCATAAGGCGGGGCGCTGATGCACAAGCACAGGAGCATAGCCACAGCACAATGGTTAAAACACTGACTAATGGTACAGGGATCATGGGTTCAATCCCCCACTGTGCCCAATGAAGAAGGCTGGCTGAAGCATTACCCATTATGGGTAAGTTTGCTTTAGGAGGCATTTTATTTTTTATCTTAATTACTACTACTAGCAAACGCACTCTCAAAGCGTGTTAGCATAAGGCGCCCCATAAAGCACATTTTAAAGTGCACTGTCCGCCAAGGCACCCTAGAATGTTGCTGATAGGGCGCTTTATAGGGTGCCGTATGAGTTACCGCAAGGTCACAGCAATGTTTTTGATGGCAGCACTGTGCAGTTTAAGGAATGCACAGCATAAGTAGGTGTGCTGACATGCAAGGAGGAGCAGCAGCATAGCACAATGGGTAAGGCACTGACTGCTGATACAGGGGTCATGAGTTTGCTCCCCAGTGTGCCTAATACATAAGGCTGGCTGTGGCATCAGCTTTGCAATGTATGTATTTTTTCCTGTAGCACTTTAGTTGTATTTTATTAATTGCTGCCAGCAAACAGGTCCTCACGTGCCGTAATTGAAGATGCCGCATAAGGCACCCTATAAGGCACTCCATAGGGCACATTATAAAGTGCACTGTCCACCACGGCACCCTAAAATGTCCCCTATAGGGCACCCTATAAGTTGCTCCACAGGATAATGTATAGTGCATCTTATATGGACGGTAACCATAAGGTAACCTATAGGGCGCCCTATAAAGCACCCTCTGAGGCACCTTATGGGTACAGTACGATGAGGGTGTTTTTGCTGGCAGCAATAATGTACATTAAAAAGAGATAATGCTCTGAGCAGCCCCATCAAATAACCCTACTGTGGGTTTGAACCCATGACCTCTGGCACCACAGGCAGTAAAGTAACCATTGTGCTATAGCCCTATAGCTGCTGGCAAGGCCCTGGCTGGCTGCAGAGGGAGTGCACGTCACCACACAGACAGTCTGCTGTGGTCACCAGGATAGGGTTAGCCCACCCGTACCCATGATGCACTGCACATGCAAATCAGCTGTCCACAGATAAACACAAGATGGGGAATGCACCCCTACAGCACCTCGGCCTGGTAGGGGGAAGTGACCATGTGCACCCCCACAGCACCTCGGCCTGATAGGGGGTACTGACCGTGTGTTTTACAGGCACAGAGTAGCTACACACCGTCACATTGTGCGGGTACTGTGCTCACCCTGAGGGTGCGGTGAAGCGCCCAGCACCAGGTCCACAGCACCTTCCATGGCTGAAAGAGGCCATGCCAGAGCTGCAAAGCAGTGTTAATGTGTGAGATAGGTAGTTTCTGCAGAAACACATTGGATATCTCTGTTTGTCTCAGTCAGGTGTAGCCCCACCCCGCAGCAAACAGGGTCTCCTATCAACAGATCCACATTCTACCTCCCTGCAATGGTGGCAGTAGAGGGGACCATCAACCCCAGTCCTGCTGGGGAACAGACACCCTACAGGGCAGTCAATGCAGCTCTGTAAACATCCATAACACAATAGCAGACAGACATTAGGCCTGGATATGCTAAGCTGCACCCCACCACCATCTGATATTCTCCTGCAGCAAGCCTTCAGCCACTGCACCCTGCAAGCCACTCCATCAAGACACATACCAGCTGCAAACAGTCTGCTAGGTAATCCATAGTTCATGTTCCCAATGGAAATGCATGCACCCAGAACTGGGATGTCAGCATACACAACAAGCAGATAAATCAGTGACTAGGCCCCAAAAGAAAACCCATAAATATCACATGAGTGAAATACTATATAGCATTATGGGGGTGCCTAGCCATGCTGTCATCACTGCACAGTCAGGGTGAGAGTGATCCCCCAGCAGGACATACTGAGGTCACCCTGTCTGTGTATGTGGTGGCCAGGCACTACAATGTCCCAGCCAGTGCCCTATGCCCTGTGCAGATGCATCCTGGCCAGGTCACCCTGTCCGGGCTATACCCATGGTACCTTGCTCCTCATTATGCACATTGGCAGGCCAATACTGGCAACAGTGCTGGCAGTGTGGGCTGTGGAAGGTGTTTGCAGTCACCACAGACTGTATAGACCAGGGGTGGGGAACCCTGGTCCTGGAGAGCCACAGACCAATCAGGTTTTCGGGATATCCCTAATGAATATGCATGGGATATATATGCATTCGAGATATCCTGCCAACCTGACTGGTTTGTGGCCCTCCAGGGCTGGATTTGGAGACCCCTGCCTTACACCTCTGTCATTTAAGATTGTGAGTGGGCAAGGTGCAGATGTCCTAGACATCGAAAGGGTATATAGAATGTGTCACATTCCTCCTCTATTCTCACCACCACCAAAACGTTGTCTAATAGACAATATTTTGGTGGTGGTGAGAAGTGAGACGGAATGTGACACATTCTATCTAACCTTTTTGATGTCTTGGACATCTGCACCTTGCCCACTCAGAATCTTAAATGACAGAGGTGTAAGGCAGGGGTCTCCAAATCCAGGCCTGGAGGGCCACAAACCAGTCAGGTTGGCAGGATATCTCTAATGCATATATATCTCATGCATATTCATTAGGGATATCCCAAAAACCTGACTGGTCTGCGGCTCTCCAGGACCAGGGTTCCCCACCCCCGGTATAGACAGACACACACTCCCACACCTATGCCAGCATTGTGCTACTATAGAGGAGTTTAGCAGCCCTGCCCACCACACCAGTCTTGGGCACAGTACAGGCATGGATATGCTACGCAATACTGTTGGGGGTCACTCCCCAGGGTGGTAAACACTGTCAGAGACCAGACCTGAAGCACACACCGCAGACATCAGAAAGATTGTTATGATGGAGCTCAATGAGCAAACTGTGCTTAACGTAGGACTTGCTATCTGCCAGTAATCATAGGAAACATTTGATAGGTGTGTACCCAGGTGTAGGGTGGCATTGCTAAGGTATGCAAGTGCTAGTATTGGGAGATGCACGCAGGGCCCAATGTCCTGCCTCTCCAGGAGGCATTAGCCAATGGGGCCTGTGGGTGTGGGTGTGGGTGTGTCTGGCCCTGTTGGCTTCTGCTTTACGGCAGAGGTTCCCAACTCCAGTCCTGGTGTGCCAAACACTGTTCAGGTTTTCATGCTGTCCCTCATGAATATGCTTGGGATACATCTGCATACCATGGGGGTGGTGCATAGATATGCAGCACAGGCATCTTTATTAGAGGCAGCATGGAAACTGAATGGTGTTTGGCACTCCAGGACTGCATTTGGGGGATTCTGCCATAGGTAATGCACATTTCTATGGTGTTTGTGCTGTGTAGCAACAATGGACGGACCTGCACAACGCATTCAAAGCCGAAGGCAAAACATGCATTGTGCATTGGGATAGCAAGTTATTGCCATCTCTCCTCTGTTCAACCACATCCGTTGACCGCCTTCCAGTTTTGATAACGGCTGTCTCCACTGGAGAAACACAACTTCTTGGTGTACCAAAACTGACAACAGGAACGGGCGAGAATCAAGCTGCAGCAATTTATGAACTGTTACAGGAATGGTGTTTGGATGAAAAGGTTGCAGGCTTCTGCTTTGATACAACTGCATCGAACACGGGACGTCGATCAGGAGCGTGCATTCTTCTAGAACAGAGACTCCGTCGCACAGTCCTTCATTTGACATGCCGCCATCACATTTACGAAATAATTCTTGGTGCAATATTCTCGACATGCTCTGGAGCTTCATCGGGTCCCGATGTCCAACTCTTTCGCCGGTTCCAAAAGAATTGGGGCTCCCTTGACAAATCCAACTATCAAACTGGAAAAGACTTGGAGGTGCTGCAACCTGACAGGGATCGCATCATGAAGTTTGCGGAATCCAAGTTGGCACATTGCAATCACCAAGATGATTACCTGGAATTCTTGGAGTTAACGATTGTCTGCCTTGGAGGGAATCTTCCTAGTTTCAATTTCAAGAAACCCGGAGCTTTCCATCATGCCAGATGGATGGCAAAAGTCTTGTACTGTCTCAAGATTTGGATGTTCCGAGGACAACTCAAAGATCTTACCCAATGGGAGGAGTCCTGTGTTCGTGATGTGAGCATTTTCTCCATCCTGATTCATGTGGAAGCCTGGTTTTCTGCCCCTGATGCCGCAGTTGCTCCTCTAACAGATTTGGAGATGCTGAAGAAACTACACTCTTACCACAATGACCGTGTTGGAAGAGTGGCCAGAGACAAACTGCAACAGCATCTGTGGTATGTGTCAGAGGAGCTTGTGGTACTGTCACTGTTCGATGAAGCTGTTTCAGCACCGACAAAACGGGCCATAGTGTCGGCCATGATCCCGGCAGAATCAGATGAAAGTGATGAGGATGATGACGTAGACGAAGATCCCCCAAAGCGGGTCGAATTGAAAAGTTCCATGATTCCACCACTTGAATCTTTTGCAACTCGCAAGTCAATCCGTTTCCTGAAACACCTCGACATCAACAGTGATTTTCTTAATGCAGACCCAGAAGACTGGGAAGAGAATGCATCATTCAAAGACGGTCTGAAGAAAGTAACAAATCTTCCAGTGATCAACGATGTGGCTGAGCGAGGGGTCAAACTCATTGAGGAGTTCAACGGCGACACACCACAAAAGAAGAGCAACTCCAGTTCCTTCTGGGTGTTGTCTCGCAACACCGTAAGATGTTCCCCACATCGTCAAAGTCCTTACTAGCATCTGGATCACATTGAGTGCTTGGCAAGCATGATACCCCCGTCTATGAGCGGATAATACCCAGTGGTCTGACGAACCCTGGGGGGGATCCAGGGGCCTGATAGATAGGGACCCTGAGCCACCCCTAAATATTATTTGATTGGCTTCAAACTTTGCACACATTGTTTTCTACATAAATGGAACCAGAATCAGGCCAGGGAGCAAAGAAATACCTACTTTTATTTTTTCCCCTATGGCAGTGGACCACCCTAACGTGCATGTCTTCAGACATCTTAAATCATGACTAAGCCTTTTAAAATGACTGCCAGAGGATCCATACATAGCATAAATTTAAATTACTTTTACAGTTAAAAAAAAAGGTACAGAGTGGAGGAAACATGCACAGAACAGCAATTGCAACTCAAAGTAAAAACACAGAGTGGAGATATGATGCACGGAGTGACAGCTATAACCCAGACTGGATAGACCGTACTAGTCTTTATCTGCCATCATTAATTATATTGCTATGTTACTATATTATAAAATATTATCATTTACACCCAAACTTGAAAATATAGGTATGGGTATTTATATCAGCATTAGGGCTTGTGTAAATATCTATACTTGTAAAGTCGACACGCCTGTGGCCATTTATGCTAGTATTTTATAAAGCAAAGTAGATGCTTACTGGTCTTTATAAAATAGGCTTAACATAGGTTCCTTAAAACATGCTTTAATTCAGTTCATTGTTCCTAGCAGAAAAATGGTGCTGGTACTTGTATGCAGGGCTCTTTTCTTAATATATGAGAAGAATGGGTAGGTTTTGCAAGAAATTAAAAAGGTGCCAGTACTCAGCACCATCAACTACCCCCTCAAAAAAGCCTTAATTAACTAGTTGTTCCCTAAAACAATTACCCTCCTAAAGCCCTAGTAAACCCAAATAGGATGAAACGAACCGAAAGCAACTTGGTATACAAATATGCATGGCACAGTATCTACTCAGACCTCTCACTGTCCCCCCCCCCCCCCCACATGTATTAAGCATTATAGCTATAAGCCATACACACTTTAATGGCTTTGTACTTTTTGATACAAAAAAAAAGAAATAAAAAATAAAGCACTTGTGTAGAATTTAAAAAAAAACATTATAAAAGGCATTATGTTCAAAACTGATGTCACAGTATGAGAGAATCACAGTTTTCTGTGTTAACTACAGCATGGGTAAATTGATCACTGTTTTAAATTCTAGCCTGCAGCTATCTAGAAAATATATGGTTTGCTCAGATTTCCTCTGTAGAAAATAAAAGGATCCAAACAGCATCTACAATCTGCCAACTAGATGAAACCAAGTCAAACCAAGAGTGAAAATTCTCCACGTTATTTGAACAGCTTGTAAAAAATATTCCACTTGTGTGGATTGAGAGTTAGAAAGCAGGCACTGTAGTACTCATTACCCAGTATCCAATTATCTTTATTAAGTGGTATATAGAAAGTATATTTTCTCAAAGAACTTCAAAAGACAACTTCAGTTTTGCAAGTTTCATACTATTTCACTGCTTAAAACTTGAGTAGTTAGATAACCCACTTGTGCATTAAATCCCAAACAGTTTTCAGGCACATACTTATTGTCAGTATACATATCAATCTCTGAAACATTTGCCCAGGGAATCCTTGTTTTTAATATGTCACCTCTCTTGATAAATGTCTAATGTTTTTGGTCCTGGCTAATAATGGATGATTTCTGTCTGTAGGCAAACACTAAAGGCCGTGTTCAGGTTGAACCTATGAATTCATCCATCACATAAAAAGCCTAGTTAAATGTGTAAACCAAGTAAATTACTTTAGAAATCTTGGAAAAAGAGAGTAAGCATATTTCTTTTTCACTTAGGAGGACATTTTAAACAGCTTCACAATCAATCTCATATTTCCTAGGCACTAGTATCTAAATAGCTTGAACAATTTGGGGGTCATTCCAACAGCAAATAGCAGGGATGTATATATGGTTTGGAAGTACAAACCCACTATTCGCTGGGGGTGTATTCTGCCCAGGGAGCTCCCCGCACGTGCAGGGGTTTTGTGCGGGGAGCTCTGGATGGGGGTAGGAGGGGGCGGAGACAGAGCGGAGAGTGTGCAGAGTACACAACCCAAACATACAGGGCCTATTCTGGTGATGGCCCTATACGTACAGCTGGGGGCAGATGGACATGGGACTTATTCCACCTCAGAGGCCTCTGAGGTGGAGTAAGTCCCATAGCCAGCGGCGATCGGGCAGGGAAGGACACCAGCAGCAAGGAACAGCATCCGGTGAGGTCCTCCCCTTGGCCACAGCCCTGGAGGAACCCGCTGAGGGTCGAGAGGCAGGGCTGGAACACATTTGTCACTGTTGGACCTTGCTGTGCTCCTGCATGGCGTCCGGGTGCCCTGGTGATGGGACACCACGGCACCAGGGTTCCAGCAGGAGCATAGGCTGGATTAGCCGGGGATCTCACTTGACATACAGCAGGGCTGAATTGGGGCCCATCTGACCCGTCCAAGTACCCCAATTCTGCACCCACGGGAATGTCTAGCTCCTATAGGTGCAGAATCGGGTGCAAATCCGGCCTATCCAGATTTTGGATGTTCAGACAGGCCGGACATCTCCCGATCGGAATTTGTCTTAAACTTAAGGAATGTTTGCATATAACTATAAACCTTTTCAAGCACCAGTTAAAATAGTTATACAGTTATGATAGTGATACTATGGAAAGATAGAGATTGGTGAACGTAACTCAATTTGGAAAATCAGTTGCTCCTATTACAGTATAATACAGATGCAGTAATATAAACTAACTTGCAAACACAAATATCTTGTGTGCAATTACTTGTCTCCCTTCATATACAAACTGAGAGGCATATTTACTAAAGGTTAGTACGAGCCATGAGGGTCACCAAATATATTAGTGCACTGAATGCCACCACGGTCCACTTTATTCCTATGAGTGCTTGCCTCCATTTGTACATGCTAACCTTTAGTAAACATGTCCTTGAGGGAACTTACCCGATTCTGGAATCTATGATGACTGCAGGTTTCTATGGCATTTTTATTTTTTCCAACCCACCGGTGGTTGAAAAGAATTACATAAAAAGGGGTCAAAAATGTCTATCTATACATCTGCCTGGGGCAAATGAAATCTTTGAAGATTTAATGAAACAGGATAAAACTGGTAGTATGAGGGAAAAACTTCTATAAAAACACAGCAAGTTTGAAAATGGGCCAAATCAGTCCTGAAGTTCCAGAAAATAAGCCCCCACCAAAAAAAAAATGATTGCAATGCATTTCTATGGGAGAAGGTACTCCAACTTCCGTAGCATAGAAACAAATATACATTTACACTTACCATTTAAGGAATTGCTCCTTTCCAACACCCTCTCCTTGTTCTGTACTCTTCCAACCTCCAAAGCTGCCTCTACTACCAAAAAATTCTCCCCCACGATAGTCCCGCTACCCCATACACTTCTCCAACCCCACCAAAAAACTCCCTTGTAACTGCCCTACCAACCCCCCAATTACTGTAACCACAAAACATATTCCCCTACAACTGCTTCATCACCCTGCAAACTGCCCCAACACTCAAAAACTACACTCCACAACTGCCATACCACACCAATAACTGTCTCCACCCCAAAAGCAATCTCCCACAACTGCCTCATCACCCTGCAAGTTCTCTACCCCAAAATTACACCCAACTACATCCGTAAGATAATACATAATTATCTCACCAAAGGAATAATGCCAAACACTCTAAAGCTAGCCACAATACGCCCCATCCTCAAGAAAACCAAGACCGACCCAGCCGCCTACAGATCCATCTCAAGCCTTCCCTTCCTATCCAAGATCATCGAGAAAGTGGTTCAACATCAACTTCAACAACACATTGACTTCCACACTCCCCTGGACCCCAATCAACATGGCTTTCGACCAAACCATGGAGTCGAAACTCTACTAATACAACTATTCAACAAGATGATACAGATGATTGACAACACTAGAATGGGTGTCCGCATGATCTTCTTAGACATCTCATCAGCATGTGACACTGTTTGTCACACAACCTTACTAACCAGACTACAAGAGGCAGGACTACACAGCACCACCTTGAGCTGGTTCACATCATACCTCACCAAAAGACAGCTACAAGTCAAATGTGGTGCAGACACCTCTCAACCTCTGAAAACCACACGGCATCCCGCAAGGCTCAGCACTCTCTGTCCTGCTCTTCAATCTATACATACAACCCATCTGCACCATCATCAAGGCGCACAAGATTCAATACACCATATACGCAGACAACATAATGATATTCACACCAATCAAATTGGACAACCCAGATTACTCCAACATAGCCAACTGCTTCCAACAAATGACAACTTGGCTTCAGGAAAACAATCTTTCAATAAACTACAACAAAACTGAAGCTCTATTCATCACAAGGAACCCCACTTTTTCACCCTCAGCTACCATCAAACTGAATCACATCACCATATCAGTAAGACGGGGAGTGCCAGAGGAGGGGAGTTGCTGCCAGACTTGTGCTCCACATCAGTGTGGGCTCTTCAGGCATCTGCAGGGCTTTCCGATGCATCCACGCGGCGCCAGGCCCCGACGTCATCTTGGGGGTTTAAAGGAGGAGCAGTTCCTGCTTGCAGTTGGGAGTGCCAGAGGAGGGGAGTTGCTGCCCGACTTGTGCTCCGCGTCAGAGTGGGCTCTTCAGGCATCTGCAGGGCTTCCCGGTGCATCCCCCTTTTCCCCTCCCCCCTTCCCTCCCCCCTCCCCTTTTCCCTCCCTTTCCCCTCCTTTTTTATTGTATTACATATTATACTTAACTGTTCTTACAATGTGATATGTCTTATTTATATAGTTATATAGTTCTCATTTTTTATACAGTTCTTTTTTATTATTTTGGTTTGCATTGTTATATACATGCAGTTGTTTATTTATCACTTTCCATTACATTTTTCGTGGGTTCTAAATGTCATTTTTAAATTGATCTTATTTCTGTGACTTGGTTCTTTTCTTTGTACTTGCTTCTTACTCTGAGTCGAAGAGGTTTTTGTATTGGGGCATTTCACTGCCCGGTAACATCGAGCCATATGTGATTTTGGTCTTAATCTTCTTATGTCTTCATACATATCTATTTATATGCGCCCTTTAATTTTTAATTTTTAGCGTGTGCCATTTTAGCGGCTTCAAAACTTTCTTTAACATTTGCTGGTAGTGCTGACGGTGACCGTTTTTATCGATTTCGTGTTTTAAAGTTAGATAAGCCATTTGCACTAGCTGTTTTTATATTTGGATCTGACTTTCTAATATATATGTCATCGGGGGCTGGTTTCAGTGAGTTCTTAGGGGTATGTTTACTAAACTGCGGTAATGCCATTCACGTTAGGATCCGCGGTAGAGGCAGAAATACCCAAATAAGGACATGGGCGGTACATCGTTACCGATAACGCGTGTTACAAGGCACCGTAAATTAACAAGCGTTACATGGCACGTTACCGCGCTTTAATCTTAAGAAGGCGCGCAGACATGCCAACACAGAAGCAGAGCTGTAGCACAATGGTTACTACAGTGACTGATGGTACAGGGGTCATGGGTTTGATTCCCCAGTGTGCCTAGTGCATAAGGCTGGCTGAGGCATCACTTTTTACGTTTAAGTAGTGATTGTTGAGGCATTTTACTTTTATTTTAATTAGTGCTGCCAGCAAACACACCCTCACGGTGGCGTAACCTAAGGTGCCGCATAAGGCACCCCATAACCCACTCCATAGGGCACATTATAAAGTGCACTGTCCGCCAAGGCATCCTATAATGTCCCCTATAGGACACCTTATAAGGCACCTTATAAGGTGCTTGATAGGGTGCCCTATAAGGTGCCTTATGGGGCGCCTTATGAGGCACCTTAAGGTTACAGTACTCTGAGGGTATTTTTGCTGGCAGCACTAATGTACATTAAAAATAGACAATGCCTCAGACAGCCCTATCAAATAACCCCACCATGGGTTTGAACCTATGACCTCTGGCTTACACAGGAAGTGAAGTAACCAGTGGGCTACAGCTGCTAACAAACCCCTGGCTGGCTGCAGAAGGACTGCACATCACCACACAAACTGTCTGCTGTGGTTACCAGGATAGGGTTAACCCACCCGTACCCGTGATGCACTGCACATGCAAATCAGCAGTCGACAGATGGGCACAAGATGGGGTATGCACCCCCATAGCACCTCGGCCTGGTAGGGGGAACTGACCGTGTGTGGTACTGGCACAGAGTAGCCACAGACCGTCACATTGTGCGGTTACTGTGCTCACCCTGAGGGTGAGGTGGGGCACCCAGCACCAGATCCACAGCACCTTGCATGTCTGAAATGCGCCATGCTGCAGGTCCCCATCAATGTTCCCTCTAATTTTCTGTAGGCTGTGTGCGCATAAAATATCAGCTGTGCAGCTTTTGAAGGAAGGTTAAATTTTTGTGTGCCACATAATGACACTCGGAGTTATATACTTTAAAATTTGACTACAGGTCAGAATACAGTATGTACACCACATTGATTGCACTAGAAAATGTTGTAGAACTTCTGAAAACCGTAAATACACAACAACTTTTAAATTTTAAGACGTCTGTGTTGTTTTCTATCAGAATCAGAACCGTTATTTTTGTGCGCTCTGTTGTAAAGTATGTGCGCTCACTCGGTGAGGTGTGTGTGCACGCACATGCGCACAGCTTAGAGGGAACAGTGGTCCCCATCAGTGTGTGATAGGTAGTTCCTGCAGACACACCTAGGATACATCCGTGTCCTTCTGTATTTCTCAGTCATGTTTAGCCCTTATGGACTATGATGCACCCAGAAGAGTGCATATTCTGTATTGGTGCTGTGGTTACATGGGGGAGGGGGAGGGGGAGTGTTTGGCCCTATAGGCAGATTATGTACCACCACACAACACACCCTCTGGAGCTCAGGGTGGGAAACAGGATCACCCACTAATAGATCCACATTCTACCTCCCTGCAATGGTAGCAGTAGAGGGGACCATCAACCCCAGTCCGGCTGGGCAGGCAATGCAGAGCTGTACACATACATAAAGCAATAGCAGACAGACAGCAGGCCTAGAAATGCTCAGCTGCTCTCCCACTATCAGACATTCTCCAGCAGCAAGCCTCTAGCCACTGCACCCTGCAAGGTGTTCCAGCAAGACACATACTAGCTGCAGACTGTCTGCTAGCTAGCCCATAGTGCATTGTCCCGGAACAGATGCATGTACCCAGAATTAGGACGTCAGCATACACACCAAGCAGATAAGTCAGTGATTGGACCCCAAAAGGGACCCATAAATATCACATGAAAAAAATACTATACAGCACTATGGGGGAACCTAGCCATGCCGTGGTCACTGCTCAGTAAGGCTGAGAGTGGCCTCCCAGCAGGACATGCTGTGGCCACCCTGTCCGTGCAGGTGGTGGCCGGCCACTACAATGTCCCAGCCATTGCCCTATGCTATGTACAGATGGAGCCAGGCCAGGCCATCCTATCCTGGCTATCCCCACAGTACCTTGCTCCTCATTATGCACATTGGCAGGCCAATACTGGCAACAGTGCTAGCAGTGTGGGCTGTGGAGGGTGTTTGCAGCCACCACACACTGGATAGACAGACACACACTCCCCACACCTATGCCAGCATTGTTCAACTATAGAGGTGTTTGGCAGCCCTGGTCACCGCACCAGTCCTGGGCACAGTGCAGGCATGGCTATGGTACGCAATACTGTTGGGGTCACCCCCCCAGGATGGTAAACACTGTCAGACACAAGACCTGTAGCACACTCCACAGACATCAGAAAGGTTGCTATGAAGCAGCTCACTCAGAAAATTGTATTTAACCTCGGAATTGCTATCTGCCAGTAATCATAGCAACCGTTTGATAGATGTTTACCCTATTCCCAGGTTTAGGGTGGCATTGTCAAGGTATGCAAGTTCTAGTATTGGAAGATGCATGCAGGGCCCAACATCCTGCCGTTCCAGGAGGCATTGGATAATGGAGCCTGTGGGTGCGGGTGTGTCTGCCCCTGTTGGCAGCTGCTTTAGGGCAGAGGTTCCCAACTCCAGTCCTGGTGGGCCAAACACGGTTTTCATGCTGTCCCTCATGAATATGCATGAGATACATCTGCATACCATGGGGGCGGCACATAGAAATGCAGCACAGGCATCTTTATTAGAGGCACATGGAACCTGGATGGTGTTTGGCCCTCCAGGACTGCATTTGGGAGACTCTGCTCTAGGTACTGCGCATGTTTATGGTGTCTGTGCTCTCTAGGGTAAAATGTAGGTGTTTTGGGCATGTTTACGTCATATGCAATAAAGGTTCTGTCTGTATTAGCATGTTTTAGTAGTGGGTAAAATATGGGGACTGGGTTGGCAGGAACCACAGCTGGGACTTAAACCTCTGACCTTCTGCTTCTAAAGACACTGGTTTTGTGCATTGCACCACCGTGTTCTCACAGAGTCAGTGCATTCCCTGGTGATACCATGACTGTTCTTCAGACAGGGCCTGTCTGTTGCAGTGCATGGCACCCACCTACACAGGGCTAGGCCACGGTCTGTTCTGGGCAGCTACCACTACCCCCTCCACCACCAGTATCCCTCTACCACCATGCTGATATGCCCTTCTGCTGGTGGTGCTGGTGGAGCGCAGTCTCAGGCCATCCAGTGTGTGGATAGGCGGCTGCCTATGTTGCGGGTTCTGGGGTAGGGGTGCCTGCATAGGTGTCCACACTTACCCCCAGCTCTGCCTGCCAATGTTCCATGCCCTTGGAGGTAGCTGCTGGGTACTATCCCCTGTGACACTGTGGGAAACACAGCCGTGCCCATGTTGGACCTTCAGCAGTTGCTGTCTGGCTGCTCTACTGTTTCGGCATTTGTATGGGCCACCTAGGCATCACCCTAGTCCGCACTGTGGCCCAGCTGTACCACAGCTTGTGCTGCCTGCGGCCCTCTGTATCCCCTTTTCCAGCATTTGTCCAGTTTCCAATTCCAACATGCCCACCCTGCTTTTACAGGACATGTGCACACCATAGGACACCTGTCCAATAACAAGGGAAAGCCCTGATCAGCACTATTTCACTGTGGGCTCATTCACCTTGTATGGGGACGGAGCATAGACCCTTCCACGATTAATATCATTTTTTTTTTGGAGCTTTCTCGGGGGGGGGGGGGGTTGATGTTTACCATTAATATCACTATTGACCAGCTTGGTTATGTTTTTTTTCCAGTTTGTTGAGGTCATTTTCAATGTTTATGTGCCCTTTTGTTCTGTGCACATGTATCACACTTATCACTTTTACGTAGGTTTCCCTGCCTATGCTGTACATTGCTGACACTTAAATGGTTTCTCTCCCCTGCAAATGTGCATCTAACGGCAGGTTTTCAATCGCGTTAGGATTCTTCTCTTCATATCAGCGCGTTAGTGTGACTGGAGCCTCTCCCCACCCACACTCCACCCATTGACCCCTTCTCTCCACCCTCTCTCCATCTTCTGCGATGTTTAACCGCGCCGCGGAACGTCTACGATCGTTAAGTAATGTTAACGCGCGTTATGAGACGTTAACAATCGTTAACGTCTCATAATGCGTGTTAACGTTACTTAATGATCGTTAACGTTACATAACGCGCATTATGTAACGTTAACGCAGTTTAGTAAACATACCCCTTAGTATCGTCATCACTTTTACCTTCAGCTGCCTGTTTAGTACTACACTTTGTAATTGTTTTCCTCATACATATGTATTTATGCATAATTTGCTCTTTGACCTTAAAAGCGCGCCGATTTTGGTGTCCTCTAAGGATTGTCCTACTTGCTAGCAGTGCTGAAGGTACTTGTTCACACTCGTTTTTTTGTTTAGAAGCTTGGTTTTATGTAAGTCTGGTGTTCAATTTTATGCTAAAATTTACGTTTATTGCTTTTTTTTTTTTTTTAAACATATGGTCGGATCTGTTAGGCACCAGCTCCGTTTATTTATTTTTGAGCTGTTCGCATTCCTTAAACCGGCTTTGCATTTAAATGATGGTTCACTTAAACACTTAGGTGTTTGAATATTGCATCTTTTCACATTTTGGTAACGCTGTATTATTATTATAAGGCTGGCCAATGTTGATATCTTAAATATGTTCTTTAATGAGCACTTTGCCCTTTAAACAGTATCAATCGCAACCTACACAGTATTTTTATCACATTTGTTTGGGAGTTACTCGTACATCACATGTGCATAGTTGGTTCAATTCAATGTTTTTAAACATTATCTCCCTTTTTATATCTCTGTGTGGTTTTGGGTCTGGGTTTTCCACTGTTTGTTTATTTATATTGCTTTTTCTGTTTATTAATGGTATCGTTGTTTTTTAGCATTATCAACCATATGATTGGTTTTGTGCCATACATTTACGCTCCTCCATGCACTTCGTCTAGTATATTGATATACACAATTTGTAAGTACAACATGATTGTTTTATATTATATTTGTTCATGTTTGTCTTATCTTCATATTATGCATGGTCATTTATATGTAGCTGCGTCTTGTGGTGAAGAGCGCCCTCCTGAGGAAATGGAGACTGAAGGAAATCCTGAAATGCAGCAGGATTTACACAGGATTTATAATCCTAAAAGGAAAAAAAAGCCCTCTTCTGGTGAGCTGAGAATGAAGACCAGCCCAGGGGAGGAGTTGAGAAGTGCTGATTGGGCACACCCAGGGGTTGGACGGGGTGTGTCTGAGAAAGAATCCCTTTATGAAGTGGTAAAGGATGCTGCTAAACAGATTAAGGGGATCAAGAAGAACAAGAAGAGAGAGAATAGCTTGAAGAAGAATTCCCAGGAGCAGAGGACCTGTGAGCAGAGGGCCTGGAAGCAGAAGCAGAATAGCTGTGAGAAACAGGAAAGCCATGAGCAGTTGACCAGGAAGCAGTTTGGCTGCACGTCTGAGCCTGGTAGCAGCAGAGGACCTGCAAGGATCTTAACAGGTGCTTGGAAAGGAAGTCCTACGAGAAGTGGACGAAGCCCTGGTTTAGAGTCTTGGGAAAAGGCAGAGCCCTCGTGGATACAGTTTGGACCTGAGAGACCCAGAAGCCCTCACAGCTACAAAGCTTTTGAGCTACCTAAAAGGAGAGGAGCCTGGCAGAAAGACAGCAGTTTCTATAGGAACCTGGATAGAGAAGGTAAAGTCCCATCTCCTATATTTAAGGCTGTTTTAAAATATCCCAATTGTTACCCTGAGTCATTCAAGCCAAGAGCTGAAGGGGGAAACATTATTGACTGGGAGAAAAACTCAGTGTTGGCTGACAATGGTTTGTCAGGAACTGAACAGGCTGAATTGCTCCTTCAGGACTTTAAAGAGTTCTTAGAATTGAAAGCAGGCAGACAGTCAAAGCTGAATGAGGACAATAGCTCTGTGCAGTCAGAAGATTTTATGCAAGTGGAAAATGCCTTACCTTTGATAAACTCTGACGATAATAGCATGGACTGTTCAATATGCTGTAAGGAAATAGCAGTATAACAAAGCTTGCCTGTACCTTGTATGAAAAAAATACAACGTGGAAGTTTCTGCTGCCGTGCTCTGAAAACCTAATTGTTTGCACCTGAGTTTGAGTTCACACTGTGAAGGGAACAGTGATTGCATGAGGCTGCAATATATGTAAGTCTATGAGTTAAGCTCCATAGAAGAAAAGCTGATCTCACTTTACGTTGTCTTATGTTCCTGAGTTTCTTCTGTTACCATTTAAAGCACCATTTATGTTCATGTATCTGAATTTTGATGCGCTGGAGGAATCTCCCCAACACGAATAAAATATTCTTGCAAAGCCTTACCGTCTCTGGCGCAACTACATTTATCAGTGAGAGAAAGGAGAACAAAACTACATCTCCCATCATTCCAAGGGAATAGTTTTAATCCATTCCTCATGGGACAATAGGCCACTCCTGTCCTTTAGCCCTAGGGCGGGGGCAGGAGCGTCGCAGTCTTTATATTTTGTTTTTAATCTTTTTGTTTTTAATCTTTTGTTTTTAAATTAATGAGTACATTTTACTGTTTTTATGACAAGTACTGTATTTGTTTGCAGTCCTCTAGCCCCCTGATGAAGGCATCTGCTGAAACGCGTTGGGGTTTACAACTTCAATAAAGCGCAAGTGACCATTAACTCTGCTCGCTTTTTGTGTCTTCCAGGGCTTCCCGGTGCATCCATGTGGCACCAGGCTCCGACGTCATCTTGGGGGCTTAAAGGAGGGGCAGTTCCTGCTTGCAGTCGGGAGTGCCAGAGGAGGGGAGTTGCTGCCCGACTTGTGCTCCGCGTCAGAGTGGGCTCTTCAGACATCTGCAGGGCTTCCCGGTGCATCCATGCGGCGCCAGGCCCCGACATCATCTTGGGGCTATACGATCAAGCTTATACCGCGGTCTTGCGGTAGCGGTCGCGCTTTGAAGGGGCGCGAGTTAAAGGGGCATGTTTAAGCTCCTTTTGCGCTCCTTCGGTGCTTGAGGAGCTCTAGAGGAGATATCCTTGGAATGGGCAAGCGCAGAAAATGTCATCATAATGTGAGTACTGTGAATCCTTCTAAAGTGGTTAAAATTGTCGGGCCTATGGATGCACATGTTGTGTCAGTGAATGCAGTTGATGGCACTTCTGCTGTTGCCACCAAGTCTTTGCCTCTCTCGGATGGTTCCTCTTTATTGGGGTTTTCAAACTCTGCCCTGCTTGCTGAGATGGATCTCATTGGCCCAGTGACATCTTCTCCCGTGGTGGAGGAGCGGCCTCTGTGTGCTGATGTTCTGCCTCCAGTTGTCCTGCCAGATCGTTCCTGTGCACCTGTGGTAGTGCCTTTGCCACGGATTCCTCAGATTTCGGAGGACTTTATGAGGTTGCATCCAGATGGTACACTTCCTAAAACTATGGACATTCAAAATATTTCATTGGTTGATGTATGGTCAGTCTTTTCACGGATAGAGGCTTCTATAGCTTCATTGGTTTCTGCTGTTTCTCAGCTTTCAGAGTTTTAAAAGGTTCAGTAGCTAAGATGGCTCAGTATGATTCTCAGTTAGCAGTTTTAGATACTAAGGGGCATGTTTACTAAACTGCGTTAACGTAGCAGCGGCTATGTTAAGGCGCCTTAACGTTCCCGGCCGCGTTAAGTGCAAAAAAGGGTGGAGAGAGGGCGGGGAGAAGGGGTCAATGGGCAGGGAGTGGACGGGGAGAGGCCCCTTTCACACTAATACGGAGGAATTAAGGGCTGAATCCTAACGCAACTGAAAACCAGGCGTTAGCACACAATTGCAGGAGAGAGAGAAACCATTTCAGTCAGCAATGTACAGCAAAGCCAGGGAAAACTATCAAAAGTGATAAGTGTGATACATGTGCACAGAACAAAAGGGCAAATAAACACTGAAAATGACCTGAACAAAATGTAAAACAAACATAACCAAGCTGGTCAATAGTGATATGAATGGGAAACATAAAAAAAAACATGTCTGAGAAACCTCCAAAAAAAGGATATTAATTTTGGAAGGGTCTATGCTCTGTCCCCATACAAGGTGAATGATCCCACAGTGAAATAGCGCTGATCACTGTTTCCCCTTGTTATTGGACAGGTTTTCTATGGCATACACATGTTCCGCAACAGCAGGGTGGGCATGTTGGAATGGGCAACTGGACAGATGCTGGAAAAGGGGATGCAGAGGGCTGCAGGCGGCACATGCTGTGGTGCAGCTGGACCACAGTGTGGTCCAGGGTGATGCCTAGGTGGCCCATAGGAATGCTGAAACAGTAGAGCATCTTAACTTGCGGCTATTATTGAGAAGACACTGTGGTGTTATTTTAAAGCAGATGCAACCTTCCCCTGTGTAGTCTCAGACCAACATCGCGCTCTTAATCACATATACTAGTGAAAACAAATGGCGCTGCTTAGCATCAATGACTACAGGGAAGCTGTCTTTTTTTGGTTTTGGTTTTTGTAAATAATTTGTTAAATACACCACTCGTGTTTCCCACCCATTTATATATTTATAATTTTATAGTGAAACAAGCTTATCTTAAATTCTTGTCCCCACTGGTGTGGGGGTCTCTCCGTTATGTTGAATCTTCTCTTTATCTCTCTCAACGCCTTACTCGGCGCCGTTACGTTTCACTCCGTTATGGAGTTTCATCAGGAGATCTATCTGTGGAAAGAAGCACCAATGTGAACCACGCTTGCTTAAAAGCTAAACCTAAAAGCCTATAAACTACCGTGAGAACTTCAGAACTTCAGATTCGGAGTTCAAACATATTTAAAACCTATTAAAATCCATTAATCAATATCTAGCATACTTCGGTGATCCACCACACTCACTGTTCACTGCTGCCCACGTCTCGCTGTTGAGTTCATTTTAAGTTTCTTTATGAAAACGCCGCGCATGCGGGTCAGCTATTCTCCTTCCTTTTAAACCTGCTGTTAATGGACGTCATTTACAGGCTTGCCACTCAATGGAGGCATTTAAACCTAAAGGTTCGACTGTGTTCAATAAGAAAATCCACCTTTGTTCATAAAATAGCAATGTCTCATCTACGGTTTTTCCTCTTTTCGGTCGCAAAACCTGATCTATACAAAAACATCTCAGTTGGGAAAAATCATGATTGTGTTCTCCGCAGTGTTGGACCATTGGCGCTGAAATGACCTTATTAAGCAATCGGCTTTTGTGTTCCTGCATCCGTACTCGGAATGCTCGAATCGTCTTCCCTATATAAAGTTTATTGCAAGGACACCTAATAGCATAAATTACCGCTGTTGTGTTGCATGTGGTTCTGTGTCTTAGGGTGTAAGTTTTACCTCCCCAAGTAAACTCTTCAATGTCTTGCGTGATGTAACAGATCGTGCAGCTTCCACAAGCCGTATGTCCTCTAGGTTGAATATCAGCTACAGTGGCCAAAGGTAGACAATTATTAAGCGGACTAAGTTGCTCCTTAAGATTACTGTTCCTTTGCCAGACACATCTTATTGTCTTTTCTTCCAGGCCTGGAAGTAGTCGTAATATAGCAAGATTTTTGGTTAGTATCCTTTGAATTTTGTAACTAAGGGGCGAGAATCTGGTGACAAGATTCACACTGTCTGTTTTGGATCCCATATCATGCTGTGCTGGGTGTAATAACCAAGCCCTATCATTGTTCAGGGCTCGTTTATAAGCCCTATGTGTTGTCTGTAGAGGATACCCTCGAGCTGTAAAATCTCGTATCAGGCCTTTAGATTTCCTTTTGAAATCAGCTGTTTCAGAACAATTACGTCTGAATCGTAGGAACTGAGAGAATGGTAAACTGTTTTTTAATTTCTCTGGGTGAGCACTTGTATAGTGAAGAAATGTGTTTCGAGTGATGGGTTTTTTATACACAGTAGTGGTCCATCCCTCCAGACCCTTTTTCACCTCCAGATCCAGAAAGACTATCTCTGAGGAATGTATAGTATGGGTGAACTTGATGGCCGTACTACGATCATTCAACCAGGTTACAAACTCTTTGGCTGTTGTTTCCGATCCTTTCCAAATGACGAAAATATCGTCAATGAAGCGGGTCCATAGTTTGATTTGATGAGACCAGGGGGATAAATCGAGCCAATTTCGTTCAAACATACCCATAAAAAGGTTCGCTATCGATGGGGCACATGATGCTCCCATGGCTACCCCTGATTTCTGTAAATACAAAGTATCTCCAAAACGAAAAAAAAATTTTGTAATCACCAATTGAGATAAACTTAACAAAAATGCAATATGAATATCAGAAAGGTCTTCCCTACTGCGTAAAAATTTCTCAATTGTGAGTAAAGCTTCATGTTGAGGTATACTCGTATACAAAGCTGTGACATCTAGGGTCATGAGTAAAGTTTCTTCATCAAGAGCCCATTGGATTTGATGGTTCAATCTTTCAAGAAAGTGAGAGGTGTCTCGGAGATATGAGGGGATATCCTTTAGAAGAGGTCTCAGGAAAGAATCCAGGTAAATCGATAATGGTTCCAAAAGGGATCCCTTTGTACATACAATCGGCCTTCCAGGTGGCTGTTGCAGATTTTTATGTATTTTAGGAACTAGATATAAGAATGCCGTGGTTGGCGCTTTCTCATTTAAGAAAATTAATTCTTTTTTAGAAATAATTTTATCCTGTAATGCTGACATTGTCAAGGTTTTGATGATAACTTGTAATTCTTTAGTGGGATCCTGAGCCAACACTTGGTATATTTGTGTGTCAGACAATTGGCGTGTTGCTTCTTTTAAATAATCTTCCTTACTCTGAACTATTATGGCTCCTCCTTTGTCTGCTCTATAGATTACTATATCCGTCCGTTCTTTAAGTTCTCTTAAAGTAATCCTTTCTGTATATTCTAATACATTTCGTGAAAGCAGGTGGTTTTGTTCCAACTTAGTAATTTCTTTTAAAATTAATTCTTTAAAAGTTTGTATAGCCGGGGTAGTGAGCCAGGGGGCATCCAACCCGATTTCAATGGAAGGGGTACTCTGCGATCCTGAGGGATTCTTTCTTGAATAGGATTCTGAAAAAAGTACCATTTTAAATGAAGCTTTCTGATAAACGCCTCAAAATCAATCCGAAATTGAAATGGATCGTGGGTCACTACCGGAATGAAAGACAAACCTTTACTTAATAATTGGAGTTGGTCCTGTGGGAGAAACTTATCTGATATATTAATCACCAAGTCAGAGACTTTTCTTGTCTGTTCAATTGATATCGCTGAATTAGTTAGTCGTGTTTGTCGCGCGCCCTGTTGCGGGTAAGGATTTTATTCTTTTTTGTCTTGTCCGAGGCTTCGTCCGAAAAATCCTCCGTAGAGGATCTATTTGATTCTGCACAAGAAAAGTCTCTGACTTGGTGATTAATATATCAGATAAGTTTCTCCCACAGGACCAACTCCAATTATTAAGTAAAGGTTTGTCTTTCATTCCGGTAGTGACCCACGATCCCTTTCAATTTCGGATTGATTTTGAGGCGTTTATCAGAAAGCTTCATTTAAAATGGTACTTTTTTCAGAATCCTATTCAAGAAAGAATCCCTCAGGATCGCAGAGTACCCCTTCCATTGAAATCGGGTTGGATGCCCCCTGGCTCACTACCCCCGGCTATACAAACTTTTAAAGAATTAATTTTAAAAGAAATTACTAAGTTGGAACAAAACCACCCGCTTTCACGAAATGTATTAGAATATACAGAAAGGATTACTTTAAGAGAACTTAAAGAACGGACGGATATAGTAATCTATAGAGCAGACAAAGGAGGAGCCATAATAGTTCAGAGTAAGGAAGATTATTTAAAAGAAGCAACACGCCAATTGTCTGACACACAAATATACCAAGTGTTGGCTCAGGATCCCACTAAAGAATTACAAGTTATCATCAAAACCTTGACAATGTCAGCATTACAGGATAAAATTATTTCTAAAAAAGAATTAATTTTCTTAAATGAGAAAGCGCCAACCACGGCATTCTTATATCTAGCTCCTAAAACACATAAAAATCTGCAACAGCCACCTGGAAGGCCGATTGTATGTACAAAGGGATCCCTTTTGGAACCATTATCGATTTACCTGGATTCTTTCCTGAGAACTCTTCTAAAGGATATCCCCTCATATCTCCGAGACACCTCTCACTTTCTTGAAAGATTGAACCATCAAATCCAATGGGCTCTTGATGAAGAAACTTTACTCATGACCCTAGATGTCACAGCTTTGTACACGAGTATACCTCAACATGAAGCTTTACTCACAATTGAGAAATTTTTACGCAGTAGGGAAGACCTTTCTGATATTCATATTGCATTTTTGTTAAGTTTATCTCAATTGGTGATTACAAAATGTTTTTTTCGTTTTGGAGATACTTTGTATTTACAGAAATCAGGGGTAGCCATGGGAGCATCATGTGCCCCATCGATAGCGAACCTTTTTATGGGTATGTTTGAACGAAATTGGCTCGATTTATCCCCCTGGTCTCATCAAATCAAACTATGGACCCGCTTCATTGACGATATTTTCGTCATTTGGAAAGGATCGGAAACAACAGCCAAAGAGTTTGTAACCTGGTTGAATGATCGTAGTACGGCCATCAAGTTCACCCATACTATACATTCCTCAGAGATAGTCTTTCTGGATCTGGAGGTGAAAAAGGGTCTGGAGGGATGGACCACTACTGTGTATAAAAAACCCATCACTCGAAACACTTTTCTTCACTATACAAGTGCTCACCCAGAGAAATTAAAAAACAGTTTACCATTCTCTCAGTTCCTACGATTCAGACGTAATTGTTCTGAAACAGCTGATTTCAAAAGGAAATCTAAAGGCCTGATACGAGATTTTACAGCTCGAGGGTATCCTCTACAGACAACACATAGGGCTTATAAACGAGCCCTGAACAATGATAGGGCTTGGTTATTACACCCAGCACAGCATGATATGGGATCCAAAACAGACAGTGTGAATCTTGTCACCAGATTCTCGCCCCTTAGTTACAAAATTCAAAGGATACTAACCAAAAATCTTGCTATATTACAACTACTTCCAGGCCTGGAAGAAAAGACAATAAGATGTGTCTGGCAAAGGAACAGTAATCTTAAGGAGCAACTTAGTCCGCTTAATAATTGTCTACCTTTGGCCACTGTAGCTGATATTCAACCTAGAGGACATACGGCTTGTGGAAGCTGCACGATCTGTTACATCACGCAAGACATTGAAGAGTTTACTTGGGGAGGTAAAACTTACACCCTAAGACACAGAACCACATGCAACACAACAGCGGTAATTTATGCTATTAGGTGTCCTTGCAATAAACTTTATATAGGGAAGACGATTCGAGCATTCCGAGTACGGATGCAGGAACACAAAAGCCGATTGCTTAATAAGGTCATTTCAGCGCCAATGGTCCAACACTGCGGAGAACACAATCATGATTTTTCCCAACTGAGATGTTTTTGTATAGATCAGGTTTTGCGACTGAAAAGAGGAAAAACCGTAGATGAGACATTGCTATTTTATGAACAAAGGTGGATTTTCTTATTGAACACAGTCGAACCTTTAGGTTTAAATGCCTCCATTGAGTGGCAAGCCTGTAAATGACGTCCATTAACAGCAGGTTTAAAAGGAAGGAGAATAGCTGACCCGCATGCGCGGCGTTTTCATAAAGAAACTCAAAATGAACTCAACAGCGAGACGTGGGCAGCAGTGAACAGTGAGTGTGGTGGATCACCGAAGTATGCTAGATATTGATTAATGGATTTTAATAGGTTTTAAATATGTTTGAACTCCGAATCTGAAGTTCTGAAGTTCTCACGGTAGTTTATAGGCTTTTAGGTTTAGTTTTTAAGCAAGCGTGGTTCACATTGGTGCTTCTTTCCACAGATAGATCTCCTGATGAAACTCCATAACGGAGTGAAACGTAACGGCGCCGAGTAAGGCGTTGAGAGAGATAAAGAGAAGATTCAACATAACGGAGAGACCCCCACACCAGTGGGGACAAGAATTTAAGATAAGCTTGTTTCACTATAAAATTATAAATATATAAATGGGTGGGAAACACGAGTGGTGTATTTAACAAATTATTTACAAAAACCAAAAACAAAAAAAGACAGCTTCCCTGTAGTCATTGATGCTAAGCAGCGCCATTTGTTTTCACTAGTATATGTGATTAAGAGCGCGATGTTGGTCTGAGACTACACAGGGGAAGGTTGCATCTGCTTTAAAATAACACCACAGTGTCTTCTCAATAATAGCCGCAAGTTAAGATGGAGTAAATCAGTTTGATTTGAACCATAGGTTACTACTCCAAGAAGACCAATTTAATTTTTGAAACAGTAGAGCAGCCAGACAGCAACTGATGAGGGCCCAACATGGGCACGAGTGTGTTTCCCACAGTGTCACAGGGGATAGTACCTAGCAGGTACCCCCAAGGGCACATAACATTGGCAGGTGGTGCTGGGGGGAAGCGTGGCCATCTATGCGGGCACCCCTACCCCAGAACCCGCACCATAGGCAGCCGCCTACTGGCACACTAGATGGCCTGTGACTGCGCACCACCAGCACCACCAGCAGAAGGGCATGTCAGCATGGTGGCAGAGGGGTACTGGCGGTGGAGGGGGCAGTGGCAGCTGCCCACAACAGACCATGGCCTAGCCTTGTGTAGGAGGGTGCCATGCACTGCAACAGACAGGCCCTGTCTGACGAACAGTCATGGTATCACCAGGGAATGAGCTGTCCCTGTGGCAACACAGTGGTGCAGTACACACAGCCAGTGTGTTCAGGAGTGGATGGTCACGGGTTCAAGGACCAGCTGTGGTTTGTTTATTTTATTTATTTACATTTTCTTATATACTGCGCTATTCTGCATCAGTGTGGTTTACATTGAACAAACTGAAATTACATTGAACAGGGCATTATAACTTTGAGATAACTATTTTACAGGGAACATGGGCTATGGAGGGTTAAGTGGCTTGCCCAAGACCACAAGGAGCACCTGTGGGACTAGAAAACCCAGTTCTTCCGGCCCAAGGTTGCTGTCCTCTAGTGGGATTCCTGCCAATCCAGTTCCTGCCAACCCAGTCCCCATATTTTACCCACTACTAAAACGTGGTAATAAAGATGGAACCTTTATTGCAAATAACATAAACATGCCTCAAACGCCTATATTTTACCCTACAGAGCACAGACACCATAAACATGCGCAATACTTAGGTAGCAGATTTTCCCAAATGCAGTCCTGGAGGGCCAGCACCATTCAGGTGTCATGCTGTCTCCAATACAGATGTCTGTGCTGCATTTCTATGTGCCGCCCCCATGGTATGCAGATGTATTCATGCATATTCATTAGGGACAGCATGAAAACCCGAACAGTGTTTGGCCCACCAGGACTGGAGTTGTGAACCTCTGCCCTAGAGCAGCGGCCAAAAGGGGCAGACACACCTGCACCCACAGGCTCCAGTATTCAAAGCATCCTGGAGAGGCAGGATGTTGGGCCCTGCGTGCATCTCCCAATAATAACACTTACATACCCTAGCAATGCCACCCTAAACCTTGGAATACGGTACACATATATCAAGAGGTTGCTATGACTACTGGCAGATAGCAATTCCTAAGTTAAGCACAATCTGCTCATTGAGCTGTACCATACCAACCTCTCTGATGTCTGTGAAGTGTGTTTCAGGTCTGGTTTTGTGACAGTGTTCACCACCCTGGGGATTGACCCCAACAGTATTGCTTACCATAGCCATGCCTGCACTGTGCCCAGGACTGGTGCATTGGCCAGGGCTGCCAAGAGCCTCTATAGTTGCACAATGCTGGTATAGGTGTGAGAGTGTGTGTCTGTATGTCCAGTGTGTGGTGGCTGCCAACACCCTCCTCAGCCCACACTGCTTGCACTGTTGCCAGTGTAAGCCTGCCAATGTGCATAATGAGGAGCAAGGTACTGTGGGTATAGCCTGGACAGGGTGGCCTGGCCTGGATGCATCTGCACAGGGCATAGGGCAATGGCTGGGAAATTGTAGTGGCCAGCCACAACCTGCACGGACAGGGTGGCCACAGCATGTCCTGCTGGGAGGTCACTCTCACCCTGACTGAGCAGTGACCATGGTATGGCTAAGTTCCCCCATAGTGCTGTATAGCATGTCTCTGAAGTGATAGTTATGGGTTATTTTTTCAGAGATCCAATCACTGACTTAGCTGTTTGGTGGGTGTGCTCACATCTCCTCCAGGACCATGCACTATGGACTAGCTAGCAGACTGTTTGTAGTTAGTGTGTGTATGGCTGGAACACTTTGCAGGGTGCAGCGGTTGGGGGCTTGCTGCTGGAGAATGTCAGATAGTGGTGGAGGCAGCTGAGCATTTCCAGGCCTACTGTCTGTCTGCCATTGCCTTATGGATGCGTACAGATCAGCATTGCCTGCCCTGTAGGGTGCCTGCCCCAGCAGGACTGGGGTTGATGGTCCCCTCTACTGCCACCATTGCAGGGATGTAGAATGTGGATCTGTTGTTGGGAGGGGAGGAGGAGGAGGAGGATCCTGTTCCCCACCCTGACCCACAGGGGCGGGTTGGGTGGTGCTCATATACTCCACTTTGGGGTCTGCATACCACCCTTCACTTATTCTGTGACCATGGCACCCACACAGGATATGCACTGTTCTGGGTGCATCATAGTTCATAAGGCCTAGACATGACTGGGAAATAGAGATGGACACAGCTGTATCCTAGGGGTGTCCGCAGGGACTACCCATCACACACTGACACTGATGAGGATCTGTAGCACAGCCTATTTCAGTCATGTCATGTGCTGTGGACCTGGTTCTGGACCCCCCACTTCACCCTCAGGGTGAGCACAGGAACCACATTCTAGGAGGGAGGAGTGGTCTAGTGGTTAGGACAAGGTACTTCAGGCCGGAGGGCTGGGGGTTCAAGTCCCACCTGGGGAAAGCAATCTCAGGCCAGAGGGTCTGGGATTTCTAGTCCTATAGGCACTCCTTGTGGTCTTGGGCAAGCCACTTAACCCTCTATTGCCCATGTTCCCTGTAAGTATTAGCGTATGTGTCTCATATCCCCTCGTGTTAAATGTATCCCCCAATTGACCGCTTTGACCCGGTGAAAAGCGGGATATAAATACAGCTAAATAAATGCTATCACGGTTTGTAGCTACTCTGTGCCAGTGACACACACGGTCAGTTCCCCCTACCAGGCCGGGGTACTCTAGTGGTGCATGCCCCATCTTGTGATCAGACGTTGGCTTCTGATCTGCATGTGCAGTGCATCATGGGTATGGGTGGGTCTACTCTATCCTGATAACCACAGTAGGCAGCTTGTGTGTTCACCTGCAGTCTTCCTGTAGCCAGCTAGCTGTGTGTTAGATGCTGTGGCCCACTGGTTATGTTGCTAACTGTAGAGACAGAGGTCATGGGTTCAATTCTTTCCTGTCCAGGGCAGATATTTTTCTTGCCTGTGACAGTCATATTTATTGTTTTATTTTATTTTATTCTATTTATTTAACATTTCTTATATACCGCCTTTCATGATATCAAGGCGGTTTACATATCTTTGCAGATCTGTGCTGCCAGCCACACAGTACCCTCTTCACAGCTATCAACACTCCTTAAAATGCGTTACAAGGCTCCTAATTAGGCACAGAACAAGGCGCCTTATAACGCGCCTTATACGGCTCATTATATGGTGCTTTATAAGGCATGTAGGCACGTGCCTTCTACGGTGCCTTATAACGCGCCTTATCTGACACACAGCTTTACTGCTGCCCCACCCACTCCTTTATATGGGCATCTCTACCTTTACCACGGAATGACATTACCGCAGTTTAGTAAATATGCCCCTAAGGCAGTGGTTCTTAACCAGTCCTCCTTGAACCCCTAGGCCAGTCGGGTGTTCAGGATAGCCCTAATGAATATGCATGAGATATATATGCATTAGAGATATCCTGCCAACCTGACTGGTTTGTGGCCCTCTAGGGCTGGATTCGGAGACCCCTGCCTTACATCTCTGTCATTTAAGAATGTGAGTGGGCAAGGTGCAGATCTCCAAGACATCAAAAAGGTTAGATAGAATTTGTCACATGCCTCTTTGCTTCTCACCACCACCAAAATATTGTCTATTGTCTCCAAAACCAGCTCTAGAAGGCCACAAACCAGTCAGGTTGGCAGGATATTTCTAATGCATGGATATCTCATGCATATTCATTAGGGTTATCCTGAACACCTGACTGGCCTAGGGATTCAAGGAGGACTGGTTAAGAACCACTGCCCTAAGGGGTATGTTTACTAAACTGTGTTAGTGCGATTCGTGTTAGGAGCCGCGGTAGAGACAGAAACCCCAAGTAAGGACATGGGTGGTACATCGTTTCTGAGAATGCACCAAGAACGTGCATTACAAGGCGCCATAAATGAACAAGCGCTACAGGGCACGTTACCACGTGTTAATCTTAAGAAGGCATAGAAGCACAGCAACAGAGTTGTAGCACAATGGTTACAACACTGACTGATGGTACAGGGGTCATGGGTTCAATTCCCCAGTGGGCCTAATGTATAAGGCTGGCTGAGGCAGCACCCTTTATATTTAAGTAGCGACTGGTGAGGCATTTGAGGGGTATTTTAATTAGTGCTGCCAGCAAACACACCCTCACAGTGGCATAACCTAAGGGCTCAAGGTACCAAAAAAGGAACTCAACGTGAAATTCGGCAATATTATAAATGCACTTGTTTTATTTATTTATTGTCTTATTCATGTTTAGCATATTCTTTTATACTATTTATTACAGATCCCTTGACCTCTTACTCTAAGTTAAAAAAAATTTTTCGCTGAGGTGTATAGTTATGTTGAGATTCGATACATTTTCAAAGATTCTTAATTCACACTAAATACTACCGAGGCACATTGTTGCACGTTGAGTTCCTTTTTTGGTACCTTGAGCCCGACCTCCTTCCTTCCCAACTCTAAGATTAGTACCCGTTGCTTGCCATTTATGCAGTCCTCCGTGACTATTTAGAATTGAGTTTTATTTTCTGAATGGTTATTAATTGATTTTATCTTAATTTTAAATGAATTACAATTAACATCTCCACTGTATGCATATGCCTCACTCTGTTTTCTCTGTTTTAGTGTTGTTGCCTCTTTTTGATGATTACTTGTTCGTCATATCTACAACTAAGGTATTAACGTTGCAGCTAAGACGCTTGTCACATCCTTTAAGATTTTGATTTTATTATGTCTTATTTTGTTTGATTTCATCTTATCTTATTGTGGTTTATTTTATTTTGTTTTAACTTATTTAATCTTATGGTATTTTTAATGTATTTGCGTATTCACACCATTTAATATTTGGATTTTGTTTTATCCTTTTGATATTAGTTTATTTATTGCTTTTATGATTGATTACAATGTATTTATGTTTTTAATTATTTATTTGTTCTTTCCCATTTGTTGAATTTTTTAATTATAACCAATTTGTATGTTTCTGCATTTCTAGTACCTACTCTGACAACCCCTGATGAAGGTCTCCAAAACATGGCCTGTGTCGGGTTGTAATAGGTCTTAGATTATAAATAAAGTGTTTTTCCACCCACATCACGTTTTGGACTGTGAGCATCTCACACACACACACAGACATAGAGCCCAGTTCTATTAGGGGCTTGTCTGAGCCGTCTGGATAGCCCTGAGCAGGATGGGCCCATTAGGACTCAATTCTGAACCGCAGGAGCAAGACGTTCCCAGAGCATACAGAATCAGGCCTGAGGGCGGCCTGCCGTGCCACTGCATGCCTGCGGGGATGCCCTCCCTTCAGGCACCCCTGGCTCTCTTGGTGCTGACCCTCCTCAACCCCGCCACCTGCCAGGAGGGGATATTTGGCCCTGATAGCCCAATATGTGCTGATTATTCAACCTTCCAGGTGGAATAATCAGCATGTTCCCCCTGACCCCGCAGAATGTACAGGACCGTGACCTGAATCGACCCCTGAATCGTGCCATCTCGGCCCATCCTGCTCTGCCCAGACTCTGCCCATGGCAGGTTCTCCCCGTCCTGCTGCTCTAGCCATGTGGAAAGAGTCAGAGGGGGAATAGAGGCAGGACGGCTGCCCCACAAGTCATGTCTCAGAATCGGACCCATAGGAATTAGAAATAAATCCCTAACCATGATGTACTGCATTTCAATTATTCACTTATATATTCTCATTTACTACCGCCCAACAAGAAAAAGCTGCCCTACAAGTAAAACCTAACCCCTCCTGTAACTACCCTATCCCCTATCAACTAGCCCCACCCCCAAAAGCTACCCCCTCAACTGTCCAATCCACTCTACAAAATGTGCCACCCCTGAAAACTATACCGTCCCAACTGCCCTATATCCTGCAAACTGCCTCACTCCCAAAAAACATCTTCTGCAACTGTCTCGCCACCTTGTAAAATGTCCTCACAAAAATACTCCTCACAACTGCCCCACCCTCAATTAATCCTTCTTGGAACTACTATATCTCCCTGTCAACTACCCCTACTCCCAAAATAACCTTCCCACAACTGTCCCACCACTACCATGCCCCAACTGCCCCACTGCCCTATGAACTGTCGCATTTCAAAAAGCAACCTCCTGTAACTAAACATAAACATAACTGCATCAACACCCTATAAACTGCAACCCCTGACAAACATCCGAACAATTGTCCCCTCTCAAACTGTCCCACCAGGAAAAAAACCTACGGTAACTGCCTCACCATCCTACCCTTATCCCCAAAAATTACCCCACAACTATCTCATCCTAACTGCCCCACCACTCTGCAAACTATCCCCAAAAAACTGCCCTGCCACAATTGCCCCACTGTCCGGCAAATTAGCCTACCCTAAATGCCCCACCACTTCACAAACTTCCACCACGATTGCTCCACGATCATGCAAACTTCCCCACCCCCAAAATATACTCCAACCAAACTCTCCAATTAACTAATCCCACCCCTGAATACTACCTCCCCACAACTGCCCTACTGCCCTGTAAACTGTCCCATTGCCCACTAAACTAGTCTACCCCAAAAGCTACTCCCCTGCAACTGGTCAACACCCTGAAAACTACATCCACCCGCAAATATTGAGTGGAGGAGTGGCCTAATGGTTGGGGCAAGGTACTTCAGGCCAGAGGGTTGGGGGGTTCAAATCCCACTAGAGGACAGCAACCGTGGGCCAGAAGGACTGGGGTTTCTAGTCCCACAGGTGCTCCTTGTGGTCTTGGGTAAGCCACTTAACCATCCATAACCCATGTTCCCTGTAAAATAGTTATCTCTAGGTTATAATGCCCTGTTCAATGTAATTTCAGTTTGTTCAATGTAAACCACCTTGATATCATGAAAGGCAGTATATAAGAAATGTTAAATAAATAAATAAATAAAAATAAATATTGTCACCACCTCCAAAAACAACCCTCTACAAATTCCCAAATGCCCCACAAGGTACCCTCACCCCCCCCCCCAAACCACCATCCACTACTATACCACCACCTGCAAACTATCCCACCCAAAAAAACTAGTTCCTGAAATTTCCCCATCACTATAAAAAATATCTCACCCCTAAAAACTACATTAACTACCCCATCCCCAAAAACTATCCTTTAACTTTTGCCCTACCAACTACCCCCACTCCCAAAAATTACTTCCCTGAAACTTCCATACTGCTCTGAAAACTATCCCCACCTTCTAAACTACCTCCCCGTATCTGACTCAATCCTCAAATCTATGTAATTAGGAAATGCCTCACCACTCTCAGCTACCCCAACCACAGGCACAATATACACAGAACACACAACAGAAGATAAGGGGAATAATAATAATTTTCTAGCTGGGATGTATTGCATTTTAAATTATTCACATATATTTCATTTTCTTTGCTGTTATTTCTACTGCGATAGAGACTGATTTATACTGCTTTCTTACCAATTTCTCTGTGTTCTGGCAAATAACTACATTGTCATGTTCAACCCAGATTAATGAACTGGCTAGCTAGGAACATACAGGTACCTATGTTCTAAAGTTTAGGGGGGGCAGTCACATGTTCCATACTTAGGAGATTACGATAGACAACTGTCTGTGGGGTTTGTTTGTTTTTTCAGGATTTTGCTAGTTTTTACATTGAAGTCTGGAAGCTAAAAAGATGGCTAACATGTCTGAATATTTTTCATAGTTTAAAATCTCTATCTGCAGTTCTTTAATCCCCCCCCCCCTGCTGTGAGTAAGTCTGCTTTTCCTGTTTCCAATGTAGCTAGCGTCAGAGATTCTGGGTAGGATCTTGGGAAGGCTGTAAGGGTGGAGCACTGGAATTCTGCTCTAGTCACAAAAAAAAAGAGATGGTGAGCTGGGGGAAGTTAAAGTGATGTACAAGTTCAGATTCTGCATATCCTAGGAGATGGAAGAGAAATGAAGCCCCCCCCCCAAAAAAAAAATTAAGAAAAAGTTCTTCAAGGCATTTCTATAGGAAAAACAAAAATGCTTCAATGCGTTTTTAAAGGAAAAGCTGTTACAAAGCTTGCAGCACACAAACACTGATTTACTGTAACTTAGAGATTATGGAATTGCACCTATCAAAACACTCTCCCCTTTCATTTCCTCTCCCAGTCACAGACACACAGGGGTATGTTTACTAAATTGCGTTAGTTCAATTCGCGTTAGGAGCCGCGGTAGAGACAGAAATCCCAAATAAGGACATGGGCGGTACATCGTTACCGAGAACGCGCCGAGAAAGCGCGTTACAAGGCGCCATAAATGAACGAGCGCTACAGGGCACGTTACCGCGCGTTAATCTTAAGAAGGCGCGCAGGCATACAAGCACGACAACAGAGCTGTAGCACAATGGTTACAACACTGACTGATGGTACAGGGGTCATGGGTTCAATTCCCCAGTGGGCCTAATGTATAAGGCTGGCTGAGGCAGCACCCTTTACATTTAAGTAATGATTGTTGAGGCATTTGACGTGTATTTTAATTAGTGTTGCCAGCAAACAAGCCCTCATGGTGGCATAACCTAAGGTGCCGCATAAGGCACCCCATAACGCACTCCTAGGGCACATTATAAAGTGTACTGTCCGCCAAGGCACTCTATAATGTCCCCTATAGGACACCTTATAAGGCTGTGAACAAAGCCCTGGCTGGCTGCAGAAGGACTGCACATGACCACACAAACTGTCTGCTGTGGTTACCAGGATAGGGTTAACCCACCCGTACCCATGATGCACTGCACATGCAAATCAGCAGTCGAGAGATGGGCACAAGATAGGGTATGCACCCCCACAGCACCTCGGCCTGGTAGGGGGAACAGACCGTGTGTGGCACTGCCACAGAGTAGCCACAGACGGTCACACTGTGCGGGTACTGTGCCCACACTGAGGTTGAGGTGGGGAGCCCAGCACCAGATCCACAGCACCTTTCATAGCTGAAATATGCCATGCTGCAGGTCACCATCAGTGTGTGACAGGTAATTCCGTTAGACCAGAACTACTCAATTCCAGTCCTGATGGCCCGCAACCCTGCAGGTTTTGGGATATCCCTAATAATATGCATGAGATATATGTGCATTAGAGATAGTCTGCCAACCTGACTGGTGTTTGGCCCTCCAGGGTTGGATTTGGAGACCCCTGCCTTACACCTCTGTCATTTAAGATTGTAAGTGGGCAAGGTGCAGATGTCCAAGACATCAAAAAGGTTAGAATTTGTCACATTCCTCCTTGCTTCTCACCACCACCAAAATATTGTCTATTAGACAACTTTTTGGTGGTGTTGAGAATCTAGGAGGAATGTGACACATTCTATCTACCCTTTTGATGTCTAGAACATCTGTACCTTGCCCACTCACAATCTTAAATGACAGAGGTGTAAGGCAGGAGTCTCCAAATCCAGCCCTGGAGGGCCACAAACCAGTCAGGTTGGCAGGCTATCTCTAATGCATATATATCTCATGCATATCATTAGGGATATCCCAAAAACCTGCAGGGTTGCGGGCCACCAGGACTGGAATTGAGTAGCTCTGCGTTAGACACACCTAGGATACATCGGTGTCCTTCTGTATTTCTCGGTCATGTCTAGTCCCTATGGGCGATGATGCACCCAGAATAGTGCATATCCTGTGTTGGTGCCATGGTTACCTGCTGTAGGTGAAAGGGGGTGTATGGACCCATAGGCAGATCAGGTACCACCACATAACCCACCCTTTGGGGCTCAGGGTGGGAAACAGGATCACCCACGAATTGATCCACAGTCTCCCCCCCCCCCCCCCTGCAATGGTAGCAGTAGAGGAGACCATCAACCCCAGTCCTGCTGGTGAACAGACAGAGCGGTACACATCCATAACACAATAGCAGACAGATGGCAGGCCTGGAAATGCTCAGCTGCCCCCCACCATTATCTGACATTCTCCAGCAGCAAGCCTCCAGCCGCTGCACCCTGCAAGGTGCTCCAGCAAGACACATGCTAGCTGCAGACAGTCTGCCAGCTAGTCCATATTGCACGGTCCTGGAAGAGATGCACGTACCCAGAACGGGGATGTCAGTGCACACACCAAGCAGATCGATCAGTAATTAGGCACCAAAAGAAACCCATAAAAATCACATGAGAAAAACAGTATACAGCACTATGGGGGAACCTAGCCATGTCATGGTCACTGCACAGTCAGGGTGAGAGTGACCTCCCAGCAGGACATGCTATGGCCACCCTGTCCGTGCAGGTGGTACCGGGCACTACAATGTCCGAGCCATTGCCCTATGCCCTGTGCAGATGCGGCCAGGCCAGGCCACCCTATCCAGGCTATTCTCACAGTATCTTGCTGCTTATTATGCAAATTGGCAGGCCAATACTGGCAACAGTGCTAGCAGTGTGGGCTGTGGAGGGTGTTGGCAGCCACCACACACTGGATAGGCAGACACACACTCCCCACACCTATGCCAGCATTGTGCAACTATAGAAGTGTTGGGCAGCCCAGGCCACCACACCAGTCCTGGGCACAGTGCAGGCATGGCTATGGTACGCAATACTGTAGGAGTCACTCCCCAGGTTGGTGAACACTGTCAAACACAATACCTGTAGCACACTCCACAGACATCAGAAAGGTTGCTATGATGCAGCTCACTCAGGAAATTGTGCCTAACCTAGGAATTGCTATCTGCCAGTAATCATAGTAACCTTTTGATAGATGTGTACCATATTCCCAGGTTTAGGGTGGCATTAATAAGGTATGCATGTGCTAGTATTGGGAGATGCATGCAGAGCCCAAAGTCCTGCCTCTCCAGGAGGCTTTGGATAATGGGGCCTGTGGGTGCGGGTGTGTCTGCCCCTGTTGGCTGCTGCTTTACGGCAGAGGTTCCCAACTCCAGTCCTGCGGTGCCAAACACTGTTCGGGTTTTCATGCTGTCCCTCATGAATATGCATGAGACACATCTGCATACCATGGGGGTGGCGCATAGAAATGCAGCACAGGCATCTTTATCAGAGGCAGCATGGAACCGGAATGATGTTTGGCCCTCCAGGATTGCATTTGGGTGACTCTTCTCTTGGTAATGTGCATGTTTATGGTGTCTTTGCTCTGTAGGGTAAAATGTAGGTGTCTTGTGCATGTTTACGTCATCTGCAATAAAGGTGCTGTCTGTATTAGCACGTTGTAGTAGTGGGTAAAATATGGGGACTGGGTTGGCAGAAACCACACCTGGGACTTGAACCTGTGACTCTCTGCTTCTGACTACACTGGTTTTGTGCACTGCACCACCTTGTTGTCACAGAGTCAGTACATTCCTTGGTGATACCATGACTGTTCGTCAGACAGGGCCCGTCTGTTGCAGTACACGGCACCCACCTACACAGGGCTAGGCCACGGTCTGCTCTGGGCAGCTGCCACTCCCTCCTCCACCACACAGCCACCATGCTGACATGCCCTTCTGCTGGTGGTGCTGGTGGTGCGCAGTCTCAGGCCATCCAGTGTGCAGGTAGGCGGCTGCCTATGGTGTGGGTTCTGGGGTAGGGATGCCTGCATAGACGTCCACGCTCCCCCCAGCCCCGCCTGCCTTTTTTCCGTGCCCTTGGGGGTAGCTGTTGGGTACTATCCCCTGTGACACTGTGGGAAATACACTCATGCCCATGTTGGCCCTTAAGCAGTTGCTGTCTGGCTGCTCTGCTGTGTCAGCATTCGTATGGGCCACCTAGGCATCGCCTTAGTCCGCACTGTGGCCCAGCTGCACCACAGCATGTGCCACCTGCGGCCCTCTGTATCCCCATCTCCGGTATATGTTCAGTTGCCGTTCCGACATGCCCGCCCTGATGTTGCGGGCGGGACATGTGCACGCCATAAGAACCCTGTCCGATGGTGGGGAAAACCCTGATCAGCGCTATTTCACTGTGGGCTCATTCACGATTTATATCTGTTCTATGGAGCTTACTCGGGGGGTAGAGGTTGATGTTTCTCATTGATACCACTATTGGCCAGCTTGGTTATGGGTTTTTTTCCAGTTTGTTGGGGTCAGTTTCAGTGTTTATGTGCTCTTTTGTTCTGTGCAATGTATCACACTTATCACTTATTTTTGGTTTCCCTGCCTGGGCTGTACATTGCTGACACTGAAATGGTTTCTCTCCCCTGTAATGTGCATTTAATGGCAGGTTTTCAATCGCGTTTGGATTCAGCTCTTAAAATCAGCGCGTTAGTGTGAAGGGAGCCTTTCCCCGCCCACTCTCCGCCCACTGACCCCTTCTCTCCGCCCTCTCTCCACCTTCTGCGGTGTTTTACCGCACGCGGGGCATTACGATCGTTAGCGCATCATAACGCGTGTTATGTAACATTAACGATCGTTAGCACATCATAACGCGCGTTATGATGCGCTAACAATCATTAACGTTACATAACGCGCGTTATGTACGATTACCGCAGTTTAGTAAACATACCCCACAGAGTTAGACATAAATACGCACACAATGCATATAGCTAACATGTGCACACTTGGACAGACACATACATGCACCATGCACAGAAATATATAGAAGCACACATACATACCCCGAACAAGTAATGCAATGCCTTTCTACTTAATGCACTGCAATTTTGTACGTTATTGGCATGTTAGGTGCAAAACCACAGCACCCTTTAGTAAAAAGTCCCCCAAGTTTCTTCAAAGTCGAACTGTATGAAAACAAGTCAGAAATTGTAGCTTTTCATTGAATCTTGGAATGAGGTTGAATGGAGAGAGAACATTTGGTTTTTCACCATGATATAAAGGGAAAAACACAAGAATGAATATTCAGCTACCATAGTCAGTATGTTTTTCAAACACTGGCCACCTTGCTTAAAGAAAATATACATATTCAGCACATCTGTCCAGGTGTATTTGAGTTGTATGTGGCCCACAAAGGGTGTTATATTAAAAACAATAAACTATAATGATAACTATAGCAAGTGGCAATGAATATACACTGCTGTGGTCAGCGCCGGTAATTATCTGGATAGTGGCAATATTCAGTTTGCTATCAATAAAACTATCCAGAAAGCATTAGGCCAGAACAAAGCCTGTCCTAAGTTATCTGGATAGTTTAAGAACATAAGATAACATAAGATATGCCATACTGGGTCAGACCAAGGTCCATCAAGCCCAGTATCCTATTTCCAACAGTGGCCAATCTAGATCATACGTACCTAGCAGTTTCCCCAAACGACACAGGTTCTACAATGCTTGTACTGGGTCAAGCATTGATATCCTGGGTCCCTTCTTAATAATAGTTTATGGACCTATCTTCCAGGAATGTGTCCAAACCTTTTTTAAACCCAGCTACACTAACAGCCTTTACTACATCCTCCGGTAACAAATTCCAGAGTTTGATTACACGTTGAGTGAAGAAATATTTTCTTCTATTAGTTATAAATAGTTTACCCTGTAGCTTCATTGCATGTCCCCTAGTCTTTCTATATTCTGATAACGTAAACAATCAATCTACATTTACCCGTTCCACTCCGTTCATTAATTTATAGACTTCTATCATATCTCCCCTCAGCCGTCTCTTTTCCAGGTTAAAGAGCCCTAAACCTTTTAGCCTTTCTTCATAGGAGTATCCTTCCATCCCCTTTACCATTTTGGTGGCTCTTCTCTGAACCTTTTCTAATAACGCTATATCCTTTTTAAGAAACGGTGACCAGAATTGCACACAATATTCAAGGTGCGGTCTCACCATGGAACGATATAGAGGCATTATAATATCTTTTGTTTTATTTTCCATTCCTTTCCTTATGATACCTAGCATTCTATTTGCTCTCTTGGCTGCCGCTGCACACTGGGCCGAGGGTTTTAACATGCTATCCACAATGACGCCTAAATCTTTTTCCTGGGTGGTGGTTCCTAATGTGGAACCTTGCATCGTGTAACCATAGTTTGGGTTGTTCTTCCCTAGGTGCATAACTTTGCACTTGTCCACATTAAATTTCATCTGCCATTTTGACGCCCAGTCTTCCAATTTATCAAGATCCTCTTTCCATTTTCCACAATCCTCTTGGGTTTTAACAACTTTAAATAGTTTTGTGTCATCTGCAAATTTGATAACCTCACTCGTTATTCCACTTTCCAGGTCATTTATGAATATGTCAAAAAGCAGCGGACCCAGCACAGATCCCTGGGGTACACCACTATTCACTTTTCTCCATTGGGAAAATTGGCCATTTAGCCCAACCCTCTGCTTTCTATCTTTTAACCAGTTCTTGATCCACAGTAGTACACTGCCTCCTATTCCATGACTCTTTAGTTTTGCCAAAAGTCTCTGATGAGGGACCTTGTCAAAGGCTTTCTGAAAGTCCAGATACACTATATCAACCGACTCACCTTTGTCCACCTGTTTATTCACATAAGATCATAAGATATGCCATACTGGGTCAGACCAAGGTCCATCAAGCCCAGTATCCTGTTTCCAACAGTGGCCAATCTAGGTCATACGTACCTAGCAGTTTCCCCAAAAGACACAGGTTCCACAATGCCTGCACTGGTCAAGCACTGATATCCTGGGTCCCTTCTTAATAATGGTTTATGGACCTTTCCTCCAGGAACTTGTCCAAACCTTTTTTAAACCCAGTTACAGAAACAGCCTTTACTACATCCTCTGGTAACAAATTCCAGAGTTTGATTACACGTTGAGTGAAAAAATATTTTCTTTTATTAGTCTTAAATAGTTTACCCTGTAGCTTCATTGCATATCTCCTAGTCTTTCTATATTCTGATAACGTAAACAAACAATCGTTCTACATTTACCCGTTCCACTCCGTTCATTAATTTATAGACTTCTATCATATCTCCCCTCAGCTGTCTCTTTTCCCTCCAGCAGCAGCGGCCATCTTCAGGCGAGCTGTCCAATCGGGGCAGCCGCCTGCTTCTTCAAAGGACCGCGCCAGCCGGCGCGAGGAGAACAAGCCGCCAGCCGCCATCCGAGCAGCTCTCCCCATCAGGGGATCGAGCCACCCTCCAGCAGCAGCGGCCATCTTCAGGCGAGCTGTCCAATCGGGGCAGCCGCCTGCTTCTTCAAAGGACCGTGCCAGCCGGCGCGAGGAGAACAAGCCGCCAGCCGCCATCCGAGCAGCTCTCCCCATCGGGGGATCGAGCCACCCTCCAGCAGCAGCGGCCATCTTCAGGCGAGCTGTCCAATCGGGGCAGCCGCCTGCTTCTTCAAAGGACCGTGCCAGCCGGCGCGAGGAGAACAAGCCGCCAGCCGCCATCCGAGCAGCTCTCCCCATCGGGGGATCGAGCCACCCTCCAGCAGCAGCGGCCATCTTCAGGCGAGCTGTCCAATCGGGGCAGCCGCCTGCTTCTTCAAAGGACCGCGCCAGCCAGCGCGAGGAGAACAAGCCGCCAGCCGCCATCCGAGCAGCTCTCCCCATCGGGGGATCGAGCCACCCTCCAGCAGCAGCGGCCATCTTCAGGCGAGCTGTCCAATCGGGGCAGTCGCCTGCTTCTTCAAAGGACCGCGCCAGCCGGCGCGAGGAGAACAAGCCGCCAGCCGCCATCCGAGCAGCTCTCCCCATCGGGGGATCGAGCCACCCTCCAGCAGCAGCGGCCATCTTCAGGCGAGCTGTCCAATCGGGGCAGCCGCCTGCTTCTTCAAAGGACCGCACCAGCCGGCGCGAGGAGAACAAGCCGCCAGCCGCCATCCGAGCAGCTCTCCCCATCGGGGGATTGAGCCACCCTCCAGCAGCAGCGGCCATCTTCAGGCGAGTTGTCCAATCGGGGCAGCCGCCTGCTTCTTCAAAGGACCGCGCCAGCCGGCGCGAGGAGAACAAGCCGCCAGCCGCCATCCGAGCAGCTCTCCCCATCGGGGGATCGAGCCACCCTCCGGCAGCAGCGGCCATCTTCAGGCGAGCTGTCCAATCGGGGCAGCCGCCTGCTTCTTCAAATAGACCGTGCCAGCTGGCGCGCCCGCGCCTTGCGGGCCCGCGCCTGAGGGCCTCGCCAGAGGGCCCTTTGGCGTGGCCCTTAGGCAGCTGGCCCATACAACATATCTGCCAGTGCATCAAAGACCACCTCCAAGCAATCCAGTAGCTTGAGCTCCGCTGAGTTGTGCTCGCGCACCAGCAACACTTTCACTCCTCCTCGAACAGCCCAGCGCTAGCGAAAGTCACCACGAGATAGGAACCGTGCAAACCTCTCCCATCAGATGATCCTGCTCTCATGCTGTTTACCGCAAGTATAGTCTCACAATTATAACCACCGTATACTACCGTCAGCAGCCTTATCAATGACAGTTTACATTGTACTGTTGCCAGTAACTCCTTAATGCGATCTAGCCGCTGTACTGTTACCATTATACTGTAGTCAGTAATTGTTACTATATACTGTAGTCAGTAATTGTTACTATTGTACTGTTGTCAGTAATTCCTTACCACTATCTAGCCACTATACTGTTGTCAACAATTCCTTAATGCTATCTAGCTAGTTACCGTTGCACTGTTGCTAGTAATTCTCCCCACAATACGTGTCCACAATCACAAGTATTTCTGCCCTAAACTACCCGTTTCACAATCATACAGTGCCCTGCCACAATGGGTTCCCCCTTCACCACCATAATCGGATGTTATATCATCCTTGCTAGTTGGTTCCCCTGCTATCTTACCTTAACCCCTCTTTCCAATCAGATCCCAATATTACAAAGCCATGGAAGGAGATGGTCTGATACATCCCGTAACAATGTAAATTGGGATACTCGCGCACATCACCCACATCTGCTACACATAGTGCTTCAGCACTCTGTGAAAACCAAGAAGGCGGAAAACTCCTACCCTCATAACCTAAAATGTGCCCTCATTAATGCCCGTTCTATCCGGAAGAAGTGGCCAGCTGTCACCGACATAATCTCCCTCCACGACCTTGATATACTCTTGGTCACAGAGACGTGGCTATCCGACGAAGACAATGTCATACTCAACCAGCTCCTCCCACCGAACTTCACAGCTCATACAAGTCATAGACGAGACAAAAGAGGAGGAGGGGTGCTCATCCTCACCAGGACAGACCTCCATTTCCAGACGGTTGACGCCACCAACACTAATCAACTTGAAAACCGTCACCATCTCCAACAAACGCTGCTCAATCAACCTGCTTTACAGAGCACCTTCAGCTTCTCCGGATGATCTTGCTGCAATAATTGATCTCGCCTCCAACACGCATAACCCAAACATCCCAAACTGGATCCTCGGCGATTTCAACCTGCCAACACTGCAGGACAATCAAGTATTATCCTTCCTGGATGCCCTTACAAATCTCGGCTTCAAACAATTAGTAAAGGAACCTACCCATACTAAGGGAAATATTCTGGACCTAGTTTTCGCCCCTCGGATATCTCTTAACACAACGTATGACCCCATAACATCCATAACTCCTGTTCCATGGTCAGATCACAAACTGATCATCCTCCAGATTCCTTTGCACAAAATCGATTCAAAGTTCAATAAGTTACCAAGCAACACTAGAAGACCACACTCCAGATGTTTCAAGCCTTTCAACAGAGACCTTATCCTCACGGAAACGCAACAACTCATTAGCGAAACCACCTCGAACCTTGACGACCTGATTACTCACTGGAACAACTGCCTCAGTGCAATCGCCCTACGCACACCAACCAACAAGTCCCCAAGGAAAAGAACGAGTGCTCCATGGTACACAGCCGATCTGAGAAATTCTCTTACCCAATTACGGAAACTCGAGAAGCGCTGGCGCCGATCCCACTCTTCAATTGACCAGACAGCATACAACTGTCATCTGGCTGCACACCGCAAGGCAACCACTGATGCAATGAAACAATATTACTCAGAGACCTTAAAGAGATCACTTAGTAAACCCCATGATCTTTTTGACCTAGTCAAGACTCTATCAAAGGAACCAACCCCCGGACCTCAATTTGAGATTCACCCACAAGATTTTGCCAACTATGCACAATCCAAGATATGCCAGACTATCAATATCATGACTACAACCACCATCCCAGAACGGGATTGCCCTACAGCTCTAACCGTATTCTCTACCCCTACCAAGAAAGGAATTGAAGACACTATTATGGCCCTTAACACCACCACATCTCAGTCTGATCCATGCCCAGCCTTCTGGATTAAGGAGCTCCGTTGCCACTTCAGCCCAATACTATCCAATATAATGAACCTCTCCTTCACAACAGGTTCCTTCCCCTCAGCTCTTAAACACACCTCTATCAGACCTCTTCTAAAAAACTGCAAACTCGATCCCCAAAAAGTAGATTCATACAGACCGATATCCAGTATACCTCTACTTGCAAAGATCATTGAAAAAGAGGTACAACGACAACTGCAAGATCATGTCGACGCTGTCGCACCATTAGACCCCTGCCAACATGGTTTTAGGGAATCCCACGGAGTGGAAACTCTTCTTACTACCCTCTTCTGCAAGATAATCACTGGCATTGATGACATCCGTCAAGGATTTGCTCTCATCTTTCTGGACATCGCCGCAGCTTTTGATTCAGTAAGTCATGAGCTTCTCTTAGGTCGACTAATTGAGAAAGGCATTGCTGGTAGAGCGCTTGAATGGTGCAGATCTTACCTGTCCGAAAGATGGCAGCATGTGCGTTCTGGAGGGATGACCTCGGAACCTTTCCACCAAAGCCAGGGAGTCCCACAAGGTTCCTCCCTTTCAGCCCTCCTGTTTAACATATACATGCAGCCAATTTGCAAGATCATCCTATCCTTCAATGTTGACTGCATGTTATACGCTGACGATGTCCTGCTATACATACCCTTCTCTACGGAACATCTCGACCTCTCTCCACTGACGAGTTGTTTCAATGCAATATCTGACTGGCTTTTCTCCCAAAACCTCCGAATACAACATAAGAAAACGGAAGTACTCTTCATTACGAGGAACCCTAACTTCACCCCACCACAATTCCTTAAAGTAAAAGAAGCAGAGTTACAATCTAAACCATCAATACGCTACCTGGGTGTCACCTTGGATCAACGCCTGGACATGAAAGCCCACATAGGGAACACAGTCAGAGCAGTATACTACAAGATCCGCTCACTTAGGCATTTACGATCCATGCTGGAACCAAATGACTTCAGGACTATATACTAGGCGTTGATCATACCTCATTTTGATTACGCCAATGCCATCCTTCAAGGCCTGCCCCTATCCACCTTGCACCCACTACAGCTCGCCATGAACGCGGCAGCAAGGGTCATCCATGGAGCCTCCAGAAGTGACCACGTGACACCTCTGCTGATACAGTTACATTGGCTACCTATCCAGGCTAGAATCGTTTTCAAGATTCTGCTATTCACTTTTAAAGCTATTAACAAGCTCTCCTCTGAATCAATAACTGCCCTCATCCATACCACATCTCCTAATAGAGCAAGGAGATCCACAACTACAAACACCCTAAAAGTCCCGAAAGCATTAACAGATTGCACCGCATCCACAGCCAACAGGGCGTTTAGTATCAGTGCGCCAAGATGCTGGAACGCACTACCTCCAGATATCCGGGCTATTAAGAGCCTTACACAGTTTAGGAAAGCCCTCAAATACCACCTTTTCAATAAGTACCTCATAGAACCCAACCTCACCCACTGAGACTGAAGATGTAATCCGCTAAGCTAATATATGGTTTCCCAACAACATGCCAAGAAAGATTCTCTAACCCTTAGTGGTGCAGTTGTTTCTATGGAATTCATGATTATACGACTCTATGTAGCAATATTTGTAAAAAGTTTAGCACTGTTATCCAAGTTTATGTAGTAAGTTTTGTAAATAGTTACCCCTGTTATCCAAGTTATTTGCCCTGTTATCTGTAAACTCATACGTGTTAACTGTACTGAGCATTTCTGTTCCATGTAAACCGCGCTGATGCTGAATAGTGCGGTATATAAGAGACTGTAAATAAATAAATAAATAAATAAAGAGCCCTAACCTTTTTAGCCTTTCTTCATAGGAGTATCCTTCCATCCCCTTTACCATTTTGGTGGCTCTTCTCTGAACCTTTTCTAATATCGCTATATCCTTTTTAAGATACAGTGACCAGAATTGCACACAATATTCAAGGTGCGGTCTCACCATGGAACGATATAGAGGCATTATAATATCTTTTGTTTTATTTTCCATTCCTTTCCTTATGATAACTAGCATTCTATTTGCTCTCTTGGCCGCCGCTGCACACTGGGCTGAGGGTTTTAACATGTTATCCACAATGACACCTAAATCTTTTTCCTGGGTGGTGGTTCCTAATATGGAACCTTGCGTCGTGTAATCATAGTTTGGGTTGTTCTTCCCTAGGTGCATAACTTTGCACTTGTCCACATTAAATTTCATCTGCCATTTTGATGCCCAGTCTTCCAATTTATCAAGATCCTCTTGCAATTTTCCACAATCCTATTGGGTTTTAACAACTTTAAATAGTTTTGTGTCATCTGCAAATTTGATAGCCTCACTCGTTATTTCCTTTTCCAGGTCATTTATGAATATGTCAAAAAGCAGCAGACCCAGCACAGATCCCTGGGGTACACCACTATTCACCTTTCTTCATTGGGAAAATTGGCCATTTAGGGGTATGTTTACTAAATCGCGGTAATCGTGAATAACGCGCGTAATGTACGATTAACGATCGTTCGCACGTCATAACACGCGTTCTGACGTACGAACGATCGTTAACCGTACATTACGAGCGTTAACCGCATTTAACGATCGTAAACCCCCGCTGCGTGTTTAAACAGCGCAGTGGGCAGAGAGAAGGGGTCAATGGGCGGAGAGTGGGCGGGGAGAGGCTCCCCTCACACTAACGCGCTGAATTTCAGAGCTCAATTCCAACGCGAATGAAAACCTGTCGTTAAAGGCATATTAAAGGGAAGAGAAACCATTTCCGTCAGCAATGTACAGCAAAACCAGGGAAACCTACAAAACGTGAGCAGTGTGATACATGTGCACAGAACAAAATATCAAATAAAACGTTAAAATGACCACAAGAAAAATGGTAAAAATTAAAATTCAGCTGGGAAACAGTGATAGCAATGGGCAACAATAAAAAACACTCCCAGGAAAGCTCCAAAAAAAAGAAATGATGTTTTGAAGGGTCTACGCTCCGTAGACCTTTTCAAAAATCATTTCATTTTATTGGAGCTTTCCTGGGAGTGTTTTTCAATGTTGCCCAATGATATCATTGTTGCCCAGCTTGGCTATGGGTGTTTGCCCCTTTTTTCAAGGTTTTTTGTGAGGTTTCTTTGCACTTTTGTCTCCATACAAGGTAAATGAGCCCACAGTAAAATTGTGCAGAGCAGGGTTTCTGACTCGTCAGGCCAGTTTTCCTATCTCCAGGGACTGCACTGTCTCTTTGGCCACAGTGTGGTGCAACGGACACAGCCAGTGCCTGTAAGACCAGAGGGTCACAGGTTCAAATCCCAACTGGGGCTCCTGCCAACCCAGTCCCCATAGTTTTACCCACCACTAAACAGTGATAGTAAAGACACTCCTTTATTGCAGAGAACATACGCATGGTTAATACGCCTATATTTTACCACACCAAACACAGACACCATAAACAGGCGCATTACCTAGAGAAGAGTCTCGCAAATGCAGTCCTGGAGGGCCCCACACCATTCAGGTTCCATGCTGCCTCTAATAAAGATGCCTGTGCTGTATATCTATGCACCACCCCCATGGTATGCAGATGTAGTTCATGCATATTTATGAGGGACAGCATGAAAACCCGAACAGTGTTTGGAACACCAGGACTGGAGTTGGGAAACTCTGCCGTAAAGCAGCAGCCAACAGGGCCAGACACACCCACACCCACACCCACAGGCCTCATTGGCCAATGCCTCCTGGAGAGGCAGGACATTGGGCCCTGCCTGTATCTCCCAATAGTAGCAGTTGCATACCTTAGCAATGCCACCCTACACCTGGGTATATGGTATACAGCTATCAAACGTTTTCTCTGATAACTGGCAGATATCAATTCCTACGTTAAGCACATTTTGCTCAATGAGCTCCACCATAACAATCATTCTGATGTCTGCGGTGTGTGCTGCAGGTCTGGTCTCTGATAGTGTTTACCACCCTGGGGAGTGACCCCCAACAGTATTGCGTACCATATCCATGCCTGTACTGTGCCCAGGACTGGTGTGGTGGGTATGGCTGCTGAACACCTCTATAGTAGCACAATGCTGGCATAGGTGTAGGGGTGGCTGTCTGTCTATCCAGTGTGTGGTGGCTGCAAACACCTTCCACAGCCCACACTGCCAGCAATGTTGCCAGTATTGGGCTGCCAATGTGTATAATGAGGAGCAAGGTACCATGGGTATAGGCCGGACAGGGTGGCCTGGCCAGGGTGCATCTGCACAGGGCATAGGGCACCGACTGGGACATTTTAGTGCCCTGCCACCACCTACACAGACAGTGTGACCTCAGTATGTCCTGCTGAGAGATCTCTCTCACCCTGACTGTGCAGTGACCACAGCATGGCTAGGCACCCCCATAGTGCTATATAGTGTTTCTTTCATGTGATAGATATGGGTTTTATTTTGGGGCCCAGTCACTGATTTATCTGCTTGCTGTGTATGCTGACATCCCAGTTCTGGGTGTATGCATCTCCACTGGGCACATGCACTATTGACTAACTAGCAGACTATTTGAAGCTGGTATGTGTCTTGATGGAGTGGCTTGCAGGGTGCAGTGGCTGATGGCTAGCAGCAGGAGAATATCAGATAGCGGTGGGGTGCAGCTTAACATATCCAGGCCTAATGTCTGTTTGCTATTGTGTTATGGATGTGTACAGATCTGCATTGACTGCCCTGTGGGGTGTCTGTTCCTCAGCAGGACTGGGGTTGCTGTTCCCCTCTACTGCCACCTTTGCAGGGAGGTAGAATGTGGATCTATTGTTAGGAGACCCTGTTTGCCACCCTTGGCGGCTACACCTGACTGAAACAGACAGAGATATCCAAGGTGTTTCTGCAGAAGCTACCTATCTCACACATTAACACTGCTTTGGACCTGTGCCATGGCCTCTTTCAGCCATGGAAGGTGTTGTGGACCTGGTCCTGGGCGCCTCACTGCACCCTCAGGGTGAGCACAGTACCCGCACAATGTGACGGTGTGTAGCTACTCTGTGCCAGTACAACACACGGTCAGTACCCCCTACCAGGCCGAGGTGCTGTGGGGGTGCACATGGTCACCTCCCCCTACCAGGCCGAGGTGCTGTGGGGGTGCATTCCCCATGGTGTGTATCTGTGTACAGCTGATTTGCATGTGCAGTGCATCATTGGTGTGACTGGCACAATCCAACCCTGGGAAAATCCAGCACCTGCTCACAGGCTCTGATAAACCATAGGCCATCACACGTACATCTGTTAGCATAATGCATAGGTGCAAGACACCCTACAGAGTCTGTAATATAAGGTGCCCACGCTGGTAAAAACGCACGTACCCACGCACGATTGTACGCACGCACCAACGCACGCAGCCACGCTCGTGGCTACGCACACTGCGAGGGTGTGTTTCTGACACCACTACTCAGCGTAAAGAAAAACATGCCTCCTCATTCCTTATGTAATGTACAGGGTGATGCCTGGGCCAGCCTTCTGCGTTAGGCACACTGGGGACTCAAACCCATGCTGCCTGTAACAGCGGTCAGTACAGTAACCATTGTGCTACAGCTCTGTTTCAGTGATTTGTGTCTGTACGCCTTCTTACGATTAACGCGCAGTAACGCGCCACGGCGCCCTGTAACGCTCGTTAGTTTTTGGAACGCGCGTTAGTGTTAACGATGTACCGCCCATGTCCTTATTTGGGGTTTCTGTCACTACCGCGGCTCCTAACGCGAATTGCACTAACGCAGTTTAGTAAACATACCCCTTAGTCTTACCCTCTGCTTTCTATCTTTTAACCAGTTCATGATCCACAATAGTACACTGCTTCCTAAAACATGACTCTTTAGTTTTGCAAAAGTCTCTGATGAGGGACCTTGTCAAAGGCTTTCTGAAAGTCTAGATACACTATATCAACCGACTCATCTTTGTCCACCTGTTTATTTACACCTTCAAAAAAACATAACAGATTAGTAAGACAAGATCTTCCTTGTCTAAAGCCATGTTGGCTGTCTCCCATTAGGCCATGACTATCTACATGCTGAGTAATTTTCTTCTTTATTATGGTTGCTACCATTTTTCCCGGTACTGACGTGAGGCTCACCGGTCTGTAGTTTCCTGGATCACCCCTGGAACCCTTTTTAAAAATTGGCGTTACATTGGCGATCCTCCAATCTTCAGGTATTACAGATGATTTTAATGAAAATTCACAGATTACTAATAGCAGGTCTGCAATCTCATATTTCAGTTCTTTCAACACCCTTGGATGTATACCATCCGGCCCAGGTGATTTGCTACTCTTCAGTTTATCTAATAGTTGTAATACATCTTCCCGATGTATTGATATTTCCTTCAATTCTTCCGCACCTTTAAATACCACTTCAGTCATTGGTAACATCCCTACATCTTCCTCAGTAAAGACCGAAGCAAATAATTCATTCAGTCTCTCCACTATCGCCTTGTCGCCTCTTAGTGTCCCTTTAACCCCCTCTATCATCTAATGGACCAATTGACTCTCTCACAGGTTTTTTTGCTACAAATGTACTTGAAAGTCTTTATTTTGCATTTTTGCTTCCGCAGCAAGTTTCTTCTCAAATTCTCCCTTTGCCTGCCTTATCAATGCCTTGCATTTGACTTGCCAGTGCTTGTGCTGCTTCCAGGTTTCGTCGTTTTGGCTCTTTTTTCCATTTCCTGAAAGATGCTTTTTTGGCAATAACAGCCTCTCTGACCTCACCTTTAAATCATGCTGCACATACATTACTGTTCACGATTCTGATACTGTGGGGCCCCGCGGGATCAGAATCACAATGTCCTTTGTACATCCGGTTCAGACCGAATATACAAAGGGGATGTATATGCGGGACAGAATCAGGCCCTTAGTGTTTTGATATTATTGCATTTCTAAATTAATTATGAATTGTTTTTGACTATTTTTTTGTAGTCACATTCATATTTAGAAAGACAAAGTACTGTTCCATCAAAAATTGAAAAATAACAAAGTCTACACTTTCAAAAAAACATAGAAGATTAGTAAGACAAGATCTTCCTTGTCTAAAACCATGTTGGCTGTCTCCCATTAGGCCATGACTATCTACATGCTGAGTAATTTTATTCTTTATGATGGTTTCTACCATTTTACCTGGTACTGACGTGAGGCTCACTGGTCTGTAGTTTCCCGGATCACCCCTGGAACCCTTTTTAAAAATTGGTGTTACATTGGCGATCCTCCAATCTTCAGGTATTACAGAGTATTTTAATGAAAATTCACAGATTACTAATAGCAGGTCTGCAATCTCATATTTCAGTTCTTTCAACACCCTTGGATGTATACCATCCGGCCCAGGTGATTTGCTACTCTTCAGTTTATCTAATAGTTGTAATACATCTTCCCGATGTATCGATATTTCCTTCAGTTCTTCCGCACCTTTAAATACCACTTCAGTCATGGGTAACATCCCTACATCGTCCTCAGTAAAGACCGAAGCAAAGAATTCATTCAGTCTCTCCGCTATCGCCTTGTCGCCTCTTAGTGCCCCTTTAACTCTTCTATCATCTAATGGACCAACTGACTCTCTCACAGGTTTTTTGCTACAAATGTACTTGAAAAAAATCTTTATTTCGCGCTTTTGCTTCCGCAACAAGCTTCTTCTCAAATTCTCCCTTTGCCTGCTTTATCAATGCCTTGCATTTGACTTGCCAGTGCTTGTGCTGTTTCCAGGTTTCATCATTTGGCTCTTTTTTCCATTTCCTGAAAGATGCTTTTTTGGCAACAACAGCCTCTCTGACCTCAACTTTAAACCATACTGGCAGTTTTTTGGACTTCCTTCCACTTTTCCTAAAGCGTGGAATACAGCTGGTCTGGGCTTCCAAGATAGTATTTTTCAACAACACCCAAGCTTGATGTAAGTCTTTAAGCTTTGAAACTGCTCCTTTTAGTCTTTTCTTAACTATTTTCCTCATTTTATCATAGTCTCCCTTTCGAAAGTTAAAAGGTAGTACTGTGGATTTCCTTACTATCCCTCCTCCACTAATTAAATCAAAGGCGATCATGCTATGATCACTATTGCCAAGTGGCCCCAACACCCTTATCTCTTGCACTAGATCTGGTGTTCCACTAAGGACTAGGTCTAATATGGCTTCCCCTCTGATCAGTTCATGAACCAGCTGCTCCAAGAAGCAGTCATTTATGTCATCTAGGAACTTTATCTCCCTAGCATGTCCTGCCGTGACACTGACCCAGTCGATACCGGGGTAATTGAAATCACCCATTATTATTACTGCACTATAACTTTTGTTAGCTTCCTTGATTTCTTTGAGCATTTCATCATCCATTTGTTCATTCTGGCCAGGCGGTCGATAGTGCACCCCCACTGCCATCGCCTTCCCCTTTTTACATGGAACTTCAATCCATAGAGATTCTACAGCAAATTTTACTTCCTGCAAAACTTTAATCCTTTCTGATTCAATGCCCTCTCTAACATAGAGCGCAACCCCTCCACCAATTTGATCAGCTCTATCATTACGATATAGTTTGTATCCAGGTATCACAGTGTCCCACTGGTTGTCCTCCTTCCACCATGTCTCTGATATTCCAATCATATCTAACCTCTCATTTAGTGCTATATATTCTAACTCTCCCATCTTATTTTTTAGACTTCTAGCATTTGCATACAAGCATTTTAGAGACTGTATTTTATTGATATTAGTTTGACTGTTGGTAGACATGGGTAATTTGGGATCTTTAAGCTCTGTCTGCTCCATACTCGAGGGCATTTGGGCTACTTTACTCTTTTTTGGAACCTCTCTGCTTTTGGTAGTATCCTTCAAGGATACATTCTTCTGAACCATCTGCTCTTGGGCGACTGTCGGCTTTCCCCTATTATCTAGTTTAAAAGCTGCTCTATCTCCTTTATAAAGGTTAATGCCAGTAGCCTGGTTCCATTCCGGTTAAGGTGAAGCCCATCCCTTCGGAAGAGCTTCTTCTTTCCCCAGAATGTTCCCCAGTTCCTAACAAATCCAAAACCCTCATCTCTGCACCATTGTCTCATCCACGCATTGAGACTCCGGAGCTCTTCCTGCGTTTTGGGTCCTGCACTTGGAACAGGAAGCATTTCGGAGAATGCTACCCTGGAAGTTCTGGATTTCAACTTCCTACCTAAAAGCCTAAATTTAGCCTCCAGAACCTCCCTACCACATTTTCCTATGTCATTGGTACCGACATGTACCAAGACAGCAGACTCCTCCCCAGCACTATCTAAGACCTTATCTAGGTGGCGCGTGAGGTCCGCTACCTTCGCACCAAGCAGGCATGTTACCAGGCGATCCTCTCGTCCACCAGCCACCCAGCTATCTACATGCGGTTTTGTGAATAGCGGGCAAAATATTGCCCCTACTTGGATAATTCCAGAGATGTCCCATGCTCCGTCCCTGCATTACCCTGGCTGAATATACGTGTGCTATTTATCTAGATATTCCCCATTGAATATTAACCTGGCAGAGCTCTCAGAGGAGGAACAGGCAGAAGGGGGTGAAGGAAGAAGGGAAGGAGAATGAGAGAAAAGGGATCGGCAATTGCTCTCTACCAGCCTGTAATTGGAGGCGTGAGGAATGTGATTCCACAATAGCGAGAGTTCTCTGTGATTGATAAGATCAGCTTATGCATATTCTACTAACTACTAGACTGCAAGGCATAGTTTCCCTGATGCACCTACCAGGCTAGTACTGTCTTTGAATATAGCCAGCAATGTATCAGTAACTTAACTGAAATCTTTGATTCAAAGAAAGGAAATGTCATAACAATGATATCAGAAAAGTTACTATATCTGTCTGAAAAATAAATATATGTGAATCAGTTTTGAGGATGTAAGCAGAGTCCTTAAAACACACCATGTGAATAACATATTTACCAATATAACTGAGCCCATTATTGCAGTATATTTTTCTCCATACCAACAACTGATATATTTTTCAGACTTGGGGGTATGTTTACTAAACCCTCTTAACGTGCGCTCCGTGTTAGTGTGCAGGATGCCATATAAGGAGTGGGCGTTTCAGTTTAAAGTAACAAAACGGGATTAGCGCGCACGGTCTTGTGCGCCACGTGCTCTTGTGCGCCACGCGCTCTTGTGCGGTGCGCACATTAGCGCACCAGTAACGCGCGTGGGAAGCATAAGCAGGCGCGCTGATGTGCAAACAGAGGCGCAGAGCTGCAGTACAATGGTAAAGACACTGACAGATGGTGCAGGGGTCATGGGTTCAATCCCCCACTGTGCCCAATGCATAAGGCTGGCTGAGGCACTACCTGTTTTGTGTGATATTGCATTATGAGGCATTTTAATTTTATTTTAATTACTGCTGCTAGCAAACGCACTCTCAAAGCGCTGCAACATAAGGTGCTGCATAAGGCACCCCATAAGGTACCCCAGAGGGCACATTTTAAAGTGCACTGTCCACCACGGCACCCTACAATGTTGCTTAAAGGGTGGCCTATAGGGCGCCATATAGGGTGCCCTATGAGGCACGGCAAGGTCATAGCACTGTTTTTGATGGCAGCACTGTGCATTTAAACGCATGGAAATCTTAAGTAGGTGCGCTGACATGCAAAGAGGAACAGCAGTGTAGCACAATGGTTAAGGCACTGACTGATAGTACAGGGGTCATGAGTTCAATCCCCAGTGTGCCTAATACATAAGGCTGGCTGAATCATCAGCTTTGACATGTAAGTATTGTTTCCTGCAGCACTTTATTTGTATTTTATTAATTGCTGCCAGCAAACACACCCTCATGTGCTGTAACCTAAGGTGCCGCATAAGGCACCCTATAAGGCACTTCATAGGGCACATTATAAAGTTCACTATCTGCCACGGCACCCTATAATGTCCCCTATAGGACACCCTATCAGTCACTCCATAGGATACTGTATAGTGCACCTTATATGGACGGTAACCATAAGGTGCCCTATAGGGCATCCTATAAAGCGCCCTCTGAGGCACCTTATGGGTACAGTACGCTGAGGGTGTTTTTGCTGGCAGCACTAATGTACATTAAAAATAGATAATGCTTTGGACAGCCCTATTAAATAACCCCACTGTGGGTTTGAACCCATGACCTCTGGCTCCACTGGCAGTGAAGTAACCAGTGGGCTTCAGCTCTATAGCTGGTAACAAACCCCTGGCTGGCTGCAGAAGGACTGCAAGTCACCACACAGTCTGCTGTGGTCACCCGGATAGGGTTAACCCACCCATACCCATGATGCACTGCACATGCAAATCAGCAGTCTACAGATGATCACAAGATGGGGTATGCACCCCCACAGCACCTCGGCCTGGTAGGGGGAACTGACCGTGTGTGGTACTGGCACAGAGTAGCTACACACCGTCACATTGTGCAGGTACTGCACTCACCCTGAGGGTGAGGTGGGGCGCCCAGCACCAGGTCCACAGCAGAGATAGGCCATGCTGCAGGTTTCCAGCAGTGCTAATGTGTGAGATAGGTAGTTTCTGCAGACACACCTTGGATATATCTGTATGTCTCAGTCAGGTGTAGCCACTATGGACTCCTAGGAAGGTTATGTACCACCACTCTCCTCCTCCAGGGCTGAGGGTGGTAAGCAGAGTTTTCCACCAACAGATCCACATTCTACCTCCCTGCAATGGTGGCAGTAGAGGGGACCATCAACCCTAGTCCTGCTGGGGAACAGATACCCTACAACAGGGGTGGGGGAACCCTGGTCCTGTAGAGCAGCAGACCAGTCAGGTTTTTGGGATATCCCTAATGAATATGCATGATATATATATGCATTAGAGATATCCTGCCAACCTGACTGGTTTGTGGCCCTCCAGGGCTGGATTTGGAGACCCCTGCCTTACACCTCTGTCATTTAAGATTGTGAGTGGGCAAGGTGCAGATGTCCTAGACATCGAAAGGGTATATAGAATGTGTCACATTCCTCCTCGATTCTCACCACCACCAAAAAGTTGTCTAATAGACAATATTTTGGTGGTGGTGAGAAGGAATGTGACACATTCTATCTAACCTTTTTGATGTCTTGGACATCTGCACCTTGCCCACTCAGAATCTTAAATGACAGAGGTGTAAGGCAGGGGTCTCCAAATCCAGGCCTGGAGGGCCACAAACCAGTCAGGTTGGCAGGATATCTCTAATGCATATATATCTCATGCATGTTCATTAGGGATATCCCAAACACAGACTGGTCTGCGACTCTCCAGGACCAGGGTTCCCCACCCCTGCTCCTACAGGGCAGTCAATGCAGCTCTGTACACATCCATAACACCATAGAAGACAGACATTAGACCTGGATATCCTAAGCTGCACCCCACCACTATATGATATTCTCCTGCAGCAAGCCTTCAGCCACTGCACCCTGCAAGGCACTCCATCAAGACACATACAAGCTGCAGACAGTCTGCTAGCTAGTCTATAGTGCATGTTCCTGGTGGAAACGCATGCACCCATAACTGGGATGTCAGCATACACACCAAGCAGATAAGTCAATGACTGGACCCCAAAAGGAAACCCATAAATAACACATGAGAAAAAGACTATGTAACACTATGGGGGTGCCTAGCCATGCTGTGGTCACTGCACAGTCAGGGTGAGAGTGATCTCCCAGCAGGACATACTGTGGCCACCCTGTCTGTGCAGGTAGTGGCCGGGCACTACAATGCCCGTGCCCTATGCCCTGTGCAGATGCATCCTGGCCAGGCCACCCTATCCGGGCTATACCCATGGTACCTTGCTCCTCATTATGCACATTGGCAGGCCAATACTGGCAACAGTGTGGGCTGTGGAGGGTGTTTGCAGCCACCACACATTGGATAGACAGACACACACTCCCACACCTATGCCAGCATTGTGCTACTATAGAGGAGTTTAGCAGCCCTGGCCACCACACCAGTCCTGGGCACAGTGCAGGCATGGATATGGTACGCAATACCGTTGGGGGGGTCACACCCCAGGTTGGTAAACGCTGTCAGAGACCAGACCTGAAGCACACTCCACAGACATCAGAAAGGTTGCTATGATGGAGCTCAATCAGCAAACTGTGCTTAACGTAGGAATTGCTATCTGCCAGTAATCATAGCAAACATTTGATAGCTGTGTACCGTATTCCCAGGTGTAGGGTGGCATTGCTAAGGTATGCAAGTGCTAGTATTGGGAGATGCACGCAGGGCCCATTGTCCTGCCTTTCCAGGAGGCATTGGCTAATGGAGCCTGTGGGTGTGGGTGTGTCTGCCCCTGTTGGCTGCTGCTTTATGGCAGAGGTTCCCAACTCCAGTCCTGGTGTGCCAAACACTGTTCGGGTTTTCATGCTGTCCCTCATGAATATGCATGAGATACATCTGCATACCATGGGTGTGGTGCATAGATATACAACACAGGCATCTTTATTAGAGGCAGCATGGAACCTGAATGGTGTTTGTCCCTCCAGGACTGCATTTGGGAGACTCTGCTGTAGGTAATGCGCCTGTTTATGGTGTCTTTGCTCTGTAGGGTAAAATGTAGGTGTTTTGGGCATGTTTACATCATCTGCAATAAACGTTCTGTCTGTATTAGCACGTTGTAGTAGTGGGTAAAATATGGGGATTGGGTTGGCAGGCACTACAGCTGGGACTTGAACCTGTGACCTTCTGCTTCCAAACACACTGGTTGCGTGCACTGCACCACCATGTTGCCACAGAGACAGTGTATTCCCTGGTGATGCCATGACTGTTTGTCCGGCAGGGCCTGTCTGTTGCAGTGCATGGCACCCACCTACACAGGGCTAGGCCATGGTCTGCTCTGGGCAGCTGCCACTGCCCCCCTCCACTACCAGTACCCCTCTGCCACCATGCTGACATGCCCTTCTGCTGGTGGTGCTGGTGGTGTGCAGTCTCAAGCCATCCAGTGTGCAGGTAGGCGGCTGCCTATGGTGCATGTTCTGGGGTAGGGGTGCCTGCATAGGCGTCCTCGCTTACCCCCAACACCGCCTGCCAATGTTCTGTGCCCTTGGGGGTACCTGCTGGGTACTATCCCCGTGACACTGTGGTAAACACTCTCGTGCCCATGTTGGGCCCTCATCAGTTGCTGTCTGGCTGCTGTTCAGTTTCAGCATTCCTAAGTGCCACATAGGCATCTGCCTAGTCCGCACTGTGCCCCAGCTGCACCACAGCATGTGCCGCCTGCAGCCCTCTGTATCCCCTTTCCCAGCATCTGTCCAGTTGCCCATTCCGACATGCCCGCCCTGCTGTTGTGGAGCATGTGCATGCCATAGGAAAACTGTCCAATGGAGAGGGAAACCCTGATCAGTGCTATTTCACTGTGGGATCATTCACCTTGTATGGGGACGTAGCGTAGACCCTTCCAAAATTCATATTTATTTTTTGGGGCTTTCTTGGGAGTGTTTTTTGATGTTTCCCAGTAATATCACTATTGCCCAGCTTGATTATGATTTTTTTTAATTTTGTTGGGGTCATTTTCAATGTTTATTTGCACTTTTGTTCCGTGCACATGTATCACACTTATCACTGTTTTATAGGTTTCCCTGGTTTTGCTGTACATTGCTGACAGAAATGGTTTCTTTTCCCTTTAAATCAGTTCTAATGCGAGGTTTTCACTTGCGTTAGTTTTGACCTCGAATTTCACATCGTTAGTGTGCGGGGAGCCTCTCCCCTCCCACTCTCCACCCATTGACCCCTTCTCTCTGCCCCTGGGGAGCCTTCCTCCACCCTCCGGGAGCCTTTCCCCGCCTTCAGCGCTCGTTTGCGCCACTGCGCGCGTGAGCACGCACCACAGAGCATTTTTGCCCTGTAAAGTGTCATTAGCGTGCGCTAAGGTACCTTAGCACATGCTAATTGTGCAGCGCGCACGTTACGAAGGTTTAGTAAACATACCCCTTGATTTGTTTTATTATTTCTGTTTTTGACCTGAAAAAACATCACTATTAAAGTTAAGTGGCTTTTACATACGTCAGTAAAATGACATTTTTTGACTGAAAAATATATTCCTTGTCTCCTTCAGAGATGAACCCTGAGTATATCCATTTTCTACCTCCATACATGGAATTAATAATAAAAAGCAGTGAGATAAAAGCTTTATTAAAAGTAAAAAACCTTAAGAGCCTAGAGCTAAAGAAATACCTTGAAAATTACTTTGTTCTCCTGCTGTAATAGCTATTAGAGATGAGCATTCTTTTTCAGATGAATAAGAAAATAAGGTGAATGAGGATATATTTGGTTAATCTTCTATTTGCTGAACCAAACGAACATAACCATGATTTTAACCAAATCAACATTTTGCATTAGTTTACAGCAAAGGTGCAGTCTTGGGTACAGATACATTATAGCCCCAATGGAAGTGGGAGAATAAGATGGAGACAAGTCACAATCAAGAGACATATCAAGCAATCATGTTGAAATTTTGATAAGTATCCAAACAAGCCTATCCCTATCTGACTTATTCAAAATTCATGGGTGGTTATGCTAGTAGAAGGGCAGAAATAGACACTACAAGATAAGGGCATGGCACCATTATTCTTTCAGGTTTTATGGGAGAAAATATATCCTCTGCCTGTTCCAGTGTTTGGAGAAGGTGTCAAAAATAAAACAAAAATATCATCTAAAGAGCACACAGCTCTGTCACTAAGGGGTATATATACTAAACAGCGCTAACGTTGCAGCGGCAATGCTATCACGTAATAATTGTTGTTATTGCGCGATAATGGAACATTACCGTGCGATAATATCACGTATCGCACGATAATGTCTCCGGCGGCGTTAAGGTGCACAGAGGGTGGAGTAAGGCTCCCCAGAGGACGGAGATAAGGGATCAATGGGTGGAGAGTGGGCGGGGAGAGGCCCCAGGCACACTAACGCTGTGAAATCAGGGTCTGAAAATTAACACCAGTGAAAACCTTGCGTTAGAGGTACATTTGCAGGAGAGAGAAACCAGTTCAGTCAGCAATGTACAGCAAAGGCAGGGAGACCCAGATAAGTGATAGTAGTGATACATGTGCAGTAACAAAACATGCAAAAATCAGAGAGATAATGACCAGAACCAAAATAGAAATACAAAACACCGAGCTGCCCAATAGAAAAAACAATGATAAACGGTAATCAACACTACCCATAAAGAATAAAAAGGAAGATGTCACGTTTGGAAGGGTCAATTCTGATTCCACCTACAAAGTGAATGTTCCAACATTGATAGTGTTGATGAGGGTTTGCTGTGGTGTATATTGGGCAGCTTGCTTACGTGGCTTTCACATGTGCAGCAACAGCAGAATGGCCACGTAGGAAAGGGCACTATGGTGATGGTGTAAATGGGGCTGCAGGCAGCACATGTAGTGGGCCAGCTGGGGCACAGTGTGGACTAGGCAGATGCCTACCTGGCACATAGGAATGCAGAAACTGAAAAGCAGCAAGACAGCAACTGACCAGGGTCCAACATGGACATGAGTGTTCGTCCCACAGTGTCCCAGGGGACAGTACCCATCAGGTACCCCCAAGGGCACAGAACATTGGCAGGCGGTGCCAGGAAGAAGTGCTGATGTCCATGTCATCACCCCTACCTCATATCATGCACCATAGGCAGCCACCTACTGGATGGCCTGGGACTGTGCACCACCAGCAACACCGGCATAAGGAGGGGGCAGTGGCATCTGCCCACAGCAGACCAAGGCCAAGCCCTGTTTAGGTGGGTACCCTGCACTGCAACAGACAAGGTCTGTCTGATGAACAGTAATGGTATCCCCAGGGAATGACCAGCCTCTGTGGCAACAGTTTGGTGCAGTACACACAGCCAGTGTGTTCAGGGGAAGAAGGTCACAAGTTTAAGCCCCAGCTGTGGCTCCTGCAGCTCATGTCTCTATATTTTACTCAGTACTAAACCATGGTAATAAAGAAGGAACCTTTATTGAAGATAAAATAAACATGCCATAAACACCTATGTTTTACCCTACAGTGCACATACACCATAAATGTGTGCAATCCCTAGAGCAGAGTTTCCCAACTGCAGTCCTGGAGGGCCAAACACCGTTCAGGTTTCATGCTGTCCCTAATAAATATGCCTGTGATGCATTTGTATGCCCCACCCCCATTGTATGCAAATGTATCCATGCATATTCATTAGGGACAGCATGAAAACCTGAACCGTGTTTGGCCCACTAGGACCGGAGTTGGGAACCTCTGCCCTAGAGCAGCGGCCAACAGGGGCACAAACACCCACACCCACAGGCTCCCCTATCCAATGGCTCATGGAGTCAGGCTGGTGGGCCCTGCGTGGTGCAGCATCTACCAATACTAGCACTTGCATACCTTAGCAATGCTGTCTTAAACTTGGAAACACGTTCCACATATATCAAAAGATTGCTATGATTAATGTCATATAACAAATCCTAAGTTAAACACAATTTGTTGACAGAGATTCATCATAGCAACCTTTCTGATATCTGTGCTGTGTTTCTGGTTTTGTTTCTGACAGTGTTTACCACCCCGGGGAGTGACCCTAACAATATTGAGTACCATAGCAATGCCTGCACTGTGCCCAGGACTAGTGTGGCGGCCAGGGCTGCCAACCACCTCTATATTTGCAAAATGCTGAAATAGGTGTGGGAGTGTGTGTATGTCCATCCAGTGTTTTGTGGCTGGCTGCACCTTACTGAGCCCACAATGCTAGCACATTTTCTAGTGTTAGCCTGCCAATGTGCATAATGAAGAGCAAGGTACTGTGGGTATGGCCCGGACAGGGCGGCCTGGGCAGGCTGCATCTGCACAGGGCATAGGGCAATGGCTGGGACATTGTTCTGCCCAACCACCACCTGCCCGGACAGGGTGGCCACAGCATGTTATGCTGTGGGGGGTCACTCTCACCCTGACTGAGCAGTGACCATGGCATGGCTAGGTTCCCCCATAGTGCTGTTACAGTATTTTTCTCAAGCGATATCTATGAGTTCTGTTTTCTGGGGCCCAATCACTGCTATACCTGTGTGGTGTGTGTGCTCACATCCCATTTTTGGATGCACACAGTTTCTCCAGGAACATGCATTATGTACTAGTTAACAGACTGTCTGCAGTTAGCATGTGTATGGCTGGAGCACCTTGCAGGGTGGAGACGGACTGTACCCTCTGCTGTTGAATGTCAGTGGTGGGGGGCATCTGAGCTTTTCCAGGTCTACTGCCAGTGCCCTATGTAATGTGTACAGATCTGCATTGACTGCCCTGTAAGGTGCCTATTCCCCAGCAGGACTGGGGTTGATGGTCCCCTCTGCTGGCACTATTGCAGAGATCTAGAATGTGGATCTGTTGGTGGATCCTGACCCACAGAGAGTGGGCTGGGTGGTTATGTAATCTGCTTTTGGGTCTAAACACCACTCTTCAGTTATAACAAGTGACCATGGCAACCACACAGGATATGCACTATTGTGGGTGCATCATAGTCCAAAAGGGCTAGGCATGACTGGGAAATACAGATGGACACAAGTGTATCTGCAAGGACTACCTATCACACACTGGCACTGATGGGGACCTGCAGCACAGCCAATCTCAGCCATGCCATATGCTGCGGACCTAGTGCTGGGCGCCCCACCTCACCCTCAGTGTAAGCACAGGAACTGCACAATGTCACGGTCTGTATCTACTCTGTGCCAGTAACATACACGGTCAGTTCCCCCTACCAGGCCGGGGTGCTATAGAGGCGCATACCCCATCTTGTGATCAGAGGTAGGCTGCTGAACTGCATGTGCAGTGCATCATGGGTACGGGTGGGTTTACCCTATCCTGGTAATTACAGCAGACAGTTTGTGTGGTGATCTGAAGTCTTTCTGTAGCCAGCCAGCGGTTGGTTAGATGCCATATTGATGTAGCCCACTGGTTGCTTCAATGACTGCAAAGGCAGAGGTCATGGGTTTGTTGCCACAGTGGTGTTATTTAATAAGGCTGTCTGAGTGCTTTTCCTTTTAATTTAAATCAATGTTGCCAGCAGAAACACCCTTACAGTGCTGTAGCCTAAGGTGCCTCATAAGGCGCCCTATAGGGCACCCTATAAAGCGCCCTATAGGGCACATTATAAGGTGCCTTGGCAGACAAGGCATGTTATAATATGCCCTATGGAGTGCCTTATAGGGCGCCTAATGCGGCACCTTAGGTTACGGCACTGTGAGGGTGTTTTTGCTGGCAGCACTGATTTAAATTAAAAGGAAATGCCTCAGACAGCCTCTTATATAACACCACTGTGGGATCAGACCCATGACCTCTGCTTCCACAGGCATTGCAGTAACAAGTGGGCTACATCTTTATAGCTTCTAACACTGCACTGGCATGAACTTAGGGTTAACGCACGTTAACGTGTCACGGCGCACACTATCGCGCGATACCGATTCCCTGCAACCTTCCCTGCAGACTGCCCACTACATTATATGGCATTTTTCACATTAACTCTGCAACTAGTGCCAGTAACATTAAGACGGTTTCGTAAACATACCCCTAAGAGAGATTTGTGTCAGAAACAGAAGACTTTTTGCAAGAGTTTTGGTGCAGGGTGATCACATGTACACTTCATGTCTTCCTCTTCTGACAGTTCTTTAATGGGTGTAGGGGGTGTTTGTATTGAGATAAATTGTCAGTGATGTCTGCGTTTGGAGTATTTAAAAAGAAAAGACCTCCTGGGTCTGTTGCCATCCTCTTGTAGTCCCCTTTCAAGCCTTTGGAGTGTGACTAGTGGCAATTGCAGCAATCACAGAGATCCCAGTTCCTACCGCCTAAAGAGATCACTAAACTTACTCTCGTGTTTCTTACCATCTGTCTTCATAGGACAGGATTAATCCCCCGTTGTTCCTGTCCCTGATGTGCACCAATAAGAATTGGTTTTGATCAGATGGTGCCCTTTTCAATTTTGTCATGCAAAAAAATGGTGCCAGTCTCAGGTAAGCAAGTACCATTTTGTTAGTCAGCACCAGTTTTATTCTACAGGACAATATGGGTAAAAGGCTTGGGGAGAGGACTGGGGACATCTTCAGGTGAAATGGCCTAGACGTCCTATGACTATTTGTCCTCTGCCAGAGGTCCAGCTCTCTTTGGGTGTTGGAGCCTTGGCTCTCCACCATTCTTGCAACTTCATCTGCCAATGCAATGATCTTCTGATGGCAGGATTGAACTCCTCTTCTTCCTCATGGCTTCAACCACTGCTGCTTCAGATCTCACATTTTTGGCTGGTGAAACCTGGACTCCACCTAGATAGTTAATGACTCCTGCTCTGTTTGTGTATTTGTCCAGCTTTGCATGTGCAAACAAACATACTTACAGAAGGGCAGGCAGACTGATGGACTAACCACTGAAAACAAGTGCTCTTCCTTGTTGCACAAACACTCAAATAAATTGTAGTTGGTAGAATAGTGCTGAACCCATTTCAGTTAAACAATTGCAGTGTGTTAGAAGACAACGTGTAATGCCTGACTATCTCTGATGGCACTGCATCTCTGACAATCTCTGAATGGCATTGATATCATCTCGTCTCTACCCCCCCCCCCCCCCCCACCATCCCTTAGAAGGTTGTTGAAGCCCAATTGGAGGAGTATAGGGTCTTACCTCCTTCAGATGGGTTGAATGTATATTTAGTCAATTAATGTCATGATGAATAGATTCATCCTAATTCAACATATTATCCATTTTTTTTTTAAATTTACAAGACGGGAGGTGGTGGATTGGAACTTTTCTGGTCCTTACTGCTTTTTGCATCCACAGGAAGGGCGAGAGGGGGTAATTGCTGTTGCTCAGCCCACCATTTTTGGGTATTTTTTGTTTGTTTGTTTTTGTTTCTTTTTATCTTGAGGGGGATAGGAGAAGTGATTGGCATCAATCAGTCAGCTACCAATTTTTTTTAAATTGATTATTTAAGTAACTTTAGAGCAGATATTCAATGCTGTTGTTGTTGCTGTTAAGTGCCATTTAGTCAGTGTCGACTTATGGCGAACCTCTCAATAGTTGTCCTAAACTGTGTTTGGTCTTCAGTCAGGTGGTTCATTGTTGACAGACTGGCACCCATAGCTGCTGTTATTGTATCAATCCATCTCATTGCTGGCCTTCCTCTTTTATGTTGACCTTCTACCTTGCCAAGCATGATGTCTTTCTCTAATGATCTCTCTCTTCGCATGATGTGTCCAAAGTATGAATGTCAAAGTCTTGTCATCTGAGCTTCTAAGGAAAGCATAGGTTTGATCTCCTCTAGTACTGACTGGTTTGCTCTTTGAGCAGTCCATGGGATACACAGTATTCGTCACCAGCACCATAATTCAAAGGCATCAATTTTCTTCCGGTCTATCTTTTTTACTGTCCAACTTTTGCATCCATATGTCGTTATTGAAAATATCATGGCTTTACAAGTCGAATCTTGGAAAAAAAAAAAAGTAAAAATGAATCCTGGGAATACCCGCAGCACTACCTTCTTTAATTTTGGTAAATTATTTTGTACGCAATTTTCCCAGAGAAAATATTGTCAGTGAGGTGAGAAAATTCAAAAGATCAGAATTCATCCAGCTAATCCTAAAAGTTAGCTAGACTAACTCTTTACATATGAATTGTAGCCTTTCTTCCAGTCTTGAAATTATATTGATTTGGGTTGTCAGTCACATCTTCATACATTATAGGTGAACTGTATTCTTTTTTATTTTCCCTCCTTTTAATTTCATATCTTCCATTTTTATAACTATTGATTCACCTTCTTTTAGTTTCATCTTATAATATAGTTTATTGCTATAACTTTTATCCTACTCTTTGCTTCATTCCACATAGAGCAAAGAAGGGCTAGCATTTAAAAGAAGGTGATACCATCATTGTATAAGTCTCTGGGGAGACCTCATTAGTATAAGTATGTGCCATTCTGGAGGCCATTTCTACAAAAGGATATAAACAAGATAGGGGTATGTTTACTAAAGGGCGCTATTTGCGCTGCTGTCACATTATCGCATGATAAGGTGCCTTATCGCGTGATAATGGTGCTTTACTGGGCGATAAGGCGCATTATCATGCGTTAACGCGCGCAGCGGCGCAAACGAGCGCTGAAGGCGGAGAAAGGCCCCGGAGGGCAGAAGAAGGCTCCCCAGGGGAAGAGAGAGAGGGTCAATAGGTGGAGAGTGGGAGGGGAGAGGCTCCCTGCACACTAACGCTGTGGATTCCTGGGCTAAAAACTAACGCGAGTGAAACCCTCGCGTTAGAGCAGATTTAAAGGGAAGAGAAACCATTTCCGTCAGCAATGTACAGCAAAGCCAGGGAAACCTACAAAAAGTGATAAGTGTGATACATGTGCACGGAACAAAAGGGCAAATAAACATTGAAAATGACCTGAACAAACTGGAAAAAAAACATAACCAAGCTGGGCAATAGTGATATTAATGGGAAACATCAAAAAACACTACTGGGAAAGCTCCAAAAAAAGGATATCAATTTTGGAAGGGGCTATGCTCTGTCCCCATACAAGGTGAATGATCCCACAGTGAAATAGCGCTGATCAGGGTTTTCCTTTTCTATTGGACAGGTTTCCTATGGCATGCACATGTCCCGCAACAGCAGGGTGGGCATGTCGGAATGGGCAACTGGATAGATGCTGGAAAAAGGGATACAGAGGGCTGCAGGCGGCACATGCTGTGGTGCAGCTGGGCCACAGTGCGGACTAGGGTGATGCCTAGGTGGCCCATAGGAATGCGGAAACAGTAGAGCCACCAGAGAGCAACTGATGAGGGCCCAACATGGGCATGAATGCGTTTCCCACAGTGTCACAGGGGATAGAGCCCAGCAGGTACCCCCAAGGGCACAGGACATTGGCAGGTGGTGCTGGGGGGAAGCGTGGACATCTATGCAGGCACCCCTACCCCAGAACCCACACCATAGGCAGCCGCCTACCGGTACACTGGATGCCCTGAGACTGCGCACCACCAGCAGAAGGGCATGTCAGCATGGCAACAGAGGGGTACTGGTGGTGGAGGGGCAGTGGCAGCTGCCCAGAGCAGAACCTGGCCTAGCCCTGTTTAGGTGGGTGCCATGCACTGCAACAGACAGGCCCTGTCTGACGAACAGTCATGGTTTCCCCAGGGAATGAACTATCCCTGTGGCAACAGTGTGGTGCAGTATGCACAGCCAATGTGTTCAGGAGCAGAAGATCACAGATTCAGGTCCCAGCTGTAGCTCCCACCAACCCAGTCCCCATATTTTACCCAGTACTAAACCGTGGTAATAAAGAGGGAACCTTTATTGCAGATAACATAAACATGCCTGAAATGCCTATATTTTACCCTACAAAGCACAGACACCATAGACATGTGCAATACCTACAGCAGAGTCTCCCAAATGCAGTCCTGGAGGGACAAACTCCATTCTGGTGTCATGCTGTCCCTAATAAAGATGCCTGTGCTGCATTTCTATGCGCCGCCCCCATGGTATGCAGATGTATCCATGCATATTCATTAGGGACAGCATGAAAACCCGAACAGTGTTTGGCCCACCAGGACTGGAGTTGGGAACCTCTGCCCTAGAGCAGCGGCCAACAGGCGCAGAAACACCCACACCCACACCCACAGGCGCCATTATCCAAAGCCTCCTGGAGAGACAGGATGTTGGGCCCTGCGTGCAGCACCATCTACCAATACTAGCAATTGCATACCATAGCACTACCACCCTAAACCTGGGAATATGGTACACATATATCAAAAGGTTGCTATGATTACTGGCAGATAGCAATCCCTAGGTTAAGCACAATCTGCTCATTGAGCTGTACCATAGCAACCTCTCTGATGTCTGTGGAGTGTGTTTCAGGTCTGGTGTCTGAAAGCGTTTACCACCCTGGGGAGTGACCCCAACAGTATTGCGTACCATAGCCATGCCTGCACTGTGTCCAGGATTGGTGTGGTGGCCATGGCTGCCAAAAGCCTCTATAGTTGCACAATGCTGGCATAGGTGTGGGAGTGTGTGTCTGTTTACCCAGTGTGTGGTGGCTGCCAACACCTTCCTCAGCCTGCACTGCTTGCACTGTTGCCAGTGTCAGCCTGCCAATGTGCATAATGAGGAGCAAGGTACCATGGGTATAGCCCGAACAGTGTGGTCTGGCCAGGATGCATCTGCACAGGGCATAGGGCAATGACTCGGACATTGTAGTGCCCGACCACCATCTGCACGGACAGGGTGGCCACAGCATGTCCTGCTGGGAGGTCACTCTCACCCTGACTGAGCAGTGACCACGGTATGGCTAGGTTCCCCCATAGTGCTGTTTAGCCTTTTTCTCATGTGATATTTGTTGGTTCTCTTATGGTGCCCAATCACTGACTTATCTGCTTGGTGTATATGCTGATGTCCCAGTTTTGGGTACCTGCATTTTTTCCATGAACATGCACTATGGACTAATTAGCAGACTGTTTGCAGTTTGTTTGTGTTTGGCTGGAACACTTTGCTGGGTGCAGTGGCTGGAGGCTTGCTGTTGGAGAATGTCAGATAGTGGTGGGGGGCAGCTGAGCATTTCAAGGCCTAATGTCGGTCTGCTATTGTGTTATGGGTGTGTACAGATCTGCATTGACTGCCCTGTAGGATGTCTTTTCCCCAACAGGACTGGGGTTGATGGTCCCCTCTACTGCCACCATTGCAGGGAGGTAGAATGTGGATCTGTTGGTGAGAGATCCTGTTTCCCACCCTGAGCCACAGAGGGTAGGTTGGGTGGTGGTACATAATCCGCCTATGGGTCCAAACACCCCTACCCCTTCACCTACATTATGTGACCATGGCACGAACACAGGATATGCACTCTTCTGGGTGTGTCATAGCCCATAAAAGCTAAACATGACTGAGAAATGCAGATGGACACAGATGAATCCTAAGTGTGTCTGCAAGAACTACCTATCACAAACACTAGCACTGATGTGGACCTGCAGCATGGTGCATTTCAGCCATGAAGGGTGCTGTGGACCTGGTGCTGGGCGCCCCACCTCACCCTCAGGGTGAGCACAGTACCCGCACAATGTGACAGTCTGTAGCTACTCTGTGCCAGTAACACACACGGTCAGTACTCCCTACCAGGCTGAGGTGCTGTGGGGGTGCACACAGTCAGTTCCCCCTACCAGGCCGAGGTGCTGTGGGGGTGCATACCCCATCTTGTGATCATCTTTAGACTGATGATTTGCATGTGCAGTGCATCATGGGTACGGGTGGGTTAACCCTATCCTGGTAACCACAGCAGACAGTTTGTGTGGTGACCTGAAGTCCTTCTGCAGCCAGCCAGGGGTCTACTAGTAGCTATCGAGCTGTAGTCCACTGGTTATTTCACTACCTGTGGAGCCAAAGGTCATGGGTTTAATTCCACAGTGGGGTTATTTGATAGGACTATCTGAGGCATTTTCTTTTTTAATTTAAATTAGTGCTGCCAGCAAAAACACCCTCACAGTGCTGTAACATAGAAACATAGAAATATGATAACAGAAAAAGACCACATGGCCTATCTAGTCTGTCCTTCCATATCAACACCTACAACAGTCCCCTTTTTACCTTTAGAGATCCTCTGTGTTTGTCCCATGCTTTTTTGAATTCAGTTACTGTCCTCATCTCTACCACCTCCACTGGGAGACTATTCCATGGATCCACTACTCTTTCCGTAAAGAAATATTTCCGCATATCACTCCTGAATCTATCTCTCTTCACCCTCATCCCATGTCCCCTCATAGCAGAACTTGCTTTCTTTGAAAGAGGCTCTCTCCCTGAACATTTATGCCATGGAGGTATTTAAACATCTCAATCATATCACCTCTATCCCGCCTTTCCTTAAGGTGTACATATTAAGATTCTTAAGTCTGTCCTCATCTGCTTTATAATGAAGACCACTAATCATTTTAGTAGCCACCCTCTGCACCGACTCCATCCTGTTCACATCCTTTTGAAGGTGCGGTCTCCAGAATTGCACACTATACTCCAAATGAGGTCGCACCAAAGACTTATAGAGAGGCATTATCACCTCCTTTTCTCTGCTAGCCATTCCTCTCCGTATGCACCTAAGCATCCTTCTAGATTTTGCTGTCGCCTTTTCTACCTCTTTAGCTACTTTAAGATCATCAGACACAACCACGCCTAGGTCCTGCTCTTCTTTTGTGGACAAAAGTACTTCACCCCCTATACTATATTGCTCCGTTGGATTGCTCCGTTGGAATGCATGACCTTACATTTTTTAACATTAAATCCCAGCTACCAAATTCTAGACCATTCTTCAAGCTTAGCTAGATCCCTCCTCATGTTATCTACACCTTCCTGGGTGTCTACTCTATTGCAGATTTTGGTATCATCCGCAAAGAGGCAAACCTTACCCGACAGCCCTTCCGCTATATCACTAACAAAGATGTTAAAAAGAATCGGACAGATCCCTGGGGCACACCACTGGTAACATCCTTCTCCTCAGAGTGAGCTCCATTTACTTGTACTCTTTGTCGCCTCTCACCCAACCAATTTCTAACCCAAGCAGTAACTTTAGGGTCCATCCCTAGGGTGCTCAGTTTGTTTATAAGTCGCCTGTGAGGAACAGTGTCAAAGGCTTTACTGAAATCTAAATACACCACATCTAGCGCTCTCCCTCGGTCCAACTCCCTGGTCACCCAGTTAAAGAAATCAATCAGATTTGTCTGACAAGACCTGCCTCTGGTGAATCCATGCTGCCTCAGATCCTGTAATCCACTGGACTCCAGAAACCTCACTATTTTCTCTTTAAGCAGCGTTTCCAATAATTTACTCACCACCAAAATTAAACTAACCGGCCTGTAGTTTTCAACCACATCCTTACTTCCGCTTTTGTGTAAAGGCACCACATGAGCCTCTCTCCAGTCCTTTGGCACCACTCCCGACTCCAACGAGACATTGAAAAGGTCAGTCAGGGGAGTTGCTAGAACGTCCCCAAGTTCCCTCAGTATTCTAGGGTGTATCCCATTCGGTTCCATTGCTTTGTCTACTTTAAGTTGAGCTAGTTTCTCACGAACACAGTCTTCTGAAATTTGTTCAAGGTGTCCCTCGCTTCTGTTCCTATTTGTGGGTGTTTTCTGAGGTCCTGCTCCTGGTTCTTCATCTATGAACACAAAACAAAAATATTTGTTAAGCAATTCCGCTTTACCCTTATCAGCTTCTACATATTCCTCCCCTGCACCCTTGAGTCTGACAATACCACTTTTGCCCTTCCTCTTCTCACTAATATATCTGAAAAATGTCTTATCCCCCCACTTTATTGCATTGGCTATTTCCTCCTCCTTTTGAATCTTTACCTTCTTGACTACTTTGCTAGCTTCTCTAAGTTTTTCCAAATACAGATGCCTGTCTTCCTCTCTCTGTGATCTCTTGTATTTCATGAAGTCCTCCCTCTTTTTCTTCACTTTTTCAGCTACTTCTTTCGAAAACCATAGCGGTCTCCTTTTCCTTTTACCTTTATTTACCATTTTAACAAAAAGGTTGGTTGCCCTTAAAATATCCCTTTTCGGTTTTGCCCACTGTTTTTCTACATCCCCCAGCTGTTCCCATCCCACTAACGACTCCCTGAGGTATTGGCCCATCTTTGCAAAGTTAGTCTTCCTAAAGTCTAAGATCCTCATCTTTGAATGGATTCTAACAGCCCTAGTCCTAATACTGAACCACACTATCTGGTGATCACTGGATGAAAAATGATCTCCCACTATAACATCAGAAACACTTTCACCATTGGTAAGCACCAAGTCCAGTATGGCCCCTTCACGTGTGGGGTCTGTTACCAATCGCCTGAATAGTTCTCCCTGTAGAGAATCCAGGATCTCCTTAATTCTAGATGATACTGCAGCAGGAATGTGCCAATCAACATCTGGCATATTGAAATCTCCTATCAGTAGCACTTCCCCTTTCCTAGCAGTGCTGCGTATGTCTTCAATTAACTCTCTGTCCACCTCTTCCTCTTGTGAGGGAGGTCTGTAAATCACACCAATGCAAATAGATTTCTCTTTCCCTCTTTCTAGTTTAACCCACAATGCCTCCTCTCTCCCATTTAAGCTCTGTAATTCCAAAGCTTTCATATTATTTTTTACATATAGTGCCACTCCTCCTCCCCTTCTTCCTACCCTGTCCTTTCTGAATAAAGTATAACCAGGTATAGTTACATCCCAATCATGGTTTTCTGTGAACCATATTTCTGTAACTGCCACTAAATCCAAGTCAGCCACCCCCACCAAAGCTTCAACATCAGGGATCTTATTTCCCATGCTACGGGCATTTATACACACTGCTTTCCATATGTTACCCCTGTTACCCATTTCCATAAAGGTATTTAATGTATCACCTACCTGTGGGCTTTCACTTACCTGGGGGCTTTCTTCACCCATCCCCAACGAATTTAGTTTAAAGCCCTCTTCAGTAGATTAGCCAGTCTACTACGGAAGATGCGTTGACATTTCTTGGACAGATGGATGTCATCTCTGCTCTGCAACCCTTGGAACAGCATCCTGTAACCTTAAGGTGCCTCATAAGTCACCCTCTAAAGCGCTCTATAAGGCACCCTATAAAGCGCCCTATAAGGTGTCTTATAAGGCGCCCTATAGGGAACATTATAAGGTGCCTTGGCGGACAGTGCACTTTATAATGTGCCCTCTGGAGTGCCTTATAGGGCGCATTATGCGGCACCTTATGTTACGGCACTGTGAGGGTGTGTTAGCTGGCAGCACTAATTTAAATTAAAAAAGAAAATGCCTCAGACAGCACTGATTTAAAGTAAAGGGCAATGCCTCAGACAGCCTTACTTATCAAGCCCACTGAGGGATCAAACTCATGACCCCTGTTTCATCAGTCAATGTACTGACCATTGTGCTACACCTCTGTTGCTGTGTTTGTAGGTCAGCGCACCTAATTAAGGCTAACGCACATTAATGTGCCACGGCTCCCTCTATCGCACGAAAAGTACCTTAGCGCACGATAACCCTTAATCAGTGGTTCTTAACCAGTCCTCCTTGAACCCCCTAGGCCAGTCGGGTGTTCAGGATAGCCCTAATGAATATGCATGAGATATATATGCACAAAGGGTAGATAGAATTTGTCACATGTCTCTTTGCTTCTCACCACCAACAAAGTATTGTCTATTAGACAACCTTTTGGTGGTGGTGAGAATTGAGGAGGCATGTGACACATTCTATCTACCCTTTTGATGTCTAGGACATCTGCACCTTGCCCACTCACAATTTTAAATGACAGAGGTGTAAGGCAGGGGTCTCCAAATCCAGCCCTAGAGGGCCACAAACCAGTCAGGTTGGCAGGATATCTCTAATGCATATATATCTCATGCATATTCATTAGGGCTATCCTGAACACCCGACTGGCCTAGGGGTTCAAGGAGGACTGCTTATTAATCACTGCCCTAAATGCTACCTTAAGACTGGAACGCACACTACCTTATATGGCATGCTGCACAATAACGCCGGCTGCACGTTAAGACTGCTTAGTAAACATACCCCATAGTGTCAGTTCAGAAAATGGCTGCTAAAATTGTCAACAGTCTTTGGGGTATGTTTACTAAGCAGTCTTAGTTAGTGTGCAGGATGCCATATAAGGTAGTGGGCGTTCCAGTCTTAAGGTAGCATTTAGGGTCATCGTGCGATAAGGTACGGGCTATACCCATGGTACCTTGCTCCTCATTATGCACATTGGCAGGCTGACACTGGCAACAGTGCAAGCAGTGTGGGCTGAGGAAGGTGTTGACAGCCACCACGCACTGAGTAGACAGACACACACTCCCACACCTATGCCAGCATTGTGCAACTATAGAGGCTTTTGGCAGCCCTGGCCACCGCACCAGTCCTGGGCACAGTGCAGGCATGGCTATGGTACGCAATACTGTTGGGGTCACTCCCCAGGGTGGTAAACACTGTCAGACACCAGACCTGAAACACACTCCACAGACATCAGAGCTAGTATTGGGCACTGTGGCCCAGCTGCACGGAAATGGTTTCTCTGCCCTTTAAATCTGCTCTAATGCGAGGGTTTCACTCGCATTAGTTTTCAGCCCAGAAATCCACAGCATTAGTGTGCAGGGAACCTCTCCCCTCCCACTCTCCGCCCATTGACCCTCTCTCTCTGCCCCTGGGGAGCCTTCCCCTGCCCTCTGGGAGCCTTTCTCCGCCTTCAGCGCTCGTTCACGCCGCTGCACATGTTAACACGCGATAAGGCGCCTTATTGCCCGGTAAAGCGCCATTATCCCATGATAAGGTGCCTTATCGTGTGATAACGTGACAGCAGCGCAAATAGCGCCCTTTAGTAAACATACCCCTTTGTCATAATACATAGGGGACAGTCTAAACTAACAGTACCCTGGAAGAAAGGTAAGATAAGAAGATATGATAGAGACTTTTTAAAAACTCCAAGATCCAATGTACATGCATAGGAAGTGGGCCTCCTTCAGCAGACAGAAGAATCTTGATGAGAATGAAAGGAGGTCAATTTAGGAATAATCCAAGGAAAATATATATTTTTAGAAAGGTGGTAGATGCACTGGATAACCAACTCGTGAGGTAGTGGAGATAGACAGTATCTGAATGCTAAAAAGCATAATAGAAGAACATCTGGACTGGGATTTTAGAAGGGATGTCTAGGATGAATCTGGGATGTCCAGAATAGAAAGTTCAAAAATCCAGGGTAGTGGCAGCAGTGAAGGAAGGCACATATAAGTGCCTTCTGAAATTGCAACATCTCCACCCCCCAAAAAATTCAGTAACTGGGTCTGAAGAGGGTCTCTCTAGAGCAGTGGTTCTTAACCAGTCCTCCTTGAACCCCTAGGCCAGTCGGGTGTTCAGGATAGCCCTAATGAATATGCATGAGATATATATGCATTAGAGATATCCTGCCAACCTGACTGGTTTGTGACCCTCTAGGGTTGGATTTGGAGACCCATGCCTTACACCTATGTCATTTAAGATTGTAAGTGGGCAAGGTGCAGATGTCCTAGACATCAAAAGGGTAGATAGAATGTGTCACATGCCTCCTCAATTCTCACCACCACCAAAAAGTTGTCTAATAGACAATATTTTGGTGGTGGTGAGAAGCAAAGGAGGCCTCAGAACTTAGTACTTAGACATGCCCGCAGGGGATATTTCTAAAGGTGGGGTGATTATGCTATGAAACCTGCACATACTGGCCTGCCATTTCATATACTCAGGCGTGTTTGCAGGCCAGTAATATCTATGGAGTATGTATTTACATGCAGAATTCTTGAGTCAAGAAATAATACTTATGGTGATGAAAGTACATTTTTCTTGTCTCCCTGAAAGAGTTACATCCTTGACACAAGTACTTGATCAGGTCACTCTCCATTGCCTCAGGTACAATTTAGAGTATAAGCTCTCTTGGGCAGGGAAATAAATGTCATACCTGAGTTGTAACTCAGCGTGAGTTCATATTCGAAAAAGCAAGTAATTAAATCTAAAATGCAAATCCACACAATTGAAATATCGCCTTGTTTCTACTCCAAGGATCTTTCACCACATTTTTTTCTGATTTTAAACTGTGTTTATGTAATTGATCCTGTTCAGATTAGAATCCAGCAAGCAAAAACAGCAGAATAAATGTTATAAAAGTAAGGTATGCGTGAAAAATAGCCAGTGTGTGAAAAAGATAATCTCAATGAAAGAGCTATTTTGATGGCACAGAAACAGATCATCTACAACAATAAACATGATTTTTCTCAGTTCTTTCTTTGTTCCATCATCATTGTTTCTTATGATACATCCTGAGTGGGCAATTTGTATAGGCTTTATAGAAAATTAATTTTTCGTCTTGTCTCGCATAAGTCTTTGGGTTGATATAGCTGCATGTCTTTAGACAATTTTCTTGTTGTCTTTTCATCTAAAACCTTTATATAAATTAAGCAGTAGACAGTATTATACTGTGATACATTAGGCTCGATGTGTCTAGATATTTTCATGAACATTTGTGGCTGGAAAATCTCCTGGCACTTTTCTTAAGAAACATCTCTGATCCAGAAATACAGTTCCCTGAAGGCTTGGATAAAGTAAAAGAAAATGATTACTAATCTATAATTTAACTATATGGCAAGCTCAATGAGAATTCTAAAATAGCAATAAGTGCTCCGTGGTGTCTGTACAGATATGCAAGTTGCTGCCTGTCGTCTATAGACTGGCATCTCTTCCTCCGTGTCATGTCTCATGCTGTCACAATATGGTAATGCAAGTTATTAGCTCAGACAGCTCATATTTGAAATAAGGATGGCTTAGGCTAAGAAGTATTTCCAAGTAATCACACCATGCTTTGATCCTCACATTTGATGTTTCTTGAAAACTAGAACAGAAAATGAAAAGAATGCACATTTTCCCATATAAAAGTCACTGTTAAAAAGGGAAGGGAATTCGATTTAGCTCATGCCATTTCTCAGAAGTTCAAGGAGAGTTACATTCTAGTGCAATAAGCATTTTCCTGTCCCAGAGAATTTACAACCTAAGTTTGCACCTGAGGTAATGGAGGGTCAAGTGACTTGCCCAAGATCTCAAGGAGCAGTAGTGAGATTTGAACCTTGGTTTCCCTGAATCTTGCCAGACTCTACCTTTCATCTTACACCCTATGCAGGCTTCCATTTTCTATTTCACTTCCCCCATGCTCTTCAAGCTTTCTCCTGTTTCCAACCCCAGCCCCAGTATCATTCTATTTCCTTATCAGTCCATTTCCAGTCCCATCCCCCAAACCCAGTATCAGTCCATTTCCAGTGCCCCCAGCTACAGTATCAGCCCATTTCTAGTATCAGCTAGCTCACCAGCCTCACTATTAGACCATTTCCAGTCTCTCAGCTCCAATATCAGCCCATTTCCAGTCCCAGCCAGCCTCCCACCCCCAGCTGCAATATCAGTCCCTTTCCAGTATCAGTCTATTTCCAGTCCCATCCCCCATCCCCAGTATCAGCCTATTTCTGTTCCAATGGATATATTAATGACTAAAAGTGTCCAACAGGTAGGCAATACTCACGTAGTAGCACAAACACAGTCCAAGACGTGAGCTATGTGGAAGACAGTTTATTGAACTCACAGAACCTATGGCAACCCGACACAGGCCGTGTTTCGTAACCTTCGTCAGGGGTTGATTAGGCCAAATACTATAAACATAAAAACATAAATATTAAATAACAACATATTAAAAAGGTAAAAGAACAAATGAAACAATAATATATATAAAAAAATATATATAATAACTAATAAAACAATCCAAATCTCATATTAGGATTAAAAAAATATAATAAAACATCAAAAATATATGTGATGGAACGCTTAAAGGACAAAAATGTTCTGATAATATCATTGGAGATGATACAATCTTAAGTTCTCAACTAACATCATTAGAAACATCATATAGGTGTGACAAGCAAATTATAAATAATAGTTGTTAATGGACAAACTTCAACTGGACAACTGTGACTAAAAACTTCAAAATGGTTATACACATAAAACATATTGTAAATAAATAAAACAAGTTAAATTAAAAAACTACTATTCTGGAGCAAAGAAAGTTAAGGAGAAGGCAGCAGGAGTGAAAGGGGTATTCTTCCGATATGAAAGATACCTTATTTTTGTAGACTCGAGGAGCCAGTGATGGTATCGCTAAAATGAATAAATAAATAAATAAATGATTCTAAAAACTATTGCTACACGTACGTGTGTTGCAATCATAGTTACTATTCTAGAACAAGTGATGATGAATAAATAACTAAAATCATCTAAGACAGGGGAACTTGTGTTAAAAGGGAGTAGGTAATAAATATATCAATGTGTTGTAATATAAAAGTTAAAATTAATGAATAGTTGATAATGTAATATTGGACCAATACTCAGGTATGAAATGTCAATGCATTCAAAGCCTTATTGTTCAAATCGATTTAAGACAATATTAGTTAAATTTCAGAAGATTTAAAAGAAACCACGAATTTTAAACCCTAAAAATGGCTCGTGAAACTGGCATTCATTAAGGGTGAATTCTCGGTCGCTAAACAAAACTTTTTAAAAAATGTTAAAACTCGCCACCGTGATAGTTACCCTAGTTTAGGGATTGCAAGGAGAGATGTATATTAATAGATAGGGTCAGTATCTTTTATCTAGTCTAATCAAGAAGGAACAGAAATATTTTATATATTTAAAATCCTGCAGTAAAGAACTGCACGCACCATATTAAAAGTGCACAGATAAAATAGAAATAGTAATACCATATGAGGAGATCCTCTCTCTCCTCCGATGCAACTCCTTTGCAAGAAGTCCTTCAATGTTGAAGGCAGCAAACCGCTCTCATTGGCATCGGTAAGGCTTAAGCCCGCCGGCACATGCGCATCTAATAACCTCCCAAGAGCGGGTCTAAGTAAAAACGGATTGTACAGCGAGTGATAAATATTAAAAATGATTAAAAACATAGACCATTTTAGTATAAAATCCACACTGTGAAACAAAACCAAATCAAAGGATGAAATTCAAGCAAGAAAAGACAAAGAAATTCTAGTACCTATCAACCATTCGCTACAGTGTCTGACTACGTTGTATGCTTGCACAACACACAGCCGCGGGGATAATAAATAATTAGAAGAGATAAAAAAGAAGAAGCAACAACAATATTAAAATGCACAGATAATATTGCACAGATGATATAATACCCTTTAGGGAGAACCTCTCTCTCCTCCGATATAACTCCTTTGCAGGAAATTCTTCGATACTAAAAGCGGCAGACTGCTCACATTGGCATTCAGTAAGGCTTTACACCGCCGACACATGCGCACCTATAAACTCCTGGGAGCGGGAAAAAAAGGGGGCATATCTAAACAGAGACGGAGCATCCAGCTAGTGATAGTTAATAAAATTAACATAGATCATTTTATTGTAAAATTCACACTAAGTAACAAAACTAGCTCTGTCATAGCCAGGGGAATTTAACCAAAAGCATAACATGCAGCAATTATGAAATTCTAAAAGGAATTAAAGTAAAAGCAAAAGAAGACATGTCTCTAGGAGGATTCTCTAGGGGCGTGTCTAAACAGAGATGGAGCGTCCAGCTAGTGATAGTTAATAAAAACAGCACTAAGTAACAAAACTAGCTCTGTCATAGCCAGAGGAATTTACCCAAAAGCATAACATGCAGCAATTATGAAATTCTAAAAGGATTTAAAGTAAAAGCAAAAGAAGACATGTCTCTAGGAGGATCCTAATATCCATCATACCTTTCTCTTCAGTATGCAAATATAAACATAAAAGTGTACAAACAATACTAGAAATTGCACGGTCATAACTAAGGCATTCCAACCACCGGAACATCCAACAGTAGAATCACACAAAAATTTTTTTTGGAAGAAAATATATTAAGGGGCTCTATTGGACACGATAAAGACCTAACAAAACTGAGGATGACAGCTCCATTAGAAGTTGCAGAAAATAAACTGGAAACACTGAAGAAACTAAAGGAAAACAGAAAAGTCTTGCTCCAAATTAAGGCCATGGGGAGCGAGAGAATCTAGAAGGAAAATGTATTTTTGTTCCAGCTGTAGGATGGTTTTATTTATGTCTCCTCCTCTCCAGTTATGTTTGACTTTTTTAATTACAAAAAAACTTAAATCTGTCAATTTGTGATGTAAATCTTGCCAGTGGGCAACCAAAGGCTTGTCCTCTACGTTTCTCCTGATGCAGCTTTTGTGTTCTATGATTCTTGTTTTGATACTGCGTGTGGTTTTGCCAACATAGGTCGGACTATTCGTCCCATGCGACATCGTTTGATGGAACATGCATCTCGACACCGCCGAGAAGTTGTATCAGCGCCTATGGTTTCTCACTGTTTAGATCGATCTCATAAATTTGAGCAACTTAATTGGTCTATAATTGATCATGTTCCAGCTAATCCTCGAAGAGGGCATAGAGAGGAATGTCTTCAGCGTTTAGAACAACGCTGGATTTTTCTTCTCGATACGGTAGAGCCGGGAGGCTTAAATCGAGAAATTGATTGGCAGAGCCTATTGTGAAAGAAGCTGTCGTCACTGTTCTGTTTTTCCAATCAGATTTGGGATTCCCCATCATGTGGGGGTTTTCTCAATTGTGATTGGTTGGTTCTTCTTTTAAAAAGATGGTTGATTGTCCATTGCAATTCAGACCTGAGCTGCATTGACGGTGTTCTATGGACGGCTGTTGAAGAATAAAATTCTTGGTTATTGCACTTGAAACAGGGCAAAGGTGCCCGAAACGTGCGCGTCGTGCAGTAGGATCTCTATAACCAGCGTTTTTGGACTGAGATAAGTTTTTATATGTTATACAATTTCTAATTTTGGTGAAGAACCTTCAGAATAAAAGTAGCTGCCCATGTGGTGTAGGTCGTTTTCCCTTTCGACCTTCCTACGGCTAGCTCCGACAAAAAAATATAATCTAACGGGTCGTTGTATTGAGGCTGGGTATTTTTGTATGGTTACTGATTAGCCCAGACCTATAGGTTTTTTTTCTATTTAGCGGTTTGAGTCCAGCACTGCCAGGGAAGATAAATAAATGCTCCCACGGCTATGCAAAACCCTGATATAGCTGTGGCGGTGAAGGCAGGTAGCAGGCTAGGAGCAAGCCAGTGAGGCGGGTTTCCTGTGCTCCTACTATGGTGCAGCCTTAAGTAAATCCTGAGGAGGAAAGCCATTTTTGCCTGGGCCTCATGTTTAGATGCTTGTTAATTTTAATTAGGGTATTTTCCACATAAAAATAAAGCCAGAAAAGTATTTCTTAAGGGAATAATTTTTGAAATGCTATTAGTGATTCCCACATCTGAAAATACCCATTCAGACATGAAAATCATATAGACATCCTGACGGCCATTTTAGAACACTGTGAGTTTGCATGTGTCCAATGTGATCATGTCAGTGTCACATAGGACCAAACCGGAGGCATGCCTAGGGTATTCATAAGAACATAAGATATGCCATACTGGGTCAGACCAAGGTCCATCAAGCCCAGTATCCTGTTTCCAACAGTGGCCAATCTAGGTCACAAGTACCTAACAGTTTCCTCAAAAGACACAGGTTCCATAATGCTTGTATTGGGTCAAGCAGTGATATCCTGTATTCATTTTAATAATGGTTTATGGACCTTTCCTCCAGGAACTTGTCCAAACCTTTTTTTAAACCCAGCTACACTAAAAGCTTTTACTACATCCTCTAGTAGAAAATTCCAGAGTTTGATTACACGTTGAGTGAAAAAATATTTTCTCTTTTTAATCTTAAATAGGTTACCCTGTAGCTTCATTGCATTCCCCCTAGTCTTTCTATATTTTGATGGCGAAAAACAATTGATCTACGTTTACCCCTTCCACTCCATTCATTAATTTATAGACCTCCATCATATCTCCTCTCAGTCGTCTCTTTTCCAGGTTGAAAAGCCCTAACATTTTTAGCCTCTCTTCATTGGAGTATCCTTCTAGGACATGTCTGTGGCAAGAAGCATACATGCCAGCTCCTTTATATTATTACAGACATGTCTATGTTGCTGAGCCCATGGCCATCCATTTCGTACACATGCAAGTTTCTAAGATCACCTCAAAACTTGCACATGCCTGGAGTAAAATGCTGTATATTCCTTTGTCTTTTCTGATGAAGATGTTTATCTTTTAAGATGGAGATGGGCTGACTTTAGGAAGCACTCATGCCCATCTTCACTGCTGCCCCTCCAATGGTATTTCAGGCATTTTGACTTGCACATCCTGTATTGCACCTACATGGCCTTTCTAAAATGTGCCTTTAAATAAATAAAAAATAATCACATTTTCACTGCCTTATTTTGTTTTCATAAGCTGTCATTTTTTTTTATTTTATGTTCAATGTTTTTTATTAGCCAATGAATATAGTACAAGAACATGAATTTTCAACAGTGCCCAGTGTTAAACAAAATGATGAATAGTAAAGCACTTATTTTACTGAAATTTCTCAAAGCCCATTATACTGGCCAAGGCCTTAGCACCAGAGGAAAGAAATAAAAAGAGATTTCTGACCTTGGGCATATCCGGTACTTTGGAGTATGCATGAAAGGGGGTGTATGTGTGGCTCTGCCCTCAAAGGCATTAACATTAAATAGGGATGGAGGGAATAGACTTGAGGAGCTCTACTAACCAACTAACCAGTGCTGCTCAATGTCCTTCAGTTCTTTACCACTCTGTACTACAGTACAGTGCTATTCTGCTGCTCCTAGTTGGTGAGGGGTCTTACATGTGCATTAGGTGCAAAGAGCTCTTTGCTCTCAGGGAACGAGTCTGATCTCTGGAGGCTAGAGTAGAAGACTTGGAGGACATAAGGAAGACAGAGAGGTACATAGACGAGACCTACAGGGATATAGTACTGAAGTCCCACCTCCAGGCTGGCAGCATCCCTGTTGCCATGGAGGAGAGAGGTCACGTGAGAGGAGAGCATCACCCTGCTGCTGCAGGAAGTGATCCTGTAGCTAGGACCTGTCCTCCAGGTGATGTAAAACCCTCTCACAATGAGGAGCTTTCTCCAGGGCCCTGTGCCCACGAGGGAAGGGTTAGGACAGCCGTTATAGCTGGTGATTCGATCCTTGGGCATGTAGATAGCTGGGTGGCTGGTGGACATAAGGATTGCCTGGTAACATGCCTGCCTAATGCGAAGGTAGTGGGCCTCATGTGCCACCTAGACAAGGGCTTAGATAGGAGGAGTCTGCTGTCTTGGTACATGTCAGTACCAATGACATAGGAAAGTGTGCTAGGGAGGTTCTGGAGGCTAAATTTAGGCTTTTAGTTAAGAAATTGAAATCCAGAACTTCCAAGGTAGCATTCTCTGAAATCCTTCCCGTTCCACATACAGGACCCAAAAGGCAGGCAGAGCTCCGGAATCTCAATGTGTGGATGAGACAATGGTGCGAGAATAAGGGTTTTGGATTTATTAGGAACTGGGGAACATTCTGGGGAAAGGAGGGGCCCTTCCAAAAGGATGGGCTCCACCTTAACTGGAACAGAACCAAGCTGCTGGCTTGAGGAGACAGAGCAGTTTTTAAACTAGATAATAGGGGAAAGCTGACATTCGCCCAAGAGCACATGGTTCAGAACAATGTATTCATGAAGGATGCTAGCAAAAGACTGAAGTTAGGGCATATCAGTAGAGAGGTTCCATTAAGACAAAAGTAGCCCAAATGCCCTTAAGTACAGAGCAGACAGAGCTTTAAGATTCCAAATTACCCCTGCCTACCGATAGCCAAATTAATATGAATAAAATACAGCCTATAAAATGCTTGTATGCAAATGATAGAGATCTAAAAAATAAGATGGAAGAGTTAGAATATATAAAACTAAATGAGAGGTTAGATATGATTGGTATCTCAGAGACATGATGGAAGGAGGACAACCAGTGGGACACTGTGATACCTGGGTACAAACTATATCGTAATGATAGAGCTGATCAAATTGGTGGAGGGGTTGCACTTTATGTTAGAGAGCGCATTGAGTCACAAAGGATTAAAGTTTTGCTGGAAACAAAATTCACTGTAGAATCTCTATGGATTGACATTCCACATACAAGAGTGAATTGGAAGGCAATGGTAGTGGGAGTGTACTATCAACTGCCTAGCCAGAATGAGCAAATGGATGATGAAATGCTCAAAGAAATCAAGGAAGCTAACAAACGTTACAGCAGAGTAATAATAATAGGTGATTTCAATTACCCCGGTATCGACTGAGTCAGTGTCACGACAGAACATGCTAGGGAGATAAAGTTTCTAGATGAAATAAATGACTGCTTCTTGGAACAGCCGATTCATGAACTGACCAGAGGGGAAGCCTTTTTGGACCTATCCTTAGTGAAACACAAGATCTGGTGCAAGATATAAGGGTGTTGGGCAAACTTAGCAATAGTGATCATAGTATGATCACATTTGATTTAATAAATGAAGAAAGGATGGTAAGGAAATCCACAGTACTATCTTTTAACTTTCAAAAGGGAGACTATGATAAAATGAGGAAAATAGTTAAGAAAAAAACTATAAGGAGCAGTTGCAAAGGTTAAAGATTTACATCAAGCTTGGGTGTTGTTTAAAAATACTGTCTTGGAAGCCCAGACCAGCTGTATTCCACACTTTAAGAAAAGTGGAAGGAAGTCCAAAAAACTGCTGGCATGGTTTAAAGGCGAGGTCAGAGAGGCTGTTGTAGCCAAAAAAACATTTAGGAAATGGAAAAAGAAGCTAAATGAAAACTGAAAACAACACAAGCACTGGCAAGTTAGATGCAAGGCATTGATAAGATAGGCAAAGTGAGAATTTGAGAAGCTTGCTGTGGAAAAAAAAACGCATAATAAAGACTTTTCCAAATACATTTGTAGCAAAAAACCTGTGAGAGAGTCAGTTGGACCATTAGATAATAGAGGGATAAAAGGGCACAAAGAGGCGACAAGGCCATAGCGGAGAGACTGAATGAATTCTTTGCTTCGGTCTTTACTGAGGAAGATGTAGGAATGTTACCCATGTCTGAAATGGTATTTAAAGGAGATGCTGTGGAAGAATTGAAAGAAATATTGATACACCGGGAATATGTATTACAGCTATCTGATAAACTGAAGAGTAGCAAATCACCTGGACCGGATGGTATACATCCAAGGGTGTTGAAAGAACTGAAATATGAGATTGCAGACCTACTATTAGTAATCTGTGAACTATCATTAAAATCATCTGTAATACCTGAAGATTGAAGGATGGCCAATGTAATGCCAATTTTTAAAAAGGGTTCCAGGGGTGATCCTGAAAACTACAGACCGTTGAGCCTGACATTGGTATCAGGAAAAATGGTGGAAATCATAATAAAGAACAAAATTACTGAACATGTAGACAGTAATGGCTTAATGGGAGACAGCCAACATGGCTTTAGTCAAGGAAGGTCTTGCTTTACTAATCCGTTATGTTTTTTTGAAGGTGTGAATAAACAGGTGGACAAAGGCGAATCGGTTGATATAGCACATCTGGACTTTCAGAAAGCCTTTGACAAGGTCCTTCATGAGAGACTTTTGGCAAAATTAAAAAGTCATGGGATAGGAGGCAGTGTACTACTGTTAATCAGGAACTGGTTAAAAGATAGAAAGCAGAGGGTAGGGCTAAATGGCCAATTTTCTGAATGGAGAAAGGTGAATAGTGGTGTACCCAGGGATCTGTGCTGGGTCCGCTGCTTTTTGACATATTCATAAATGACCTGGAAAGTGGAATAACGAGTGAGGTTATCAAATTTGAAGATGACACAAAACTATTCAAAGTTGTTAATATCCATGAGGATTGTGGAAAATTGTAATAGGATCTTGATAAATTGGAAGATTGGGCATCCAAATGTCGGATGAAATTTAATGTGGACAAGTGCAAAGTTATGCACCTAGGAAAGAAAAACACAAACTATGGTTACACGGTGCAAGATTCCACATTAGGAATCACCACCCAGGAAATAGATTTAAGCGTCATCGTGGATAACATGTTAAAACCCTCCACCCATTGTGCAGCGGCGGCCAAGAGAGCAAATAGACTGCTAGGTATCATAAGGAAAAGAATGGAGAATAAAACAAAGGATATTGTAATGCCTCTGTATTGTTCTATGTTGCGACCGCACCTTGAATATTGTGTGCAGTTCTGGTCTCCCTATCTTAAAGAGGATATAGTGTTATTAGAAAAGGTACAGAGAAGAACCACCAGAATGGTAAAGGGGATGGACGGATTCCCTTATGAAGAGAGGCTAAAAAGGTTAGGACTCTTCAACCTTGAAAAGAGATGGCTGAGGGGAGATATGATAGAGGTCTATAAATTAATGAATGGAGTGGAATGGGTAAACGTAGATCGATTGTTTACGCCATTAAAATATAGAAAGACTACGGGGTATGCAATGAAGCTACAGGGTAACCTATTTATTTATTTATTTATTTATTGAACAGTTTTATATACCGCCTTTCAGAAAAATCAAAGCGGTTTACACAGAACAAAACTTAAACATTACATTGAAACTTATTAAACAATTGGTATTACAGTGAACAATAAATTATACATAATAGAAACGGTAATTTGAGGGTTACAATACTGAGTAAATGTTGATTAGATATATAGATAGCTTTAACATATGTACATTTTTTTAAATATTTACACATTTAAATATCATTTCATCCTATCTGAGCAAGGAAAGATTTATTGTAGTTCACTAGAATTATTAATGTGATAATGTGGAGAGTTGAGTATTGTAAGATACTGTAGGGGAAGGGAAAAAGTAAGTTGTGTATTAATGAATAAGAGTATACATGAGATTTAAGTGGGAAATATTTCATCTATTGGGAATGAGTCTCCAAAGTACTCTAAAAATAGGTGAGTTTTAAGTTCTTTTCTAAATGCTGAAAGATCTGTGATATCTCTGAGTTTATCCGGCAGAGCGTTCCATATTAATGGAGCATTGAAGCAGAATGCCCTATTTGTTGTAGATTTATTGAGTTTTGAAAAGTTGTTTGGAACAAGTAAAGTGTTCAAGTTCCTTTGTCTCACTGTTCTGGTCCTTGAATGAATTGTCAGTAGGTCAGTTAGATATATGATGGGGCTATATATCTTATCAGTTTGAATGTTGTCATGATAACTTTATATTTTATCCTGCTTTGTAAAGGTAACCAGTGAAGTTTGTACAGTATAGGGGTTATGTGTTCAGTCGGACCGGCATTTATAAGCATTCGTGCAGCAACATTTTGTGCTACTTTTAGTTGATGTAAAGCATGTTTTGGAATACCTTGAAGAATTATGTTACTAAAATCTAAGTGAGGCAGGATCAGGGCTTGAAGGACTGATCTGAAGTCCAGGTTTGATAATAGTGGTTTCAGATTTTTAAGATATCTTAATTTATTATATATTGTGTTTGTTGTATTCCTGATGTGTGTTGTTAGACTTAGGGGTATGTTTACTAAAAACCGCTAATTTGCGCGCCGCAAAATAGCGCACTAAAAGCAGTACTTAAGAGCGCTTAAACGCCCCGCAAACGTGCGATGAAGCCCCGCACACTTGCGCGTCACAGTAACGGGTGCCGCACAAGTACGGGCCCGCAAATGTCCGATAGAGGCGTGGAAAGGCTAACGGTGGGCGGAGGAAGGCCCCGGTGGGGCGGAGAGAAGGGGTTAATGGGCGGGGAAGGGGAGGGGAGAGGCGCCCCGCACATTATCGGTGCTGAATTTCCAAAAAAAAATAGCGCGAGTGAATCACTCGCGGTAGAATGCATTTAAAGGGAAGAGAAACCATTTACGTCAGCAATGTACAGCAAAACCGGGGAAACCTGAAAAACGTGAGCAGTGTGATACATGTGCACAGCCCAAAAGTGGAAATAAAAATAGAAAAGGGCCACAACAAAACTTGTAAAACTAGTAATTCAGCTGGGGAACAGTTATAGTAAGGGGAAAAACCAACAAACACACCCAGGAAAGCTCCAGCAAAAAGAAATGTTTTCTGGAAAGGTGTACGGAGCGGAGACTCTTCCAAAAACATTTCCTTTTTGTTGGAGCTTTCCTGGGAGTGTCTTCTATGGCTGCCCATTAATATCACTGTTGCCCAGCGTGGTGATATTGTGTCCCCCATTTGCCGTGGTCATTTCCGGGGTTTATGTGCACGTTTGTCACCAGACAGGGTGCATGTGCCCACAGTAAAAATGCGTAGAGCAGGGTTTGTGACTCCATCCTGCCAGGTTTACTACCTCCAGGGGCTGCACTGTCTCTGTGGCCATAGTGTGGTGCAGCGGACAAAGCCATTACCTCTAGAGCCAGAGGTTCAAATCCCAGCTGGGACACTTACCAGCCCAGTCCCTATATTTTACCCACCACTAAACAAAGATAGCGCAGACACCCCTGTATTGCAGGGAACATAAGCATGGGGGAAACACCCATATTTTACCCAACACCGCACACACACTCCAACAATGGGCATTACCTACAGCCAAGTCCCCCAAATGCAGTCCTGTACTGCCACATTGCAATCAGGTCATCTGCTTTTTCTGAGAGAAGCTCATGCCAGCATGTTGGCGGACGAGTACATGTGGTGCAGGGGGCAGTGGCTGCTAGCCACAGAAGACAGAGGCCTAGCCATGTGCAGGCTGGCACAGTCCACTGCAACAGACAGGCCCTGCCGGATCCACAGGCATGGACGTTCCAGGGAATCCAGCCAATCTGTGGCTACACGGTGGTGCAGTGCACACAGACAGTGCATGCAAGAACAGAAGGTCACAGGTTCAAAGCCCAGCTGGGGCTACCGCCAATCCTACCCACATATTTTTCCCACAACTACACAGTGATAGTAAGGACAAACCTTTCGTGGCGAGGACATATGCAATGGTACTACGTCTATCTTTTACCCCACTGAGCACAGACACCATGTACAGGGGCAGTACCTAGAGCAGCATCTCCCAAATGCAGTCTTGGTGGGCCACACACCAGTCAGGTTCCATGCTGCCACTCATACAAATGCCTGTGCTGTATATCTATGCACCACCCCCATGGCATGTAGATGTAGCTCATGCATATTCATGAGGAACAGCAGGAAAACCCGAACAGTGTGATGGAAACCTGGACTGGAGTTGGGAATCTCTGCCGTAAAGCAGCAGCCAACAGGGCCAGACACACCCACACACACTCCCACAGGCCCCATTGGCCAATGTCTCCTGGAGAGGCAGAACATTAGACCCTGCGTGCATCTCCAAATACTAGCACCTGCATACCTTAGCAATGTCACCCTACACCTGAGGTATATTGTACACAGCTCTGAGACGCTTGCTAGGAGTACTGGCAGATATCCATACGTTACGCACATACTGCTAGTTGACCCCATCCGAACAATCTGTTCGGTGTTTGCGGTGCGTGCTCCATCCCTTGCCTCTGACGGTGTTTACCACCCTGGGGAGTGACCCCCAGCAGTACTGCGTAGCATATCCATGCCTTGCCGTGCCCAGCACCGGTTTGGTGGGCAAGGCTAATTACCTCCTCAATAGTAGCACCATGATGGCATAGGTGTGGACTTGTGTGTCTGTCTATACCAGGGGTGGGCACCTCCGGTCCTGGAGGGCCGCAGACCAGTCAGGTTTTTGGGATATCCCTAATGAACATGCATGAGATATATATGCATTAGAGATATCCTGCCAACCTGACTGGTTTGTGGCCCTCCAGAGCTGGATTTGGAGACCCCTGCCTTACACCTCTGTCATTTAAGATCGTGAGTGGGCAAGGTACAGATGTCCTAGACATCAAAAGGGTATATAGAATGTGTCACATTCCTCCTCGATTCTCACCACCACCAAAAAGTTGTCTAATAGACAATTTTTTGGTGGTGGTGAGAAGTGAGGAGGACTGTGACAAATTCTATCTAACCTTTTTGATGTCTTGGACATCTGCACCTTGTCCACTCACAGTCTTAAATGACAGAGGTGTAAGGCAGGGGTCTCCAGATCCAGCCCTGGAGGGCCACAAACCAGTCAGGTTGGCAGGATATCTCTAATGCATATATATCTCATGCATATTCATTAGAGATATCCCGAAAACCTGACTGGTCTGCGGCCCTCCAGGACCAGGTTTGCCCACCTCTGGTCTATACAGTGGGTGTTGGCTGCAAGCCCCTTCCACAGCCCACACTGCCAACAATGTTGCCAGTATTGGCCTGCCAATGTGCATAATGAGTAGCAAGGGACCATGGGTATATCTCAGACAGGGTGGACTGACCAGGATGCAACTGCACAGGGCATAGGGCACTGGCAGGGGCATGGTAGTGCCCGGCCAACACCTACACAGACAGGGTGACCTCTGTATGTGCTGCTGGGAGATCACTTTCACCCTGAGTGTGCAGTGACGGCAGCATGGCTAGGCACCCCCATAGTGCTATATTGTGATTCTCCCATGTGATATGTATGGGTGTCCTGTGGGGGCCTCTTCATGGACTTATCTGCCTGTGTGTGCTGCCACCCCAGTTGTGGGTGCATGCATGTCCATCAGGACCAGCTAGTAGACTGTTCACAGCTGGTATGTGTTGTGATGGAGTGCCTTGCAGGGTGCAGTGGCTGATGGCTTGCTGCAGGTGAATATCAGATAGTGGTGGGGTGCATCTGTGAATATCCAGGCCTAATGTCTGCCTGATATTGTGTTATGGATGTGTGTGGGGCTGCTTGGACTGCCCTGTAGGGTGTCTGTTCCCTAGCAGGGCTGGGGTTGATGGTCCACTGTACTGCCATTGGGGGGGGGGAAAGCCCCCACTAACTGAGCCAGACAGAGATCTCCAAAATGTTTATACAGCACCTACCTATTCCACAGGTTATTGCTGCTTTGGAGCTCTGACATGGCCACATTCAGCCATGTCCGGTGTTGTGGACCTGGTCCTGGGCGCAACATCTCACATTCAGGGTGAGCACAGTAACCACACAATGTGATGGTGTTTAGCTACTCTTTGCCGTTTGTCCACCCACTCAGGACACCCTACCAGTCCGAGGTGCTGTGTGGGTGCACACGGACACTTCCCCCTACCAGGCCGGGGAGCTTTAGGGGTGCATTTCCCATCCTGTGTTCAATCGTGGACAGCTGATTTGCATGTGCAGTGCATCATGGGTACGGGTGGTTCACAACAGCAGACTGTCAGTGAGGTGACATACAGGCTATCTGCAGCCAGCCAGGGGCTGCTTACAGCTATAGAGCTGTAGCCCAATGGTTACATCACTGCCTGTGCAGCCAGATGACATGGGTTCAAACCCACAGTGGGGTTCTGTGATAGGGGTGTCCAAAGAGTTATTTTAATTTACTGTACATATGTTGCTGCCAGCAATGAAACCCTCAGCGTACTGTACCCATATGGTGCCTCTGAGGGTGCTTTATAGGGCGCCCTATAGGGCACGTTACGGTTGCCAGCCATATAGGGTGCACTATACATTATCCTGTGTCGCAACATACATGCTGCCCTATAGGGGACATTCTAGGGTGCCTTGGCGGACTGTGCACTGTAACATGTGCCTTATGGGCCGCCTTATATTAATATGCTGTGAGAGTGCGTTTGCTAGTAGTTATCACAAAATAAAATTAAAAAGCCTCCTACAGCACTCCACAACATACTGCCTCAGCTAGCCTTTTTCACTGGCCATTGTGAGGGATTAAACCCCTGGTCCCTGCACCATTGCTTAGTGTCTTCACCATTGTGCTGTGGCTCTGGTCCTGTGTTTGAGCAGCAGCGCGCAGCCTTGTAGCCATCGGCGCGCCATCTTGTGGCGCACAAAATTAACAGCATGCCGCCCAACATGGGCATGCCCCTTAAAATAATGCCTCAGCCAGCTGTCTTCAATGGGCACTGTGGGGAATTGAACCCATGATGCCTGCACGAGTGGTCAGTGTCTTAACCATTGTGCTATGGCTCCATTCCTGTTATTTGCACATCAGCGCGCCACTTATCCCACCCACTATTGGGCTGCCCCCTCACACATCAGCGCGCCGCCTTCTGCCCATCGGCTCGCCGCCTTCTGTTGCCCAATTTTATCAGCGCGCCGCCCTCTGGCGCCCAACCTTAACAGCGCGCCGCCATCTGCCGCCCACAATGAACAGTGCGCCGCCTCATGCCATATAAAAAAAGAGTGTGCCACCTTCTGCTGCCCACAATCAATATGCCTCCTACACCACTTTTGCCCATAAAAGTTGATGCCTCAGCTGGTCTTTTTTGTTGAGCGCAATGGGGGTTTGAACCCATGGCCCCTGCACCATAGGTCAGTGTCTTCACCGTTGTACTACGGCTCTGTCGTTTGGTTATGCAGCATCGCCCCACTTAGCCTTCCCACGCGCTAATGTGGGCCCCGCACATTAGCGCGACGCACACACGTACGGTCGGGTTTTTTTCTTTTTTCTGCCTGAACCGCCCACTCCTTATATGGCACACGCACACTAACGGGGACGCGCACAGCAACGGAGTTTAGTAAACATACCCCGTAATGTTCTGTCTATGATAACGCCAAGATATTTAAGACTAATAAGAGAAATATTTTTTCACTCAACGTATAATCAAACTCTGGAATTTGCTACCAGAAGATATAGTAAAAGCTGTTAGTGTAGCCGGGTTTAAAAAAGGTTTAGACAAGTTCCTGGAGGAACTTATTAAAGTGGACCCAGAATATCCACTGCTTGCGCTATACAAGCACTGTGGAACCTGTGCTTTTTGGGGAAACTGCTAGGTACTAGTGACCTAGATTGGCCACTGTTGGAAACAGGATACTGGGCTTTATGTTCCTTGTTCTGACCCAGTGTGGCATATCTTATGTTCTTATATTCTCATGCTCTCAGTCTGGTCCTTCTGTCTTCTGACCTCAGACCTGCCATACTCTGGAGCCGATTGCATGAACAAATTCCTTTTGGCTATAAAAAAATCTGATGCATTCCATCGATGGTTTCAAGACTGCATATGACATCATTTCCTTTTTGGCGGGGGCAGGAGGAGGATCAGAGAAACTAGAGGACATCAACACTACCTGAGGGCTGCAACAGACAAAGCACAAAGCTCTGCTTGAGGTTGCCATTGAACATTAATAAAAGTAAAAAGAAAAAAATGAAAATGTTTTCAGTCTGAAAGTCTATGGAACCCAAATGTTGGCTTTGCAAATCACTGAATGGTCAGAATTTGTGTATCTAAATTTGGGAAGGATTTGGGAGTGGGACAGGGGCCGGATTTAAAGGTACACAGAAGGCAGCAAAATTCACTTGCCCTCCATTTAAGTGATAGTGGCCAAATAGTAGGTATAGAAACACACCTAAACATGATGGCAGAAAAAGACCACATGGCCTATCTAGTCTTCCCTTTCATATCAGCCACTACAAAAGTCCCCTCTTTTCCTTTAGAGATCTTCTGTGTTTGACCCATACTTTTTTGAATTCAGACAGCCAGTGCAAAAAGAGTCACCAAGTCCAAACACTAAACAATGAAGGGGAGGTGATAATCAAATTACCACAACAACTAAACACATTTAAGACAGCCAACTAGAGACAGCCAACTAGAGAAATCTGCCAATATTATTTAAAGGCTTCAGACAGGAGGGGGTGAGAGAGAAAAGTTAGCTAAATAGGCAGTAAGTCACAAGCCAACAACACCCACTTTCCTCAAATATCATTCATAGGCCAAATTGTGTTTTACAATTTTCTAAATTCTTTTAAAAACACTAGAAAATATTTAGCTTAGCAGCAGTATTTCTTAGAGGGCTTTAAGTCACTCTCTTAAAGGCTAGATGTGTAGCAAGCTGGACAAGCATCAACTCGAGTTTCACACATCACTTCAATCTGGGTGAAAACTGAATTCAGACACTGTCCTCATCTTTACCACCTCCACTGGGAGACTATTCCATGCCTCCACCATTCTTTCCATAAGGAAATATTTCCGTATTTTACTCCTGAGTACCCTTTCACTCTTATCCTATGCCCCCTCATAGCAGAGCTGGCTTTCAATCGAAAGAGACTCTCCTCCTGTGCATTTATGCCATGGAGTATTCAAACGTCTCAATCTTATCTCCTCTTTCCCACCTTTCCTCTAAAACATACATATTACAATCCTTAAGTCAGTCCTCATATACTTTATTATGAAGACCACTAACTATTTTAGTAGTCACCTTCTGCACCGACTCCAACCTGTTCACATCCTTTTGAAGGTGCGATCTCCAGAATTGCACACGATACTCCAAATGAGGTTGCACCAAAGACTTATACAGAGGCACTATCACCTCCTTTCTTCTGCTCGCCATTCCTCTCCCTATGCACCCAAGCATCCTTCTAGCTTTCACCGTTGCCTTTTTTACCTGTTTAGCTACTTTTAGATAGCCAGAAACAATCACGCCCAGGTCCCGCTCTTCTTTTGTGGACAGAAGTATCTCACCCCCTACACTGTAATACTCCCTTGGATTTTTGCAGCCCAAATGCATGACCCTGCATTTTTTAACATTAAATCTCAGCTGCCAAATTCTAGACCATTCTTCAGCTTAGCTAGATCCCTCCTCATGTTATCTACACCTTCCTGGGAGTCTACTCTATTGCAGATTTTGGTATTATCCACAATATCACTAACAAAGATGTTAAAAAGAATTGGACCAAGGACAGATCCCTGTGGCACTCCACCGGTAACCTCCTTCTCCTCAGAGAGAGCTCCATTTACCTGTACCCTTTGTCGCCTTCCACTCAACCAATTTCTAACCCAAGCAGTAACTTTAGGGTCCATCCCTAGGGTGCCCAGTTTGTTTATAAGTCACCTGTGTGGAATAGTGTCAAAGGCTTTACTGAACTCTAAATATAATTTATCATATGTATATATCCAGTGGTGGCATTTATCTGTTTACTGCTGCTCAATCTAAAACCCATTTTACATACAGTAGAATGTCTAGGAAGGAATTGGGGTATTCTGGTCAGGATGTTCATAATTCCCCTAAGTATTTTTATAAAGGCTTTCCTCAACACTTATATGAGTAGTTTCCAAATTTCACAAGACTGCATATACAAGAGGAGCCAAGTAAGTCTCCAAGTTGTCCAATTCCTAAAGATACAGCCCAAAAAAAATATATTTTCTTGTCAGAACCTTTATCACTTCAGTGGAAACTAGCTCAGCTTTAGCCAGTCCAATATCAATCCATTTTACTGCTTAATCATATTTAATACTTTATAGTAAGCAAATTGTAATATCTTCTTTATTGCTTATATATGATATTTATGCATATATATGATTCATGAAAATCAGTATGCTGCTATTTTGATTATTGCAAAGACACTACTGATACCACATGCTGCTATTTTAATTATTACAAAAAACACTGCTGATACAGATACAATGTTGTGTTCCGAACTGATATATGCCATGATCAGTTCTTCCCCAGGGTGACACCTTCATTTCACTTGTCTCATGAAAATGTCCACATTTTCCAAATGTTGTTAGCTTTCCAAAATGCAGTAAAATATGCCAGATTTGCACTATGCTCATACAGACTTCAACTGGTTTAAGTTCAAAATGGCCATAGCGTTCTTTTTTAAAGCCAAAATTTTAAGCTCTGCAACTTGGTCCACTTAAAGATACATCCCCATTTTGTGCCAAATAAGGGAGTATCACTTAGGGGAATGTTTACTAAACCACGGTAAAGTCACCGGCGGTAAGGGCAGCGCTAAAGTTCCTGAAGCCATATAAGGCTATGGGCAGGTGGGAGCAGTCCGGCGTAAAGGGGGCTATGGGCCATGTAACACATGGAACAGGACACCCTGACCATTTAGCTCATGGTAAAGGCACATCTCACATTAACGTGACAAGCGTTAAAGTGCCCAAGGGATTTAAAGCGCTTCAACCTAAGATGCATGAGTTTAAGGAGCCCTGAGGAGTTAAAGCACATGAAGTTAAGGTGCCCTGAGGGTTTTAAGGTGCCTGAGCTTAAGGCGCCCTGAGTTCTTAAGGCGCATGAAGTTAAGGTCCCATGTGGGTTTTAAGGCGCCAGAGGTTAAGGTGCCCTTAGGGGTTAAGGCACATGAAGTTAAGACACCCTAAGGGGTTTAGGCACCCAAACATAAGATGACCAAGGGTTTTAAGGTGCTTCAAGTTGACAAGCATGCATCTAACTGCAGGAAAATGGCTGTAACGCTAACACTGGATAGTGCACCACGGAAAGTCAATGTAAAGGTGATGGAAGGAAAGACAGGTGGGAGTTGATGGACCTGCCATATGTGCCTATGTGGTAGCCAGTTAGGTGGACGAGCATGTGGGATGCTGCTGTACCGACGCACAGAGTGGTGCCAATGTAAAGTGCTGCAATATCAGTGTGTGACATAGAATGGGGAAGACGTGTTCCCCAGCTGAGCCAAAAGTGTCAGGATGTTGCAGCCACAGGAGCACAGAGTGGAAGTGGTGACATGAAGATCAGGCAAAGGAGAGCCCTGACTATCACAGGCATGAAAATGACCTGAGTAGCACACAGTCACTAAAAGAAGCACATAGAAATCAAACCCCTGTCTCCTCTCCTATGGAGACATTGTAATGACCAGTATACTACAACCTTTGAACCTGCACTGTCTGGAATTGAAGAGCCTGCAGGTCTCTGCCTAATCTGTCTACTGTGTGTGCTGGTATAGGTTAACCCCTCCAGTACATATGATGCACTGTGCATACAGAACAGCAGTCTGCAGCTGATGCCCAAAAGGAGAATGGACACATACATCACATTAGTTCAGTACAATGCACTGACATTGTGTACTGAAATCACATAACAGATACAAACTGTGCTACTGCACAGTTTCAGCGGTCACCTTGAGGGAGAGAACAGGCACCCAACACCTGGTCCCCAGGACTTGCAGTGCTAGAGATGGTCTCTGTTGCTTGTGCTGAAGTTTCCCATTGCTGCTAGTGTGTGGCAGCTAATGTCTGCAGTGTGTTCAGGTGGTCATCTTGCTGCACCAGTCACATCTGCCCCTGTTGGAGAGTGATCCTCCTGTGCAGTGCATGTTAATACCCAGTGTTAAACAGCCTGATGCCACCCACAGTGGGGGTATCTAGGCTTGCTAGGCCTACCATTACCACAACAAGTAGTGCTGGAACATCTCCTCTCCAAACCACCTAGATCTAACAGTCACCCAGAGCAAGCACAATCCAGCTGCAGCTGCTGCCCATCACTGGGACTTCCAGGCATATAAATGCCAACTGCAAACAGTCTGCTGATCAGTACACATTACATATATACATAACTACAGACATGCAAGAGTTGGTTAGGCAATAAGGCCCCAAGACAGGAGATACACACACATCACTAGAACCAGGCATAGCATAGTACTATGTGGATACATAGCCTTGCCCTGGTCACTGCTCGGTCAGGGTGAGAATGCCCTCTCAGCAGATATGCTGTGGCCATCCAGCCCATGCACATGGCAGATGAGCACTACAGCATCTCAGCCATTGACCTTACTTCCAATGCAGACCCATCCTGGCCAATCCGCCTTGTTTCAGGCCATACCCAGAATACTTTGTTCATCATCATGCACATTTGCAGATTAACACTGGAAATAGCTTAGGCACTGAGAGGCTGAGTGTGGTGGAGAAAGTCACAAAACAATGGATAGATATACACACACACATACTCATATTGCCATGCTGTGCAAAAATGGGAATGGATGGCATTCCTGCCTGACACCTTGGTCCCGATATCAGCTCAAGCATTGTTAATGTGTGCTCCTTGTGCAGGAGCTAGTAGCATGCTCTGATGTTAATGCCCATTCAGTGTGCCTGTGCTATCATCCTGACACTCCATCCAGCTGAGGATAGTGGAGCCTGTCTGTGTGGCTGATGGGTGTTTTTGCCCTTGCTGGCCGATTCATTGGAGGTTGCACATGTTGGTGTTGTACCTGCACTGTGGGCTAAAGGTTAGCCACAGGGACATGCAATGCATAAGCCACAACCCAGACCGAAACCTGTGAACCTTCACTCATATACACACCGACTGTGTGCATGGAACCACAGTGCTGCCATATGGCTACAATACTCCCTGGGGCTGACATACTTCGCATCAGACAGACCTTGGCACATGTTGCAATGCACATGGTGCACAGGACCAAGGCATGGCTTTGGTCTGCTGCAGGTGGGTATCTCTGTCCCCTCCGCCAACACCTCTTTCCATTCTGGCATGCCCGTGTGCTGTCCGTGTTGGTGGTGTGCAGTCACAGCCTATCCAACATGTGGCTTGGCAGGTGCCTAGGCTGCAAGGTCCAGATGAGGGCGAGGGGCAGAGGCATACCTGGATGGTCACACATCCCCCCCCCCCTACAACCATCTGCTTCTGTAGGGACCCCATCATCGCCTGTCAATTCTGTGTCTCTTCATCCTGTGGAAGAAATGGCTGAGGGGTATTATGTTAGAGGTCTATACGATATTGCCTGGAGTGAATTGTGCAAACATGGATCGATTGTTTACGTCATCCAAATGTAGTAGGACTAAGGAACATGCAATGTGGCTACAGTATAAGCCAATGAGGACTACTGGGAGTGAAAGGTTTCTCAGTCAACGCGTATTCAAACTCTGGAATTCATTTTCGGAGGATGACGTAAAGGCTGTTGTGTAGCTGGGTTTCAGAAATGTTTGGGCAGGTTCCTGGGGAACAATCCATAAACCATTACTATTGAGGGGCCCAGAATATTCCCTCCTTGCCCAATTCATGCACTGTGCATCCCGTGTGTGTTTTGTGGAAACTGCTAGGTACCTATGACCTACATTTGCCACTGTTGGACACAGGATACTGGGCAAGATGGACCTTGGTCTGACACTGTCTGGCATATTTTCAAGTCTTATGTTCTTATGTGCCACCTAGGCAACCGCTTGGTCTGCTCTGTGCACCAGCAGCCCCCATTGCATGACCCACATGCACCATCTTTTGCCCCATTTGCACCATCAACATAGTGACTTTCATACTTGGATACTATGCTGTTGCTGCTAATGGAGCACTACTATCACTTTCTTGGGCTCACCTGTCTGTCCAGCACATTGCAGACATTTAAATAGGCTTTCTCTCCTCAAAATGTATTCTTAACAAGAGGTTTTGATATGCGTTAAGGTTCCTGACGTTAAGGTGCTGTCATTAAGGGAGCAGGCCTTGCTCCCACCCACTCTCAGCCCATTGACCCCAACTCTCCACCCCGTGGATGCCTACTCTGTCCATAGGGTGCTTTACACTGCTGGTACCTTTAGCGTTATCTAAAGTGGCTTTTTGGACGCCATTAGCACTTGCTATTGGCGCACTTGCTCCTTTACCATGGTTTAGTAGACATCCCCCTTAGTCTCTGAATTTAAACCATATGGTTGTACTGCATTGAGATGATAAATCCACCATTGTTCTCTAAAGTTCAGTTTTGCTTACCTGTCTCCCCTTTTCCAATACTGTATCAGGGGACTTGATCAATAATTCTCCATTTGAATTGATTTACCAGATGTCCTTATTGCAGACAATGTTCAACTAAAGTTGCCAATATCGTTGCTGTATTCAGTCGTAAATAATGTTCCTGCAGTCTAACTTTAAGGGCCCGATTAGTACAACCTACATAAACTTTTGCACAAGGACACACAACAATATATTTCACATAACACCGTATGTAATATAATTCAATCAATTTACTCTGTATCAGTTTCCCCATCTGATGGCATTTCCAAGTATCCCTCTCAATTATCAGCTTCCATAAATCACACTGACCGCAAGCAAAATGACCCAATTGGTCATGTTAATTTGATTATTTGCCCCATTTAATTAATTTGCCCACTTTTCTTACCTATATTACACCCCTTTTCATATGCCGTTATAAGGCGTTCATGAAAACATTCATGCAAATCCAAAATCTGCCAGAACTTATGTATATTTGCTGAAATTGCTGGTGCAATACACACACTATTTAATCCAATTCTTGTTGAGTGCTAGACATAAGCAGTACATCTCTCTGTGAATATGAAGTATCATTTTAGAAGGGTAGTCTAGGAAAATTCCTAGAGCAGAATATCCAAAAACCGTGGGAGGGCAGCCATGCCTTCTGAAATCGATACACCACTACCACGAAAATTGAACATCTCAGTAACAGGTTCTGGAGATGGGCTCCATACAGATAGCAAAGATGGACACATGCTGGATAGGGCATTTTAGATATGTGGACATTCCCGAAGTGTATGCCCACTGAAACGGGTACTTGGATGCCCTGGCCTGGGTAGGTCATAAGGAGGATGTCTATGCTATAAGACTAGCATGTCCTGCCTGGACATATCAGATACACAAGACATGTGGCAGAGGGCCAGTGATATGCTTGGAATATGTAGTTATGGGCAAGTTTCTTTGGCCAGAGATATTAACCATGGTATGTAATGCATTTTGCTCTTTCCTCTGGAAGCATTGCAGCCATAAAATGAGCACTTGCTACCTGGACATTGTTGTGCCAGGGACATCTATATATCCGGCTTTCTAAAATGGCTCTGGGGACACTTCCATTATTTTCACAGCTATGTGCCCATTTTCAGACATCCAAATCATAAATAGAGCTCCTAAAATACCCCCCCCCACACACACACACCAAATCCTCTAAGATCTAAGATATGTCTTCTTGACAATCGATTGGGGATACCTCTGCTGAACATATTTAATTGCCAGTTCACATGCATGAACTTTAAAATCTTCCAAATTTGTGCATATCCTGGATAATCTTAATAATCAACTGATGGGAAAAAACACCTTTAATTTATATGGATAATGACTACCAACCTTTAGTAAACTATTCCTTTCAACCGGTTTATGACATAGAGAGGTAGTAATTGAAGTTCCAGATCTAGTGATTTTCACATCCAAAAATGATATTGATTGTTGGTCATAGTGACGTTGAAATTTCAAGTTAGTCTTACATGTATTTAAGCATCATAAAAATTATTTTAACTTATCCTCACTGCCAAAACAAAAACACAAAATATCATCCAGGAATCTCTGTTACAATTTTCTTTAAGTTTACATACACAAAAAAACTCCTTAGGAAAATTGTAAAGCACCATTATACTTACTGAAATAACATCCATAGAGCAAATAATGAGAGGAAAAATCCTCAGTTGACCCCTGAGTCAGTAGAAAAAGACTCTAAAGAATTGGGAAGTTAACCAATCAAACAATACTTTGGTTAACCCTTAATCAATGGTCTGAAAAACTTCTTTTCAAATCTTCTTGGTAATCTGCTGGGACAATAAATACTCAAAACATAGTTGCAAACATAGCCTACAGCAGCTAAATGTTAGGACAGTGTACACTAGAAATTGTAATCTGAAGGAATTATTTTATGTCCATCTGCTTTTAGAATCTTGGAGACCGACACCACAGAACAGTTGGGCCATAAGAGCTGTTGTCATTGTTCCCTATGCTCAATTATGCTTGAATGCACAGCATTTTCATATAATGACCAGTCCTATGTGCTTTGCCAAGCTACTACATGTGTCAGTACTGTTGTGGTCTATCTAATTTTTTGTACCTGTGAACTGGCATATGTGGGAAAAAAGCACTGGTCTTTTCAGATTTGATTGATAGAACACCGTGGAAAACTTCGCCATCAGCCTCTGGACTGTATATCCCACTATCCACCACAGCTCCCCTGATTGGGTGCAACAGCTACGAGACCAGACACTCTTCTCTCCACACCAGTCTCCCCCCCCCCCCCCCCCAGATCGGGGTTCAGCAGGCCTGCATGTGTTCGTGCCGGCTGACCCAAGCCCAATCAGGAACAGCACTCACCAATTTAAAAAGAAGCACCATCGGGCATGCCTGCACCTGAGGGCCTCGCCAGAAGGCCCTTTGGTGTGGCCCTTAGGTGGGGGACGCAAGCGGTTACTCCATAGGAATGTGATCTTCCTCATGCTGCAGTAACTTTTTCTCTAATTCAGAGCTACCCAGGGCCTACATGCAACAACCAAGTCTACGATACTGTACTGCTCATAATGGACATTAGTAATTATCTTGTTTTCATATTCTAACAATTTATTTACCTTATTTATGCTAAATGTCTTCGTAACTGCTAGGAAACTAGTAGATAGATGATGCACCATCAACTATTATAATATCTGTAAACTGTATTTTGTGTTGGAACCTATCCCACTTGTCGTACAATGCACAGGTCTCTTCAGTGCCCCCTGTCACTCTTTAAATTTTAATTTCAGTACTTAAATTTATCTCTGATCCCAGACCCTTTGTAGTGATCTGCTTTATCAAATAAGTTCCCAATGCACATAGACTCATTACATGTCTAATTGCTAGATCCTGAGTGATTTTACCTACTTCCAAGCCCCGCGTTAACAGCTGCTTTCACTCTGAATTATACCTTAGGCAACACACTGCAACAATTCATTGCAGTGGATCCATTCCCCCTTATATCCCCACATTCTTTAAAATTAAAATTAAGACTACCAAACTTCACACTGCCATTGATACTTTATCATCCCCACATGTGCACCCACTCTCACTACAGTCACTTCATCATTCAAAATGAACCTCATCAGAAAAGTGATATGCTCCCTCTACATCACAATTCTTCTAGCCTATTCCAACACATTCCTGACCCACCAGATTCCCATAATAAATCACCTCATCCAACATATTTAGCCCTTGATATTCTACAATCAAATACTCCCCAACATCAAACAGGAAAATAAATTTGACTCACATTCCCAAAAATACAAGCACACCATAGACTAATCTACTTTAACACGACTACCATCACCTCCCATTAACAAAGCTTGACTCCTGCATCACTTTCAATGGTATCCTAATAAACACGTGTTCCATACGAAACAAAATCCCGGTAATCCAAGATATCCTCATTGACAAATCACCCGATTTTCTTTGTGTCACAGAAACATGGCTCATTGATCACAACTCTGTCCTGATAAATCAATTAAATACTGCTCCAGAGACACTAAGGGGTATGTTTACTAAACGGTCCTAATGTTCCCGGCGCTAGTTGCAGCGATAACGTGAGGAATTCCATATAAGGTGGTGGGCGTTCCGGTGTAAAGGAAGCAATGATGGGGTATCGCGTGATAGAGGGTGCCCTGGCCAACATTGCGCGATAGACACGCCGTGGCACATCATCACACAGTAACCCTAAGTTCACCCGTTGAGCTGTGACCAAAGGATTGGAGGAGTAGTACACTGGTTACTACAATGACTGCTAATACAGCAGTCATGAGTTCAATTCCACAGTGGTGATATGTGATTAGGCTGTCTGAGCCAATCCCTTTTCCCGCCTGTAACAGTCAGACACATCTCAACAATCTGCAGTGTCCCCCCAAAAAATGCTCATCCCTGTGCCCTAACCTAAAGCACCTTTTAGGGCGCACCATAAGGCACATCATTAAGTGCCACGGCAACCAAGGCGGGTCAGAATGTGGCCCAGAGGGCAGCATGAACAGGTGGTACCCTCCAAGGCATCATATAAGGCACCCCAGAAGCTGGCCAAACCCAAGGTTTTGCAAAAGATGCCCCAAGGATGTTAAGGTGACCAAAGAAACGTTGGCCAAGGGCAGTAAGGTGCACCAACCTCACAAGCATGAAATGTATGGGTCAAACACAGATGTAACCCGAACACTGCATAGAGCAGTAACGAAAGCCAATGAAGAAGTGATGTAAGGAAGTAGATGTCTGAGGTGATGGACCTGCCATATCTGCGAGCAGCCCATGTGGCAGTTGTTAAAGTGGACAAATATATCAGGGGAAGCTGTACCGATGCACAGGGTGATGGTACTGTAAAGTGCAACAATGACAGTGTGTGGCAGAGGATGGGAATACATGTTCATCAGAGGAGCCAGAGGTGGCAGAAGTGCAATAACAGGAGGACAGAGGAGTAGCAGTGCCATGCAGATCAGACACAGGAGAGGCAAGAATGAAGATCTGTGATGCAGAAAAGGGTGCCAGTGCAGGACATGGGGTAGCAGCCTACACAGTAGGCAGGACGCCAAAGAGCTTGCAGATACAGATAAACTGACAGAAGGATGTTTGGCAACAGTGATGAGGGTATAATGTACCAGCAGCACAGATCGTCCTGTAACAGGAATGCAAAGTACGTGTGGACGACAGGCATACAATAATTAGAAGAGAGAGGAGTCAAACCCATGACTAATAGCACAAATGGCAATGCACAAACCGGTAGGCTACAACACCAACATGAGTGTCACAGCAAAGGATGCATACAAGAACACTGGAGGGCACCACACCAAAACACAGCTGGCTGCCAGGATAGGGCAACCCCAACAGTAACCAAGATGCAATGCACATGCAGATCTCGTGTGTACAGCTCATATCACAGTCATTAATTGGGACGACAGCCACATATAAACACATGAACACACACACAAAAAAATGTTATGCAGTGGACACAGCATGCAAAAGAGCAAAGAACCTAAACCCAATGGGTGGCAGGGGATGCTCTGTAGAACAGGGCAAAATGGGGGACAGAACGGAAAAGCAGCATGTGAGACATGAACCAGATCAGATCAACAACAGCAATGCCAATCCCCCAAGCCGACATGGACAGTACAAAGAAAGAGCCATATGTAACAGCTAATATGTGATGGATAGGCTGCATCGAGGGCATACTGTGGTGTAAAGTGAAGAGATGGAAGGGTGTGTGGAGAGGTGACTAATCGTCAGGCAGCTTCTGGTCAGGTTAGCACAAAACAAGGAACATGCGGAACTTGAACCTGCAACCTATGGTGCACCAACACATGTCCACAACCACTATCCCAAAGAACCACAGCAAGTGCAACCCAAATATGTCCCCTCAAAGGGAATGTCAATATGGAAACCCTTAGTACCCTGTGATGTGTCAGACGGCTGCCACATAGCCAGCTGCCACCCTACAAGGATGTGAGCACAGGTGGGCCATGTACATTACCAGAACATAACGAAAGACATGTGTCAGTGTGGTCAAGCAGCACAAGAGAGAAATGTGGGTCAAACACATACTTTTATTGTGGTCAATCAGTAGACATATCGTATATACTGCCTGTCATCATATCAAGGTGGTTGGTTTACAGTGAACAAACTGAAAACACATTGAGCATGACAGCTACTCACATGTCACCCCAAAGTCACTGGCATGTCTACAGATGATGGGCAGGAGAGATAATGTGCCGTAGCTGCATGGTGTTCACTATGCAGTATCCCCCCACCCCCCACATGCTGCTGCACATCCCAGATGCCCTAGTCACATATGTGTGCATGTAGACACTAGGCAGTGCATGATGAGGGACCAACACACATCAGTCATGAATTGCCCCCAGAACATATCCATCTGCCAATACAGGTGGAAAAAGCCTGAAAAAGCATAAGTAGCAACATGTAAGCAAGTGTACACAGATATAGATATATATGTCACAGCTGCCCCAGAATTCATGATATAGCAAAGAAAGTGTCACCAAAGTAACCCAAAACAAAGGCCTAATGCAAAATGAGGATAAGGTAACAGGTACAAGAGGCACATGATCCCAGAGAAGACCAAAAAAGGAACCTCACAGACATGCAGAGATATCACCATACAGCAGGTCCCCTGCAATGGGTGTTGTGGATACATGAACCGTACACATAGATCACGGTACATGGGATGCACAAATGAAGGATGAAAACGGATAATCACACTGCCACACTGCAAATGTCATGGGTGAAGGTGAGTGACGGAATGTCAGTGGATAAAGAGGACTGTGCAGACATGCAATGCTATGTTTGTAAATCAACGTACAGCAGCACATCTGTATAGTAGCCAAACACAATGACCTGTATATGGAGTGTGAAAGAAAGGTCAAACATGGGCCATTACCCCAGACAGAAGCCACACTGCCACATGCTCTGGTGTACCAACATACTCAGTCACATGCACATGCCCCGTGTATGGTGAACCATGACACAGTGATGGCCCACATGCACTGTAACTCCCTTGGTGAGGGCAAACATCAATCCAAAATGTTGGTGGCAATTAAACTGGTGTGGTGGTAACAACTGTGTCATGTCCAAGTGCAGGGTAGGCCGACGTATACAAAAGTACGTATACAATGTTGCCCCTTTGCCACACACATGGCTGTATGCCCCCTTGGCCTCAACAGATGAGGATATCTTGCGGTGCATGTTACACACATGGCCAACACACGCTAACAAAATGTCAGATGGATGTAGAACATACAGCGACTATTCCAGTCCGTGATGCACACATATGGACCAGTACAGTGTCCACAGTGCAAAGGGAATCTGCAACCCCACATGCACTGTTCCCTCTAAGCTGTGCACATGTGCGCACGCACACACCTTGCTGAGCGAGCGCACATACTTTACAACAGAGCGCACAAAAATTACAGTTCTGATTCTGATAGAAAACAACATAGGCGTCTTAAAATTTAAAGGTTGTTATTGTAATTACTATAAATTTTCCGCTTCATTTATTAATCGTCTATTTTCATTTAATTTGATTAAAATCAATGTGGTGTACATACTGTATTCTGATGTGTAGTCAAATTTTAAAGTATATAACTCCGAGTGTCGTTATGTGGTGCACAAAAATTTAACCTTCCTTCAAAAGCTGCACAGCTGATATTTTATTCGCACACAGCCTACAGAAACTTAGAGGGAACATTGCCCACATGCCCCGTTAAGATTGTCCATGAATCACTGGACACGCATAGTCAAGTGTGATAGCTCAATGTGCCACAGTACTCGAACGGTCATGTGTGTCTCGTGCAATCAACAGGACACCCAGCCAGACCACCAGAGCAACGGTGTGTTGGACAGGCCTGTTATACAGAAAGTAGCAGTCCAAAAGTAATGTTCATCATAGGCATGTGTCGCACTCGCAGAGGTCAAACATCCTATGGTACCATCTCCCAGGGATTGTTGAATGGTGTTGTTGTGTACTCCAACAGGTGGGTGATGTCGCCCGCAGATGCACGTAAGTAGATGTGCTGTGTGTGTCCGCTACCTTGTGTCAGAATAAGGACAAACACTGTCTTGGTATGCTGGACGCAACAGCAGGGCACATTGCAGGGAGTCAAACATCAGTACCGACATAATTAAATGTCACACAGGCAAACATAACATGATCACAACACAGAACACTGTGCATGTTGTGGACAATTGGAAATGCAACCGCAGACGAGCATGTCCCATGGATATGGTCATGTCCATGCCCCATTAACACAGGCGTATCACAGCTGCACCCCATGTCCATCAGTGTTGGTGCACAGAGACCCAACAGGAAAGGTCCATGAAACAAACAGCAAAACACAAACATATAAAGGCTGATGTTACACCCAAATGATCCAAGGTGCTACCTACTGTGTGTCTGCAGCAAATGTCTGCTTGGGATCCTCACAGGCAAGCAAAGTCCACAACACATCTCAGTAAAAGCAGAAGATATCATCAAAATGTGCCGAATAACCATGTCCCCATGTCCAGCCACCGTTGCCGCATGTCCAAATTATGGTGATATCTGGGATACATAAATGCTGTTGTGCAGTGGTCTGTCAACACACATGAGATAGGTCAACCCACAACACACACGCACACTGTGCACACGGTTAACAGCAGTAAGGTAGAGATAGCACACTCACCACCTCTCCACAGGTGTGCAGACCCCACCGACCACATGTTAATGCAAATGGCATGCACACTATCAGAACAGAGCCACCCACAAACATACACACACACACACACACACACACAGTATGAGAAGGTGAGTGTGCCACCAGTAACATACGGCCTGTATGTGCACAATTGGAGAATAGTGGAGATAAAGGTCTTGCAAATAATATGATACACTGCTGTTGGCCGATGCTACAATGTCAGGGAAGGGTGTAAGTGCGGCCCACCACCAGAACACCTAGGACCTGTAAACACACGCAGCCCTGGTGGATATGTCCCAGAGATAGTGCTGGAGAAGACAAACTGGACACGGACACATGTGGATATGTGTGGCCAACATCAACATATGGGGTACAGGGGAGCATGCTAAATAGGTCACCCACAACATATATGCATTAGACAGATAACCTCTGGCATGTGCTGCTCTTGACTGTCCACATAGACAAATTACCTGTATGTCTACCTATCCCAGTGTCCTGCACGTTGAATGAGGCACACACAGCTGCCACTGCACTACAGCACCAGGAACGTCAACAAGCATGTCCTGTGGATTGAGAAACACAAGGGAAACATACATATGTCATGTTCGAGCTGTGCAACGAACACACCAGCTTCACATCCTCATCTCTCATAACCCCCTAGATCCGTCATAGTCTGACAGTTCATCATGACACTGTACCTAATTGTCGCCACCCAAACCCGCCACTGACGTATTCCTGGCCAGGTCCAAGGGCCTGTAGCCTGTCCATCCCCTTTGTGACCTCTCTGCTGCCCTCGAGACCATTGACCACAACCATCACCGCGCTACCCTGTACGTGCTCAGCCCAAAGGTCCCGGTACAATCCTGCTTCCCCCATATGTCTCCCATAGCACCTTCAGTGTGTGTTCCTGTGGGTCCACCTGCCCTGTTAACCCGCTCCCAGGTGCTGTACGAAGGGGATATATGCAGGGGCTGCTACATTCCCCTGGCCCCATACCCAGTTCCCTGGTGCAGCAGGCAATCCCCTGGCTATCAATAGCAGCTGTACGCTGATGTGTCCCAAAGATATTTATTTATTATTTATTTATTTAACATTTTTTATATACCGTCTTTCTACGAATCAAAACGGTTTACATAGAACAATAAAAAGCAGTATATTTCAACTGTTTACAAGGAACGAATAACTGGATACAGAGTAACGCAACATGAAGAATTAAATTATACAATTAATTGCAGTGAACAATGTTCAACTATATACATATATACATATATATGTGGAAAGCTACGGATGGGAGCATTGTAAAGATTGATCGGATAAGGATATCTCTCCATGCATGAACTATGTTTGGCAATCCACACCCTGACCTCAGCTTGCTTCCTGACATTGCTGGCTGCAGGTTCCTCTGCTGCATGAATTGAGCATGGCCAAGACCGGACATCTGGGCATTGCCCCTAAACCCTCTCCGACCTTTACAGTGTCTGTGCATAGGTTGGATACACCTTTTGTTGACATGGTCGTCAAGGTAACAGGTCTCTATGACCCCTCATTCCCCTTCCCCACACATACCCATCATGTAGCTAAGGCCTGCGGTGTCCCCCAAGATAACATCATCAAGATTCCTGCCGTCACCCCAGAACACACAAATAAAACGCTAATGCCCCCCTTCATCACCTGCCATCCTGGTCACTGTAACCTACACCTTGCTGGTCTGCCTCAAAATCATCTCTGTCTGCCACAATGTATGCAACACTGCGCTGCATGGCTAATCTACCAACAGCCCCAGTATGACAATAACATCCCACCTGTCACGACACTTCATAGGCTCCAGGCGAGGTCAGGACGCACCTGCTGATCTATACATGCAGTCACACTGTGGTTGCCCTGTACGTTCACTCGCATAACAATACTACTACTACTACTATGGAGCATGTAAACAGTGCTAACACCTGTATGCTTCGCCATACCGAAACATGTAACACATAGTCCCTGCTCATCAGAGCATACAATCCAATCAATCCCCTCATATCCCCCAAATGTCACCCCCACACATCAAGCCAACTGGTCCTATCTACGGGCCGCTCCCCCACTGTTAACGCGGGACCACACACCTGTAACCTTGCAGCACCCAACGCCTGGAATTAACTACCTGTGGCTGCAGGGCAGCTACCCTCACCAACCATCTCAAAACCCTGTGTGACAGCCTACCACATTGCCTAAGCCTAATAATACTGACTACATTAATCACCTCCACCCGCTGTTGTCCCCTGCCCACACCTTCTGTGTTAGCGGTTGGACTACATTGTAAGCTCAGATGGCCAGGCATTGTGTCAGTAATGTCAGTGCAGTGTTGCGTATGACTGGTAGTGCGATAACAATGCTCAGTAGTAGTAGTAGTACAAATATCTATCCAAATGTTATTCCCAAAATATCCAGTACTCACATGAAAATAGCTCCTCAATCAGCTGCCGCCTGAGTGCTGTGCCCTCATGTGTGTCACCACAGGTACGTACAGGAGGGCACATTGGATCGTCTTCCAGATCCTCATTAATTTTGACATTGATATCGTGCCTGAGAGCAATGTTGTGCAGGATGCAACAGGCAATAATGATCTATGCCACTGTCATGGGTTGGTATTGTAAGGCCCCGCCGGTCCTATCCAGACACCTGAAGCGACTTTTCAAAACGCCAAAGGTGTGCTCAATGACGGAGCAACTGGAGGCATGGGCCTTATTGTACCTCATCTCTGCACGTGTCCGTGGTAGACACATAGGGGTTAGCAACCAGGGCCGACACCCATATCCTGCGTCACCTGCAGAAAGAAATGTTGAACGTTAAACCAGGAGCTGATGTCCACACACACGCACACATGAATGTACGTGCAAACCCATAGCACCTACAGGTCAGACAGAAACATAGGGGAACACATGATGGGACACAGCAACTATGTGCCAGTGTCTGGAGGTGTGAGATACGGAGCACAGGGGAGGTAGAAGGAGTGTAAACAACATTATCCTGAACCACAGCAGACACATGGGCAGACACCAGAAGCCAAAAGGTAGTAGTGCCAGCCCTGAACACATCAGGGACACACATGCAATGCACCCTGGACAAGGGCAGAGATGCACTCATGTACAAGCATGTGACGGTCATGCTAATGTCCACTCACAGATGGTGCGATAGCAACAGGTACCCCACTGTGGCAGGCAGGATGGCATAGACAACACCACACTGTTGATAAACATGAAGCATACATGTGTGTCGTACCGTGACAACCTAAACACACAATGTCAAATGGCGTGTAACGTCAAATGTCAGTGTGCCACCAACACACAGCATCACAGCACAGAAGACCTGGAGTCATCGCCCTCCCCCCCGCATCAGCTCTCACACACAAAGATGACACACACACACAACTCGGGACACACGTCACAGACAGACATGTGTGCAGATGATTAGCAGGGGTATATGATGTGCATATCAGAAATGACAAATACCCACCCAGCAGTATACAGTCCTCAAATTGACTGGCCTCAAATTGTCTGTACAGTGCCGAGTGACGCAGGATATAGGAGTCATGGGTGGACCCTGCAAACCGCGGGACCACATTCAGAATACACATACCTGCATCACATACAACCTGAACATCCAGGGAGTGGTAGTGTTTGCGGTTGCGGAACACTGCTTCCCTGTCTCTGGGTGGGACCAGGGCAACATGTGTGCAATCAATAGCTCCCATCATGTGTGGTAACCCGGCAAATGACTCAAAAGCCTGGGTCAGGGTCCCCCACTGTTGCCTAGTGTTGGGAAATGCAATGTAATTCCCAACCCGGCTGATCATGGCACGCAGTACATGGTGGATACAGCATGAGAAGGTGGGATGGCTCATGCCATCCACTGCGGCCACAGATGACTGGAAACAGCCAGAGGCAAAAAAATGTAGGACACCAAGGAGCTTGACTAAACCCGGTATGGCATGTGACCAACCAGTCAGGGGCTCGAGGTCAGGTCTTACATCCTCTTAGAGCTTCCTAATAGCCCCTGTGCTCAGGCGGTAGAGGGAGATGACCTGGTCCTCATGCATGTCCTGGAGCCGGGCCCTGGTCCTGTCGAGGCGAGGCTGGTAAGCCTGCAACTCGGCATGCCTCCTGCGCCATGCCGGCACAGCCCCTGCCTGGCCTACCTCCACAGCTGCAGGTCAGTGTTGCAGCGGGCCTGCACCCCCACCCTGTGCCCCAGCCCCAAGGACACCATCTCCCTTGTCAGGCAACCGCAAGCCCTGCACATCCCCCAGTGTACATGAAGCAACCACAAAGGCCGCCATAGCGGACACTATTAATGCAACCCCCCTCACCTCCCACCTCACGCTAACCCTGCTACTCACCTCCCCCACCACACACCAACCCCGCCTCACACCTCCCCCACCACTCACCAACCCAGCCATACACCACACCCACCACTGACCAACCTTGCCACACACCTCCCCCACCACACACCAATCCTGCCACCTACCTCACCCACCACCCACCAACCCAGCCATACACCACACCCACCACCCACCAACCGTGTCACCTACCTCCCCACTACACACCAACCCTGCCAACTACCTCCTCCACCACCCACCAACCATGTCACCTACCTCACCCACCACTCACCAACCCAGCCACACACCTCCCTCAGCACTCACCAAGCCCGCCGCTCACCTCTCCCACCACTCACCAACCAATCCACCTACCTTCCCCACTGCTCACCAACTCTGCCACTCTCCACAGCTAACCTGCCTCTGACCCTCCACTTCACCACCAATAATGCACGCCTTCAACCTCGCTCGCCTGCACTAACCCCTCAGTGTGTACCAGGTGTGCAAGTTCATTTATGGCAGGGGTCTCAAACTCAAATTGCTTTGAGGGCCAAATGAGGACTTGTAAAGTAACCCGGGGGCCGCACAAGACGCAGGCCTAATTTGCATAAGGGACCTCATTTGCATAAATATTTGCATAATGTTACCATAAACTAACTTTTAGTAAACATGCCTCTTAATGAGCGTATGGATAAAGAAAAACTAAAAGATTTCTACATTACTATAATCCAGTGCCAACCGCCAGGCACATTAGGAACTACTACAAACACTGCCCATTTAGAACCCATAGCAAACCCACCGTATCGTAACAGCACTACCAGGACTCACAAAGCACCATACCCTAACTATCAAAAGGCAACACTGCAAATATTAAACCAATACATTTCAGAGAATAACAATACATGACCTACTGGGGAAAGAGAACAAGTGGCAATGTCAAATAGGAATTACATAAACAGAATACCTCAGCTCAGTTACACATGCAGAACATACACCATCACCAAACAAGGAATCAAAATTTAGAAACAGGAAGACAATAATTAAACTGGGAACCCCAAAAGCCAAACTTGGAATGTACAACAACACTGTAGAAATAAAACTATAAATTAATTTCCTCTTGTATTAAATAAAGCACAGACGTTAATGATGCACATTTCCCAGAGCTGACATATTCCAGTTAATTCAAAATAAAGAGATATTTTTCTACCTTTTGTGCATTTTTTTTTTCAGTTGCAATTGTGCCAGCCACTTTCTTCTGGTTTCTTGGTGTCTTCTGCTAACTCTCCATGGTCTGCTGTCCATTTGTACTTTCTTCTCTCTTCTAGTTTTTTTTTCCTTTCTCTCTCTGCATCTGCTTTAACATACTAATCTTTTTCCTTTTGCTCTTTCCTCATTCCTATTTCATCCACTCAAATTTTACCCCTCCATTCTCAATCCACACTTACTCACCCAGTACCTGGCCAATTGTAGATTTTTCTTCCCTCCCACACAAAATATTTTTTCCCCTCTCCATTTTACTCTCCCAGCCCTATCCCATTCTAATCCTCCCCCAACATCAGCTCCCTTGTAGTTTCAGCCCCACCCAGCATCTGCTCCCTTCTAGTCCCCGCATCATCAGCCCATTCCAGTCCTATTCTAGCCCCACCATCAGCCCATTTCCTGTCCTTGCTCCCCCCAACTAAGCCCATTTCCAGTCCTAGCTCCCTCCCCTCACAGCCCATTTCCTTTCTAAGCCCCCTCCCCATCAGCCCATTTCCATTCCAAGCCCCCCTCCCCATCAGCCCATTTCCATTCCAAGCCCCCTTCCACTCAGCCCATTTCCATTCCAAAACCCCGTCCCCATCAGTTATTTGCAGTTCAAGCCCCCCCTTCTACTCAGCCCATTTCCAGTCCTAGCAACCCCCCCAGTCCATTACCAGTTCTAGCCCCCCCATAGCCCATTACCAGTCCTAAGCCCCCCAACAGCCCACTTCCAGTCCTAACCCTCCCATCACCCCATTTTCATTCTTAGCCCCCCCATAACCCCATTTTCAGTCTTAGCCCCCCCCAATCAGACCACCTCCAGTCCTAACCCCATCTGCCCATTTCCAGTCCTCGCCCCCCCATAGCCCATTACCATTCCTAAGCCCCCCAACAGCCCACTTCCAGTCCTAACCCTCCCATCACCCCATTTTCATTCTTAGCCCCCCCATCACCCCATTTTTAGTCTTAGCCCCCCCCAATCAGACCACCTCCAGTCCTAACCCCATCTGCCCAGTTCCCGTCCTCGCCCCCCCATCGCCCATCACCTTTCCTTAGCCCCCCAACCGACCACCTCCATTCCTACCCCTCCCATCACCCCCTTTTAATTCTTAGCACCCCCCCCCATAACCCCATTTTTAGTCTTAGCCCCCCCCCAATCAGACCACCTCCAGTCCTAACCCCATCTGCCCATTTCCAGTCCTAATCCCCCCCCCATCAGGCCAAGTAAATAAACTAACAACAAAACCCTGTCTGCTGCTGCTGCTGCCGCCGCCGCCGTGGTAGCAGCACAATCAGCTGTTCGCGGTCCCTTCTCCTATGCCCGGAAGAGCCCCGAGTCTGCTCCTTTAGCGGTGAGCTTTTCAAGCCGCGAAGAGAGTATTTTCCTCTCGCGCGGCTTGACAAGCCGCGCGAGAGGGAAATATTCTCTTTGCATCTTGAAAAGCCCGCCGCTAAAGGAGCAGACTCGGGGCTCTTCCGGGCTGAGGAGAAGGGACCGCGAACAGCTGATTGTGCTGCTACCACGGCGGCAGCAGCAGCAGAAGACAGGGTTTGTGTTTTTTTTTTTTCCTCCGTCGCGGGCCGCACAAAGTTCGGTTGCGGGCCGCATGCGGCCCGCGGGCCGCGTGTTTGAGACCCCGGATTTATGGTATGTTTGGACGTCTGAACATGTGTGCGCGTGTTGCGCATGTGCAGAGGCAATGCATAGGGTGCGTATGCGGAACTGTGCGCCGCACATGTGTAAGACGTGTACGTGTCTGCGCATGTGCTGTGCCAGGATAAGAACATAAGAACATAAGATATGCCATACTGGGTCAGACCAAGGTCCATCAAGCCCAGTATTCTTTTTTTTTTTTATCATATCTTTATTGCAAAATATACATGTACAATAAGAACAAAAGACAATCTTATAAACAACTAAACATAGCCCCCCACCACATACAAACCCAATACAGAACTTGAGAACTTAATAAGAACTAATCACAGTCAGTCCAATACAATCTCCCCCCCCCCCACATGAACTATGAGTGTCTACAGTTGGGCGCTCAGTTGAAGACCCTCCCCATATCGGGGCCTATCTACGGAATCGGGTACCTTGGGCCATGTATACATTTAAAGGTTCCCATTTGAGGCCTAGCTTAACTACTGACGGGTATCTTGCCATGTACAACTCCTCGTTCATCTTATGTTGACATAATAGGGCCCACCAGCCATCCATGTGTACCTTTCCATTGTCCTTCCAGCACAGCAGGATTAACTTAATAGCGATACCCAGCATGATATATAACAGTTGTCCCTCATACTTATTTATAGAGAGGTCTTCCAGAGCAGACTTGTATACTACCACCGGGTAGGAGATAGGTATTTGTAGAGGTAGAATAGCCTGTATCCGCTGCCATACCTCATTCCAGTAAGTCTGAAGGTGCCTGCAGTGGTATATCATATGCGATAGTGTCCCAGCCTCTGTTTTGCATGACCAACAGCGATCACATCCTGATGGTGCCCATTTTGTAATCCGAGAAGGAGTCAAGTACGCATGGTGAGAAAAGAAATACATCGACTGGGACAGAGATGCCGCCCGCGTCATTCGAGTTTGCAAGCTCCAAAAAGCTTCCCAGTTTTCCAATGAGACCTGCAGGCCAGTGTCCCTCTCCCAAACAGATTGCGTCTTAAGGCATTGCTTGCTGTACGTGGATCGAAGGAGTGAAAGAGATTTTGAGATGATACCAGTTCCACTCTGGAGCTCCCGTAGTTTTTGTAGCAGTGGCCATTCCGCACGTAATACTAACGGAGTCACCCCCGCCTGACCCAGACAATGCCGGAGCTGGAACCACTGGAAATAGGAGGCTCCTGGCAGGCCAAACTCCCTCCGCAGCATGTCAAATGTCTTAAATCCCTTGTCCCGGGTCAGTTGGCCCAATGTGGTTATTCCGCAGGTCACCCAAGTCTTCCAGAAAATCACTTTGCCACCAATTTTGAACCTGGGATGCATCCATATAGGCATTGTAGTGGCATACTCATCACCTCCTTCGACACAGGAGGCTATGGATCGGCATGCATATTGCGTGGCAGCCACAATCACATTTGGATCTTTATGAGAGGATGGAGACGCACCCACCATTTGGTACAAAGGCAGGGGAGCGAGGAGCATACGTTCCTGCTCCAGCCATCGAGGGGATTCGTCAGTATCTCCTTTGGTTGTCCATTGCACGCCCTGCTTGAGAAGTGATGCTAAGTGGAGATGTTCTATATCCGGGAAATGTAATCCTCCCTTAGCTTTTGGCAGCCTTAGCTTCCACGCCGCAATTCTCGGAACCTTCTTGTCCCAGAGAAAGGAAATCAGCAGACTATTCATTCTCTTGTACCATCCGTGTGGGAATAGAACAGGTATCATACTTAATATGTATCCAATCTTCGGCGCAAGCACCATCTTTACAGCTTCCAATCTACCCCACCAGGTTAGATGCAGGGGTGACCATTTCAGGGCACACTCCTTCACAATCTCTTCACAGCGCTTCGCGTTAAGCGTGACTGTTTCCTCAAGCGAGGGTCTATAGTCCACCCCTAGATAATGGAAGGTATCTCGCGCTACTTGAAATCCATAATCCGCTAGTTGATGGTCCCGGATATTAGAGTTGAGGGGAATAATGGTAGTTTTAGTCAAATTAACTTTGTATCCTGATACTGCAGAGTAGGACTCAATGGTCTGGAGGACCGCAGGTAGAGATCCCGGTGTTACAAACAACATCAGGTCGTCCGCATATGCCGACAGTTTACATTGTCCATCTGCCAGTTCTATCCCTCGTATAGCGTCATGCTGCCGAATAGCTATCAACAGCGGCTCCAGTGCTAGGTTAAACAAAAGTGGCGACAGCGGACATCCTTGCCGGGTACCTCTTTGGAGCGTAAAGGGGGTGGAGACTTCCGAGTTCGCTGCTATCCGAGCCGTGGGGTTGGAATACAGTATCGCGATCCTCTTGACAAAGCCCTCTTGGATCCCGTACCATTGTAGGGCCTGAAATAAAAATGACCATTCCAGTCTGTCGAAGGCTTTCTCCGCGTCTAAGGCAAGCCCGACGAACGGTTCAGGATCTGTCTGAGTCTTGGCCAGGATGTGTGACAACAGCCTACCATTATCGGTAGTGGATCTACCCGATACGAAGCCACATTGATCCACATGTATCAGAGTGGACAGCACTTTATTCAATCGATTGGCCAATATCTTCGCGTATATCTTGTAATCAGCGTTCAGGAGAGAAATAGGCCGGTAGTTTTCTATTTTTTGTGGGTCGCGCCCAGGTTTAGGATGTATCACTATTGTAGCTTCCGATAGAGCGCCCACATTAGGATCCTCTTCATATAGGCCACTGTAATATACTTGAAGCATTGATTGTACTTCCCCTTGGAATTTACTATAAAACTCCAAAGGTATTCCATCAGGTCCTGCCGCCTTTCCTTTAGCGGACTGTTGAATTGCTTTTTGTATCTCCCCTATAGAGACATCCTGCTCCAGCATCCGCGCTTGATCTTCCGATAAGACTGGCCTCGATAAAGTCGATATGAAGGCTCCAAAGCCGGCATCATCGCAGTTCACTTCCGAGCCGTAAAGCTTCCCATAGAACTCCTTACAACGCTCCAAGATTTGTGCATTTTGAAGGAGCATATCTCCTTTCTCACTTAACAGTACCGTGATAGGGGTCACGTTCTTTCGTGCCTTGAGCATCTTGGCCAGTAGTGAGCCCGCCCGATTGTTCTCAAAGTAATATTCACTTTGCTGTATACGTGCAATGGATTGCACTTGCGTATTAAGGATATTATTATATTGCAGCCTCAATTTTCGTAACCGGATCAGCACCATCGGATCCGCTCTTTTTGCTAATAGGCGCTCCCCGGCTTTAATTTGTTTTTCCAAGTCCTATAGTTCTTGCTTACGCTTCTTACTCCTTTGTATGGAGAAGGTTGTGATGTGTGCCCGTAGGGTTGCCTTAAAGCCTTCCCACCAACCCCATGTAGACGTTTCAGAGGGATTATTACATATATTGTATGATTCCATAACCTTGTGGATATACGTCAGGAAGGAACTGTCAGCCAGGAGAGATTTATCAAATGTCCATCGTGGGGTATGTGGACGTAATTGGCCCACTTCAATAGTCAAGGAGACTGCCGAATGATCAGATACCATCCCGGCATGTATATCTGTGGCTGCTATACATCGGATTAGACCCGCTGTTACTAAGAAGTAATCTATTCTGGTCTGGGTATCATGAGGGATGGAATAAAAAGTAAACTCTTTGTCCAATGGGTGTAGCAGGCGCCAGGCGTCATGCAGTTGTAAGTCCTTCATCATACTTGTGACTACGCCGTGGGACTTAATTTTGTCGATGGGCCGGTAGGGAAGCCGATCTAACAGGGGGTCTAAAACCAGATTAAAATCCCCCCCGAGGATCAGTTCTGTAGCTGCTACAGCCATTAATTCCATGGCAATGCTTCGATAAAAAACAGGATCGTCTACATTAGGGGCGTAGATATTCGTAAGTGTGTAGGATTCTCGACCTAGGAGAATCGTGGCCTTCACCCACCGCCCGGCTACGTCCGCTTTGGTCTCCTTTATTGTGGCTGTTAGGGATTTCCTCAATAGTATGAGTACACCCCCTTTCTTGTTGATAGCTGGCGATACTGCCACGACCTGAAAAAATTTTGAGCATACTTTCCAAGATTCCTGTTCTGTTAGGTGCGTCTCCTGAAGGTAAACTATGTCTGCCTTTCTTTGCTGGCAATAGGACAGGATCTTCTTGCGCTTAATTGGTTTAATAACTCCTTTGACATTAAGGGAGAGAAATATCACTTTATTGGCCATCTAATATTATGGATGTATATTCCTAAGTCGGGCCGGAGAGGTCTCACGAGCATCACTGTCATGGTTGTGGGGAGAGACATTGGAGTGTACTGATCTGCAAAAACAGCTAAATGTGACAAACAAATATCGTGTGGTGAATAACATCAGCTCTTGGCAGAATATCTTACACCATAGAATTTTTCCCCGCTGCCAATATAGATACTATCAGGGGAACAGTGGTAATACAGGACTTCAATACATGTAAAACATTTCGTCTCCCCCACCCCGCAAGTTTCCAGCTCCGCGCTATGAGTATATTTTAGGACTCCCATATTACAGAGTTTCATATATTGCCTAAATGTGACACAAACCATCAGATCATCTATAATATCAGAAGAAATACAATACTTTTCTCATACCAACTGGAGCCTTCGGTATGAGCTGCACCTTACTCCCCCTGTATCCAGAGTTTAGCAAGTTCAGGTTTCCATGTTGCCGGTGTCTTGCAGAAACATTTTCAGCATATGTGCATCAGTGAAGTTCCTAGTGATGTTATTTAAAGTCACCCGCATAGTGCCCGGGTAATATAAACCATATCGTGCCTGGAGTCTTTGCATAAGCGGTCGACAAGCTAATAAGGCTTTACGCCGGTCAACAGTTTGCTTGCTCAGGTCCGGATAAAAGGTCACTTTTTGGTCTTGTATCTGCAGCGTCGTTGCTTTTTAAGCCGCTTGCATTATAAGTAATACCTGCTGGTACCGGAGAACTTTAAGGACGATCGGTCGGGGGTATCGGGTGGAGTCAGTGCGTTGCGTAGGAATCCGGTGCGCCCGCTCAAGCTCAAAGGGGTGCTGAAATGAGAGTTGGAGGATCTCCGGGATCATTTTCATGAGGTATTCCATTATATTCCCACCTTCAGCACCTTCCGGAACACCGACCAGCCGGATATTATTCCACCGGGCACGATTATTCTGCTCCTCCATTTGGGCCTCAACTCTCTTGCATCGCGTGGAGAGGGCCTCCATCTGCGTCAGCAGTACTTCGTGCCTCTGTACTTGGCCTTCCACAATCTCCAATCGCCCGTTCATCGTCTGCACTGTACTTTTAAGATCACTAAGATCAGCCTGTATGTTGATCAGCGACGTTGTATTGGCGACTATCAGGTCTTTAACTCCTTTCAGCTCCATCAGTATTTCCTTGATACCAGCAGCAGTCACTTCCTTTCCCTCGGCCGCCATCTTTTGCGGGGAGCCTGGGTCTGGCTTCGTTCGCTTTGATGCCGATCCCGAGCTCGGTTGAAATTCTAACCGGGCGGGTTTAAGCGTCGACATCCCTGGACGCCTGGGAGTGTAAGTCTCGCTCCGGGGAATTTGATTTAGCGCCTGTATTAAGCAGGATTCTGGATTGGCAGCGGGAGCCTGAAATTATGCGACCATTCCGCTTCGCTGATGGCTCCGCCCCCCCAAGCTCAGTATTCTGTTTCCAACAGTGGCCAATCTAGGTCATATGTACCTAGCAGTTTCCCCAAGAGACACAAGTTCCACAATGCTTGTACTGGGTCAAGCATTGATATCTTCGGTCACTTCTTAATAATGGTTTATGGACCTTTCCTCCAGGAACTTGTCCAAACCTTTTTTAAACCCAGCTACACTAACAGCCTTTACTACATCCTCCGGTAACAAATTCCAGAGTTTGATTACACGTTGAGTGAAAAAATATTTTCTTTTATTAGTCTTAAATAGTTTACCCTGTAGCTTCATTTCATGCCCCCTAGTCTTTCTATATTCTGATAACGTAAACAATCGATCTACGTTTACCCGTTCCACTCTGTTCATTAATTTATAGACTTCTATCATATCTCCCCTCAGCCGTCTCTTTTCCAGGTTAAAGAGCCCTAACCTTTTTAGCTTTTCTTCATAGGAGTATCCTTCCAACCCCTTTACCATTTTGGTGGCTCTTCTCTGAACCTTTTCTAAAATCGCTATATCCTTTTTAAGATACGGCGACCAGAATTGCACACAATATTCAAGGTGCGGTCTCACCATGGAACGATATAGAGGCATTATAATATCTTTTGTTTTATTTTCCATACGCGCAAGCTGTAATGAACGGTATGGTGTGAGCTGCCGCTGCACATGCGTACATCCCCCAAGCAAATATGTAGCCTGCATGCGCATGTGCGGCGCAGGGTTCCGCGGTGGTCCCACAGGCAACAGGGGTGAGCATAACTGTGCGGCACACATGCGCAGACACGTACACATCTTGCACATGTGTGGCACATGGTTCCGCATACTCACCCTATGCATCGCCTCTGGGCATGCACAACATGTGCACACATGTGCAGATGTCCAAACGCCTAGGCCCGATCTACATACATGGCCTCTCCCCGGCGCTGGACATGGCTGACCCACAACCAGGTATGTTTGAGACATGCAGCACACATACAGCTATCTACCATGCACACGCTGGGCATGCCATGGTCTGTTGCGGGCCCATGTCCTGGGAGAAGGTGTGGCTGAACCTAGAAAAACAAAACCCTGAGTCCGCATTCCCCGTTACTGTTTGTTCATGGAAAATATATGGGCTAGAAGCAAACCTCTTTCTCAACACCTTCTAGATATCTGTCTGACAAAATGAGCTCTTTTCTAATACCTATTCATTCCTTGGGCAGATGTAGGCTTGGATACAGCTCAGGACGTCCTGGGCATATCTGAAATCTGATGAGGACATCCAAGTTCTGGGAGTACCCCACGCATGCTCACTCCACGCTCCCAGTCAGACTTGGATGTCCTCACCCCAGATTTGGGTTATAAAATAGGGCAATCTCCTCAAATTGGTTAGTTTTGTGCATACAATGTGTGGTGGAGAGGGAACTGGGGGTAAAGAAGGAGCAAGCAGAAGAGTTCCTGTCCCTAGGGCTGACCAAGTAAGAGAGACAGAGGAAAGCAAGGAGTACATGAACAAATATGTGTCCACGTTACAATGTGCTTTCCGTCTGTCGTCTGTGTCTGTGACAACCCCATATCTACTATGTACCTTGTTCCACCCCCCCCCCCCAGGTAACATCCAGGACATTGAGGTGGCCGAGGAGTACAATGGCGGTGAGCCCAAGCCAGTGGAGTTTGAGGAGGTGCCGCATGCAGAGGCTGCCATCAGTGGCACCCCAGACACCCCATGGGCCAATGTGCTGCCTGAGGAGGTGGCCACCCAAGAGGAGGAACAGTCACTCCAGCAGAGCGGGTACACAGGCACCACAGTGGCTGGTGAGGGGCCATAGGATGTGGGGATCAGCCCCACATTGCCACCGACAGGGCCATTGACTGCAACAATGGGCACGATGCATGTTGTCCTCCAGGAGCTGTGGGCAGATACAGCATCGGCACGCAGGGATGCTGCAGGTAGGCAACTGGCAGTATGGTTGCTTGTGCTGGTGTGGTACACCAACCCCCAGACACAGCGGTGGGGCCACACACACGCACGATGACAGTGAACCTCCACACATACATATGCCCCCCTGGCCATGTCTGGGGTGTTTGGTGTGGCTCAGTGGGGAATGGGCAGGTCATACACATTGGGGTCTAGGCAACAGATGTCTCACAGGTCACCCTGTTCCCCTCCCATAGGCACTCGCCAGGCGCTGATTGCTATAAGGGCGGAGATGCATGGCCAGCAGCAGGTACATCATGTTCAATGCCAAGCGGTGCGGGCCCTCATGTGGACAATGTGTGGGCTCTGCAGGGATGTCAGGGAGCAGTCTGGAGAGATAGCAGCTGTGAGGGACTGCCGTGGATATCCAGCTGGAATAGGCTGGGTGGCAAATACCCTTGAGGCCGTGGTGGGATGTATCCTGTAGCCTGAAGCGGCGCCAGAGGCAGCAGCAGCAGCAAGGGGTGTGGGGGGGTTGTGGGAGGGAGCATGGTGGGGGCGGGGGCATGGGTGGGGCGGTCACACAGGCCATAGGTCTGTGACTGTACGTTGCACTGACCACCACGTTAAATAATGCATTACCTTTGGTCACCGATGTGCACGTGTCCATTTTTGTGTTGGGGGTCCCCTGAGTGGGCTGTCCCAATTGGGCTTACCATGGTCTCATGTGCCCTACCATGTCACAGGCTAGTGGGGTGTCTGCACCAGCAGCAGTCATGACAGAGCGGTCCACACATTCCCTGTGTTCCATGCATCGTGCCATGAGTTAATGGCCATACATATGCCTGGGGTTACACCCTCCCTCCCCCTGCCACCTGCTGTATATGTCTGCTTGTTCACCAACATTGTGGGTTATATTTCCCCTCTGTCCCCACACATCATCCACATCAGGCTATCTACATGGATGACCCGTCTGTCAGACACATACCAGGGTCACCGTGGCATACTAACCGCACATGCTTGGCAGACAGACACGATGTACAGATATACCTAGCTGCTGTCAGTTGTTTATCCCCTTCCAGCACTTGTAGTGAGCCACTGCTCCTTCACCCCACCAGACCCCATCTTAGTGAGACGCACCGACTAATGCCCTATCAGACACGTGGATCCCCGCAAACATCACATCTAGGCTGCATCATGGGTACCACATCCACACCTCCCCACCCTCCTATCATGTGCTGCATCCCTGTTACAGACTGACTATCCATGACAATGTGCATGTGCCCATGTCTGTTGGACGGTGCAGCACATGGTTACATCACAATGTCATCAGGGGATACATCCGTCAGTGCACATGGTGCTCCACAAAGCCTGTTGTGGGGCAGGGGCAATGTATGTGGCACAAATACACACTGGGACATGCACACAGGTGTCACACTCAATGCTACAGCATTTATGTACAAAGGACACATGACCATTGCAAGATTTGACTTCCTACACAATGTTTTAATACAAATATGTGTCAGTAGGTGCCATACAAATGTTAAAAGGTACAACAGAACAACACCCTCCCACAGATGGGTTAACATTAAAACTGGTTCACATTTGGCATTAGCCCAGCATGTACATCCGTCACACATGTTAGTGGGGATACATTTGGCTATTAGGGTTGCCACCTTTGCATCCACTTAACTACCTTGCAGACACTGGGAGATGGCCACAGCTATATATGTTGATCACACACCTGGGGGCCCGCCGTGGGGGTATGGCTGGGGATGCGCCGTGAACATGCCATGATAATGCTGGCGGCGCATCACCTCAGCCATACCCTCAACAGGATCTGTCAGCTGCCTGATGGAGTGGCCATGGTTGCTCAGGGTCCGCATAATGGTGCCCATCGCCACATGCAGGAGACCCACACATTTGCCACCACATCCACATCATGTGGCTGTAGTCTGGGTGATGACATCTGTGTGGGCCCTGTGTGTGGCAATGTGTGGGGGTCCCAAACCTGGCCTGACACCTTGGCCATGCACATGCGTCAGGTGGCAGGGGCCCCCAGTGCCCTGTGGTGACCTGCGTCCGCCCTCAGGCACAGGTTCCCCCTCCCCACCCTCCATGTCCCACCCGCCTTCTCTGCCCTGGCCAGTCCCCTCACTCTCCCCGCCACTCTCCCCCTCACCCTCCTCAGCCTCACAATCCACCTCCCCAGCACCCTCCGCCACCCCCTCCTCCCACCCCTCCCCACCCTCCATATATTCCTTCCCTACATCCATGGCGTCCTCCGCCGCTGCAGGTACACCCTCCACATCGGTACCTCCAGTGGTTGCGGGGGCTGCCACCAGGCAGTGTGGGCACAGAGGTCCCCTCCCCAGCATCTGAAGCCTCTGTGGAGAAGGCAGAAATGAACAGGGTGTCATGCGTTTGTTACGGCACAGACACATTGTATGTGGCATCACAGGTTTCCATGCCACTGGGATATGGTGTGGCGCAATGCATAGGCTGGGACACTCACTGTCACCCCCAGCCATTGCCTCCCGCTGCATGCAGCAGAGGTATCCAGGGCAGTGTAGCCACATCTCTCTGCCTTTCTTCCGTAGGTCCTCTACCTGGGGGGATAATCAATGTTTGCAACCATTAGGGCCTTGAATCCCTGCCCATGGTGAACCACATGGCACACAAGTCTTCATGCAATGGGGGCCGCTCTTGCTATGGGCAGAGGGTCCCATACTAGCTGTTGGCAGCACCGCCTGCATGGGTGGGCATGAGGCTGGGCATGTGTGGTGTGACACCTACGTGCCCTGTGTGCTGCCTCACAACCACCCCATGCCATGTCCCTGCCATCTCATGGCATGACATGACAGCAGCATGGCATGTGGGGCGTTCAAATTCTGATCTACACGGGGTGTGACTCCATACCCTCAGTGCAGTCCAGCACACACCTTGGTGTTGGGAAGCCCGTCCCACATCAACAGGAGCCATCACTATGATGCCTGGATGCTGCTCTAGCTTCTGTAGTGTGGGCTCAGACACCTGGGGGTGTGGGGGAGCTGGGTACCTGCACCAACATCAGCTACCATTATACCGGGATGCGTGGTGGACCAATGGAATCTGGTGTGCTGCCTCCTGGAGATGTGGTGGAGCTGGGAGTCTGCAACAGCAGCAGCAGCCATAATACCAGTGTGAATGATAGGCCTCTGTGCTGTGGGCTGGGGCCCCTGGGGGTGTGCCACAGCTGGGAGACGGCAACTTAAGCAACCACCATGACCCCAGGATGTGTACTGCGCCTCTGTCATCAGGTCTTGGGGCCTTCTGGTGATAGGGTGATGTTCCACACATACACAGCAGCACCTGCCATAACACCAGGATGGAGAATAGACCTGTTCAGTCTGGTCTGATGCCTTCTGGGGTTGGGGCAGAGCTGCAAACCTGCAACAACAGCAACCACCATAACACCAGGATTTGCAGTAGACCTGTGTAGTCTGGTCTGGGGCCTCCTGGAGTTGGGGCAGAGCTTAAAACCTGCAACAAAAGCAACCACCATAACACCAGGATTTAGAATATACCTGTGTAGTCTGGTCTGGAGCCTCCTGGGGTTAGGGAAGAGATGCGAACCTGCAACAACAGCAACCACCATAACACCAGGATGGGGAATAAACCTGTTTAGTCTGGTCTGATGCCTCCTAGGGATAAGGAAGAGCTGCAAACCTGCAACAACAGCAACCACCATAACACCAGGATGGAGAATAGACCTGTGTAGTCTGGTCTGGGGCCTCCTGGGGTTGGGGCAGAGCTGCAAACCTGCAACAACAGCAACCACCATAACACCAGGATTTAGAATAGACCTGTGTAGTCTGGTCTTTGGCCTCCTGGGGTTGGGGCAGAGCTGCAAACCTGCAACAACAACAACCACCATAACACCAGGATGGGGACTAGACCTGTGTCAGCTGGTCTGCTGCCTCCTGGGGATAAGGCAGAGCTGCAAACCTGCAACAACAGCAACCACCATAACACCAGGATTTAGAATAGACCTGTGTAGTCTGGTCTGGGGCCTCCTGGGGTTAGGGCAGAGCTGCGAACCTGCAACAACAACAACCACCATGACACCAGGATGTAGAATAGACCTGTGTCAGCTGGTCTGGGGCAGACCTGTGACACTGCAACTGAAGCAACCACCCTGACACCAGGCAGGGCCGGCCCGTCCATTGAGCAAGAATGTTTTTTGCACAGGGCCCCGCGTTTCAGGGGGCCCCGCGCAAAGAACATTCTGCTTTTTTTTTTTTTAAATTACATTTTTAAAAAAAACCTGTCTCTGGCTGCTGCCGCTGCCGCGTCCGTCGCAGCAGCAGCAGAATGGAGTGTCCCGCGGGGCCCCTTCTCCTCGTTGAGCCCTCTGCAAGGGCTTTCAGATTCGCGAAGGGAGAGTGCTCCCTCGCGTCTCTGTAAAGCCCGCAGGGGCTAATGGGAAATTTCCCATCAGCCCCTCGCGTCTAAAGGGGCAGATGGAAAATTTCCCATTAGCCCCTGCGGGCTTTACAGAGACGCGAGGGAGCACTCTCCCTTCGCGAATCTGAAAGCCCTTGTAGAGGGCTCAACGAGGAGAGGGGGCCCCGCGGGACACTCCATTCTGCCGCTGCTGCGACGGACGCGGCAGCGGCAGCCGCTTGTGGGAGGTTTTTTTTTTTTTTTTAATTTGCCAGAAGGGAAGTGAAGGGAAGGGAAGGGGGGGGGTTTAAGACTGGTAATGGGCTGGGGGGCTGATGGAGGCTGTCTGGAAATGGGGTGATGGGGGGTTAGGACTGGAAATGTGCTGGGGGGGGTTAGGACTGGAAATGTGCTGGGGGGGTTAGGACTGGAAATGTGCTGGGGGGGGTTAGGACTGGAAATGTGCTGGGGGGGGAGTTAGGACTGGAAATGGGCTGGGGGGTTAGGACTGCTAATGGGCTGGGGCTGATGGAGGCTGACTGGAAATGGGGTGAGGGGGGGTTAGGACTGGAAATGGGCTGGGGGGGGTTAAGAAAGCTAATGGGCTGGGGCGGATGGAGGCTGACTGGAAATGGGGTGGGGGGGTAGGAGTGGAAATGGGCTAGGGGGGTTAAGACTGGTAATGGGCTGGGGGTTGATGGAGGCTGACTGGAAATGGGGTGATGGGGGGTTAGGACTGGAAATGGGCTGGGGGGGTGGTTAAGACTGGTAATGGGCTGTGGGCTGATGGGGGCTGTCTGGAAATAGGGTGATGGGGGGGTTAGGATTGCTAATGGGCTATGGGGGGGTTAGGACTGCTAATGGGCTATGGGGGCGCTAGGACAGGAAATGGGCTGATGGGGAGGGGTTAGGACTTGAGGTGGGCTGATGTGGTTAGGACTGGTAATGGGCTGTGGGCTGATGGGGGGGGTTAGGACTGGCAATGGGCTATGGGGGGCTGACTGGAAATGGGCTGATGGGGTTAAGACTGGAAGTGGGCTGATGGGGGGGGTTAGGACTGGTAATGGGTTATAGGGGGGGCTTAAACTGAAAATGGGTTGATGGGGGGCTAGGACTGGTAATGGGTTGGGGGATTGCTATGACTGGAAATGGACTGAGTGGACGGCGAGGCTTGAACTGCAAATAGCTGATGGGGAGGGAGCTTGGAATGGAAATGGGCTGTGAGGGAAGGGAGCTAGGACTGAAAATGGGCTGATGGAGCAGCTAGGATAGGACTAGAAATGGGCTGTTGGGGGGGAGCTAAGATTGGAAATGGGCTGTGGTGGGGGCTTGAATTGAAATGGACTCATGGAGGGGCTAGAACTGGAAGTAGGCTCATGGGGGGGCTTGGACTGGAATTGGGCTGAGTGGAGGGGAGCTAGGATTTGACATGGGCTGATGGTGGGGCTAGGAAATGACTAGAAATGGGCTGATGGGGGGCTAGGATTGGAAATGAGCTGATGAAGGGACTCAGACTGAAAATGGATGGGGGAGCTAGGACTGGAAATGGGTTGATGGGGGGCTAGGACTGGAAATGGGCTGATGCAGGGACTAGAAGGGAATGGATGCTGGGTGAGACTGGAACTAGAAGGGAGCTGATGTTGGGGGAGGATTAGAATGGGATGGGGCTGGGAGAGTAAAATGGAGAGGGGAAAAATATTTTGTGTGGGAGGGATGAAAAATCTACAATTGGCCGGGTATTGGGAGAGTAAGTGGGGATTGAGGATGGAGGGGTAAAATTTGTGTGGATGAAATAAGAATGAGGAAAGAGCAAAAGGAGAAAGATTAGTATGTTAAAGCAGATGTAGAGAGAGAGGATGGAAAGAAAACTAGAAGAGAGAAGAAAGGACAAATGGACAGCAGACGATGGAGAGTTAGCAGAAAACATGAAGAAACCAGAAGAAAGTGGCTGGAGCAATTGCAACTGAAAAAAAATGCACAAAAGGTAGAAAGATATCTCTTTATTTTGAATTTATTAACTGGAATATGAAAGCTCTGGGAAATGTGCATCATTAACGTCTGCGCTTTGTTTGGTACAAGAGGAAATTGATTTATAGTTTTATTTCTACAGTGTTGTTGTACATTCCAAGTTTGGCTTTTGGGGTTCCCAGTTTAATTATTGCCTTCCTGTTTCTAAATTGCGATTCCTTGTTTGGTGATGGTCTATGTTCTGCATGTGTAACTGAGCTGAGGTATTCTGTTTATGTAATTCCTATTTGACATTGCCACTTGTTCTCTTTCCCCAGTATTCTCTGAAATGTACTGGTTTAATATTTGCAGTGTTTCCTTTTGATAGGTAGGGTCTGGTGCTTTGTGAGTCCTGGTAATGCTGTCAGGATACAGCGGGTTTGCTATGGGTTCTAAATGGGCAGCGTTTGTAGTAGTTCCTAATGTGCCTGGCGGTTGGCACTGGATTATAGTAATGTAGAAATCTTTTAGTCTTTCTTTATCCATACACTCATTAAGAGACATGTTTACTAAAAGTTAGTGAATGGTAACATTATGCAAATATTTATGCAAATAAGACCACTTATGCAAATGAGGCCCCGCACCGAGTCTCCGCACATGGCCCCGCACCCCCCTTGGGCCGCCCCTGACACCAGGATATTTGATACACCTCTGTGTGCAGGTCTGGGAGCCTTCAGGGCCAAGGGTGATGTTCCACACATAAACAGCACCAACTACCACACCACCATGATGACTACTTAACATCTGTGATCAGGTCTGATGTCTCCTGGGGATTGGCCAGAGCTGGTAATGTGTCATAGCAGCAGCCATCATGGCACAGGGATGCCTAATAGAGCTCTGTCATGGGAGCTGCAACTCCTGGGGGTTTGGGCAGAGGTGTGCACTGCAACAGGAGAAGCTTACATCACATCGCGCTAACCTCTGCACCTCTGCTTTCATGTCTGTGGCTCCTGGGGATTGGCATATGTGCACACAGCAACATACGCAGATAGCTTGATCACAGGGTTGCCCACATACATGTGTCTCGCACATGTGGTACATGTCTTATGTGTTTTTATTGCTGGATATTGTGTTGCACACCTTCCATTTAGTGACCTGTCCCCATACACTTACCTCAAGTGGGTGGTCTGCTACACGGTTGAAGTGCCTTGTTATGCACACCCACGCCCTCCTGACGCATTCCAGATCCTGGTGTTTTGAGGCGCCTGGTGCAGATTAAGGCTGGTGCAGATTAAGGCTGCCAGCTGTCATTGGTCGTGGCGACTAAATGCTGGCTTGCGGGATCGCATCGCCATTTCAGGGGATGCCCATGTGCCGATGAAGCATGTATGTATGCTGCGCATGCGCTGCACCATGCATATGCCATGCCCTACTATACCATGCACATAATGTGCATGTGTCACAGACGCCACATGTGCGTGAATACACATTGGATACGGAGATTGGCGGACACGGTGGCTGGCTTTAATTTACATCACATGACTTACACCATTTTGCCTGGACTGCATCTGGTGCGCCTTATGGCATGCTTTTGCCAAATCAACGCCATGCCTCTCCTTAGAGGCATGGGACAAAGGTTATAGCATATTAGGCTTGTGTCACTGATGTGTCTGACTGTTACTAACACTCATCTTGCTGTTGGTGCAGTGGGGATTCAAACCCATAAGCAGTGACTCTGAAGGCATCGCATTAACCAGTATGCTATGCCTTTTCTCAAAGCATGGGCTGACTACACAGCAACTGTAGATCAACCCAGTAAATGTCAGCTGTGCTTACTGGGATCGGGTATACCCACAGCTAAGGCACTTTACAGGGTACCTTAGGTTTTCCAGATGAGGTGATGGTTTATTTTTGGTGGACACACTGACATTTGCTATGGGGTCTGTGAACTACACTGTCCTAATGTTACCGGCGAAACTCCCAGTGATAGTTTGAGCAATGCCATATAGGGAGGTGGGCATGCCAGTGTCCACATAGCATGCATCGCCAATAGGATACACGTTGGCTATTTACGCATGGTAACCTTAACTTCGTGGCAGTGCTGTGAGAGGGTTATAGAGCAGTAGCCCACTGGTTAATACAATGACCAGCAAGCCAGGGGTCGTGAGTTTGGCACCTCAGGGATCCCATCTGATATGGCTGTCTGAGGCAATCTCTTTTGCTGCATGTAACATTCTGACACATCTCTACAATCTGTGCTGCCAAAAGAAACACCCTCACTTCATTGCCATCACCTACTGCTCCCTATAGGGAAGCAGGGGTTTCTGGACACACATGCAGCTTAAGGGGCAACGCCTATTGACCCGCCCTCCCAGGGCCAGGGTGGGGACAGAATCGGCCACTAACAGACCCACACTCTACAGCTTTGCAATGGCGGCAGTGGAGGAACATGATAAAGGGCTGTGGGAAAAGCTACCCCAGTCCTGCAGGGGAAGGGGCACCCTCCAAGACAGTCAATGCAGATCTGTTTGTATCACACAGGGCACTAGCAGTAGGCCTGCAAACGCTCAGATGCCCCCCACCACCATCTGAAATTCACCAGCAGAGGGCACTGTCAATCTTCACCCTACAAGGTACTCCAGCCATACACACACTAGCTGCAGTCTGCTAGATAGTACATAGTGCATGTCCCTGGTGAAGCTGTGTGCACCCAGAGGTGGTACATCAGTGATTGGACCCCAACCAGGGAAACTCCCAGATACCACTTCAGAAAAGCACTGTATGGCAATATGTGGGGACCTAGACATGCCATGGTCATTGCTCAGTCAGGGTGAGAGTGACCGCCCAGCATGACATACTGTGGTCACCCTGTCCCTGCAGGTGGTGGTTGGCCACTACAGTGTCCCAGCCTTTGCCCTATGCCCTGTGCAGATGCATCCTGCCCAGGCTGCCCTGACCGGCCTATACCCACAGTACCTTGCTCCCCATTATGCACATAGGCAGGCTAACACTGGAAACAGTGCAAGCATTGTGGGCTCCTCAAGATGTGGCCAGCCACAAAACACTAGATAGACATACACACACTGCCACACCTACTTCAGCATTGTGCAAATATAGAGGTGGTTGGAAGCCCTGGCCGCCACCCAGTCCTGGGCACAGCGCAGGTATTGCTATGGTACTCAGTACTGTTGGGGTCCCTCTCTGGGGTGGTAAACACTGTCAGAGACTTAAACCGAGACACACTCCACAGATATCAGACAGGTTGCTCTGATGGATCTCTGTTAACAAATTGTGTTTCATTTTGGACTTGTTATCTGACATTAATCATAACAACCGCTTGATATATGTGGAACGTGTTTCAAGGTTTACGACAGCATTGCTAAGGTATGCGGGTTCTAGTATTGGTAGATGCTGCTCCGCACAGGGCCCAACAGCCTGACCCTCCATGACGCTTTGGATAGTGGAGCTGGCCGATGCTCTGGGGCAGAGGTTCCCAACTCCAGTTCTGGTGGGCCCAACACGATTCAGGTTTTCAGGCTGTCCTTAATGTATATGCAGGGGATACATTTGCATACAATGAGAGCGGGACATACAAATACATCTCAAGCATATTTCTTAGGGACAGCATGAAACCTAAATGGTGTTTGGCCCTCCGGGACTGCAATTGGGAACCTCTGCTCTAGGGACTGCACATGTCTATGGTGAATGTGCTCTGTAGGGTAGAATATAGGCGTTTATGGCGTGTTTATTTTATCTGCAAAAAAGTTCCTTCTTTCTTACCATGGTTTAGTATTGGGTAAAATATAGGTACATGGTCTGCAGGAGCCACAGCTGGGACTTGAATCTGTGACCTTCTGCCCCTGAACACACTGCCTGTGTGTACTGCACCAAACTGTTGCCACAGAGGCAGGTCATTCCCTGGGTATACCATTACTGTTCGTCAAACAGACCTTGTCTTTTGCAGTGCACGACACCCACCTAGACAGGGCTTGGCCTTGGTCTGCTGTGGGCAGATGCCACTGCCCCCAACACCACTGGCACCCCTCCACCATCATGTTGACATGCCCTTATGCCGGTGGTGCTGGTGGTGCGCAGTCCCAGGCCATACAATATGCCAGTAGGCGGCTTTCTATGGTGTGTGATCTGTGGTAGGGGTGCCTGCATGGACATCCATGCTTCCCCCCAGCACCGCCTGCCAATGTTCTGTGCCCTTTGGGGTATTTGCTAGGTACTGTCCACTGGGACACTGTGGGACACAGACACTCGTGGACATGTTTGACCTTGATCAGTTGCTAATATTGTGTTTCTGTTTTTCTATGTGTCACCTAGGCATCTGCCTAGCCTGTCCTATGCCCCAGCTGCCCCACTGCATATCACGCCTGCAGTCCCCTGTACCCCATGTGCAGCCACACCATAGTGCCCTTTCGTACTTGGACACTATCTGGTGGTGCAGCACATGTATCACTACTATCACTGTTCTTGATCTCCCTGCCTTTGCTGTACATTGCTGACTGAAATGGTTTCTCTCTCCTTCACTTTTTTTTTTTAATATCTTTATTTAAATTTTCAAAAACCAAACACATGTACAAACATACAAACAGAGAAACAAATAAACCACAGCCAACCAGCCCACCCCAACCTCCCCCCACCCTCCAAGGCTCACCAGGCTAGCACAAAAAGGGGGAAGAAACTACAACCCTCGGCCCCTCCCCAGCGACCGAGGGCAGAGCAATAGAGTCGCACACTTTAAATCACAAACAAGAGGGGGGAGAAGTAGCTACTCCCGGACCAGGCCCCCTTACATAAGCATCCAATGCCTCCCACTTGAAGGCATTACGCCCACCAGAGGAATATCCCTTTCTAGGAAGCCGTTCTTATTTACTATATAAACAGACCTGGTTCCACCAGGCCCGCGGATGAACATCATAGGTATGCTTCCAATTAACCACAATTAGATAGATCACAATGCCTAACATGAAATCTAGCAAAAAATGGCACTCTTTGCGCAAAGACGGGATACCCGCCATGGACCGGAAGCTGAGAATCTTCCAAGTAAGAGGGGTCCTAACCCCCAGGATGCTTTGTATCTGCTCCCACACTTCCACCCAAAAGGTTCCTAGGCATGAACACTCCAGCATTATGTGAGCTAAAGTCCCCACCTCACTTTGGCAAGACCAACATTGACTGCTCCGAGCTTTGTCCCACCTATTGAGCCGCACTGGGGTGTAGTAGGCCCTATGAGCAAAAAAGAATAAGGTTTGTGCAATCGATGCAGCTTTGGCTACTCGCACTTGCCTGGTCCAGAATTTATTCCACTTCAGAGGAGGGAAAGCCACACCCACTTCAAACTCCCAAGTCAAACATACACCCAACCTCGGAAGATTCGGGCCCTGGCCCAACAGACTATAAAAATAAGAGGCCCCCGCCGCATTTTTTCGGGCCTCTTGCACAATGCCAAAAATCCCTCCATCCTTCGAGAGTAACTTAATATCTACCTTAGTCCGTTTAATACAATGCATGAGCTGCAACCACTGAAAGTACAACGATGCCGGAAGACCATATTCCTGCTGCAATGTAGCAAACGGCTTCCAATTGCTCCTATCTACCAACTGACCAATCGACCATATTCCTCTAGAATACCACTGACTCCATGCACACACCTTTTTCTGTATCTTAAAAAGAGGATTGTACCACAAGGGAAGAAGCTCCGAGTCTGCTAAACCCTCCTGCCTCTTCCCAGATACCAGCACACCGAAGGCATTTTGCACATCCGTTATTATTCTAGAACACCCTTTACTTTCCGGAAACACCATGTTCATTAACAACTGCATTGGAAATGGCTCCAACAAGGCCTCGTCTATATCCAACCAAGCTGGTCGCTGACCTACCTCGGTCCCAGACCAATATGAGCCCTGCTTAAGAAGAAACGCCGTATTATATAGGAAAAAATCCGGAAACTTCACCCCTCCCTGCTCCTTACCCATTTTTAACTTCCTAAGGGCTATACGAGGCACTTTACTATTCCACAGAAACTGCACAAGCAACCTCTCAATTTGCCTGTAAACAAACCTCGGCAAATAACAAGGCAACATTTCTTATTTTATTTTTATTATTTTTATTTATGCATTTTTAAACAATGAACCAAGCAAACTTGTACAGAATAATGACACTTGCAGGAAGTCAACTTAATATAAAAATTACAAAATATACAATGTAGCAAGGATCAAAAGTAGTCCTCAAAATGGGGAGGAACTAACCACAAAATTAATCATAGAATACCAACATCAAGAAGACAAATGAAGACAGAGCACCAAGGCAACATTTCTAATACATAATTAACCCGTGGAGTTATAGTCATTTTAAAAGTCTCTAAATGACTCCACCATGACAATACTAAAGGGGACCACCCAGCAAGCATGTTGTGAACCTTCGTTACCAACACCTTCGCATTATACTCAATTGTGGCCTCCAGCGGGAAACGATAATACACCCCTAAATATTTAACCATCTGCATCTCCCACACAAAAGTGAACTCTCTCATATCCTCCCTGTGCACTCGCGAGTTAAGCAGGAAAGCCACTGATTTTGCCCAATTGATCTTGTATCCAGACAGTTTCGAATATTTATCAATTAGCGTCAATATCTGCGGTACAGACTCCGGAACAGTAAACAACAAGAGGTCATCGGCATAGGCCAAGAGTTTTACTTCCTTAGTAGCCAGCCGAACACCTTGGATCCTTGCACATTGTCGCACTAGCAACGCTAACGGTTCCAGAGCCAAATTGAACAGCAATGGGGAGCCTTGACGGGTGCCTCTACCCAACAGCAGCTCCCGAGACTGCGTAGCATTAACACATATATGAGCCACCGGCCTCGAATACAATACATGAAGCAACTGAAGGAAACCCTCACCGATCCCAAACCATTTACGAGCCGAGAACAAAAAGGACCACTCTAATTGGTCAAACGCTTTCTCAGCGTCCAAGGACAGACCCACCAAAGGACTATCAACATTTCCCACTTCTGCCAATACATGACATAATAGCCTAGTGTTATCCGCCATTGACCGACCTTCAACAAAGCCACATTGGTCAGGGTGAATCACCGAGGGGATCACCCTAGATAGACGCCGAGCCAAAACTGTGGCGTAGATTTTGTAGTCTGCATTTAATATGGAAAACGGGCGATAATTCCCCACCAATTGCGGATCTCGGCCTCCTTTCTCCAGCACTATCACATTCGCTGCGGCAAAAGCCCCTACCACAGGAGCATCTTCGACTAAGGAGTGAAAATACTACTGCAGACAGGGAGCGAGATCTTTAGCAAAGGTCTTAAAGAATTCAGCTGGCAGTCCATCCGGACCCTCTGCCTTCCCCATTGACAACGCATCTATGGCCTGATAAATCTCTTCCAAACCAATCGTCCTATCCAACAACATCACCTCTTCTTCACTCAAAGCAGGCCTCTGAACCCCATCTACCAACCTGTCAAACTCTTCCTGATCAATTGTGGTCTCTGAAGTATAAAGCTGGCCATAAAAAACTCGAAAGGCCTCTGCTATTTCGACATCCGACACCACAGTCTTGTGCCCGACCGGGTCCCGTATTGCCGCAACCAGGCCGGCCTCTCTCTGAGCATTGAGTGCATTGGCCAGCATCCGTCCAGCCTTATTACTTTCCCAATAATAAGTACCCTTCTGCAACTTAATATTACGCTCTGCCTCACCCGCCAAAAGCTCATCATACTGAAACCGGAGCCGCTGCAATCGCAACAAAATACACGGATCCGACCTACGAACTAAAATCCGCTCCCCTGCTTTGATCTGCTCATCTAGGACTCGAACCTGCTCTTTGCGCTGCCTGGCTTGCGCTATCCCAAAACTGGTAATTTAACTTTTATAGCGGCCTTAAACCCCTCCCACTATGCCCATACTGTAGTGTCATGAATGGAGTTAAAACCAAAATATTTCGCTATTGCAATCTGCATTTCCGCACGAAAGTCTGCCCTCTCCAAGAGGGATCTATCAAAAACCCAGCTGGAAGAGCAGGGAGCTACCCCTTTGTCATCCAACACAATTGAAACCGCCGCATGATCCGAAACATGCGCCGCATGAATACTGGAGGCAACTATGCTAGGCATCAATTTCTTAGAAACTAACAGAAAATCAATGCATGACAACGACTGATGTGGGGGTGAAAAAAACGTAAAATCCATTTCTGAGGGATGTTGCAGCCGCCACACATCCACTAAACCCATTTCTTGGATCAGTGAGTTAAGTAGTATCTGTGCCTTAGAAGGCCTAGCGGATCTGGGCGGCTTCCTGTCAATAAGCGGATCTATTACTTGGTTAAAATCTCCCCCTAACACTAACAATTCCCCCACAACCATATTGACCTCCCTCACCAAGAAGTGGAAGAACTCCGGACAATCCCCGTTAGGGGCATATACATTGCAAATAACCAATTCCAGAACACCCAGCTTAACTACTACCTTAACCCACCTCCCCTCGCCATCCTCACAGACATGCAATACACTTGGGTTCAAAGCCTTTTTAATTAATACAGCAACACCATTACGCTTATTAGTTGCCGCCGAAAAGGCCACCACCATGAATGGCTTAATGTTAAGCTTCAGGGATTCTTTTGCACTCAAATGAGTTTCCTGTAACAACAGGATGTCTACCCCTTCTTGTTTCCCATACAAAACTATATTTTTCCTCTTAATGGGGTTCTTTATGCCTTTCACATTTAAGGAAAGGACCATAATAGGAGCCATACTGTCTGTTTATCACTCACCTTAGTTCCAGCCTGTTGGTATTGCCAATTCGAAGAACAGGCTCTCACACATGCCTGCCTAGTCACCCTTCCCCATCTACCACGCACCCTGAACAGCAACCCCATCCCCCATCTTAACCCCAAATCCAACATAATCCCAGTGAGCCCTGGAGGGTAACTCCATGCAAAAAACCGAATTGGTGAGCCCGCGCCAAGCAGGGCTGATGCAGAAGGGCTGACTCCAATGATCACCCACCCCTACCAACCCCGCTTCCCCAATATCTCCCTTACCACAGTTTTGCCTAAACCCCCCCTAAAATCCAAGGCACTCCTTCCCCCTCCCTCTGAAACACCCCTTACACTACTACACAGCATCCCCAACCAAGATACACTTTAACAGACCATATGTAAAACAACAAGTGCCAGCGGCCCCAAGAACAGTGTAAGAACAGTTCCGCTGGGCCTCACGAAAGTCACTTTAGTAGGCATCCACACTCTGGACCCAACCACCAGCAAGGGCAACAATCACCTCCTCAGCAGTGTTTCATCGCATCTGAGATGCCTCCTTATCCTCCAGATATAGACGCAAGGCCTCAGGTTCCTCAAAAGTTCTAGTCTGATTGTGAAGCGTAACACGCATTCTGGCCGGGTACATCAAACCAAACCTTGCCTGCAGGTGCTGGAGTCGCGGTCTTAATGCTAGGAAGCTCCTTCTGCGATCAACCGTGCATTTCGCCAGGTCAGGAAAGAAGAGCAACCTGTGCCCCTCAAATTCCACCGGGGATCGGGAGCCCGCCGCATCCATAATTGGGGAGGAGTGGTCTAGTGGTTAGGACAAGGTACTTCAGGCCGGAGGGCCGGGGGTTCAAGTCCCACCTGGGGACAGCAATCGCAGGCTGGAGGGACTGGGATTTCTAGTCCTATAGGCACTCCTTGTGGTCTTGGGCAAGCCACTTAACCCTCCATTGCCCATGTTCCCTGTAAGTATTAGCGTATGTGTGTCATATCCCCTCATGTTAAATGTATCCCCCAATTGACCGCTTTGACCCGCTTTGACTATAAATACAGCTAAATAAATAAATAAATAAATAAAATAAAAATAAATAAATTGTCGCAACCTGCTGGTACCGCAAAATCCGCAATATAATCGGTCGTGGCCTCTTGTTGTTAGGTTGTATCTGCGAGGGTACTCTGTGCGCCCTATCGATCTCGAAGGGCAGATCAAAGTTGAGATGAAGGACTGCTGGGATCAGCTTACACAGAAAGGGAATCATCTCTTTCCCCTCTGCCCCCTCCGGTACCCCCACAATTCGGACGTTATTCCTGCGGGCCCGATTATTTCCATCTTCTAATTCCTTCTGCAACCAACAAATTTGTCTGGCCTGCTTGTCCACCTCGTGCAGCCGCTCATCGTGCACCTTCAGAGTTTGTTACATCTGCTCCTGCCACACAGAGAGCCTTTCCACAGACCCCCTCAACGCCACCATCTCATCATGCATCGAGGTCAGGGACTCACCATTCGCTCTCACCATCTCCTTCGTCCCTTTTATCTCCGCAAGAATCTCTTGTAAGGCCTCCGGCTGCTCTCCCACGGCCACCATTTTGTGCAGGGAGGGGGGCTCAGTCTTAGAGCGTTTAGCGCTATTATTTGGTGCCGCAGCAAATTCTAGCTGCATGGGTTTAGGCCCGGACATATCCACCTCTCACTCCACCAGGTTTCGCCAACCTTAATGGGATCTGGCAGCAGGACTCTTTCAGGATTCAACTCAGCCCCTCCGGAGCTCCGCTCTACCCGTCTGTCCCACTCGGCATCAGGCTCCGCCCCCCTCTCTCCTTCACTTTTGCCTCTAATGCCAGGTTTTCACTCGCGCTATTTTTCAGACCTTCATTTCACGGCGCTAGTGTGCCTGTAGCCTCTCCCTGCCCACCCCCGCCCATTGACCCCTTCTCCCTGCCCTCTGGGGAGCCTTACTCAACCTTTTCTGTGCCTTAGCGCCGCCAGGGACGTTGTTGGGAAAATGGCACATTATCGCCTGAAGAGGTTGATTTATCACACGATAACGTCACGTATCATGTGATAACATTACGTTTCGCATGATAATGTTATGTATCGCGTAATAATTGCGCCGCTGCTACGTTATTGCCATTTAGTAAACATACCCCTAAGAGAGGGGGTGGAGTACTTACACTGAACAAATCAGACCCCAATATGCTTGCCAGTATATGCACAAATTGTGAGGGTATAGACAATCAAAATTGAAAACAAAAATGCAGCAATATTAACTGCATATATGCAACAGAATCTTGGCTCAATGAAAACAACTTGCAACTCAATTAAAAGAAAGCAGAAATCCTATTTACCACAAGAAATCAAAATTTCACACCCACTACTATATTCAACTTACACAAGCAGGAAGTTACCAGTCAAGCAGGAAGTTAAATACCTAGGTGATATTATTGAAAGAGACCTTAATATGATGTTGCAAATCAAACATACTGCTAGGACGATATTCTACAAATTAAAAACCATATAATACCTCAGACCAATTCTAGACCCCCATGACTTTAGAACAGTAATCCAAGCAATAGTCACCCCACACTTGGACTACTACAATGGTCTTCTTCAAGATCTACCAAAGAAGACCATTCAAATACTTCAACTCACCCAGAATGTCACTGCCAGGATTTTAAGGCTAGGCTAACTGACCACATAACTCCAATATTCTACAATCTCCACTGGCTCCCCTTAGCTACCAGAATAAAATACAAGTTAATTGTTACTACTTTTCAAACTGCACAATGCCATCTCTCCCTCCCACCTATCCACCATACGTCATCCACAAACAGACACAAGAACCAGGTGAAAAAATACCAAGAACCTCCTAGCAATACCCTCCGCAATACTCAAAACCAGACAAATTATAAGTAATAGAGCATTCAGATTCACAGTCCTCCACCCTCTTAACTCCCTGCCAGACTCAATCAGATCAATCAAGGAACTCCTGACATTCCGCAAGGAATTAGAAACACATCTATTCTCTAAGCATTATAATAATTCCTCCTTTGATAACACATTTCATACCACTACCCACCCCCTCCACCTCCCACCTCCCCATTAACGTAATCTCCTCACCTCACCCCTCTTTTCATAAGATATGTCATACTGGGTCAGACCAAGGCCCATTAAGCCCAGTATCCTGTTTCCAACAGTGTCCAATCTAGGTCATACGTACTGTGATATAGTAGCCAGTGTAGAGCCCATGATAATAGGTGAAAAAGAGGAATTTACCTTGGAGTCTAATAGGCAGCAAACACACTCAGCTCACAGGAGGCAAAAGAGCAATAGAATAAGTTTACCACACACTAGTCCTGACGTAGCAGGAAGGTTAAAAGCTAATCAGGATCACCTGTCCATGAAAGCACAGGCAGCTTGCAAAGGACATGAGGATAAAAGCTGCTGGGTAAATCCAGGAGAGGCCAGAGGGGGCAGTGACCTGGGAGGAGTGAGCAACCAGGCTGAGAACAGATGTCACACAGAAGGAAGCCTGCTCAATCAAGGAAGCAGTAGGTGTGGTCCGGTAGCAGGAAGCAGCTGGGGAAAAACTTCTCAGGAACGTGGCCATAGCACTGCTCAGACTGCTGGTAGCTGGAGGTCCCGGGAAGGAGCTGTCCGTAGCCCAGAGAGAGGAACCAGGACAACAGAGAGAAGGTGGGAACCTAGCTTTAAGAGAGAAAAAGCTAAGAACTCTGTTTTGTCTGGAGGTCCAGGGCATGGCATAAGAAGTAAAGTAAATGCTGGGAGTTATGACATAATTCCACATTACTGGGAGAAAAGGAAAGCCAGAGGGAAATTGCCACAATACCAGGTATTCAAAATCCTGCTTGCCTAGAGCAGTTTCCTGATAAGCTGACCAGTGCCTCACAGAGAGGGTTTTACAATGAAAACAGCTATGAGGATTTTAACCCACCTGCTGCCCCGGAGGATTGTGAACTAATGCAGTGGGAAAATAATAGCTGTAACCTTGAACTCACACCAATGGACTGTACATTATGTTTCTCTGATGATATTGAATCATTGTGCTAAACAAGTGGGCAGAAGCTCTGTAAAAATACCAAAGGAAAAGAATATATTTTTCTTTGAAGAAGCTGTTTTTGTTCCTGGTTTTTGTTGTATAAAAGGAGATCCTTAGGGGTGGGGAAATAAAGCCCTATTCTTATTTTGCCTTAATTACTCGACTGCAGACTGTTATTGTGCTAGAAGGCAACTTGATCCTCAAGACCCTAGGCGGATGCCTAATAGGGACTGGGAGAGGAGTCACAAATGGCGTAGTTTTTCAGATTATTCCTGGAGATTATACAGCAGGAACCCAGCAGAGTGACGTTGCTGAAGAATAGGACGAGTATCATGGCTGGACACGCCCAGAAGGTTCCAGAACCGGTGGAAAAGAAAAATACCTTCTCAGAGCGCGAATCTCCAGCTGGCTCAGGTAATGAGTATTTGGGCACAGGCGGTGGAGGATTCCAGTGAGAAGGAGTGGTAAAAAGAAAGAGAGACTAGGCACAAAAAATAGTAGTAGTGCCACACTTGGTGTTTGTTGTCTGTTTGTTTTTTGTAGTATGCAAGCATGGAGATGGATCCCCAAGAAGTGCTTCGGTGGATGAGCCTACAATTCGAGAAACAGAGGGAGCTGGCGCAGCTGAGCCAAGAGCAAGCCACGGCAGCCTTACAGGCCCAGCAGAAGCCCCTGACAGAGTTGCTACAAGTTTGCTGGCAGACCGGACAACGGAGAAAACACCAAAAGAACATTACTGTGGGGTAGGCCCACAGAACTGTGGGATATTGTCTTTTGGACAGTTATCTGAGGCCAATAACATAGATGACTTTGTGGAGGCTTTTGAAAGGGTAGCCCACAATGCAGGTTGGCCGAGCGAGCAATGGGCAGTTAGGCTGGCCACCTCCCTAACGGGAAAAGCCTTAGCGGCTTACAGGGCCATGCCTGCTGCTCTGGCAACCGACTATGAAAAAGTTAAAAAGCCATACGGGATAGGCTGGGCTTGACGCCTATGGTTTACAGATGTATGCTGAGAGCCACCAAGCTCCAACCAGGTGAAACACCTAAGGCACTGTGCCAGAGGGTGCGTAGCCTGGTATGGAAATGGCTCGCTCCAGAAGGGAAGACCCTTGAGAGTATTATTGATACAATTGTGTTGGAACAATTTTCAGAGGCAGTTCCTGCCGAAGCGAGGTCCTTCTTAACTTTGCAAAACTGCCAAACCTCAACCGAAGCAGCTCACCTCACGGAACGGTTTATGGAGGCTGAGTTGGCCAGTAAACCACAGGGAGGCGCTGGTAGCACGTTTGGTGTGGCAAATTTTGGTAAAGTAATTAAGGAGCCTAGGCTGTTTGTTCCAAATGTAACTGAGTGTTTGCCTAAGAAAGAGATTACAGATGCACTGATAAAATGTTTTAAGTGCGGTAAACGGGGTCATAGAAAAAAGGATTGTGTCTGGCGAACAGCACTGATAATCGGTGACAGAAAATGTATGCAAGAAGAATTCCGTATAAATGTTGAAGTGCAAGGTGTGGTAGCTCAAGCATTGCTTGACTCGGGCGCGGACCAAAGTATGGTCTCGAGAAAGTTCTGGCGAACCCTACAAGCCAGCAATGGGTCCACACCGAGCCAACCAGAAGGAGTAGCCAAGATACGCTGTATACATGGAGCATCTACCTGTTATCCTCTCTATAGCCTGGTAATAAAAGGGTTAGGAACGCGAAAGGAAGTTTTAGTTGCCCTAGTCCCCAAATTACCTTTTGATGTTGTGCTAGGTAGGGACTGGCCACCATTTGATAAAGAGATAAGGGAAGGCATACACATAAAAAGAGGTATGACCTCTGCTGGGTCCCCAGCCAAAGTAGCAGCAGCACAGCTTGAACCCCCGGGGGGGGGGAGATTCGGAGCCTCTAGAACGGGAAGGAGAACCCCCAGTCGAGGAGGATAGGCTGGCAGAGATGGGTCTAGGAGAGCTTCCCACGAGGGTGGAGACCGGGAAAGGCCCAGAACAAGAGGGTAAGCCAAAGGGGGAGGCTATGGTGACACTAGTTCCAAAGCCACTGTTTGCAAAAACCAGAAAGACAGGCCCGGATACAAAGGAGCCAGTGAAAGCGGAAGTATCCGGTAAGGCGGGTTTTGTTCTAAAGTTCTGCAAAATGTACCCTAATGCACAGAGCCCGCAGAGGGCTACAGCCGCGGCTGCGGGGTATGATCTCTTCAGTGCGGTGGAAGAGGTAGTGCCCAGGAGAGGAAAAGCCTTGATAGACACAGGGTTGCAAATAGAACTGCCTACGGGTTGCTATGGACAGATAGCCCCTCGTTCCGGGCTAGCCTCCAAGTACTTCATTGACGTCGGGGCAGGGGTTATAGACCCAGACTATAGGGGAGTAGTCAGAATTTTACTTTTTAATTTTGGTGACCAGGATTTTAAAGTTAAAGTGGGGGATAGGGTGGCACAGCTCATTTGCGAAAGGGTTGGGTTTCCAGTGTTGGAAGAGGTGCCACTATTAACTCCTACCAGCAGGGGAGGGGGTGGATTTGGCTCCACCGGGCAAAAGGAGGTGAAGGGTCTGACCGCCACATCTGAGGAGAAGGTGGAGGATGATCTAGGCCCACAAATCATAGACTGTAAAGAAAACCCAATGCCTAAAATAGGCACAGAGTTGTCGCTACAACAAAAGCATCAGTTGGTCCAGTTGCTTGCGAGGTTCCCGGACGTCCTAACGCCGATGCCAGGGGAGACCAGTTTAGTGGCGCACAAAATTCTTACCCCTCCCGGGAAAGTGGTGTGGCAAAGGCCTTACCGCCTACCAGAGGCCCGGAAGAGGGAAGTGATATCCCAGGTGCAGGAGATGCTAAACATGGGCATAATAGAAGAGTCGAAGAGTCCGTGGTGTAGCCCAGTAGTCCTGGTACCCAAGCCTGATGGAAGCCTGCTCTTCTGCATCGATTTTAGGCAAGTAAACGCCATCTCACTTTTCGACACCTATCCCATGCCTCGGATCGAGGAGTTGCTAGACCGGCTAGGACAGGCACGGTATCTGACCACCCTAGATATGACCAAAGGGTACTGGCAGATACCGTTAACCCAGGCGTCCAGACACAAAACTGCCTTTAGTACTCCACTCGGGTTATTCCAATTTCGACGGATGCCATTTGTGTTACATGGGGCAGCGGCGACATGCCAGAGGCTGGTCGACCAGGTCTTACGACCCCACCAAGCTTACACAGTGGCATACATGGATGATATTGTCATTCATAGTACCAGCTGGGCACAACATCTGCCCAGGGTGGAGGCCGTCTTGAGGGCCATGAGACGGGCAGGGTTGACCCTAAACCCGGGGAAATGTCTGTTCGCCGGAACAGAAGTTAAGTATTTGGGGCATATGGTCGGGAAGGGAATGGTCCGGCCTTTGCTTAGCAAGGTGGAAAGCGTACAGAACTTCCAGAGACCAGTAAATAAGAAACAACTCTGAAGTTTCTTAGGCCTTATAGGATATTACCGCAGGTTCATACCCCGATTCGCAGAGGAGAGCGCCGTCCTGACCAGTATGTTAAGGAAAAATGCTCCTAATAATATAAAGTGGACACCAGAGGCGGCGAGGGCATTTGCATTGTTGAAGGAAAAACTATGCCAGGCCCCGGTGCTATATGGGGTGGATTTCAGGAAGCCTTTCATCCTCCAAACTGATGCCTCAGAGTCCGGATTGGGAGCAGTCCTCTCCCAGGAGTTTGAGGGTACAGAACACCCGGTCATGTATATGAGTAGGAAGTTGTTCCAGGCAGAGGGCAACTACTCAACAATAGAAAAGGAGTTCTTGGCAATTAAGTGGGCAGTCGAGGCGCTTAGATTCTATCTCACGGGCCGTCACTTTGTGCTAATAACGGATCACACACCTCTGAAGTGGTTAGGCACTATGAGGAACCATAACCCCCGCCTTACGCGCTGGCACTTGGCCCTGCAGGTGTTTAATTTTACAGTACAGCACAGGGCGGGCAGATTACATCTCAATGCGGACGCCTTGTCTCGGATTCCGGGCTGTGAGAACGGCTGTTCCCCAGCCCGTAATATCTTAAGGGGGGAAAAGGTGATACAGTAGCCGGTGTAGAGCCCATGATAATAGGTGAAAAAGAGGAATTTACCTTGGAGTCTGATAGGCAGCAAACACACTCAGCTCACAGGAGGCAAAAGAGCAATAGAATAAGTTTACCACACACTAGTCCTGACGTAGCAGGAAGGTTAAAAGCTAATCAGGATCACCTGTCCATGAAAGCACAGGCAGCGTGCAAAGGACATGAGGATAAAAGCTGCTGGGTAAATCCAGGAGAGGCCAGAGGGGGCAGCGACCTGGGAGGAGTGAGCAACCAGGCTGAGAGCAGACGTCACACAGAAGGAAGCCTGCTCAATCAAGGAAGCAGTAGGTGTGGTCCGGTAGCAGGAAGCAGCTGGGGAAAAACTTCTCAGGAACGTGGCCATAGCACTGCTCAGACTGCTGGTAGCTGGAGGTCCTGGCAAGGAGCTGTCCGTAGCCCAGAGAGAGGAACCAGGACAACAGAGAGAAGATGGGAACCTAGCTTTAAGAGAGAAAAAGCTAAGAACTCTGTTTTGTCTGGAGGTCCAGGGCATGGCATAAGAAGTAAAGTAAATGCTGGGAGTTATGACATAATTCCACATTACTGGGGAGAAAAGGAAAGCCAGAGGGAAACTGCCACAATACCAGGTATTCAAAACCCTGCTTGCCTAGAGCAGTTTCCTGATAAGCTGACCAGTGCCTCACAGAGAGGGTTTTACAATGAAAACAGCTATGAGGATTTTAACCCACCTGCTGCCCCGGAGGATTGTGAACTAATGCAGTGGGAAAATAATAGCTGTAACCTTGAACCCACACCAATGGACTGTACGTTATGTTTCTCTGATGATATTGAATCATTGTGCTAAACAAGTGGGCAGAAGCTCTGTAAAAATACCAAAGGAAAAGAATATATTTTTCTTTGAAGAAGCTGTTTTTGTTCCTGTTTTTTGTTGTATAAAAGGAGATCCTTAGGGGCGGGGAAATAAAGCTCTATTCTTATTTTGCCTTAATTACTCGACTGCAGACTGTTATTGTGCTAGAAGGCAACTTGATCTTCAAGGCCCTAGGCGGATGCCTAATAGGGACTGGGAGAGGAGTCACAGTACCTAGCAGTTTCCCCAAAAGACACAGGTTCCACAATACTTGTACTGAGTCTATGTAACTATGTAAATAGTTAAGAGAACCAACTACCACCATGCCATCATACAGGTGTTTAGTGGTATGTAAATAGTTCTTTGAATCGTTGTATAATATTTCAACATGTTCCATGTAATGGAGTTTCATTGTTCAATGTAAACCATCCCTGATCGCTGGAAGGGGCAGTATAGAAAAACTGTTCAAATAAATAAATAAGTTGAAGGGGCTCATCTGGTGAAATATTGTTTAGTCAACAGACATATTTTTGAAGATTTGCGATGTCTTACCATCACTAAATTATTTCCATCTATATACAGTGGTAATTTTGATAAGACTTTGATCTGTATGGAGCAAAAATGGATTTTCTGTTTAATACTTTGGAACCCAAAGGGCTAAATGAATTGTTTGACTGAAAGACTTGTTCCTAAGGGTGGGATAGGGTGTTTTTTTCATTAAAAAAAAATCAATATTTCTGAATAGGTTTACAGAAAAGCATTTATTTTTACATCACCTTATAAAGATAGTTGTAGTTCGGTTTAGCTGAACTCAAGTGTATGACATCACAAGAAGAACTTTATAAGGTGCATGCACGGCATGCTTTCCAATTCTACATCTGGGAGCAGCTTGTAACAGCTTGATCGGTTTCTGACTGGCTGAAGGTATGAAAGCCTTTTTAAATGCTATATCTTGTGTCCTTTTTCCAAGTTACTTGACAATTATGTTCTATATAACATCCACAGATATGTTCAGTGGTTCTTGGATGATTTTTTCTTTTTCTTTGTACTTTAGATTTTTTGGCTGGGTAGTTGTCCCATTCCTTGATGAAGCCTAACCAGTGAAACACTTGGGGGTTGTGGGGGGGTGTTTACTAAACCACGCTAAAGGAGCAAGTGTGCAGGTAGCACACACTAATGGCACAATTGCACCCTTAATACTTGTAAAACGCTAACTTAATACTTGTAAAACTAGGAGTGGAGGAGTGGCCTAGTGGTTGGGGCAAGGTACTTCAGGCCGGAAGGTCGGGGGTTCAAATCCCAATAGAGAACAGCAACCTTGGGCCGGAAGGACTGGGGTTTCTAGTCCCACGGGTGCTCCTTGTGGTCTTGGGCAAGCCACTTAACCCTCCATAGCCCATGTTCCCTGTAAAATAGTTATCTCCAAGTTATAATGCCCTGTTCAATGTAATTTCAGTTTGTTCAATGTAAACCACAATGATGCAGAATAGCGCAGTATATAAGAGAATGTAAATAAATTTAGCATGTGCTAATGGGAGTGTGTGCAAAGCTCCCTATGGGCAGACAGTAGGGGTCAATTGGTGGGGAGTAGGTGGCAACAAGACCCTGCTCCCTTAACGATGGCACCTTAACACCAGGAACCTTACTGCATATCAAAACCTGTTGGTAAGGGTGCATTTTGATGAGAGAGAGCCTATTCAAATGTTTGCAATGTGCTGCATAGACAGGTGAGCCCAGGAATGTGATAATAGTGCTCCATTAGCAGCAACAGCATAGTGCCTAAGTATGAAAGGTCACTATGTTGATGGTGCAATGGGGCAATGGAGGGTGCATGTGGGTCATACAGTAGGGGCCGCTGGTGCACAGGGTGAACCAGGCAGTTGCCTAGGTGGCACATAAGAACATAAGACTTGCAAATATGCCAGACAGTGTCAGACCAAGGTCCATCATGCCCAGTATCCTGTGTCCAACAGCGGCCAATCTACGTCATAAGTACCTAGCAGTTTCCACAAAAGACACAAAGGATACACAGTGCATGTGTTGGGCAAGCAGGGGATATTCTAAACCCCTCGTTAACACAGGTCTGTGACTAAAAAGCTGTTTGATTATTTTCATCTAATTTCCATGTATTGTGGTGTGCTGAAAACAAATAAAATATTGAAAAAACTCCCAGACGTCATGATCTGCCACAACATGCAAAATTGTCTTCAAATTTATCATTTTTTTTCAAATTACTATTAATTAATTCAAATTACTATTAAGTAATTCACATAAGTGCATTTAAGATATAAAATGCCAAAAAAATCCTTAAAGGGGTTTGTCCGAGTTATGTAAAAAAAATATAGCACTGTAAATCTGATGGTCAGCAATATATACATAAGCTTAGCAAGTTTTAAGTCTGTGCGTCTAATGGTAGAAGGGGTTAATCTTTCCTGAAGAATCCAGTAGGAGGGAGACACAGGGCAGATAGTAGCAGCTCCGGTCAGTGCAGGGGGGCGTGGCCAGCACTGTGACGTCTCGTGTACAGACACAGAGCTGCTCTCTCCTGTATGCCACACTTGTGCACGAATCATCATCAGGTTTTTGGTTCTAGGCTGTTCACACCTTTTCATCGCAATTTGTGTTAGCTCGTCATTCTTCAACCGTTATGTTATGGCTCCGCGAAAGTGTATTGATTCGCCAGACAGTTTCTGTTTCATCTGTGGTGAATATACAGTGTTGAAGCAACAGCAGAATATTACAGACTTTGTGAAAAAAGTATACTTTGCATACTTTGGACTAAAAATTGGAGATCAAGATAAAGTCTGGGCGCCTTAAAGTGTGCAAACGGTGTGTTGAGGACCTCCAAAACTGGTTCAAGGGTAAGAAAAAATCTTTCCTTTATGGGATTCCTATGGTATGGCGAGAGCAAAAGAACCATAGTGACAACTGTTACTTTTGTTCATGCGATGTGAAAGGGTTTAATTCTAAATGGAAGCATTCCATTTCATACCCCAATTTTCACTCGGCAATTCGTCCCATCCCCCATGGCACAGACCCCTGCTACCTTGGAAGAGATACCTAGCTCTGATGAAGGTGAAGTCATACCTGAACCAGATGACGAATCAAGTTCTGACTTTGAAGATGATACAAGACCAAAATTGTTTTCTCAGGAGGAGATGAATGATTTGATAAGAGACTTGAATCTTCCAAAAGATGCCGCTGAGTTACTCGGATCAAAGCTGAAAAGCAGGAATTTATTGTTGCCAGGAGTGTCATCTTCATGGTTCAGACATCGTGAAAAGGAGTTTGTTCCTTACTTTGCACAGGAAGTCAAGTTGGTTTATTGCATCGATGTCAAAGGTCTGATGGGTCAATTTAAAATCCAATATGATTCACACACAGCAGACAGGTTAGGCAGAGACCAGCAGACTTTTCAGTTCCAGACATAGCAGACTCTTCAATTCCAGACATTGTGGGCTCAAGAGGTATAGCATGCTTGTTAGTGCAATACCTTTATAGTCAGGAGACAGGGATTTGATTCCTACTTGCTCTTTTCTTGAATGTGTGCTACTCAGGTCATTTTCATGCCTGCGATAATCAGAGCTCTTCTGTGCCTGATCTTCATAGCACCATTTCCATTCTGTGCTCCTGTGGCCGCAAACATCCTGCTGCTTCTAGCTTGGCTGGGGGACATGTCTTCCCTATCCTATGCCACACACTGACAATGCAGCACTTTACATTGGCATCACCCTGTGCATCAGTACAGTTGCCTTCCACATGCTCATCCACCTAACTGGTTGCCACATGGGGTGACCACCAATATGGCAGGTCCATCAGCTCCCACCTGTCCTTCCTTCCATCACCTTTACATTGACTTTCTGTGGTGCACTATCTAGTGTTAGGGTTACGGCTATTTTAGATGCATGCTTGTCAACTTGAATCACCTTAAAACCCTTGGCCATCTTATGTTTTGGAGCCTAGATCCCTTTGGGCACCTTAACTTCATGTGCCTTAAGCTCTTTGGGCACCTTAACTTCATGCACCTTAAAACCCTCATGGTGCTTAGGTTGAAGCGCCTTAATCCCTTTGGGAATGTTAACGCTTGTCACCTTAATGTGAAATGTGCCGTTACCGTGAGTTAAATGGTCAGGGCGCCCTGTTCCGTGCATTACACGGTCCATAGTTCCCTTTATGCCGGACCACCCCCACCTACCCATAGCCTTATACGGCTTCAGGAACCTTAACGCTGCCCTTATCACTGGTGACTTTACCGCAGTTTAGTAAACATACCCCTTGGTGTCAGGTTTGAGATAATTGGCCTTTGAAAATTAAATATATTTTTTATTATTTTGCAGTTGCAACTATGTTTTGAGTATTTATTGTCTCAACATATTACCAAGAAGATTTGAAGAGAGGTTTTTCAGACCATTGATTTATAGGGAGGAGTGGTCTAGTGGTTAGGACAAGGTACTTCAGGCCGGAGGACCAGGAGTTCAAGTCCCACCTGGGGACAGCAATCTCAGGCTGGAGGGACTGGGATTTCTAGTCTTACAGGCACTCTTACAGGCAAGCCACTTAACCCTCCATTGCCCATGTTCCCTGTAAGTATTAGTGTATGTGTCTCATATCCCCTCGTGTTAAATGAATCCCCCAATTGACCACTTTGACCCGGTGAAAAGCGGGATATAAATACAGCTAACTAAATAAAGGGTTGACCAAAGTATTGTTTGATTGGCTAACTCCCCCGTTTGACTTGGGGGTTAACTGAAATCTTTTCCTCTCAGTATTTGTTCATTCAAAAGTTGAGCAGAGACAAGCTGCAGGCAGGTTCAGAAAAATTTATTTCAGTAGGTGTAATAGTACTTTATGATATGCCTAAGTAAGGAAATTTTTGTATTTGTAAACTTAGGGTTTTCCTCCTTGTGAGGATATATTTTTCATTTAGTTTCTACAATTATATATAAGACATCCAGGGGGATTTTTATACATCCTGTTCCTCAAAAGTCACATAAAAAGTGGCATTTTGGAAAGGACGTCCTGTCAATGGGGGGGGGGGGGGGAGGATGTGACACAATGAGCAAAGAATGTAGGCAATCTCAGAATAGGTAGGGACTGTGTAAAATTGCAATGTGAATGTTTGGGAGGATGGCTGTACTACAAGTAAGAGTCATTCATTCACGATTCCCTTGGACAATATGGTGTGGAAGTCATGCAAGGCACCATTTGCAAAGACAGGGACATGGATGTGCATGAGTACGGGAAGTTATGCAAGCACTTATGGACACACAGTGGCAGAGCATGATGATACAGAGAGAAGATGTGGTGATGGTGATGTGGCTGCCCAACCTCTGCCATGTGGAGATGAGGAGGCTCTACTGCATGGTTATAGAGTAGGAGTATGTCCTGTATCTGCCGTGAGGACACAGACCTTCCCACTGGGAGGCCCATGCAAATTGGCACCGGATACACCAGACCCTCACTCAGTAAGTTCCAGTGTCGCCATGGACAGGGTGGTGCTATAGGGCATAAGTAGATTGTAGTGCATAGGGACAGGAACTGGCATGACTAGGGAACATTGATATCACAGCAGATTGCATAGGGAAATCAGGGGGGGGGACGACGACCCATAATTATGCTAGAATTGGAGATCAGATGGACAGAATGAATCCCGCAGTTGCTAAAGATAGGATATATCTCACCAAGAGGCACACTAAAGACCAGAAGGAAGTCTGCGAGAAACACAAACCAGGCAGAGAATTCATGCATTCAAAAGTTGAGCAGAGACAAGCTGCAGACAGGTTCAGAAAGCAGAAGCCAAAATGCCCCAGTGTTGCTGGGGTGGATGGGGGGCCCATGTGGGAATGGGAGTCCCACACTCAAGCAGGACAAGATGCATGCATCACCAACAAAAGGACAGGCAATGTGCCCTGAGTGCCAAGGATATCAGTGCGGTGCAAATGGATTCAACCAGTGGGAAGGCATAAGTTTTCGGAGGTGCTGGATGAGCAAGTAAGCATTGATTCCACCTCTATCCCCCACAGGTGATACAGGATACACAGGCATTGGGTGTTGGAGATGCTGGATGGGCAAGTAAGCATTGATTCTACCTCTATACCAAACAGATGATACAGGATGCACAGGGACATAGAGGATCTGAAGGTACACTTTAGAGCCACATGCAGGAACAGGCCATAATTCCTGGAATGTGTAATATGTGTGAGCAATGTTGGGCAAGCACACATTACACAGTCCAGGAATTATGTCTGCGGAGCCATATATGTCTGCGGTCCCTGGGGAGGGTGGAAAATGGTACTTGAACTCTTTCCTGGCTATCCATCCCCTAGCTATGCTGTGTTTGGCACTATCTCCATGCCATCATATCAATGTGACCAATCTCCACTAAATCACAACCTCAATCTGACAATAGAAAGAGATTGAAACTGTTTGGCAGTCCCAAAAATGACCATAACAAATGTAGCCATCAGTAACTTCAAGAAGAGATCTCTAGCCATCGCTGATGGAATACTGTTAGCAATGTACCCCTAGTTGCTACAACTCCATCACTTGTCTCCTGGGCATTTGGCTGGGAGACAACTGAGGAGGTGGTGACAACTGGGAAAGTGGTGAATAAGTATGCTTACTTAAAAGATGTTAGGTCATGTTGCTATGGGGGTTGCATATTTCTGGATCAGCTATCTCAAACCCTTCAGAGTACCAGATATTGGAGGCAAGTGAAAGGACATATATAGAGGATGGCATATGCTGGCACTGATTATGTAATAAACTCTAGGGGCAGGTAGCTTCAGCAAAGGTTATGAGTAGCATCCATGCCATGATGTGTCAGACATGAAGGAGGAACAACAGCATGTGCAGCAAAAAGCATAGGAGCATAGTTGACCCATGAGGAATGAGTGTAAATGTCACATCATAGGCAGAATCCATGAAGGCAGAACCAGGCAGAGAGCATGGCAGGGAACCGTGGATGAAGAGGCAGTGACAGAGGTCAGTAGTCTTGACAGCTCAAGGTCCTCCTGTCAGCAAAGTGAATATGGTACACTTACAAGACATAATCAATAGTGTCAGTCCAGCGTGCATGCAATTCAGATCTTGGTAGACCTCAAGTAAGCCCTCCCTTCCCACTTCACAGACACATTTCAAGGTCATGCTTCCCATTCACTTGCTGATATCCCATATTACTCCCTCTATGTCCATGACTGCAGCCTCACCAGCACTCTCCAGGCCACTTCTGCAGGGCCTATCCCTTGATGGACAGGGCAATCATTTCTGTATTCAGCACATTAGTGCCGGCATCTCTTTGGCAGACTATGTGGATGTGGAGTGTGTTGCCCAGACCATGTAGGGGGAGCATTTAGGCCATGTGTTAGAGTTGGATGAGTGTCTGTGGCCTTGGCAGAGTGTTATTTGCAGAATATTCTCCTGCACCAACTCATACCAAGACCCCCCATCCCACACACCTCATTGGCCCTGGTACACATTTCCTAGGATGGGGCTGTTGGATCCTCTGTTGTACATACCTCTTGCAGTTGTTCTCCTCCTGTACACAGTTACACTATATGTTCATGTGTAGGTTGCACAGTGCAAGGGACCCAGATGTGTATCTATACTCCAAGGCTGAGTATGTGATGTCAGACCCTGACCTTGTCTCCATTCTGGATAGCTGATCCAGATATCCACAGCCCAGAATGGCAGCAGAGTCCTAGTACACCCATGTCATGGCAGCGGGCTACTGGTGAGACCATGGTTCAGGAGCTATAAGAGGAGGGGGATGATGAGGAGGGCGCAATAGAGAGAGATGGCCTAGGTACACCCCCACCCACTCTTCCTACTGAGGAGACACAGCTGGAGTGACTAGAAGGTTGCCATATTATAAGCCACAGGAAGCAGCATCTCATGTGCTGTGCAGAATGTCTACTGCAGCAAAATGCAGAGTATGTTTGGATCTATTGTGAGCATCTTGACCTTAAGTGCCAGTCCCTGGATGTAAGAGAGAATGGAGTGATTACAATCATGATCACCTGAAAGAGCTGTGCGCACTCAGATAGGAGTTGAGATGATACATGGATCAGTTAAGCCACCTGCTTTTCAAACCCAGCCACAGTGCCAGTACTCAGGCAGCTCCCCATCCTGCTTCAGCATGCACAACCAATAGAGGTGGCATACAGTGCAAATCCAGCCATGTATTGACACCATTGCCACAACCATCTAACATATTAGAAAGATTCTCTAACCCTTAGTGGTGCAGTTGTTTCAATGGAATTCATGATTATACGACTCGATGTAGCAATATTTGTAAAAAGTTTACCACTGTTATCCAAGTTTATGTAGTAAGTTTGTAAATAGTTACCCCTGTTATCCAAGTTATTTGCCCTGTTATCTGTAAACTCATACGTGTTAACTGTACTGAGCATTTCTGTTCCATGCAAACCGCGCTGATCCCGAATAGTGCGGTATATAAGAGACTTTAAATAAATAAATAAATAAATAAATATTGGATGCACCCCTCTGCCCCTCCATGCTTCTCAGAATTCCATGTTGCCAAGCAATGTTCCCTCTAATTTTCTGTAGGCTGTGTGCACATAAAATATCAGCTGTGCAGCTTTTGAAGGAAGGTTAAATTTTTGTGCGCCACATAATGACACTCGGAGTTATATACTTTAAAATTTGACTACACGTCAGAATACAGTATGTACAACCACATTAATTTTAATCAAATTAAATGAAAATAGACGATTACTAAATGAAGCAGAAATTTTCTAGTAATTACAATCACAACTTTTACATTTTAAGATGTCTGTGTTGTTTTCTATCAGAATCAGAACCGTAATTTTTGTGCGCTCTGTTTTAAAGTATGTGCGCTCGCTCGACAAGGTGTGTGCGCGCGCGCACACGCGCACAGCTTAGAGGGAACAGTGGTGCCAAGGAAAGGGGTGATGGGGAGAGCTAGAAGAAAATACAACCTCCTCTGGTTCCAGTGAAAGCAGTGATGAGAGCTCACCTATAGCTCCCTAGTCCCTCCAAAGCAGTCAGGGGCAGAGTGCAAGGGGTAAGGACACATAAGGAAGGAGCAAGGAGAGGGGGCGACAATCATCATATCTATGCTGAACCCATGTGGCTAGTCATTGTGTAAGGGTGCTGACAGCAATATTCAGTGGCACTATCCAGGTTGTGTCACTGATTATCTCAACAGACCAACTCAGCACTATTCAGTTAGTGCAGGGGGGGGATCCAGGGGCAGAGTAAGAGCTATATTGGTGTTATCTGAATAAGTGCCAACATTTATACAATTAGCATATTATCAGTCATCACCTATCTGGGCATCTTAGGCCACATAAAAAGCTGGCCTAAGTTACAATCTGGTTAAGTACCAACTGAAAATCCACTAACCGAATAACTGTTGGTTCATATCTGGATAGTGCTCCTCAGCCCCAGTATTCAATGACAGCTCTTGCCCAGATACTGTTGCTAATTATCTCACCAATATTTAAGCACCATAGATGATTATCAGCCTTTTTGGGCTCGCAATACCTGGTGTAGACAGCGTGAGAAGGTGGGCCAGTTCATTCCACCTACTACAGCCATTGATGTCTGGAAGCAGCCAGAGGCAAAGAAATGTAGGTCACTGAGGAGCTTCACCAACCCTGGTATGGCATGAGACCGGCTAGTTAGAGGCTCGATGTCAGATCTCAGATCCTCATAAAGCACTCATACAGCTCCTGTGCTCAGACGATAGAGGGAGATGACCTGGTCCTCATGCATGACCCAAGCATGGCCCTGGGCCTGTAGAGGTGAGGCTGTCTGGGGTGAACCTCAGCACTTCTAGGGCACTATGCCTCCCCATACCTGGCCTGTAGGTCCTCCACAGCTTCAGGACTGTGTTGCTGCGGGGTCGGACCCCTGCCCATTGCCACTCTCCCTGGCACACCATCTCCCTCATCAAGCAACCGTTGTTCTTCCTCATTCAGCAACAACTGGACAGCACTCACAGCAAAGCCAAAGTGAGCCATCTTGAATGACAGGATCTGCCAAAACACAGTGGCTCAAATAGAGATGAGCCATGGAATGGATTTCCCCTTGTGACAGCACCCTCTGCATTCTTGTCACAAACAGTGTGTGGTACGCAAAGAGTAGGTGCTCTGCATCACTGTTTCGTACCCTGCATGGCATAGGGCACCCTGTGCAGTGCAGGGTGTGGAACAGTGATGCAGGGCACCCTGTGCCACACAGGGCATAGAATGGTGATGCAGGGCACCCTGTGCCATGCAAGGTGCGCTATAAATCCTCTCACGCCCTGCACATGTGTAAAGCGTGTTGTATGGACTCTCACAGTAGAGGCATCTTTGAATAGGTCTGCTGCACTTTCCAGTGAAGATGTACCCCTTGCAACAAGGCACATCTGCAGAGCAATGTGTCAGTCCACAGGAGTATGCTGATGTGGAGGGCCCTGATGTGTTGACACAGGGACACCAGGGAGAGACAATGCCCTCTATAGTGCCCCGGGAGGATGATCAACCTGGCCCATCTGTGCTGACCTATAAAAGGCCAACACAACCTGTCAAGGTAGGTGGATCCAAGAGAAAGTGCAAGACAGTGCCTGAGGTTGCACAAAAGAGGGCACTGAGGTTCAGCTAGGAGGAGAATGATGTGCTCCTGGCTAATGTCCTCGAGCACTATGTGGAACTTTATGGCCGACTCAGCAGCACAACACCAATCAGCATTTGGGAGCAGATCCGGAAGGCAGTTGCTGAGGTCAGCGGGCCACCATGCAACAGTGAGAGCCTGAGGAAATGCTTTAATGACATCAAATGCTCAGTGCGGGCATACCTTACAGTCAAGCAAAGCCATGCGATGGGCACAGGTGGAGTTGGTCCCCATGCAGCCCAACTGATCAACCTGGAGTGACAGCTTTCAGACAGACTAGGCCCCCATCTACATCTATGGACTGCCCCAAGAGCTGGACACAGCCCACCCATGTGCTGGTAGGTGTTTAAGTGTGTGTACATAAGGGCCTACCATGTGCATGTGTAATACAATGTGTTTTTTCCATGCCCACACACATTGTATTACACATGCACATGGTAGGCCCTTACGTCCATGCCCACACACATTGTATTACACATGCACATGGTAGGCCAGGCTGAGGTGCATCACAGTGGTGTACAATCACTGCAAGCAGGTACTGGACACATTGATCATGGGTGGTGGGGATGATGCCCTCTAGCCACACATTGCAATCTTCCTAGGCCCCACTCACCAACTGGCTCCCCTCATATCCAACCCCAGCTAACCATCATTGTCCCCATTTACCCCACTCTCACATACCAACAATGTAGCCAGTGCCATGTTGGGTCTGCAATGTCCCACCATGCATCCCCTGCCCACAAAAAAGTTATATGGCATCAAGCAGTCACATACTGTGGCCCTCTGTCCCATACCCTGCATCCCTATCACCACACACCTGTGTCCCTGTGACTGACACCCTGCCTTTGCGTCCCTGCATGCACCAATGTGGACTGGCCTGTGGATATGGTGCATGTGACCTGTGGCCAGCATATGCTGCACCAGTGTGATGTGTATAGCCCACATGTATGTACAGTGCATTGCCACTGTTTCCCCTGTGTGTAGGTCATGTCACAGCACATTAAATGGGATCTACATGGTTGGGGGGGGTGACACCATGTGCTGTACACAACATACCAAGATGTGTTGAGGAGTATAACATCCATCATTGAGACTTAGGGGAGGTGTAGGCCTGTGTAAACATGACAGCATATCAACAAGGGGCAGCATTGTCTGCACACCTCCACAATATGACATTGTTGGGGCCAAGGCCAGGCATCAAAATGACCTTGCATCCTCAGGCCATCATGTGCACACTGTGACATGACAGCCCATATACTGGGGACGGGACCACAGAAGCACAGCACTGAACATCATCCACGTCTGGGGGTGGGCATCTACCAGTATGTGAATGGTTATGTCTGTTTGTTGTCCTCCACAGGTGACATCTGACAGGCACAGAAGGAGGTGCAAAACACTGGTGATGGGGCCATGTTGGTGCAGGGGCCTGCTGAGGGCACCGAGGGGGACCCGGCCCAAGGTGGGGAGTCACCACACACCTGTGATGTACAGGTGGGTGGCCCAGATGGGGCCCCGGTGGGTGTCAGTGTGGAACAGTAGGAGTCTGAGCCGGATTCTGGTGGGGAGGAGTAAGAGGATGACATCAGCCTCTACCTGATGGCCAGTAGCAGTGGCTATGATGCTATACAACCCTGTACCACACCAATGCCATCAGGGCTTGACACAGAACCAGGCCCTGCACCACCCATGTCTGCAGTGGGAACATCTGCCAGGCTCTCATGGGACCTAATACAGGATATCACGTGTGGGCTGGAAGACCACACAGCGACAACACATGAGGACCTCTCAGGTGGGTGACAGACCACCATGTGGCATATTGTGGCACATAGTGTGACAAGAAGCAGTTGCCAACATCTGTTTGTGGGGGGGGGGGGGTGATATGGAATACACACCATGAGCAGACCTGTCACCCTTGACATCTACAAACAGCATATGTTGCTAGGATGCCAGGTCTCTGTCATCCCTGAGCCCCCAGTTGCATGTCTTTGCAGGGCAGCTGTATGCACATTGCCTCACTGTTCATAACCATCATTCCACAGGTATCCGTCAGGAGCTGCGGGACATCTGCCAGGATCTACGTCAGGACCACGAGGTGCAACTGCTTCAGGTACAGGCCATAACAGCCAAGGCAGAGGGCCTACAGGCCATGACATCTGCCATCAATACACTCATGGAACTCTAGGCTGGTATGGCAGGCAGAGGGAACCACCAGCAGCAGCAGCACCACCACCACCAGCAAGGGGTGGTCAGGGGCATGGACGAAGTGGGCATGGGCAGCCACAAAGGCTATGAATATGCCCAGGGGGGTATAGTTGTCACACCAACAATTTAAAAAGTCTTCATGTATCTGTCTCTCTGTATTTTTCTGCACAACAGCAAAGGAACTGGTTGAAACTCCTACCTGATATGGGTGTGAGCATGCACCCTCCTAGGTGGACTTGTCATGGGTACCCCTACCCTCAGGTGTCCAGCATCACACCTCACTCCCATATATGTCCCAAACCCCCTCCACTCACATTTGCACACAGACATGAACATGCAGTCCATTTCTGTTGTGTGGCCACACAGTCATCATCTCCATGCCCTCTGGGACCCTCCTCATAATGGCATGTGTCCCACACTGTCAATGTGCACATCCACTCACCTGTTCCTTACACACCCCACAGGCCATACTCTATGCACCCCCTTCCTGACATGTGCATTGTGTTTGGTAATATGTCACACATTCTTCCCTTGGGACCGTGTAGGTGACTGGTGTTGCAGGCTATATGCTGAAAACCATTACCCACTGGGTCACCCCTCACCATAGTGGTGGATATGCTCATTGAATAACAGCTACCCTTGGCAAACACTCAGTTGTGCTGTTCCATGACTCTGTCACATGCCTGCTTCCATTTCACCCATGATGCCATGTGTGTACAAATGGACATGTGTTGGTCCCCAGGCATGTGGGTCAAGGGGGCAGGACATGGCCATCAACATGTCCCCTGCTGCACATGGGAGAGTGGGACCATCAGGGAGGTCCCAGGAGGTTGCAAACAGCATCACACATACCATCCGTACTGTGTGTTGTTTGCACTAGACCATCTATGTGACACAGGGATCTAATGTGACACAGGGATCTAATGCTATGTGTGCACCAATGTGCACATTGGAGACAAAGACAAACACATGACCAGGCCAGAGTTGTATGAAACTATATGCATCTTTATAAAACAAAATATAATATAACATAAAATATAATATAACATAAACTATAATACAAAATGTAAACATTGGTTGGCACAGTGCCTACATTAGTGGCAGTGGCTGGTCCCACCACAGACCCTCCTTGCCATTAGGTGATGGCAAAACCTGGGACCCAGGGCTGCAGAGGGCTGGGCTGCACTCAAGCCCACTGGGGGCACTACCCCTCCTGGGGGCCTCCATGGCATGATGGCTCATGCCCTACAGAGGCTCGGTCCCCATCTCTCAGCTTCCGCAGCTCATGAGCCATCATGTACACAGCATCCACCAGCTGCCTCATGATCTCAGTTTGGGCATGATGGGACCATGCCTGGATTAGCAGTGCCACAGCCAGGGAGGGGTCCCAGGCCCCTTTCCCCAGAACCCATGTGTATGGGGTCTGGGTTGTGGCATTGGTGCACATCATGGTTGTGGCATTGCTTGTCTCAGAGGGGTAAGTCCCCACCTGTGCAGGTGGACCATGGGGCATCTTGAAGGGCTCTCCTGGGCCCCCTGCAATCATGGGTCCCATGTGTGTGCCCACATGTGGCCATGACTGGCAGGTTGAATCCCTGGAGATCTGGGGATGCTGGCCCTCTGTCTCAGCCTCCTCCTCCTCCTCCTCCTGTCCCACACATTCCCCCTCTCCTTCCACATCCCACACCTGCAGGGGTTCTTCCAACCCCTCCTCCTCCTCAGGCCACACCATTCCCTCTCCTTCCTCCCCTCCTGCCTCATCCACCTCACCCTCCCAGTCCTCCACATCCACTGCCTCTTCCTTATCCCCCTCCTCTTCCTCCGCATCATTCTTCTCCACCTTCCCCTCTATCACCTCATCCCTCTCCACCTCCTCCTACACCTCCTTCTCCTCCTCCCACTCCTTCTTCTACTCCTCCCACTCCTTCTCATCCTCCTTCTCTCCCACATCTCAGGTGTAGGTGGATGTCTCCCCCTCTGTTGTGACCTATCCTGTCTCTTCTGCCACCTCTGTGGCCTGGAGGACTGCACACTTCCACCTGCCTGAACATCCAGGGCATCTGCAACATCTACAGGCTCTGTGAATGGGAACAGAAAGTTCCACTCAGTCACATGTTCTCTGCTGACAGGGTAGTTGTCAACTGCTGCAAGGGCTGCAAACCTTTTACATAGTTAATGGCCCTCCAACCTTGCAGCAGGTGGAACATGCACAATGGGGCATGCACTCCCCACAGATCAAACAGGATATCAACTTCATAGGTGTGATGCATCCAGGGTGTGTGGACATGACAGACAAGGGGTTGTGGGTTGACCAACCTGTGTAGGCAACTGCAGAGGGGGCTGGCCTCACACTGGTGACAATGTGGCTCAATGGGTATTGTTTATTGTTTATTTCACTTGATATACCACCTTTCAGGTAAAAGCAAGGCAGTTTACAAACTCAAACAAAATAGAAGTGGGTCATGGGTACCAAAAAGGAAAAGGAAGTTGCATTGGTAGACAGGAAAGTGACCAGGGTGCATGTAGGTGCCCCAATGGTGTGTTTGTGGTGGTATGTGTGGCTGCTCAGTGGGTCATTGGGTCATGACAGGCAGGTCATAGGTGAAAGTTGGATGTATGTTGCACTGGAGAGGGTGGGTCAGAGATGTTGTCAGGTTGGCAGCAGGGCAGCATGTGGAGGGATGGCTGGCCTGGGGTGGTGGTGGGTATCAGTTCAGGAGTGGATCTTGTGACCGCAGCAAGGTCCATTTTCAGGCAGCCACTACACATCCCAGCAGCAATGTAAGGCAGCCAAGCAGCAACCATAGCATGCTGTAAGACTGCATGCACACATATGTTCAGATAGGTTAGGGTGACAACAGCCCAATTTGGTCCCTCGGAGCCATCTGAAGGTGTGTGTGCACCTGGAAAAAGTCTGCTATGTGGGCAGGAGGGGGCTCAGGACATGCCTGCCTTACACCTACTAGAATTGTGCATATAGTAGAGGTGTGCCAACACAGACATGCCCAATGGGGAATGAGAGGGTATTGTAGAGTCACTGGTGAATTTGGGCCCTAATGGGCCCTGTGGTCCCTCAGTGCTATCCTATGATGTGTCAGAGACTGCTGGGTGGCTCTCAATTCCACAGACCACAGGTCTGCACCCATGGTACAGACCCATGGTACCATGCATCTTATGGCAATGTGTGCCCCCATCTGCTTGATATGGTGTCATTCACATATGTGTGTGATGTTGACCCTGGGAAAGGTGAGATATGGCACAGAACATGTATTCTGTGACCTCCCCATCTCTGCAATGAGCAATTGTGGCATACCCACATCAGCCATTCACATGGTGCATTACCACATACCTATATGTGTTGATTGGGGGATGACTGACAGGTCCATATGATGCCTCTGGGACAGCATGTCAGCCCCAGCATATATGGGACATCTAAGTGGTCTGGACAGTACCCCAGTCCCCTATGCCAGGGATGCTAGCACATACATGGGTAAATTCACAGGGAACATCCTGTTTGGTGCATGATGCATGGACATATGGACGCAGGTATCATCTAATGTTGTGCTTTGGCCAGAGCCAGTGCCTCACTCATGCTGTTGTGTCACACAAATGCTACATTACTCACCATCTGCAGATGGCTGCATCTCCTCCAAAAGCCACTGGAGGAAGTCTGGAAGCCTCCGCTGCATCTCCCTGCCCTTTTTACGCAGATCCTCCACCTGCAGGAACAGGGATAGTTGCCATCTGTGGTGTTCCAGACATACCAGTAGCAACAATATCACAGAATGCTCATGGGCATGCATTGTGTCAAAGTATTCAGTTTGCAGGCTGCAGCTAGCAAGCCCATTTGGGGCTGCACAGTACCTTCCCCTTCATGGCTACACATCCATCACTGCTGGCCAGTGCCCCCCTGCCATCACACTGGAATTCCATGGAGGTTATGCTGTTACCACATTTGTGGCCATGCCTTGAGTCACCTCTTTGCAATGCATGTCATCTTGTCACAGATCACTGTGAGGGTGTCACATGGCACATGATGTGACCTATGTCCCATAGCATATTTCTAAAACATCATGTGCACATGTGTGCCATGTTGACACAGACTGCCCCTACATGTTCTAAGAGAGACACCCATGGCCACTACTTGTTCCAACACTGTGTTTGTGTCCTGATGTGAGGTAGCTCTGATCAGTGTTTCTTGGATGTAGGTAGATGGCTGGTCTTTGGTCTTTTGCAATACTGTGTGGTAGGCAGGCAGGCAGAACAGACTGTGGAATATGGGCACATGTTGTCACTGTCAGCATATGCATATGGCTACATGTTGGTATTCCAGGCATGGTACTGCTGTTGGGTACATCAGATGGATGTCAGTGCATTTGGGGTCAAGGCTGACATTCATAGGTGGTGAGTCATAGACTGTGGCTACACCTGGTCAGCAGTGTTGCACCATGCTGTGAGTCACTACCTGCACATGCAGTCCATTGTCAGATCATGGTCCATCTTGGTAGAGTTTGAGTTTTTACGGAGATGCCAGTACAGTGTCTGGTTGGGTTATTCCTCCTCTCAGGATTTGACCTTGGTGTCTGTTTACATACATGCACTGTGATTCCATGATCTTTTTGCTGCTCTGTATTGGCCCCAGTGTTATTGCCTGTTTAAGCAGGGACAATGATACAGTCACTCATAGGGGTCTTATCAATATATCCAACAGCTTATGGATGGGTTCCAGGATGTTAATTGGGATCTAAAATTCATTGACTGGCAGATGACAGAGGGTGATGGAGGATGGATCCCACTTGGATGGATTGGTGTCGATTAGCGGTGTGGCCCAGGGTAGGGTCCTGGGACCTGTACCATTCTCTGTATGTGTGTGTGATAGTAGCCAAGGACTGTTTGGACAGGTCAGTCTTCCTGCAGATGACATATAGATGTCAAAGAGAATGGACTCCCCTGAGGGAGTTGATAACATGAGGACAGGTCAACAAATACTATGGGAATGGTATAATGCTTGACAGTGCCACTATGACATGAAGAGGGGAACTGTCAGACACTGGGAATCATACATCCCAGGGAATCATCTGCAATGGGGGTGAGAGGTTGTTGTGCGCAGACCAGGGAACATACCTTGTTGAGATAGTGTCTGAGGATTTGATGTTGGCAGGACAGCATGACACGGCAGTGGCAGAGGCCACAGGCCTGCAAGGTTGCATATAGAGAGGTATGGGTGTTTGACAGGTGGAGATACATATGGCACTGCACAGGGTGGTGGCAAGGCATCACATGGAATACTGTGTTAATGTTTGCAGACCACCCCTCATGGAGGTCATGAAAAAGCTGGAAAAGGGTCATAGGATGGTTGGCCACATCGTCTTCAGCCTGCATCAGACAACCTATGGGTAGAGACCCGAGGACCCATATATGTCCACTTCAGGGGAGGGGGGAAGGGGAGATTTTAATCAGATGTTTCAGACCTGTGGGGCCTTGCTGTACACACAAATGTCCTCCAAAGAGGTGAGAGCTGTAAAAATATGCCATTATACATGTAGCTGCATGGTTGTCAACCATGTTACAATGCTATGGACCCCTTGTGCGGCACATTCTCAGATGGCAGTGCATAAAGATTGCATGACCACAGTTTGTCCCACCTTTTACCATGTCATCCCTATGTACAATCTGGTCCATACAGTTCTCCACAAGGAGAACATATTCTTTGCCGTTGGCTCTTCCTAGGTGTGGTGTGTGTCACCTGCTCAGTCACATGTGACCTTTATGTGGATCCATGTAATGACAGGTCTCCTGACTCTACTCCAATACTACACAGGCAACATGCTGATCTCTATGTGCTCCACACAGTTCACAGACCAGGTTGTGTGGACAGATGCCTTCAGGATTGCATTGGGTGACCATGTGACATTCTCCTATGATCCCATGATGTAACATTCATTCCAGGCTAACTCACTACAAATAATAGGGCACAGCACAAAGGTAAACCTCAGGGGTCACACATCAGGACCCACAGACCTACCAGGGTGGTAATTGCTGTACATTGCAACTACCAGACCAATTTTCACAAACAACAGGCTGCATGGACCCACAATAGAAATGGGGACATAGGTTTGTGAGGGCACTTTGGCCCAGTGACTTGACAGACTGGAGCTCTATGATGGCTCTCATTTGTATCCTTGTCATTGCACAGGGGGATCTGTAAAACTGCAAGGGACACACATTTGTGGTTTTTGAGGAAACATATGGTGGACCCACATACAAATGGATGGAGTGTGTCTGTTCATATTTGAACAGAGAGGGTTTATTTGAACCCCAGCACCAGCATTCATATCCACCATGTGCAACATTGAGCTAACACATCCCAACCCCGACACACAACAGTCTGACAATGCAGCCTGGTGGTGAGAACTGCAGGTTGTGGGGATGATTCTCCACAGCATAGATGGGCAAACAGATCAGGTGTCATGGATCTTGGCATTATGCTACATAAGGGGCCCTTCTGTGCATGGCAAACATTTTCATCTCCTTGGTGTCTGTCCTGTTTTGTCCCATTACATACAACCTTGCACAGACCTCATGGTCCGTTTGTATGTTTGGTGATAACCCTAACACCTTGGTCTACTTTGGCTGAGTGTAGTAAAAGCATTACTCAGAATAGACACCTCAAAATGCACCAGGGATTCCCCACAGTGTGGAGAAGGAAAAGATCTTGAAGTATCAAGAAATGCAATCAGAGACCAAGAAAATGTGGCAGAAAAATATTGAAATATTTCCCATTGTACTGGGAGTCACAGGCCTGATAAAGAAGAATTTCCAAGCACATCTTGACAAGCTACCCATACATCTTACATCTTATGAACTCTAATAGGAGGCTCTCTTTGGCATGATGCAAATATTACGCCAAGCATTAGCAGCAAATTTGAGAGATTAAGATCATATTCCATATACCCTGTCTTAGAAGTGAGGTTCATGACTGCCATAGTATGTGCAAAACTATCCCATTTGGAGAAACTGCCCCCATTAAAACCATGTGCAGGTTTGGTACAATGGTTGAATCACTGTGCTTGGATGCACCATACCTGCTGTTCAATTCACACATGCTCCTTTGCTGTTTTAGGGGTCAAAGGGGTGTGTGCAGAAGTTGTTGACTTGATGTGCAGCTCTTAGGGGGAGAGAATAAAGTTTCCTCCTCATGTCTTGATGAGTACCTTCATGTGATGACCCCATTGTATAACATCTATACCAGATTTCAGCAAGGCAACACTACAATTAAAGTATGTTAGGAATGAAGAAGAAAAATACATACTGGCCACGTCACCCAGGATAGAAAGGTGTCCACCTGTATCTTAAGCACTAGGGCTAACAATGGTGGTTGTGATAGTGCAAGTGCTGCAGAAGCAGATAACATCCCTGCCACAGATAAAGGCCATGGTGAGCCTTTTCATGGAATCACTGTGGCAGGAGATAAATCACAGTAATTTATGAAAGAGTTAAGAGGATTAACTACAGTTAAGAGGAATTCTGCAGATAAAGAGTAGATAATATACTTCTATATTTATGCTAAGCATTAGCAGTAAATTTGAGAGATTAAGATCATATTCCACATACCCTGGCTTAGAAGTAAGGTTCACGACTGCCATGGTATGCGCAAAACTAACCCATTAGGAGAAACTACTCCATTAAAACCATATACATGATTGTGATAAAGGCCTCAGGTCTAATAAAAACCTTGCAAATCATCAGAGAATAATAAACCAGATGACACAAAACCTGACAAGGTGGTAAAGGAGAAGAATACCAGAATGGCATTGACCATAGAAGTGTCGGTACCAAGTGATTATTCTGAGAAGCACGTGGAGAGGCAGAAGATCTTGATGTACCAAGAGATGCAGAGACCATGAAAATGTGGCAGGAAGATACAGATATGTTTCCCATTGTACAGGGAACCACAGACTTGATAAAGAAGATCTTCCAGGCACATCTTGACAATGTACCCATACATGTTAGCTCTTAAAGACTCCAGGAAATGCCTCTCTTTTGCACAATGCAGGTACTACACCAAGCATTATCAGTTGAGATGAGAGACACAGATCATACTCCACATAAACTAGCTGTGAGGTGAGGTGCATAATTGTCATAGTAACTCATTTGGAGATACTACCCAGTCAGAGATAGGGTCCTGGAGACGTATAGATGTGGTTGCACTTTGATATCAGATCACAAATCCTACATATGTCACAGCAAACCATTGGATCCATTCAGACAACACAGTATGGATGTGGCACCACTACACAACAGAGAAGAGAGGACTGCCCACCAAAGCTCACAGACCAGGCAGGTAGGCCATTCAGCAGAGCTGGTACAAAGACACCAGTGGTAACACTGCAGGAGCTGCTAAGATCAACTGTGGTGATGGGAGTCTCTGTGCATGGGACCATACCATCCACAGAGTAGGGCTCTATGGAAGAATGGCCATGAAAAAGACACTGCCTACAGTTAGATATGAGAAAAGATGTTTGGTGTTGTCACACCAGCATGTGACACTCCCCCAAAACACATGGAGGAGGGTCCTCAAGGCTGTTGAGCTGGGATTTGCACTAGTTGGGCCATCAGGGGAAACACCATGTTTTGCCCACACCCAATGCCCCTTGAACACCATTCCCACAGTGAGACATGGTGGTCACAGTATCATGCTGTGGGGTCTATTCTCATTGGGGGGTAACAGGAAACTTGTCTGAATTGCAGCACCAATGGATGGCACAATGTACAGATCAGTTCTCGGGGAAACCCTGCTATAGTCTGCCTGAGCTTTGAGACCTGGATTACAGCTCAATAGTAAGCCTAACCATACAGCTTGGGCTACAGTAGGATTGTGGAAGGGGGCACATGTAAATGTCTTGGAGTGGTCTAGTCACTAGCCAGACCACGGTCCAATTGTGAATCTGTGGCATTAGCTGAGGAATGCTATACACCACTGCAAACCCTCACACTTGGGGTGCTTGATCAGTTCTGGGTTAGGAAATGCCAGGAGGTGACAGTGGCTAGATGTGCTAGGCTGATAGTACATACCCCCAAGAGACATGCAGCTGTAATGGCAGCAAAAGGTGGCTCTATGATCTCTGGACTTTGGGAGTGCATGCATATGCACACTTCTGCTTCCATATCTACAGTATGTTAGTGCTGTGATTATTGTTTGCGTCACCAAACAAGGTAGATTGCACCTTTCAGAGTGATAGGCATGGTGTGCATATCACATGGTTCAGATCCCCAGAACCCCATGGTTTCATCTGTCCAGAGGATTATGGGTGGGACAGAGGTTCACCCTCTGACAGTACAGTGCACCTACACATATATTACATAGCACTTCAGTGTGACACATGTTGATACCCTATGATGGGCTGGACCAGGACACAACCATAATACACCCACAATATACCACCATGGGCTGCATAATGCTGTACCCCTTTGACAGTTACGTACCTTTCATGATTTGCCAAAGTACTGCGCCTGGGCCTGTGCGATGACTACAGAGGCTGGGTATGGCAGCCTGATGCACACCTACACCAGTTGACCTGCATGTGGTGGTGCCTCAGGGTCTGCGGCCACATCCTCCCAACCATTGATGGTGTATATGCATGCCCACATATTTTTTGTATTTTTAAATTGCACATACTTGTAGTTACAGTGATAAAAAGGTTATGGAAGCATAGGATGTACTAGGTCCTGGCAGTGTTGAATACTACACATCCTACTATCCCCTGTACCTGTGCAAGACCACGTAAGGGTGTCAATTACCCCTCCCCTGTGGTCTCGCTACACTGTCATATACAGATTCACACCTCACTGAGCAGAGAATTGCCCCTCTGTGTCTATGGTACACCCATTAGATGATGTGTGCTGCCTACAACCTGCTTTGTGATGCTAAGTTGGTTGTGGTACCTGTCCCCATGTACTTACCTCTTGTTGGTAGTCAGCCTGGGCATTAAAACACCTCTGGAGGTGCTTCCAGGAGAGGTGGACCCTGAATATGTCCTGCCTGACACTGTAGGAGGGAAATAGCTTTCTTTGGCGGCAGCAGATGAGCCTGCCAAGGATCTCGATGTCCGCCACCGTGAAACACGGCATCTGGGAGCAAGCAGCCATTTTGTCTGGCTGTATTGTTGGATGACACCCTGACATCATGGGTTTGTGGTGTCCCACAAAGCACCCTGCTCGGTGACACACACAGCATGGCGCCTTACGCTTGCAGGGCTGTGACATTGACCTGTGAACCTGTGCTTTTTTTTTTGTACCCTTTCCCCTGTTATACTGTGTTTTTCAATGCTGTGTCCTGCCTAGTGAGATGAGTGTGTGTTTCCCTTAACACAGTAACAATATTTGCAGACCCTTCTTTCAGGCCAAAGGAAGGAAGACAATATGAGATGGCCACAGCCATTTTGTGCATCTGTCAGGATCGAATCCTGCATGTGCTACATACCGGTTCATTGCCCAAACCACTGGGATACCCACTCCACAACATATGTAACTGTCTAGCTCTACTTATATCTGCATATATGTCTACATGCATATATATATATATATATATATATACATGTGTTGCCTGTGTAGGATGGTGCATATATACATATATATGTTTGTGTAGATATATCCATCCACACATATCTATATCTTTGCATCACTGTATAGTCATGGCTTTGTGGACCTGGGCATAAAACATACAAATACAGCTGATGTTGTCGGTTGGCCCTGTGGTTCGGCCAACTGCATAGTTTATTGGGAACCAGGGGTTCAAACCACGGGGTAATATCACATGCCTTCTATGTCAGGGCTGTGTGTACAGAATTGTTTACTTTTGGATGTATGTATGTATATGACCCGAGATATCCATTGGTAGCAGGTAGTACCTCTGTGCCTTAACACATTGGTGTTCAATGCAGCCCCCACCCCCCATGGTCTGTTCCTTTGACTCTCTCTTTGGCTCTGCTCTGTATTCTGCTGTTAGATTTTCCCACCATCCCCCATAATGCATTGCACATTCAGACCTTAATTCTGCCTGCCCTCTTGGACAGGCAGAGGCTCTGTCCCTTCACACAACAGCATGCTTTTGCAGGCCCTCATGGCCTTCATCACACATAGGGCTACAGGGACCTTTAACTACCATTTTCAAAGGTCACTGTGATTGGGAAGTGGGTCATATAGTACCTGGTCCACAGGTTCAGTACAGCACTGATCTACATAGCAGCTAATGAGCTGCATGTTTGATTGTTATTGTGTGTTGCTCTGTGCAATAAGAACATGTCCGGTCCAATGTTGGTGAGACCTGTGCTTTCTTGTTGGTGGACCCATTTGTCTCCAGGCCTTGGAAACACCTCAGGTATCCCATTGAATACAGACATGTTGCAGCAATAGGGTTACCTGTGGTGTGCATTGCCATTGAGGATGCTGAGGGAAAAGGGGTCAGGCCCATTACAGCGGAAGAAGAAATCCAAATGCCCACATCAGCACAGGCTTCAATCTATCACTGATGGTGGCATGTGCTCCCTGACTCTTATAGCTATCATCACCCTAATGCATCAATGAGACACAGCTGGCACTGCCACTCTGAGCACACCCAAGCCTTTCTGCACACAGAATAGATGTGCTGTGCACAACCATATGCAACATGTTTGTCTGAAATGCTCAATAACCTCAGACAGCAGGTGCATGACCAAAACTATCAGGAAGACACCTGTAGCTTTTAGCGGTGCATAATTCTATGTGACTACATAGCCTGGATAGAGTCACACCACAGTCGGGGTGATGGTGGCATATCAGCAATCTCTGCTGTTTGTACCCTAGTCAGACTACCAGCTATCACATGTTCACCCATATGTTCCATATACATTACCTCTCACACATGTGTATGCTGTGCTAATTGTGCAGTTTCATTTATTTCCCAGCATCCCCTCCCCTTCATTTGCATCACATCCTACTGCAAACTACTGCTGAGTTTACTGGTCTGTGTGCATCATTCCTGCTGCAAATGCACGCTTCATCACAGCACAATACATCTGCCACATTCGCAGATGATGTGTGGCCCTACTCTGCCTGTGGCAGTAAGCAAGACACCAGCAACCGTGCCTTTGGTTATCTGCCCTATTTTTCTCTCTACCCCTAGACTGTGTTGCCATGCATAACAACGTGCACTGCAGCTGTTCACGGAATGTACACTTTGGGAGGGGGAGGCAAGCAGCACATTGTAGATATGATCATACCACTGGGCCATTACATTCATGCACACTGCATAGCTGCACCTCACACTCCACTGAATACCCCCCTACAATCTACACCCACTTGGGAATATTATTTCACATATGCTTCTTATGTACCCATGGATTGCATATGGCTTCATAGTCTGCATGCACTATTGCAACTCCATTTACAGTACATGCACCTGCCACAGCCATCCCACTATATATGTTAATCTTGTATGCTTTGGCCATTTTCACCTTTTCAACCCTTCATGTGAGGGTCCCTGTCTGGTGTGATGTGGCAGGTTGTGGTTACTGCTGCAGGTCATATCTGCTGTGATACAGCCTTGACATTCATTTCTATTGTTGTTACTCCACGTGTCAGCCTCACTCCAACATACCCTGGCTCAGTTGCACACTGACCTTGTGCTTGGTGTAACAGAGCTGCTGTACTTTTGTTTGTCATCATTTTTGGATGTCCTTTTTCTGGCTTCCTGTGGGCCTGACGTCATGCGTGCCTATGTGCACCTAGCTGTCTGCTGGTTCTGAGATTTAGTGGACAGCTGCACCTACTGTTTCATTGTGGAGCCATGATTTCTGTCTATTGGGTTGGGCCTTGTCAACAGTGTGTGTGATGGCTCACATGCAGGGTCTGTGACAAGGGTGAGAGGCACAGGTAGAAATCTGGTTGGGGTACACACAGTATGTGTTTCCTTCTTCACAGATTGTGTCAGAGGGCAGTGGCTCACTGGGGTGCAGGGTGGGTTTGCTAAGGGTCAGGATGGGTTTTTTTAAGGGGTTAGACGTGTCTGTGCTCACAATGACTGAGGTGGGCCTTGTACATGCAGTGGACTATACATGCCATTAGGACGGGGAGGGGGAACTGATAACCACAGATCGTGTCCCAGGATGGTATGTTGATATAAAATGACATAGGTCCAGCTGTGGAAATTCATAGCCTGACCTTGAACCTGCTACTGTTTAGACATGCACAGAGTGACCATAGGTTTTGTGTCACAGGGCTACTGGGTACAAAGGCTGTATAGATATACTTAGGTGTTCGGATAAGGTGCTTGTGGCCATGAGGTGTTGTCTTCCTATGTGGACATAGTTGGCTGCTGCCTCTGTGACATGTTGACAGACATACATGCACATGTGCACACACACACACACACTTGAATCAACACTATGTGCACATATGGGTATTATATATTTGATCTGCCATCATAAACTATGTGACTATGTTACAATTCCTGCCTGCCACTCTGGTCCGGTGCTCTGCTCAGGCATTGTAAAGGTGTGCACATTGTGCAGGGGCTAGAGGTACACTCTGATGTTAGGAGCCACTCAGTGTGCCTGTGCTGTCGGCCTGATTCCACATTCAGCTGAGCATTGTGGAGCCTGTCTGTGTGGATGTTTGCACCAGTGTTGGGCAATTCATTGGGGGCTGCACATGTTGGTGTTGTACCTGCTCTGTGAAACATGATTTTGCAATACAGACATGCAGAAAATGATCCACAGGTAGGACCTAAACCTGTGATCCCTCTGCTACCTTTATATGCCTACTGCGTGTGGTGCACCACAGTGCTGACACATTGCTACCACAGTCCATGGTGATTACATGCTTCTCATTAGACAGACCTTGGCATATATTGTATTGCAAATGCTGCACTGGATGTGGTCATGGCTTTTGTAAGCCAAACAGGTAGTTGTTGTACCTGCCTATGCCTTCTGTGTTTTGTCTTGTGTTTTGTCTTGACTAGATTGTAAGTTCTGATGGGCAGGGACTGTCTCTTACATGTCTGTACAGCGCTGTGTATGACTGGTAGCACTTTACAAATGCTCAGTAATAGTAGTAGTAGTAGTACACTGTGGGCTACCATTTTGCCACAGAGATATGGAAAACAAAATCCACAGGCAGGACCCAAACCTGTGACCCTCTGGCTCTCTCGATACAAACTGTGTGGTGCACCACAGTGCTGCTGCATTTCTACCACCAGCCATGGTGATTGCATGCTTTCTATCAGACGGCCTTTGGCAGATGTTGTATTGCTAAAGGAACACTGGATGTGGCCATGGCTTTTGTCAGCTGCATGCAGGTAACACTCCCTCCCACCTTACCTCTCATGCCATGCGGACATGCCCATATGCCATCCGTGTTGGTGGTGCCTGGTCCCAGGCCTGACAACCTGCAGATAGGCAGGTAGCTAGGGTGTGGGCTCCATGTGGGGCAGAGGCATATCTGGACAGAAAAACATCACCCCCCCCCCATCTGCCTCTGCAGGGGCTCCATCACCACATAGCAATGTTATGTCTCTTTGACCTGGGGATGGGACAGCTGTGTGGTGTTGGGTTTGAGGAACTGGGAATATTGTCTGCAGTGGCTGAGGAATTCATTGTTCTACAGTCTATACCATCTGACTGCTGTAGGACTAGGGGATATGCACTGCAGCTGCTGTGTTGGCCATTCCTGACCACTATGTGAACATATGTTGTCCTACCACCCATCATCACACCCTGCACTCCTTTACCAGAGGATAGGGTAAGGGCTGCCAGTGTACTGGTTTTCATGTATGTTTGGACAGGTTCCTGTGGTAGGTCCCTAAATTATTGTTAATGAGGACCCCAGATATGCACTGCATGCCGCATTGCAGGCATTGTGGGTCATGTGTGCTTTTTGGGGTGCCAACTAGGTACCTGTGCCATAGTTTGTACACTGTCAGTCACAAGATATTGGGCATGATGGGCCTTAGTCAGTTACTGTATTGCATATTTACCAGTTGTCTGTTCGTATGTGCCACCTAGGCAGCTGCCTGGTCCACCTTGTGCCCCTTGCAGCCTCCACTGCATGTTTTACCTGCACCCTCCTGTGCCCCATTTAAACCATCAACAAAGTGCCCTTTCATACCTGGTCAAAATTCTGTTGCTGCAAATAATGCGCTACTATCACTTTCTTGGCTCACCTGTCTGTGCAGCATATTGCAGACATTTAAATAGGCTCTCTCTCCTCAGAGTGCACCCTTACTGACAGTTTTTCACTGGTGGTAATATTCCTGGTGTTAAGGTGCCAGCGGTAATGTAGCAGGGCCTTGTTCCTGCCCATTTCCCGCCCATTGGTCCCTACTCTACACCCTCTCTCCATCCATAGTGTGCTTAATGATGTGAGTAACATTTACCAGGTGCTAATTTATTTTATTTTATTTAACAAATTTTCTATACCGCCTTTCATAGTATCAAAGCGGTTTACATTACAACTTCAACAGAACATTACAGAAAACATATGTCATTAGTGGGATGGGAACAGCTGAGGGATGTAGAAAAACTGGGTAAAAGTGAAAGGGGATATTTTAAGGGCAATCAACCTTTTTGTTAAAATGGTAAATAAAGGTAAAAGGAAAAGGAGACCACTATGGTTTTCGAAAGAAGTAGCAGAAAAAGTGAAGAAAAAGAGGGAGGCCTTCATGAAATACAAGAGATCACAGAGAGAGGAAGACAGGCATCTATATTTGGAAAAACTTAGAGAAGTTAGCAAAGTAGTCAGGAAGGCAAAAGGAGGAGGAAATAGCCAATGCAATAAAATGGGAGAATAAAACATTTTTCAGATATGTTAGTGAGAAGAGGAAGGGCACAAGTGGTATTGTCAGACTCAAGGGTGCAGGGGAGGAATATGTAGAAGCTCATAAGGATAAAGCAGAATTGCTTAACAAATATTTCTGTTCTGTGTTCACAGATGAAGAACCAGGAGCAGGACCTCAGAAAACACCCACAAACAGGAACAAAAGCGAGGGACATCTTGAACAATTTTCAGAAGACTCTTCTTTGTGAGAAACTAGCTCAATTTAAAGTAGACGAAGCGATGGGACCGGATGGGATACACCCTAGAATACTGAGGGAACTTGGGGACGTTCTAGCAGCTCCACTGACTGACCTTTTCAATGCCTCGCTGGAGTCGGGAGTTGTGCCAAAGTACTGGAGAGAGGCTCATGTGGTGCCTTTGCACAAAAGCAGAAGTAAGGATGTGGTTGAAAACTACAGGCCGGTTAGTTTAACTTCGGTGGTGAGTAAATTATTGGAAACACTGTTGAAAGAGAAAATAGTGAGGTTTCTGGAGTCCAGCGAATTACAGGATCCGAGGCAGCATGGATTCACCAGAGGAAGGTCTTGTCAGACAAATCTGATTGATTTCTTTGACTGGGTAACCAGGGAGTTGGACAGAGAGAGAGCCCTAGATGCGGTGTATTTAGATTTCAGTAAAGCCTTTGACACTGTTCCTCACAGGCGACTTATAAACAAACTGAGCACCTTAGGGATGGACCCTAAAGTTGCTGCTTGGGTTAGAAATTGGTTGGGTGGGAGGCGACAAAGAGTACAGGTAAATGGAGCTCATGTTACCAGTGGTGTGCCCCAGGGATCTTTTTTAACATCTTTGTTAGTGATATAGCGGAAGGGCTGTCGGGTAAGGTTTGCCTCTTTGCAGATGATACCAAAATCTAAAGAAGAGCGGGACCTAGGTTGTGTCTGATGATCTTAAAGTAGTTAAACAGGTAGAAAAGGCGATGGCAAAAGCTAGAAGGATGCTTGGGTGCATATGGAGATAAATGGCTAGCAGAAAAAAGGAGGTGATAATGCCTCTGTATAAGTCTTTGTTGCAACCTCATTTGGAGTATAGTGTGCAATTCTGGAGACTGCACCTTCAAAAGGATGTGAACAGGATGGAGTCGGTGCAGAGGGTGGCTACTAAAATGATTAGTGGGCTTCATTATAAAGCATATGAGGACAGACTTAAGGATCTTAATATGTATACCTTAGAGGAAAGGTGGGATAGAGGTGATATGATTGAGATGTTTAAATACCTCTGTGGCATAAATGTTCAGGGAGAGAGCCTCTTTCAATTGAAAGCAAGTTCTGCTACGAGGGGACATGGGATGAGGGTGAAGGGAGATAGATTCAGGAGTGATATGCGGAAATATTTCTTTACGGAAAGAGTAGTGGATCTGTGGAATAGTCTCCCAGTGGAGGTGGTAGAGATGAGGACAGTAACTGAATTCAAAAAAGCATGGGAAAAACACAGAGGATCTCTAAAGGTATTAAGGGGACTGTTGTAGTTGTTGATATGGAAGGACAGACTAGATAGGCCATGTGGTCTTTTTCTGTTATCATATTTCTATGTTTCTATATGTGATGTTAGTGTGTGCTAACGTTACATTTGCTACCTTACCGCTGTTTATTAAACATATCCCTTGGTCTCAGGTTTGGAATATCCTTGAAAAATCCATAATCTGTCAAAAGAGATATGCAGAGAGAACAAAGTAGCGGAGCCTGGACTGACAAAGTAAAACCTTGTTTATTACGCCCCAACGCGTTTCGGCCACCGGCCTTCTTTAGGGGGTCTTAAAGAACACACCTAAAAAATAATAAACATAAACATATAGGTTAAACACATTATATAAAAAAAGCTGTATTACATCAATAAATAAATAAATGAAATATTGATGAAATAATAATTAAAACCATAAATTACACTCAAAACATCTAAAGGACAATCAATTAATTCATAATGGTTAATTAAAAACCCAACTGATAAATAAAAATATATATTAAAATATATATATATATATTAAGAAATAATAATAAATAATAAAACCATATTAAAATACTAAGAAAAAGGAGAGAGACGAGGAGAAGCAAACAGTAAATAAATACCTTAATATGATCAAATTGAGTGTTATCCCGGATTGAACCTATGGGATACTGACAGCTGACAATGAACAAATAAATTATTAAATAAATAAATATATACTCTTGAAACAAGTATATACAATTCTAAAAACTCAACAATACATGTTAACAAATATATAACCAATTAATAATAAATAATTAATTACATAAATAAATATACATATATATAAAAATATATATATACAGTATATAAAAAACGTTTATAAAAATAACGCTTATAAAAGTAAAACTGTATACATGTATAATATAAAAACGTTACATATATGAATATTCAAGCACTTCAAGAGACACAAAAGGAGCATGTAATAAAATAATATAAAGTTAAAATATAAAAAAGTTAAAATATAAAAAAATTAGGAAAAAATCATCATAAAACACATGTAGAAATTGTGTAAAAAATCGTGTAAAAAAGGCGGAGACACTCTTAAATTAGAAATCATCATATTCTTAAAAATTACATTATATTCTTAAAAATGTCTAGTGCAGCTTCTATAATGTACTTATTATATTGATAACGGATATCTAGGAACAATGGCCAATATATGCAAAGCGGTAAAAAATCTCAAGCAATAAAACTGTGGAAAAAGAGAATAAGATAGAAAAAAACAAAAGAAAAATTCTTGAAATTGAAAAACAAAATTAAAAAACAAAATTATGCGTGGTTGACTTGAAGGTTACATCAAAGGAGTTGTCTAGTGCAACTTCTATAGTGCACTTATTATTCTGACAACAGATATCTAAAAATAATAGCCGATAGTACAGAATAGAATAATGGCAAGTGGAGCAGTAAAAAATCTCACTCATAAAAAATAGACCCACAACCGGAGCATGTAATTGTATTGCTTATATTAAAAAGAAAGTCAAAAAGATGAGCTTACCAAGAACCAGCGTTCTGTTCTATTGCACTATTGACTAACGTAGTAGGACGTACTAGGAACGGACGCTCAAATACTGACGTTTTCCCGCCGGTGCGGGTTAAAGGGCACTGACTTGAAACGGCAAATAAATTATAGATACTGAAAGAAATATACTCTTTAAATAAAATGTGTATCAATAAATAATGAAAATGAACAACAAAAAATATTAAACACCATAATAAGACATGTTCTATCAAATAGATGTCATCATATTCGCGCCCGTGCAGGAAAGAGGAAACTGACTGAGGACAAATGATTGTGACCACACCTGTACCATGGTCAGATCACGATTTCATCACCTTCACCACATCCAATTAACCACATGCCACTACTGATGACACCCAAACAAAGAGACGATTCAAACCATTCAACAAAGACAACTTTCTCAAACATGTCTGGACACTCTGTTCCCATTGCATTGACAGACAATTGGAGCAATGCAATAGCTAAAGAAGTACAACCAACTACAGCTCTCAAGAAAAAGAATGAGAAACCACAAAAACACATTGGTAAACCCCCACTTTGCAGAGACTAAAAACATAACCTAGAAAAATAGAGAGAAAATGGAGAAAAACGAAACTTGAATCAGACAGAAAAAGATATATGATCGTATGATTGTGAAGAGGGGGGGAGGGGGAAGGGATGGAAGGGGGAGGAGGGGAAGGGGGAGGGAGGGGAAGGGGGGAGAGGGGGGGAGGAGGAGGGGGGAGGGGGGAGGGGGAGGGGGAGGGGAGGGGGGGAGGGGAGAGGGGGGGAGGGGGGAAGGGGGGGAGGGGGGAAGAGAGGGGGAAGAGAGGAGGAGGGAGAGGAGGGGGGAGGGGGGAGAGGAGGGGGGGAGGGGGAGAGGGGAAAGGGGAGGGGGAGGGGATGGACAAACAGGATAGGCTGCATTTTCTTTGTTTTCACATATATGATCTCTCTCTCTAAGTCCTTTTGATATTCCATGTACATTGCAATCTCCAGGAACAAGCAGGAATGCAGTCTTCACATATGGGTATCGTTGGTATCGACAGAGCCTGCGCAGGAACGCTCCCCAGCGTCCAATAGGAACGCTTTTGGGAGCATCCCACAGCACCTGCGTGCTGCCTTCCCCCATTTCTCACTGTCCCTCTTCGGTTCTTTGTTTTCCATGGAGCCGACAGGTCGCATACCCTGTCGCCGCAGAACATTCCCTTTATTCTTTATGTTTTGTGGTTGCGTCTGCCTTCGTTTGACGCCTACCAGTACCGCCGGTTCTTTTTTCTTCTTTTCTTAAAAAAAAAATAAATATATATATATAGTTATGAGGTATTTTTCTTCAGACACTTTTTTCCTCGGTGCTAGGCACCATTTTGGGCACTAGGCCCATTTTCCTTAAAAATGGAAAAAAACAGGGAGGCGGAGCCTATAGCGGAGAAGCATAGACGTGTAGAGCGTGAGCTCCGGAGGGATTAGACTTCAATCCTGGTGTTTTCGCCAACTCATCGGGCCAAGAAAATCCATATTTAGCAGGGATACAGTCTGGGATGGCGAACTCCAAGCCTGTCCGTTTGGAATTTACGACTGGACAGTGTACGGGCTCTAAAAGATCAAAAACGGAGCCTCCGTCCCCACAGAAAATGGCGGTGGTGCGAGAGCAGCCGGAGGCATTGCAGGAGCTACTGCAGGAGATACGGGCTGTGAAGGAAATTGTGTCAGCAAACAGCACATCGCTCCAGAGCATGCGGGAGGATGTGGGACAGCTCACAGAAAAACTCGGTAGCCTAGCGGTTCGTCAGGATCAAATGGAGCAAAGGTTGGTGGTGCAAGAAGAAAGATTGAAAGTTGTGGATAAACATTCTAGGCAGATTGAGCAGCTGCAGAAGGAGTTGGAGGACATTAACAACAGGGCTCGAAGGAATAACGTTCGAGTGGTGGGGGTGCCGGAGGGGGCAGAAGGGAAGGATATGTTTGCTTTCATACAGAAGCTGATATCAGTTACTTTAAAGATACCCTTTGACATGCCAATGGAGATCGAAAGAGCACACCGTGTCCCCTCACAGGCCCTACCTCACATCAGCAGGCTGAGACCGATTATATTTAAGACCTTACGTCATCAGCAGGCGGTAAAGATATTGGAGACTGCCCGGGCTCGCTTTCCAGTGGAATTTGAAGGGCATAAATTGATGTTCTTTCCGGACTTTGCCAAGAGCACGGTGGATAAGCGGAAAAGATTTCTGGAACTGCGGCCAAGACTTCAGCAGCTACAAGCACGTTTTGGGCTCCTTCAACCGGCGAGGATGAGAGTTACGTTGCATAATGCAACGAGAACCTTTGATGATCCGAGTGCACTGCTCGCATATATTGAGGGGAAAGAAGCAGATATGATGAACAGTTGAGGTGTTATGATGGACTATAGGCTTGTAGTTGGCTATAGGTATAATGGTGTGCATTTGTGTGTGAAGTACTGGGATCAAGCCCAGTTTGGAAAGTTGTTCCTGTGTACTTTGGGCAGTTCCTGGGGGTATGCCCGATGAAAAAGGTATTTGATACTGATAAAAGCAGGGGAGGGAAAAGAAAAGGGGGAAAAAAAGAAAAGGAGGAGAAAGGAAGTGGCGGTAGGCGGAGACACTAATGTAGTATTGGGATTTATCCCTCTGTGTATGTCTTAGCTGACCTGTCATAGGCTCACCCGTTAAGATTGTTGGGGTCTCCCCCCCATGGGGTTCAAAGGCTATGGGTATGGTTGGTGTAGAAGGGGTTTACAAATGGGGCTTTTAAGGGACAGGGAGGTTGATTCTGATCATGTGTGGGGCTGCATGGGAAAAGGTTCCGGAGAAGGGAGTAATGGGATAAAAGATAGCTTGCAATACACAGCAGCAAGAATATGGCTTCTCTGAGAATTCACTCCTTAAATGTCAATGGGGTGAATAACCCCATTAAGAGGAGGAAAATAATACTGTATGGAAAACAGGTAAACAGTGACATACTAATTTTACAAGAGACACATTTGAATGAAAAGGAATCATTGAAGTTGAATGTTAGGCCCTTCTCCCTCATAGCGTTTTCACCAGCGAAATGTAAGCACAATGGGGTGGCTATCTTAGCCCGGAGATCCCTCCAGTTGCAAGTGACTCAAATAAGGATGGATCAGGAAGGTAGGTGGGTTATAGTCCAGATTAAAGTCGGAGCAACAGAACTGATCCTAATAAATCTCTATGCCCCAAACAGTGAATGCCCAGAATTTTTTAAGTGTCTAGCAGAGGAGATTTGTGCTGTTTCTTCCATTCCAACGATCATGGGGGGAGACTTCAATCTAGTTTTGGATGTGTTAGTGGACAGGAATCCTCCAAGATCCTTTAGGATCGGTAGAGCACAAGGGGTTTTTCACTCGATGGTGCAGGAGGTTGGGATGGTAGACGCTTGGAGGCTGCTGCACCCAGGAGATCAGGAATTCACTTTTTATTCATCCCCCCACAAGACCCTATCTAGGATTGATTTCTTCTTAATCTCCAAAACCCTGACTCCTTATTTAGTGACAGCAGATATCCTTACCTCTCATGTATCTGATCACTCAGCTGTGTCTATAGTCTTGGAGGGTAAAAGGCCAGACTTGGGACCTGGGAGGTAGGGTTTTGATAGAGCATGGTTGGAGAATGTGGATTTCCAATTGAAGCTGCGTGCGGCAATATTAGAGTATTTTGAGTTTAATCCTCCTCACTTATCGTCTGGTTGGGTGAGGTGGGAAGGTTTCAAGGCATCTGTGAGGGCTGTAATCACCAGTTTTGGTTTTGGGCAGGCGAAGCAGAATAGAGGGAGGCTGGATGCATTAGATGCGCAGATTAAGGCGGGTGAGCGGATCCTGGCTAGAAGATCTGATCCATGTGTATTACTGCGTTTGCAGAGATTAAGGTTTAGATATAATCAGATCCTTACTTCAGAGGCCGTGAGGAATGTTAGATCTCAGGAAGGTACTTATTACAGGGAAGGCAACAGAGCAGGTAAGCTATTAGCCAATAAATTGAAGGCTCAGAAGGAGATGGGGCGTATAGCTGCCCTTAGAGACTCTCGCAGTAACGAACTGGTGGTAAAAGATCCAGAGATTTTGGAAATGTTTAGAAAATTTTATGACCAGCTGTACTCTTCTGAAACAGCTTGTACTGAAGAGGCGTTTGCGAAATTATTGGATAAGGTTCAGAAGCCAGGACTGGAACTAGAAATGATATCAAGGCTGGATTGTCCAATTTCTTTAGCAGAAATTGGAAAGGCCATTGATTCACTAGCAATGGGGAAAGCGGCGGGCCCTGACGGACTCCCCTCGGAGTTTTTCAAAGTGTTTTTCAAAGAACTAGGCCCCTTTATGTTGCAGTACTATCAAGCAGTGTTAGAGGAGTGTCCTCAGTTAGGCTCTTTTGCGGCGGCAAATATCATTGTTATAGAAAAGCCTGGACGGGACCCGCTGGATGTAGGCAGCTATCATCCCATCTCATTATTAAATGTGGATTATAAAATTTATGCTACCATTTTAGCGAATCGTCTGTCCTCGGTAATCCCGGTGTTGATCCATCCAGATCAGTGTGGTTTTGTTGAGGGACGATCGACAGCAGATAATGCTCGACTTTTGTGTCACGTATTGACAGAGGCTGAGTTTTTAGACGGGCCCAGGGTAGGCTTATCCCTCGATGCTGAGAAAGCGTTCGACCGCTTGGAGTGTTCTTTTCTATTTCACACCCTTAGGTGGTTTGGTTTTGGAGAGGGCTTCCTTAGATTAATAAAAGTAATGTATACTAGGCCTTTAGCCCGTATTTGTGTCAACAACGCCTGCTCGCAGGAGTTTCAACTGGGCAAGGGGACGCAACAAGGCTGTCCCCTTTCGCCTATGCTGTTTAACTTAGCTCTGGAACCTTTAGCTCTATTAATTAGGCAGAACTCGAAGATCCAGGGTATTAAGATTCGAGGACTTGACATAAAATTGTCAGCGTATGCTGACGACTTGCTACTTTTTACGGTGCCAGAATCGGTATCTCATGTTTTAACCCAGATTGATAGCTATGCAGCCTTATCGGGTTATAAGATTAATTGGTTAAAATCTGTTGCCTTCCCATTAAATGCGCGAGTATTGTCGCGTCCCCTACTCTGCCTAGGCGGCTGCCTGACGAGAGATAGGGGGGCGATTGTTACTTTCAATGATGACTTCCCAAAGCAGGGGCTTCTGGGAGTCATAGTTCAGAGCACATGTAGTTGTGTAGCAAAAAGCTTGAGCCGAGATTGAAAGCAAAACAGGAATATTTTTTATTTAAGCCTCCCTTGGCATAGAGAACTTCAAACAGAAGCTTGGCATAACACGGGTATTTTGGTAAACAAGGAATACAAGGTAAGAAACAAAACTTGCTTACTTCAGCAACAGAAATGTCCGTTGTAATCTTCAAATGCAAACAAAAACTCTCTTCCTAGAAGATAACTTTTCTCTTCTCACTTCCAGAGCTGTTGATAGTTTTAATCAGTCTATATGAGACTTAAAACAGTAGCCATACTTGTGTCTCATTCACCATAGCAAAACATCCTGATTAAAACATTTAGGCTTTATAAAAGCTTAGGCAAGTACCTTTCTTTAGCACAGATAAAGGATAGCTTTCATTTGACCACCCGGGACAAATCACACTCCATCAATTCCTCCGGGTCACTTAATAGAATGCCTTCCCCAAGTTCCATGGATTCACAATCTGAACCGGAGAGGTCTGTTTCCTCATTACCAAGCAGCTGTGCTTCTTCCCCGGGAACAGAGTACTTCTCCTGGCTAATTACTTCCTGGTTCTGTAACAAACGCTGTACCAGCTCTAAAACATTTGTTCCTTCCTGGTTAAAGGATTTACTATAAGCTGGCTCTTGGTTCAACACTGAGAGCTGGCTGGCTAGGAAGTCTTTCTGAGATTTTAGACTGTTAACACTATCAGCGTTACCTCTGTGACGTCTTCTCAGCAGTGGCTCTCTGCTCTTTCTGAAATCATGCTGTTTCAGGTTAACTGCAGCCTGATCATCTCCCCTCCTCCTACAGGAATACAGCTCCTGATTTGAGTAAGGCTTCCTTCCAGATTCCTCCTCTGTAATGAGGTTAGCTCTCCTCCTTTCTTGTCCTGAGACTGGGGTTAGTCTCCCTTCCCCTCCTGGGAAGCTTGCAGTTCTGTCAGCTCCCTTCCTCCTAGCTGAACTCACGGGACTCAACGCTGAGCTCCCAGCTGCACTATCAACTGAACTCCACGCTGAACTATCAGCTGATCTCCACGCTGAACTATCAGCTGATCTATCTGTCCCAGCCCTCTCGGGCTTATAAGCATGTGGCTTGCTGTTCTCCTTCCACCCCGCCCCCAGCTGTGCTGCATCACAACCCTTAACCACTATGGAGCTGGGGCGTGGCTTCAGCTCAACAAGTTTTGACTAACTCTTTTTTTCAAGCCTAGCTGTAGTTTTAAAGTGAGCCTTTTTTTTTATTTCCCTCTGCCTAGGGGAAATTGCCTGTATTTTCTCTATTTCCATGGGGACCTGACCATCTTCGCCATCACAGTATTTAAAGAGGATATGTCTAAGTTCCCGTTTGTCTGGGAATCGCATGTGGTCAAATATCTTGGGGCATATTACTGCTATCCGCTAGAGGAAACGGTTCGGTATAATTCTGACAAGCTTGTAGCTACTGCAGAGACTCTGACTAATAAATGGTCTCCCTTGTCCTTATCATGGTGGGGTCGCTTGGAGACCATCAAAATGACGATTGTTCCTAAAATTAATTATATTTTGGAAATGCTTCCTGTCTTCTTACCGAATCTGGTGTATAGAAGGATGGAAAGAGTGCTCACGAGATTCTTGTGGAATAATAAACCTGCGCGCATTGTGCTGTCCAAGCTTAAAGCTGCTAAGGAGGAGGGAGGTGTGAGCTTCCCTGATTTTAGGTTATATCATTGTGCTTTTTTGATGAAACAAGGGGGGAGATGGGTGGAAGAAGTGACTAAACTCAGCCCAGTATGGTTGGCCCTTGAGAAGGAGGCTGCTGCTCCGTTTCCTTTAGAGTTAGCCCCCGGCATGCTCTTTGATCAGTCTCAGGGGAGGTCTCAAATGATGGTGGATATGCAGAGGGCCTTTCAGGAGCTATTTTGTCATACGCCAATGGAGGAGAAGTTCTCGCTTTGCCTTCCGATCTGGCACAATCCACTTTTCAAAATCCAGAAAAAGGTGTTTGCTTGGTGGCAGTGGTATAGTAGAAATATCTGTACCTTAGAGCAATTAGTTCATAATGACAAATGGAAGGAATTCACTGAGCTCCAACGGGAATTCCATTTGCCAGGAGCGTTATTTTTTCAATGGGTACAATTAAAACATTGTGTTGGGGAGGCTTTGAGGAGTATCAAACTTTCGGGGGATGAGGGGACGCTGCAGGGCAAGGTTAAACAAGCCCGAGCGGTGAAGGGTAAGGTTTCCTTTTTGTACAAGATTTTGACTCAGCAGCGCTCCTCTCCTATACTTGGGGTACAAAGAGCATGGGAGCAGGAGACAGGTTCCATCCCACTACAGCAGAGTTGGATTAAATTCTGGGCCAAGCAAACACGCATATCTAAATCGGCCTCTATTACCCAGTCCCTGTTTTTCTTTGCACAGAGGGCCCATCTCACACCAAAGAGGGTAGCTAAATGGGATGCTTCCGCAAGCAATAAATGCTGGATCTGCCAAACTGAAGTGGGTACTCTAAGACATATGGTTTATGAGTGTACACATCTCCACTCTTATTGGGTGCAGATTTGGGAGCGCATTCAAGGGGTCCTGTGCTTCCGGGCCCCCCTCTCATGGGAGATTCTAGTTTTCCATTCTGGTTCGATGATTCCTTTACGGGGGAAGCATGACTCCTTTCTCTTGGATTTTATGTTGGGGATTGCCATTTGTTGTCGTCTACGTAACTGGAAGGTGCTAGCTGACCTTCAGTGGCAAGTATGGTGGAATAGTGTTTGCATGTATAGCAAATTTGAAATGTTGCCTCGCAAGGGTATAACACACTCGATGGGCCACTGGAGGAAATGGCAACCATTAGTAGACTTTTGCAATGCAGCGAGATGTTCAAATGAGGGTATGTTATTTTAAGCCCTGTTAATCAAGACTGTATAAATTGGTCCTTACCCGGAAAGGGGGTAGGGAGGAAGGTGGGTAGAATGGCGATGAAGGGACCGTAGCAGTGGGGGGAGGGGAGGAAGGGGGAGGGTGGATGGGGGGTGGTAGGGTTTTGTTGTATTTGTGTGTGTTTTGACCAATGTTTGTATGGAAATTTAAATAAAGATTTGAAAAAAAAATGGAAAAAACAGCTACTGGTTTTAAAAAATGTTCTAAGTGTGGCGGTACCATATCCGTCACCGACACCCATGACTGGTGTCTTAAATATTTAGGCCCTGACCATTCTCCATCGGAGTGCCTCTCCTGTAGGAAGATGACTAAAAGGGGCCTGCAGAATGAAGATGCAAAACTCGGTACCCTTTTTGCTTCAGATGCGATGTCCGTTGCATCAACGTCTTCCAGAGCCTCATCTTCCTCCTATGGATCTCAGGTAACTAAACATAAATCTAGCTTGTCCTCAAAGGGTAGATCTCCTTCTAGGCATCGAGAGGCCATTGGCGTTGCTCTTGAGGAAACTTCACCGGTGAAACAGCCCCGGCAGGAGGCTTCGGCTTCCAAAGCACTAACAGGGCTCCAGGATGTTCTCAAGGCCTCTACCTCAGCAGAACTACTGGTGCCATGCTCTGGGGTTCCGGCCGCTTCTACCAGTACTGACACCCAAGCATTGGCAGCGTCGATAGATCAGAGGATTTTCGCTATCGAACGCAGTCTGGCAGCTCTTCTCATGACTTCAGTATCGTTGTGACCGCTACAGACGGTTCAACAGGCACCGACACCAGTACCGGTACCAATGGCACCGGCCTCGGTAGGTACACCTCCCATGCCGAATCTTGAGTCTATCTCCGGCATCAACAGATCAGTACCGAGACACCTCAATACCGATTTTGATCGATACCGGTACCGTGCTCTGCATGAACACCGGGATCAGAGATATTTCGAATCTTCCGATTCCAATGATTCTAATGACTCTGCCGATACCAGAGTACTTCTTCCGGAGGAACCATCTTCTTCTCCCCAAAGCAGAATGTCTCCTCCAGAGGACATGTCTTTTCAGGATTTTATTCGTGATGTGGCTCGAGGCCTTGCAATCATGGTAACTCCTGAAAAGGAACCTAGGGCACAGGAATTACAAATCCTTCAATACCCTAAGTCTCCCAAGGAAGCAGCTACTCTGCCTATTCATCAGATCCTACATGATCTTATGCTGAGGATGTGGGAAACACCTTTAACCACATCTCCTCACTCTCAGAGGCTCGATACAATGTATTGAGTTCCACCTTGTCCTGGCTTCCAAAAAACTCAGTTACCATACCATTCAATGGTAGTGGAATCGGCTATGCGTAGGATGAAGAGTGCAAAGAAGCATGCTTCCAATCCTCCAGGCCATGAGTGTAGGACTTTTGATGCCTTTGGGCGTCGATACTGCCAAGCTTCCGTGCTCTCAGCCAGGATCAGCTCCTATATCCTATATATGGGAATGTTCCTCAAAGAGATCACAGGAGACTTGGAACTTATGAGCCCCCTTCTTCCTGATGATAAATGACAAGACTTTCTTAATCTTGTCAAACATGCTCAGGATGTTTCCAAGTTTGTAAACTGTGCAGCCTTTGACTGCTTTGAATGCATCAGCAGAACCTCTGCTATTGCCATTGGTGCACGTCGGATTGCCTGGCTTCAGGCATCCGACTTGGAACTTTGGGTACAAGATAAATTGGGACATATCCCTTGCACAGGAGAAAATCTCTTTGGCAGGAATAGACAGGAAAAAGCTAATGAAATAGATTCTGACAATATCACCCTGGATAGATTGTCAAACTCTACAGCCAACCCAGCCAAAAAGAAATCTTATAAAAAACCCTTTTTTAGCAAAAAAAGGAAGTTTTATCCTTATTATGCCCAGCAGGGGCATGGTCCAGTTCAGGCTGCCCAAAAGGGACAGCAGCAACAAACTAGACAACAAAAGAAGCCAAAAGGGCTGAGAGCTCAGCCAGCTCCACAGGCTCAGCCTCCTCAGGGGCTTTAACTCCTACCTAGAGAACTTAGCCTTCCTGCCCCTGAACAGTCCAGAACCCATAGCCATCCCTGGCAGGTTGTGTCATTTTGCCAACAGATGGCATCAAATAACAACAGAAAATTGGACTCTGTCCATTGTATGAGAGGGGTACAAGCTTCATTTTCACAGCATGCCCCCTACTACAGTCATAAGATAGTTCAATTCTCAGACCCCTGTCAACAATCTCTTAGGTCAGGAGGTCACAACACTCCTTGCTCAAGGAGCAATAGAAGAAGTACCCATTCTACAACAGGGTAGAGGGTTATACTCCTCCTATTTTCTTATCCCAAAGAAAACAGGAGGACACAGACCCATTTTAGACCTCAGAGAATTGAACAAATATCTGTTCAGAGAGAAATTCAAAATGATCTCTCTAGGAACTCTTCTGCCATACCTTCAAAGTCAGGATTGGCTTTGTTCTCTAGATCTAAAGGATGCATATACTCATATTCTCATCCATCCAGATCACAGGAAATTCCTACGGTTCCTTTTCCAGGGAAAACATTTCCAATACAAAGTTCTTCCCTTTGGTCTAGCTTCGGCACCAAGAGTATTCAAGAAATGCATTGTGGTAGTAGCTACATTCCTGCAAACTCTAGGGATATTTGTCTTCCCTTACTTAGACGACTGGCTCATTCGAGCCCCCACGGCTCCAGAAGCCAGCTCTGCTCTGTCTCGCACAATGTGAATCCTTCAATATTTAGGATTGGTCATAAACCTACCAAAATCCCATCTTGCTCCCACTCAGTCCCTAGAATTCATAGAAGCTCGCCTAGATACCAGACAGTCAAGGGCTTTCCTTCCACAGCCTGTCTGCGCATAGTGCAGCTAGCTTCCCAAGCAGCAGTGAAGACTTACCTGACTGCTCGAGAAATGCTCCAACTATTAGGGCATATGGCATCTATTGTACATGTGAGCAGCCCAGTGTACCCTATCCATAGTACTGCTAGACAATCTCCTCAAAGGCCTCGAAAACAAAAACAAGATGTTCATGCTAATATTTATAGACATATCAGCCGCATTCAACACGGTACACCACAGTACACTCATGAACAGACTCGCATCCATAGGAATAACGGGGACCCCTCTAAAATGGTTCTCTTCCTACATATCAAACAGAATGCAGCAGGTCTACTTCAACGATGAAAAGACAAACGCTTTCCCACAAACCCAAGGCATTCCTCAAAGCTCCGCTCTCTCCTCCCTCCTCTTCAACTTATACATACAACCAGTCTGCAAAATCTTCCGGGACCACAAGATCAATTACCATATATATGCAGATGACCTAATGCTTTATACTCAACTCGACGTAGATCGACCAAATTACAACCAACTAGAAGAATGCCTAAACAAGCTGCAAACATGGTTGCGACAAAACAACATGTCTATAAACCACAAACAAACAGAGGTGATGTATATCTCCAGAAAACCGGGCTTCAACCCTCCCTCAACAATCACACTGAACAACAACGTCTATCACACAAAGACCGAGATAAAATACCTAGGGGTAATGCTTGATATCAACCTAAAAATGGACAAACACATCCGGTTAACCAACCGGGCCATATTCCATAAACTAAAAATCCTACAACCACTACGCAACATCATTGAACACTCTGACTTCAGAACAGTGGCTCAAGCTCTCATCACCCCCCATCTGGATTACTGCAACGCCATACTACAAGGATTACCAAAGAAAACCTTAAACATACTTCAAATGGCACAAAATGTTACTGCCAGAATCATCATGAGAAAAAGCCTCGCCGAGCACATCACACCAGTACTAATTGAGCTACATTGGCTCCCCATTACTGCCCGCATCAACTACAAGACACTAGTAACCACATTCAAGCTCATACATAATATAACACCTTCATACCTCACCAACCTAATCACCACGCAACCACACAACAGAAACAGAAGAACCGCAAACCTCAATACCCTCCGCGTCCCAAATAGCATTAGATCAGTCAAAGCATATACGAGCAACAGAGCATACTCATACGCAGCTCCACTTCTCTGGAACCAGCTGCCTGTCGAGCTACGTTTAAATAGCGACCTGAAAGATTTCAGAAAAAAGCTCAAGACTCACCTTTTCCAGACTCATTACAACTTACCCTAGTCAGCGAGCCCTATTCTTCCTCACTCACCTAGACAAGGCAGATTCACTGTGCTCCGACAACATGACAAGAGAAATTACAACCGCTGACCTGTTAATATGTATATATGTAAAGACACCCCCTTTTCAATCGAATGTAAATTTAGTAACCCAGCTGCTGTGTAATGTGTGTATCCTCTTAATCAAAATGTATATTCTGTTGATTTCTGTACTGAACAGAACCCTGTATGTATAGTAAACCGCTGCTGATCGCTGGAAGTAGCGGTATACAAATGTACGCTAAATAAATAAAATAAATAAATAAATAATAGAAAGTCTATTGTTAATTTTGCATAATAATGTACCACATTGCATGTGATAAAATAGTCTAAGGTGAAACCATATGATTGCAAGTAACAACCATTATTGACAATTAATGTGCATTAATTGGTGAATTAATGCATTTTAAGAACATAAGAACTGCCATACTGGATCAGACCAAAGGTTCATCAAGCTCAGTATTCTGTTACCAACACTGGCAATCCAGATCACAAGTATCTGGCAGAATCTTAACAAAAACGTCGCTAGATTCCATGCTGCTTACTGCCAGGAATAAGCAGTGGCTTTACCCAACCTTCTCTATAGACATTTCTTCCATGAACATACAGGTCCATTTACTAAGCTGCATTATTACCATAAAGGAATTTAAATAGACCTATATATTTTTTAAACTACTCCTCTATCCTTTAGTGCCATTCCCCAGAAAGAAAACCCCTGTGTTAGAAAGGAAACGTCTTAGTCATTTGTGCTAAGAAACCCCTATTAATATAAGCTAAACTTTAAACTGCATGCTCATGAAAAAGCCCATGGAAGGAAACACATAGCCAAAAGTTCCCTGAACCTACTTTGATAGTAATTTTAAAAGTGCTATTTTTTGCAAATCATTAGATGAGCCCAGAATTATTTGAAGTGAGATCCCATTATCAAACAATGTCATGCTGTTAAATACTCTATATTAAAAGACAAACTATGACCCAGTCACTTATAGTAGTAGAGACATTCTATTAACTGCTCTTTTAGTACTAATAGACCTTCCTCACAATAAAAGCACAGTGTAGTAATTGCCAATTTCAGTCATGAAAGCAATTCACTAATGCAAATTGTCTTCTTTTTTTCCTGAACTAAGCTTGGAATGGACTTCCATTGGTAACCTCATTGCAAAACTAGCCAAGCCTTTCTGAACAAAAAGTATTTTACCTTACTATAAGAAACATTTAATTTTTAAGGTTTCTTTTCCATGTGGGAATTGAAACAGAAGAAAAGAGGTGTCATGATGGATCAGGATAATAGTCCTTTGGGTCAACGACAGTGGCCAATCTGGGTCACTTGGAATTTGTATCAGACCCTGATAGGAACAGCCTAGCCTTTTCAGTAAGTACTGCAGATGGTGATCTACAAACTTACCTGGTTAACAAATTTTAATTGACTTGTTTTCCAGTAACTTTACAAACCTTTGTTTTTTAAACACAAGAGTATTACTAGTCTTTACCGCACCCCCTGGAAAAAATTCTACTCCATAATTGTGCAATAATTGAAAAAAAAAAAACGTTCTTAAATGTGTGTTAAATTTTCCACCAGCTAGATCCATGGCATGTCTCCTAGTCTTTGTACTATATAAAAGGGTTAAAAATGATTCCCTATTTACTTGTAACCGAGGTAGATTGGACCCAGTGCTCCAGGCCCTATTATTATCCATCACCTCCCTCCCACCCCCTCCCCCTCTCCCCTTACCAAAAACTACTCGCACACCAACTGCTCTTGGATAATAACTGGTCACAGCTTTATTAACCTTTATAACAATTTAACAATACATTGGCATAATAAACTTTTTAACAATCAACATAGCGGAACAAGGCCTCACCTGTCATGTTATTAGCAAGGTGACCTCGGCTCCACTACAGCCGTAATCCTGTCTATGGCACGCTACCTACCCCCTTTTCCCTGACTTCACCATGTAATTAACAAAAGTTGGCCAGGGGTTGTCTGGGTCGGGGGCACCCCACCCCTGCCCCAAAAATAACCTAAGGCTCCGGATCACGGAAACCTCCGGGATCCCGCCTCCCCCCCCCCTCCTATGCTGCAACATCCTTACCTCACCAACATCCCATCTTACAGGGTGAGCGGGCGGGAAGCAGGCACCGGAGCTCCTCATCCATGACAGAGTAAGCCAACCTATGCGATGCCTGACTCCTCCCGCCTCTGCTCACGCCGCCTCTTTCCTCTCATTGGCTCCCCTGTGATCACACCTATGGGGAGTCAATGATTTTAAACGACCCTGCTCTTGTGCCCCCGCTTCCACGCCGCCTTTGTCCCCGGCTGCGTGCAAGGTCCCCGCACCCGGTTACGGGCGGCTGCCGGGACACTGCCCGCGGCCTTGCACTTCTAAAACAATCATTTTCTTATACATTTCGATCATATCTCCTTTCAGTCATCTTGTCTTCAAGCTGAACAATTTTAAGGGGTCTGTTTGCTAAAGCACATTAGCCTTTTACAGCTGACATATCAAAAAAGGACAGATAGCGTGGTGTTAGCTACAAAAACCTTGCACTATCTGTTGGGGACGTGCACAGCATTTCCCCAGCAAATAATGCACCAAAATTGCAGATAGTGCACCATGGCAGCATCATGGATGCTGCTAACACCAACCCACTGAGGTGACATTGTGAGCACCTACACTGTCTGTAACGTTGACAGTTATCACATGCTGAGTGCACCTGCAGTAACATAGTAACGTAGTATATGATGGCAGATAAAGACAATCATGGTCCATCTAGTCTGCCCAGCAAGGTGGCAAGAGTAGGTGCACCTGTCACTCTGTGCACGTCACCCCTCCTCATGCCTTTGTTTAGGGGTGTACTACCGCTCCATGCAGATCCCCCTATTTGTTGAGATAGCAGAGACAGTTAAGGCTATTTTGATTTTATCCTATTGCTATAAAAAGATCCACTGTGTCTGTCCCATGCCATTTTGAATTTTGTCACTGTACTTGTCCCACCACTTCCATCAGGAGGACATTACAAGTATCCACCACCCTTTCAATGAAAAAGTATTTCCTGACGTTGCCTTTCAGTTTACCCCCTTGCAGTTTCATATTATGCTCTCTAGTTTTACAGCTTCCCCATCTTTGAAAAAGGTGTGTTTGTTCATTAATACTCTTTAAGTATTTAAAGGGCTGTATCATGTTTCCCCTGTCCCTCCTCTCCTCTAGAGTGTACATATTTAGGTCTTCAAGTCTCTTCTCTTATGTTTTATGGCGCAGGCTCCAAATTATTTTGGTCACTTTCCTCTGAATCTTTTCCAGTCTTTTTATATCCTTTGTGAGATATGGTCTCCAAAACTGAACACAATATTTCAAGTGAGGCCTCACCAGCGACTTGTACAGTGGCATTAGTGCCTCATCCTTTCTGTGTTAATTCCTCTCTGCATGCAACCCAGCATCTTTCTGGCTTTGGTCATCACCTTATCACCCTGTTTCACCATCTTGATATCCTCAGAAACAATCACTCCAAGGTCCTTCTCCTGGTCCATGCACACCAAGCTCTCGCATACAGTTCCCTTGGATTTCTGTATCCCAAGTGCATGACACTGCACTTCTTCACATTAAATATTAACTACCAAGCATTAGACCATTCTTCCAGCTGTTGTAGCTCCTTCCTCATCTTATCCACTCCCTCAGGGGAGTCCACTCTTGAAAATTTTCATGTCATCTGCAAAAAGACAGACTTTTCCATTCAGTCCTTCAGCAATATCACTCACAAATTCATTGAACAGTATCAGTCACAGGACTGATCCCTGGGGCACACCACTTATCACCTTCCTTTCATCTGAGTAAGTTCCGTTTACCGTCACCTTCTGTAGTCTCAGTCAACCACGTGCTGCAGACAGACCCACTCTCTGCCTATCCCACCCACTCCAGCAGTTAACACAGGATCAGCAGATAACACAAAAAAAAAATTGCTGCCTAATCTGCAATTTCTCTGCATTATCTCTTAATATACCCAGATAGCATGCACTATCTGCTGTGTTAATAGGAAATGCCATTTACTAAAATGCCCCTAAGTAAATAACGTTTCTAAGTAAGGGAGTAATTTCATAGTCTTTAATCATTGCCCTTCTTTATCTTTTCTAGTCCTATTATTTATCTTTGAAGATAGGGGCCTGATATTCAGTGGCAGTGGCTAGCGCTGCTGAAGACTATATTCAATGCTGGGGCCATATCCAGCCACCAGCACTGAATATCTAGGTTAGCCGCAGAACCCAGAAACTAACCAGGCAGAAGTAATATTGAGCAATATTGAGCTGGTTAGCTTCCACAGGTAAAGTTAGGCCGACATTTGTCGCCCCTGACTTTACCCATGGGTCACCAACCAGCCAATGGTTCAATATTGCCGCTGCCCAGTTAGCGCTGGGTGCCACCTCCGCTCCGCCCCAGAACACCCATGATATACTCCAATGCTAACCGTGTAGCATCAGGGCATGTAGCGGTAGCACCCATAGATATTCAGAAGCACTAACCTTGTTAGTGCCACTGAATATTCCACTAACCGGCATTTATATGATTTGCAGGTCTGCAAATCATCTAAATACCTTTGAATATTGGGCCCAGGGTGAACACAATATAAAAGGTATGGTCAATATCACAGGTGCTTTTGGGGGTAATTTTATAAGGATCTACCTAAAGATATCTACAATCAACATGAGTAAATCCACTACTTCAGTAATGACCTTTATGTTTATACATTAGCCAGTCGCTATTCTGCACGTTTGGGCGTCAGGCCGATGGTGTGTTCTTTCACTATGGGTATGAACATTGATGGAATATGGGCGGAGCACAAATTTATGTGAGTAAAATATTAAATAATTTATGTGCTTTCTTGAGAAGTCTAACCGTAAGGTTGATGTAAGCAATCATACCTGGATTTGCCACATGTATCTTACCACTTATGCCCTTGTTTTATAATATAAAGTTGGCATGTACTTCACTTTATAAAATAGGTGTGATTGATGAGTGTTTATAAAGATGCACCTAGCAAATACATGTTTTCACTCACTTTTCAAGCCAATTTTATAAAGTTAAGTACGCTAGCGTAAAACCGAAAGAACATGCATGCACGTAGGCCATTGGTTCCCAAACCTATCCTGGGGGCTCCTCAGCCAGTCAGATTTTCAGAATATCCACAATGAATATGAATGAGAGAGATTTGCATACAATAGAGGCAGTGTATGCAAATCTCTCTCATGCATATTCATAGGTGATATCCTGAAAACCCACTTGGCTGGGGAGCCTCCAGGACAGGTTTGGAAACCTCTGACATAGACACTAATGCTTGCACCAGCCCAAGGTCTGGAGTAAATGTTAGTGCGTACTTTCTGCACATGTACTTGAAAATAATAGAATTTTAAAATCTATGTATTGTCATGAGGTAGACAGCACAGACCCTGAGATATTAGAATGTAAAAAGAAAGAAGAGCTTACCTTGCAGCCACAGGTGCAGTTGCAGCATTCACAATGCAGAGAGGCAGGGAAAACGAAAACAAACTTTTCACATGGTTTTAGTGACGCAGTAAGAATTGAGGGTTCCAATCAGGCTCACCTGGACCCAGACTCACGTTCTACGTTAGTTGAGCAGAGAGATAAAAACAGGTGGGAAATCCCACAGAGGGAGAAGTGGAAGGAGGAGGGGAAGGAGAGAGAAAGGAAGCTGGAGCCTGGATTAGGGCTGGAGCAGGAGTTTGATTCCGAGGAGGAAAGCAGAGACCAAAGGAAGTCTGACTGCAATTCCAGGCAGGCTTGGAGAGAAGGTGAGAACAGAACTCCCAAGCAGTTACAGAAAGACACGTTGCCTTGGAGAACCAGGGCTGAAGAAAGGCAGGCTGATAAACCCAGGAGAGCTAAGAAAGACAGTAGCAAAGTCTTCCCAGCCAGAGGGGTCCTCATACCGAGGCAAACAGCCCAGCCAACAGAAGGCAGAGGTCACGTCCAGGGAAGCTCACTGAAAGCAGGAAGTGAGTTTCCTTCAGCCAAGCACAGTAACCGGTGTTCCCAAAGAAGAGCAGGCTGCAGGGCAGAGAGAAAGCCTTGGCTAGAAGCAGAGGAGTGTGAAACCATCTTCTCCACAGGAAAAGATAAGTACCCTATCTTTTGTGAAGGGAGAGAAGGGGGTCTCTGTGGGAAAAGCCAGGCTTATAACAAGCTAGTGAACTCTTATTGGCCTAAGCCGTGGGAAGAAATCCCCAGCACAGCTCCTGCTATCTGGGACACACAAAAGCAGCTCCAACTTGCAGCAACTGAGGTTTCCCCAGGGCAAGGCTCGGAGAGCAGCTTCACAGGGGCTCAGTGTCCCTACACAGGACCAGGTCCTGGCCCTATGCAGTGGGAGAACTATAGCACAGAAAACATCCCTGAGCCCATGGAATGTGCTTTATGTGTGGCTGATAACATAGACTCTCTCTGTTAAGGAAAAGAGCAAGAAAGAAAGTGTATTTTCACATTGGAAATGTGTTGGACTATTGTTTGCTGGAAAGAAGCATAATTATTGTTTTGTTAAGCATCCTCTACATCGGTGAAGCAACCGTTCTTTAAAGTTGTCCTTATTCTATGACATCCTCAAGGGAAGGGGAATAAAACCAACCTTAATTTCACTCTGGTCACGACTACAGTGTCCGTTATTTCCACAACTCAAGGCTATACCCGGGTCTAGGCAACCGCCTAGGACCGGCATGGTCTCACAGTATGTAAGTGCAAACTCCATCCATGCTCTACCCATCTCTTCTCCTGTGCATGCCCACAATGAAAGTATGCACTGCATTTTTACATTAGTAGGTATTTTATAAGAGGTCTTTTGTTTGCATAAGTGTTTACTAACACATGCAAATTACTAAAATATATGCATTTTCTTTAATTCGGGTAATTTTATAAAGTCATTTTTGTACATATGTTGCAACATGGTTTTACCAAAGGATGATTTTGCCAAACAAATCTGATTGACTTCTTTGACTGGCTGACCAGAGAACTAGATCAGGGGCATGCGATGGATGTCATCTACCTGGATTTCAGCAAAAGCCTTTGATACTGTTCCTCATAGGAGGCTTATCAATAAACTCAGTAGTTTGGGGATGGGTCCCAAGGTGGTGAACTGGATCAGAAATTGGTTGACTGACAGGCGATAGAAGGTGATGGTAAATGGACCTCACTCGGATGAAAGGAAGGTGATTAGCAGGGTGCCCCAGGGTTTGGTCCTGGGCATGGCACTGTTCAATGTATTTGTGAGTGATATTGCTGAAGGACTGAATGGAAAAGTCTGTCTTTTTGCAGATAACACAAAAATTAACAACAGAGTGGACTCCCCTGAGGGAGTGGATAACATGAGGAAAGATCTACAAAAGCTGGAAGAATGGTTTAATGCTTGGCAGTTAAGATTTAATGCGAAGAAGTGCAGTGTCATGCACTAGGGAAGCGGAAATCCAAGGGAAATGTACGCGATAGGGGTGAGAGGTTGGTGTGCACGGACCAAGAGAAGGACCTTGGTGTGATTATTTCTGAGAATCTCAAGGTGACAAACAGTGCGACAAGGTAGTGGCAAAAGCCAGGAGGATATTGGGTTGCAAACAAAGAGGAATTACCAGCAGAAAGGAAGAGGTACTAATGCCACTGTATAACTACTACTACTGCTACTACTACTAAGCATTTATAAAGCACTACCAAGCGCACGCAGCACTGTACAATGAAAACACAAAAAGACAGTCCCTGCTCAAAAGAGCTTACAATCTAAAAAGACAAAACAAGAAAAGGAGTAGAAAAAAGAGCTTAAGTCACTGGTGAGGCCTCACTTGGAATACTGTGTTCAGTTTTGGAGACCATATCTTGCAAAGGATGTAAAAAGACTGAAAATTGTTCAGAGGAAGGCAACTAAAATGATTTGGAGTCTGTGTCAGAAGCCTTATGAGAAGAGACTTGAAGACCTAAATATATACACTCTGGAGGAGAGGAGGGACAGGGGAGATATGATTCAGACCTTTAAATACTTAGAGAAATAATGAACAAAGACAGGGAAGCTGTAAAACTAGAGGGCATAACATGAAGCTGAAAGGGGGTAAATTGAAAGGCAATGTCAGAAAATACTTTTCACTGAAAGGGTGGTGGATGCTTGGAATACCCTCCCGATGGAAGTGTTGGGGGCAAATACAGTGACAGAATTCAAAATGGCATGGGACAGACACAGTGGATCCCTTTACAGCAACAGGATAAAATCAAAATAAACTTAACTAACTAATTTCTCAATATACAGGGGTGTCCTACACGGAGCAGTGGGTTCACCCCTAAAACAAAGACATGGGAAGGGGATACCTCCATGGAGCGGCAGGTGCACCTACATTTGCCATCTTACTGGGCAAACTAGATGGACCATACTGGTCTTTATCTGCCGTCATTTAGTATGTTACTATGTTACTAAATACATGTGTAAAATGGCTTTTATAAAACTGCCAGGTGTAAAAGTATGTGTGATGGCATTTGCATGTGTACGTTTACTATTGACATTGCTGGGGACAAGATCTAGGCAGAGCATGGGCAGAGTTGCGAAGTATGCAAATGTTATTTACTTGAAAAGAACATAAAAAGCATTACGTGTATATTAAAACTTAAAAACCAAGACCAAAGGAATGCCCAAACATACACATTTTAATGATGATTTCTTTTTCACATATTCTTTACCGTCGGCAATCTCTCTGCATGATATTGGATCACAGCAAGCTATTCTTGTTTAATCATATAGCAGCCCTTTCATTAAAGTGGCACGGGGCAAGACCTATGCAGTATATACATGGGCGTACTCAGAATTTGTCCTTCTTTAATTGCAGAGAGCAAATACTCTATGAGGGAATTTCATTCTGAATGGCCTTATGAATTATAGTGAGGATATTATAACAAATGCGAGACTGGACCGGACGTCAGTGGTGTTGTATGAATAAGAGGGTTATGTGGTCATATTTCTTGGTGTGCGAGAGGACAGATAGGGCTGTATTTTGAATAGATTGGACTTTCTTAAATTGGTATGCAGGGAGACAAGTATATGCTGCATTGCAATAATCTAACCAAGCTATTGCAGTGCTTAAGAGAATTAACGTCTGTTTCACAAGATCACAAAAGGAACATAGTGCTCATAAACAATGGACAGCTGCAAACACAGACTTAGGGGTATGTTTACTAAACCGTCTTAACGTGCGCCTGGCTATAGTGTGCAGGATGCCATAAAAGGAGTGGGCGTTTCAGTCTTAAAGTAGCAAAACGGGATTATCGCATGATAATGCGCGCTATTGCGCACATTATCAGGTGAAGCGCCGCTAAGCGCGTTAACGCGTGGTAATCTTAAGTAGGCACCCAGACAGGTCAACATAGAAACAGAGGTGTAGCACAATGGTTAATACACTGACTGATGATACAGGGGTCATGAATTCAATCCCCCAGTGTGCCTAATGCATAAGGCTGGCTGAGGCATCAGCTTTGACATGTAAGTTTTGTTTCATGAGGCATTTTAATTATTGCTGCCAGCAAACACAACCCTCATGTGCCGTAACCTAAGGTGCCGCATAAGGCATCCTATAAGGCACTCCATAGAGCACATTATAAAGTGCACTGTCCGCCACGGCACCCTATAATGTCCCCTATAGGGCACCCTATAAGGCGCTCCATAGGACACCTTATAAGGCACCTTATATGGACTGTAACCATAAGATGCCTCAGAAGGCGCTTTATAGGGTGCCCTATAAGGCGCCCTCTGAGGCACCTTATGGTTACACTACTCTGAGGTTGTTTTTGCTGGCAGCACTAATGTACATTAAAAATAGACAATGCTTCGGACAGCCCTATCAAATAACCCCACTGTGGGTTTAAACCCATGACCTCTGGCTCCACAGGCAGTGAAGTAACCAGTGGGCCATAGCTCTAGAGCTGCTAACAAGCCCCTGGCTGGCTGCAGAAGGACTACACATCACCACACAAACAGTCTGCTGTGATCACCAGGATAGGGTTAACCCACCCGCACCCATGATGCACTGCACATGCAAATCAGCAGTCTACAGATGATCACAAGATGGGGTATGCACCCCCACAGCACCTCGGCCTGGTAGGGGGAACTGACCGTGTGTGTTACTGGCACAGAGTAGCTACACATCGTCACATTGTGCAGGTACTGTGCTCACCCTGAGGATGAGGTGGGGCGCCCAGCACCAGGTGCAAAGCACCTTCCATGGCAGAAATAATCCATATTGCAGGTTCCCAGCAGTGCTAGTGTGTGTGATAGATAGCTCCTGCAGGCACACCTTGGATACATCTGTATTTCTCAGTCAGGTTTAGCCCTTATGGACCCATAGGCAGGTTATATACCACCACCACCCAACCAACCGGGGCTGGGGCTGGGGAACCAGGGTCTCCCACCAACAGATCCACATTCTAGCTCCCTGCAATGGTGGCAGTAAGAGGGGACCATCAACCCCAGAACTGCTGGGGAACAGACACCCTACAGGGCAGTCAATGCAGCTCTGTACATATCCATAAAGCAATAGCAGACAGACATTAGGCCTGGAAACGCTCAGCTGCACCCCACCACTATCTGATATTCTCCTGCAGCAACCCTCCAGCCACTGCACCCCGCAAGGTGCTCCAGCAAGACACATACTAGCTGCAGACAGTCTGCTAGCTAGTCTACAGTGCATGTTCCTGGAAGAGATGCATACACACCAAGCAGATAAATCAGTGATTGGGCCCCAAAAGGAAACACATTAATATCACATGGGGGGGGGGGGGGGAAAACCCCATACAACACTATGGGGGAACCTAGCCATGCCGTGGTCACGGCTCAGTCAGGGTGAGAGTGATCTCCCAGCAGGACATGCTGTGGCCACCCTGTCTGTGCAGGTGGTGGCCAGGCACTACAATGTCCCAGCCATTGCCCTATGCCCTGTGCAGATGCATCCTGGCCAGGCCACCCTGTCCGGGCTATACCCATGGTCCCTTGCTCCTCATTATGCACATTGGCAGGCCAATACTGGCAACAGTGCTGGCAGTGTGGGCTGTGGAGGGTGTTTGCAGCCAACACACACTGGATAGACAGACACACACTCCCACACCTATGCCAGCATTGTACAACTATAGAGGTGTTTGGCAGCCCTGGCCACTGCTCCAGTCCTGGGCACAGTGCAGGCATGGCTATGGTACGCAATGCTGTTGGGGTCACTCCCCAGGGTGGTAAACACTGTCAGACACAAGACCTGTAGCACACTCCACAGACATCAGAAAGGTTGCCATGATGCAGCTCAATCAGAAAATTGTACTTAACTTCGGAATTGCTATCTGCCAGTAATCATAGCAAACCTTTGATAGCTGTGTACCGTATTCCCAGGTTTAGGGTGGCATTGCTAAGGTATGCAAGTGCTAGTATTGGGAGATGCATGCAGGGCCCAATGTCCTGCCTCTCCAGGAGGCATTGGATAATGGAGTCTGTGGGTGCGGGTGTGTCTCCCCCTGTTGGCTGCTGCTTTACGGCAGAGGTTCCCAACTCCAGTCCTGGTGTCCCAAACAATGTTTGGGTTTTCATGCTGTCCCTCATGAATATGCATGAGATACATCTGCATACCATGGGGGCGGCACATAGAAATGCAGCACAGGCATCTTTATTAGAGGCAGCATGGAACCTGAATGGTGTTTGGCCCTCCTGGACTGCATTTGGGAGACTCTGCTCTAGGTAATGCACCTGTTTATGGTGTCTGTGCTCTGTAGGGTAAAATGTAGGTGTTTTGGGCATGTTTACATCATCTGCAATAAAGGTTCTGCCTGTATTAGCACGTTTTAGTAGTGGGTAAAATATGGGGACTGGGTTGGCAGGAACCACAGCTGGGACTTGAACCTGTGATCTTCTGCCTCTGAACACACTGGTTGTGTGCACTACACCACCATGTTGCCACGAAGACAGTGCATTCCCTGGTGAAACCATGACTGTTCGTCCGGCAGGGCCTGTCTGTTGCAGTGCATGGCACCCACCTACACAGGCCTAGGCCATGGTCTGCTCTGGGCAGCTGCCACTGCCCCCCTCCACCACCAGTACACCTCTGCCACCATGCTGACATGCCCTTCTGCTGGTGGTGCGCAGTCTCAGGCCATCCAATGTGCAGGGAGGCGGCTCCCTATGGTGCGTGTTCTGGGATAGGGGTGCCTGCATAGACGTCCACGCTTCCCCCCAACACCGCCTGCCAATGTTCTTTGCCCTTGGAGGTACCTGCTGGGTACTATCCCCTGTGACACTGTAATAAACACACTTGTGCCCATGTTGGGCCCTCATCAGTTGCTGTCTGGCTGCTGTACAGTTTCAGCATTCCTAAGTGCCACCTAGGCATCTGCCTAGTTCGCACTGTGCCCCAGCTGCACCACAGCATGTGCCGCCTGCAGCCCTCTGTATCCCATTTTCAAGCATCTGTCCAGTTGGCAATTCCGACATGCCCGCCCTACTGTAGCCGCACATATGTCCGATGGAGAGGAAAACCCTGCACAGCGCAATTTCACTGTGGGCTCATTCACCTTGTATGGGGATGGAGCATGGACCCTTCCAGAATTCATATCCTTTTTTGGTGCTTTCTTGGGAGTGTTTTTTGATGTTTCCCATTGAGATCACTATTGCCCAGCTTGGTTATTTTATTTTTCCATTTTCTTCTTTTCATTTTCACTGTTTATTTGCCCTTTTGTTCCGTGCACATGTATCACAGTTATCACTATGTTGTAGGTTTCCCTGGTTTTGCTGTACATTGCTGACATAAATGGTTTCTCTTCCCTTTAAATCAGCTGTAACGCCAGGGTTTCACTGGCGTTAGTTTTCAGCCTCGGATTTCACAGCGTTAGTATGCGGGGAGCCTCTCCCCTCCCACTCTCCACCCATTGACCCCTTCTCTACGCCCCTGGGGAGCCTTCCTCCGCCCTCCGGGAGCCTTTCTCTGCCTTCAGCGCTCGTTTGCGCCGCTGAGCGTGTTATCGCACGCTAAGGTATATCTGTGCCCGATAAAGCGCCATTATCGTGCGATAAGGTACCTTATCACGCGATAACATCACAGAGCGCACATTAAGATGGTTTAGTAAACATACCCCTTAGACTGAAACGCCGACTCCTTTTATGGCAGCCTGCACACTATTGCCGGGCGCACGTTAAGACGGTTTAGTAAACATACCCCTTAATGTTACCGGCGCTAGTTGCAGCGATAATGTGAAGGATGCCATATAAGGAGTGGGCGTTCTGGCGGCAAGGTAGCAAGAATCTGTATCGCGTGATAGTGGGCGCCATGGCACGTTAACACGCGTTAATCCTAAGTTCATGCCAGCGCAGTGTTAGAAGCTTTAAAGATGTAGCCCACTGGTTACTGCAATGACTGTGGAGGCAGGGGTCATGGGTTTGATCCTGCAGAGGTGTTACCTAAGAAGGCTGTCTGAGGCATTACCTTTTAATTTAGATCAGTGCTTTCTGAGGCATTTCCTTTTTGTAATTTAAATCAGTGCTGCCAGAAAAAACACCCTCACAGTGCTGTAACCTAAGGTGACGAATCAGGCACCCTATAAGGCACTCCATAGGACACATTATAAAGTGCCCTGTCCGCCAAGGCACCTTATAATGTGCCCTATAGGGTGATTTATAGGGCGCGTTACAGGGTGCCGTATAGGCACCTTAGGCTATGGCTCTGTGAGGGTGCATTTTGCTGGAAGCACTGAGGTAAATTAAAAGGAAAAGTCTCAGACAGCCTTATTGACTAAGCACCACTGTGGGATCAAACCCAAGGCCTCTACCTCCACAGTCATTGAAGTAACCAGTGGGCTACATCTCTATAGCTACTACCACACTGCTGGCTGGCAACAGAAAGACTGCAGGTCATAACACAAAGGGGTATGTTTACTAAACTGCGGTAATCGTGAATAACGTGTTATGTAACGTTAACGATCGTAAGCGCATCATAACGCGCGTTATGACACGCTTACGATCGTTAATGTTACATAACGCGCGTTAACCTAGTTAACGATCGTAAACTCCTGCGGCGCGGTAAAACCGCAGAAAGTGGAGAGAGGGCGGAGAGAAGGGGTCAATGGGCGGAGAGTGGGCGGGGAGAGGCTCCCTTCACACTAACGCGCTGATCTGAAGAGCTCAATTCCAACGCGAATGAAAACCTGCCGTTAAATGCACATTACAGGGGAGAGAAACCATTGCAGTGTCAGCAATGTACAGCCCAGGCAGGGAAATCTAAAAAAAGTGATAAGTGTGATATATATGCACAGAACAAAAGGGCATAGAAACACTGAAAATGACCCCAACAAACTGGAAAAAAGACCATAACCAAGCTGGCCAATAGTGGTAGCAATGAGAAACATCAACCCCTCCCCCCCCCCCCCGAGTAAGCTCCATAGAACAGATATAAATCGTGGAAGGGTCTATACTCCGCCCACATACAAGGTGAATGAGCCCACAGTGATATAGCGCTGCTCAGGTTTTTCCCCACCATTGGACAGGGTTTGTATGGCGTGCACATGTCCCACAATATCAGGGCGGGCATGTCGGAACGGCAACTGGACAGATGCCGGAGAAGGGGATACAGAGGGCCGCAGGCGGCACATGCTGTGGTGCAGCTGGGCGACAGTGCGGACTAGGGCGATGCCTAGGTGGCCCATACGAATGCTGAAGCAGCAGAGCAGCCATACAGCAACTGCTGAAGGCCCAACATGGGCACGACTGTGTTTCCCACAGTGTCACAGGGGATAGTACCCAGCAGCTATCCCCAAGGGCACGGAACATTGGCAGGCGGTGCTGGGGGGAAGCGTGGACACCTATGCAGGCACCCCTACCCCAGAAACCCGCACCATAGGCAGCCGCCTACCTGCACACTGGATGGCCTGAGACTGCGCACCACCAGCACCACCAGCAGAAGGGCATGTCAGCATGGTGGCTGAGGGATACTGGTGGTGGAGGGGGCAGTGGCAGCTGCCAAGAGCAGACCGTGGCCTAGCCCTGTGTAGGTGGGTGTCGTGTACTGCAACAGACGGGCCCTGTCTGACGAACAGTCATGGTATCACCAAGGAATGTACTGATTCTGTGACAACAATGTGGTGCAGTGCACAAAACCAGTGTATTCAGAAGCAGAAGGTCACAGATTCAAGTCCCAGCTGTGGTTCCTGCCAACCCAGTCCCCACTACTACAACGTGCTAATACAGACAGCACCCTTATTGCAGATGACGTACATATGTCCAAGACACCTACATTTTACCCTACAGAGCACAGACACCATAAACATGCACATTACCTAGAGCAGAGCCTCCCAACTGCAGTCCTGGAGGGCCAAACACCATCCCGGTTCCATGCTGCCTCTGGTAAAGATGCCTGTGCTGCATTTCTATGTGCCACCCCCATGATATGCAGATGTATCTCATGCATATTCATGAGGGACAGCATGAAAACCCAAACAGTGTTTGGCACACCAGGACTGGAGATGGGAACCTCTGCCGTAAAGCAGCAGCCAACAGGGGCAGACACACCCACACCCACAGGTCCCATTATCCAAAGCCTCCTGGAGAGGCAGGTCTTTGGGCTCTGCGTGCATCTCCCAATACTAGCACTTGCATACCTTAGTAATGCCACCCTAAACCGGGGAATATGGTACACATCTATCAAAAGGTTGCTAGGATTACTGGCAGATAGCAATTCCTAGGTTAAGTACACTTTTCTGAGTGAGCTGCATCATAGCAACCTTTCTGATGTCTGTGGAGTGTGCTACAGGTCTTGTGTCTGACAGTGTTTACCAACCTGGGGAGTGACTCCTACAGTATTGCATACCATAGCCATGCCTGCACTGTGCCCAGGACTTGTGTGGTGGCCTGGGCTGCCCAACACCTCTATAGTTGCACAATGCTGGCATAGGTGTGGGGAGTGTGTGTCTGTCTATCCAGTGTGTGGTGGCTGCCAACACCCTCCACAGCCCACACTGCTAGCACTGTTGCCAGTATTGGCCTGCCAATGTGCATAATGAGGAGCAAGGTACCGTGGGAATAGCCTGGATAGGGTGGCCTGGCCTGGATGCATCTGCACACGGCATAGGGCAATGGCTCGGACATTGTAGTGCCTGGCCACCACCTGCACGGACAGGGTGGCCATAGCACGTCCTGCTGGGAGGTCACTCTCACCCTGACTGAGCAGTGACCATGACATGGCTAGATTCCCCCATAGTGCTGTATAGCATTTCTCTTATGTGATATTTATGGGTTTCCTTTTGGGGCCCAATCACTGACTTATCTGCTTGGTGTGTATGTTGATGTCCCTGTTCTGGGTATATGCATCTCCTCCAGGACTATGCACTATGGACTAGCTCGCGGACTGTCTGCAGCTAGTATGTGTCTTGCTGGAACACCTTGCAGGGTGCAGCGGCTGGAGGCTTGCTGCTGGAGAAAGTCAGATAATGGTGGGGGGCAGCTGAGCATTTCCAGGCCTGCCGTCTGTCTGCTATTGTGTGATGGATGTGTACTGCTCTGTCTGTTACCCAGCAGGACTGGGGTTGCTGGTCCCCTCCACTGCTGCCATTGCAGGGAGGTAGACTGTGGATCTATTTGTGGGTGATCCTGTTTCCCACCCTGATCCCCAGAGGGTGGGTTGTGTGGTGGAAAATAATCTGCCTATGGGTCCATACCACCCCCTCCCTTCACCTACAGCAGGTAACGATGGCACCAACACAGGATATGCACTATTCTGGGTGCAGCAACGCCCATAGGGACTAGACATGATCAAGACATATAACAGGACAAAGATGTATCCTAGGTGTGTCTAACTGAACTACCTATCACACACTGCTGGGGAGCTGCAGCATGGTGTATTTCAGCCATGAAAGGTGCTGTGGACCTGGTGCTGGGCGCCCCACCTCAACCTCAGGGTGGGCACTGTACCCGCACAATGTGACTGTCTGTGGCTACTCTGTGGCAGTGCCACACACGGTCTGTTCCCCCTACAAGGCCAAGGTGCTGTGGGGGTGCATACCCAATCTTGTGCCCATCTCTCGACTGCTGATTTGCATGTGCAGTGCATCATTGGTATGGGTGGGTTACCCCTATCCTGGTAACCAAAGCAGACAGTTTGTGTGGTGACGTGCAGTCCTGCAGCCAGCCAGGGCTTTGTTCACATCCTTATAAGGTGTCCTATAAGGGACATTATAGGGTGCCTTGGCGGACAGTACACTTTATAATGTGCCCTATGGAGTGCGTTATGGGGTGCCTTATGTGGCACCTTAGGTTATGCCACCGTGAGGGTGTGTTTGCTGGCAGCACTAATTAAAATACACGTCACATGCCTCACCAATCGCTACTTAAATGTAAAGGGTGCTGCCTCAGCCAACCTTATACATTAGGCCCACTGGGTAATCGAACCCATGACCCCTGTACCATCAGTCAGTGTTGTAACCATTGTGCTACAGCTCTGTTGCTGTGCTTTTGTGCCTGCGTGCCTTCTTAAGATTAATGCGCGGTAACGTGCCCTGTAGCGCTCGTTCATTTATGGCGCCTTGTAACGCGCATTCTCGGCGCGTTCTCGGAAACGATGTACCGCCCATGTCCTTATTTGGGGTTTCTGTCTCTACCGCAGCTCCTAACACGAATCACACTAACGCAGTTTAGTAAACATACCCCAAACTGTCTGCTGTAGTTACCAGAATAGGGTAAATCCACCCATACCCATGATGCACTGCACATGCACATCAGCAGTCTACAGCTGATCACAAGATGGGGTATGCACCCCCACAGCACCTAGGCCTTGTAGGGGGAACTGACCGTGTGTGTTAATGGCACAGAGTAACTACAGACCGTGACACTGTCCGGGTACTGTGCTCACCCTGAGGGTGAGGTGGGGCACCCAGCACCAGGTCCGCAGCACCTGGCTTTGCTGAGATAGAGTATGTTGCAGGTTTACATTAGTGGCAGTGTGTGCTAGGTAGTTTTTGCCAATATACCCAGTATACGCATGTGTCCATTTGTATTTCCTTGTTGTGCCTAGTCCTCGTGGACTATGATACACTCAGAATCCTATGTGAGTGCCATGGTCACATATTATAGGTGAAGGAGGTGTTTGGATCCAACCCACTCTCTGTGGCCCAGGGTGGAGAACAGGATCTTCCAGCAACAGATCCACATTCAACATCTCTGCAATGGTGGCAGTAGGGGGGACCATCAACCCCAGTCCTTCTTGGGAACAGGCACTCTACAGGGCAGTCAATGCAGATCTGTACACATCACATAAGGCACTGACAGCCAGGCAGAATGCTGGAAAAGCTCAGCTGCCCCCCACCATTATCTGACATTCACCAGCAGAGGGCACAGTCAGTATCCACCCTGCAAGGTGTCCCATCCATACACATGCTAACTGCAGACAGTCTGCTAGCTAGTACATAGTGCATGTTCCTGGAGGAACAGTGAGCACCCAAAAAGGGGATGTGAACACACACACCAAGCAGGTATGTCAGTGATTGGGCCCCAGAAAAGGGAACCCATAAATATCACTTGAGAGAAATACTGTATAGCACTATGGGGGAACCTAGCCATGCCATGGCCACTACTCAGTCTGGGTGAGAGTGACCTCCCAGCATGACATTCCGTGGCAATGCTGTCCGTGCAGGTGGGGGTTGGGCACTACAATGTCACAGCCATTGACCTATGCTCTGTGCAGATGCATCCTGCCCAGGCCACCTTGTCCGGGCCATACCCACAGTACCTTGCCCCTCATTATGCACATTGGCAGGCTAACACCAGAAACAGTGCAAGCAGTGTGGGCTCAGTAAGGTGTAGGCAGCCACAACACACTGGCTAGACATACACACACTCCCACACCTATGCCAGCATTGTGCAACTATAGAGGTTTGTGGCAGCCCTGGCCATCACCCCAGTCCTGGGCACAGTGCGGGCATTGTCATGGCATGCAATACTGTTGGGGTCACTCCCCAGGGTGGTAAACACTGTCAGAAGCACAAACTGATGCCATTGCTAAGGTATGTAGGTGCCAGTATTGGTAGATGCTGCTCTGCGCAGGGCCCAACAGGCTGACTCTCCATGAGGCTTTGGATAGTGTGGTCTGTGGGTATGGGTGTTTGTGCCCCTGTTGGCCGCTGCTCTAGGGCAGAGGTTCCCAACTCCGGTCCTGGTGGGCCAAACACTGTTCAGGTTTTCGTGCTGTCCCTAATGAATATGCATGAGATACATTTGCATACAATGGGGGCAGTGCATACAAATGCAGCACATGCATATTTATTAAGGACAGCATGAAACCTTAATGGTGTTTGGCCCTCCGGGACTGCAGTTGAGAAACTCTGCTCTAGGGATTGCACATGTTTATGGTGTCTGTGCTCTGTAGGGTAAAATATAGGAGTGTATGGCGTGTTTCTTTTATCTGCAATAACGGTTCCATAGTTCTTACCACGGTTTCATACTGGGTATAATATAGGGACATGGTTTGCAGGAGGCACAGCTGGGACTTGAACCTGTGACCTTCTGCCTCTGAACATACTGGCTGTGTGTACTGCACCAACTGTTGCCACAGAGGCAGATTATTCCCTGGGGATACCATGACTCTTCGACAGATAGACCTTGTCTGTTGCACTGCACGATACCCACCTAAACGTTGCTTAGCTGTGGTCTGCTGTGGGCAGATGCCACTGACCCCTCCACCACCAGCACCCCTCCACCACCATGCTGACATGCCCTTGTGCCGATGGTGCTGGTGGTGCGCCGTCCCAGGCCATCCAGTGTGCTGGTAGGTGGCTGTCTATGGTGCGTGATATGGGGTAGGGGTGGATAGTGTGGTCTGTGGGTATGGGTGTTTGTACCCCTGTTGGCCACTGCTCTAGGGCAGAGGTTCCCAACTCTGGTCTGGGTGGGCCAAACACTATTCAGGTTTTCATGCTGTCCCTAATGAATATGCATGAGATACATTTGCATACAATGGGGGCGGTGCATACAAATGCAGCACAATACAAAGAACGTAGGCAGGAAAAACCCACTCACGATTTAAGACTCTTAATTACGCCATATACTCCTTTATTGATCCATACATCCTAAGGGAGGCCTTAGGATGCCAGACCCGACACAGGCCGTGTTTCGAAGGAATCTTCTACAGGGGTTAGGCGCACCTTACTCTAAAAACACATCATAATAAACAATAAATAATAAAAACTGCATACATAAAAATAATTAACATTAAAAAGATAAAAACAAAGAGGAACTCAGAATAAATCAGGCATAAATAATGAATACTTTAAATACATAAATCCCATAAAAGGTATATATATATATATATATATTGTCACGAGGTAACGCCAGCAGAGCCCATAAACGTAAGGGAGAGTGAGCAAAACAGCAGGGAAAATGACAGCTCAGCTTCACAGATGGGAAAGGGTTGCCAAGAGCAACCGTGGAAAACACACTCACAAGGTGTTAGGGAACGCCCGAGCAAAGACGGAGCTCAGAGCTCATTAGAGAATAGGGAGCACCTGCAGGGAGGCGGAGCCCAGGCTAACACCAAGTGCAATATATTGAGGACTCACTCACCAACAGATAGAACATGGCAGGGAGAGAGAATACGAATGAGAACACGAGAGAGAGTTCAGGAAGGAACTCGTGAGAGAGCTGTGAGAACAGAGCCAAGGAAAAGCTCCAAGGAGTCAGAGGTTGGTGATTTGCAAAGAAGCTGTCGGGAACAGCAATGCATATCCTACCAGTATCCTCCGGAGTATTGCAGTGAGGCAATAACGAAGGGCAGTCCTACAGCTAAGCTTACAAGCTACAAACAATTTGACTACAGGCAAGCAGAAGGGGAAAGTTCTTACCCTGAGGCACATTGGCTGGAGTCAGAAAAACGCCGTGAGAGAAGGGGAACAGAACAAAGCTATACACGTCATAGAAAGCAGGAAGCATTAGGATCTAGAGAGAGCCATATTCTCCCTGATAGAAGGGATTTAGAACACCCAGACTCCCTCTGCACATACGAAGAGCTTTGTAGAGCTCAGGACTCTAAATACAAACATTACGGTGATTTCCCACAAGCCACTAGGATAGTGGAAGAAGAGAATCTGTTCACTCCTCGGCAAAGACAGTTCAACTTAAAGGGCATTTTGGAGCCAGAAGTTCTGTCTGACGAGGGAGAAATGCAAGTGGAATTTCCTGAAGATATTTCAGAAGGTATAGAAATGGACTGTACTTACACTGTGTCAGATTGTATAAATTCTCTATGCTAAAGCAGCAAGAAGTGCTGATTGAAGAAACAGCTGCAAGTTTACACGTGAGTGGAAAGAACTGTTTCTGTTACTTTTTTGCTGTTTAATTAATGCTGAAGGAAGCTTATTTTTGTTCCAGTATTTTCCTTTGATTGTTACCAGATGTATGGTCTATATTTCTTTTGTTCCATGGTTTTGTATCCGCCCCGTGACGGGGAATAAAACCCAAGTTAAACCTTACCCTCTGCCTCAACTACAATTATTAGTACAAGGTACAAACTACGGGAACCAGAAGGCTTTGCTACTGCCTTCCCGGGGACGTAACTGCCAGTAAAATACTGCCCCATTGCCCCATCAAGCTGTCCAAGCACTCTTTAGCCTCTGGGACAGCTAGTGGGTCACAATATATATATATATATATATATATATATATATATATATATATATATATGTATATGTATATAAATAAGCTATAAACATATAAAACACGTGAAAATGTCAAATCGGACAAGGGAAACACCCCTGGGGAATATACATATAAGCTGATGAAAAATCAAACTATACAAAGTAATGCATATGGAAATAAAAACCAACTTGTGAGCTAATAAAAGATTCATAATAAATAATACCTCAACATAGATAAAAAAGTAATAAATAGTAATCAATAAATAGTAAATGAACATCATATTTTAAAAAAAGGAGAAAAACAGGAGAAAAACAAAAGAGAATGAAGATGAAAAAACATGGAGGAGCAGGAGTGAATTTTTTTTTTTTACCTTAGGACCTTAGGCACACATAGACGGTGGTAGCATATCATTGATGATAAAAAGTATACTTCCTATATTGTAAAAACAATATACGATAAGTAAATTTAAAAACAAGAACAATATGATAAGTAAATTTAAAAACAAGAACAATACAAAAAGAATAATAAATAATTAAAAAGTGTGTTCCAAAACACTGTGTGCAGATGTTCTAAGCATAGGATACAAATCGATCAATATCAATATGATCGTAATGTGCAGAGCCAGACTACACCACTGAGGACCCAGAACATGTCGACGTGTCATAGGTTAACCCAATTTATTTCTCCCTGTGAGGGGGTAATTATAAATGCCAAAAAAGAACAAAAATGATGCCTTCAAAGTACGCTGGACCCTCAAATAAGAAAAAATAAAAGAAAAGGATACAAATGAATCACATAACTTTTTATACAAACTAAGAACAAAAAAACAGTGTTATCTTTTGCAACTTATGGCGCCAAAAAAAACATAAAACCTACACAAATGCCATGTATACACAAATAAAGCGAAATCTTGCACGAATCTCAAATCACATATCCGTGAGAAAAACGGCAGACTAGTAGAGCGGCATCAGTTCATTCTATAAAAGAACGCCGACACATGTGTATCTATGGAAACTTCAGAAATCAAAGAAAGCCACAAAAAACATATAAATAGAGACAAATGAATAAATATCATGTTAAAAAACATTATTGTTTGTACCATAAAACATAAATTAATATGCCTAAAAAGGTAAAAAACGCCAATCATTCAAACATACAAAGTAATATGTGAGTTGTTGTATTTATCGCAAAAAGATACCAAAGTATATATCAACAATAAAAAGTTAAAAACTGGCTCATTAAATAAATAAACCAATCAAAATGTGTCCACAAATAAAACAAAATCTTTATAAATCAAAAATGCTGCTTACTACTTGCGAAAATCACAAATCACACTATCTGTGAAGAAAAAGCCGGCAGGCTAGTGAAGCGGCACCAGTTCCTTCTGTAAAAGAACGCCGACGCATGAGTATATAAGGAGACCTCAGAAGAGCAAAATAACACAAGACATGTAAATAAAAACAATGAAAAAATATCCATGTAAAAAAACGTTGTTATTTATGCCATGAAACATAAATCGATAAGCCTCAGGGGGTAAAAAAACAATCATTCAAAAGACTTATGAATTGATATGTGAAATGTTGAGTTTATCGCAAAAAGGATAAGATACCAAACTGTATGACAAAATGGAGGTTAAAAACCGGCTCGTTAAATAAATAACTAAAACAGAATAAAATGTGAAGTACCCTGTGTGAAGAACACTCTCAATAAATATTTAAAGTAAAAACCTGATATCAATATATACACTCATAAGACAATAAATATTAAAATATGTAGGAATGTAAAAACTAAAAAAGATATTCTATCAATGAATAAATAAATACGCAAAAAATACACCACATAAGAGCCATCTATTAGAATTTGTGCCAATAGAATCATTATTATAAATACCAAACCACTACAAATAAAACAGAAACAAATGATGTTATATAAATAAAAGACCTAAAATCAGCTTATGGAAACCGAAAAAAGGGGGGGGGGGAAGGAGGAAGAGGGGGGAACAAAAAACGACCCTATACCAAAAAGGATTGTAATAAAAGGGACATAAAATATTTATATATATGAACCACATTAACGAGATTATCCAAAAACCTTGTGTATCCCAAAGGGGAATCACAAAAAAAACGGAGAAATCGCGCTCAGAATTCAAACCATGTGGTGCAAGTGTGTTAAGAACAAAAATATATCTCTGCTCAAGGCAGAGAATAGTCTTCTCAATATTGCCACATCTCCAATTAACTCTCACTTTCTTAATAACACAAAACTTTAAATCAGAAATTTTATGTGCCTTATCAGTCCAGTGCTGGACTAAAGGCTTATCTATCAATTGCCTCTTAATACAACTTTTGTGTTCTATAATGCGCACACAGATACTCCGTATGGTCTTACCTACATATAAGAGATTACATGGGCATTGGATGATATAAATAACGTGTGTAGTGTCGCAATTCGAAAAATCATCAATGTGAAATATTTGTTGTGTTATTGGGTGTGTAAAACATTTTCTTATAGGAAGGACATTTACGCAAACAGAGCAATGACCGCATTGATATTGTCCCTTATACATGGAAAAAGGTTTCTTCTCAGTGAAGGCAGAGGACACAAGCAAATTATGAAGGTTAATGTTATGCTTATGAGCTATCATAAAAGAAAAATCTTGGAAACCCGGAATAGCTTGAATAAGGTGCCATTCCTTTTTGAGAATGGCAACAATCCGTGAAGACTGTAATGAATACAGCAGTGGACATACTATTCTATTCTCACTTTTGCTATCCGATGGTTGCACTTTTTGATGTGTCAATGCACGTGCCCTTAAGTAAGCTTTATCAATATGGTGTTGAGGATACTGACGTGCTTCAAATCTCTTCCTTAAGTCATTGACTTGCAATTCAAATTCAGCATCATCTGTACAGTTTCTTCTAACCCTCAAAAATTGTCCAACGGGTAAATTGTTTTTCAAAGCAGGATTATGAAAACTATTGTAGAACAGCAGATGGTTCCTGTCAGTAGGCTTTCTATATAATTTTGTAATAAATACTTTTCCTTCTTTCTTGATCAACAGGTCCAGATAGGGAATTTGGACTGGATCATAGGTGATTTGAAACCGTAAATTTAGATCAAGATCATTGATCCATACATTAAATGCAGACAAATCGTCCATAGGACCATCCCATATAATAAAGATATCATCAATATATCTTATCCACAATTTAATCCTGGATTTGAAAGGGTGATCTTGTAAAAACGTATTCTCAAATTTATGCATGTATAAATTAGCAATATCTGGTGCCATAGCTGACCCCATCGCTACACCTTTAATCTGTTGATAGTGTAAATCCCTAAAACAAAAAAAGTTTCTACGCAATGCTATCTCGGCCAATGTCAAAAGGAAAGAGGTAGAAAGACGTGTATGTTCCTGTCTACCAATAAGAAGTTCCTCAATGATGCATAAGGCTTCCGACTGCGGAATATTAGTATACAAGGCCTCCACATCCAAGGTGACAAGTATAACCTCTGGACCTAAATTGTCAAATGTAGAAAGAATATCAATGACATGTGAGGAGTCACGGACGTAGGACCACATGCGGGCAATGTAAGATCTCAAAATGATGTCCATAAGTTGGGAAATGGGTTCCAGGAGTGATCCAATTGCAGATACAATGGGACGTCCCGACGGGTCATTCAGTGACTTGTGAATCTTGGGAAGTACATAAATAGTGGGCATCATAGGTTTCTCAACAATCAAGAAATCCTTCACTTTCTTTGTGATATGGCCTAATTCAAAGGCACTAATAACTATATTATCTATCGTACGCTTTAGAGCTTCTGTAGGATCACAATCCAAACGAAGATAAAAACTCTTATCATTAAGTTGTCTATTAATTTCTGCGATATATCTATGCTTATCCATTATCACCATGGCTCCACCCTTATCAGCAGGCTTTATAATAATCTCATTATTCTTTTGTAATGCCTTAAGGGCCTGTCTTTCATTAAATGTTAAATTCTAAAAAGGTAGATGGTCACTCACTTTTATCTGATCTACCTGTTGTGTAACAACTTTCTCAAAAGCCTCAATAAGGGGATCTGTGTTTGACGGGGGAACCCAAGTAGATTGTTTACTAACAATGGAAATGTCTCCAGTGGACTCTGTATGATTCATAAAGAAATGCCGTATCCGTAATTTTCTAAAACATTTTTATAAATCAATATGAGTTTGAAACGGATCGTATTTTCTAATAGGAACAAATGATAACCCCTTATTCAGAACAGAAATCTCATCGGCCGTGGGATTATAGTTGGAAATATTTATTACATTATTTAATTCCAATAATTCCTCTCGTACGACCGGTCTCCCCCCCCATCTCCCCCTCCCCCGGCCTCAGCCCCGACCTCGACCTTGTCCCCGATGGGAATTGGAATTGTAGTTGTTGTAATTGTTGTATTGTGGTTTGTTGTAGACTGATTTTGGCTCTTGATCTACTGGACCTGCTGACGGAAGCCTGGGTTGGGATGAATTCCTCCCGCCCCCTTTCCATAAGCGGTCCATGTTGAAAAAACATTTATTTTTCTCCTTTTCAATGGGCCGGTCCATTTTTTCTCTTTGTGAGGAAAAAATAGATGCCGAAGCATCCTGGTCCCCCACTGATTCACTCCTGCTCCTCTTCTTCTTATGTTCAACCGAACAAACTTTGTCTGGGGATATGGGATTATCCTCCGATGTACTATCTTTATGGTCAGAGGCAGATTATTCCCTGGGGATACCATGACAGTTCGACAGATAGACCTTGTCTGTTGCAGTGCACGGCACCCACCTAAACGTTGCTTGGCTGTGGTCTACTGTGGGCAGATGCCACTGCCCCCTCCACCACCAGCACCCCTCCACCACCATGCTGACATGCCCTTGTGCCGGTGGTGCTGGTGGTGCGCCGTCCCAGGCCATCCAGTGTGCCGGTAGGTGGCTGTCTATGGTGCATGATATGGGGTAGGGGTGCCTGCATAGACATATACGCTTCCCCCCCGGCACCACCTGCTATTGTTATGTGCCATTTGGGGTACTTGCTGGTACTGTCCCCTGGGACACTGGGACGCACACTCGTGGCCATGTTTGCCCTTGATCAGTTGCTGTCTTGCTGCTTTTCTGCATCCACATTCCTATGTGTCACCTAGGCATCTGTCTAGCCCACCCTGTGCTCCAGCTGACACACTGCATGTCCTGCCTGCAGCCCCCTGTATCCCATTTGCAGCCTCACCGTAGTGCCCTTTCGCACTGTGATGTTGCTGCACCTGCATCACTAGTATCACATTTTTTGGTTTCCCTGCCTTTGCTGCACATTGCTGACTGAAATGGTCTCTCTCCCCTGCAAATGTGCCTCTAGCGCGAGATTTTCACTGGTGCTACTGTTTAGAGCTTCATTTCACGGCGTTAGTGTGCATGGAGCCTCTCCCCGCCCACTCTCTGCCCATTGACCCCTTCCCTCCGCCCCTGGGGAGCCTTTTTCCGCCCTCTAGGAAGCCTTATTCCACCCTCTGTGCACCTTACCGCCGCAGGATATGTTATTGCACGATACGTGACATTCTCGCATGGTAATGCACCATTATTGTGCAATAACATCACATATTGAGTGATAACGTCGCAGCTGCTACGTTTGCATCATTTAGTAAACATACCCCATAGTGTTATTAGAAAAGGTACAGAGAAGAGCCACCAAAATGGTAAAGGGGATGGAAGGATACCCCTATGAAGAGAGGCTGAAAAGGTTAGGGCTCTTCAACTTGGAAAAGAGATGGCTGAAGGGAGATATGATAGAGGTCTATAAATTAATGAATGGAGTGGTACGGTGTGGTGGCGCAGAAGAGAGAGAGTATAAGAAAGAAGGGAAAAATCAAGTGTTTTCCTCAGAGAAGGGAATCAAAACCAGAAGTTCAGGGGTTAAAACTCCTGGTTTAGAAAAAACTCCTCACAGAAAGTTTGTAGTCAAGAGACACGCCCTAGCTCCCTAGTTACCAGCCCTGCTCATGAGGGACAGCTGGAGGAGGAGCTAGCAAGCAGAAAGGGAAACTAGAGATATAAATGCGAGGAATCTGGAGAGGAGAGAGGAAGTAAGGAAAGCCCAGCAGAGAGATCCTCAAACTGCCCAGCAAAGGAGTGCCCGAGAGGGAGGTGCTCAGAGTGCAGGAAAGAGGTACACTGCAGGAGAAAGCAGCCTTAGGGAAAGGTGCTTTAGGAGACTGACTTCCAGTGACGGTGAATCTTCTACCGAGAGAGAGGGGAGAAGGAGGAGCTCTAGTTCCGAGCCCAATGCTGAAGTGAATGGGTCAGAGAGTCCTAGAAGGGGAAGAGGCCCTAGGAGCTCGGCAAGACTACCCAAGGAAGGCACCCAGAGAGTGAAGGAAACTTCACCAGAAGCTCCGTGGAGAAAGGCAGAACCAGCCAGAGGTTTTAAAGCTTACCCAGGGAAGGTTGCAAGCCATGTGAGTAACTGACAGCATTCTCCAGAAATTTACATGGAAACTGAGCAGTCAGCTGTAAAGCCAGATAGAAGCTTATTTCCTCAGAATAGGGTGAGCAAGGTTAAATCCTCTAATAAGCCTTTGAAAGTTGAGGAGTTACCTAAAGGTAAAAACATTCCTCAGAGAAGAGAAGAGTCTGCATTAAACAGAGTCTTACAAATCTTAGAAAGCTTAAAGCAAGATAATTCTGAGTTCAAATCCAATGCTTCTCTGGTAGAATCAGACGTCGAGAGCATGGAGTTTGAAACCTCTATAAGACGGGAATCTAGCTCTGACATGGAAATAGAATGTTCTCTAGTTTCCATACAGTAGCTGAAAGCTAGAACGTTTTCCTGAAGCCTAGAAACTAGCAGCTGTTTTCAAAGACGCCGAGCTGAAAAGAATATGCAAATTAGGATTGCTGAGATTCTGAAAGCTTAACCCTTTCTTTGAAAGACTGTTTGTAAAAAGTATAGAGCCTGCCAGACAGCAGGTAGAGAAAACATTGTTTTTGAGAAGAGAGAAAACATTGTGCAGTTGAAGTTTTGCATTGCTGGATTACTTAAAGCTGTACCTGTTTTAAAGTCACCTTTAGAGAAGAAGGTTTTTTTTGGAGCACCAAATTTGCTTTACTGTTTTTGTACGAAGAAATACTTTGTTTGAGTTTGCTGGAAAATACTTTGAGTTTGCTGGAAAATATCCACACCTTATGTTTGATATCGGGAACTGTTTATAAGAAGTTCCTTTGGCCTGAAGAATAATAAAAATCCTGCGTGCCTATATCCCTTCTCGGCTGAAGTTTTTTCAACTGCACAACTACAATTATAGGCATTTTTCAAATAAATAAAGACTATCACCATTCCCAACACCTAGGCAACCGCCTGGAGCGAAGGGCGTGGTGACAAACGGGTATGTCCCCTAGTCTTTCCAGAATATGGAAAGATTAGGGGACATGCAATGAAGCTACAGGCTATTTAAGACTGATAAGAGAAAATATTTTTTCACTCAACGTGTAATCAAACTCGTAAAAGCTGTTAGTTTAAGAACATAAGAACATAAGGTATGCCATACTGGGTCTGACAAAAGTCCATCTAGCCCAGTATCCTGTTTCCAACAGTCACCAATCTAGGTCAAAAGTACCTAACAGTTTCCCCAAAAGACACAGGTTCAACAATGCTTGTATTGGGTCCCTTTTAATAATGGTTTATGGACCTTTCCTCCAGGAACTTGTCCAAACCTTTTTTAAACCCAGCTACACTAACAGCTTTTACTACATCCTCTGGTAATGAATTGCAGGGTTTGATTACACATTGACTGAAAAAATATTTTCACCTAGTAGTCTTAAATGGATTACACTGTAGCCGCATTGGTTGTCCCCTAGTCTTTCTGTATTCTGATGGCATAGACAATCGACCTACATTTACCCGTTTCACTCCAGTCAATAATTTATAGATCTATATCATATTTCCCCTCAGCCGTCTCTTCCCCCAGTTGAAGAGTCTTTTTAGACTCTCCACAAAGTATCCTGCCATCTGCATTACCATCTGTGATGTCCGTCATGATCCCACAGTGACAGTGGCGACACACAGATAAACTATTGATGTGGAAAGGAGATGTGCCATATGAGGCAGTCCAAGGGTCCTGGCACTCCAGGCAGAGATCCCGGCTGCCCCCCCCCCCCTCTGCTGCTGCTGCTGAATCCAGCTGGGGGGGAAGAGGCAGATAGTGCCATCAGCTGCAGCCCTCCAGGTAGCTACAACATGCAGGCACCCAGGGGACTACCACAGCAGTGGCTGTCATACTCTCCCTGAGACATATCATGGGTATGCTGTGATGGGATCCCTGCAGAGGCAGATGGTTGTGGGGGCTGTGTGGCCTTCTATGTATGCCTCTGCCCCCCATTCATACCTTGCACCCTAGGCACCCACCAACCCACAAGTTGGAAGGACTAGGACTGCACACCACCAACATGGTTAGCACACGGGCATGTCAGCATGGTGTGGGAGTGTTGGTGGAGGGGTAACAGCACCTGCCTGCAGTAGACCAAAGCCATGCCCTGATCTTGCATGCCATGCGCATTAAAACATGTGTCAAGGTCCGTCTGATGTGAAACATGTCAGCCCCAAGGAGTATTGTAACCAGATGGAAGCACTGTGGCTCAATGCACAGTTTGTGAGTGTATCAGCATAAGGTCACAGATTTGGGTCTTGGCTATGGATCATGTATTGCATGTCCCTGTAGCTAAATTTTAGTCCACAATGCAGGTACAACACCAACATGTGCAACCCCCAATGAATCGGCCAGCCAGGGTACAAACAATCATCAGCCACACAGACAGGCTCCACTATCTGCAGCTGGATGGAGAGTTAGGCTGAATGTACCAGCACACTGAGCAGGCGTTAACATCAGAGCATGCTACTAGCTCCTGCACAATGAGCACACATTAACAATGCTGGCAGGCATGAATGCCAACCATCTCCATTTTTGCACAGCATGGCAATATGAGTGTGTAGCTCTATCCATTGTTTTGTGGCTTTCTACACCTCACTGAGATTCACAGTGCCTAAGCTGTTTCCAGCATTAGACTGTAAATATGCATGATGAGGCGCAAAATATTGTGAGCATGGTCTGAAATGGTGTAGATTGGCCAGGATGTATCTGCATCGGAGGCAGAGTCAATAACTGAGACATTGTAATGCCCATCTGCCACATGCATGAACTGCCTGGCCACAGCATGTCATGCTGGGAGGGCACTCTCACTCTGATTGAGCAGTTATCATGGCATGGCTATGATCCACATAGTGCTATTGCAGTGTTGGGTTTCAGTGATGTGGGTGCACTTTTTGTCCTGGGGGGTTTGATCACTGAGCTCAATGCTGGGTGCACATGGTTGCTCTGTGCATATGCAATGTGTACTAATCAGCAGACTGTCTGCAGTTGGTATGTATATGGCTGGAAAACCCAGTGATGGGCAGCAGGTGTAGTCTGGCTGTTTCTTGTTGTGGATGATTGTTATAACTAGTTGGTTGGGACATGAGGTGTTCTAGGTCTACTCCCTGTGGTAGAAGTAGGGTCAGCAGAACTCTAGTAACAACCCCATGCAAGCCTAGATGCCCCTGGTAGTTGCTGTCCATGATATCAGCAGTTTAACACCGGGTATTGACATGTGCTGTTCTAGTAGGGTTCCTGTCCAACAGGGGCAGATAAGACAGTGCATGCTGTAGGAAACAAGGTGACCATTACATCACACTGCAGACAATACCAGCCACACAATGGCAGCAATGGGGATTTGCAGCAAGGACCATATCTAGCATTGCAAGATCTGGGGTCCAGGTGCTGGCCACCCTTCCTCACCCTCAGGGTGACCACAGAAACTACTCAGTAGCACCTTTTGTAGCTGCTCTGTGCCTGTATCACATACTGTCAGTGCATCTTATTGAGCTGAGGTGATGGATCAGTGTATTCTCCATTTCGGGATCAGCTGTACCTGCTGTTGTGCATGTGCACCTGCAGTCTATTTGCATCCAGTCATTGCTGCACAGAACCATGTGGAGGTGTAGCCTACTGGTTAGTGCAATATCTTCATAAACAGAGAACATGGGTTTGATTCCTACTTGTTCTTTTTATTACTGTGTGCTACTCAATCATTTTCATGCTTGTCAGGGCTCTGCACATCAGTACTTGCCAGTCCATACCACACTCTCCTCAGTCACTATCCTTCTTTCAGCCATCTATCTGCTGTGTACAGTCATGTCTTCTAGTGCAAGCTGCTACACCATGACCTACACTGGTACTCCTTTCTGCATTCCAGCTTGTCACACTCTCCTCTCCTGTGCCTGATCTGCACATCACCACTACTACTCTGTCCTCCTGTCACTACAAACATCCTGCCTCTTCTGGCTCTGTTATGCCACACAGTGACCGACATTGCAGCACTTTATTTATCTAATAGGTTTTACACTGCTTTATCATTTCAATCAAAGCAGTTTACATTGTAACTTAAACTTAGCAGTGTACATTAAACAAGGATAACTTGGATTTTCCTGAGGCAATGGAGGGTTAAGTGACTTGCCCAAGGCCACAAGGACTGCTAGCAGGAATTGAACCCTTGTCTCTGGGGTCCCAAACCAGTGCTCTTAACCATTAGGCTACACCTCCACTCCTTTGGCACCACCCTGTGTATTGGTACAGCTGCCTCCCACATGCTTGTCTGTTTTACTGGCTGCCACATAGGGTGACCACTGATATGGCAGGTCCATCAGCTCCTACCTGCCCTTCCTTCCATCACCTTTACATTGACTTTCCTTCGTGCTCTATCCAGAATTTGAGTTACAGCTGTTTTCATGCGGCCTGCAGCAGACAAAAGCTCTGTCCCAGCTCTGTTTCTGTCTGGTGCAACACCACATTTGCCAATGTCATTGGGATTGTGAGCATGTCAGCCACAGGGACAGTGGAACACATGGTGATCCCTTCCCACCGAGGTCTAACTTAGCAGCAAGCACACCCACAACCCCTAGTGGAGGGGGGCAGGAGCGGCAAGGTATGCACAGTTGCACTTGTGCAACATCAAGGAGGCCACCTGCCGCACTGAAGTAGTGGGCATGTCACAATGGCAGAGAGGGAGGAATCGACTGGCATACCGCCCACCATGAGTGACCATGCCACTGGGTTAGTTATCCAAGTGGATGGGTTGGCCCTGGGATCAGGATGCACCCCACCTGTACATAATGAGTTGATATGTGCATATGGGGGGAGGGGGAAATGCCACTGAGGAAGGAACACAATGCAATAGGATAACAAGCCATGTCAGAGGAAAGATGCCCACCCAGCCCCTTCACCTGCCAGATGACAACCCTAAGCTGTGTTTGAACCGGGAACCCCTCCAAAAGTAAAATCCTGATTAGTAACAACCATCTGAACCACATGCGAATCCATGACAGCTATGTCAGTCTGCAAGATATGAGGTTATGCCATGACTGCCCCCATAAGCACACACCAGGTATTGGGGACCCTGGCCATTCAGCTAGTACCATCATGGTATGCGAGGTGTGTGTGCCTGTATCATGGGCTGTCCCTTTGAATGGACAGATCCCATGTGTAGGACCTGAATGTCAGTTGCACCAGCAGCATAGCAAGCCATTGCAGCATACAGGCCGAATAACATGTCCCTCTCCAACACACGCCAAACACATCTTGCCAGACAGGTATGGCACAGAGCCTGCAGAAATCAAAGCAGACATAGCCATACCCCTATTCATGCCCGCATGAACCCTTACAATGACCACATCTACACCCATGGCTTGCTGCACCCATAAGGCTGCTCTGTGGCTACACACCAAGGCCAGTGTGTATATGAGAGGAAGGTCACAGGCCTGGCTGTGAATCAGAAATTGTATGTCCTGGTGTGTTAACTTTATCCTACATTGCAGGGACTGCATCAGCATGTGCAACCTACAACTAATCATCCTTCAGGAGTCCACACACTCATCAGCCACACTGTCAAGCTCCGCTATCCATGGCTGGATGGGAGGGTAGGCTGATAGCACCAGCATACTGAGAGGATGTTGTCAGCGCCAGAGCATTGTAAAGTATGTTAATAGTGCTTGCATAATGATCACACATTAACAATGCTTGTGCAGATAAGGAGCCTGAAGTGGCAGGCAGGAATGCCAACCAGCACTACTTTTGCACAGTGCGGTGATGTGTGTGTGTCTCCAGAGTATTGTGCGCATCACCAATGCACTGTGCCTTGCATTGCGTAAGGTGTTCCCAAGTTCAGATTGAAAGGGTATATAATAAGGAGCAGAGGATAATGGGTATGGCATTAAACAGAGTGGTTTGCACTAGATGTTTATAAGTCAGCGGTAGGGTTAATGGCTGAGCTATCTTAGTGCCAGTCTGCCATGACCATGGCCTAGGTGCACACATCTGAGAGGCCACTCTCACTCTGACCACGTCATGACTATGTATCCACATTGTGCTATATAACATTAAGCCACAATGATGTGGGAGCTGTTCATTTCTTGGATGTTCAATCACTGCAACAGCTTCTGGGTGTCCATGCTGTTTGCACCAAGTCAGGGTGTACATTGTCACTCTGTGCACATGCAATGCATGATGACTAGCAGTCTGGATGCAGTTAGCATGTGATTGGCTGACACTATGCTGTGGTGGCCGAGACATGCAGCCTGACTGTGCTTGATGTAGCAGATTGGAAGTCCCAGAAAGTGAGGACAGCAGCTGTTATTGAGGTGTTAGCTATGCTCTTCGCAGGCCCATCATTTTGGTATCAGCATCCCCATCTGCCCTGCCCAAACAACAGTCACTGGGTTTGGGTTCCTTGGAAATAGTTGCTGCAACCTTGGGCATTACCATGAGATGTTATAGGAGAGTCCCTAACCAACAGGCCACCCCAGCATACTGCAAATGGTCAGACAACTAAATGACTAGACAACACACAAGAAGTGATATACACATGCTTCAGAACCTACAGAGTCTAACTAAGCAAGGCAAGCTCTGGGTACCAGGTGATGTGCGCCCCCCCTCACCTTCAGAGTGACGGCTGAAACTGGTCAGTAGCACAGTTTTCAGATGTGGGACCTTAGCCGCTTCCAGCGACATCTACTCCACTGGTATGCTGGACAACTTGAACTATGCTCTCTCTACTTTATGACTTTCTCGTGTTCCCTAACCTGCTGATTCTATATGCTCCCATCCCTATATTTGAATCTTTATTTACATTTGATTTGCCCTTCTTGTCTCTTTTGTACTCTGCTCCTCCTTTCTTCCTCATTTCAGGTACGTTACTCCCAAGTCTTATATTGTTATAATGAGGCCTTTACGTAATCTAGCAAACCTTACCTATGTCTTCCCTAGTTCTGGTCTCCCTAGACGTACTTCTCGCTCTTTTAGGCTTCCTGCACTCCCTAATTATTTCTCTCACGTTAGGTCTAGGCCTTCTCGCAACTTATCTAACCTTGTTCTGATTCCTCTTCTCTCCCCGTCTGCCCTCCCCTTCTCTTGTGCCTTATGAAACGTTCATTCTATCTCTATTTAATAAACTTGCTTTTGTTCATGACCTTTTTATTTCCCACTCATTTCACCTCTTTGCCCTAACTGAGACCTGGCTTCTTTCTGATGACATCCATTGCTGCTCTATGACATGGTGGCTATAGGCTATAGGTTTTCCCACACTCCTCATCCTACTGGTCATGGTGGGAGTACTGGCTTTCTGTTGTCTCCCTCCTGTCACTTCCAGACCCTCATGCCACCTTACTCTCATTCCCCTCTCTCCTTTGAATTCCACTCCATCCGCCTCTTCTCTCCTCTTCCACTCTGAGTCGCTGTTATCTATCGTCCTCCTGACATTTCCACCTCTACTTTTCTTTCTGATTTTGATTCTTGGCTTTCTACCTTTCTTCACCCTTCCTTCGCCACTCTTATTCTTGGTGACTTCAACATTCATGTTGACAGCCCTTCTGACCCCCCTGCTTTAAAGCCTCTCTCCCTTACCTCCTCACATAACCTTCAATTCTGTTCCACTGCCCCCACTCACCGACATGGTCACTGCCTTGACTTAATTTTCTTCTCTTACTGCTCACCTTCCAATTTCTGTAACTCTGTCCTTCCCTTATCTGACCACCACCTTTTAAGCCTTACTATTCATCATCCCCCACCCCAGCCTCATCCTGTCTGCACTAAACTATTTAGAAACCTTCTTGCCATTGATCCTTTAGCTCTCTCTCCTCTCTCTCCTTATCTCTTTCATCCACTCTGCTTTCCAATTCTATTGATGAGGCTGTGACCTCTTATAACACTGCACTCTCCTCCACCCTTGATACTTTTGCCCCCTTCATCCCCCATCCTGTTAGGCGCTCTTCTCCTCAACCCTGGATCTCCCCTATTGCCTGCTTTCTGCGCTCTTGTGCCCGCTCTGCTGAGCATGCCTGGCTCAAATCCCACTCTTATCCTGACTTTCTCCACTTTAAATTCATGCTCTCCTCCTTCCAATCAGTCATTGCTCTTTTCAAACAAATTTACTTCCTCAATCTGACTAACTCTCCTGTAATCCTCATCGTCTCTTTAGCACACTCAATTCTCTCCTTAGTGTGCCTCCACCCCTGATTCCTCCCTCCCTTTCTGCCCAAACTTTGGCTAACTACTTCCATGACAACATCCACACAATCACCCTCCGGTTCCCCTCCTCCCCCTCTCCCCCCCCCCTTATTTTCCCATTTGTCCCCTCCCCAAACTCCTGCCACCCTTTATTCCTTCCCTATGGTCTCTGACGAGGAAATGTCACTCCTTCTCTCTTCCTCCAAACCTACTACCTGCTCTTCTGATCCCTTTCCCACCCACCTCCTTAGCTCCATCTTTTCATCTCTCATCCCTTCTATTTCTCATATTCTTAACCTCTCTTTCTCCACTGCAACCTTCCCTTCTGTTTTCGAGCATGCTGTGGTTACACCCCTCCTCAAAAACTTTCACTTGATCCCACTTGTCCTTCTAACTATCGTCCCATCTCTCTCCTTCCTTTCGTCTCTAAACTACTTGAGCGTGCAGTCTATCACTGTTGTCTTGATTTCCTCTCCTCTCATACCCTCTTGGATCCTTTACAATCCGGCTTCCGTCCCCTACACTCCACTGAAACTGCTCTTACTAAGGTCTCAAATGATTTGTCCTTGGCAAAGTCCAAAGGCTTTTACTCTGTCCTCATTCTTCTTGTTTTCTCTGCTGCCTTCGACACTGTTGACCATAACCTTCTTCTTATCACCCTATCCTCACTTGGATTCAAAGACTCTGTACTATCTTGGTTCTCTTCCTATCTATCCCATCACTCTTTCAGTGTGTGTGGTTCCTCCTCCTCTTCAACCCCACTACCTGTAGGAGTTCCTCAGGGTTCCGTCTTAGGTCCACTCCTCTTCTCTCTATATAACCAATCCCTTGGCACCCTTATCTCTTCCCATGGCTTTCACTATCATCTCTATGCCGACAACTCTCAAATCTATCTTTCTGTACATGTTATCTCTCCTAATATCCAGTCTAAGATCTCAGTCTGCCTCTCTGACATGCTGCCTGGATGTCCCACCGCCGCTTAAAACTGAACATGGCCAAAACTGAACTTCTTAACTTTCCCCAGAATGCTTCCCTCCTCTTTCCCCTTTCTCTCTCTCTGTTGATAACTCTGTACTCCTCCCTGTTTCTTCAGCACATAACCTTGGTATTATCTTTGATTCCTCTCTCTCTTTCTCTTCACATATCCAGCTCATTGCTAAAACTTGTTTCTTTCTATACAATATTTCCAAAATTTGCCCCTTCCTCTCTGTTGACACCACTAAATTGATTGTCCACTCCTTAATCATCTCCCATCTTGATTATTGTAACGTTCTCCTTGCCGGCCTCCCTGCAAGCCACCTCTTTCCTCTTCAGTCAATTCAACACTCCGCTGCTCGACTCATTTTCTGCCAGTCTCGTTTTTCCCACATCACTCCTCTCCTCATGTCACTTCATTGGCTTCCCATCTGTCTCCGTATCCAATTTAAACTTCTCCTCCTGACCTATAAATGTATTCACTCTTCTGCCCCCCAGGACCTTTCATCTCTCATCTCTCCTTACACCCCCTCTCGGTTGCTTCGCTCTTCTAACAGTCTTCGTTTATCTGTGCCCTTTACTCATACTGCCAATTCCAGACTTCGCTCCTTCCAACTGGCAGCACCCTTTAGTTGTAATAGTCTTCCCATCTCTGTGCGCCAGGCGTCCTCCCTGGCCATTTTCAAGTCCAGACTAAAATCCCACCTCTTCACTATTGCTTTCCGTTCCTGTCTTACCCTATCTTGATTGCTCTATCAACATTTCCTTTCTTTGTCCTGTAAATTTTTGTTATTTGGATTATGTAACTTATTTTGTTTTCTGTCTTATTAGATTGTGAGCTCTGATGAGCAGGGACTGTCTCTCTTCTATGTTTGTACAGCACTTCATTTGTTGTGGTGCTTTATAAGTCTTAATAATAATAATAATAATAATAATAATAATAATAATAATAATGTTATATGCTGGAAGCACACAATGTCTCTGCATATTACTGAGCCAATGTGATGGATCATAGCATTCTCTGTTTGGTGATAAGTTGCAGAAAGCTGTTCAGATGTGCAGTGCATTATGGGTAATGGAGGGGGCTTACCTATACTGGCACACACAGCAGAAATTGCAGCCATAGTGGCGACTGTTATCATTGGGGCATTGCCCAATACCTGCTTGCCATCTATGATGGTGAGAGACATGTACATGGTCCCTGGGGAGGGCAGGATGGTCTGCAAAGGACCGCATGGGTCATTAACTTTGTTTGTGTTCAGTGAATGTGCAGGTGTACCTATCTTGCCATGTGCAGCAGGTCGCAGGAGACTGCATGCCCTGCACATGCACTGCCTCTGGGGTTAGTGCCACACTGTGGCACAGCAAACCCCCACATGTGACTGTTGTTTGCCTTTGAGGGTACAGTGGAGGGATGGGCATCTTACAGTCCTCATCCTTCTTGACCTTTCTGCTGCTTTTGACACTATTGACCATAAACCTTATCCTCGATACCCTGTCTTTGCTTGGTTTTAAGGGCTCTGTACTACAGTATCCTGGTTCTCCTATCTCTCTCATCGCTCTTTCAGTGTGTATTCTGGTGGCTCCTCCTCCTCTGCTATCCCACTCCCAGTGGGTATACCCCAAGGATCTGTCTTGGGTCTGCTCCTTTTCTCTCTCTATACCCAGCCCCTTGGTGTGCTTATTTCTTCCCAGGACTTTCAGTACCATCTGTATGCTGATGACTCCCAGATCTACCTCTCTATGCCTGAAATCTCTCCGGCAATCCAGACCCGGATTTCTGCCTGCCTTTCTGACATTGCTGCCTGGATGTCTCACCGCTGCTTGAAATTGAACATGGCCAAGACTGAACTTCTTATCTTTCCTCCTAAAACCTCCCCTCTTCTTCCTCCTTTCTCAGTCTCTTTGGATAACTCTGTATTCCTTCCTGTTTCCTCGGCCCGCAATCTTAGGGTTGTCTTTGACTCCTCTCTCTCTTTCTCCACACACATCGATCTGATAGCTAAGACCTGCCGTTTTGTTTCTATATAACATCAGCAAAATCTTCCCTTTCCTTTCTGAATACACTACTAAGATGCTTATCCACTCCTTAATCACCTCCCATCTTGACTACTGTAACCTACTCCTTGCTGGTCTCCCTTTGAATCATCTCTCTCCCCTTCAATCTGTTCAATACTCTGCTGCGTGGCTAATCTTCCACCAGCCTAGTCATGCCCATATTACTTCTCTTCTCAAGTCACTTCATTGGCTCCCTATCCATTTCTGCATCCAATTCAAACTTCTCCTGCTGACCTATAAATGCATTCACTCGGTGGCTCCTCAATACCTTTCTTCTTTTATCTCTCCTTACAACTCTCCTCGGGAACTCTGCTCTTCTAGCAAACTGCTTCTATCTGTGCCCTTCTCTTGTATTGCTAACTCCAGACGTCGCTCCTTTCACCTTGCTGCACCTTACGCCTGGAACAAACTACCTGTGTCTTTACGCCAGGCACCTTAAAACTCACCTCTTCGCTGCTGCCTTTGGATCTTGACTCACCTGATCTCCTTTTCTTTTTATTTCCCTCTTGTTTTATCCCTTCCTTCACCTTCTGTGTTGTCTGTCTTGACTAGATTGTAAGTTCTGATGAGCAGGGACTGTCTCTTACATGTCTGTGCAGCGCTGTGTACGACTTGTAGCGCTATACAAATGCTCAGTAGTAGTAGTAGTAGTACATGTATCTTGGGCTTTGGACAAGATATGTATCCCGTAGCAGTGTGACTGTTGTGCAGCTACAATGCTTCATGCCCTATGCATACATACTGCATGTGTGCCACTATAGGCAGTCCCTAGGTGTGGTGTACCAGGGTCTGAAAATGTGCCATCCACATTGTTTAATGCCCTGGATTTTACCCATTGCAAGCCGGGACCTGCAGCCTCTTTGATTGTAGACATTGCTGTGAGGAGCTGTATGGAAGTGTAGCATAATAGTTAGAACACTGATTGGTAAGCAATAGACAAAAGTTTGATACCCACTTTTTCTCTTTGTGGCGGTGGGATACTCAGTTCATTTTAATGCCAGAAACAATCTAGGTTTTGTTTTGACTGGCAGACACATGTTCTTCTGTTTTTTTTTAATATGTTCCAATAGCACATTGGGTTGCAAACATGCAATTTGCAATCATGTCCATCTGACAGCAGGACATTCTTGGCTCTGCTGTAACCCATTGCAGAGGGTCAGACATGGTCACCCTGCAGATGCTTGGTGCCTGAGTTGCACATGATTGGACTATTTCATCATGACTGTGACTGTACAGCTTTGGCTCCATCACATCTCTGCATTACATGCAGGCACATTCTACCCCTGGATGGCCACCTACAGGGATCATCGCAATTCCTTACTTACTCCATATGGCCACTATGAGCAACTCTTGTCCAGTTGCTGTATGCAAATTTGTCAGGAGGGTTGTATGGTAGTTAGGAGACTGGGACAGCTGTGAGATGCACATAGCTGGTATTGGGGCTTCCACATGGCACTGCTATACTTTTTTTAACACACACTACAAAAGCATTTGTGGGATCACATTGGGTACATTGGGGCTGCAAGCCCATACCACACTCTCATCTACAATCATCCTTCCTGGTTTCTGGAGTCCATCGGATTACAGGATCCGAGGCAGCATGGATTCACCAGAGGCAGGTCTTGTCAGACAAATCTGATTGATTTCTTTGACTGGGTAACCAGGGAGTTGGACTGAGGGAGAGCTCTAGATGTGGTGTATTTAGATTTCAGTAAAGCCTTTGACACTGTTCCTCACAGGCGACTTATAAACAAACTGAGCACCCTAGGGATGGACCCTAAAGTTACTGCTTGGGTTAGAAATTGGTTGGGTGGGAGGCGACAAAGAGTACAAGTAAATGGAGCTCACTTTGAGGAGAAGGATGTTACCAGTGGTGTGCCCCAGGGATCTGTCCTTGGTCTGATTCTTTTTAACATCTTTGTTAGTGATATGGTGGAAGGGCTGTCGGGTAAGGTTTGCCTCTTTGCAGATGATACCAAGATCTGCAATAGAGTAAACACCCAGGAAGGTGTAGATAACATGAGGAGGGATCTAGCTAAGCTTGAAGAATGGTCTAGAATTTGGCAGCTGGGATTTAATGTTAAAAAATGTAAGGTCATGCATTTGGGCTGCAGCAATCCAAGGGAGCAATACAGTATAGGAGGTGAAGTACTTTTGTCCACTAAAGAAGAGCGAGACCTTGGCGTGGTTGTGTCTGATGATCTTAAAGTAGCTAAACAGGTAGAAAAGGTGACGGCAAAAGCTAGAAGGATGCTTGGGTGCATACGGAGAGGAATGGCTAACAGAAAAAAGGAGGTGATAATGCCTCTGTATAAGTCTTTGGTGCGACCTCATTTGGAGTATAGTGTGCAATTCTGGAGACCGCACCTTCAAAAGGATGTGAACAGGATGGAGTCAGTGCAGAGGGTGGCTACTAAAATGATTAGTGGGCTTCATTATAAAGCATATGAGGACAGACTTAAGGATCTTAATATGTACACCTTAGAGGAAAGGCGGGATAGAGATGATATGATTGAGATGTTTAAATACCTCCATGGCATAAATGTTCAGGGAGAGAGCCTCTTTCAATTGAAAGCAAGTTCTGCTATGAGGGGACATGGGATGAGGGTGAAGGGAGATAGATTCAGGAGTGATATGCGGAAATATTTCTTTACGGAAAGAGTAGTGGATCCATGGAATAGTCTCCCAGTGGAGGTGGTAGAGATGAGGACAGTAATTGAATTTAAAAAAGCATGGGACCAAAACAGAGGATCTCTAAAGGTAAAAAGTGGACTGTTGTAGTTGTTGATATGGAAGGACAGACTAGATAGGCCATGTGGTCTTTTTCTGTCATCATGTTTCTATGTTTCCTCAGCTCATCCATCAGCATCTGCCCTTTATGTGCAGTCATGCATTCTCCATCCAGCTGCTTCACCATTGCCTATACTGGCACTTTTTCATCATTTTGATGCATCACTCATTCCTCTCCTGTGAATGGTCTGCAAGTCATCACTCCTGCTCCATCATCATTTTGATGCTCCGCTGTGGGACACTTCTTCCCAATCCTATGTGGCACACTGACATTACAGCATATTCTGTGAGAACCCCTCACTGAATCAGTACACCTGCCTCCCACTTACTGACTGCCACGTAGGATGCCCTTGTATCTGTCTGGTCCATCAGCTATTACCTTTCCTTCCATCCATCAGCTTTAACATGACTTTTGCTGGGGCTCCATTATACAGCATTAAAGTAACAGCTGTTTTGGGGCATTACGGTGCATGCTTGTCACTTTAACGCTCTATGCCCTGTTTGCACATGATATGTGGAGCCTAGTGCCCTGCCCTGGCCTTTTGCGCATGGAAAACCCCTTATCGCTGCTGTTAACACTTGTTAGCCGTGACTCCCTTACCACCCTTTAGTAAACATACCCTTTGTTGTTAAAATGTTCACCAAAAGTTACTATTTTCTAAACATATATTTATTTTGTTTCTAATTTGCAATTTCACTGAACTCTGCTACTTGGAACCATTATTAATCTATTCTGAAACTAATTATTTTTGTTAATAACAAATCCAATTTTGTATTAATCTGTCAAATCTGTCAAATACTTTTTTTAATTGTGAGGTAATTGCATTTTTGTATGAGTAGTCTTATTCGATTTCACAAGCTTGTCATCAATCCTTTGGTGATTTCTTAGCTGATACAGAAATACATATCTAATTAATCAAGTTGTGTAGCAACAAATCTTATATTTAGAGGTACAATAATTAGACTGGGAAAATGCTGGAAAACAAAAAAATTATTCCCCAAGGTAATGGGGATTGTGGGTTCTAGTTGAAGGAAGGATATGCATTTTGCAAAGTTGATTAATTAGTTTTAAGAAGGTCTCAGAAGGCCTGGTATTTTGAAGTAGGCAATCAGTTTGCAAAAACATTTCAGAGATGAAAGATATCTGATAGAAAGTTGCAATGTTACCCTGACAAACCATAACTTTAGTTTCATTAAAAATATATTGTTTTTATTTTTTGCACAAGAGTTATGATAAATTTGGGAAAACCTAGTGATTTTCAACTCCCAATTCATAAAGCAAGTCAGAAATATCAATTATTAAGATGGTCGTTATAGAAGCTCTATTTGTGATTTGCATGTCTTGAAAAGGTCTTTTCACATGTGCAAATCACATCCACACCCCACGAACCAAATTTGCACATCTAGCGCAATCACATCTATATTGTATGGGGGATAGTAGAGGTGTGTCAGGAATGGCAACAAAATGAACCATGTTATCTCTGATTTCACATGTTTAAACCAGCCAGCAAATACATTCATACTTAGATCTGCTCCTTGGCTTAAATAGGCCTTTAAAAGTGCTTGTTTTGCCCAGCTCTCAATAACATAGACAACAGGAGCATTCCCTCTTGTCACCACAATATTTTTTCCCCTTCATAGAAGACTAGCAGGTGAATATCAAGGTCTCTTTGTATACTGCTGCAGCACTGCATATCTCCGTTTGCAAAATGACATGCTCGGACTTGTATGTGGTATCATAGCTATGTGCACTTTCCAAAATGCTGGTGCAGACACATCTATGTTGCCAGTTCTGCCAATATCCATATTTAACACATGCAAGTTTCTGAAATCACTTGCTTCCCTGCATGTGTCTGGGGCTTTAACCTGTACGTTCCCTCTTCCTTTCATATATTTTTTTAAATTTGTATTTATTAAATTTGTAACAGTTACAATAAGCAACCTACAAGAAAAGTAAATCCATTTAAAGTAATACAAGAAAAACCTCAAGATACAACAAAGAATTTACACAAGCCCGCATTATGAGAGACGATTGAAGGTACACGGAGGTCAAGACAAAAAAACCCAATAATACATTTAACCCCTTTTAACTATACCCAGTCAAATAAAAGCAAACATCTCAAAAGGAAAACTACTTATCCAAAAGAAATTGTTCAAGATGGGAAGCCTCAATAAATATATAACTGTTGCCAGAAAGTGTTAGCAAACACTTGTCAGGAAACTTCAAGTAAAATGTTCCTTCAAGAGTCAATATCTTAGGTTTTAACTGAAGAAGTTTAATGCCGGATCTGAGTGGTATGAGCAATAACAGGGAATATCATCAATGGCTGGCCACAAAAAGGAGCTGCCTTCTTTAGGAAATACAGTTTCATAATACCACTCTTAACCTGCTCTGAGAAAAAGAAACTAATAAGTACCTCTTTTGGATAGATTATCCAAAGAAGTCTCCAAAAATTGAGTTAATCCTAAATCATCAGGATTAACCGGCTTGTCTGCATCTCCCACAGATGCAAACACTACATTCATTCATCCTACCTCTATCAACATATCCAATACACCCATTACGATAAAAGATGAAGTCAGATACCTCGGAGTGATTCTAGACAAGCAACTCACCCTCCAGCAACATATAAACAAGATATCCAAAACAGCCTATTTCAAACTCGCAACGCTCCGGAGACTAAAACCTCTCCTCAACAAAAAACACTTCCGCATAGTATGTCAGGCCATCATTACACCTGTACTGGATTACTGTAATATACTACTCCAAGGTCTACCCAAACAAACCACCCATCAACTACAAATAATAGAGAACACTGCTACCCGCATCATTGCTAGCGCATCAAGACAAACCCATATAACCCCAATACTACATGACCTACAATAGCTACCAATATCATCACATGCAAAATATAAAGCAGCACTAACTATCTTCAAAATTAAAAACAACATGTCAGCAGAAATACTACATGAACTCATCGGAACCAAAACAAGCAAAAGACAAGACATAAATAGCACCAAAAACAATATACCAACACCCAGGGGTATGTTTACTAAACTGCAGTAATGTCACCTGCGTTAGGTTCTGCGGTAAAGGTACAGATGCCCTTATAAAGGCGTGGGCAGTGCATCGTTACAACAAGCCGTATCAGCTAATGCACGTTACAAGGCGCCTTATAAGGCACCTTACAAAGCACCTTATAAGGCACCTTACAAGGTGCCTTATAAGGTGCCTTGTAAGGTGCCCTGTAAGGTGCTATATATGTAAGCCTATAGGGCTCATTAGGCTAAGTGCCATATTAGGCACCCCTGGACAAGGCACCATAGAAGGCACCCTGGGCTATGGAACCATAGGTTAAGGTGGCTTAACAAGGTTACGGTGCCCTAGGTTAGTGTGCCCCAAAGGCTGTAAGGAGCTTCAGGATGACATGCATGATCTGTGAGGCACAGAGACAGATGTAGCCTTAACACTAGATAGAGCACTGAGGAAAGGCAATGAAGAGGCGAGTGAAGGAGGGAGAGCTGGGAGCCGCTGGACCTGCCATATCTTTGGGCATCCCATGTAGCAGCCAGTACTGTTGACAAACATGGTGGGGACAGCTGTACCACAGCACAGGGTGTTTGCAATGTAAAGTACTGGAAAGACAGTTGGTGGCAGACGATGGGAATACGTGTCCCCCAGTGGAGGCGGAGGTGGCAGGATAGTTACAAAGATGGGTGGACAGAGGAGTGGTAGTGCCATGCAGATCAGGCACAGGCGAGGCAAGCATGATGAGGCACAATGCAGGAAAGGGTGGCAGTGCAGGACATGGGGTGGCAGCCTGCACAGGCAGACAGGACTCTACACAGCTGACAGATGCAGATAGACGGACTGAGGGAATGTTGCCAATTGTGGCGAGGGTATTATGGGCTGGCAGCACAGATCTGCAAAAATATGACTGTTACAGGCATGCAAACTATTTGAGTAGGACAGGCATGAAAGGAGGGAACAATGAGGAATTGAACCCATGAACACTGCCAAGAATGGCATTGTACTAACCAGTAGGCTATACCTCTGTGATGTAGCTCACAGAAATGGCTGGGTACAGAAGGATTGCCGGTCACCACACAAACTTCTGCTCTGAGTGCCAGGATAGGGTAACCCCACCAGTACCCATGATGCAATGCACATGCTGAATAGTTGTCTACAGTTGATCACCAAATGGGGTCTGCACCTCTCCGGTACCTCAGCTTGGAAAGAGGAACTGACAGTGCATGATACTGGCACAGTGTAGCTACAGACCATGCCAGTGTGCAGGTTCTGTGTTTACCCCGAGGGATAGGATGGGTGCCCAGCACTAGGTCCACAGTACATGTGGTGTTAGAGATAGGTTCTGCTGTGCATCTTCCATCACTGCCAGTGTGTGACAGGTGGTCTTTGCAGTGCATCTGTATCCTGCAGTAACATGTGGTCCTCTGAAACCAGACACCACCCAGATTAGTGTGTACCTTGTGTTAGGATCTGGCTGACATGAGCACCTGTTATCAGGGCAGAGGGGTGTCTAGACCTACACGAAGTTTGTGTAGCAGTGGCTTTACAGGTCATCGTGGCATACACTATATACCCCAAAGGACCCACAATCACCCTTTTTATAGGTAAAGGACAAGTGCCTGAGCCTGCATGAAGCAACCTCCATCCTGCTAGTATAAGACAGCCCTCCAGGGTTGTTGGGCCAGAGGAATACCTGTGATTGAGGCAGTGGCAGACAAGCAGTCATGCTGGGGTTAGAGCTGGGAAACCACAACTGCCTCACACCATTGTCTGTCAGTCACCTGCAATACATTATAGGTGCTCCAACCATGCACAGTCTAACCATAGACAGTCCACTAGCCAGTCCATAGTGCATATTCACAGAGGAACTATGTGCACCTAGCAGGCAATTCAGTGATTAGGAGCCCAGAACTAGGAACACAAAAGTATCACTGGAAACACATAGTTTAGGGCACTATGTGGGAATCTAGGCATGCCATGGTCACTGCTCGGTCAGAGTGAGTGCCCTCCCAGCATGCCATGCCATGCTGTAGCCACCCTGTCCATGCAGGCAGTGATCGGGCACTACAGTATCCCAGGCATTGCCCCACACCCTGTGAAGATGCATCCTGGCCAATCTGCACTGTCTGGGTCATACTCACAATACCTTGCTCCTCATTATGCACATATTCAGACTAATGCTGGTAACAGTGGGACATTGTGGGCCCAGTGAGGTGTGGGCAGCCACAGAACAATGGATAGACATACACACACACACACACCCATATGGCAGTATTGTGCAAAAATAGGGGTGGTTGGCAACCCTGCCTGCCACACTGGTCCTGAACACAGTGCCGACATTGCTAAACTGTGCAGGAGGTAGTAGTAGTGCTCTGGTGATAACTGCAGCTCAGTGCTGGGGCTAACAGCCTGACTCTCCATGCAACTTTGGATTGTGGAGCCTGTGTGAGTGGGTGTTTGTACCCCTTTTTGCTGCTGCTTTGGGCTTTGCACATGTTACTGTTGTATCTGCATTGTAAAACATAGGGACATTCTCTGCAGGAACCACAGCTTGGACTTGAACCTGTAACCCTCTGCTTCAGGACACATGGGCTGGGTGTACTGCATCACACTGTTGCCACAGGTGCATAGGAGGCCCTGGAGCTACCTGTACTTTTCCTCAGCCAGATCTTTTATGTTGCACTGCACAGCATGTATTGGTACAGGGCATGGCCTAGGTCCACTGCAGGCAGGTGCCACTGCCCCCTCCAACATGGGCACACCCCCCCCCTGCAATTCTGACATGACCATATGCTGTCGGTGCTTGTAGTGCACAGTCCCAGGCCATCCACTGTGTGGGTAGGCGGTCACGTAGGGAGCGGGTTCTGAGGCAGGGGGCATACATGAGCATCCTCACATCTGCCTACCAATAGTATGTCCCTTCCGCTTGGGGGAGGGTTGGCTGGGGGGATGTCAGGTTAGTGCCCTGGCAACTGTTGGTTCGGGTAGACCAGGTAGATGTAGGTGGATTGTGTTTGGCCTTGGTCAGCTGCTGTCTTGCTGATTTCCGGTTTCTATGTTCCTATGTACCACCTAGGCGCCCGCCTAGTCCACCCTGTACCGCAGCTGCCCCCGCTACATGTCCCGCCTGCAGCCCCGTATGCCCCATTTGCACCATCGCCATAGTGGCCTTTTATACTTGGGCACTATGCTGTTTCTGCAAATGGAGCACTACTGCATTGCTGACACTGAAATGGTTTCTCTCTCCTGCAAATGTGCATCTAACGACAGGTTTTCATTCGCGGTACTTTTCAGCCCTTCAGTTCCCCTTCAGTCACACCACTCACACACACACTTATCCATTTATCACTGCAGAGTAGCCTAGTGGTTAGAACACTGGCTTGGTAACCAAGCAACCAGGGTTTAATTCCCACTAGCTCTCCTTGTGGCCTTGGGCAAGTCACTTAACCCTCCATTGCCTCGGAAGAAAGGGCTGGCAATCTACTTCTGGTGACACTGCCAAGAAAACCCAGGAGCTTCTGGGTCGCCAGGAGTCAGGACTGACTCAAAGGCACACATTGCATTGCCCACATCCAAGCACCCTGACACTTGATTTGTTTGATCTGTAATCTGCTTTGATTTCAGGATATAGCGGTATATAAATCATTTTATATAAATAAATAAATAAATGCTACTTGAGCAACACTCTGATGTATATAATAAATAGGGGAGACAGCAGACTCTGAAAAATCAGAGTAAAACAAAATATCCTTTAAATTCTTTTTAAATAGCTCCATGGAAGAAAGCAGACAAACCACAGGAAGATAAGAACCCTAAGGTTCTTGGCTTTTGCAGCATTTTCCAACTTTTCCAAATTATTATGCAACAACACGTTATCTTTAGATAGAGAATTACCCAAATGTTGTAAGCTGGCAACATTAGCCTCCAACTGAGAGACCTTCCAAGCACAATCAGCAAGCCAGGTCTCATGTTGGCAAAAAGTGTCAGCAGTGTCCCAAGAAAATCACATAACTGCCCCAGCATGTCCTGCAACACCCCCTCCACCCTGTTGATTGCAGACCAAACATCACGGAGTAATACTTCCCCAGACCCAGTGCCCTCAAATGGTAATTTTGAAGAAGTAACAGAAAAAGAAACCAGCACCCGGAATTTAGGTCCAGAATCTGCAATCATCTCCGTTACAGCAGTCAAAACCAATGGTAAGGGAGTAGAAGCAGATGGGGCTATATCCCCTACCTGGGAAGCCCCAATCATGCTGGAGACATACTGAAAATTTGGCTGGTGGGGAGGGGTTCTTTACCCAAAGGTCAGTGAGGAATCCAAAGAGGAGATACTTAACACCTGTCTGCAGAGGCAACAAGTTAAATCTTTCCAGTGCTTACAACATGATGGTTCATCGGTCCTTTTACCACCAGCATCGTTTCCTTAGGGCTCTTCACCTTAGCTTTCCTCTTGCCCATTGGAAAAGGTACTAACAACAGGGGAGAGAAAATCTCACCTTCTGGCTTCCTTGGTGCTCCAAAGGCGCTCACAAGGAGCAAAACTAGCCCCTTAGAACATGCCCTTTGTACATGAACCCACGTCTGCTACCTGCAGAGCAAGCAGGCTTTTTATCCCCCCGCCCTCACAGGAAGGAGGAGCTGTAGTCAAAACAGCTGATGAAAAAGCAAGCCTCCAGTGTTGGAATGACTCTCTCACAGCTCCCTCGCTTTCTTTCATGTTGTCAGAGATGTTTATATTTTGAGGCAGACAGAGGTCACTTTTAGAATGCATCTGCAAGTGTCCACCTTCTCTGCTACCTCTCCCGTGGAATTTCAGATGTTTTGACTTATAAATTCCCAAGGCACCAAAACATCCTTTATCAAATATGCCTTCACACCTCTAGGAGTACACGTACAGTATCTAATCCATATGATGTGGGCTGCATAAATTGAAATGAAGGTTGGCCACTTTAAGTAGAGCTAATACTCATGTGATAGTCTCTAGTACATTATGGGGTATGTTTACTAAATTGTGGTAACGTAGTAGCGGCTACATTAATGCATGTTAAGTAACGTTAACGCACACTATGTAACGTAGCCGAGGGTGGAGAGAGGGCAGAGAGAAGGGGGTCAATGGACGGGGAGTGGGTGGGGAGAGGCTCCCGTGACACCAACATGGGAAACTGAAGGGCTGGAAACTACGCGAGTGAAAACCTGGCGTTAGATGCACATTTGCAGGAGAGAGAAAACATTTAAGTGTCAGCAATGTACAGCACAGGCAAGGAGCCCGAAAAAGGTGATAGTAGTGCTCCATCCGCAGCAACAGTATAGTGGCCAAGTATGAAAGGCCACTATGGTGATGGTGCAAATGGGGCATAGGGAGGCTGCAGGTGGGACATGCAGTGGGGGCAGCTGGGGCACAGGGTGAACTAGGCTGTTGCCCAGGTGGCACATAGGAACATAGAAACTGGAAATCAGCAGGACAGCAGCTGACAACTGGGCCAAACATGCCCAGTAGTCCGTGTTCCACAGTGTCCCATCCAGGGGACATTACCCAGCAAGTACCCCAAAAGTCACACAGGTACCACTATGCCTGTAATAGGTCAAGCAGTGCACATCTGGGGACCACACTAACAAGGGTACATAGACCACACCCAGGATGGGTCCCAAACAGTTCATAGACCCAGCTAACTGAACACACTTCACAGCAGCCCCTAGTAAGGCACTGCAGAGTGTGCCAACACATTGTCAGAAACATATATACACCCAGTAGGCCAAACTGGGTACACCGTACCTGAGGTGCATACCCTAGCCTGTCCACAGTCGGAAGTAACAACACACTCCACCTACATCTACCCAGTCCACCCTAGCCAATAGTTGCTAGAGCACCAGCCTGACATCCACCCAGCCATCACTCCCCCATGTGGAAGGGACATAACATTGGTAGGCAGTGATGGGAGGGATGTATGGATGTCCATGTATGCCTCGCCACCCCAGACCCCGCACACTAGGCACCCACCTACCTGCACAGTGGATAGCCTGGGACTGCACACGACCAGCACCGACAGCATATGGTCATGTCAGCATGGCAGGAGGGGGGGTTGTGCTGGAGGGAGTAGTGCCACCCACCTGCAGTGGACCTAGGCCATGCCCTGTACCAGTACATGGTGTGCAGTGCAACAGAAAAGGTCTGTCTAAGGAAAGTAAGGGTGGCCCCAGGGACCACTACTCTTCTGTAGCAACAGTGTGATACAGTACACACAGCTAGTGTGTCCAGAAGCAGAAAGTCACAGGTTCAAGTCCCAGCTGTTGGATCCTGCAGAGCATCTCCCCACAATTTACTCTACAAGGCAGATACAACATCAACATGTGCAAACCCCAACGCCGCGTTGAACAGGGGTAAAAACACCCACTCACACAGGCTCCACTATCCAAAGCTTCATGGAGAGTCAGGCTGTTGGCCCCAGCACGGAGCTGCAGCTATCACCAGAGCACTACCACTACCCCTTGCACAATTTAGCAATATCGGCACTGTGATCAGTACCAGTGTGGCGGGCAGGATTGCCAACCACCCCTATCATTGCACAATGTTGCAATAGGAGTGTGTATGTCTATACATTGTTTTGTGGCTGCCTACACTGCTCTGGGCCCACAATGTTCCACTGTTACCAGCGTTAGCCTGCAAATGTGCATAATGAGAGCAAGGTATTGTGGGTATGGCCCAGACAGGGCAGATTGACCAGGATGCATCTGCACAGGGTGTAGGGCAATGGCTGGGACACTGTAGTGCCTGACCACCACCTGCATGGACAGGGTGGCCACAGCATGACATGCTGTGAGGTCACTCCCACCCTGACTGAGCAGTGACCATGGCATGTCTATGTTCCCACATAGTGCTTGATGTTATTTGTTTCTAGTGATTCTTGTGTGTTCCCAGTTATGGGGTCTAATCACTAAGTTACCTGCTTGGTGTCTGTGCCATACATCCCATTGCTGGGTGCACAGAGTTCCCCTGTGAGCATGCACTATGGACTGGCTAGATAACTACCTGCAGTTAGGCTGTGCATGTTTGGAGCACCTTATAGGGTGCTGCAGGTGCAGTCTGATTGTGCTGTCTGTTAGTGAATGGTAGACCATGATGTGGGGCAGTTGGAATTCCCCCAGCATTACAGTTGGTCTGCCACAGTCATGGGTATGGCTCTGGCCTACCAGCTCTGGAGGGCTGTCTTCTACCAGCAGGACTGTGGTTGCTGATCCTCCAGCCATTTCTCAGGGCTCAGGCATCTGTCCCTTCATTCTCTCACCTACAAAATGGGTGGTTGTGGGTTCTTTGGGGTATGTTGTATACACCACCCTGACCCATAGAGGCAGTACTGCATCCACCTCATGCGAGTCTGGACACCCTGAGAAAAGGTGCCCATGGCAGCCAGACCTTAACAGTGGGTATGCATTAATCTGGGTGGTGTCTGGCCCCCACAGGTCCACATGTGACTGCAGAACACAGAAGTACTTTTGGTTGCACTGCTAGAAGTACCTGTCACACACTGATAATGAGAGGGGTGTGCAGCAGGACCTATCTCTAGCACTACATGTACTGCGGAACTAGTGCTGGGTGCCCATCTTAACCCTCAGGGTGAACACAGAACCTGCACAATTGCATGATCTGTAGCTACTTTGTGCCAGTATCATGCACTGTCAATCCATCTTACCACACTGCAGTACCAGAGAGGTGCAGACCCCATTTGGTGGTCAGCTGTAGACCACTGTTCTGCATGTGTATTGCATCATGGGTGCTGGTGGGGTTACCCTATCCTGGCACACAGAGCAGATGGTTTGTGTGGTGACCTGCAGTCCTTCTGTACCCAGCCATTGCTATGCAACAAGCCTTAGAGCTATAGCCTACTGGTTAGTACAATCACATTCTAAACAGTGGTCATGGGTTCAATTCCTTATTGTTCCCTCTTTTCATGCCTGTCCAACTCTGATATTTTGCATGCCTTTAACAGTCATATCTTTGCAGATCCGTGCTGGCAGCCAATATTACCCTCACCACAGTTGCCAACAATCCTTCAGTCCATCTATCTGCGTCTGTCAGCTGTGTAGAGTCCTGTCTTCCTGTGCAGGCTGCCACCCCATGTCCTGCACTGGTACCCTTTCCTGCATTGCACCTCTTCATGCTTGCCTCACCTGTGCCTGATCTGCATGGCACCACCACTCCTCTGTCCACCCATCATTGTAACTATCCTGCCACCTCTGCCTCCACTGGGGGGCACGTATTCCCATCATCTGCCACCCACAGTCTTTCCAATACTTTACATTGCCAACACCCAGTGCTGTGGTACAGTTGACCCAACATGTTTGTCAACAGTACTGGCAGCCACATGGGATGCCCGCAGATATAGCAGATCCAGCAGCTCCCAGCTCTTCCTCCTTCCATCACCTGTTCATTGCCTTTCCTAGGTGCTCTATCCAGTGTTAGGGTTACATCTGTTTCTATGCCTCACAGGTCATGCATGTCAACCTGAAGCACCTTGCAGCCCTTATGGCACACTAACCTAGGGCACCATAACATTGTTAGGGCACCTTAACCTATGATTCCATAACCCTGGGTGCCTTCTAAGGTGCCTTGTCCAGGGGTGTCTAATATGGCGCTTAGCCTAGGAGCCCTATAGGGCGCCTTACAAAGCGCCTTATGAGGCACTTACAAGGCACCTTATAAGACACCTTATAAGGCACCTAACAAGGCACCTTAGAAGACACCTTACTTATAAGGCACCTTGCAAGGCACCTTAAAAGGCACCTTATAAGGCACCTTACTTATAAGGCACCTTACAAGGCCCCTTATAAGGCACCTTATAAGGCACCTTGGAAGGCACCTTACTTATAAGGCACCTTATAAGGCACCTTATAGGGCATCTTACTTATAAGGCACCTTACAAGGCACCTCACTTATAAGGCACCTTATAAGGCACCTTACTTATAAGACACCTTACAAGGTGCCTTGTAACACGCGTTGGTCTAAGGCGCCTTGTAACATGCGTTAGCTGTTACGGCTTGCCATAACGATGCACTGCCCACGCCTTTATATGGGCATCTGTACTGATACCACGGAACCTAACGTGGGTGACATTACCGCAGTTTAGTAAACATACCCCTATATCTGAAATCCACACCCATGTCTGGGTTTTTATTAAGTGTCCTTAAAATAATGAACAGACACATCAAGTACTACAATAATATTTAACTTAGTGGTAGATACATCCTGCAATTATTATCACAATTTTAAGAAAGGCCATCTTAAGAACTCCAGTGTTCTTAAACTTCCTCTAAAACATCCACTGACACCTTGATTTATAGAAACATTAGATTACTTGTTTGGTATAAAAGAGAAGAGGCTAGCTTTGTACTAAACTGCTCATAAACTCTGTCCCTGCTCAGACCTGCAAATCTATAAAAAGTTACTTAAATTATTTCAATAAATGAATTCCAAATTAAAACACACAGCTTATTGCACAAGTTTAACTAAAATATACTTACTGCTATAAAATGATGTGAAAGTCCATTTCAGATACTGTAAGCTGTTGAGATCGGAATTGAGCCTTCAAGGTTGGAATGTGCTAATTTCCCTCTCTGTTTTAAAAGGGGCTCTGTCAGACATGAAGCTTTTCATAAAATATATATAAGAGTGTGCAGGGGTGCACATGTATTTACCAGAGGATACTGCGGAAGAATCATGTTTTAGGGATTTGCATTCATGAGTGCACATATGGTTCATTTGTGCATCAAAAGAGTAACAGTGCATGCAAGTAGCTTGCACACATATGTACCTAAATTAACGTGTACAATTAATTCCCATGCTTACAAAAGTCTCTGCATACATACAATATGAGTGCAAAGAAGAAATAAGTGAAAGGAACACAAAACAATAGCTGAAAATCAGGAAAAAAATTAGGTTTATGCTCATTGTTGAAAATGACCATACAAAAAACTCTCCAATAGAGAGTTATCACACCAAAAATATATAACAGACAATATAAAGTGGATCTGTTGGTGGGATATCCTGTCCCCCACCCTGAGTCACAGAGGGTGGGTTGGGTGGTGGTACATAAGCCACATGTGGGTCCAAACACACCCCTTTGTTTAAATCATGTGACCATGGCACCCACACAGGGTATACATTTTTCTGGGTGCATCATAGTCCACAAGGGCTAGATGTGAAATACAAATGGACACAAGCATATCCTAGGAGCGTTTGCAAGGACTACCTATCACACATTGGCACTGATGGGAACCTGCAGCATAGCCTATCTCAGCAAAGCCAGGTGCTGCGAAAATGGTGCTGGGCACCCCACCTCACACTCAGGGTGAGCACAGGACCCGCACACTGTGACGGTCTGTAGCTACTCTGTGCCACTAACACACACCGTCGGCACCCCCCTACCAGGCTGAGGTGCTGTGGGGTGCATACCCCATCTTGTGATCATCTGTAGACTGCTGATTTGCATGTGCTGTGCATCCTGGGTATGGGTGGGTTGATCCTATCCCGGTAACCACAGCAGAATGTTTGTGTGGTGCCATGCAGTCCTCCTGTAGCTAGCCTGGGGTTTGTTAGCAGCTGTAGCCCTCTGGTTACTTCACTGCCTGTGGAGCTAGAGGTCATTCCACGACGCACGTTTCGTGCTCTAAGCTTCAGAGCAGTATTTCCAAGGAACATGAACACTTGAAACAGGGCTTAGAGCCCGAAACGTGCATCGTGGAATTGCTACCTGACCGCTTTACTGAAATAAGGACATGTTGGTGTATAAGAAAACTTCACTGGAATATTTTCACAAGTTAAGTACAGCTTTTTAGTTTCAATAAATAAAAAGGAACGGGTTGCCTGGTGTGACTGGGTTTTAATCTCGGTCGCCTCCAGCCTCTTCCGACAAAAATGATATTTTAATTAGGGGGATTATTGATGGGTTTGGTTTTTGTCACCATTTGGTGAGTCAACCTGCAGATTCATACTAGGGTACCTCATTAGGCATAGAAGATGGTAGGAGGAGGACATCAGCAACACTGGGAGCTGCTGGGACCAGGGAGCATTGTGGCCCTAGTGCTGCCACATCAGTGTTCTTTCCAATCCCTTTGATTTATTTTTATTTTATTTATTTATTTTCATTTGTATACTGATCAGAAGCGGATAACTTGCACGTCAAACATAACTATGGGTTACATCTGTAATGAGTCAAAAATTTACATTTGATTTTCGGGTGAGAATCATTAGAAATTACCATGTAATTACAGTATAGGAGTAACATATATACAATATAGGAATAACATATATACAATATATGAGAATATTATACAAGTTTTTACATGAGAAGAGCCTTATGGCTATTGTGACAAGGCAGAGGCTTTAGAGAGTAAGAAAAAGGGTTTTAAATACTCTTTGTCCTCTGAACCTGCCAGAAATACAGGGCAGGAAGGGGTTAAAACCTCAGCACACAAAGCTTCACTACACGAGAGAGTAGAAAGGGAGCCCCACCCTAGCCCCAGGCTAACCAGGAGAGCTATCCTATCAGGGAAAGGGGTGGACTCACACCCGATTGGACAACTCAGTCCTCATAACCAGGAAGTAGGAGATTCAAGAGAAGGAGATGGGGGAAAGCAGAAAGACGAGGAGGAAGCAGAAAGAGGAGGAGAACGGGAAAGGAGAAGGAAGGAGGAAGGAGCCCCACAGTGGACACAATGGGGAGAAACTGACTCAAGGGAATTGGATGCAGCCTTGGAGTCAGAGCCTTTTTCCAGAGGGCTAGGAAAGTCAGGTCCAGGCAGAGACTTGAAGTCCCAAAGAGGCAGAGCTGGAAGCAAAGAGAGCCAGGTGGGAACCAAGTACTGGGAAGGTTGCCAGCCACTTTGCCCAGGAACAGCCACGTCTCGGGGGAGGCAGTTGAATCAGAGGAGAATCAGGTCAGAAACTCCTATAAACCTTTGAAGCAAAGATTAGAGTTCTTAGCTAAGAGAGATAGAAGTAACTCCTCAGAGACTTTTCTTAGAACCAGATTGATAAGAGAAAAGCTGGGTAGAAGGGAAACCCCACCTCATAAAGTACAAGTGTTTCCTTATAATGGAGAACGTGTCAGAAGCTGCAGTTCAGAGTGTAGCCCAGCTGCACGTCAGCAAGCTACTAATTGCCAGCAACGGGACATAGAGCTAGAGTCAGATTTTGAGGACCAGGCTGTATTAAAGGAATTTGTAAAGCAGTGTCAGAAGAGATATGTTCCACCCAACCAGAGAGTGATATCCCGGCAAGACAGGGAAGAGAGAAATCCTTTCTATGAACTGTTTAAGAGGGCCAATAAGCCTGAAACCCTGCAAGTGCCTAGGAGACGTAAGGATAGTAGATGGAAGCAGGTACAGACTCTCCTTAAACACTTGAAGTCTGTGGATTCTTTTGATCCTTGTGTTCAAGAAACCCCAGATCTTGAGAGTGAGCCAATGCAGACAGACAATCCCTTGTCCTCTAGCAGTGACTCGGAGATGGATTGTGGCATCTGTAAGAAGGAGTTCTAAGTTGCAGTTTAATAGTATCCTATGTATATAAGGGTGCTGTGGAAGCCTAATCGTGGTTAAGCACACGTGGAATAAAAACCACAACACGGAGAAGTTTCCTTTTTAGAAGTTTTATTAGGAAAGCATTACTGGTGTTTGGAAACAATGCTCTTATCCTGAAAAGTTGGAGGAAATATAAGAAGCTGAGTTTTGAGTTGCATCTGTACCCTGAGAAGTATCAGGAGGACTGTTTCATTTTGGACTTTATTTGTTACAAACACGTATCTTCTCTTTTGCTCTGTTTTGGGGGAAGAAACCCTGTGCGACAATAAATATATTGTTCACCCTTAACCTAACTTTGGCTGTCATCACTGGGCTACAACTACATAAGAATACCAGGCAAACAGCACAAACAAAGTAACTTTAACTGTGTCCCACTTCCTAACAGCCTTAATACTGGGGCTGAGTGGTGAGCGGGGTCACACTATGCTTGTGGTGGTTCTATAGACAAGTGATATATACTACCAATTTAGGAGTGTTTATTTTTGGCTCTTAGGCATATTTAAGTTGGATCGTAAACTTCGTTAAAGAGGTGCGTTTTTAACTTTTTTCTAAAGTCTTTCAGATCGCTAACTGATCTCAGGTCTGTTGGCAGTTGGTTCCATATGGTAGGTGCTGTGTACGTGAAGGCTCGCTTACTCGTGCAGGCTTTGGCTGATCTGATACTGGTTGGTATGCATAGGGTGTTTGTGTTGCAAATTCTTCTATTTCTGGAAGGGGGTTGAGTGTTTATGAGATTGTTGAGGTATGATGGTGCTATGTTGTGTATGAGTTTGAATGTTGTTACTAGTAGTTTGTATTTTATACGGGCGGTTATGGGCAGCCAGTGTAGTTCAGCTAATATTAGTGTGATGTGTTCAGCGATTTTCTTCTTCATGATCACTCTGGCTGAAACGTTTTGAGCCATTTGAAGGATCTTTAGGGTTTTTTTAGGCAGGCCTTGAAGGATGGAGTTACAGTAGTCGAAGTGCGGGATGAGCAGAGTTTGTGCTACAGTTCTGAAGTCTGAGTGGTCGAGGATGTTGCGTAGGGGTTGAATAACCTTTATTTTGTGGAAAATTGCTCTGTTGGTTAATCGGAGGTGTTTTTCCATTTTTAAATTTGTGTCAAGGGTTACTCCTAGGTATTTTATCTCTTCCTTTACCGAGTAAGTGTTATTGTTCATTGTTATTGTTGGGGGTGGTTTGAAGTCTTGATTTCGGGAGATGTACATTATTTCTGTCTTTTTATGGTTAATGGACATATTGTTTTGCAGCAGCCAGGTTTGCATATCTTTTAGACAGATCTTGAGATGATTGTAGTTTGGGTTTTCTGTGTCCAATTGAGTGTATAGCATTATGTCATCAGCATACAAATGGTATTGTATCTTGTGCTTCCGAAATATTGTGCAGACAGGTTTTATGTAGAGGTTGACAACAAAACGAACATCAACAAACACCACTCGCTTCAGACCGCTCAACGAAGAAGAAATTAAGAAAAACATACTTCCAATACTCAAACAACCTTCCTCCAACATCAACGACATAGTTTCTACATGGAATGAAACAATCAACCAATACGCCACTATACCACCAGCCTGCAAAGACCCAACAACGAAGAATAATGTAGTCAATAGACCATCTGCACCATGGTTCTCTCAGGAACTAAGGAAGTCTCGTACAATATTGAGGAACCTCGAAAGAAAATGGCGTAAATCTCACAACCCAACAGATCAACAAATATATTTATCCCACCTTCAATCCTATCGTGAGACAATATGGGACACAAGAAAAACCTACCACTCCGAACTCCTCAACCGCTCCCTAAACAAACCCAGGGAGCTATTCAATATAGTAAAGTCATTAACCAAAGAACCTGCTCCACCTCAACAAGAACCCATACACCCTCAGAAGTATGCCAATTACATACAATCTAAAGCTATCAGAACAACAACCTCCTCACCCCAAAGTCCTCCGACATCACACACCTCCTCATCCCAAAGTCCACTACAGCAACAAGGACAAAATTTCCCTCTCTTTCAGCTCCCCTCATCACTCCTTCAACTTTCCCCTCCCTCTGCAAAATGCGTTGAAGACATTATCGTCAAAATGAATACTACCACAGCACCTAACGACCCCTGCCCAGCACACTGGATAAGAGCTATGCGATCCGACTTTAGCCCTGTCATAGCAGAAATTATAAAGATGTCATTCTCAACAGGCACCTTCCCATCAGCACTAAAGCAGACCTCCATAAGACCGCTGCTAAAGAACAATCAACTAGACCCAACAAAAGAAGAATCATACCGCCCGATAGCTAGTATACCACTGCTATCCAAAATAATTGAGAAAGTAACCAATAATCAGATACAACAACACATAGACACCTCCTCCCCCCTTGATCCCAGTCAGCACGGATTTAGGGAATCTCACGGAGTAGAGACACTATTGACCACATTAACCAACACACTCATCAGTGGACTAGACGACATTAACAAGGGCTTCGCACTAATATTCCTCGACATATCTGCAGCATTTGACTCGGTTGACCATGAAATACTACTAACCCGCCTATATGACAAGGGAATCCACGGCCTAGCATGGAAATGGTGCAAATCATACCTGGAAGACCGCTTGCAACACGTCCGGACCATTACAGGCACATCAGAACCTTTCCAGCTAAAACAAGGAGTTCCACAAGGCTCATCCCTATCGGCACTCCTATTTAACATTTACATGCAGCCCCTGTGCGATATCACTCGATCCTTTGGCATTTCCTCACTGATCTACGCAGATGATGTTCTACTATTCACTCCATTCAATGTCAAGCTCCCAGATTACACATCTTTAGTAGATTGCTTTAATGCAATAGCAGACTGGTTACTCACGCAGAATATGCGAATAAACTACAAAAAACCCGAAGTACTGATTGTCACGAAAAACAGAGAATTCGCACCCCCGGAGACCCTAAGAGTACGAGATGCACACCTCCCAATCAAGCCCTCCATAAGATACCTTGGAGTGATACTGGACTATCGCCTAGATTTTAAAGAACATATCAACCGCACCGTGAAAACCATTTATTTCAAGATAAAGACCCTACGCCATCTAAAAAATATGCTTGACCCAGACAGCTTCAGAACTATATTCCAAGCCATAGTCACACCCCACTTCGACTATGCGAATATAATACTCCATGGTCTCCCAAAGAACTCACTAAATACATTACAACTAGCCATGAATGCCGCAGCCCGGGTATTATACGGTGCTTCAAAGAGCGATCACATAACACCCATCCTAATGGAGCTCCACTGGCTCCCTATATACTGCAGAATAACATATAAAGCCCTTATCTTGACCTTTAAAGCAATAAATTCTATAGCTCCATCATCAATTTCGAAACTCCTCCATCACACTCCCAACACCAGATCTAGGAGGTCAGCAGCGGCAAATACCCTAACTACACCACATGAGGCCACAAAATACAAACGATCAACAACAGACAGGGCTTTCGCGTACTACGCACCCAGATGTTGGAACAACCTACCTCCCAACATTAGAGCTATTACTGACCTCAAACAATTTAGAAAAGCCATAAAGCATCACCTCTTCATTCTACATTTCCAAAGCACATCATCAACCCTCTAACACTTTCAGATAAAGTGTAACCGCCCTATTTAAGATGATGAAAAGAAACTCTATCCCGTGTATATAGGTCCTATACATGCTACAAATATGTACATAGTTTCCCTAAGTTATAATCCCAGTTGTATATTTCCTGTTATATGTAAGCTCACCACAGTCTGTTGATTGAAATGAGTATTCCTGTTTAATGTAAACCGCGCTGATGAAAAAGAGTGCGGTATAGAAGAAATACAAATAAATAAATAAAATAAATAGAGAAGATAACGCTGATCCTTGCGGAATTCCTTGGGTATGGGGAAATGTTTTTGCCTTTTCGCCGTTGAATTGAACTTGCTGCATCCTGTTTGTTAAGTAGGAAGTGAACCACTTCAATGTAGTTCCTGTTATTCCCATAGAGGCCAATCTGTCAATGAGTGTTTTGTGATGGACTGTATCAAAGGCAGCTGATAAATCTATAAATAGTAATATATACATTTTCTTCCTGTCTTCTAGTCCTTTGAGTAGATTATCTAAAAGTACTAGAAGTAGAGTTTCAACACCGTGGTGTTGCCGGAAACCATACTGTTGGTAGTCTAGTTCTTCTCTTGAGTCTATATGGTCCTGTAATTGTAGTTGAACTGTTTTTTTCGATAGTTTTGGCTAGGAACGGAATACTTGAAATTGGGCGGTAGGAGGTTGGATCGTCCTTTTTGAATGCTTTGTTTTTCAGTATTGGTCTTATGAGTGATTTTTTAAGGGGTGTTGGCATGATTCCTTGTTGTAGAGATTGGTTCACAATATGTGTAATGAATTGGGCAATTTCTAGTTTAGAGGTTTTGATCCAGGCTGCAGGACAGGGATCTATTTGGGAGGTTGTGGTGTTTAGGTTCGAGATTAGGTTTGCTATTTGTTTCTCATCAGTTTTATGAAATGTGTTCCATTTCTCCATTGTGTTTAAGGTTGTTGTATCGAGTTGCTATTTTCTTGGTTTAGTGGGGGTAGTGAGGATGTTGTTGGGTTTAATTTGCTGGCATAGTGGTCCGCCAACGTTTGTGCTTTAATAGGGTAGTTTGTGGTGTCTTCTTGGGATGTTTTTGTAAGTGATTTAATTAATTCAAACAATTCTCTGGGCCTGTTCAGTGATTTGTTGAGTAGGTTGGTATGGTATATCTTTTTTGCCTGGTTGATTTCCTCTTTGTATTTTGTGAGGAGCGTTAAGTATTCTGTTTTACTTTCCTGTGTTTTCCCTTGTCTCCATTTCTTTTCCAGTTTTCTTAGGTCCTTTTTCATCATTTTTAGTGTTGTGGTGTACCACGGCTCGGATTTAGTTCTTGTTGTGTGGGTCATCTGATTGTGAGTCATGGATTTTGGTTCTGCGATTTTCTCTATTCCTTTGTTCCATTGGTCAATTAGAGTTTCTAAGTTGGAGTGGTTCAGGTCTATGTGAGTTGCAATAGATTGTATTAACGCTTCTTTGTCAAGCTTTTGGAATTTTCTTTTGGACAGTGTTGTGGGCCTAGGTTGGTGGTTTGTGTCTTTGTTCGGAATCAGTAAAGTAAATTTTATTAGGTGGTGGTTGGACTAAGGGACATGTAAGATCTGCGGGGTGGAATTGTTGGTTACTTCTTGTTGATGTTTTTTGGGTATGAATATCAGATCCAAAGTATTCCCCTTGTTGTGTGTGGCCTCATGTATTATTTGTTTGTAGCCGAGCTGGTCCATGGCTTCAAGGAATGTATTTGAATGCGTAGGTAAGGTTGAAGCTAGATTTAGGTCTCACATATTATTTGGTATTTTTTGTTGGCGGTGGTTGAAATTATCTCTAGCGCTGCGGCCAACGTTTCATGAGGTGATGTAGGTGGTCTGTATATGATAGAGCATATTGGTCAGGCAAGAAAGAGGAAGAAGAAGCTTTTGGCCTGGACCTCTATATCTGCCTCCCTGATACCATGTCCTTGTCTTGCTCTGTCCCTTTCCTATCTGATTATTGGCTTTCTGTTTCCTTTCCTTAGGAGTATGTAATTTTGATTGTAAACTGCTCTGATACTTGCATGTGGGCAGTATACTAAATGTTGAATAAAGATAAAGTGTGCAGGTACTATCAGTCTGTGCAGCAATGGCTGGATACATAGAACCTGTGGATAGTGAACCCTGTCTGTGTGGCTGATGGGTATTTGTACCCTTGCTGTATGATTAATTGGGGGTTGTATATTTATTTATTTATTTATTTTAACAAGCATTTATATACCGCAGCTTCCAGAGATCAGCTGCGGTTCACAAATAACAACAGTCAACAAAGCTAAGTTTGTTTTACATATAACGTCATATAACAATAAACAATGTAAAGTAAACAGAAAAAATTAAACAGAATAGCACAGAACAGTGCAACACTATATACATTGCAACATTATATACATTATATACATATACATATTATGTGGAGTATAATCGTAATGAGTAGTTCAGAATCATCTGGGGGGGGTTCTTTTTATGTTATTGTGAGATGTCAGACAAAAACTGATTAGCCTTTATCTAGTTCTTTTGAGGAGTGGTCTGTACTATTGTAGTGTATTGTAAATAGATGGGTTTTCAATTTTTTGCGGAATTCGTTAATCTCTGTTAACATTCTTAGTTCAACTGGAAGGGAATTCCAGGCTATTGGGGCTGCATGTGAGAACGCTTTGTTGTTTGTTGATTTATTTGTTTTTATGAAGTCTTTGGGGGGTTTTAGTTTCTTTAATTGACCTTTTCTTTGAGTAGGTTTTGAATGTTCTTTAGTAATTAAGTTACTTAATGTGCTTGGTGCCATGTATATGTTGGTGTTATACCTGCACTGTGGTCAAAAGTTTAGTCACAGGGATATGAAATACATGATCAACAGCCAGGACCCAAACCTGTGATCCTCTACTCATGAACACACAAACTGTGTGCATTGAGCCACAGTGCTGCCACATGGTTGTGACACTCCATGGGGCTGATATGCTTCTCATCTGACAGACCTTGGCACATGTTGCAATGCACACGTTGCACAGGACCAGGCCATGGCTTTGGTATGCTGTAGGTGGGTGCCGCTGCCCCTCCCTAACACCCCCACACTATGCTAACATGCCCATGTGCTGTCTGTGTTGGTGGTGCGCAGTCCCAGCCCATCCAAAATGCAGATTGGTGGGTGCCTAGGGAGTAAAGTTCAGATGGGGGGGGGGGCAAAGGCATACATAGATGGCCACACAGCCTCCCCCCAACCATCTGCCTCTTCAGGGACCCCATCACCTATTGCCAATGATACATGGGGGAGGGTGACAGCCACTGCTGTGGAAGTCCCCGGGTGCCTGCATGTTGCAGCTACCTGGAGGGCTGCAGCTGCTGGCACTATCTGTCTCTTCCCCCACAGCTGGGTTCAGCATCATCAAGGGGGGTCCTGGATCTCTGCCTGGGGTGCCATGACACTTGGACCGCCCCATGTGGCATATCTTTTTTCCGCAGTAGTAGCATGTCTGTGTGCCACCACTGTCAATGTGGGATCATGATGGACATTACAGATGGCAATGTGGATGGCAGGATACCCATTTGTGGAAAGGCTAAAAAGGTTGGGACTCTTCAACTTGGGGAAGAGACAACTGAGGGGAGATATGATAGAGGTCTATAAATTATTGGAGTGGAACGGGTAAATGTACGTCGACTGTTTATGCCATCAGAATGTAGAAAGACTAGGGGACATGCACTGTGGCTATAGTGTAACCCATTTAAGACTACTAGGTGAACATATTTTCTCAGTCAACACTTAATCAAACCATGCAATTCAATAGTGGAGGATGTAGTAAAAACTGTTAGTGTAGCTGGGTTTAAGAAATATTTGGACAGGTTCCTAGGTAAGGGTCCATAAACCATTGCTACAGAGGACCCAAGCTATGCACTGCTTGCCCCATTACAGTTATTGGGGATCCTGTGTCTCTTTTAAGGAAACTGCTAGATACTTGTGACCTAGATTGGCCACTTTTGGACACAGGATACTGGGCATGATGGACCTTTGTCTGACACAGTCTTTCATATTTTCTAATCTTATGTTCTTATGTGCTACCTAAGCAGATGCCTGGTCCCCCTGTGCACCAACAACCCCCACTGCATGACCCATATGCCACTTCCTTTTCCCCATTTGCACCATCAACATAGTGCCCTTTCATACTTGGGCACTATGCTGTTTCTGCTAATGGAGCACTACTATCACTCTCTTGGGCTTCCCTGTCTGTGCATCACATTGCAGACATTGCAGACATTAAAATAGGCTCTCTCTCCTCAAAATACGCTCTTTCTGCGCAGTTTTACTTTGCGTTAGGATTTACAGCATTAAGGCACTTTAGGACACATTTTTGCAAGGCATGTTAAGGGTACACACGTTGTTAATGCCCTCTCCCTGTCCTTTTAATGCCCACTCTCTGCCCACATGGCACTTTACGCTGCTGGCACCTTTAACACACATTAAAGCAGCGTTTTAGATGCGTGAAGGGTGCAAGTGTGCTGATAACATGTGTTAATGGCACCCTGGATCCCTTAATGCGATTCAGTAAACATACCCCCAATTTTATTCAAAGTAGAGTACAGTAAAAAATGTAAAAACAATATTTAAATACAAATATTTAAATATTTATATCTGACCAATTGTTGTATTCTTTCAATGTAAACCGCACTGATGACAAATAGCGCGGTATATAAGAAAATTAAATAAATAAATAAATAAATAAACTTCATACAATAAAAGAGCACGCACAGCATTTTTGAAGGCATTTACACGGGTAACTGCCCAAGTTACCCATGTAAATGCCTTATCCAGGATTTTCTAAAGGCACCAACATGGGTAGTGCCTTTCAAAAATCCCGGATAAGTCCCTAATGTGCCCAGATGCTTGTGGGTAGCATTGGGACATGTTGGGGGTGTTCCGGGGCAGAGGAAAGGGCTAACCGGGTAGCAGCAATTTTCGATGCTACCCTCTTAGCCCTCTGTGTCTAAAAGATAGACGAGGTGAAAATCGGGCCCTAGATTTATAAAGCTTGTTCCCCATGTAAAGCCTTTTTTACATGCAGAAAATATATTTTATAAAACTGCGCAAACACATATGTGCATAGGAGGCATACACAAAGGGGTGTATTTTGGAAGCCCTATTTGTGTTTTGAATGTCTGAAAACTAGCATGGAAATGTCCAAAGCATGTATCCAGAGACTTTTTAGAAGATGGGCCTGTGGAAATCCAAGACTGAATGAAGGCATGAGAAGTCACTGCATGATCTCAGAAATGCCTTGGACGTCCGGAGTCATATCTAAGTTTAGACTTGCTGCAAGCACAAATAAGCATCTGGAAAGTGCTTGTTTTAGCTGAAAAACATCCAGATGGCATAGAGAAGACAGCACTCAGCACAAACACAATGAATGACAGTAACAGTGGGATTTGAATCCTAGCTTCCCTGGTCTAACCCACCACTATAAATATTAGGCTATTTCTAGAAATACATGAGCCTGGAATACTATTCTCAGGATATCTATGTGGACATCCCCACAGACATCCATATGAAGCATGTCCATATTCATAAAACTGTATCTGTACCTGGATATGTTTGCTTTTTTTTCAAGCGTTCTGGCTTAGACATCCTTGATGGCACTTGAACATCCTTTCTAAAATGCTCCTCAAAATGTTTGTGCTGATTTTTATACCTTCACATTCAGGTGCTACCAGTAAGCAGTTTGATCAGAGCAGTGATGGAGTTGTGATATATGTACATATTTCATAAACTAGGCATGTGTATATACACATTTACACTTTCTTTGGAGAAGGTATAAATTTGAGCATCAGCATTTGTGCCCTAATAGGTTTGGATCTGGGATCTTAGGTTATAAAGGCACATAAGTGCCTATGTTGCTTTTATAAAGTAGACTTAAGATAGATGCTTTTTTAGATGTTTCATATAAGTGTCATTCCATAAAATCAATCCCTATAAGTATAAAACAGGAGTTAGATATAAACTAAGGACCAAAAGTGCCCAGATGCTATCTGCTTAGCATCAGGGCATGTTGGGGGAATTCCGGAGCGAAGTGGGGGAGGAGGAAGTGGCTAACTGGGTAGCAGCGATTTTTGGTGCTACCCGGTTAGCCCTCGGCACCTTAAAGGTAGGTGTGGAAAAGCTTCGCCTATCTTTAAGGCAATAGAGCTAACCATGTAGCATCAAAAATGGGTGCTACCTTGCTAGCTCCTGTGGCTTTGAGTTGTGCGGTGTGTAATGGTGAAAGTCCCCAGGAGGAGATGGAGGTGGAGGAAAATCCTGTTGAAATAAAGGACACTGCACTTGTGCACAGGATTTCCAAGCCAGATAAGAAAAATACACAGCTCTCTGCTGAGCTCAGGCCACACCCCAGCTCAGAGGGAGAGACAGGCTTCCTCACTGATTGGTCACACCTGGGGGAAGAACAGGGAGTGCCGGGAAGCAAATGCTTTTTAAATCCACAAACAGAGCAGAGAGTTAGCACGGGAAGGAGCACGGGAAGAAGCACGAGAAGAGGCAAGGAAACAGGCAAGGGAAGGAGCAAAGGAAGTGGAGAGGAAGGAAAAGAACAAGCAAGAAAGGAACCTTATGAAGAAGGTGAAGGAGAGAGAGAGCCTTGGAGAAGACGTTACAGCAAGGCAGAACCTTGGAGCAAGAGAGCTAGCAAGGGAAGCCATTGGTGAGACGGCAATTGGACATACAGCAACAAGGGTTATAGCAGCTGTAGAGGAAAGAAGGAAGAAAAGCCTCTTCAGAGCAGGTACCTAACTGGCACTGGAAATAGACATAAGGAAGCTGAATCCCAGAACCTGGAGGATAGCAGGGAAAAAGGGTTCAGCAGTTGTCTAAGAAACCCTGCCAAAGGTAAAGCTACCATTTCTAATGCTGAATCATTTTTAGAGAAGCCATTTGCCTTTGCTACTGTCCCGAAGGCAGACCCAACACCTTTAACTGATAATAGGTGGGTGGAGAGTCTTACATACGGGGAAAACTATAACACTGACAAAAGCAAGACAGACGAGCCTTCAGAGTTAGACGCTATAAGCAAGCTGTTGTCAGAAGGAAAGGTTTTCTCTCCTAATGATAATGTGCCTGTACATGCTGAATTGCTCCTGAACCAGTTCAAGGAATTTCTGGAGGAAAGAAAGTCAGGGAGAACTGTTAAACCTGATAGAGATGCCAGTAATTCTAATACTGTTGAAAGAATGCAAATAGACTCTTGTTTGCCAGCTTTAGAAATTGAAACTTCTCCCATGGATTGCTCTTTATGTTTAAAGGAAGAAGGCATTGTTGAACGGCACTGAAACTGTATGAAATAATATAGAAAGTACTTGCCATACCTGCTGAAGAATTGGAAAGGCTTGTTTTATGTTTAATAAGCTTAATTGTCTTCTGAGGATAAGAAGCCGTGCTGTGAGAAAGAAAATCAGCTGTTGCAGTTTAATTGTTTTCCGTTGAATAACCACACGGGGCAGTGTCCTGTGGAAAGTTTATGGGACTGAGAAACAGCTGAGCAGTGCTGAGATATTTCTGTTATGTTTTCTTCTGTTCCTGAAATACCTATATGTTGGAGATGCATCCTTTATGCTTGTTTGTGTTTGAGCTTTGATGCGCTGGAAATTCCCCATAATAAATATTTTTACAGCCTTGAAACACTCGTGTCATAACTACAATTTTGTCCTTAAAGAAATAAGCAAAACTACAAGTCCCAGAATCCCTGGCGACAATAGGAATAGCTTTATTCAGAAGAGGACATTCAAAGGCCACTTCCAGCTGGTAAGCTCTCGGGCCCCAGCGGAAGTGTCGCAGGTGATAACCGGATTTTCAATGCCAGGGCCACATATGTCCCCTGGCATTGGAAATACGGGTTAGACAGATGGGGTGGGCGATGCGACAATGCAGCACATAGCACTGCCCAACTGAATATCGGACCCCAAGTATCCAACATTTAAGAGTCCTTACTTAGTGACAGCATCAAAAAACAATGCTAATAAAAAAAGCCAGTATCTCCCTGCAGAAACTAAATATTCATTCTCTTCCTGAACAGTGAAGTGTTACAGAGTTTAGGATCAGTTTTAGAGACTGCCTGATTGCATATCCTGCTGTATTGTGAAGATTGACAGTAGAACTATTCCAGAGGAACATTGTCTGATACATAGCCAGACATTGATTCACATATTCAGGTGTATCATCAAGTATAATTTAACATCACAAACACAATTTTAAACTGCATCCTAAAAGAAATTAAAAGCCAATGTAAAGCCCTCAGAAATGGGGCAATATGCTTCTGTCAGTCCATTTAATCAAATGTGCAGCAGTGCTCTGAATTAGTTGTAATAAGAGTGTACAGGCATACATTTTTTGTTTGATTGCATTTTATTTCCATTTGTTTTGTTTGTTCTCCATTTGTACTGTTCTGCCATTTTCGTGCTATTTATTACTAAATAGCATGCATGATTTACTGTTCACTAAGGAATCTGTATAATAAAGTGTAGTAAGTTTTTGCACTTGCCAAACATAAAATGCAAAATTTAACACACAGTAAGTGCAAAGCCTGTGCAATAACTATTGGGTGTGTGGTCAGTATCTGTTCTGCATATATGCATCGGCAAAGAGCTCAGTTTAGTGCATCCAAGCTACTTGCCAATGCATTTACTGTAGCCCCATGCGTTAAATGTCCCTGATCTCCTTTTATGACATCTTGACCCCTATGATCCATTTCCTCAAGGATCAGTATCACATCTACTTTCTTATCCCCTTCCCAAGTACTAGCATCATCCCCAAGCCCTCCCATCCCCTTCCTAATTATCTGTATCACCCTCACTCCCCTGAAGAGGCAGCCAACCCTCCCCTCAACCACCAAGTTCTCACCAGAGGTTTACATGATGGTATAGTGGTAGGGCAAGAGTGATCAATTGACACTCCTTGTCAGTTGCCTCATGAGTTCTAAATGGCAACTCCAACCCCTAGGGGTATGTTTACTAAACGGTGCTAATGACGCAGCTGCGATGTTATCGCGTGATACGTGATGTTATCGCGTGATAATGGCACATTACCATGTGATAACGTCACGTATCACACGATAACATCTCCTGTGGCGGTAAGGTGCGCAGAGGGTAGAGTAAGGCTCCCCAGAGGGTGGAGTAAGGCTCCCAAGGGGTGGAGAGAAGAGGTCAATGGGCGTAGAATGGGCTGGGAGAGGCTCCAGGCACACTATCGCTGTGAAATGAAGCTCTGAAAATTAGCACCTGTGAAAACCTCGCGCTAGAGGCACATTTGCAGGGGAGAGAGACCATTTCAGTCAGCAATGTGCAGCAAAGGCAGGGAAACCAAAATATGTGATAGTAGTGATACATATGCAGCAACATCATAGTGCCCAAGTACGAGAGGGCACTACGGTGAGGCTGCAAATGGGGTACAGGGGGCTGCAGACGGGACATGCAGTGGAGCAGCTTGGGCACATGGTGGACTAGGCAGATGCCTAGGTGGCACATAGGAATGTAGAAGCGGAAAAGCAGCAAGACAGCAACTGATCAAGGGCAAACATGGCCACGAGTGTGCGCCCCACAGTGTTCCAGGGGACAGTACCCAGCAAGTACCCCAACGAGCACATAACAATAGCAGGTGGTGCCAGGGGGAAGCGTGGATGTCTATGCAGGCACCCCTACCCCATATCATGCACCATAGGCACACTGGATGTCCTGGGACTGCACACTACCAGCACCACCGGCACAAGGGCATGTCAGCATGGTGGCAGAGGGGTGCTGGTGGTGGAGGGGGCAGTGGCATCTGCCCACAGCAGACCATGGCCAAGCCCCGTTTAGGTGGGTGCCGTGCACTGCAACAGACAAGGTCTGTCTGATGAACAGTCATGGTTTCCCCAGGGAATGATCTGCACCTTTGGCAACATTTTGGTGCAGTACACACAGCCAGTGTGTTCAGGGGCAGAAGGCCACAAGGTCAAGTCCCAGCTGTGCCTCCTGCAAACCATGTCCCTCTATTTTACTCAGTACTAAACCGTGGTAATAATGACGGAACTGTTATTGCAGATAAAAGAAACATGCCATAAACTCCTATATTTTACCTTACAGAGCACAGACACCATAAACATGTGCAATCCCTAGAGCAGAGTTTCCCAACTGCAGTCCTGGAGGGCCAAACACCATTCAGGTGTCATGCTGTCCCTAATAAATATGCCTGTGCTGCATTTGTATGCACGCCCCCATTTTATGCAAATGTTTCTCATGCATATTCATTAGGGACAGCATAAAAAACCTGAACAGTGTTTGGCCCACCAGGACCGGAGCTGTGAACCTCTACCCTTGAGCAGCGGCCAACAGGACACAAACACCCACACACACAGGCCCCACTACCCAAAGCCTCATGGAGAGTCAGGCTGTTGGGCCCTGTGTGGAGCAGCATCTCCCAATACTGGCACCTTAGCAATGCCATCCTAAACTTGGGAACACGTTCCACATCCTGTATATCAAAAGGTTGCTATGATTAATATCAGATAAAAAATCCTAGGTTAAACACGATTTGTTGACAGAGATTTATCATCGCAACCTTTCTGATATCTGTGGAGTGTGTTTCAGTTTTTGCTTCTGACAGTATTTACCACCCCGGGGAGTAATCCCAACAGTATTGCTTACCATGGCACTGTGCCCAGGACTGGTGTGGCGGCCAGGGCTGCCACAAACCTCTATAGTTGCACAAAGCTGGCATGGGTGTGGGAGTGTGTGTATGTCTATCCAGTGTGTTGTGGCTGCCTACACCTTACTGAGACCACACTGTTTGCACTGTTTCCAGTGTTAGCCTGCCAATGTGCATAATGAGGGGCAAGGTACTGTGGGTATGGCCCGGACAGGGTGGCCTGGGCAGGATGCATCTGCACAGGGCATGGGGCAATGGCTGGGACATTGTAGTGCCTGACCACCACCTGCACAGACAGGTGGCCACAGCATGCCATGCTGGGAGGCCACTCTCACCCTGACTGAACAGTGGCCACGGCATGGCTAGGTTCCCCCATAGTGCTCTACAGTGTTTCTCTCAAGTTATATTTATGGGTTCCATTGTCTGGAGCCCAATCACTGACATACCTGCTTGGTGTGTGCTCACATCCCGTTTTTGGGTGCACACACTTTCTCTAGGAACATGAATAATGAGGGGCAAGGTACTGTGAGTGTGGGCAGGATGCATCTACACAGGGCATAGGGCAATGGCTGGGACATTGTAGTGCCCAACCACCACCTCAACAGACATGGTGTCCATGGCATTTCATGCTGGGAGGCCACTCTCACCCTGACTGAACAGTGGCCACGGCATGGCTAGGTTCCCCCATAGTGCTATACAGTGTTTCTCTCAAGTTATATTTATGGGTTCCATTTTCTAGGGCCCAATCACTGACATACCTGCTTGGTGTGTGTGCTCACATCCCATTTTTGGGTGCACACAGTTCCTCCAGGAACATGCACTATGTACTAGCTAGCAGACTGTCTGAAATTAGCATGTGTATGGTTGGAACACCTTTCAGGGTGCAGTGGGTGGAGACTGGCTGTGCCCTCTGCTGGTGAATGTCAGATAGTGGGGGTGAGCAGCTGAGCTTTTCCAGTGTTCTGCCTGTCTGCCATTGCCTTATGTGATGCATACAGACTGCCCTGTAGGGTGCCTGTTCCCTGGCAGGACTGGGGTTTATGGTCCCCTCTACTGCCACCATTGCAGAGATGTAGAATGTAGATCTGTTGGTGGGAGATCCTGCCCCCCACCCTGAGCCACAGAGGGTGGGTTGGGTGGTGCTACATATTACGCTTTTGGGTCCAAACACCCCCCCTTCTCTTATAACATGTGACCATGGCAACCACACAGGATATACTAGATGCATACCACGCAGAAACAGACAAAGTAAAAAAGGCCTTCCATTCGAAGATCATAAACACATCAATAAACAAACCATGATAACTCTTCGAGATTGTCAAAAAACTGACAAAAACGCCCAACAACTCCGACCAACTACCAAACATCCCACCAGAATTACTAGCGCAACAATACAAGCAGCTTCAAGAACCATGAAAATCTACAATTGAACCCAGAGACAACAATAACAAACCACCCCACCACCACAGACAGAGACTGGAGCACATTTGAACCAATCACGAAAGAAGAAATATCATCCACCATCTCCCGCCTGAATACCACCACCTCACCACTAGAGCCCTGCCCTACAGAATGGATAAAGAAAATCAAAGAAGACCTGAGCACACCACTAACCCACATCGTTAATGAATCCCTCAGCCAAGGACGCATGCCAGACCTCCTCAAAACTTCAATCATCCGACCAACCCTAAAAAAACACAACCTGGATCCCCTCGACCCCGCCTCCTACAGACCTATAGTAAGCCTCCCGTTTACCACCAAAATCATTGAGAAGATAGTCCAGCAACAGCTCCAAGAGCATTTAGATACCAACAACATACCAGACCCACAACGACATGGCTTCCGTCCGCTCCACGGAGTCGAGACCCTCATGACGTCACTAATGAACGCCCTCATCATAGGAACTCAAGCCAAACACTCTGGATATGCCATGATCTTCCTAGACATATCAGCAGCCTTCAACACCATCTCCCACAACATCCTCATACACAGACTACAAGAAATTGGCATCAAAGATACCGTACTCCAGTGGTTCCACTCTTACCTAACCAACAGACAACAACTGATCCGCACAAACATATCAACCTCACCCTCCTTCCAACAACACCAGGGAGTACCCCAAGGATCCACATTATCTGCCATGCTCTTCAACATATACCTGCAACCACTCTGCTCAATCATACGCGACCACAACATTAACTATCACATCTATGCAGATGACATAATGCTCTACGCCCCAATCACAACCCCTAACCCAACAAACAAACACTTATCAGAATGCTTCACAGAAGTATCCAGCTGGATACAAAAGAACAACCTACCCATCAACATAAAGAAAACTGAAGCCCTCATAGTAACAAAGGACCCGGATTTCACACCACCTTCACACTTCAACATTGGAACCACGCAAATACAAATACAACCACACATAAGATATCTAGGAATCATCCTAGACCAAGCACTCACACTCCAGCAACAAATCAAAAAAACCACCGGAACAATATTCCACAAGGCTAAAACAGTACAGTGACTCAGACCTCTCCTTGAACCACAGGACTTCCGTACAGTGATGCAAGCCATGACACTCCCCCACCTGGACTACTGCAATATAATCTACCATGGACTCCCAGTCACCCACACCAACCCACCTCGAACAGCCTTAAATACCACAGCAAGGATTATCCAGAAAGCAAGACAACGAGACAGAATCACCCCAGTCCTGAGGGAGCTACACATACTCCCCCTTGAAGCAAGAATTAAATACAAAGCCACCCTACTTACCCACAAAGCTCTCTACCAAACTCAGACTTCCCAGCTCCGCACACTACTGCCCCGGCCAGCCCACAACAGAACAACCAGGCAAACCACCAGCAACTCCCTCACCATCCCCCACAAACGAACCAAATGCAATCAAAGAATCTGCAACAGAGCCTTCGAACTATATGCACCAACCCTCTGGAACTCTCTACTGAGTCACATCAGAAGCAACAGAGACCCCTTATAATTCAGGAAACAACTAAAAACCAACCTATTCCAAGAATACCTCGGATCAGAAACAAGCACCCACCACTGACTACCCCCCCCCCCCCCCTATTTCATCCCCGTAAACATATGTACTAAAGAGAATGTATCACACTGCCTATGTCTGTGTCCCAAATATCTGTTATAATCATTAATGTTAGCCACCTGGTGATGGCCCCAACCCCATAAGTTGATTATTGTCCACCCTCCCCTTTTATGTTATACTGCTTTGACCCGGTGAAAAGTGGGATATAAATACAGCTAAATAAATAAAATAAATAAATAAATACACTATTCTGGGTGCATCATAGTCCACAAGGGTTAGACGTGACTGGGAAATAGAGATGGACACAGGTGTATCCTAGGTGTGCCTGCAAGGACTACCTATCACCCACTGGCACTGATGGGGACCTGCAGCATAGCCTATCTCAGCCAAGCTAGGTGCTGCGGACCTGGTGCTGGGCGCCCCACCTCACCCTCAGGGTGAGCACAGGACCCGCACAATGTCACGGTTTGTAGCTACTCTGTGCCAGTAACATACACGGTCAGTTCCCCCTACCAGGCCTAGGTGCTGTGGAGGTGCATACCCCATCTTGTGATCAGCTGTAGATTGCTGATCTGCAAGTGCAATCCATCATGGGTACGGGTGGGTTTACCCTATCCTGGTAACCACAGCAGACAGTTTGTGTGGTGACCTGCAGTCTTTCTATAGCCAGCCAGCGGTGTGGTAGCAGCTGTAGAGATGTAGCCCACTGGTTACTTCAATGACTGTGGAGGCAGAGGTCATGGGTTTGAGCCCACAGTGGTGCTGTTTGAGGTTTTTCCTTTTACTTTAAATCAGTGCTGCCAGCAGAATGCACCCTCACAGTGCTGTAACCTTAAGGTGCCTCATAAGGTGCCCTATAAGGCGCCCTATAGGGCACATTAGGAGGCACCTTGGCGAACAGGGCACTTTATAATGTGCCCTATGGACTGCCTTATAGGGCGCCTTATGCGGCACCTTATGTCACGGCACTGTGAGGGTGTTTTTGCTGGCAGCACTGATGTAACTTAACAATGGAACTGCCTCAGACAGCACTGATTGAAATTAAAAAAGGGAAATGCCTCAGACAGCCTTCTTGCATAACATCACTGCAGGATCAAACCCATGACCTCTGCCTCCACACTCATTGCAGTAATCAGTGGGCTACATCTTTATAGTGTTTAACACTGCACTGGCATGAACTTAGGGTTAACGCGCGTTAACATGCCACGGCACCCACTGTCACGCAATACAGATTCTTGCTACCTTGATGCCGGAACGCCCACTCCTTATATGGCATTCTTCACATTATTTATTTATTTTTTATTTATTTATTTTTCAGGCTTGATATACCGCGCAAAACCGAGGTAACAGGGCGATGTACAATAAAGAAAAAGCAGCTGCAGATGGGTTGAAAGAGAGAAAGGAATGCCATTCAAAGACAGGAAAGAACTAGGGAGATACAGATAGAAGGACAGAGAGAGGAAGGACAGGGATAATACGACTAGACACTTAAACACGAGGGGAAGGGGGTGAGGGGGTGTAATGTGGCAGTGGGGCTAATATATATGTCATGGAGGTGCTGGAAGATTAAAAGCCTGAAAAAAGGGACTAATATATCTGTCATGGAGAAGCTGGGGGGCCAAAAGCCTGAGAGAAAAGATGGGTCTTAAGGAGTACTTTGAAACCGGGAAAAGAGGGCTCAGTGCGGAGCACGTGGGGAAGGGGGCTAGGAAGAAAAACGCAGAATGACGGGTAAGTTCAAGGTGGGCCTGAGATGGAGAGGGAAGGAAAAGACGGTTGGTATGGGATGAGCGGAGGAGACGAGGAGCAGGCTGATGATAGATAAGATCAGAAAGATATTGAGGAGTGCTGGTGTGGAGAACTCTATGAGTGGTGATGAGATACTTGTAAATGAACCTAAATTTAATGGGAAGCCAGTGAAGGGAGAAAAGACAGGGAGTAATGTGGTCAGAAGGGGAGGAGAAGGTGAGTAAGCGGGCAGCAGTGTTTTGAAGGAGCTGAAGACGATGGAGTTGATATGAGGGAAGACCAGCAAAGACGGAATTACAGTAATCCAAGCGAGAGGTTACCAGGGAGAGAACTAGAGTGGTGAGGGAATTAGTGGAAAGAAAGGGCCGGAGGGAGCGAATGCGGCGAAGATGGAAGAGACAACTACGGACGAGGGAGGAGATATGAGGGTGAAAGGAGAGGGAGGAATCCAGGGTAACACCCAGGTAATGGAGGGAAGAAACGACAGGGATGGGGAAAGAGGACATCATAGGGACCAGGATGGGAGGAGGCGTGGTGAAAGAGAATCAGATGGCAGAGGATTTAGAGGGATTAACACAGAGAAAATTATCAGAGAACCAGGATGCTATAAGATTGAGGCAGGCGTTGAGAGCAGAGAGGTCTGGGGAGGCAGAGCTAGTGTGGTGGACAAGGAGAATGTCGTCTGCGTAGAAGTAAAAGGAGATACCATACTGTTGAATGAGAAGGGCCAGGGGGGCGAGGAAAATATTAAAGAGTAGAGGGGCGAGGATAGAACCTTGTGGAACGCCACAGTGCAGGGGGGAGGGGGCGGAAGCAGAGGAGCCAAAGTGAACAGCGAAGGAACGAAGGGAAAGAAAAGACCGGAACCAGTGCAGCACAGTGCCTTGAATACCAGAATCAGACAAGCGGTTAAGGAGAGTGCGGTGGTCGATAACCTCAAAGGCAGCAGAGAGATCTAGAGAGACAGCAATGGATAGGTCACCCCAGTCGTGAGAGCGGTGAAGTTGGCTGAGAAGAGCAAGAAGGATAGTTTCAGTGCTGTGCCCAGGCCTAAAACCAGATTATCACTGCAACTAGCGCCGGTAACATTAAGACGGTTTAGTAAACATACCCCCTAGTGGTAGTCTTTCTGTACTACTGCTATGGGTCAGGCTGCCAAATAAAGGTCCTGCCTGTTCCTCACGACTGCTTCTCCATTCCATTTGAACATGCAATACTGAAGCATCACCTCCCACTGGAAGGAACACTGGCAGAGAACTCCTGTGCATATTTGAGTTGCTTAGAGGTAACATCAATTCCAAGCCTATTTTGTAAAGGCACATAGGCCTGGCCATTATATTGGGAGCCACAGGCTTGATAAAGGAGAATTTCCAAGCACATCTTGACAAATTACTCATACCTGTTATATCTTACAAACTCCAGAAGAAAGCTCTCTGGCATGATACAAGTACTATGCCGAGCATTAGCAGTAAATTTGAGAGACTGAGATCAGTAAATTTGAGAGACTGAGATCATATTATTTATACCCTATTTTACCTGTTATACCTGCTTAATGCATACCCAAGTTTAATTTTCCTGTTTAATGTATACCCAAGTTATTATACCTGTTTCACTGTAAGCACAAATCACGAAATTGAGATGTGCAACTCTTATGTTCATTGTAAACCGCACTGATGTCGAATAGTGTGGTATAAAAGAGACTGCAAATAAATAAATAAATAAATACTGGCTTAAAAATGAGGTTCATGACTATCATGATACGTGCAAAACTAACCCATTTGGAGAAACTGCCCTGACTGAAGGTTATTTTATAACGGTGTGTCTATCACTTGTTTTTCCTATAAAGCCAATAATAACTTATGACATAATCCATGTGAAATTACAGAATTAAATTAAGAAAGGTTAACCTGCTAGGTTTTAATTTACCATGACATATAATGTAGTCCTCTCTCTGTTTTAATTTGTGACAGAATTGATTCCAAAGGCTACAGAAAATGTTGTTACCTTTTTTAACCATTCAGAATTTATTTACAGTAGAAATAGAAAAATTGCATACCTCACTTGACTGGATGGCTTATATTTGGCAAACTTCTCTCTTAGGTACTGCAGATCCAAATCACAAAAGACATGAAATATCAGACAAAGTTTTAGATAGTGCTGGGGAGGAATCTGCAGCCTTGGTACATATTGGTACCAATAACATAGGAAGTGTGGGGTGGAATTTCTGGAGGCCAATTTTAGGCTTTTAGGTAGAAAGTTGAAATCCAGAACTTTCAGGGTAGCATTCTCAGAAATCCTTCCCATTCCACACACAGGACCCAAAAAGCGGGCAGAGCTCTGGAGATGATGGTGCAAGGAAGAGGGTTTTGGATTTGTTAGGAACTGGGCAACATTCTGGGGAAGGATGAGGATTTTCTGAAGGGATGGCTTCCACCTTTACTGGGATGGAACCCAGCTGCTGGCATTAACCTTTAAAAAGGAGATAGAGCAGCTCTTGAACTAGATAATAGGGGAAGCCGACAGTTGCCCAAGAGTACATGATTCTGAAGGATGTATCCTTGAAGGATACTAGCAAAAGAGGGAAGATAGCTCATCCCAACAGAGAGGTTCCAATAAAGATAAAAGTAACTCAGATGCCTTTAAGTACAGATCATACAGAGCTGAAAGATTCCAAATTACTCCTATATATTGATAACCAGATTAATATGAATAAAATACAGCCTCTAAAATGCTTGTATGCAAATGCTAGAAGTCTAAAATATAAGATGAGAAAGTTAGAATATACAGTACTAAATGAGAGGTTAGATATGATTTGTATCTCAGAGACCTGGTGGAAAGAGAACAACCAATGGACACCGTGATACCCAGGTACAAATTATATCGCAATGATCGAGTAGATCAAATTGGTAAAGGAGTTGTGATCAATGTTAGAGAGGGCATTGCCTCACACAGGATTAAAGTTTTGCAGGAAATAAAATACACTGTAGAATTTCTATAGATAGAAATTCTATGTAAGAAGGGGAAGGCAATGGCAGTAGGGGTGTACTATCAACAGCCTAGCCAGAATGAGCACATGGATGATGAAATGCTAAAACAAAATCAGAAAAGCTACAAAAGTTACAATACAGCAATAATAATGAGTGCTTTCAGTTACCCTATTATTGACTGGGTCAGTGTAATGGCAGGACTTGCTAGGGAGATAAAGTTTCTTGATTGGTAGCTCTCAACCCAGTCCTCTGCAACCTTTAGGCCAGTCAGGTTTCAGGATATCCATAATGAATATGCATGAGATAGATCTCCGTACAATGAAAGCAGTGCATATAGATCTATCTCATGCATATTCACAGTGGATACCTTGCAAACCTGACTGGTCTAGGGGTTCCAGAAGACTGAGTTGAGAACCACTCTTCTTGATGAAATGAATGATTGCTTCTTGGAGCAGCTGGTTCATGAACTGTCAAGAGGAAGCTATTTTGGACCTAGTCCTTAGTAGAACACAGGATTTGGTGCAAGAAGGGTGTTGGGGCCACTTGGCAAAAGTGATTATGAGCAGGTTGGAGTTGGTGCAGAGGGTGGCTACTAAAATGGTTAGTGGTCTTCGTTATGAAGCATATGAGGACAAACTTAAAGATTTTAATATGTATACTTTAGAGGAAAGGCGGGATAGGGGGAGATATGATAGAGACAATTAAATACCTTCATGGCATAAATGCACAGGAGAGTCTCTTTCAATTGAAGGCAAGCTCTGCTATGAGGGGACATAGGATGAGGGTGAAAAGGGATAGACTCAGGAGTAATATGCGGAAATATTTCTTTATGGAAAGAGTGGTAGATGCATCAAATAGTCTCCCAGTGGAGGTGGTAGAGACAAGGTCAGTATCTGAATTCAAAAAAACATGGGACAAACACAGAGGATTTCTAAAGGAAAAAAGGGGACTATTGTAATGATATGGAAGAGCAGACTAGATAGGCCATGTGTTCTTTTTCTGCCATCATGTTTCTATGTGTCCATATTTCTAAATGGAGGAAGGACAGCAAGAAAATCCACAGTACTACCTTTTTACTTTTGAAAGGGAGACTATGATAAAAGGAGGAAAACAGTACTAAAAGGAGCAGCTGCAAAGGTTAAAGATTTACATCAAGCATGGGTGTTGTTTAAAAATACTATTTTGGAAACCCAGACCAGATGTATTCCACGCTTTAAGAAAAGTTGAAGGAAGGCCATAAAACTGCCAGCATAGTTTAAAGAACTGATAAGCTAGAACCAAGGCATTAAGGCAGGCAAAGAGAGAATTTGAATAAAAAAGCTTGCCATGGAAACAAAAACACATAATAAAATCATTTTCAAGTTCATTCATAGCAAAAACCTGTGAGAATGTCAGTTGGACCTTTAGATGATAGAGCAGTAAAAGGGGCACTAAGAAGGGCAAGGCCATAGCTGAGATACTGTGGGCCCCATTTTGCAAGGCACCCTGTGGCACTGCATGTCTTAGTGGGATATGTAGTCCCGCCAGCCATCCTGTCCCGATTCCGCATCCCTCCCTCCCCGCACAGCCAGAGCCATAGTACGGGCAGAGCCATTCGAGGGCACGAGGGGCTGAAGAATGGGCACAATGGGGGGGGTGCCAAGGCAGCAGGATGTACAGGGCCGATTCAAGTCATGGCCCTGTACATGATGGCAGTTGGGCCCAGGAACCGCGCACAGGGCCAGAATCGGAAGCCGGTAGTTCCCCGTCACCTGATCTAGGCCCCAGCTGCTCAGACCAGGGTCAGGAGATGGGGTAAGATGGAGTCAAAGGATGTCCCCGTGTGTATGAAAGGGCATGCCGGGCCATCTCAGGACCCGATCCTGCACCCAAGGGAACGTCTGGCTCCAGGGGTACAGAATCGCTTCCTAATGGGCCTGTGCTGCATGAGGGCATCCAGATAGCCCAGTCATGCCGCTAAGGGAATTGGGCTTAGAATGAATTTTTTGCTTCTGTCTTTACTAAGGAAGATGCAAGAAGTTACCCATGCTTCAAATGCCATTTAAAAGTGATGCATCAGAAGAACTGAAAGAAATATCGATAAACTGGGAAGATGTATTACAACTATTTGATAAACTGAAGATTAGCCAATCACTGGGACCAGATGGTATACAACTGAGGGTATGAAAGAACTGACATATGAGTTTGCAGTCCTACTATTAGTAATCTGTGAATTATCATTAAAATCATCTGTAGTACCTAAAGACTAGCGGATGGCCAATGTAATGCCAATTTTTAAAAAGGGTTCAAGGGGTGATACGGGAAACTACAGACTGGTGAGCCTGACATCAGTACTGGGGAAAATGGTAGAAACCATTATAAAGAATAAAATTACTGAACATGTAGATAGTCATGGGGGTATATTTACAAAGGATCATTAAGAGAGCAAAGGCGCCGTTAACGGGCATTATTGGCACATGTAAGCGATTAACACTGCAGAAAGTGCTAATAATGCTGGATTAGCATGTAGAAACAAGGCCCCTATCATTAGGGTAAAAAGAGGTGGAGAGTGGGTATTAGATGGGCGATTCTGGGTGGGGATAGCATGTGCACCTTTAACGCTGGTTTGTGTTATTGTGCATTAGAGCTCCCGGCGCCAGGAATCCTAACACCATCTGAGAGCTCACGGTAAGGGTTATTTCTGAAGGGATAGAGTATATTTTAATGTATGCAATGTGCTCCACCCACCACAGTTCTTAAATTAGTGATAGTAGTGCTCCATTGGCAGCGATAGCATGGTGCCCTATTAATAAAGGGAACTATGTTGTTGATGCTAAATTGGCAAAGGAGGTGTCACAAGGGTGATGCAGTGGGACTGGCAGGTCCACTAGGTTGACAAGACTGTTGTCTAGGATGTACAGCTGTGATGTATGGTATTACTCCACTGGGAAAGTGGCAACACACATGCATGCTGCCACAGTCAAAAAGGAGTCACGTCACCCCCACTGCCAACACGCTGCCATGTCAGCAATGTGTGAGAGTGGAGGTGTCAGTCACAGCAGCTATGCCTGATGTTTATGAAATCTATGTCCCAGCCATGTGTGTCAGGTGCAGTGCTGCAGTAGCCACTGTCAGTGGGATAAAGTAAATTAGTTGTTTGCTCAAAGATTCACCTATTGGAAACTAAATGAAAATATTTTGGTACAAGGGTCTCAGTAAAAAACAACGCAGCTACTTGTAAGGTCTGAAAATCACCACCTATACTTTGCTGCTGTTCACATCAATGACCCCTTATTTTGTACCACTTTAATTATTTTATACTTTTCATCAACGATTATTATAATCCTTTGTTATTATTTCAACCTTCTTGATACTTTTTCCTTTTTTTTCTTTTTGTTTTTTACAATTCTTTCATATCCGTTTTTCTTTTATATTTCTATAAAAACAAAATTTCGATTCTCAATGGTTATGTTCACAAAGCTTCTTAAATCACCTCCTCAAAAATGTAAATCTATAACAAACAATTGTCCATCAAGAAATTATTGTGATGTGAACACTTATCTTCTCTTCCACACACAACTTCAAATGCTTCTTTGAGGTAATTAGAGGCTCTGTTGCTAGTGGCTATAGCAAAAATCCCAACGCCGTTCTTCTAAGGCACCCAAGTGTTTCACGGTATGCGTTTCTTCAGGGGAGTGCACATACGCACTGCGAACTAACCTAAAAGATATGCACAATGGTAAAATGACGCTTCTTTGTTCCATAAGACACTATTTCTTGTTATGTCGCCAATATAAATACTCTTATACATTTTATCAAAAGTTTACCCATAAGTTCTTCATTTGCTCTTAACCAGAGGAGGAGAAGATTTTTCCACTGTTCTCCTCATCATATGTCAAAAAACGCCGCACATGCGGCTTAGGATTTTCAAGACCATTTTTAAGGACTTCCCCCTTAGCTCCGCCTCCGCTATGTACGATCGACAATGTAGCTTTTCAAACCGCCATTTTTAAAGACTTCCCATTTGGTCATATATTACCTTAATAAGGCTTTTCAGACACACACTGACCAGTCAATAGATGCATTCAGACCATGTGGTTTTACTGTATTAAGGTTAAAAATCCACCTCTGTTCCTCTCTAAGTAAAATGTGCTCTTTAGATTTTCCCCCCGTGAAGCAACAATCTGATCTACAACGAAACAACGTAGTTGATCAAAGCTGTGGTTTTCACTAAGGCAATGTTGCACTAATGGTGCCTCCATCACTCTGTTGTTGAGTCGACTACGATGCTCAGCCAACCGTAATTTCAACGGTATAATGGTCTTCCCTATATATAACAGCATACACGGGCAGCGGACCCCATAGACCACAAAAGTTGAATGACACGTAGTGGCTTTTTTTAACTGGTAGGTGACACTGTGATACTCAAATTCATTTATTTCCAATGTTATGGCACATATACTGCAAGAGCCGCATTTTTTATGCCCAAACTCAATAGCAGATTCGTTTGTGAGGTTCAATGGGCGAAGGCTAGAAGAACTTAACTGCTCCTTCAAATTCGAACCTCTACTCCATACACAACGTATTGTCTTATCACTTAATCCAGGAGTCATGCCCAAAATTTTACTATGATTCTCGACAATCTTCTGGATCAGCTTACTTAAAGGAGAAAAATGAGTGATGAAATTTACTGTGTCAATATCAGTTTTCCACCCTGAACGTCTTGCTTGTTCATGTGATGACAGCAACAGCCAACGATCATTATATAGGGCTCTAGTATATGCCCATTTTATAATCGGCTTTGGGTTCCCTCTCAATAAGAAATTCTTAGTCAATTGTTTTGATTTTTTCCGGAAATTGGAAGTATCCAAGCAATTTCTCCTGTATCATAAAAACTGGGAGAAAGGTGACCCTTCTTTTAATTGCCTCGGATGAGCACTGGTGAAGTGTAAAAAAGTATTTCGATCTGTGGGCTGTCTGTATTAGCACGTTACAGTAGTGGGTAAAATATGAGGACTGGGTTGGCGGAAACCACAGCTGGGACTTGAACCTGTGACCTTCTGCTTCTGAATACACTGGTTTTGTGCACTGCACCACCATGTTATCACAGAGATGGTGCATTCCCTGGTGATACCATGACTGTTGGTCAGACAGGGCCTGTCTGTTGCAGTGCATGGCACCCACCTACACAGGGCTAGGCCATGGTCTGCTCTGTGCAGCTGCCACTGCCCCCTCCACCACCAGTATCCCTCAGCCACCATGCTGACATGCCCTTCTGCTGGTGGAGCTGGTGGTGCGCAGTCTCAGGCCATCCAGTGTGCAGGTAGGAGGCTGCCTATGGTGCGGGTTCTGGGGTAGGGGTGCCTGCATAGACCTCCATGCTCCCCTCCAGCCCTGCCTGCCAATGTTCCGTGCCCTTGGGGGTAGCTGTTGGGTACTATCCCCTGTGACACTTTGGGAAAGCCACTCGTGCCCATGTTGGACCTTCAGCAGTTGCTGTCTGGCTGCTCTGCTGTTTCAGCATTTGTATGGGCCACCTAGGCATCACCCTAGTCCGCACTGTGGCCCAGCTCCACCACAGCATGTGCCGCCTGCGGCCCTCTGTATCCCCTTCTCCGGCATCTGTCCAGTTGCCGTTCCGACATGCCCGCCCTGATGTTGCGGGACATGTGCACCTGTCCGATAGTGGGGAAAGCCCTGAGCAGCGCTATGTCACTGTGGGCTCATTCACCTTGTATGGGGACGGCGTATAGACCCTTCCACGATTTTTATCTGTTCTATGGGGCTTACTCGGGGGGGGGGGGATGGGTTGATGTTTCTCATTGATACCACTATTTCCCAGCTTGGTTATTGTTTTTTTCCAGTTTGTTGGGGTCATATTCAGTGTTTCTGTGCCCTTTTGTTCTGTGCACATGTATCACACTTATCACTGTTTTTTGGTTTCCCTGCCTAGGCTGTACATTGCTGACACTGAAATGGTTTCTCTCCCCTGTAATGTGCCTTTAACGGTAGGTTTTCATTCGCATTGGAATTCAGCCCTGAAATTCAGCGCGTTAGTGTGAGGGGAGCCTCTCTCCGCCCATTGACCCCTTCTCTCTGCCCTCTCTCCACCTTCTGCGTTGTTTTACCGTGCCGCGGAGCCTTACGCTCGTTAGCGCGTCATAACGCGCGTTATGACGCGCTAACGATCGTTAACGTTGCATAACGCGCGTTATTCACGATTACCGCAGTTTAGTAAACATACCCCTAAGAGTGCCTGCACACTGAGAAGGCATTGACAATGGTGGAGCACCAAAGGAGGCCTAAGAGGCAGGTAAGAATACCAACATGTACCACTTTTGGACAGTGGGGCCATGTGCAGATATGTGTGTGTGTTTGTGTCTCCAGAGGAGTGTGAGCTGCATGCATGTGATGCCCAGCATTTATGGCTGTGCATACAATATGCTGCAGGCCAGCTATACAACAACCCCACATACTTTGTGAGACATCATTTACAAACAGGTTAGTTTTCAGTAAGTAATTGCAACAGGTGGCCATGACGCTGTAATGCATTCCCAGTTACAGCATCATCTAGGTCCATCCCCACAGCATTCCTCTACACTTACCACCCAACTTGACACTGTTGTGCAACTCCTAAATCGCCTGCTGGTTTGACTGTGTCTAGCTTTTGCCACCAAGGAATAACTGGACAGCGGCTGAATATTGCCGCTAACTGGTTATCCCCAGGTACCAGCCTTGGAATGCCCCGATGCTAACTGCATAGCATCAGGGCATATAGCAGCCTTACCCAGGGATATTCATCAGCACTAACCATGGGAGTGCCACTGAATATCCTGCTCAGGGCATTTACACACTTTACAGGGCAGTAAATTGTGTAAATGCTTTTGAATATTGCCGCCAGATGTTATGGTAGCACCTATCAAATACAGTTTATCATGTCCAATGCAATATAAATCTTATTCTTCAGAGACTGTAAATTAATCACGTTCTCTGAACCTTCTCTTCCTCCATAGCATCCCTCACCAGATGAAGTTAAAATAAATTACTATAGCATCTCCCCCTGTTCTTCTTCCTCTTAGAGGTTTTCTCAACAGGCCTCTCCCCAATTACCCTCTCAGTCTTCTCAAAACATGGCACCTTTTTATATTGTCCTTATTATGATCTCTTCCCACAGTACACCTCCTTCTCCATTGACTTATATACCCCTCATATTTCACTTTACCTGTAACCCTCAAAATAGCACCCGCAGCAAAAATCAATCCCAACATATCCTCCTCACCCTAACTCCATTTTAACCCATGTATTCCAACACACCCTTACCTATAAACACCACCCCTTCACACAATCCCTTATACCCACACACCTGGCACTGCCATTCCTGGTATCAGTACCATTCTCAGGTTTTCTCCTTTACCACTATATCCTGTTTCTTGCATTGAGATTTTTATTGGTTGAAATTGGAATATCCCTGGTTATCACAATCTCTTCTTTTTCAATAATTCTCTTAGGTTCATCCCTGGCCCAGTATACCCTCTGGTAGGGTGCCCTTTTCTCTCTCTCTTGTGCTGTGGGCCTCCTACTGCAGTATCAGTGCAAACCAGGCAGACACAGCATCCATGTTTACTACCCAACACCTTTGAAATTGCACCACCAACACACTTGTTATGCCACCACCAACACCCTTGTGCCACCACTATCAGCATCCAGTGCCCTGTGCAACACTGAAACACTGACAGACAGATGGTGACAAACACTACTACTCCGAATCACACCACAGACCATTCACACACCTCCTCTCCAGCATGCCAACACACACTGGTATACACACACATTGTCATAGCACAGGCACACATTTGGTCTATGGGGAGTGGGCCAATCAGGCCGAGGAGGGGATCAAGGGTTGTTGAGGGATAGAGATCAGTAATTGGGAAACAATGGGTTATGGGAGCACTGCTGAGGGAGAGAATATACAGCGGAGACACAGGGGATTTGCACAGTAGACACGGACAACAAGTACACCAATTTCTCTTCAGAACAAGCTCCTCTAGTCACAATCACAAACCGTGGTCAGCATGGACAGCAAAGTCCCTTACCTATTTGTGATGTATAGCAGGTATAGAGTGGTATGTTTGGCTCAATACCTGCAGTGTCCTGAACATTTACTGTTCTTTAGCAATGCCCAGAAATGCCTCCAAATACACTCTTTATCTTGATCTTTATTGAGGATTTAATATACCGCTCTTACCATAGGCAATAGAGCAGTTTACATACAAATTATGAGTCTGCTAGGGAATAGAAAGGAACGCCAAATAAAATAGACAGGAAAGTAAGAGCAGAGACAGATAGAGAAATTTAGGGAACCAAGGTGGAGGAGAGACAGCAAGTATCAACGAGGGGGCGGAGAGAGGGGAGAAGTGGGGGGAGGGATAAGAACATAAGATATGCCATACTGGGTCAGACCAAGGTCCATCAAGCCCAGTATCCTGTTTCCAACAGTGGCCATTCTAGGTCATACATACCTAGCAGTATCCCCAGAGACACAGGTTCCACAATGCTTGTATTGGGTCAAGCATTGATATCCTGGGTCCCTTTTTAATAATTTTTTATTTATTTATTTACATTCTCTTATATACCGCGCTATTCTGCATCAGTGTGGTTTACATTGAACAAACTGAAATTACATTGAACAGGACATTATAACTTGGAGATAACTATTTTACAGGGAACACGGGCTATGGAGGGTTAAGTGGCTTGCCCAAGACCATAAGGAGCACCTTTGGGACTAGAAACCCCAGTCCTTCCGGCCCAAGGTTGCTGCCCTCTAGTGGGATTTGAACCCCTGACCTTCCGGCCTGAAGTACTGGCCTGAAGTACCTTGCCCCAACCACTAGGCCACTCCTCCACTCCAATAATGGTTTATAGACCTTTCCTCCAGGAACTTGTCCAAACCTTTTTTAAAGCCAGCTACACTAACAGCTCTTACTACATCCTCCGGTAACAAATTCCAGAGTTTGATTACACGTTGAGTGAAAAAATATTTTCTCTTATTTGTCTTAAATAGATTACCCTGTAGCTTCATTAAATGTCCCCTAGTCCTTCTATATTCTGATAGCGTAAACAATTGATCTACGTTTACCCGTTCCACTCCATTCATTAATTTATAGACCTCTATCATATCTCCCCTCAGCCGTCTCTTTTCCAGGCTGAAGAGCCCCAACCTTTGTAGACTCTCTTCATAGAAGTAGCCTTCCATCCCCTTTACCATTTTGGTGGCTCTTTTCTGTACCTTTTCTAATAACGCAATATCCTTTTTAAGATACGGTGACCAGAATTGCACACAATATTCAAGGTGCGGTCATACCATGGAACGATACAAAGGCATTATAATATCTTTTGTTTTATTTTCCATTCCTTTACTTATGATACTTAGCATTCTATTTGCTTTCTTGGCTGCCGCTGCACACTGGGCAGAGGGTTTTAACATGTTATCCACGATGACTCCTAAATCTTTTTCCTGGGTGGTGGTTCCCAATGTGGAACCTTGCATCGTGTAACCATGGTGTGGGTTGTTCTTTCCTAGGTGCATAACTTTGCACTTGTCCACATTAAATTTCACCTGCCATTTGGATGCCCAGTCTTCCAATTTATCCAGATCCTCCTGCAGTTTTGCACAGTCCTCTTGGGTTTTAACAACTTTGAACAGTTTTGTGTCGTATGCAAATTTGATAACTTCACTAGTTATTCCCTTTTCCAGGTCATTTATGAATGTGTCAAAAAGTAGCGGACCCAGTACAGATCCCTGGGGTACTCCACTATTCACCTTTTTACATTGGGAAAATTGGCCATTTAGCCCTACCCTCTGCTTTCTATCTTTTAACCAGTTCCCGATCCACAATAGCACACTGCCTCCTATCACATGACTTTTTAGTTTTGCCAAAAGTCTCTGATGAGGGACCTTGTCAAAGGCTTTCTGAAAGTCCAGATACACTATATCAACCGACTCACCTTTGTCTACCTGTTTATTCACACCTTCAAAAAAACATATCAGATTAGTAAGACAAGATTGTCCTTGTCTAAAGCCATGTTGGCTGGCTCCCATTAGGCCATGACTATCTACATGCTGTGTAATTTTGTTCTTTATGATGGTTTCTACCATTTTCCCCGGTACTGACGTTAGGCTCACCGGTCTGTAATTTCCCGGATAACCCCTGGAATCCTTTTTAAAAATTGGCATTACATTGGCAATCCTCCAATCTTCAGGTATTACAGATGATTTTAATGAAAGTTCACAGATTACTAATAGCAGGTCTGCAAGCTCATATTTCAGTTCTTTCAACACTCTTGGAATTATACCATCTGGTCCAGGTGATTTGCTACTATTCAGTTTATCAAATAGTTGTAATACATCTTCCCGGTGTAGCGATATTTCTCTCAGTTCCTCTGCAGTATCACCTTTAAATACCACTTCAGTCTTGGGTAACATCCCTACATCTTCCTCAGTAAAGACCGAAGCAAAGAATTCATTCAGTCTCTCCACTATAGCCTTATCTCCTCTTACTGCCCCTTTTACCCCTCCATCATCTAATGGTCCAATTGACTCTCTCACAGGCCTTTTGCTATGAATGTACTTGAAAAAGTCTTTATTTCGTGTTTTTACTTCCGTAGCAAGTTCCTTCTCAAATTCTTGCTTTGCCTGCCTTATCAATGCTTTGCATTTAACTTGCCAGTGCTTGTGCTGTTTCCAGTTTTCATCATTTGGCTCTTTTTTCCATTTCCTGAAAGATGTTTTTTTGGCGGCAACAGCCTCTCTGACCTCACCTTTAAACCATGCTGGCAGTTTTTTGGACTTTCTTCCACTTTTCTTAATGCGTGGAATACAGCTGGTCTGGACTTCCAGGATAGTATTTTTAAACAGCACCCAAACTTGATTTAAGTCTTTAACCTTTCCAACCGCTCCTTTTAGTTTTTTCTTAACTATATTCCTCATTTTATCATAGTCTCCCTTCCGAAAGTTAAAAGGTAGTACTGTGGATTTCTTTACTATCCCTCCTCCACTAACTAAATCAAACACGATCATGCTATGATCACTATTGCCAAGTGGTCCCAACACCCTTATTTCTTGCACCAGATCTGGTGTTCCGCTAAGGACTAGGTCCAGTATGGCTTCCCCTCTGGTCGGTTCATGAACCAGCTGCTCCAAAAAGCAGTGATTTATTTCATCTAGAAACTTTATCTCCCTAGCATGTCCTGCCGTGACACTGACCCAGTCGATACCGGGGTAATTGAAATCACCCATTATTATTACTCTGCTGTGACTTTTGTTAGCTTCCTTGATTTCTTTGAGCATTTCATCATCCATTTGTTCATTCTGGCCAGGCGGTCGATAGTACACCCCCACTGCCATCACCTTTCCCTTCATACATGGAATTTCAATCCATAGAGATTCTACAGCAAATGTTGTTTCCTGCAAAACTTTAATCCTTTCTGACTCAATGCCCTCTCTAACATAGAGCGCAACCCCTCCACCAATTTGATCAGTTCTATCATTACGATATAGTTTGTATCCAGGTATCACAGTGTCCCACTGGTTATCCTCCTTCCACCATGTCTAGGAGATAGCAATCATATCTAACCTCTCATTTAGAGCTATATATTCTAACTCTCCCATCTTATTGTTTAGACTTCTAGCTTTTGCATACAAGCATTTTAGAGACTGTATTTTATTAATATTAATCTGGCTATTGGTAGACATGGGTAATTTGGGATCTTTAAGCTCTTTCTGCTCCATACTCGAGGGAATTTGGGCTACTTTACTCTTTTTTGGAACCTCTCTGCTTTTGGTAGTATCCTTCAAGGATACCTTCTTCCGAACCATACGCTCATGGGCGACTGTCGGCTTTCCCCTATTTTCTAGTTTAAAAATGTCTCTATCTCCTTTTTAAAGGTTAATGCCAGCAGTCTGGTTCCATCCCGGTTAAGGTGAAGCCCATACCTTCGGAAGAGCCCCTTCTTTCCCCAGAATGTTCCCCAGTTCCTAACAAATCCAAAACCCTCATCCTTGTACCATTGTCTCATCCACGCATTGAGACTCCGGAGCTCTGCCTGCCTTTTGGGTCCTGCACGTGGAACGCGAAGCAGTTCGGAGAACACTACCCTGGAAGTTCTGGATTTCAACTTCTTACCTAAAAGCTTAAATTTAGCCTCCAGAACCTCCCTACCACATTTTCCCATGTCATTGATACCGACATGTACCAAGACAACAGACTCCTCCCCAGCACTATCTAAGATCTTATCTAGGCGGTGTGTGAGGTCCACTACCTTCGCACCAGGCAGGCATGTTACCAGGCGATCCTCATGTCCACCAGCCACCCAGTTATCTACATGCCTAATGATTGAATCACCAACTATAACAGCTGTCCTAACCCTCCCCTCATGGGCACATGGCCCTGGAGAAACATCCTCAGTGTGAGAGGGTTTTACATCACCTGGAGGACAGGTCCTAGTTACAGGATCACATCCTGCCATACCAGGGTGATGCTCTCCTGTCATGTGACCTCTCTCCTCCATGGCAACAGGGATGCTGCCAGACTGGTGGTGGGACTTCAGGACTATATCCATGTAGGTCTCGTCCATGTACTTCTCTGTCTTTCTAAAGTCTTCCAGGTCTGCTACTCTAGTGTCTAGAGAACAGACTTGTTCCCTGAGAGCAAAGAGCTCCTTGCACTTAGTGCATACGTAAGACCTCTCGCCAACTGGGAGAAAATCATACACGTGACACTCAATGCAAAAGACTGGAAAGCCCCATCTCGTTGCTGGACTGTTGACTGCATCTTAGTTTAAAACGTGTGTTTAGGTCTTTAAATTCTGTACTTACTAAGGGTTGGTGTAGATGCTTATACTTATAAAAGTGTATCTAATACTTCTAATATACCTTGTTCACCTTAAGCTTAATTAATCTCAGGTCCTCAATGTGTGACTGATTTGGATAAAGAGCTGCACCTGAGAGCAGCTCCTTTCCTCTAAAACATGTAAGTACCTATAAAGCTACAATTACCCCAGGGGTGGGTAGGTGTTGCGGAGGGAGGGAGGGAATATAAGACCTATTAAGGGATGGCTGTTACAAGGTACCCTGTCCTGTACCCTCAGCAGGGGGGGAGGGGGATAGTCCCTCAGGTAGGCTAGAGCAGGAAAAAAAGTTTAACACACAGCAAATTCTGGGGACAGAGCAGGGAGAGATATTTAGTTTAAAGCAACAATTAACCTGGCTACCACACAAAGGCCAGTTAGTTGAGAGAGGCAAGATAAGTTATAGAGCTGAGAAAGCTGAAGTGCAAAACTAAAGGGGACAGGGAGGTGAAATAGCACACCAATAAGACAACTATAATCAGACAGCTAGGACTCAACAACAAATAATATAAACAGACAGCTAGAACTCACAGCAAGTTGTCACAGGAGTTAAATATCCACCTCTCTAGCAGAGCACTGTGAGGGCACTGCTCTTCCCAGAGCAGAGAGAGGCAAGCAGAACAGTCAAGGCACACGTGGGAGGAGGAGACAGGAAGAAGGGCTACACAATACCTCAGCAAGGGGGGGAGGGGGTAGTCCCTCAGGTAGGCTAGAGCAGGAAAAAAAGTTTAACACACAGCAAATTCTGGGGACAGAGCAGGGAGAGATATTTAGTTTAAAGCAACAATTAACCTGGCTACCACACAAAGGCCAGTTAGTTGAGAGAGGCAAGGTAAGTTATACAGCTGAGAAAGCTGAAGTGCGTCATAGGCGTTACAGAATAGGTGAGTTTTGAGCCTTGTTTTAAATGTTTTGTGGGAGGGCTCTAGGTAGAGGGCAAGGGGGAGTGAATTCCAGAGCCGGGGACCCAGAAAGAAAGAGGCAGAAGAGTATGTTGATTCAAGATGAGCCTGGGATGGGGAGGAGAGATATAAGTGGTTAGCATGGATGGACCTAAGGAAACGATGAGGAGTGTGGAGGAGAATCAGGTCTGCTAAATAAAGTAGGGAAATAGAGTGAATAGACTTGTGAACAAAAAGGAGTATTTTGTATTGAATTCTGTATGGGACTGGTAGCCAATGGAGATGAATCAAAATGGGGGTGATATGGTCAAAACGTGTGGCATTGGTCAAAAAAAGGGCAGCGGTGTGATGAACAAGTTGTAATCTTCGTAATTGGGATTGGGGAAGGCCGGCAAGGGAGGCATTGCAATAATCTAAACGTGATACTACTAATGACAAGAGGAGGGTGGTCATGGACGGGACTGAGAGGAAAGGGCGGACCACACAAAGCTGTCTTAGAGTGAGAAAGGACCGTCTTACCACCGAGGAGATGTGCTCTTTAAATGACAAAGAAGAATCCAAGGTAACCCGAAGATAGCGTAGAGATGGAACAACTGGGATAGGAGCAGAAGAGAGGAGGGGAACAAGGGGGGGGGGGAACTAGGTTTCCAAAAGTAAACCAGATGGCGAAGGTTTAGAAAGATTGATATGTAGAAAATTAGAAATGAGCCAGAAGCTAAGCAGGAATTAAGAGGAGTGATATCGGGGGTGGTAGAGTCTGTGTGATAGAGAAGAAAGATATCATCAGCATAGAAATAAGCTGAGACACTGTGCTGCTGAATTAAGAGTGCAAGAGGTGCTAAAAAAACGTTAAATAAGAGAGGGGCAAGGACGGAGCCTTGGGGTACCCCACAGAGAAGGGGGATGGAGAGAGAAGAGGAAGAACCAGAGAGGACAGAGAAGGATCTAGAAGAGAGAAAAGAATGAAACCACTGCAGAACAGAGCCAGAAAGCCCAGTATCGTGAAGGCGTGCAAGAAGGGTGCGGTGATCCACTAGGTCAAAAGCAGTGGATAGATCCAGAGAAATAGCAATAGAGATGAGACCCCGGTCGTGTGATGCATGCAATTCATTAAGAAGGGAAAGGAGAATGGATTCAGTGCTGTGACCGGGACGAAAACCAGATTGCTGGGGATGGAGTGCAAGGGAGGCTTCAAGATGTGAGGAGAGTTGTGCAAAGACTAGTTTCTCTAGGACCTTGGATAGAAAAGGAAGATTTGAGATGGGATGCCAGTTAGCCAGGGAGGAAGGGTCAAGAGAGTCATTTTTCAGAATGGGACGGATACTAGCATGTTTCCATATAGAGGGAAAGGTTCCAGAGGAAAGGCTAGAATTAAAGATTGGCAAAATCAGAGGGGATAGGGCTAGAGAGGAATCGAAGAGCCATTAAGAGGGAATAGGGTCAGAAATGCATGTGGTTTTCCGGACTGAGGAGGAGACCCTGGTCAGGTCTAGGCTAGATATGGGTTGAAAGGTGGACCAGCTGTAGGAGAGAGAAGGAATGAGAGTAGAGGGAGAGGGAAGAACTTCAAGAAAAGAGAAAGGGGAGAAGGGCAAGAGGGGAAAAGAAGACGGAGGGAGCTAATTTTAGCAGCGAAGTGGGATGCAAGAAGTGCTGGATCGGGAATACTTGGGGAAGGAGCTGTGGAAGTGAAGGAGTGCGTGGCTGAAAGAGTGCGGAGAACCGAATAAAGTTGTCGGGATGAGTTAGATGAAGAAGAAATAAGATTGGAAAAGTAATCAAGTTTTGCAGTATGCAGAAGAGAGCGATAGTGGGAGTGACAATACCAAAAGTGGGACTGGGTAGCAGGAGAGGGATGGGTGCGCCAATGATGCTGTGCCCTGCAGAGATAGGAATGATGCAACAAGAGACCAGGGTGAAACCAGGGGTAATGGAGACGGGTGCGGTGAAGGGGGAGGGGCTGGAGAGGGGCAAGGAGGTTAAGGGCATTGGTGAGGGTGTTGTTCCAAAGTTGGACCTGAGCATCTACAGGGAGAAAATAGAAATCGGAAGAAAAGAGGGAATCTGAGGAGGGAGACTAGCTGAGAGTATTAAGGGTAATGCAATGGAAATGACGGGGTGGGGAGGGATTAGGAATCTGTGAGGAAGAGATCTCCAGGATGTCCAGATTTGGATATAACTATTCCTGGGGTGCGCAGATCTTGCCTGTTCTGACGTCACCTTCAGCACATCCTAACATTTGCAATGCCCATGTTGGCATTTTGGGACGCTCATCTCATGTTATCTCATCTAAAATAATTCCCTATACGAGTATTCAGTGCCACTGACTATACTATAATGATACTGAAAATATGCATTAATTAAAATGCTATGATCTGCGTTTAAGTTAAAATGGTCACTGCTGCCACTGAAAATTATCCCCATTGTTTTCTAGCTAACATAAACTATCATAGTAGTAAGTTTAAGGCATCTTTTTTGTACACTACTACATGATAGGCAAAGAAAGTTTCACAAAATTCATTTCAGCATTTTTACAGTGGATTATGATATTGATGAGCACTTGTGATGTCTGATATTGACATGGTAAATCTTAAGAATTAAACATGAGGAGACTTCCGGTGACATCATCGGGTTACATGGCGGTGTAGAGTTCCAGCTCCACCACCAAAGCCTGTAATAAGGGGGAGGGGGGGAAATACCCCCAAAATGAGTAAATCGAGAGGAGCATAGGAGGGGAGGCAGTAGCGTGACACCCCGAACGGGGGAGACGTGGGCAGAGCAAAAAAAAGCGCTGCAAGCACGCCACAGTAAGTGAAGCACAATAGAGAGCTGCCTGATCAAGAGATCACATGGCAGGCCGGAGCAGGGACAAGAAGAGCGGTGGCGGATCGTGAGCAGCTATAGGGATGGTGAGTCACCGAGCGGGACATCGATTGCAGGGAAGGCAGCAGCCGCTGCGGCTTGAGGGGCAGGAGGGTTTGTGCCGAAACACAAATTAAGCCCGAAGAAGAGAGATCGAGCAGAGGAACCGCGTGGCAGTGCTGAGCAGTGGTGGGGAATCGGAGGAAGTGCAAGAGGCCCGTGGAGAGCAGGCAGTGTTAAAAGGTGCCTTAGTGAGAGAACGTGGAGTGGGAACTCCGAAGGTATCGCTATTGTAGGAGAGCAGAGGAGGACAGAACACACTAAAAAGACAGAGGAACAATACAGCACCCTAATAGGGAGTATTAGAACGAGAGTACAAGAGGACCCAGTAGAGGTTGAACCCTTGGACAATCCCCAGAAGACCAGATCTGACAGTCAGGGTGATCAAGAGAGATCATGGATAAAAACAAAGGAGTACAGTCAGCAGGGAAGAAATTGGCTGTATTCAGATCTTCATATGCGACGGCCAGAGGGGGAAGAGAGGGGGAGAAGGAGGGCAGCCCACAGCCGGAAGGCTCGACTGATCAGGAGCAGGAGATAGAGAGGGGTTGTAGCCCAGGAGCAACTGCTACGCTAAGGGATTGGCTAACAGAGCTGAAAGAGGAGATCAAGATGGAAATAACTGGAGTGAAAAATGACCTAAAAGAGACAATACAATCTCTGAGACAAGATATTGTGGATATTGGAAACCGAGTTGAAGAAACGGAGCTCCAGCTGGAGTGGTAAGGGGGAAGAAATAGAGGAATTACAAAAAGGATGGGAGGATGTAAAGTGAGCTCAAGAAGAGCAGCAAGTGAAAGTGGAGGACTTGGAGGATCGATCCAGGAGATGTAATATCAGGGTAAGAGGCCTTCCAGAAGACCCAAAATATAAGAACTGTGAAGAAGTGATTGCTAAATTATTCAAGTCACTACTAGTAACCGCGGATCCGGAGGAAGGTGTTGATGTAAAGCCTTTGCAAATAGAGAGAGCACATAGAGGCCTGGGCCCTCTAAGAGAAAACAAGCCACGAGATATAGTTGTGTATTTAAGCTCGTTTAGAACCAAAGAAAGGCTTTTGAGTGCAGCGAGGAAAACGAGGCACGTTACTTGAGATGAGCACAAACTGGAACTCTTCCAAGATCTTTCCTCGGGAATGTTAAAGCGCAGAAAAAATCTTAAGGAGGTGATGGCATACCTGAGAAGGAAGGACATGAGATATAAATGGTTGTTTCCCTTTGGTTTACTGATAAAAGTAAATGGAAGGTTGAGATGAGTGCAGACATGTGAGGAAGCCTGGAAAGCACTTAAAGAACTGGGACTAACCAACCTTTCAGAGAGAGAGAGAGAGTACCGGTTGGAAAAACAACAGCTACCACAGCATCACTCACATTCAAGATGAACAACATACGATGGCACAGAGTACCAGCGGCGGGTCGACAGCTGGCGAGGATGCACAGAGAGAGCCAAGGAGTGGAAGTGGGGGAGAAAGGAGCTGGCTGAAACAGAGGGCACTGTATTAACTGGTTATGAAGCAGAAGGTAGACGGGGAGGGGTAGTTAGTAGCTTACCTTAAGGGTAAGGGGGGGGTGGGGGAAGGGGTGGAAGGAAAGGATTTGGATGTGGGCTAGATAAGGTAATTAGGGGGGAAACAGGGGTAAATTGGGGATCTTTGGGGGATGGTTAGAGAAAAGGGGGGAAGTGGAATGGAGGGGTAAGGTCAGGTAATGACCTGATAACCAGTCACCATCATGGAAGACAAATCTCTCTTCAGGAGAGGGGGAAGGGGAAGGGAGGTGGGGTGGATGGGGGGGGGGAGACATATGGGGGATATACTAGGGAGGCATAAGAGAATAAGGGGAAATAGGAAACAAAGGTGAGTTAAAAATAGTCTTATTAAATGTAAAGGGGCTTAACTCCCCATTTAAGCACCAAAAATTGTATACAGAAATAGCACGCCAGAAAGCAGCGATAGTGATGATACAGGAAACACATTTGACAAGAGCGACAGAGTACCTGGTTAAGCCCAGGGGATATGGAGTATGTATACATGCATCTAACATAATAGAAAAGAAAAAAGGGGGGGGGGGTGTCGCCATACTGTTGGACACAAGATTAAAGATGCACCTGCAAACTATTGTGCAGGACAAAGCGGGGAGATATGTGTTATTGCGTTTGAAGGTGGGGAACAAATGGTATTGTATAGTGAATGTATACACACCAACCGGAGCACAAGGTGAATTCTGGACAAAACTGAATGAGGAGGTGGGGAAATTGGGGGAGGGTATTCTAATATGTGGAAGTGATTTCAATTTAACATGGAACCTGGCTAGGGATGCTACGGGGAAAAGAGAGGGTAAAAGGGCAGATAGGAATCGATATCAAAACTTTGTAGTGCAACATTTGTGATGATGAGACGGTAATAAAGCCCAAGAAAGTGGGAAAAAAAACAGCCATTCACTTCTGAGCAGAGAAATGGTTCAGGGAGTTTTAGGGTTAAAACTCCGCTTAAGAAAAAAAACTGCATTCACAGAGCTGTTGAGAGTGAGCCATGCCCCAGCTCCAAGGTAACCAGGGGAGGTGACGAGGAATGCTTGGGGGTGGAGTTGGATGCCATAGGACAGTCTCACTTATATAAGCTCAGAGAAGCAGGAAGGAAGATGTGTGCATCTACCGGGGAGGAGGTTTCCACCAAGAAGGGAGAGTCTACCAGGAGAGTAGAGACTTCCAGAGAGTCTGGTGAGGAAGCAGGGAATGAGGAGACCAGGAGAAGACCTGAGAGAGGAAGGTACTCCAGGAGCTATCTCAAGAGAAATCCCTATTGCACTCAGCATACAGAAAACTCTAGCCCTGAAGAAAGCCCAGCTGGTAGGGGAATTACAGCTGGCCTGGAAGACAGGAAAGTTCATTCTGTGGGAGATGCTGGTTGGGAGCAAGGTACGGGACTGTCTTTAAGAGAGCTTGGGGGAAGTGTTTCATCTTCAGCAAAGCCTGGGAAAAGACTACTTGCTGGGAAAAAGGTGAGCACATTAGAAGCCTTAAAGAATCTGCTAAAGAATAATGAACTCCTCTGTCCTCTCACTGTTACTCAGCGGGGAGAAGAATCCCAGTGGGGAAAGGTTTTAAAGTTACTAGAGAAACTAAAACCTGCTGTTCCACACGCTGAGCCCCGCCAGGTGCCAATTGACCTAGATGAGGAAAGCATGCAAATAGATGAGTGTGTTTCAGATAACGTTTCCTCTGATTCTGAAAGGGATTGCTCATTCTGTGTAAGCCAGAGGTGACAAGGCTATAGGGTTTGAAAGTTGTAAAAAAAACCTGGAAGCTTTCCTAATTGCATGACCTGCTGGAGAATTGGGTTAAACAAAGTGTTAACGTTTTGAGCTGAACAGAGAGGTTCAAAAGGAGTCATGTGGAGCCTTGAACCCAAAATATAAATGTTAGCAGCTTGAAGAAAAGAATATAAATTTATTTATTTATTTATTATTTATTTATTTAACATTTCTTATATACCGCCTTTCATGATATCAAGGCGGTTTACATTGAACAAACTGAAATTACATTGAACAGGGCATTATAACTTGGAGATAACTATATTACAGGAAACATGGGCAATGGAGGGTTAAGTGGCTTGCCCAAGACCACAAGAAGTACCTGTGGGACTAGAAACCCCAGTCCTAGTCCTTATTATGGATAAATGAACATCAAGCTCCGTTTAATTAGTATTTATTTTCTTAATCAGATAAGCACTAGAAAAATGAGATATGGAAGAGTGCACCTGAACACTGTCACAACAGAGGAGGTGACCATGACTCTCCAGGTGTAGCATTAAATGTTTATTCGCTGCATCTTTGCTGACACCGAGAATGATTTAGACTTGAATCAGCAACAGAATAATGCAAGGGCTCAAACAGGTGACACCCCAAGTGTTAAAAAAGCAAAAGAAATGTGGAATAATACAGGTTTTGCATCGTTATGTTAAGTAACAAGAAAGACAAATTCAGAAATCAGTGTTAAATATAGATGCAAAAGTTAATAGGCTGAAACGTGCCTGTTTAAAGCAATGCACAGTTGCATACATCCCTCGAAATACCTCTCCCTCCCTTCTCCCCCCCTCCTCATGTCCACAGAAGAGGAAAGAGTGGTAGGATATTCATGCAAGCTACTGAGTGCGTGCCACTGCATCCACAGCTGCCTGACTAAAATCCTACAGAAAGGCAGGTACATCTGTGCCCAGATGTGTATGGACTGCTCCTGATTGTTTTGAAACATACTAAATAAATACTATGATCCTAAGAACATTACTTATGTTTTCTTAGTACTCTAACTTGAAAGACAAGATCCCAACATTTATTTTTATATTACAACAACTCATAGCTATGAAACAAACATAGAAATGGTTTTCATGCCGAACATACTGGTCTGCCTGACTAGCTCCAGCCAAGGACAGTGAAGGTAGTAATGTAGCTGTAGGTGTGTAGCAGGCTTGTAAGCTCCACATGTAACTCTCATCGTTGCACTTTTCTTGCTAATAAGTCTTTTGGAACAGCAATAGAAGGATCCCCCAAATGCTGATGGAAAGTGGATTCAGTCCTAGGTATGTCTTGTATCAGATAAAGAAAATGCAGTGTCTGAAGCATGTAAGCTTTCCAGATTTAGAATCAAAAACAAATGGACAAGCGAAAGAGCGAACTTCCCACACACACAAAGACGATTCAAGTCCTTTGACAAGGACGAATTCATCCAGGACACAATACAACACTTGAACATTGACTCAGAGGACCTGGAGGAACAAGTTTCCAACTGGAACAATGTCCTAGCTAACGCCGCCAAACCATCCGTTGACAGGACCAAGAAACAACACCACAACAAGAGACAAAACAAACCATGGTACTCAGCAAAAATACGACAGGAAAAGAGGGAGCTCAGGAAAATTGAACGGAGATGGAGAAAAAACAAAACTACTTCCGACCAACATCTTTACCTAACAAAGCAAAAACAATACAATGAACACATCAACCAATCAAAGAGAGAATTCCACACAAACCTGATAAACTCTTCCATCAACAAACCCAGAGAACTTTTCGAAATAGTAAAAACCCTGACAAAAGAGCAAGCAGCAGAAAGAGAAATACAAGTGGATCCACAGATATTCGCCGACCACATCAAAGACAAATTTCACTCCACAGAGCGCTCAACACCCAGTAGAACCAACAGAACGAACGTCCACCCCAAAACCTGGGGCACATTCCACTCACCCTCAAAAGAGCAGATATCAGACATCATCTCCACAATCAACACAAGCACTGCTCCTACAGACCCTTGCCCAGTGTCATGGGTCAAAGCCACCAAAGCAAGCCTCATACCAAACATTCATAAAATGGTACACAACTCACTCACTCAAGGACTCATGCCACAGCAATTAAAGCTTGCCTCAGTAAGACCAATCACAAAGAAAACTTCTCTCGACAAAAAGGACCCAGCAGCATACCGACCAATCTCCAGCATACCCTTCCTCGCAAAAATAATCGAAAAGACGGTTCAACTACAACTTCAGGAACACATTGACGAACACGGAACTCTCGACGACAACCAACACGGATTTCGTCCCAACCATGGAGTCGAAACTCTCCTGATCTACCTCTTCGACAGCATCATAAGAATAATTGACGACATCAGGAATGGAATTATAATGATCTTCATCGACATCTCCTCAGCGTTCGACACAGTTGATCACAATATACTCCTGGAGAGACTGAAGAACACTGGTATACACGGTACCACTCTAAAATGGTTCCACTCGTACCTAACAGAAAGACAGCTACAGGTCAAGGTGGGACAGGACACCTCCCGGCCCATAAACGTCCAACAAGGAGTACCACAAGGATCCGCACTCTCAGCACTCCTTTTTAACATCTACATCCAACCAATATGCAACATTATGAAAGAGAACAACATCCAATACACAATATACGCAGACGATATAATGGTATACTCCCCGATATCAATCGAAAACCCGGACTTCTCTAAGATAGCAGACTGCCTTACCCAAATGGCGAAGTGGTGCCAAAACAACAATCTAGCTATAAACTACAACAAGACTGAAGCTTTAATCATCACTCGAAACCAAAGCTTCACACACCCACCAAACATAAAGATACAAAGCACCACGATACCGATAAGATCGGAGGTGAGATACCTTGGGGTTACTCTGGACAGTAAACTCAACCTCAAACCACACATAGACAAAACAATCCAAAAAGCATATTACAGGATGCGAATCATCAGGAGACTGAAACCACTCCTCGCTCCAGAACACTTCCGTACAGTCTGTCAAGCACTGATAACCCCAATACTGGACTTCTGCAATCCGATATACCTCGGACTACCAAAACAAGCTCTCAAACCACTACAGCTGGCACAAAACACTGCAGCTCGAATCATATCCGGAGCCGCAAGGCAGGAGCACATCACACCTACACTAAAGGACTTACACTGGCTCCCAATCATTGCTCGCATCAGATACAAGACTATCATAAACCTATTTAAGATAAAAGAACACACATCAGCCAACAGCCTCCACCTGCTCATACAACCGGAAACCAGCGCACGTCCCAGAAGAAGTCAAACACGCAACCGAGTCAGCACCCCAAATGAGTACAAGCACACACGCAGGGACACAACAGACAGAGCTCTCTCCATGGCTGCTCCAACAATATGGAACAATCTACCGGACGATCTAAGGGCAACTCCAGACCTCAAAGACTTCAGAAAACAACTGAAAACCATGCTGTTCATAGAGCACTATGGTCACATCACATAACCTAAGAGAATGGATAACAGCACTCCAATCCTCCCAAACAACTGAATATATATAAAATATGATTCTAGCACCACTGTAAATAGCCCACCCTGTATATAGCTCAAACAAATCAAGCACCCAACACATCCCTCACACAACTAAGTTTTATCCTCACTGCATGTACAACACACACACTTTACCTGATTGCTTGCTGTGATACCACCTTGATTATTAAGATAAGGCGGTTTAGAAATACTGTTAAATAAAATAAATAAATAAAATAAATGTGAAACTGAAGTTTTTTTTAAAGTGATTGTTATTTTGATACAAGGACGAAAGCTTGGGCTGCTCACAAAGCACTTGGCTACACATACAGAGAGCAGTACAGTCCTAATTCCTGCTCTCTATAGCAAAAATGTCTTCAGAAAGGTATACTGCATTAAGTAGATAAAACCTTGGAAGACATAGAGTAGTTACTCACCTGTAACAGGTGTTCTCCAGGAGCAGCAGGAATCAGTCCTCACATCTGGGTCATCGGCGCCGATGAAGCCCCAGCGGAGCATCTCCCCAGCCCCCCACGAAAGCCCCTGGGAATGCTTGAACCCAAAATATAAATGTTAGCAGCTTGAAGAAAAGAATATAAATGTTAGCAGCTTGAAAGTAAAATGATAGCAGCTTAATGGGAAGAATGCAAAATGTTTAACAGCTTGAATTGAAGAAGTTAAGGTGCTGTCTAGAGCGCTGTGAAAACCTGGGTTTGTGCTACCCAGCTGGGAACCTGGAGCTCTGATCTCTGCTGAAGGAAAATACTTTATTGCTGGTTTAAAACAAGCTGTCTCAAACAATGCTGCATTGACTGCTCTGAAAGTTTGCTGTGAAGTTTTGTTGCCTTTTGTTTTTCAATGGAGAAGTATCCGACTTTGCTTTGCTGTATATTTGAACTCCTTAAAAAGAAGTTCATTGGCTAGGAAAAGAAAATTATAATACATTTCCTGTTTGCCTTTTTGAAACCCCTCGGCTATTCTTTATTGCACAACTACACTATCCAGATGCTGCGGCTCTGGACCTAAGCTGACAAAAGGGACATTAAGAGGTATGCCCACTGCTCCTAGGCAACCGCCTAGCCAGTAGTGGGCGCTACACATTGTTTGATAGACGAGTGGAGATTACAACACCCGGGGAAGAGACAATTTTCTTACTTTTCGCCAGTTCATGGCTCCTAATCAAGAATAGATGCTATTTGGGTCTCGAAGGAGGTGGGGGGTAGGATTAAGGTGGTGGAGATGGACTAAATTACATGGTCTGATCATGCACCAGTTGAAGTAAGATTGAGAATGGAGGATCAGGGAAAAGGCATACAGTTCTGGAGGCTGAATGAATCATTACTAGAAGATGAGAGGGTCCGAGCTGACATTGAGAGAGAAATGAGGGAATATTTTAAGTGGAACGATAATGGGGAGGTTGCTTGGGGAGGAGTGTGAGATGGCTATAAGGCACTGGTGAGAGGAATTTTAGTTAAATGGGGCAAGGAAAAGGAAGGAAAGAGAGGGAAGAGAGAAGGCTCTGAGAGAACAATTGCTGGCACTGGAAGAATTAGATGTGCAGGGACATCAGGGGGAGATAGTAGTCAGGTGTTGGCAATAAGAGCACAGATCAATGCTATGTATGCGGAGAAGATACAGTATCAGATGCAGCTATTGCGACAGGAGGTTTCTGAGGGGGAGAATAAAGCAGGGAGCAACTGAAACAGAGGAAATTTTGCTCTCATATAATGAGAATCCAAAAGAAGGGGGGGAGTGGGTAACTAAGGATGGGGAGATCAGAGAGTCTTTTAGGGAATATTACCAGGGGCTGTATAAAGCCATGGAACCCCCACAGAGGGAGAGAATACAAAGTTATCTGGACTCCATAAACTTGCCTAAACTAGAGGCGGGGGAGATGGCAGAGATTAGTAAGCCCATACGAGGAGATGAGGTGCAGAGGGCAATAAAACAGTTGAAACTTCATAAGGCAGCAGGTTTGGACGGGCTTACAGTGAGATTCTATCGAAGTATTTGAGAAATCTTAACAGAACCACTAGTGAGATTATTTAATCTACCAAGGGAGGGAGGAGAGTTAGCGGGCACGATGGGGTGGGTGGGAATTACAGTAATACAAAAAGAGGGGAAAGACCCGCAAGAATGCTCATCCTATAGACCTATCTCGCTGCTCAACTGAGATGCTAAATTGTTAGCTAAAATACTTACCACGTGCTTTAACAAGATAATAGTTACCTTGTTGTTCCCAAGTTCTAAACTCCTGTTACTTGTAAAATGCACTACAGTTTCCTGTATGTATATGTTTGTTTCATGTAAACCGCGCTGATGATAATAGTGCGGTATATAAGAGATGTTAAATAAATAAATAAATAAATAAATAGGGAAACTGATACATCAAGATCAAGCGGGATATATTCCTGGTAGACAAGTAGCGGACAATATTAGAAAGATATTAAATATGATATGGTCCATTGAACAAAGCCGGGAGGAGATGTTGTTTCTGTCACTGGACGTGGAAAAGGCTTTCAAACAGGTGTTATGGCCTTTTCTCTTTCAAGTATTGGAAAGAATGGGGTTGGGGAAGAAGTTTACAAATTGGGTGAAGGCAATCAACCGAAAGGCTGCGTGAGAGTGAATGGGGCTTACTCTGGATTTTTTGATCAGGGGAGGGGAACGAGACAGGGATGTCCCCTATCACCGCTACTATTTGCGATAGCACTGGAACCATTTGCTCAGAGGGTGAGAAAACGTGCTGATATAACTGGGATAGAAGTTGGGCGGAGTGCATACAAAATATCCATGTTCGCTGATGACATTATATTAAGCGTGGCTAGACCCGGTGTAAGTATCCCAATAGTAATGTGGGAGTTGGAAGAATATGGTAGGCTGTCGGGATTTACAATAAATTAGACAAAATCTGAAATTTTAAATCTAGCAGTGCCAAGGGATGTACAGGAACTATTGCAAAAGAAATACCCCTTTAAATGGGCAAGGGAGAGCATCCAATATCTCAGCATCCAGATCAGCAGTAGGCTGGAAGCATTATATAAATTAAATTATTTGAAGCTATTTGGGCAGATAGAGAACTGGCTGGATGGGTGGGGGTGGGGATAACTTTCCTAGTTTGGGCGCATAGCTACAGTAAAGATGCTGCTGCTACCACGGTTCCTGTTCCTGTTCCAGATGCTCCCAATAAGGGTACCATACAACTAATTAAAAGAGATACAGAGACTCGTTAATAGATTTATATGGGTAAAGAGGCGTTCCAGAGTAGCACTGACTGTAATGCAAAGAGCCAGAGGAGAGGGGGGTAAGGAGTACCAAATTTTAGAAAATACTATGAGGCAGCACAACTGAAAACGATCTATGAGTGGCAAAGAGCCACACAGAAACAATGGGTCCAAATGGAGAAAGAGCTGATGGGGGGGGGGGGGGAGGGATTGGAAAGAATAATATAGAGGGGTAGTAAAGGATCAGACACTCAACTCCTAAACCCCATAGTGACGCACACTTTGAATGTTTGGAAACACAGTAAAAAATTGTTAGTTCACGATAAAGGCTATATAAAGGGAATGTCCCTTGAGGCCTGTTTTGACAAGGGAAAGGGGCCCGGTGGGGGGGGGGCATATTCTAAGTAGATGGGCATATTCTAAGTAAAGCGCATCTCCACCAATTAATATATACAAAGGGGGTCTATGAGTTTGAGGGCCTTAAGGACCTCTATGTGTTAAAGGAAAGCAATTTCTATGCTTATTTACAACTCAGTCACTTTATAAGACAACCAAAAGTAGGGTCAGATTTATAGGAAAATAGGGGATGGTTTGAGGCCATATACTCAGGCCATCTGGGTCAAAAGAGGGTTTTGTCTAGAATTTACAAAGGCTTGACGGAGAGCGGGGAGTGTAAACTGCAATATATGCTGAAATGGGAGGAGGACCTGGGGGTAAGTTGGAATGTAGAGGTGTGGGATAAGATAATACAGACGATTGCTAGTATTTCTATCGCTACACAAATAAAAGAGAATGCCTACAAAGTGTTATTTAGATGGTACTGGACACCAGTACGTAAAAAAAGAGCTGGTAAGGGATCTGATGAAAAATGCTGGAGGGGATGTCACAAGAGAGGGGATTGGCTACATATGTGGTGGAAGTGTGATACAGGCATATTGGGTAAAGATTATAGATATGATACATGGCATGACAGGATATAGATTGCAAAGAAGACAGGAGGCATATCTGTTGCATCAACTAGACAAAGATATCCCAAGAAGGGAAGGGTGGGGGGGGGGGGGTGTGCTGCATCATTGTATAGTGGCAGCCAGATGCGAGATAGCGCAACACTGGATGGGGCCGAGCTTACAACAACCTACAGGATTTGTTAGAAGAGTGGCTGAGGTGAGTCTGATGTATAAATTGTCTGAGCTGAGACGAGGGAAAGAGGAGAGGAGTGCAGACAAATGGAAGGGGGTGTGGAAGTGGTTGGAAGCCTGGAAAGAGGGGGAGAGGGTGTGGAAGGAGGATGGAAGGCTGGCTGCACCATAGGAAACTTAGATTGGATGTACACTATAGCATAAAGCAGAGAACTCAGGGTGAACCGGAGTAAAAGAGGTGAGACTTTACAAGTGGAAGATGGAGAGGGGAAGGATGGCAGGATGGATGAGAGAAGGAGGGGAGGGGAAGGGGAGGGAGGGGGAGGAGGGGAGGGGAACATTTAGGGGGGGATGTAAAGGAAGGTTGCATTTGTAAGGGGGAGCAATGTGTTATGAAGGGTAAATTTTGTAGAGCATGTCTAATGTTGAGAACAAAATATGTTGTAATCTTGAAATGCTGTTCCTAATAAAAAATTTAAAATGGAAAAAAAAGAATTAAACATGCAACTTCTTCAAAAACACATAAGATTTAGTATGTGTCTTTACACTTTAGGGTCATTCCAGAACATGAATAAAGGGTTTGTACATGCAGTGGGGACGTTTATGTGCCAAAAACATCCCCAACCATATTCTGAAACACTGCTGTCATGCACGTCCATGGCGCTAACATGGGGATCTCAGAATGTGCCCAGAATGGGGACATGGTCAGCTGTGACAAAATATAAAGTGCATTCAGAAAAGGCCCTGAATACACTTCAAATATCTCCACAGCTGACCAAGATGCAGTTTTAAGGTACTGAGAGCAGAGGTGAGGGAATGTTGTAAGGTATAGACACATTAATAAAAATCCTAACAGAAATATTAAGAAGAGCAATAGTGTTTATTCAGTCTATGCACTTATGTTCTGTTTGTGCTAAAGGAGCCAATACAGTGGACACTAATAATTCATGTATACCATATAGGCGTGTACAGGGCATGAGAAGGACTAGTATATGTTCAAGGTTGCAGCAGCTGTCATTTCTCATTGGTATTTATGTCTAGTTTGCATCAGGAAACTGCTGTCTGTGATGAGCAGTTTAGGAGATGCATGTTTTTCTCGAGGGGTGTGGCATCCACGGGTACATCGCGGGGACAAGCAGGATCCGAAATGTGTAACTTTTCAAACTATGGTCTGCATAGGGACATCCACAATGTTTACTCAGGTCCCATAATATTGACGGGGATGTGTTTCTTCGTTATATTGCAGTCGTGAACAGGCCATGCTCCAGATGCGGGCACGGGCTGTCTGAATAGTGTTTGCCCATATCAAGCTAAACATGTCTATCTCCCCGATTCTGGACCCACGGTCACATCCAGACCCGCAGATGTGGAATTAGGTTCAAACTTGGCCCATTTTTAATTTAGATGTGCCCACGGACCAGGCATGGATCAGGCTCTTTGTGAATACATTTAGATGAATTCATCAGCACACTTCAAAACTGCAAAACTGAGTCACAGTGCTAGCAGATACTCACACATTTATAATGAAAGTGAAATCATCTTAATATTAAAAATGTTATGGGTATCATGTTTCTAACAAGACTAATTCTCATTATCCACCAGGCTGTGATGGCAACATGTAAAACTGAAATCATTAATCACTTATTAAATTTTGCAAGAGTAACATTATGGGGTATGTTTACTAAAGAGCATTAAGGGCACACCAGTTAGCAAGTGTTAATGGCAGGGTGTTATCATGTCGTAAAGGCTAGGCTGGGAGTAGGCATTCCGTCGGTAAGGGCTCTTGGCTTCACTTATCGGGCACTAACAAGACACCAGGCGTGAAGCATGCCCCTTAACACCTGAAAATGGCAGTCACCTTAACTCAGTATAAGGGATCCCTTGTGAAAGTAACATATAAGGTTATGGATGGAAGGAAAGGTAAGAGCTGATGGACATGTCAGATCCATATGTAACCTGCGTGTCTGTGAGTAAGTGGGTTGAGCATGTGGGAGGCATCTGCACTGTATCACTGAGGGGTGCCCACATAATCTGCTCTAATATCAGTGTGTGCCATAGGAATGGAAAGAAGTGTACCCTGATGGAGCCATCATTGCCATGATGTGGGAATCCAAAGGACAACTGAGCAGGAGTGGTGACATGCAGATCATTCACAGGAGAGGTGTGAGTGATACATCCTAATGATTAAAATGTTCTTCTGTGGACCATGGTGTAGCAGTTAGCAGGAGAATACAAAACTGTACATAATGGGTATATGCTGATTGATGGATGGGCTGAAGGATGGATGGTGGTAGATGAGAGTGTGGAATGGCCCTGTTGCCCCGATGTTCCTGAATGTGACAACACAAATGCAGTTGTAGTGTGTGCAAAAAAATAATAGCTGTGCCATTGGGATATGACAGCTGTCTCAGCTTTTCAAACCAGGAAAACACAACAGGAGGTTCAAGACCCTTGAAGGTTTTTCAATAAAGACTTTTTATATTCATATTTGTGGTGTGGCCATCTTCCTCCGCTCTGTGGACATCAGCTTTTCTAACCACCATACAATCTTCATGACGCATGTGCATATAACAAATGGACAAGTGTCTCTCATCTTGTCCATATGGAGCAAGTAAGGACATGTGATGATCTCTGGAGGTGGCCATCCCAGGAGTGGGATGTGCCTGCATGTACTGCATATATGTGATGAAGTCAAAGATGTTTAGTCACAGCTTTGATGAAATATTCCAATCATGTGCAACTCATGTGTCATACATGTGCAGAGCAAACATGTCTGACCCTTTGCAATGGCCTACAGCAGAGCCAAAAAGTCAGGATGTCAGATGGGCATGATTGCCGTGTGCATGTTTGCAGATCCAATGTGCTATCATAACACATAAAAAAGTATAAGAATGTATGTCCTTCAGTCAATACAGATTCTGGACTGTTTCAGGTAGTCTATTGAAGTGAGTTTCCCACAGCCACAAAGAGAACAAGTAGGATTCAAACCTTGCTCTGTTGCTTACCAAGCCAGTACTTTAACCATTAAGATACACCTCCATACCTTTTGCCACAGCAATGTCTAGAATCAAAGAGACTGCAGGTCCCTGCCTGCAATGGCTGAAACCCAGGACATGAAACAATTTGGCTGGCACATTTTGAGACAATGGTACACTACATCTAGGGCCTACCTACTGTAGCACATATGCAGTACATACTGCACTGGATACTCAGTACTATAATTGAATAACAGATACACAGCGGTAGAATACAGTCACACACAGAAGTTCACTGCACCACAGTGTGGCACTAGCACTTGAACTGCTGCACACTGCAAGATAGGTATATGTGCAGGTTTACCTAACTCAAACTATATTCATGACCCCTGCAGTCCATCACAGACCATCCTGCCCTTCTTGGGGGGCCTTGCACATGTCTGCCACCATCATAGAAGACAAACAAATACTGGACAATGCTCCAGTGATCACAGTCACCACCATGGCTGCAATTGGTGCTCTGGGAACCAGTATCAGTTAGCCCCTCCATTACCCATGATGCACCACACAATCTGAGCAGATATATGCAGCTGATGCCCATATGAAGTGATCCAGCATATCAGCTCTGTAACATGCAGGGACATTGTGTGCTTTCTGCACATAACAGCTGCCATATATGCAAATGACCTGTTGCTTCAGTCACCCGAATGTGAGGAAGAGCACACATCACCTGGTCCCCAGAGCAAGCCCTGCAATAGATGGATTCTGCATGTGTTGGAGTGGATCTATATGATTGTTAGTCTGCTGCAGGTATTGCCTGCAGTGTGTGATGCTGGTCACTTGGTATACTGTGCTATTGTAGTATGCTGGAGTGGTCTGTTTCATCTGGCCCTTCTATCCTACACCTGTTGGTAAGAAACTCTTCTATAACATTTTATGTTAGTTCCTAAGAAACCCAATTGCAGTGAGTGTTGTTTGAAAAGGAAGGTGGGGTGCTGACACCAAGCAAAAGGGTCTACCAAGACCATAGTTAGCAGCAGGTTACCAACAGCCCAAGAAGAGCTGATCGCCATACACCCTCCGATCTAATCCTCCCAACAGCAACCCCCCCCCCAAAAAAATTAAAGCCTCCCCCTATCACCACCTCCCAAAATATATCCCCCTAAAAAATGTGACTCCCAACATCATACTCCCAACTCTCCATTACCCCCTGATCCCTCCAGGTCTCAGCCTAGAGCTGCTGAAGTTTAAAATGGTAGCTGTGACCCCCTAGCAGTAATTTCATTGTACAACTTCTGGGGAACAATCTGCCATATAAGGAGTAACTGCCCTTGTATGACCCCCTAGCAGAAGTACTATGAGACTATCTCCAGGGCTCATATCTGCCATTTTGAACCTCAGCAGCCTCAGAGTGGGAGCAGAGGGGGACCTCTCCCATCATGGTCCACTAGAAAATCAGAGGAATCTCTGGGCTAGACCCATGGAGATCAGGTGGTAGGGGAAGGTTGGGGTGCAGCTTCCATTGGGTAGGACTGATCTCAAGAGGGGCTTGATTGCGGAGAGGTTTATTAACAAAAAGGAATGGATTGGGGGTACCATCGGGGGGGGGGGGGGGATTGGATCAGGGAGTGGATGTGTTTGGAGGGATCAGATCAAGGAGGCTTATCCAGAAAGTTATGGAATCGGGTTACCCTCCTCTGCTGCACTACATTTATTTTTCTTTTCTTATTTTGCAGCGGAGCCACATGACATGCCTCAACAGATAGTGTGTGTCCACTGAATTGTCTGCCAAGGCATAGACCATGTGCCCATGTGGTGAGTATCTGCAGCGTGCTCTAACTGCAGGACAGATGTCCAGTATGCCCTGACACTAAGCACACAGGCTCCGTACTTTCTGTGCATTAGCTTTTGCACATAACAGAATTAAATGGAAACACATAACATGTTAGTAAACAACACCCAAGGGTACTTATGAGTTTTTTTTGTTTTGTTTTATTATAAAATAAGCTACAAATAGGCACTTATCTTTTACACATCGATGACCTGTTTATAAAATTACTCTCCTGCTCTATTACTTTCAAAGGGAAAAGTCCATATGTCTGTAAATTACAGTATATATTATGCTGCAGAGTGCTAAATGTTCCAGATACATACATGAACTTCTGATTTTACAGAGCTGTCTACAGAAACATTTATGAAACATTGTCAGGGCACTGCATAGATTGGAAAGGGAGATTGGGAATAAGCTGTGGCTGTTTTTTTTAAGGGTTTGGAATGTGATTGCATTAATTTTAATGGATTTTGTTATTAAAGATGATTATGTTATAAACTGCCTGAAACTTCCCAAGGGTGATGAGATGTACAAAGAATAAATATATGAGTATGTTTTTAAAGGTTTCTAATACACTAGCCTAAATAATATTAGTATAATCTAAATTGATAGGCTATACTTTTTATCAACTCTATATATTTGTTTAAATTACTAACCTATACAAAATTATTTAATTTTAAAACCCATAGGGGTATGTTTACAAAGCAACTGTAGCAGCCTCTGTGCGATATCAGAGTCAATTCAATGGGGCCACGGCTCCGATATCGCACGGAGGCTGCTACCGCTGCTTTGTAAATATACCCCATAGACCTTCAAAAGGTCCCATAGTTAAAAAAAGAAGGCTTAATTTGGGGATTTCTTGATTTTTTTTTTGTGGCAGGAGAAAGTGGGGTTTTAGCTGTTATACATTTTACACGTTTCTATTAATGCATTTTAATTATCTGCTTTATTTTTATGTTTTGCATTTATGCAATAATTTAATAAACAAAACTAGTAAATAGATTGTAAGCATTCCAAGCTCTGCTCTATGCACTTCACCTTCACAAATGTTTCTGCATAGCTCATATATTACATGTGTGCAAACTATATACTGTACTACTGGTGTATTTGTCTTTGTTAGATTCTCACCTATACTTTCTTTCATTTAATATCTGGTTTCCACATTGACATCCCTATATACAGAAATGCTAAGCTAGTCATCAGAACACATATGGTCTGCGTTAATTTTTGCATTCATTCATAATGAAGTAATTAGAATATTTTCCTATTTAATTATCAGTTTCTGGTGATATCCGATGAAGACAAGCATTCCTCAGAAAGCAAAAAAAAAAAAAAAAAAGAAGAAGCTGCATACGCTCTGGCAGCAATAGTGGGTGTCAGGCATTTGATAGTTTAAATTTTCTCTCAGAATTATGCAGAAGGAAGAGGATTTGAAATGTCTTGAGAATAAGAAACAAAGAGCATCTGCTGATATTGATTCTGTGAATCTGAAACTTTATGAAATTGTGATGGGATAGCAGGTGAAAAATGTTTGACAAGCATTTCTCTGGATCAGGTTCAGATCTAAGCAAACATCATCTGTTAATATTGATTTTGGAGGAGTACATTGAAGTTTGAAAACATTGCAGTCAGAAGGTGACTGAAAATAGATTTTTGTTTTCATAGAATTTAGAAATATAAAATAAAATAAAATAGTAATTAGAAACATTAATTCCTTATTTTCAGTAACATGGTGAAGCTTGACACCATCCTTCATGTTCTTTAATAATAAAGATCATCTGTATGTGGACTTTGCCTTTGCTCCCCTCATTTCCTCATGTTCTTTTTCCCATTTACTACCCACCTTACCCGGCCCCTAGACCTCCCCTTTGCAGAGACTACTGAGTCAGTATTCAAACACGCTGTCCATGGCATTTTATATTGAAAATGGATATTCAGCAACGGAATCCGAATATCCTCCAGCGCTGGATAGCCATTTTCAGCGCAGATCACTGTTGCTGTCCAGATAGTGGCGATATTCAGCCACCATCTGGATGGCAACACTGCATAAACAGCAAAGCCTCTCTTTTGTGCTAACATTATGTCACCACTTATCCGGTTAGCGGACTGAAAACCACTGCTAACAAGACAGGTGCCAGAATCACCCTCACCCCGCTCACTGATGCGCAGGCACAATCGGGACAGTGTACAGTAGTTGAGGAGAGAGACGACATTCAGTAGTACTATCTAGTTAGTGCCTTTGAATATCCCTCTCAGTGGGGTTTATTTGGTCAGCAGATCCTGCTAACCGGATAAATCCTTTGAATATTGGGGCATACAGTTTTAAGACAGAAGCTGTTTTACTTTGTAAAAAAAATGTGTAAATCATTTAGATTGATAAGTGACATTTTGTGACATTTTGATGGAATAGCCTTCCATTAGACCTTAAAGAGGCCTCCTCACAGTTTGCTTTAAGGAAACTTAGTAGCAATCATTTTTTATAAATATCAATGCACACAGTACAAAAAAACTAAGACAACCATCTTTTCTATAACGAGCAAATGCAACAAGCAAATTGTGTGAGGGTATAGGTCAAATAGCAACCCCAAAAACATGCACCACTACAGGGGACAAAAACAATGACTGCTGTTTAAGCAAGGGGAGTGAACATAGTGTGTAAATGGCATGCATGCCTTTTCGAGTCTGCTCAAC